>CM076581.1:947825051-949158218 GCA_034641835.2 Pinus albicaulis
TTTTAAATTCTTTCATATGCATGTCTATTCATTTAAGAATGTAAAGGGAAATTTTAAAAATCTCCTAATAAATTCCAATTCTTTTAGGCTGTTTCATTGCCATCTTGAAACACATACATATGTACATATACAGTGCGTGTGTGTGTTTAAAGAGGAGAGAGAGAGATTTATATTTAAATTTTAGTTTTTTCTTTTCCATGAAATACATATCGGGTACTACCCCTTCTTCCGAGGATGGTACCCAGGGTAAAGCACATTCCCCAGAAGCTCATGGCATTCTAAACAAAGGGCTTAAGGCCATCAAAAAAATATGCTCATTAAGAGCCCAACATTGCACTTGCAAGAATTGAAGCTGGGTGGGGAGGATAATGATCATTCCTCCCAACCACTCGACCTAGACACAATGGACCATCTTGGAATATGTCATAGATCATTCAACATTAAATACATAACTAATAGCACTTACATCTTGCATGTATTTGTAAGGTATAGGTTGATTAAGAGAGAAAATGATATGTTGTCTAGCTCCGCTCAATCTCCTCTTGGCTAGGGTTTCTAGTTGTTGTTGTTGCATTTGATTTGGAATATTTTTTGCCTCCCTAGGGCTAGGACACCCCTCCTTGGTACTTCTCGAGCTGGATGATTCTGCTCATGTCACAAGTCTCTACTAATTTTTCCAACCTTGCTTTTGATCATCCAAATACATTTCTTGAAAATTTGTTAGCTGCCTTATTGATGCCTGTGAAGCTGCCCCCAACAAGCCAATTTATGAAGAAGGCAATGATCCCATATCTGTTGATCTAGACCTCAGAAACTTGATGGAAAGTGTCCATCCTCACAAGATGAGCATTGATATGTAAATTCAATGGGTTGCGTCATAGTCCGATTGCAGTAGATATATGGATCTCATATTGTTGGGCTCCAATATGTAGGGACAACTCTCTATTTTTTCACTTTAAAGAGGTGTTTTTTGCTTTCTTGTTCATATCTAAAGAAGATTAGGATTTAATCTTTTTTTCAGGTCCTTATTTTATAGGATTCTAGGCACTATTGCACTGTATCTAAATCCTTGGTCTCTAAAATTCAATCTAATGGAGGAATTCTCCTTGTTTTGGTATGGGTTTGCATCCCCTTTTTTGTTGATCTTTTGGGACAAGGATATTCTAAAGGATATCGATGGTGACTTTGGGTAGTTACTTGAAGTGGTAAAACACAAGGGATGCCAATTTTTGTGTCTTGTATTTGTGTTGAAGTCGAGTTGGATAAAGGTCTCATGGAGGCCATTCCTCTATAGCTTGATGAGAGGATCTTCCTCCAAGAATTGTATTACCATCAACTACCTTTCAAGTGTAATATTTTCCACAGATCTTGGAATTTTTTTAGTAATTTCTAGCAGGATGCTCATTCTGCTCCTAATCAATCTTAGGGGAACAAGGAAACACTGGGAAGGGGTGAATCAGTATTTCGCTTACATTTAGTTAATTATATTTTTTCTCAGAATTGTAGCAAAAGCATAAGCTTTAGAATTAAACCCTTGATATATTTTCATTTATATCTTTAACATTCTGTTCCACATACACTAGTACCTTCTTATTTATGAAGATGTAAACCCTTCTCTATCTGTGATAACTGATAGTGATGGAGATTCAAATACACTGAATTTAGTGGGATCATAAGTTTGTGCTTTAGCAATCTTCAAACCTTCAATTTCAATATTGTATTCTTCACATAAA
The DNA here is from genome assembly GCA_034641835.2 of Pinus albicaulis. NCBI lineage: Eukaryota > Viridiplantae > Streptophyta > Pinopsida > Pinales > Pinaceae > Pinus > Pinus albicaulis. Next base: position 947,826,785 of record CM076581.1, read on the forward strand.
GGTTGATGGAAATTATAGGAGTTTTCTTAGAATTTTAGCACATGCATAAGCTTCAGAACTTTACAAGGACACTATTTAGGCCACCACTATACAAAAAATATGTCCTATAGGAGGGCTGTAGACATACCCTTCAGATCCATTGTCAAATGTCAAAATTGCATAAGGTATACCAAATCTTACTTCTGCAACATGATTTACCTCAATTTGTAGACAAGATTCTCAAGGACAGGCTTCAATCACAATGCAGATTCAACATTAGTTGCTCTGTCGGAAACTTCCAAATTAGACCCTAAGGTTGGTACTTTGTATCAGGTTGTGCCCTTGGATCAGCCCAACGGACAATCTTAGTAATAATGATATGTGCCTTAAATGGTTGTGCCTTACAACCCTATGGCACTGAATTTGTTTGCCAAGATGACTGAGAAGATGTATGCAATGCTTTGTTTGAACAAGGTTCCCAAATAAATTCCTCCATAATTTCTCTCTGAAATAAAAAATGCTTCTGAGATGGAGGGCCGAATTAACTGTGAGCTTTATTGCAAACAATCAAGGGCTTGGATCACAGTTTGGAGTGCCAAATATTTTTACAGGATAATTTAGGGCTCACGCAAGTGCTAGAATAGGGCCGAAATAGGCTGGATGTCTGAGGCCGAAACCTAAGCTATATTTTTGAGGGCCGAAACAATTAATCCCATAGGATGATAATACGACGTTAATTTTTTTTTTTTAATATTTTCTTTCCGTCGGTATAACGATGTTCAATTTTAAAAACAAAATTATTTCCATCGGTAGTCCAAAGTTTGATTCTGTCGGTATTACATCGTTTTTTTTTTTTTTAAATATCGGTATGCCGACGTTTGTTTCCATCGGTAAAACGATGGTATATTTAAAAAAAAAAAAAAAAATTCCATTGGTAGTCCGACGTTTGATTCTGTCGGTTGATTGGCGTCGGTATAGCAACGTTTAGTTCCATCAGTATAACGAAGTTATATTTAAAAATAAAATAAAATAAAATAAAATAAAATAAAATAAAATAAAATAAAATAATGTTGTTAGTTCGATGTTTGATTCTATCGGATGATTGGTGTCGGTATAGCGACGTTTAGAAGCGTTGAAAGAGCAACGCATTGTGTAACGTCAGAATTGCGACAACGCCAAAAAAATTTGGAAATACCGTCGCTATATTGACAGTTATGTCAAGTGTCGGAAGTCTGACGTTATTAGAAAACATGGTTTTCCAAACCTCAAAACGTCTCTCTTGCGACGCCTATGTGTCGCAAGAGCGACATTTTTGCCGTTGAAATTTGGGGAAAATGTGCTAGTGACGCCTTTAAGTTGACCAACAACAATACAACAAAGAGAACAAATGTTTTTTAGCCTTCATAAAGAGGTTTAGTTTCCATCTCAAGTATAGGTAAATCAAAATCATGGTCATCATACTAGTTTTCATCATCATCGATTCCAAAATTATTAAATGTCTCGTGGATCAATCTATTTGTCCCATCTTCTTCAACTATGTTATCAACATCATTATATTCTTCATAGGATCATTAGCTTGATCCTCAATGTTAATCGCTCCATGTTCTTGAACAAGCATTGTACTACAACCACCTCTTCCTCGTCAATCAATGCCCTAAGGAGCCAATAATATACAAATACAATCAATAAAGTAATATTAGTATATATAGTAAATATTGAAACATCGATATAACAACAATTTATGAATATAATATATAAGGAAAACAAATACAACAAAGACAAAGAGAAAGACAACCGATTAGGTGAGACCAAGAAACAGAGACAACAAATCGATGATCATGCTTGTGCAATTCATCAAGATATTTAAGAATATTTTGAAAAAACCTAAGAAATATGCTAATTTTCTTGGCATGTAGGAAGTGAGACACTTTTTGAGATATATAGTCATGACCATCATAAAAAAACATATTGATATTATTTTGCATTCATCATTATAATGTCATATTTTTCATAATATACTTTAAAACTTATTAATAATGCTCATGATTGAACTCTAAATATTGTAGGTTCAAATTAATCCCCTAAACATACATTAACCCCTTAACAACTTAAACCCATTCCCATAAGCCCTTAAATCCCTAATCCCTAAGCCCTTAACCCCTAACCCTGAAATCCTTAAACATTTATAACTTCTTATCCCTAAGAACGTCAAGTACTTAATCCCTAACTCGACCTAACCCCTTAATCAAACCTAACAAAAATAATCAAATAATATTTCTAGTCCACATCAAGTTGACAACATAGTTCAAACACCTCCCAAAAGAATATTATAAAATACATTTACAATAGAAAGATAATACAATTTACAATACAAATATAGATAAATGTCTTTCGGATTAATCACATCATTAGGATTTGGTCGATGTTTTGAACCAACTAATGTGGTTCATCCTCAGGAAAAGGTGAAGAAAGAACCCAAACTCTGTGAATAAATAGTAAGGATGTGTCATTGCTCGGTAATAGATGTTAAAACTAGCCATTAGAAACTAGATGTTATTTAACTAGTTAGTCAATAAGTTATAATATTAAAAAGTTTTTAATATTTCAAGAAAAACTATTAAATAATAAACATTATTATTTAATATTTTTTCTTGAAATCTTAATTTTTTTTTAATATTATAACTTATTGACTAACTAGTCAAATAAAGGCTAGTTTTAACAATTATTACCAAGCAATGTTGCATCCTTACTATTTATTCACAGAGTTCGGGTTATTTCTTCACCTAGTCCTAAGGATGAACCACATTAGTTGGTTTGAAACGTCGACCAAATCCTAATGGTGTGATTAATCTGAAAGACATTTATCTACATTATGGATCAAAAAAGACTTAGATCTAACAATACAAATACATACAATCTAAAATACAATATACATATAAACATTTACAAAAATAATCTATAATAAAAAAGACATTTAATAAATTGCTTACAAATGGATGATATTGATGCCTGCCTTCACTATGCCCATAGTCTCTACAATTATTTTTAGTTGTTTTTATTAGAATTATCCTTGGCTCAGAGCCCTTGCAATAACTACAAGGGCAATAAAATTTTTTATCCTCACTATAGGCCCTCGATGTTGATCCCTGCACATATCCTTAAGGAATGTTATGCGACATTTTTTGTCACGAAAATTTTAGTGACGATTTTGTTGAAAAATTAACCTCAAAATAAGCCTAGAACCTTTCAAAACAATCACAACGAGATATATATATATATATATATATATATATATATATATATATATATATATATATATATATATATATATATATATATATAATTTTATTTTATTATTTAACTATTTATTTTCCATGGAAAAATAATAATTTCTTATTAATTTATAAAAATTTACATGTGTAGATGCACATTGTGCATTCCTGGCACCACTCAAGAAGTTGGCGCCCAAAAAAAAAATAAACAAGGGCCTAAGCAACATGACTTAGTCACCCTTTTCTCCCTTTTTTCTTTTCTATTTTTTGCCAACCTCCTTGATTAGAAGTGGTTGTGACAATATTTATTGCATTCTCTTCTATCTTCCTCAGATGTTCCTTATCAGAGTCAGAGCTCTTAGGTGTATAAGGACGTTTAAAGCCTCATATATCCTTCTCCTTCGACCTTTCTTGTTCTGTGTATCCTTCCTCGCTTGGATTTTGAAAAATTGATACAAATTTTCCTTCTTGGTTTAAATATTCATTCATTGGGGATGTATGTAGATTTTAATTTTCCTCAGTTGTGGCTGATCCCAAGTCCTCCTCTTCCTCTTCATCTTCAGGTTTTTTTGTCATGAATTTCCATCCCTTAGGATTTTTAACTGGTTTCTTCTTCTTCCTGGATCTTTCTTTGCCAAAGGACACGTGGTTTGTAAATGTCCAATTTGTAGACATAGAGGACATCGAAATGTCGTGCTCTCATAATCTAAGAACTGGGTCCAACACTAGTTGTTGTGTGTCAAAATGTTGCGGTCAAGTAGTCCTTTACTAAGGTCTACCTCAACACATATCCTCGCAAAAGTATAAAATCACAACTAATATATGTAGCAACCATGTCAAAGTTATATGATGTTAGAGCCTATGTATATATATATATATATATATATATATATATTATAATAATATAATATTATATTAATATAAATATATTATAGATATTGTTAGACTCCTGTATTTCACAGTATGATGAGGTGATTGATTATTTCTTAGAATTTTCATACTGAAAATAATATTCCATTGGATATCATTTATTTTCAGAAAAAGAATGGGAGATCCTGAATATCAAAAGCATCAAATGAATCTATCTACCACCAGTTCAGTTGAAAGATGAAAATATTGTTGGTTAAGTGCGATGGTGAGCAAACTCCATACTGCCTTCATTCATTCCATCTACCCTCTTCTTACCCTTCATTTTTCCAAATTATGAACTCCAACACTCTGAAACCCCATTTTGACCCATAGACCCACATACATAACCTTTCGGACTTATCACTTTATAAACCCACATATATCAAAGTTCGAAGTCTTAATTCTATAGCTCCGCCTACCCATCGAATAGTCGTGTTATACAACATTATACCATAAACATTACGTCTTTCCCACACTTCGCACCCCGCAAGTTGTAACATTTTTTCTTAACTCATTGCCGAAACATAAAAATCCACCGATGCGATTTGGTGGGACCCATCCAACCTTTATACAGTACCCAAATGTGCATGCAAACCTTTGTATTCCGCATTTTCCTTACCTTTATCCTTTTCGCACTTTCCAGCGTTTAGCGCGTCACATTTCACACTTCGCACATTTTTAAAATTTCCTTTTAAGCACCCGCAAGTTAAATGTTTTAACTTGCTATATAACCATCGCATAGCGCACATCGCAGGTTCTAAAATTCAAGTGTGAAAGGTTTGAGTTATAATCATTGAAGTGCAATATGTGATGTGGTGGGACTCGATCGCATAGTGCACATCGCAAGTTTTAAAAGATAAGTGCTAAGGTAAAGTTAAAAACAATGAGATGCAAGGTGAAATATTGGCATGTATGTGATGCAGTTCCAAGCTTAAATCTAAAGGATTTCAAGTCCGGGAATATGCAGTTTGTACGATGTTTTATGAAGAAATAGGCCAAAACATAGCATGAAGGACTTGTGGTAGAATAATCCCCAACAAGGAGTGCAAGCAAAGGAGGTCGAGTCGGGCAAAGGGCGTTCATGCAGAATTGTTATGGAGTATCAGTAGAAATGAAAATGGTAGTAAAAAAACATCAGCACAGTCACTAATAAATGAAAGGTGGCTAACACTACACTAGATTTAATTACCAAACACCAGTTTTCTAAAAAGCAGAGCCAGATGTCAGAGCCACCATTCGTTGCCTCTTCATGATCATCACAGCCACCTTCAAGCCTAATTTTTGATCTTATGAAGAGCCATAGAAGTTCTTATATCGATGAAGAGCTGCCCAAAATTAATTCTACAGACAGTGTTTTGTCAGAGATTTTTGCTCAGGCCTTGCATGGCCACACTTTTCTAAAGTCAATTTGTTTGTAATTAATGAAGTTTTCCAAATTAGATTAGGTCAACCAACTCAAGTTTTAGTTAAATATTGATTGAATTTTCATTATGAAGGGTTGGATATTGTTAGCCCTTGCATTGTAAGAACTAATATATTAGAGCACTGTAATTTTGGAGCTGGACATCAATAATCAAAGATCGTTTATAGGATTCTTGAGCTGTGTTAAAATGGTGATGTGCTACTTCTCTGTTTTAAATGTTTCCATTGTTTTCCCTGTTGTGCATCTGTTCATCTAATTGTAAATCAGAAATTTTAGATTAAGATTTGTTATCAGAGCACCTTAATTATGTATGCATTTACAATCTTAATGTCTTATGTTGAAGTTTGATTAAAGAATTCTTAACTTCTCTTTAGTCACTGTTGAACCTTACTATTTATTTCACCTCATAATTCATACAGCTCTAAAGATCCATTTAGCACAGTTAGATTTCCCTGTGATGCTCTTAAACATTGATGTGCCAATCCATCCTTTGACTCCATAGCCCAACCAACAAAATCAATAAAAAACAACCAATACTACTATCATTGTAACTAGCCTAACATCAACATTCGTGATATTAATGATAAATTCAAATCAGAGATAGAAAGAGCCCTCTCTGAGCCTAGGAATGCTAGGTCCTAGACTCCAAAGTGGTTTGATGTTGTCCTTTGTTGTCTAACCAGCCCTTGCACCAAGGAGAAAGGAGAAACCCAAATAAAGAAGAAGAAATCCACAAGGATGGCGGGGTAAAGAAGTTGAAAGATGCTTTGACAATAAATTTCCCTAAGGCGAAGGTACGGATGGGAAACCTGATATGTAACACAGTCCAATGAGGAAGCTGCGTGGCAGAGGCACCAGAGAAAGGAGTGTGAGCAGGGTATCCCAGGGGTACCAAAGAAAGGTGGAAGGATGGGAAGGCTTACACCCAGAGGAGGTGACGTCATCCGGTGGTGGACCAATCACAAACACTCTGCGGGGTGGTAGAGTATAACAGGAGTCCCTCCTAAACCTCCGCTAGAAACTTAAGTGGGCCCATCAAGGGGGACATCTGGTGCTGTGTAAGTAAAGTTAAGGTAATTTTTTAGGAAGGCGGTACAAGACTAGTACATGCCTTAACCCGGCGCGTGGCTTTCACCTACTCGGCTCCTCATAGCCAATAACCTGTCACCACGGGTCCCACTGTCGACGTCCTTATGACGTTTTCCCTAGAGTTGTCATCCTTGCCTCGTATTCCACAAATCTCGGTCTGATTTAATCTCATTTTACTCCTAGACTTGGTAAAATATTTACTTTTCACGAATCTGTCATGCAGCAAAGGTTGAACTCCAGTACCAGGTCATTTTCAATCCCCGCGTCATTTTCGCCTCGGGCTTCCACACTGTTCCCAGGTATTTAGTCATTCCTCCGCCTCACTATTTTCCTTATGTTTTTCTTTTCAAATGGTCATGGGGAAAACGAAATCCCGTAAGTCTAAACCCGAAACCCCACAAGCCCGTGAGGTCAGGGTTGTCCCTGGGCCTAAACCCCTTATCGACGCCCATGCACAAATTCATGACCTAGTTTACCCTTTCAGCGTATCTCGCGTCAGACCTGAGCTATTCGAATGTCATTTAAAGGGTCAAGATAGGTTCAGAGTTGTTGAGTCGGGCCTGTACTACCAAATCTCCCCAACCACCTACCTAGTTTCTGAATTCATCAGTTGGCTGTGCGAAGCTTATGACGAGCACAGGGACGTGTTTCTGTCGGCTCAAAGTAATAATATTTTTCACATATAGCCCGAACTCATAAATAAATCCCTATGTTTTCCTCACAGTCAAAATTATGTTGAGTTCTCTGAGTTGTCCCTTTCTTTTCAGTTCTCAAAGTTACCCTGGGAGCAACAAAGAAACTTTCTCAGCTTCCTCTCAGATTCTCACCTAAAAGCTCTTCCGCCTTCGGACATTGTTCCTTTGTCCACTTTTAGAGACAATGTGTAGCAGGTCTTAACCCTTATTTCTATATTTTTAGGTCTTAGAGAAGTCAAGCGTGTTTCAAAAGAATGTATAGCTCTCCTATGGCTCATGATGCAAAAGGGTACACTTCAAAATATCCATGTTTTCCTAGCTTCGGCTAAAAAACCCAGTTTCAAGAATTTCCCTCTACTAGGTCTTTCAGGTTTTGTTCTTTAGTGTTCTACCTGTTATTATTTGAACACGCTGATAGGTTTGAAATCCTAGGCCTGGAGAAACTCTCCAGGACAAATTCCCAGCCAAGAACTGTCTTTGAATGGAACATTTTTGTTCGTCAACAGCTTGGGGGAAGGGGGTATACAAGGTTCTTAAATGAATTCATGTCCATAGCCTATGCCATAATATATGACAATCCTCCACCCATAATATTTCCTGAGTATAAGGACTGGCTGCAATTCGATGAGGAAGATAGCACAGGGGACTGGTATCTGTATGATGATTACACCAAAATTAGGGTCGATGGCGCGAAAGTACCTCCCTACCATTTTCCGGTGTTTCCAGCAATGCGAATATTTTCCCTTGAGTTCATCCGTCAAACCCTGAAAGCTGACCAGATCCACTTTGTGCCTGCGAAGAAAGGATGTATCCTCAAACTCCCAAATTTTTTTGGCCCCTTCACCATAAATTCGAGGCATGTCCTCTCCATAGTAGAAACGTTGCTTCAAGGGATGGACCTACTACAAGGAAAAGTTTGGCCTTATGAGCCAAAGGGAGTCCTTTCCAATAGGAAAAGGAAAATAAAGTCGACTACTTATGTACATGAGACTAGGCCCTTCATTGAGTGGAGAGCTAACCTTGATACATGGCCTTGGGAAACACAGAGGGAGGCCAAGTCTTCAGCTGCAGAAGGGAGGGGCGAAAATGCATCTGCAGAGACAGAAAAGAAGGGACAAGAAAAAGATTTAGGTGCCTTAGGAAATGAAGAGGGCACAAACATAGATGAGGGGTCTTATCCCTATAAGAAACATAGGACAGAAGGACCAGAGATGGTATAGGAGGAGCCACCACAGGAAAAGTTTTCCCGATATGGGTTTCCTGACAAAAAAAAGGTAGGTTGCATGGTTACTTTCAATGGTGCCTCTTCATCAGACCCTTCTAGGCTATCACAGGTAGTCTCAATTGACAGAGTGGAGGTAAGGGAGGAAATTCACACCAGAAAAAAAACCACCCGAGAGAGGCTAAGGGCTGAATTGGTCGGGTTTATTGATAAATATCATACCCGACTTACTACTGAGCTAGAAATGGACAAGGAACATCTTATATTTTCCATTTCGTAAGTTGTGTTGTAGCCCTCAGCTGATGGGAGCCATTACCGAGCCCTGAAGATCGCCTTGAACTTGGAAAATATCCCGCTAACGGATAAGCTTGGTCTGCACAAGTGTGTCGAGGACATGTTGCGAGATGTGGTGGTGAAACTCACACTCGCTTGGAGGAATATCGAGGAGAAGCATTCCTAATTATTAGAAAATCAGAAGAGGGAGAGAGCTAGCGCCCGAGCGATAAAAAATAAGCTAGAAACCCTGAGGAAAGCAGTAAAGGATAAAGGGGCCGACAAGGATGTAGTTCGGTAGAAGCTCATCACTGATCTGGAAATGAAGAAATCTGAGCTGAAGAGGAAATTAAATATACCTAGAGATGAACATGTGTAAATGGACGAATTGATCCAGGTGGAAAAGGAAAAATTGGCTCTTACCAATTCACTAGCCAAGGAGCAAGAGGAAAATTATCAGAATACTATAGAGATTGCAAGTCTTAAACAGGGATTGTCTAACTTACAGGAAAAATGGGACCAGCATGTATGCGTAGCCCCGACATCCAATGAGACCGGAACCACCCCAGAACAACTGACTAAGGCCCTGTTAGACTTAAAATTTTCGGAAGGAGAAGCACGTACGACTCGACAAAGAGTAAAGGAGATGGAAGTTACGCTGGCTATGAATCAGAAAGTGGTATCGGCCTTGCAGATTGAGGTTGAAAAATTTCAAAGAGAAAAACATGTACAAGACAAGACCATCAAATACTTGACCACTCGGATGAAGGGAAACGTGACATTCTTGGAAGCCAGATGCCTAATCTGGACCGATATAATGGCAGAGATCAGACAACATTGGAAATATCTCACCCTGGTGGATGATAAGAAACTCGCAGTTCTCTTATTTGAAGAATAATTGCAGGAAGGGCAAGCGAAGGGAGAATCAAAGGCCACAATGGCTAACAAGTATATTCAACATCTAAATGAACTAGGTCCAGAAGAATTTCAAGAAAAAGGAATAGTTGATCGATCCTGAAGGGTAATGGAAATCAGAAGAGCAATTGGGAGGGAGACTGCTCGCACAAATGCATTGGGTTGTTTGAAATTTCTTTCAATCAGAGTTGAGAAGTTCGACCGTGAGTGCAGTAAGTTAGTGGAGGCATGCCTCCCATGATGTTGGCACCCAGAGACCTCCGCATTCTCCAAACTAACGGATTATGAATAGAAAATGTGAGATATCATGAACAATTCCTACTTGCCTCTGGAAAAAATTTCCCGCCTGAAGGCAGATACCATGATAGCCGCCCTAAGCAAGGAAATCTTCCTCCTCTGCTAGGTTAGACAATTTTTAGCTGTCCGAGTAGACTATACCGAGCTCACATATATGCAGGCATTGGTTGAGACGTTTGTCACTATGCCAGCTCCAGGCGAGACTGCGTGGTAGAAATGCAGTGAATACACCAGCACTTCAGTATCCTCATCTACTCCTCAGTCTCTACCTCCCTCTAGTTGCAAAGCAGGGTCATCTTCGTCATCAGCTTGGCCACATCAGTAGCCATCAAGCACCCCTCAGCACCATCACAAATGACACTCATGATTTGGCCCACGCGGCCTATTTACTTTTATTTTTATGAATTACTAGGTGAAATCTTTATTTCACCCTATGCACTCTTTATTTTTTATTTACTGTTATGTTTTATTTTGGGCCTTTGTCATGCCAGGTTGTATATAATGAGAGGCCATTTTTCCTCATCATCAGTTTTTTGGTTTTCTTTTGTTGATGGAGACCACGAACAGAAAATATCCTTAGAGAATATTTTTTTTTGAAAATATCTTCTCTCAAAGCTCACCTATGTAGCTATAAAAGATGAAATGAGAGAAGAAGGAAAGGTTCCATATTTTTAGAGAAGAAGCTGTTAAATGTGAATTTTCTTTTTTTGTTAGGTTTTGAGATCTTCTCATAGTGTACGTCTGAAGACCCCTTCGGGGAAAAGAAATGAAGCTATTCTATTTTTGTTTTGGATTCCAAATGAGATGAGTAACAGTATGTATTTTCTCAGTAGTGTTTAAATATAAATGTTCATTGTGTTTTCATCATTCTCCTGTTATTGTAGCTTTCGGAATGCAAATGTTCGAATTTGTTAGATGTGAATTTATCATGAATGATACTCATATCTTCTTGTCTGTAACATTTTAAATATGGCTCAAGGCATGGTTTCTATTCTAAGTTCTATTCACATGCCATTATTCTTCTTATGTTAGTGGAGGGTGGATTCTTCTGTCGTATAAGCCTACCTTGCTCTGATATTTTCCTCATGTTCTTTCATTGTTTCTCATTTTCATTTATCATGGTCACTGTTCACTGGTCTCATGTTCGGCCCGTCTCACAACAGTTCACTTTTATGACTTCTTCTGATTTATGCTTATAGACCCTTATGCTACACAACAAGATGTCATTCTTGTTTGTATTCTATCTCTGATGTCTTGGACCCATATCCAAAGCTTTTAATCATCATTTCATAACAAGAGGTTCCTTCCTATCTGCTTGCAAAATTATCTTTGAATCCTCTTGTCTTAAGATGTCCTAGGCACTAATATTTAACAACTCAAGGCTGTCTCTAGGAATTACAACATCTTTTTGGCATCATTTCCATGGAATGAAGTTGAATATATTTTCCCTGGGATATGACAAACCAAATTCACCCTTCAAAATTAGGTGAGCATGAAGGGTTGAGAGTTATAGATCCCTCACCTTTGCAACTCCATTGTTCTTTAAAGGTATAAAACCTTTCACAATCCTGGCTTATCACAAGCCAAATCTAAGGTCAGATACCTCACAATTGAGAAAACCCTTTGTGTCTAGCCCCGAAAAAATCCTATTCAAAAGAATCTGGAAAGAGAAGCAGCCAGCTCAAACTGATATACCCAGATTCTCACTAGAAGACTCCCCATCCTCCTCTCAGCAAGCTCAAGTCCAAGGCCCTGGTTCCACCACTCGAGTACTTGAATACCCACCAGATAACCCTGTTTTGGAGCATTTTGAGATAAAAGACAAAGTAGAGTCAGTAAACACTTCTGGGATCCCCTTACATCCCACTCCTGAAGCTGAAGATATCAAACAAGTTATCATCCCTCAAATCCTGCTTGCCCACATAAATTTACAAGCCACCAATCAGCACATACCTATTACCATTCATCAAAACCCTCCCCTAAATCCACCACCCCCCATGGCAGTTTCTCGCTTCCTTCTAAACAAATATGCCCCCCTGGCATTACCCCAAATTCTAAATGATATACCTCAAAACTATATGAAGCTCTTACCCTAGTTTATCGGGGAAGAAAGTAGTGCTGCCCAAAAGAATATTAAATATTTATGTGCTTTTGCTAAGAATTTCAATGTGGAACACCTGGATGTAGTCTTGAGGTTGTTCGTCCAATCTCTGGATGGGGAAGCTCAAAAGTGGTTAAAAACTCTTGGTGATCACACTATCACCACCTGGGAGGAGATGGAGAATTCTTTCACCCGTAAGTGGGGAGAGAAGAGAGACCATGGCTATTGTCTTACAGAATTCAATGCTCTAAAGAAGAGACATAACAAGGATGTGTCTGAATTTATCAAAAGATTCAACAAGTTATACAATAACCTATCGGTTGATATGAAACCTCCTCAGATAGCAGCCAAGGTAGTTTTCGCAGGAGCATTTGAATCTAAGTTTGGTTTCACCTTAAGAGAAGGGAAATCGCCATCACTAGACCAAGCCCAGACTGATGCGTTGGAAGTATAAGCCAACTTCACTTCTACTGGGAAGTCAAAAGGGAGGCTAGACCATGATTTTAGATGAAAGGGTAAAGAAGAAGCTTATTCTTCAAATCAAGAGAGGGAAGTATCAGATTATAAGATTGAGGAAATGAATAAGATGATAAAGAATCTCTCAAATAAATTGGTGAAACTAGAGCTAGAAGCTAAGAATTCCTCTTCTCGGTTGGCTCAGTCTGTTTCTAACAGGGGATATAACCCACGGTATCAAAAGCCACCCCTGCAGATACTACAAAGAGACAGGAAAGAACAGAAATATCATATACAACCCCCTCTCTATTTGGAAGGGAAAATTGAAGGTCCTACGAAAGATGTTCCTGATGGATAAGATTATCAGTATCTTGCTTATTTAGAAGGAGAAGAGGTATAGCTTACTCTAAGGGAGGAAGAAGAAGAGAAGGTGAACTCCACTGAATATCCTGACATCGATGATTATTGCAGACAGTTTGTGGATTTCATGCAAGCTCAATTTCTCAAGAAGTACTATCTCTAATCTTCTAGAAAGAGGACTTGTACTCAAGACCAATATGAAGATTCACGTCCAAAAGATCCAGCCCCTCAGAAAGTTGATAGTAAAGGTAAGAAGCTTGTTGAAGAGCCCTTGCATCAAAAATCTACCACTTCTTCCTCATCTAAGTTAGTCCTTGAACCCCCTGCAAATACTAGAGAGACTTCAGCTCATCCCAGGAAAATATCCTGTTGTTTTTAATCTCCAAAAAGAATTAGAGAAAGTAAAAATCCTCGTCCTTTTAGTTGAGGTTTTGAAGCAGCCTTCTTATAAAGCTCAGGTGTCCTTAGTTTATTCTCCCTCATGGGGTAGCTCCTCCTCCAAATAGTCTTAACCTTCAAGAAGAAAGACCTATGGTAGTCTTTGGCCCACATGTAGAGGAGTTGGACTCCGTAACCCCACCATTTTATGCATCCCTAGTCATTCATGATTTTCTGCTACACAATTGTATGTTGGACCCAGGGGCTTCACACAACCTGTTACCTATGTCAGTCATGGAGAAACTAGGGTTGCAGATCACTTTCCCATACAAATATCTTTATTCATTTGATTCCAAAAGAGTCAAATGTTTGGGGATGATTAAGGACTTGGTGGTGAACTTGGCTCAGATCCCTGCCAAGAGTGTAGTCATGGACATCGTGCTTGTTGATATTCCAACCCGATTTGGGATGTTGTTGTCCAGTTCATGGGGGACTAAGATAGGTGGGTCGATTAAGCTTGACCTCACTTATGCTACCATCCCAGTATTCTGCGGACAAGAAAGAAGGTTATATCAGGAATCCATATTTGTGAAGATGGTGAACAGAGTTGATGGCTCAGTCAATTCCCCAGGGTACAAGAAAGAAGGAGAGTTTTCTTGTCTGATGCTAGAGGGGGAGGAGGATTTTTTACAAGAACCAGCATTCCAGCCTTTAAGACTAGAACAGTTTGCAAGAAATGAAGAAAAAGGCATATGGACTCTGCACTTTGATGGGGAAAATTCGAGGGAAGGAAACAAAGCTGGAGTCCTTCTAATCTCACCTATAGTACAGTTGGTCCCCTTTCTTTCAAGTTGGAATATGAAGCCACAAATAATGTGGAAGAATATGAAGCACTGCTCTTGGGGCTGCAAACTACTAAAAACATGAATATTCAAAGCCTCGGAGTTTTAGGAGATTTGGAGTTGGTGGTGAGGCAAATCAAGAATCAGTGCCAAGCTAAGCACCCACAGCTAAGACCTAACAGGAACGAAGTATGGGATCTAGTGGAGAATTTTTTCCTATATTTCAACATACAATTCATGTCGAGAGATCAGAATAGGATGGTTGACTCCCTTGCCATTGCAATAAGTAATTTTCGTCCACCTCAAAACCCGCTCCTGAGATATGAAGTTGAAGTGCGTTATCATCCCTCTATCATAGATAATGTCAAACAATGGCAAGTGTTTGAAGATGAGGAGCAAGTGAATCATTTTATGGAGACCATTAGAGAATTATCTAACTTATTTATCGATGTTGTAGAAGAGGAAGTTGAAGAGCAACCTCAGAATAAGTGGGAAGAGACAGTGGCAGGACATCGGGTACTGCAATTGAAGGGGAATGTTATACCCAGAGGCCTTGTGGCCTTGGAAAGATTATTCGATAAGAAGGACATCCCTATTAGACCAAATAAATTGACTCAAGAAGAACAGGTGGATGACATAAATATTGGGATAGAGGGAGATCCAAAAATTCTAAAAATTTCTAAAGGAGTCCCAGAGGAGTATAAATATCAATACTTCCAGTTATTTCAATGTTACAGAGATGTTTTCGCTTGGTCATACCAAGACCTAAAAATTTTTGATGTGGAAATCATACAACATAAGATCCTTCTTAGAGGGGATGCTAAGCCCCATAAGCAAAAACTAAGACAGATTAATCCACTGCTACTTCCTTCCATCTAAAAAGAAATCAAAAATTTGTTGAAGGCCAAGATCATAGTTCCCTTAAGATACTCTAAATGGGTGGCAAACCTGGTCCCTATCAGAAAGAAAAATGGGGAGATAAGGTTGTGTGTAGATTTCTGGAATCTGAACAGGGCATCTCTCAAGGACAACTACCCTCTCCCCAAGATGGACCACATATTGCAGAAGGTGGTGGGATCCTCTCGGATTTCAATGATGGATGGCTTCTCCAGGTATAATTAGGTGGCGGTCCTCCCCGAAGATCAAAATAAAATGGCATTCACTACACCATGGGGTACATTCATGTATGCCCAAATGCCTTTCGGCCTAATAAATGCGGGAGCCACTTTCTAGCGGGCGATGGGCATTTATTTCGTGGAAAAGAAAGACAAATTCGTAGTGATATACTTGGACGATATCACCTTGTTTTCGAAAAATGATGTTGAACATATTGAGCACCTGCGCCGGACTTTTGACAAGTGCCGCAGGTATGGTCTGTCACTTAATCCTCAAAATTCCCTGTTTGCTTTAGAGAAAGGAAAATTATTAGGACACTTTGTGATGAAAGCAGGAGTGAAGATTGATCCAAAAATAGTAGAGGTAATCAACAGCATATCACTACCTTGAAATAAGAAGGAGGTCCAGGTTTTTCTGGGACGCATAAATTTCTTAAGGAGATTTATTCCGAACTATGCTAAAATAGTTCAACACATCACTGAGATTCCAAGAAAAAACAACGAAGTAAAATGGATGCCAGAGTCAAGAGAAGCATTCAATAGAATCAAAAGTGCTTTCGTAGAATTCCCGGTACTGGCAGGGCCTGACTACGGTAATGTTGGAATTAATGGAGAAATCCATAGTTAGGTTGTTGTTATGATAAAGATAGGATTGATATTCTAATCATAGATCTCATATCTTGATATCGATGGAGTGGTTGAAACCATCTCGTTAGTGTGAAAGCCTATATAATTTAGGCTCATCCGATTCAATAATCAGAGTGTGTGTATGTGTGTATACACTCTCCAGGTTCTCACCTAGAGAGCTATTTGATTAATAGTTAGTTTTATCATGGTATCGGAGCATTAGGTCGAAGCTAAGAGGACTCCGTTGCGCTACCTACCTAGCAATCTTGCTATTATCGTGTTGTGTGTTGTGTGCCACGTGAGACGGTTTGGAGTTGCAGGCATCGATCACTGTGGATCGAGAGGTAGTGGTAACCAGGGGATCAGCATCACCAGCGCTCGTTGTTGCGTTAACTGCGTGGAGCACTCCCGCAGCGAATAATCTGAGAATATCTCCCGCAGCGAAATCTTTGACTTTCCCACAGCTCTGAGAGGTGGGCAATGACTCAATCATTTTCTGCAGCTCCTACAATACTCAGAAGGAATGATTGACATCCCAGATCTTGTTGAAATGGGTTTAGAAGAATAGCTGCTAGACCCTGGATGCCATTACATGATCTCATTCTCAGATTGCTTTTCTGGTGAGCCTGATTTGTGGCTACATGTACTGTGTACTAAGTGCAGGGGATCTGAGCCTGGAGACAACTAATCCGTGAGGATCAGATCGGTTCCCGGGTTTTGTGGGGTGGTTGTCAAGGTATAGCAGAAAATTTTCTCTGCTGGAGATCGAGGATCGGCGCTGCCCATGAGGAAGGAATGCTCTAAAATGCGCAGAAGAGCATTCCAATCAGTCAACTGTTGTTGGACTGCGAGGATCGGGATTGTGAGACGATTTCTTCACATGTGAAAAGCCTCTCACACGACTATGCAGCTGCAAGAAGACCTGTTGCTTAGAAGAGTTGTTGGAGTGTTGCTATAGTCGCAGCCTCACCACTTGAGTATCAATTCGAACATAGATCACTTTTTATAAACGTCGCTCAAATGTTAGAGCTGCTAGTTTGTTAAAAATATTGATGAGATTTGCGTCATTCCCTTTACGTGGGGAAGCAATGCTATGTTAATAAGCCAAAGCTTTCTAGATATTTTCATAATAGTTTGTAGTGAAAATAAGGGTGGGATCACTGTTAGATTTCCTCTTGCGAAAACTTAAGTTGCTGCCATGATATGTGTGAAATCAATGACTCAGATTTTACTTTGAACAATTGAAGAGATCACTCATTGTGGGTGAGCATGTTATTTTCAAAACTGCACTTTGCTTTAAAATTTATGTCAAGTTCCCAATTTCAAGAGTGGAAAGTGTGCAGATCTTCAAAGCACTTTGAAATTTTTTAAAGTGGAATTGTTTAATGGCATAGTGAAGGCCAAGTTTGGTGGTTGATTGTGTTTAAGGAACTGCAGCTATCATTGAAGGGTGTACTCGAGTGAGGTTTCATCAGTTTTTTGCTTTAGATTTGGTTGCATGGCATAGAAGCCATAATCTACAAGGTTCTATTGTGGAAGAGCGGCCAAAGGGAGGTTTTCCGCTTGTGTGGTAACAGGGTTGTTGGAGCTCGTTAGAGGACCGAGTGGAGTCGAAATCTAGAAGCAAGATAAAACCAAATAAGTTGGACCTTTAACAACATGTCTATATTTTTAGATATTTTTGATTCTGATGACGATGATGATGATATTTGCATGTGGGAATTTTTAGGGGTTAGCCTAGGAAGCATGGGTAGCATTTTTTCAGAAAAACAATGTGGTTTTGTTGATGACCACGAGAAACAAGAGGCACAATCTGTTGTGAAAGATCCTGATATTAAAGAGTCACAAGTTGATCTTCAGGAAGGATGTAAAGAGGAACAAAGTGTTGAAGATCAATTCGACGAGCCACATGAAGCTGATTGCGAAGACGTGGCAGAAGAAGACAAAGCTGGAGAGAATTTAAAATGTGATAATCTCATGAATATTTATGTGTGTGCAAATGAAAACATTGCTGAAATTTACATGCGTGACATCAGAAATGGTGAGAGAAAACAGTTTCCTATTAAGCCTGTCATAACTTTCAAAAGGGCAAGGATAAGCGTTCAAGCTTTCCATGACTGGGGAAGAAATGAGGTGAAAATACATCACTACCTCACGGTGAGGAAAGTGAAGATGAAGCCTCGACATAGAATGAACAAATATGGACTCAGAAGCATAAAGACGAAAATGAAATCCTCTGTTGTCAAGTTTTTTATGTTTTTTTTTTTTTATTGTAAGCCTAGCTGAGACTAGACCAGTAGGCATATGTTATTGTTTAGTACCCTTTCTCCATTAAGGGGGAGTGTTGGAATTAATGGAGAAATCCATAGTTAGGTTGTTGTTAAATATAGGATTGAGATTCTAATCATAGATCTCATATCCTGATATCGAGGGAGTGGTTGAAACCATCCCGTTAGTGTGAAAGCCAATATAATCTAGGCTCATTTGATTCAATGATTAGAGTGTGTGTATGTGTGTATACACTCTCCAGTTTCTCACCTGAAGAGCTATTTGATCAATAGTTATTTTTATCAGGTAAGCCATTCATGATATTCTCATTTGCATCCCCACATACAGTAGCAGCAGTGTTATTGCAGAAAAATGAAGACGGGTATGAACAACCTATTTCCTTTCTCAGTCAGGTTCTTTGAGACGCGGAATTGAAATATAATATTTTGGAGAAGCAGGAATACACCCTGGTGAATTCCCTGAAAGATTTCCGAATGTATGTGTTGTAGTCAACCATAACTGATTTCGTGCCTACTGCTGTAGTAAAAGACATCCTGATTCAGGGAGACAGCGAAGGCAAGAGAGGTAAATGGATTGCCAAGATTCAGGAATATGAATTGGACATTCACCCCACGAAGTTTATCAAAGGACAGGGGCTAGCAAAAATCTTGTCTAATTCAAACTATCAAGCATTGGGCATAAATCGATCTATGGAAGGAGGAGAAGTGCCCGAAGGGGCGGAAGAACAACCCGGAATAGAGACCACAGTATAAAAAATGCACATGAATTACCTGCTCAGTACTTGGTATAAAGATATTGTAGAGTACCTTTTAACTCTCTGGTGTCCTTTAAACTTCGATAAGACAAAGTATCGAACTTTGAGGTTGAAATCTCAGAAATAAATTGTAGCAAATGGCCGATTATACTAGAAAGACCCTTCAGGAATCCTGCTCTTATGTCTTACAGAGTTAGAGGTGGAGGAATTCATGGTTGAATTTCACGAAGGCATCTGTGGGGGACATTACAGTTGGCGGTCCATTGCTCACAAGATACTGAAAGCTAGTTTCTTCTGGCCTCAGTTATTCGGAGATGTGCATACTCGGGTTCGGGTGTGCGAAACATGTCAGAGGTTTGCAGAAAAACAAAAATTTTCCCCCTGCCCATGATACCAATACATATCGAAGAACCTTTTCAGCAGTGGGGCATTGACTTCATTGGAGAGATTCATCTAGAATCAAGTGGTAAACACAAGTGGATTCTCACTGCCACTGACTACTTCACGAAATGGGTAGAGGTGATACCCGCAATAAATGCTACTGATGCAGTCGTAATCAAGTTCATGGAGGAAAAAAACATATCCAGGTTTGGCTACCCAGTTAAGATCGTGACAGATAATGCTCAAGATTTCAAATCAATCAAGTTCACTAATTTCTACCAGCAATACAATATCACCCTGGGACACTCCACAGCCTATTATCCCCAGGGTAACAGGCTGGCCGAGTCTTCCAATAATAATCTGGTAAGGGAATTGAAGAAGCTATAAACGAAAATCAAAAGAGCTGGGACTCCCAGCTGAAATTCGCACTCTGGGAAAACCAAATTACCAGTAAAAGGTCCACAGGTAAGTCACCCTATGAATTGGTTTATGGCTGAGCAGCAGTTTTTCCAATTCAGCTTACCTTACCTATTTCCAGGTTCCTCCAAGACAGGCAATAAGAGTTGAACGACCTCATCAGAAGAATGAACCAGCTAGTCGAGTTGGAGGAGACTCGGAACCAAGTGAACAGCAGGCTAATAAAATATCAAGAAAAGATGAAAGGCTTGTTTGATCAGCACGCGAAAGATAAAGAAATGCAAGAAGGGGACCTGGTACTGAGATGGGATATCAGGAGAGCAGATAAAGGTAAGAATGGAAAGTTTGACCCCTTGTAGTTCGAGTCATTCAAGATTGCCGAAGTAAAAGGTAACAATACCTTTTTATTGGAAAATTTGGAAGGTGATTTGATCGAAACACACATAAATGGGTAGTTCTTGAAACCATACTTTCAATACTGACGAAGGCCTTAGAGATATGTTGTATATAGTGTATATACTTGTCATTTTCACATTTACTTTTGATGATTTTTTTATTATAGGAGTGCTTGAAAATTTTCAAGGGTCTGTGAAGTTCTCGACACGCTTGAGGATGAGCGTGTCATCCCCAGGTGGAGCCAATGTTGTTTAACTAGCCCTTACACCAAGGAGAAAAGAGCAGCCCAAGTAAAGAAGAAGGAATCCACGAGGATGGCAGGGTAATGAATTTGAAAGATGCTTTGACAGGGAATTTCCCTAAGGCGCGGGTGCGGATGGGAAACTTGAGATGTAACACAATCCAATGAGGAAGCCGCATGGCGGAGGCACCAAAGAAGGGAGCATGAGTGGGGTATTCCGGGGGTACCAAAGAAAGGCGGAAGGATGGGAAGGTTTACCCCCCATAGGAGGTGATGTCACCCGATGGCGTACCAATCACGATCATTCCACGGGGTGGTAGAGTATAAAAGGAGGCCCTCATGAACCCCCGCCGAAAACTTAAGTGGGCCCATCGAGAAGTATATCTAGCATCATGTAAGTAAAGGTAAGGTAGTTTTTAGGAAGGCGGTACAAGACCAGTACATGCCTTAACCTAGCATGTGGCTTTCACTTACCCGGCTCCTGGTAGCCAATAACCTATCGCCACGTGTCCCAATGTCGACATCCTTATGACGTCTGCCCTATAGTTGTCATCCTCGCCTCGTATTCCACAAATATCAGTCTAATTTAATATTCTTTTACTCCCAAACTCGGTAAAATATTTTTTTTTCACGAATCTGTCATGCAGCGAAGGTTGAACTCTAGTCCCAGGTCATTTTCAACCCCCGCGTCGTTTTCCCCTCGGGCTTCCTCACTGTTCGTAGGTATTTATTCATTCCTCCGCCTCACCATTTTCCTTCTGTTTTTCTTTTCAAATGGTCATGGGGAAAATGAAGTCCTGTAAGTCTGAACCCGAAACCCCACGAGCCCACGAGGTCAGGGTTGTCCCTGGGCCTGAACCCCTTATTGATGCCCATGCGCAAATACATGACCCAGTTTATCCTTTCAGCGTAGCCCGCATCAGACCCGAGCTATTCGAATGTCATTTAAAGGGTCAAGACAGGTTCAAAGTTGTTGAGTCAGGCCTATACCACCAAGTCGCCCCAACCACCTACCGAGTTCCCGAATTCATCAGTTGGCTGAGCGACGCTTATGATGAGCACAGGGACGTGTTTCTGTCTGCTTAGGGTAATAAGATTTTTCACATATCGCCCAAAATCATAAATAAATCCCTCTGTTTTCCTCACAGTAAAAATTATGTCGAGTTCTTTAAGTTATCCCTTTCTTGTCAATTCTCAAAGTTACCCTCGGATAAACAAGTGACTTTCTCAGCTTCCTCTCAGGTTCTCACTTAACAACTCTTTCGCCTTCGGACGTTGTTTCTTTGTCCACTTTCAGAAACAATGTGAAGCTAGTCCTAGCTCTGATTTGTGGATTGTTAGGTCTTAGAGAGGTCGAGGGAGTGTCAAAGAATGTATAACGCTCCTATGGCTCATGATGAAAAAGGGTACGCTTCTGAATGTCCCTACTTTCCTAGCTTCTGCTATCCAAACCCAGTTTCAGGAATTCCCCTCTACTGGGTCTTTCAGGTTTTGTTATTTAGTGTTCCACCTATTCTTTTTTGAACATGCTGATAATTTTGAGAGCCTCGACCTAGAGAAACTCTCCAGGACAAACACCCAGCCAAGAATTGTCTTTGAGTGGAACATTTCCGTTCGTCAACAGCCTGGGGGGAGGGGGTATAAAAGGTTCTTAAATGAATTCATGTCCATATCCTATGCCATAATACATGAAAATCCTCCACCCAGAATATTTCCTGAGCATAAGGAATGGTTGCAATTCGATGAGGAAGATAGCACAGGGGACTGGTACCTATATGATGATTACACCGAAATCAGGGTCTATGGCGCAGAAGTACCTCCCTACTGTTTGCCGGTGTTTCCAGCTATCCGAATCTTTGCCCTTGATTTCATCCATCAAACCTTGAAGGCTGACCAGATCCACTTCATGCCTACGAAGAAAGGATATATTCTCAAACTCCCAACTTCTGTTGGCCCTTTCACCATAAATTCGAGGCACACCCTCTCCATATTAGAAATGTTGCTTCAAGGGATGTACCTGCTACAAGGAAAAGCTTGTCTCTATGACCCGAAAGGAGTCCTTTTCAATAGGAAAAGGAAAATAAATTCCACTTCTCATGTACATGAGACTAGGCCCTTCATTGAGTGGAGAGCTAACCTTGATACATAGCCTTTGGATACACAGATGGAGGCCGAATCTTCTGCCGCAAAAGGGAGGGGCGACAATGCATCTGCAGAGACATAAAATAAGGGACAAGCAAATGAGTTAGGCACCTCAGGAAGTCAAGAGGGCATGAACATAGAAGAGGGATCTTATCCCTATAAGAAACAGAGGACAGAAGGACCAGAGATGGTATGGGAAGAGCCACCACAGGAAGAGTTTTCCCGATATGGGTTGCCTGACAGAAAGAAGTCAGGTTTCAGGGTTAATTTCAACAGTGCCTCTTCATCGAACACTTCTGGACTATCATAGGCAGTTTTAGTCAACAAAGTAGTGGTAAGGGAGGAAATTAACACCAGAAACAAGATCACATGAGAGAGGCTAAGGGCTGAATTGGCTGGGTTTGTAGATAAATATCATACTCGACTTAATACTCAGTTGGACATGGACAAGGAATAGCTTATATTTGCTATTTCATAGGCATTGTTGCATCCCTTGGCCAATGGGAGCCATTACCGAGCCCTGGAGATCGCCTTGAACTTGGAAAATATCCCACTAACAGATAAGCTTGGTTTGCACAAATGCGTTGGAGACATGTTGCGAGATGAGGTGGTGAAACTTGCACTCGCCTTGAGGAAACTTGAGGAGAAACATGCCTCAGTATTAGAAAATCAGAAGAAGGAGAGAGCTAGTGCCAGAGCGATAAAGAACAAGCTATAAACTCTGAGGAATGTAGTAAAGGAAAAATGGGCCGACAAGGATGCAGTCTGGCAGAAACTCATCACTGATATGGAAATGGAGAAATCTGAGCT
The DNA here is from genome assembly GCA_034641835.2 of Pinus albicaulis. NCBI lineage: Eukaryota > Viridiplantae > Streptophyta > Pinopsida > Pinales > Pinaceae > Pinus > Pinus albicaulis. The sequence continues at coordinate 947,850,168 of CM076581.1, forward strand.
CAAGAAGAAATTAAATATACCCAGAGCAGAGCATGCACAAACGGACAAATTAATCCAGGTGGAAAAAGAGAAATTGGCTCTTGCTGATTCACTGGCTAAGGAGCACAAGGAAAATACTCAGAATACCACAATGATCGCAAGTCTGAAACAGGGATTGTCGGACTTACAGGAAAAATGGGACCAACATGTGTGCGTAGCCTCGACATCCAATGAGCCTGGAACCACGCCATAACAGCTGACTAAGGCCCTGTCAAACTTAAAGGTTTCGAAAAGTGAAGCACGAACATCTTTCCAAATATTACAAGAGAAGAAAGTTATGATGGCAACAAATCAGGAGGTGGTAACATCCCTACAGACTGAGGTCAAAAAATTGCAAAGAGAAAAACAGGTACAAGACAAGACCATCAAAAACTTCACTACTCGGATGAAGGGCAACATGACACTCCTAGAAGCCAGACACCTAATTTGGACCGATATAATGGCAGAGATCAGACAACATTGGAACTACCTCACCCCGGTTGATGATAAGAAGCTTGCAGTTCGCTTATTTGAAGCAAAGTTGCAATAAGAGCGAGCAGAATGAGAAGCGAAGGCCACAATGGCTAGCAGGTATATTCAGTATCTAGATAAACTGGGCCCAGAAGAATTTCAAGCACAAGGAATCATTGATCGATTCAGAAGGGTATTGGAGATCAGAAGAGCATTTGAGAGGGAGACCGCTCACGCCAATGCGTTGGGTTGTTTGAAATTGCTTTCAATCGGAGTCGAGAATTTCAACCATGAGTGGAGTAAGTTAGTGGAGGCAGGCCTCCCATCATGCTGGCACCTAGAGACCTCCACATACTCCAAACTAATGCATTATGAATAGAAAATGTTAGATATCATGAACAATGCCAACTTGCCTCTCGAAAAAATTGCCCGCCTGAAGGCAGATACCATCATAGCCTCCCTAAGCAAGGAATTCTTCCTCCTCTACTAGGTTAGACAATTTTTAGTTGTCCGAGTAGACTATACCAAGCTCACAGATATGCACACATTGGTTGAGATGTTTTTCACTATGCCATCTCCAGGCGAGACCGCGTGGCAGAAATGCAGTGAATACGCCTTCACTTCAGTATCGTCGTCTACTCCTCAGTCTCTACCTCCCTCTGGTCGCAAAGCAGGGTCATCTTCGTCATCAAATCGGCCACATCAGTAGCCATCAAGCACCCCTCAGCGCCAGGCAAATGCAGCCTATTTACTTTTATTTTTATGAATTACTGGGTGAAATCTTGATTTCACCCTATGCACTCTTTATTTTTTATTTGTTGTTTTGTTTTAGTTAAGGCCTTTGTCAAGCCAGGTTTTATATGATGAGAGGCCATTTTTCCTCATCATCAGTTTTTTGGTTTTCTTTAGTTGATGGCGACCACGAACAAAAAATATCCTTAGAGAATATTTTGTGTTGAATATTTATCTTCTCTCAAAGCTCACCTATGTAGCTAAAAAAGATGAAATGAGAGAAGAAGGAAAGGTTCCAGATTTTCAGAGAAGAAGTTTTTAATTGTGAATTTTATTTTTTGTAAGGTTTTGAGATCTTCTCAAAGTGTATGTCTGAAGACCCCTTCGGGGAAAAGAAATGAAGCTATTATGTTGTTGTTGTGGATTCCAAATTAGATGAGTAACAGTATGTATTTTCTCAGCAGCGTTTAAATATAAATGTTCATTGTGTTTTCATCATTCTCCTATTATCGTAGCTTTCGGAATGCGAATGTTCGAAATTGTTAGATGTGAATTTATCGTGAATGATCATATCTTCTTGTTTGTAACATTTTAAATATGGCTCGAGGCGCGGTTTTAGTTCTAAGCTCTATTCACATGCCATTATTCTTCTTGTGTTAGTGGAGGGTGGATTCTTATGTCGTATAAGCCTACCTTGCTCTGATATTTTCCTCATTTTCTTTCATTTTTTCTCATATTCATTTATCTTGGTCACTGTTCACTGGTCTCATGTTCGGCCCATCTCACAACAGTTCACTTTCATGACTCCTTCTTATTTATGGCTATAGAACCTTATGTTGCACAACAGGATTTCATTCTTGTTAGTATTCTGTCTCTAATGTCTTGGACCCATATCCAAAGATTTTAATCATCATTTCATAACAAGAGGTTCCTTCCTATCTTCTTGCAAAATTATCTTTGACTCCTCTTGTCTTAATATGTCCTAGGCACTGGTCTTTAACAACTCAAGGCTATCTCTAGGAATTACAACAGGCGTCAAGAGATAGTTGAGATTGTTTTTATGTTTGAGAAGGAACTGTTGACGAGTTTCATGGACTTCAGGTTCATCTTCTAATCCACCTAGTAGATGAGGTTGAATTAGCTGGGGTGGTTTCTTGTCATTGGATGTCCTTCTTAGAGAGGTACATGAAGAAATTGAAAGGTTTTGTTCCACAAAGGGAAAAACCCGAGGGGTCTATGGAAGAGGGATACATATCATATGAGTCTTTCTATTATGCCAATGAGTACATCAAGAAGATCAAAAATATACTAGGTCCAGTGATTTGGGACGATGAAAGGGATGAAGACAAAAGAGAAGGGATCTTCTCCAAATGAATGGAAAAAGGTGGTTGATAAAGAGTAAGAAACTCATAATTTTTAAAATTTACAAAAAGTAAATATTCATGTTGAACTTCGATATAATGTATATTTTGATATCATATGTACTATATGTCGGTTTTATTTCATCAAAGAATGCAGAAATTGAAGAGATCAATAAATTTTCTCTTTAAAATTCAGAAGTGACACAACCGTGGGTCGCATTGTACAAACAAAAGAGGATGAAATGGGATATTGACAATAAATAATTCATATGGTTGAATGGTAGATGTGTGCCTTATCCCGGTCATTTAAAAGAAAATATGCCAGTTATAAGCCAAGAGTTGGGTTGTTGACCAATCTAGAGAGAAATACGGTGCAACTGGTCGTTACCTGCGTACTGAAGAGGATGCGCTAAATGTAGGGATTGGGTGCACCCACTCGGTAATAATATATTTATGTACATTTTAAACTTAATAATGTAACTTTGAAATGTAACATATATATTTCATATTTTAACAATTGGGTTATTATAAGACACATGACACTATGATTTTTTAACTTTTTTATAGGTGAATTTGTCCCCATCTATATGGGCATATGGACACCATTTGCGCACAGAAAATGTCAATGGTGGACACATGACACAAGACTATGGAGTGGAATTTGAGTTTGATCAATCTAGTCGAGCTAGCCACCATGATCAAAACCTAGTATGATGGATGTTAGGTTACGTTGGAAAGATACAAGAGATCATTGAAGTGGATTTCTCTTCTTTCCAATGTGTTATTTTTAGGTGCAAGTGGTGGGACACCTTTGATCATAATAATGTGAAGGAATATCATGATAGTAGGTTGATATGTATCAACTTTAGAAATATGTGGCATGAAGCTAAGGAGCCCTATGTTTTCCCCAAACACTGCAACTAGGTGTTTTTTTACCCAGATGTGTTGGATAGGGATTGGTGGTTCGTATTGAGACATGACCTTAGATCAAAATATATTTTTGAGAAAAATAGTGTTATCATGCCAAGCGAATTGGAAGATAATGAGGGTGATCATGAGAACCATGAGTGATATGGTACATGTGTTATTTCATCATTTATACATATTAAGATGGGTTTTTATAAATAAGAGGACTTAACCTTATAACTAAGACTCTCTTTTCTGAAACATTATAATATGTATTTTGAATTAATTGGTTTGCATTGTGTTAATGTTAAAATCATTTCACTTGTAATTTGCAATAATGTTGATCTCAAAAACAATGGCACATTGTATCAAGTTCTTTTTTTTATGTCAATTCGTAAAATAATACAACTACTTGATTGCTTTAAATGTGTGTGAATGATATCTTCAAAATGTTTACTATTATTTTAGTATGTAAGATCATAATCAAATAATGATAATTCTAAACATGAATTTATTTGCATTATTTTCTAAACTTTATTATGTTACAAAAATTCATATTATTCCAGATTTGTTATTTTACAATTATTTATATTCATACAATTTTACAATTTTACAATTATGGTAATTTAACAATATTTACTGTATACGTTTTACTTACGGTAGTTATGGTTCAAAATTGACAATTAATTTACAATTTTACAAATTTACAAATTTTAATAAAATTGAATGATGACAATACATACAATTAAAATTAAAATTTTACAATTTCACAATACAATTACAATTTTACAAATATTTTACATAATTACAATGGTACATACAATTAAAATTAAAATTACAATTAGAATCAGGATGCATACAATTACAATTACATTTTTTGAATTTTACAAATTTACAAATTTTACAATTTTAATAAAATTGAATCATGACAATACATACAATTACAATTACAATTTCACAATTTCACAATACAATTACATACAATTACAATTACAATTTTACATACAATTAAAATTAAAATTTCAATTACAATCACGACATAATATTTAATAAATATCATGATTTAATATTAAAAATAAACATCACGGTCATGAGAACCATCGTACAAACATCATATTCGACTAAAATACACATTCAAATTCGCTAACATCATCTAATCATTTTGATCATAATCATATAACAAAACACAAGAATTGTATAACGTCATCACAACACAAACATCAAATATGAATCTCATGTGAAATAACTGCTATCACATACACATCTATCTACAAGCACATTAAATGAACATATCTAACATGACTTAACAATATACACATCATGATGAACACCAACATGTAAATTAAGCACATCAACATGAACATAAAATACATGGACTAACTATATATATAATGTCAAAAATATACAACTATAATATTAATGCATATAAATGTCAAATATTTGGTGGTACTACATCAATACTAGTACTAGCCGAGGCCTGCTTTGTCGATGGTGCAACCTCATGCTCAGATAGATGACGTGCCTGCTCCATAGGTGCCTTTTGATCAATCGATGGTGTAGTCTACTCAGGAACTTCCTATTGATGACTCGTTGATGGTGAAGCCTACTTAGTGGATGGTGTGGCCTACTCAGATGAACCTACCTCCTCAGATGGACCTGCCTTCTCAAGACTAGGTGTCTACTGAGATGGTGCAGACTGCTTAGAAGGTGTCTGTTGATCAAGACTGGATGTTGGTTGCTCATGATATTCGACGTGAGGTGAAGGATGAAGAAGTGGAGTACTATAATGATGATTACTCCCCTCATGATCATGATCATCAGATGAGTTGCTATGTTGTGCATCTCCACCACGGCTACCCCCCCTAGCCCGCGCTAGTGCTTTGGAAGCTCCAACAATATGATGCATGAGGGTCATCATATCGCGGGGCATGCATCTCCAGAGCTGTGTGAGCCTATGATCAGCATGGATCTACTTGATGGTAGCCGGATCGACTCCCTCATCAACTAGGAGCCGACAGAGTTGGTGGCCCAACTCCATCCTGAATCGGGTGTCTGGCCTATGCTGCACCCCCGCAAGTATCTGCACCCGATCAATATCATGTCTGTTACCCTGATCCTCCGCCTCTGCCATCTCCTCGTCAACATATACACCAGGATCATTCGGTGGGGGTGGAATCATGTCCCAAACGAATGTCCCAATATCTAAAAATATATAGTACACAACAATAATTAGACATTTTCATTAAAAAATTTACTAAAAAAATTTAAAGAATGTGTTAGAATAAATTTTATAATTCTAATTAATTAATTAAGACAATAAAATTATATTATATTAATTTAAATAAAACACTAATATTACCTCTCGCATCTAGTGGCTCATCCTGTGTGAAGAGGATGTTGGTACACCCTCGCAAATCCAAACCGACGTACAGACATGGCACCAAAACGAACAAGTGATCATCAACATTAGCTAGAAACTCCAGTGCATCAGAAGATATCCTACGCGAAAGTCAAACTGACCCCTCTTGGGCATCATCTGGACCCACATCTGCATCTGTACATGCACCATCGGCCTACGAGGCTGTCGAGAAAAAGTAGGCCTCATCTCTGGAAACCTCTCAAAAAATAAACAAAACAAATCTGAAGCAAAAGGGAAGGTCAACCTCCCACGTGCCTGAGAACGACATATATCTAATGTTGTACAAAAATTCCGCAAAAAAATCGCAGACCATCTCACAAGTTGTGGCGCCTGGAATAAAGAATAAATATAAAATAAAAGTGTGTAACTAATGTGTTGCTCGTCATTGGTATAGTGTGCAATGGTCGTCAGCAGTAGTGAGAGGCACCTCACCTCCTCTGTACCAAACGAAGCAATATGTAACTGACCACCTAACACCTAAAAATATGTAGGAGAAACTATATCGTCCCTAATGTATCTCTGGGAGTACTCCAACTGACTCCCCCCGACAAGGACATCTAGGAACTGGGACAAATCCTGCCATCTGCTAGATATGCCCGTAATAAAATATATGTCCTCCTTAGTGGGCATGAACCACTGCCCAGGACCAACCCAAAAAGCCTGTCGGTGGGCATCCCACCTAAAGATCATTTGTCCCAATAACCCAATATGGCCCTTCAATGATGTAGCCTCCTTGTATAACTTGAGGAAGCCTACCTCCCTTAGGATCAATTGGGTGGTTGTCATAAGAGGGCAAGGGTACAAAAGTCTCTCCCTCTCTCGTGCCTCCCATAGCTTAATCACGTTATACCGGTCCTCCATATGTTCTTGTTGTTCCATTTGTTCTCTCCATTGACATCGCTGAATGATTCACATATTAAATAAAAAAAATTATTAAATGAAAAATTTATATATATATATAATTTTTTTTGAAAAAAAAAACAATCGGTGTGCCCCAAAAAATAGTCACACTTCAATACCGATGCGTACTTTTTTATCACGCACCACAAAATATGGGAATATTTTTCTGTGGTGCGTTGACAAAACAATCTACCCCAAGGCGAATAGTTTGGTCAATGCACCACCCAACAATAGTACATGGTAAATGGTGCAGTCCTATAAATGCCCACACCATTGACTATGTACTGTTGTTGGGCAGGCGGTGAACTGATCTAAATATCCGCCCTGGGGAAGATAGTTTGGTCAACTCCCTGCCCAACAGTAGTACATTGTCAACGGTGTGGTCCTATAAATGACCGCACCATTGACTATGTAATGTGTCAGGCGGATAGTTAGGTCAGCACACCGCCCTCCCGACACTATTACATAGTCAACTGTGTGGTCGTTTAAACGTTCACATCGCCTTGTTATTTTTAAATTAGTTAGAGTGCACGCTTTTTCGGTACCGCACCAGAACCCAGTGTGGTTTTCGTTAACACCATTCACGATGCGGCCTGTAAATTTACAGGGAGCACTGTAAATGGTGTGAGTCAAATGACTCGAATGCACCTCGCAGAAAAAGAAAAAAAAGGAAAAAAACAGTTAATTTTAAATTATTTTCAAAATCTAATCCGCTAAAACGTTTATTTATTGAGAAACAAGTAGATTACCAGTACATTTGCGCATGGAGGAGGCATATTTGCTGAGGAGTTGAAGAAACAAAATTTTCCCACCGTTTTCGAAAATTCGAACTCCATAAGGTGGGAAACAGACGACAGCAATGCATGCAATGGGAGCATCAATGGCAAGGCACCTCACACAAGAAAAACTCACACCGATTCTTAAGAGGTCTGGAGCACTGAAAAAGTAATAATGAAGTTTTTATGGTCGGCATTTTTTTTATTTAACCCTGTTTCAGTGCGCGGGTTTTTTAGACGCACCAGGCGGTATTATCAATGGTGCATTTCACGTCGTTATAGTGTGCTGGATTATGAAGATGCACTGGGCCTATTTATACGTAGAGAATCGGTGCGCTATAGTACTTAGACGCACTAGGCGGGTTTGTACGGAGAGCATAGTGTCTCAATGTGCCAATTTTTAGTACGCACTGGTGCATTTTGCGTTAAATGCACCGGTGTGTTTATGATGAGAAACACACCACAAAAAAAAAATCCTCAAAAACATCCAGCCACCAACCTCCTCTAGAGACCTCCACTACAAACAGATATTTGGGCTATTTTTATAAGGGGTTCCTCAAAAACATCCGCTAGAGGGTCTTTTCCTTGTAGTGTAGAGATGTGAATTTCGATGAGGAGAAGGCAATGAAGTGTTCCCTTGAGAGGGAGATTCAATTGCATGCATATTAGGAGGTTTTGAATCCAAAGGAATAACCTCAATAATATTTGGATCAGCCACAAGCACATGAGCATAGAGTGTAAACAACCACTCAAACAGAGACATTTAGTGAAGGAAGGAAACGAACCAAGGAAGTTGACATATTATTGCAGGATTCTAGAGAGAATGTGGGAGAACCCACATCACAGTGCAAGAAGAGGAGGTCATCGGATCGGTACACAGCTACATGGATCTAATTACTTAGCTAGTAGAGACAAAACCAACCTCATTCGAGGGAACAACAAAGCAGCCTGTATGGGTTGATGCTATGGTAGAGGAAAATGATTCCATTTTCAGAAACAACGTTTGGGAAGTGGTCCCAAGACCAATAGAAAAATTGGTGGTAGGTTCGATATGTCTTTCAAGGTAAATCATGTGGCAAACAGAAGTATAGATAATCACAAGGAAATATTCATGGCCAAAAGGTACTCTCAGGTGGAAGGGATTGATTATGAGGAAACCTTTGTTCCTGTAGCAAGGTACTCTTCCATCACACCAATTATTTCTTTGGCTACACAGATGGGGTGGAATATCCACGAGATGGATATAAAGGCAATATTCCTCAATGGATTTATTGAGGAGGAGGTGTACATTGAACAACCTAAAGGTTTTAAGACCTTCGACAGAGAGTCGCATTTATGCCGACTCAAGCGAGTGTTATATGGGTTGAAGAAAGCACCCTGTGCTTGGTACACCAGGATCGATAGATACCTCTCTGGCTTGGGCTTCACCAAAAGTGAAGCAGATGCAAACCTTTACCACATTCTAGTAGAAGGTAAAATTGTGATCATAGTATTATATGTTGATGACTTGATTTTCACCAGTGGTGAAAAACTTATTAGACCTTGCAAGGAGGACCTTGCAAAGGAGTTTAAAAGGAAGGACGTGTTTTTGATGCATTATTTCCTCAGTTCAGAAGTATGGAAAGGAGAAGGGGAATTGGTTGTCTCTCAAGGAAAGTATGCCAATGAGATACTTCATAAGTTCCACATGGGTAGATGCAAACCCATGGAGGCCCCTCTGGCGACCAACTAGAGGAACGAGGATGTCACTTCAGGTGAGGAAGTGGATGTTACCATGTAGAGGCAGTTGGTGGGTTCACTCATGTATTTGGTGTACACACGGCCAGATATGTGTTATGCAGTCAACCAGTTGAGCCAAGCCATGTTTTGAATGACCAAATTATTTTGGAGGGATGTTAAACATGTACTACGATACCTGAGAGGCACCACTTTTTTTGGGATTTGGCACAGATGGACAAGGGGAGTGAAGTTGCAAGGCTTCACATATGCATATTGAGTAGGAATTCCATCAAATCGGAAGAGCACATCAAGAGGAATTTTTAGTGTTGGGTCAACAACAATTTCTTGGTATAGTAGGAAGCATATATCTATAGCACACAGCTTAGCAGAATCAGAGTACATGGCTTCCAGTCAAGAAACTTGTGAGGTTGTCTTGATGAGAAATATTATTGTTGGGTTATTTGGTCAGATTATGGATCCTACCATGGCTTACTGAGACAATTGGAGTTGTATCAAACTCTCCGAGAATCCAATTTTTCGCGATCGATCCAAGCACATAGATATATGGTACCACCATCTACGATATTGTGTGCAAAGGCAGATCATGTTGTATCAATACATTCTGAAAGAGGAATTTTATGCCAACATTTTGAAAAAATCTTTGTCAAGAGGTAAATTCAAGTTCCATATAAGCAGAATTGGGGTATCTGATAATCCTTTTCTTGTTGAGAGGGAGTGTTGAAAATGCAACAAGAAAATCTAGTTTTGAATTTGCCTTGGTCAAACTACATTAAAATTTCAATTTCAATTTCAACTAAATACTTGGAAGTAGTTACCTGAGGTAACATGGATTTTTTCACTCAGTTAACTCGGTAAATTTGAGTTGGAGACACTTGAGTTAAATTCTACATGATTGATTGCTAATTGGTAGAAATCTAATTCAGTTAAGTTGATTTATTGTTATTTAAACTAGTTCCAATTGTTGGAGAAACTAGTGGAGGGTCAATTTGTGCAATGTAACTTCAGTCACACTCAGTGGTCATCCAATTAACTGATCAATCAACCCAAAATAGATTATGCATGCAAATAATTCGAGTTACCCAGTTGAGATTGGGGTTCAAGGGCAGTGTGTTATCTATTATAAACTAGTTCAAGTTGTACAGGTGGTGCATGTAGCCAAAGAATTGACCTATGGTAATTGTGCAATTCCTTGGTGAGAAATTCCTAAAAAATAGGGGAAATTCCCCAAGGGAACAATGCAAGGAAATAGGAGCTTGGAGGCTTGAAAATTTGGCTAAGTATTGGCCAGGTTTAGTCAATCAGGCAAAGGATAGAAGATACATGTACAGGTTGAGCTCAAGCTTGATCAGAGCATATTGTTTTCATCCATATTCTTTGATTAATGCAATATAGATAGTAAGGGGGTTTGAGCAGTTTCTCTCCCCTAGATAAGTATTTGTGTTTGTGTGTTTATTTTTTATGCATGTTAATTATTTGTGTTATCGATTGTGAATTTACTTCCATGGATCAGTAGAGTAGATTATAGTCTTGTGATTTAGTAAATTTCATGAGAAGTTTAGGATATACACATTAATTCCTACAATATTCATTGTAAAAGGAGGTATCCCCCTCGAAGTGGTTTCTATTCATTGACTTGTTATCATTTTCAAGATACTAATTTGATCATTGCATATTCATATATTGGTATTTTGCTTGATATTAATAATCCTTTTTCCTATATGTGTGTATTAATATTATTAGTAGGAACGTGTTTGTGTTGTGAACAAACCCACATGCACAACAATTGAGTTGTAAGAGAAAAGTTTCATAAGGCATCATTTTGGAAGTTAGCCTTAAGGTGTGAGTCCCCAAGCTATTGTGATAATATTCTTCGTCGCATAGTTTCTAACATCAGTAATAGTTTCAATGTCATGCTTTTGGGTTAGCTTTGTCTTATAGTTATGATCTATGTGATCTTGTTATGGTGATAAATTCTATATTGTAATTTGGGTCATTTTAATACTCATTTTTTAATTGTATGTTAATGTTAACATTACTATTATATATGTCACTATAGAAGCTAATATTAGGGTCTTGAGTTGATATCATATTATTCTCACTCACTACAATACTAAAACCATTAATAGTTACAATTCCATACCCTAATAGTTAACTTTGTCTTGTGGTTTTTACCTCTATGACATTATTAACTATCTTATTCCAATGATATATTCATATGTTGGGATTTTGTTCGATTATAGGACTATCTTTCTATCTGTGTGTGTGTGTGTGTGTTAATATTATTGCCATATTTGTCTTTGTGTTGTGAAAAATCTCACATGCAAAACAATTGTGTTAAAAGATATAAAGTTCATAAAATGTTATTTTAGAAGTTGGCCTTAGGGCGAGAATCTGTGAGGTGTTGTGATAGCATTCTTCCTTGCTTTAGTAATAATATCGCTAACAATTTCAATGCCATGCTTCTAGGTTGGCTTTTTCTTATGGTTATGATCTATGTTATCACGTTACAATCACATATTTCTATGTTGGGATTTGGTTCCATATTAATATTGAAATTTTTAATAATCATGTATATTAACATTATTGAACATGTGTATTTTGAATAATTTTAATTATATAACTATTATAATATGTTAATATGATAACATTTTCTCTAAATTTAATATTAACATCATAATATATTGATGTAAATAGCCCATGTTCATATTAACTCCGGATCTATTAAGCTCCAAGAGGGATCAAATTGCTTGAGGTGTAAACCACCTTTTGAGTGAAAAGCTTGAGGAAACGTTTTCACCTTGAGAGATTTTATCTTTTTCAACACTTAAGAGATCTAAAGTTAAGATGGATCTAGTTTGGTTTCAGTGGTGTGCAGCCACACAAAATTTGTTAAAAATATCATTAATCTAATCATATTAAATATGTTTAATATGTTTAATATTAAATATGCTAAATATGTTTAATATTAATCTAATGAGTTCCTTATCTTCTACATCTCATGCACATTGGACCTGTATTTGTATTAAATACTTAAATTACATCATATGATTCCTCACACACTTGACACATTTGAACTTGAGCTAATTGATAAATCCTATCACAAATTTTTTTATGTGTAATATTCATATCGGTGAGAGTTACAGGTTGAGTTTGGGCATAGATATCTTTTAAATATATTTTCTTCATAGGATTTTAGTATCCATCTTGTATTATGCTTAATTTGGTTGAATATTGTTTTCTTTTTCAATGTTATCTTTGTTGTTCAACTTTTTGTTTCCTCTATTCGTCATGCTTTTTAATTATCATTCCTTCTACCTTTTTTTTTTCAATTTCCTCTTCGTTATTCATTTTCTTGTATTCTTTGCACTTGACCTAATTCAGTTGTCATATGTTGTTCCCTTTTTTCAACGCTCTTTCATATTCTCTTTCATAAGCTCTTTTTCGTTCAATTTTTTCTTTCATATATTCTTGTTATTATTGATCAATTTTCATTTTTTGTGACTATCGTTGTTGATCTTCTCTTTTATTTTTTCTTTGTCACTAACACTTGTTAGTTGTCATTTCTTGTGCCTTTCTCCCTTAACATGCTCTTTGTTGCTCATTTCTATTTAATATAGATCCAAACCAATGATTAAGATGGATCTAGGCTCTTTGTTGTTCATCCATATTTAATATGGATCTAGGCCGATGAATACTATAACACAAAAATTAATGCATGTTGTCAATAATTACTTTGTGCATACATTGAAATCAATACACATTATTAATTTAATAAGTTTTTAAAGCACAACATCCATGTATTTTACGTTAGATAAAAAATGAACATCTACATTGAAATCAATGCACCCTCAATTGTCATTTTTCCTATACCTTTCTCTTTTTCCTTGATCTTTATTGTTCATTTCTATTTAAAATGGATCTAGGTTGATGATTAAGATGGATCTAGACTCTTTGTTGTTCATTTCTATTTAATATGGATCTAGGTGAACAATTAATATAACATAGCAATCAATGCATGTTGTTAATAATTAATTTTTCCATACATTGAAGCCAATGCACACTATTAATCTAATTACTTTGAAAGCAATGTACATCTTTCATATTGTTACATCATATCATAAATTAACATCTACACTGAAATTTGATGAATCTAGTGCAATCAATAAAATAAGATTATAAATCAACATTTGCACTGAAATCAATGTATAAGTGCAATCAATCAAATAAGATTATAAATTAACATCTATACTGAAATCAATGCATCTATTTTAGTAAAAATAAAATTATTAATGTCAAAGTAATCTAAACCCATAAGGTGTAGATCAGTTGGTTTTCAGTGGGGTTTAGTCACCACCAAGTCTCAGGTTCAAAATTCATGGGGAGTAGTAAGGGATGGAAGCCACTTGTGGGGATATTAAACTATCTCAAGGGGCATTCAAGCTCAATCGAGCTTTGTACAATCCTTATGATAGCATCCCACTATCGGGTATATTATTCTTTTATCCAACATATGGGTTGGCTCCAACCTAGGTTCCGTCTTGTTACAAAAAATAAAAAATAAAAAATTTCGATGTAATCTAAACTCGAGTTGGGACCTTAAATATACCTTTACCCCTTTAATTTAGTGAAATTTCAATAATTTTCTGTATCTTGCTCTATATTTTATTTTGACACTTTGATGGCTTTCTAAATCCAACTTCTTTTACCTTTTGTAGAATTTGTACTTCCTCTTTCCTCTATGGTTAATAATGTTCAATATTACATAATACTATATAATATTAAACATAATATTATAAAGTATTATATTAAATATTATATAATATTTTATTTCTAAACATTATAATATTATGTTTAATATAATATAATATTATAATATTATATAATGTAAACATTTCTCTTGGTTAATTAATATTTAATACTATTATATTATATTATATTAAACCTAATAATATATTATATCTCTCTAGTCTAACACATTAATATATATTATAATATATTAAACATAATATTATAGTAAATCTAAAAATATTAATATAATAGCCTATGGGGCGCAGAGTAAATAGTGACATGATGTTTTGTTAAAGTGTTCAATGGTGAAAAGGTCACTAATTTGAAACTTTGCTGGAAAAAATCTAACCATGCTAAGTGTTGGTGGGGCTCAGGCCGGGTGCGATCCCTGAGTGATTTTGATGGCTTGGATGCCCCTAGGTCGTGGCTACTCAAGCCACGGATTAGGCGTGTTAATCATCTTGGAACTCACATTACCTAGTAAGAAAAAAAATATATTAATACAATAATATAATGATATTAAAGCTCTTTATAGTATTCATATACCTAACCTATAACCATTTCTCAAGTTATAGTAAGGGAAAATTGGATAGAACTATTTGAATCAAAACTCGATAACATTCACATACTTTTCTATCCTTTTGAATTCTATTCTCGACAAACTCTTCATAAATTCTATGATGGAAACACTAGCTTTGTCTTTTATTCTTGACATATAACAATCTTATCTTATTTAAAAAGATTAATAAGATGTAAGATATCTAGCCTATATTAAATCTTTTTTTTTTCCAAAGAAAAAATCGTAATTTTATTCAACCTGAAAACCAAGGAACAAAATTACATTTTTTAGATGCCCAAAAGCATTTGATTAGAACAACTTTTCGGCCAATGCACAAAAGGAGAGCATTTTTAAAAAATAAAAATAAAAATTACATAAAATTGTTGAGGCCAAGTGCGATAATAATCAGTTAGTTTCCTTTTTCTTTCCTTTAATTTTTTCCACCTTTCACTAAACTTCTTGATCGGGAGCGACTGGTACTATGTCCAATTGGTTGTCTTCCACCTTCAGGGGAACTTCTTTATTTGACTCTAAAGATATATGGGTTTGCTTTATGCCCCACTTTTTTTTGAAAGGATATGACCACCTTCTGCTGCTCTGCTACTATGATCTTTATTGCTTCTTGAATGTTTCCTTTTTCTTCATACTGATTTCCAAGAATTTAAATCACTATTAAATACTATCATAATATCATAAATAATTACAGTATATACAATTATTAATATATATAATGAGAAGAAACTATGTCTGGTTTCTTAAAATGTGAAATATCATTTCTTTATATTTCAATTATATAAATTAATAAATAGTCAATAATTATTATTTTATTATTTATGTATTTTTTTAATAAAAGGTTCATTGTTATGTATTTTATTATTTTCTGTATTTTATCCGAAAAAACCACCAAATTTGCTTCAATTAGTATCAAAGTTTTATTCCATTAACCTATAGTATGTATATGTGGCTATTCAAATAAAAAATTTAAACTTAGTCCCAAATTTCTTGTCACTTTTCAACAAATTAATTATTTGAGAAAATAAAGTACATTATATCTATAAAGAAATGAAGATAAGGCTACAATTTGGTTTTCCCTATTGGGAGAGTTTCATATTAGATTCTTCTGCAAACTTGTGTACTCAAATCATCACATAAGTAGTGTTGGTAGGGTTTTGTTGCGGACCTACGCATTCAAATTATCTGCAAAATATATTTTAATATTAGCTAATAACCTAATATTATAACTTCTTATTATTAATAACTTGGCTAACATTAAATATGTCTTATATGTCTTTTTTATTTTAGTTTAGCTAACATTAATTTTTTATTTCCCCTTATTAACATATATTATTAATTAGATATTACATCTTGTTACAATACCCCTCATATCCTCTTCTCTTCATTAAAGTTGTCCTAAAAAAAATTATGCATGCACCCACTAAAGGACAAGTGGTGGGGTTGTATTGGATATAGAAAAATGGGCATCCATCACTACCTTTTGTACTTATTTCCTTTGTCTTGACACCTGGTATGATCTTTAAAGTGCACCTATATGGGCCCAAAGGATAATGCCCACAAATATTTGACAATAGATGTTGTCTTTATAAATTGCGTATGGATTTAAAAAAAATTAAAAAGTACCAATCAATTGACTCCTATCTCTTTGTAAGAATTGTATAAAAAAAAAGTAAACTTAAACTTAACAGTAAGAACTTGGTCTTGTACAAAGTACCACCAATAGATAGGTTTCTTTAAACTTTTCAAAAGGGAGACAAGTCATGACTCTATGTGACCTTTTTTGCTTTATGAACTTATTAGATTGTACTTACAAACCATTCGGTATCAATAAATTGAATAGTTATAAAAAATAATATTTTTGATATATATTCAAGTTATTGGAAACCAAAACCTTTGAGTTTAATAATCTTTATGCAATTATCCTTATCAAAAGTAACTTGAGTAGATATCCCATTATCATGAAGTGTTTACCCTTATTATCATAGTTTTATTAATGATTAGTTTGTTTGTTATGGTTTTATATATAATTGAAATTATATATGAGAGATAATGGGCACACTGGCCCCACAAGCCATAAATATAAAAATAGTTGGAATAAAATGATGATTATTTTCCAATTCAATTTACATTACCTCCAAAAACAAGTGTGCATAGCATGATTCCTTGATGGTTTATTATTATAGGTTGACATTGAAAGTATTGGGTTGGTCTCTCGGTAAAGGAGAGGCTCTCCTTTTCCCCCTTTATTATTTCTTCAGGGCGGTTTTGGACTTTATTCAAATCAAGGGAAGAAAAGTGAGTGGGGGCATGTTTGAATGGTCCCAGTGTGGGGCCTACCAAACTGGCTCATTGAAAATGGACCAACAATGGGATGAGTGATGCTTGTACCATTCTCATTGGTAATATGTGGATAATTCACCAAGTTGATATTCAGTGGGTTGTGTTCACCAAGTTGATATTTAGTGGGTTGTGTAGCTTTATTTTTGAGATTTAATGATATGTTAATTTATAGTGGATATTTGTAGTTTAAATTATGGGAAAAAAATTAAGTTATATATCTATCTATATATATATTAACACATGAACTTGATTTTTTTTAATTTAAAAATATTATGAAAAAGTTTATTTTTATTATATAATAAATTATAAAACAATAGAGAAAAGTATATTTCATAGTTAAATAGGAGTTTAAATTTTTTATTTATATGGAAATTTTGTTTATATTTATGAATAAATTATTTATCATATTATTATATATGGAAAGATGGTTTTTATTAATGAAATTTTTATTTTATAATAGAAATTTAGATTACTAAGAATTATTTTTTTAATAAATTAGATTATAAAAATATTAATGAAATTTTATTCTCATAAATAAGAATTTAAAATAATGAGAATTTTCTTGATATTCAAATATATCATTTAGAAGTTGTATCTTTGTCTAAATGTATATCTTCATTTTGCAGTCATTGAAATGTATATATAAATTTAAAATTAAAGCATTTTATATGGACTTGATGCATATAATTAAACATTAATTTGAAATTAAGGCACTTGATGTGACCATAAATATATAACTAGAAAGAATTTAAAAAAAAATGTTTATAGAAATCTCTATTCTTTAAATGAACTATGAAAATAAGGATAAAAAGTTGAATTTCATTAAGTAAATGTGAATTTAAAATTTCTGTTCACTTAAGTAAGAGAAATCTCTATTCTTTAAATGAACTATGAAAGTAGGGATAAAAAAGTGAATTTCATTAAGTAAATGGGAATTTAAAATTTCAACAAATTATGAAAGTGGTGTAAAAACAACATCCTCATTTAAATGTATATTTTTATTTTGCACTTCTTTTAAATGTACATTTTCAATTTTCACTTTTCAATTTTCAAGTACTTTTTTCTTTATCTTACTACTTTGAAAATTTTAGACATTTACCACTAAAAAGGAAAGAGATTATATAAACTATTTTGAATATACAATTTTTTATGTTTAGTGTTTTAGTTCATCAAGAAAATGTATTTCATTATAATTATCATTGTGGAAAAATTTAGGGGTTGAATTTTTAGTATGGATTATTTTTCCATGTTTTTCTCCAAAAATGATGCATCAATTTTCATTTTTTCCTAAAATAATTTGCCCAAGTTTTTTAATATAAAATATTTCACTTTAAAAATCACCAATTTTTAAAAAAAAATTATATAAAATCTTTACAAATTAAATATTTTTACAAAAATATTATCAATTATAGTTGGTACTTAAAGAATTAACAAGGTTTATCAATGTCTTTACACTTTAAGATAAGTATGGATTCTTCAAATTTTCTTTTATTATTACATGTGAATTTTGATTAAACTGAAATCTTTTGTAATTAAAAAATAATATATTAGAGGAATCCCAATACAAAAATATAAAATATACCACTTATAATATATACCCAAAAAAGAAAATTAATCAAATTTTAATCACTATAATAACATCCGTGTGCAAAATCATAAATAATTCCACAAGCAAGGGCAACATTAAGCTTGAAAAAGAGATAAAATGAAGCAAACAATAAAAATACATTCTTACACAAAGGAAAGTTAAATTACTCTATTGAAAATAAATATGAACAACCTACAAGAATGCCATGCCCTCATTAAGGTGCAGTGACCTCTATATCTACATAATATAGAGATGTCAATGTATATGATATTAAGACATTAGAAAAAAACACAAAGCACAAACAACATTACATAGAGAAAGATAAAGAGTGAGAAAGCTAAGACACAATCACATATATATCATTGTGACGCCCTCTTGGAAATGAGGAATTTGAGTAAATATAGTCAAAGTATATATATATATATATATATATATATATATATAATTGTGATGTGCTCTTTAAAATACCAAATTTAAATAACTATAATTATAAACAAAAGTTATGTTTAAATATTTCTAAAAAAATAATGCATCATGATTAAAAAAACTTTAAATTTAATAAAATTTTAAATTATAAGATATTATTTTTATAATTTTCAACTCAATTTAAAATTAATAAATATATTAAAATTTACTAAAAGTGTTTTTTTTTAGCTAAGAGCTAGTCTTCCTCAGACATAAGGAAATCGATTAACAGCCCAAGACCTAGAGGCATTTTGCAGGAGTGAAACCCTGCCCCCTTAAGGATCACCGGGGAGTTATTCCACGTGGCTTGGTTTTCCTTGAATAATGGTGATGAGTCAGAGGTTATTCCAAAAAACTTGATTTTCTTTGAATAATGATGATTAGTCAACCTCATTTGCGAATAACAACAAAAAATAGTTATCTTTATTATTGATTTAACAACCACATTATAATAGATTTTCTCATTACATAAAAAACAAATATAAATAAAATATGTTTTTTATTTTAAATTCAAATTTATTACTCCTTTTCCTTTACCAAAACATGACTGCCCTGCTGCACTTCGGAAACAAATACTTTTCAGTCTATTGGCCCATAAATGCCCCTGGAAAGTAACTACCCACCGTTGGATTAAAGCAAGTACACCATCCAACAAGAGCACTTCTTACCACATATATATTCATTTATTCAACCATTAAATCACTTATATATATATATAGTCAACATTGAGATCTTGTTTTTAAACGACTCTGGCATCATGAATAAAGCAGAGAGTCCTCCTTGCTTCCCTCCATCTCAAAAGGCGAAATTGAAGGGAGAACCATTGATTTTGTCCCCTAATTTTGAAGGGGTGTACGCCTATGAGTAGAGGAGGGAGGGAAATTTAGGGTGTACGCCTATGAGTAGAGGAGGGGGAGGGAGCGAGCCAACCTTCCATGACTTTATGTCAACATCATAACATCGTCCCCCATGCCATGCCATACATTTTAGATGCATGCATGCATGGTAAACATTTATCATCATCATCATGCATCATGGGGTGTGGCAGTTATATGTGAAAACCTGTCATCGGATAAAATGAAAAATGTACGAATATTCTCCTCCTCCCTTTCCGTTAGCCACCAAACTCCGTTACCTGACGGCGATCGTGATATGTGCACTGCACTAACCGCCAAAGTCCCGTTAATTACGTTAACGGACACGGTAATCGGCATCGTCGTCATCGTCGCTAAAATCGGGGGTTTGACTTATGGCCAGGGGCCCGCCACGGTCACCCAGTTCTGTTCACACGTGAATCGGTATTTCTCATTATGCTTGCTGGCTCTTCTTCCAGCTGGCAGCGCCGACGAAAACGACGGAATTATACGCGTTATGACTTTAAAGCCACGTCATCAATCCCACGCCGTCTTTTGCCAGTTGGCGGGGTTTTTCAGTGCTTTCTGGGAATTATAATTGTTATTCGGCCCTTATTTTACGGAGAGTTTTTTTCGGCCTTGAATTTTTGGGTGTTAATGGGACGAGCGTTCAGCCTACAGTTGTCACGGGGCCTTAAAGAAACCAAAAGAACGGGTTATATTTATGGGAAGTCTATTTGGTACTAAAGGTTTGTCTTTAGGGTTAATGAAATATTAGCGACTGTACTTTAAACGAAATATAAGATTTGTCAATTTTTTTTAATAATTGGGTTGTTTTGAAATATAATTGGTTCAATTTTGTGTGAATTTAATAGGAATGGGTTGGAATTCTAAGATTAAACTATATAATAAATTATATAATATGTAATATGTAAATTTTTAAGGTGTTAAATTTATATTTAGAAATTTTTTCTAACCAATCAGTGTGGTTAAATTTATTTATGTATTTAAATATGTATTTTTGAAAATAAAGAATTATAATCTTATCAAAAATTGTATTACTAAATTTCTAACTAAAAGCCAAAACTTAAAACATAATTTAAAATTTCATTCTTATCTACTATTATAATTTATAGTTTTGATAAGTACAACTTCATCAACTTGAAACAATTTTTTATCATATTTCTTTAAATATAATCAATTTAACTTACAACAACATGTTGGTTATTTATCTTCTTCTATTTTCTAATAAAATAATAATAATAATTTATTCTTAAGGTTATGGTGTAACCATATATTGAATTGATATATGATACCTCTTATTTGTGGCAATGGACACCCTCTGCATGAAGATTTGATTGCTAGTATATGACATTATACATATCTTACTCCCTGCCAATTTGAATGAGTGAAAGTTCCAAAATGGAAACATGTGTTCTTAATCATTAGGTCCACTCATGTTGTACTAATCTTATTTAAGATCTCAACCTACCTATACATGAAATTGATGTATGAGAACCCTTTTCCTTTTTTCTTTTTTCTTTTCTTTTTCAGAGAATCAAAAGAAGTACATTGCCCAACAAATCAGATTGAGAGCGATAGACCCTTTTTATATGAGATAAGGAACCCCCACTATGTTAAAATTTGACTTAATGGATTAGGTCCACTCATGTTGTACTAATCTTATTTAAGATCTCAACCTATCCATACATGAAAGTGATGTATGAGACCCCCTTGTCTATGGGACAAGGAAACCCCTCCATGTAATAATTTGACTGTTAAGTGTATGGAGAAGTATATTTTTTCTTTATATAGATTCAACCTCCCTCTAAGCTTGAGGCTTAGAGTGAGGTTGTTGGTACTAGGCTAGCCCACAAGGATACTCAGTTAAGAGTTCACAAGGCTCAAAACCAATACAACGATATTTATACGCATGAAGACATTAAAACATCATTTATCAAGTCATTATAGCTCATCATGTCACTAGCAGGGATTTGAACCTAGGAGGGGAAGAGAACAGCCATTTCGCCCAACCACCCGAGATAACCCCAATTGAATTATGGAGTTGTATATACCATAACCCTCCTCCAAATTCAAACTTATGACTTCCTAGAGGGAACACATGTATCAAGCACCAAGTCTACTCAATTAAATAATAACATTGTGAAGAACTCAATTTAAGATATAATCTAAATTTCAATTGATATGAACTTCTTGTGTTAATGGGAGAAAGGCATTTGATCTCTGGAAATTAAATTCACTTCTCCAAATTCAAACTTATGACTTTCTAGAAGGAACACATGTATCAAGCATCAAGCCTACTCAATTAAATAAGAACATCATGAAAAACTCAATTTAAATTCTAATTTAAATTTCAATTGATATGAACTTATTGTATTAATAAGAGAAGGCATTTTATTTCTGGAAATTAAATTCAACATCTAAAGATCTTCTAGAAATCAATAAGATACATGTATTTCTCATATCTATCTAAATAATAAAATAATATCTATCTAAATAATAAAATAATAAGGCAAAAGGTTAACCTAGTAGACACTACATTTGATTTCTAAATAATGAAGCAATTTGACAAGAAATTTACCCCATGGACACTACATTTAGAAATATTTAAGCAATAATATATCCCATAACCTAAATAAGAAAACATAAAATAGTATGGAAATTCACTTTATGTATTGCAAAGCTTCTATATAATGATTAATTATTATTCTCATAAATTAAAAAAAATAAAATATTATCTCAATTATCCATGTAACTATTTCTCTAATGTATTTGTTACAACTTGGTCCTATAATAAATAAATTTATCTTCACCGGATATTTTCGAATATACTTCATAAATTTATCCTCTAAAATATTTGAATGGACATCGGATGCTTTTGGGTGGTGGCAAAGAATCTAGAGTACCATTAGAAAAAATGTTGGAAGATTTCATTGGAATCTTCATTTCGCTTTATTCTTTATTTTTACCATCCATTATATGGTACTCTGCGAAGCTACCACTTGAAATATGACACGTAGTTCTAAAAAAATTAGCAAGATGAATGGTCAGAAAAATTCTGGTGGGACATTTGTCAAATGGAAAGTTCACAAAGTTTTTATTTTCATATAATTTGAAGTTGCGCAATTTTTAAATAAATGTTTGCTTATTTACCTAATGGTTTTCAATCTCAGTTGTAAGTTTATGTAACATGGAACTGTCATATAGCATTAACAATATTGATTTGTCAAACTTTACATTATAATATATTTCATAACATTAATTGATATAACATCGATATAAATTATAATTTTATATTATATTTATCGTATTTATGATGGTTTATATAAATTATAATATATTTATTTTAGTTTATATCTATTAAATATTAAATAATCAGAGATAAAATATTTCAAGATGCAATTTTTTTTTTTTTTTAATAATAAAATTTGAGGAAGTTTGAGGAAAGACTTGTAAAAAGAGATTTGAGTTTTTTAAGCTTTTAATAGATTTAGAATTAAGTTGGATGTATGATGATTTTTAATTACAAATTATTAAAATATTTTAATTATATTTTTTTTATAATATATAAAAGAAAATTGTATAATGTTTTTTATAATATGTGTTTTTTGTTATTAATATTTTTTAGTTGGTTTGAAATGATCAAATTTTAATAATGTTAATCCAAAAGACATTTATTTACTTTTTAAAATGTTATATGTTAATTTTGTATTAAACATTGAAGAAATTACAAATTTCTATTATATCTTGAATTAGAAAAAACTTATTAATGGAACACTCTCTCTCTCTCTATATATATATATATATCGAACATGTATATTGAAATATTTGATTTATAACTAACATTAAACATTTTTTTTGTTATATGAACTTCCATGTTGTGAATAAGTAATTTTTTAATTTAAATTATTTGATATACAATTATACTATTTATAATCCATGGTAAAATATTTTTGTAGTTATTTCTATATTTTTGTTTCAAATGTTACATGTCAACTAAATATAGGATGAATTACACATCATGTAATATCAATAATATGATTTTTACAAGTCATTTATCAACTCCATATAAAGTAGTGAAGGAATTATTTATGTTCTTCATATTAAAAAGTGACTTTTTTTTTTTTTAAACTTTCAATTGCTTTATTTCTCTATATAAAGTTGATATAAAATTAAGGTAGAAATTGAGGTATTTTATTTATAACTAATATTGATTTTTTTAATTAGTATTTTGTTATTTGTTGATGTAAATATTGTTTTATTATTTGTAATTGTAACTTTACGTGACCCTCGCTCAGGCTATAGAGCGCCTCTTGGCTCAATAATTAGCTATGACATTGTCTAATTTTTAGATGAATGGCCTTTGTCACTTGCATCCAGTGATACAAATTCAAACAAGTTTGTGGTTTTTTGTTGTTTAAAATACATTTTTGAATCCAAATTCAAGCAAGACTATGATTTTTTGCTGTTTGAAATACATTTTTTTAATGCATAAATGGATTCGACAACTTGAAAAATCTAAAGCACTAGAATTCTACAAATTAAACAACTTAAACTTAAGTTTTAAAAAATTTCACCCCATTTTAATTAAAATTAACCATTTCCTCTATTAATAAAATGTGTGATTACATATCAGTGTAAAATATTAAAATTATAAATAAATAAAACAAAATATAAACTTTTAAATTTTATGTTAAAAATAACTTTATTTTGTTTTAAAATTGTATCCATATTATTAATAAAGCATTAATAATAATATTAATGAAAGATGTATTGACTATATTGATTTACAAAATTTCAATAATAAAAAATTGAAACTAAAACCAATATGGTCTATAGAAACATTCATCCCAAGGTGTTTTTGGGAATTGACCAATACTTGATTTCATTGACCAATGTTTGATTTCACTTTGAAGGTTACGAGAATTAATTATTATTTTCGTAATGTTTGTTTTGTTCTTACCACTGGTCAAGAAACAAAGGTAATTCTGGTTAGCAAGATTGGGGTTGATTACCTCCTTATAATACCATAGCTTTTTTTCCCTAAAGCTCTTTATCATCCCACAAATTATCCTTAAATTGGAAATAACATCATTTTTAATATTATCCTTATTCTCCAAGATGATCTCCTCCTTTACCTACCAATGGTCAAGCCAAGACTAGGCATCCTTATGCCAACCTTGCTTGGGTCATAGGTGGGGATTTTGGCTAGAGTTAGAAGCAATTTTGGGGAACATCTTAGCTTCCATGTTGTAAATATTCTTCTTATACATCGTATACCTAAACATAGCCATGCTTTTAATGAGGGAAAGGATTTCTTCAATGAAGAGGATAGGGCATGGAGCATTTCCTTTAATCTTAAGGTTGTAGGATATAAATTTCTTTTGGATCAACTCATTCTTCCTCCAAGTTTCTCTAGATATATTGCAACCCCAAACCTCACATCCATATAAAATAACAGGGTGACGAGAGTCTCAAAGAGGAACTTCTTTTTACTCCATACCCAAATATCAGTCGACTTACAATTTCTTTCAAGCTCATAATAGGTTTTCCAACCTCATATTATCCTTTTCTCAATGTTATAATTCCAGTTGAGCTAATGATGAATGTCAATACCTAAATATTTGTATGAAGAAAATTTCTCCAAGTAATTGTTGTCAAAACTGAACTATCATAGTTAGTATTTTTGGATTCAATTATCATGACTTTAGTCTTTTCAGTATTAACAGTGATACCCATCTTGGAGCAGTAATCATGGAGCATTCTAAGTTGCTTGTTGAGATCATCATGGATTCTAGCTAGAACAACAATATTGTTAGCATAAAGGAGAAGAGTAATGACCATACCCGTGAGCTTGGGGCCATTGCATCCTGCAGCTTCCAAACATTCTTCTGGCTTATCAATCTAAATGCCATAAATTGTAAGGGATAGAAGAAAACATTGCTTAACTCTGATATTACATTTAATTTCTTCAGACCAACCCTCAATGGTCTTATGCTTGGCAATAACATTCTTGTATAGCCTAGTCACAACAACCCTCAACTCGAGAAGAACCATTATTTCTTAAAGTCTTTACCATAACTTATCCTAAGGAACTATGTCGAAAGATTTTTTAAAGTCAACAAAATAACATACTCAGATCAATTTTATTATTATGACATTCCTCGTCAATGATCCAAGTGAGAAAACCCATGCTATAAAATTAAATGTGAATGTGTTATGATATGTTATATTTTATAATAATGTTAAAATCTTAAGTCGCAATTAGGCCTGAAGTTAAGCGATAGAAAAAGAAAACCTTACCAAATAATTCTTTGCGATAATAAAAGAGTACTACCATTAAACAAATTTATAAGGTTTCCATCTTTAAAAATTATTATAAATAGTTATTATTTTGGAACCAAATATAAAATAACATTTAAACCCTTTTAGATTTTAGTTATAATAAAAATAATATTTTTTTTGGAGGAATCAACAATTGGGCTAGTCTCGTAATCGCATGATATAGGGTCGATTCCAACCACTAGCACTATGAACTCTAGGCATATATGTATTCCCCTTCCCCACAAACAGATGAATAGGGGGGATTTGAACATCAAACCTCCTTGCACATAGTACTTCATTTACAGGACCATCACCAGTTCAAATGCCCCACGGGGGCTAAATTTTAGATATAATTAATTAAAATAAATTAAATGGTAAATAAATTTTATTATTTAAATAATAATTTTTGAATATCAAATTTAAATAAAATTTAAATGGTGGTGAGTTGAACTAATTTCCTTCATGTTTTTGTTACATTAATCTCACATGTAAACAATTTGGTGCATTGTGAGAGAAATCATGGCATGCGCATGAGGAATAGGGATTGCAAACCCCTTCTTCAAGAATGTGGTCTCAAGGGATGGAGGTTCTAGTTCACATTGTCAAATGCAAACACCACATCCATTAGCTCTGACCCTAAGTTGTGCGAACAAATACAAAGACGATCCTCTATTAGGGGTGAATTGGAAAAAAACATGTTCAAGGGAGATGCCTCCCTAAGGAATTCAAGGATCTGAAGTATGAAGTAAAATCGAACAAAATTGAGAGATACATTCAACATATGAAGGATTGTGCCTTAATATGCAAGTTCATTCGCATTTTGCCAACAAAGAGATCATTGGTTTGATGGATCCAAGAAAAATTGAAGCTTAAGGTTAATCTTGAACTAGGATAAAAGGGTTTCTTTACGATGGATTTTGAAAATCTGGAAGATAAAAATAGGTTATTCAAGAAAGACTCATATTTTTCCAATAATGCAGGGTTATTCATGAAATTTTGGCAAGAAAGGTACAACCCAAAAAAAGGAAAAATTCTTGGTGGCCCCATTTTGGGTTCTCATATGTTTCTCAACCAAAATAATTATGGGAGGAGAAAATATTAGAAGGTATTGGAAATGAAATTGGAGATTTTGTGAAAATATTTGAAGTTACCAAGCAAGGACTCTATACCTCATATGCGAGGATATGTGTGTATATGTATATCTCACAACCACTGTTGAAATCAAATAAAAACTCCTACCATTATGAATTTTGAAACATCCTTTAGATTATGAGTATATATAATTCAAATTCCACAGGTGCCATGAATAAGGCCATCTCTTCAAGCATTGTCCCATGAATCTTATAAACAAAAAAAAAAAAAATCAGTAGAAATTGGATCATGAGAGTTTCGAGAGATTCCAACCTCGTTGTAAGATTATAAAGCACAAAATATGACAACATTAGAGGATCCCCTTCAGTTCAAAAATGGTTATGGAACATTGACTAGAGAGGAGCGGGAAATCATAGTTCAGGCACATGCTAAAGAAATAGATCAAGAGAAGGGAAATGGAAAACCAAGTTGAAGCTCATAAGAGTAAAGTGGTAGAGGAATTCACAAAGAAAGCACTAATGGAGGAAACTATTATGCCAAATTTATAGGGAAAAAAGAATGTTAATGGGTCCTAGGAGATGAATATGGATGAAATTTCACTCTCATACCTCATTGAAGAATGGAAAGGTAAGGACACGGGAAGGATACCAAATCAAAATTAAAGTTGTTTAGAGAAACATATCTGTAGCTAAAAAAGAAAAGGAATGTGACTCTGAAGGAAGCAAATCCATCCCTAACAAGCCTTGGCATCCAAACACAAAGCTTCAAAGATACTCCGAAGCATGTTAAGGAAGACAAAAATAAGGGAAGAAAAAACAAAAAATATTTAATACAGGAGATGGGGAATGTGCTTATCAATTCTAGACAAGTGGCTCTCTTAACTAAGGTGTTTTCTTTTGCCCAAATTTCTTCCCAATGAAGATAATTTTGTGGAATATGAGAAGCCTTAACTTCTGAGGAAAGAAAAGGCTTATAAAATAGAAAATACATAGGGAACTCCCTACAATAATAATGTTACAGGAGACTAAATGTGACAGTAATAAAGTCAACTTAATATCCTCTCATTGTTGGAGAGCATGTCAAACCATAAAAATATATGTTATAGGGAAATCAGTGGGACTAGTTATCTTATGGGATCCAAACAAAGTGGAATTTATGGATTGGAGGCTACCCCGAGGATAATCTCTAGTAGATTCCACTACTTAGGATCAAAATAAATGAGATGCATAACAACAATCTATATGAAAAATATGATGAATGAAAAGGAAGGCTTTCTTAAAAATTTTGTTAGCGATAGAGAGCTTCACCAAGAAAATGTATGGATTATGGGAGGAGACTTCAACATGGTGACATCACTCCATGGAAAAAGGGAGTTATCCGTTGCTTGGAAACGAACTCCCAATAGTTCAAAAAGTTGATGCAACAAATGACGTTGGTTGGCGTGGAAATAGTTAATGGTGTACTTGCTTGGAACAATCGTTACAGTGGTAAGAACCAAATAGCCTCGCACTTGGATATATTTTTAATCTTATAAAATCTCTTAGAAGTGGATTCATTCTTATATGCATCTCTTCTTCTTTGTATAGGTTTGAATCACTGGCTAATCTATTTTTAAATAGATATCAAAGCTACCCCTAAAAATAGGCCTTTCATATTTGAGAGCTTTTAGCGTAAGGGTCCATCCTTCCCTAAAAATGTGAGGTTGTGGTATGAAGAGATTCAAGTATAAGGTCCCTACAATATGACCAAGCTTCAACAAAAACTCAAGATTCTTAAGTCAAAGATCAAAATATGGAACAAAGAGGATTTTTCAAATATTTTCCAAGAAAAACAAGAGTTGGAGGTATAGATGCAAAAGGTTCTAGAAAATATCATTATGGAGGGAATACCTAAAGATCTAGATGAAAAACAAGGAGAATTGCTGACAAAAATAGAGGGAAGAAGGAAATAAGAGGAGATATTATGGAGGTGAAAATCAAGAATTCATTGGCTTTGAGAAGGGGAGAAGAATACAATTATTTTTCATAAATCGATGATCAAACACCAACATCACAAAACTATATTTTATCTCAAATATGAAGAAAGGAAAAAACTCGTAGATCACAAAGAGATGGAGTAAGTGTTGGTTAGATATTATGGATAACTTTTATCTTAATCTAAATCAAATACGATGGGGATCAGTTGAGAAGATCACAAGAAAACATCTCAAAATTGATTCAACCAAATCATAAAGTCGCCTTAATGTGAGAGGTATCTTATGCCAAATTCGAAAATGTAGTAATGTCCATGCCAAAAAAAAAGGGTCAGGTTCGAACAGGTTCACTACAGGTTTTTTCTACGCTTGTTGGCACTTCATTGGTGAAGAAATCCATGACCTGGTGGAGGAATATCACAAGATGTGCTCTTTATTTCCAACCTTGAAATCCATGTTATTAATATTAACACCCATGTATGATAAGGCCCAATATCTTGGTAGCTTCAAACCAATATCCTTATGAAATGTGATGTATACGATTATTTTGAAAGTCATTACAAATCATCTAAATCTGCTCCTACCAAATCTAATTTCATTGGAGAAAAATGAACACGTGGAGGGAAAATATATCTTGGAAGGAATAGTGGTATCCCATGAGGTCTTCCACTCACTGAAAAAATATAAAAATTCATGGATGCTAATTAATCTTGACCTATCTAAGGCCTTCAACATACTTAGTTGGGAGTATGTTGGATTAAATAAGTAGGAGATATAGTTGCAACCCATTCCCTCTTGGTGATGCTCAATGGATACCCTTCTTCAACATTCAAGTATTGAAGTGTAATTCAACAAGGTTGCCCTCTCTCAAAATTCTTATTTATTCTTTCTATAACAAGGTTGGGCTGCACCATAAAGGAAATAGTAGCACAAGGAAAGATAAAATGTTTAAGACCCTATGGAAATGATCTTCCCATCTCCCATTAGAAATTTTTTGATGATACGATTCA
Source organism: Pinus albicaulis (assembly GCA_034641835.2). Lineage (NCBI taxonomy): Eukaryota > Viridiplantae > Streptophyta > Pinopsida > Pinales > Pinaceae > Pinus > Pinus albicaulis. The sequence continues at coordinate 947,880,519 of CM076581.1, forward strand.
AATGGGAGTTCCTATAATAATATAAGCTACAACTCAAAAATAGATCTTGGAGGATTCAAGTACATCCATTAACACTAGTAAATCTCAAATTTATTTCTTTAATACTAACTTACAAGTGCAAGAGAACCAAGCCAAATTAGTGGGTTCTAACAAAATTCTCTCCCTATTGAATATCTAGTGGCACCTTTGGTAGATAACTTCCTTAGAAATATTCACTTGGAGAAATTAGTCTAGAAAATATCCAAAAAATTGGATTGATGGACCTTCATATCTCTCAATTTTTCTGGCAAATTAGTCTTCTTAAAATTGTTCTTGCAATCTCTTCTTGTATATCATCTCTATGTGTTGGCGGTGTCCAAAGGAATCCTCATATCCATCAATATTATAAGAAAATACTTTCTTTGGGGAGGAGATAACGTGGTAAAGAAAATGGGCCCTTGTAGCTGGGGATAAATTATGTCTTCCCAAAATGGCTAGAGGTCTTGGTCTTCATGATCCAAAATTTCTAAAAATTGTTTTGGGGATAAAATTATAGTGGAAGTGGATCCAGGTTGGCCAGAAGTTATGGAGGCATCTTTGGAGTAGGAAATAAATCTTCTCTCAATCATGGAAACACAAATTCAGAGCTTAAAGCCTTGTTCAAGGATCTTAAATATGGAATTTGGCCAACATTAATAAATTCATCATACCACAACATTGTTTCTATGAAGTTCGAGAGGGAAAATATGACTTGTTCTAGACAAACTCATGCAACAGTATCCAAAGCTTGGTGGCATGAAAAAATTTCTTGCTATATAAGAGTTTATGAAATCTAGAGGTCTCTTGATAGTAGCATATATTTGGAACCAAAAAATGGAGCACACCTCATGGAGAGAATGGAAAATTAAGGAAGCTTGGCCTCAAATTCTTAATCAACCCAATATGGGCACATTAATGGAAGAAAAAAAAAAAAATCCCACTCTTCAAGGGACAGGACAAACTTTGATGGGGCTATAAGCAAAGGGGTATGTTCAGAATCAAACATGCATATTAAATAGTTGTACATCACACCCATCTTCCTCATCAGTTGATATGGAAATAGGTTTGAGCTTAGAACTTATGGCCCAAATTTAGTACATAAAGAGCCCTTTCATGGGATAAAATTTCCCACAAAGGATTCAAAGTTCCTTCCCTCTATTTTTTGTTTAGATTGGATGCAAAGGACATGGAAAACTTGCTCAATACATGTGCTTTTTCTGAAACTCTATGGTTTCAACTCGCTAGCTTGTTTGGACAATCAGACAAGAATAGGAATGCCATCATAGAAAAAATTGAAGGCTAGAGATACCCTATTAGAAAGAATCATATTATAAATCAAGCTTAGGCCCTAATTAAAGGGCTTTTTCTATATAACATATGGAAGGAGAGGAAAAATCACATATTTAATAACCAATCATTAGAAGGGGAGGTAATCTAGGAAAAATCATTGTAAAGTGTTTCTGAAATAGTAATACTCCACCCTTGGATATCGTCATATTGGGAAGTGTTGTGGTGAAATCAAAACACCTCCATTTTTTAATTATTATCTTCATAATAATAATGGGGAACCTTTACGTAAATTCTGGTTATATTTCCCTTATTGTTAAGTGTGCGAAATTTTTGTGAAATTTTCCTTTTCGTCAGATTTCCATTCTAATTGCTATGTGTTTGATTTCTTGCTAGCTTTCCATTGGTTCTCATTTCATCTCATTTGGACTCATGGTTTACAAATTGTGCTTATCGAAAGTTTAAGTGATTTTACCACTTGGGTTAAAATGTATATTAGTTTGATTTTTTTAAATTAATTAATTTTATGCAAATACTAATTTTTATTAATTTATAATTACTTTTTATTAATTTTTATTTTATTTTACCAGATGTCCTATAGAACCACCATAACAAATAATGTATAATAGCTATTTATATATTGGTTATATTTCAAAAATATTTATTAAAAGTCTTCAGACCTCAGAAGCTAATTTAATTTTCGAATTTTAAAAAATATCCGAGATCCTGAAACCATGATATTAGTAGTTGTTTTTTTGGCATATGAAAATAACATAAGAGTGGTTGTAGTTTATGGAGGGAAGAAAAACCCCATGTGGCCCTCCTCTCTGTTGGGTATGTGTTATATTCTTTCCACGACTAGCCCTACGCGCTGTATGTTGCACCGGGCGCAGCAGGGGGGTCACAGGGGGGGCGGCAGCCCCCCCTGTCGGGGTTCGGGGCAGCGCCCTGGCGAAATTTTTTTTGGTATGCGGTGCCACTCATATGCGGACCCACCCATGTTTTGTGCATGAGTTTGCACATGGTTTTGGGGTACGATGGTTTTCGGCCCCTAGTATTTTGTAGATCCGGTCAAGGGAACTACGGTTATGTTCTAATCCAGGGTTAATGGATTGGGGTTTATGTATGCTTCGACATGTATATATATGTGTTGTAACACTAAAAGGAATATAATGAAAAATCAAGCTGGTCGTCCCAATTTGGGATCCAGGGAAAAATCTCTGTGTTTATCTGTTTTATGTTTTATGCTCTCGCTATTGTTTATTTTCTGTTATAAGATTCGTGTGTAGATAATTTATGTTCAGGGTTAAAACCTACATTTGGTATCGGAGCTGTTTCGGCTTCAAGGGGACGCCTTTGCTGCTGAGGGTTTTTTGTTCGGGCCTGAGGTAGACCCTGTTCAGTGGGAGATCTGCGAGATCGATTCTTGCGGTGAAAGAAGATGGCGAGCGGCGGAAAGATAGAGATCGAGAAATTTAATGGTCAGAGTTTTGAGTTGTGGAAGCTCAAGATGGAGGATCTGCTGGTGGATAAAGATCAGTGGATCGCGGTAGATCCAGGTACTAAACCAACGACAATGTCAGATGAAGATTGGAAGAAACTGGATCGGAAGGCTAAAAGCACAATACGGTTGTGTGTATCAGATTCAGTATTATTGAATGTATCTAGGGAAGCTACGACGAAGAATTTGTGGGAAAAACTTGGGACTTTGTACCAATCTAAGTCTCTAGTGAATAAGTTGTTCCTGCGGAAAAAGCTGTATAACTTGAGGATGAAGGATGGAGACTCGGTGACAGAGCATCTGAATGCCTTCAATACTGTGGTAAGTCAGCTGTCATCTGTTGATATTAAAATCTCAGATGAAGATAAGTGCATCGGTTTGTTGTGCTCTCTACCAGACTCGTGGGACAATCTGGTTATTGCAATAGGTAGCAGTACAACTACCTTGAATTTTGATGACATTGTCTCAGCCTTGCTGTCGGAGGAAATGAGATGGAGAAATATGGAGGGTCAGAATGGATATGCCTTATTTATACGAGGAAGGTCCCAAAACATAAACAAGAATAAGGTTTCGAGTGGGAGATCTAAATCTAGAGGGAGATCTAAATCTCCTGGAAAGTTTGTAAAGGTGTGCTGGAAATGCAGAAAGGAAGGACACTACAAAAAGGAATGTAGATCTAAAGCTCCTGAGAAAGGAAAGGGATCTGATGAAGCTCCTTCTGCAGAGGCAAAAACCACCTCAGATGAAGGTGGGGATGTGTATTTGGCTTCTTCTTCAAATACACATGTAGATCATGAGTCATGGTTGATCGACTCAGGTGCATCCTTTCACTTCACTCCCCATAGGGAGTGGTTCTGCGAGTATGAGAAATATGATGGTGGTGATGTCTTCCTAGGGGATGATAGGAAGGCCAGAATCGTCGGACGTGGAAAAGTCAAGCTGAAGCTACAAGGTGGAAGGATTAGAACACTTCCTGGTGTTCTGCATATACCTGCATTGGCTAGAAATCTGTTTTCTGTAAGCAAGATGGATGATGCAGGTGTAAAAACAGTGTTTGAGAAATATGCCTACAAGATGGTTCGGGGAGCACTGGTATTAATGTGAAGAGCTCGGACTGGAACTCTGTACAAGCTACAAGGTAGCACTGTTATTGATGGGTGTAACAGTTATGTGGTTCCTGAAAATGGAGCAGAAAGCTTAGCCTTCTCTGGATAAAAGACCATGCTATGGCATCAAAGGCTTGGACATATTGGAGAGAAGGGCCTTCGGATACTACATAGAAATGGTATGGTAGAAGGTATGTCTAATTGCTCTCTGGATTTCGACTTCTGTGAAAATTGTGTATATGGGAAGCAGAATAGGGTGAGTTTTCCTTCTGGTGCTAAGAGGGCGAACAAGATATTAGAACTTGTGCACAGTGATGTGTTTGGACCTGTGTCAGTTCCATCACTGGGAAATTCTGTGTACTATGTTTCATTCATAGATGACTTCTCAAGGAATACATGGATATATTGCTTGAGGAAGAAATCTGAAGTCTTTGACAAATTTAAAGAATTTAAGGCTCTGGTGGAAAACCAGACAGAGAAGAAGATAAAGGTGTTGAGGACAGATAATGGTGGGGAGTTCTGCAAGAAGGAATTTGAAGAGTTCTGTAAGAAGTGTGGTATAGCACGGTAGAAGACTACTCCATACACACCTCAACAAAACGGAGTTGCAGAAAGAATGAATAGAACACTGATGGAAAAGGCAAGAAGCATGCTCAGTGGTACCGGGTTAGGACAAGAATTCTGGGTAGAGGCAGTGGAGACTGCATGTTACTTAGTTAACAGATCACCTTCATCAGTGTTGGAGGATAAGACTCCACATGAGGTATGGCCTGGTAAGAAACCCTCTCTTTCACATCTAAGGGTATTTGGATGTGATGCATATGTACATGTTCCAAAGGAGAAAAGGACCAGGTTGGATAATAAATCTGAAAGGTGCATCTTTATTGGGTATAAGGATGGTTTAAATGGTTACAAGCTTTGGAACCCAGAAACAAGGAAGGTTGTGTACAACCTAGATGTGGTGTTTAGAGAGGTGAAAGATGTTGTTACACATGAAGTCCTACCAAAGGAACCCGAGAAGATAGAGTTTGAGCTAAAGGAGGATGAATCAGACTCTACCATAGAAGAAGATTCAGAAGAGGAAGAGCCACAAACCCCAGCTTTGAGAAGATCAGTTCGGGAAAGAAGGCAACCAGAAAGGTATAGTCCATCTGCTTGCTGTTCAGGTTTTGCCTTAATTATAACTGATGACGATCCCAGAACTGTTAGGGAGGCAGTAGACTCAGAGGATGGAAAACTCTGGAAGGAGGCCATGGTTGATGAAATGGCATCCTTGCACAAAAATGAGGCATGGGATCTGGTGGAGTTGCCGGCTGGAAGGAAGCCCATAGGGAGAAAATGGGTGTTTAAAAAGAAGATGAATGTAGAAGGCAAGGTGGAGAAATACAAAGCTCGGTTGGTAGAAAAAGGTTATTCCCGAGTGCCAGGAATTGATTTTGGTGATATTTTCTCTCCTGTTGCCAAAGTTACTTCTATTAGATTGCTTTTATCTGTTGCTGCTGCATTTGATTTTGAGATAGAACAGATGGATGTGAAGACAACATTTCTTCACGGGGATCTAGAAGAGGAGATCTACATGAAGCAACCTGAAGGCTTTATGGTGAAGGGTAAGAAAGAACTAGTATGCAGGTTGAAGAAGTCGTTGTATGGGTTAAAACAGTCACCAAGGATGTGGTATCAGAAATTTGATACCTATATACGGGGACTTGGCTTCACCAGAAGCAAGGAGGATCACTGTGTTTATTTTAAATTAATTAGTGACCGTGTTATTTATTTGGTCTTATATGTGGATGAGATGTTGTTGATTGGAAATGACAAAGAAATTATCCAAGATTTGAAGACCCAACTGTTCTCCAAATTCGACATGAAGGATCTTGGTGCTGCAAACTATATTTTGGGCATGGAAATTAAGAGAGATCGGGAAAAGAGGAAGCTCTGGTTAAACCAGAGGAAGTATGTCGAGACTATATTGCAAAGGTTCAATATGCAAGATAGTAAACCGGTGAGTGTTCCTATTCCTGTAGGTGCAAAGTTGTCTGCTGAACAGTGTCCCAAGACACAAGAAGAAGAGGAGGATATGTCCTATGTTCCATATGTAAGTGCAGTGGGTAGCCTGATGTATGCAATGGTCTGTACTAGACCAGACATTGCACATGCAGTGGGAGTATTGAGCAGGTTTATGTCAAACCCAGGGAAGGAGCATTGGACAGCGGTGAAGCGAGTTTTCAGATATTTACGTGGCACTAGTGATTATGGCTTGTGCTACCAAGGAAGACCAGGATTAGAAATAATGTTGGACATTCGTGGTTTTGTTAATGCAGGCTGGGCTGGAGGTTTGGACCAAAGAAGATCTACAAGTGGGTATGTGTTTAGCCTATTTGGAGGTGCAGTCAGTTGGATGAGTAAAAGACAGTCTGTAGTGGCGCTTTCAACTACAGAGGCAGAATACATAGCAGCCAGTCATGCAAGCAAGGAAGCAGTTTGGTTGCAGAGATTGTGTTCAAGTATGGGGTTGGTACAGCAAGCTATAAGGATAGACTGTGATAGCCAAAGTGCAATTTTCTTGGCTAAGAACCCTGCTTAGCATTCAAAGACAAAGCACATTGATGTTCAATATCACTTTTTTAGAGATATGGTCAGCACATTGATGTTCAATATCACTTTGTTAGAAATATGGTTGAGGCTAAAAGGGTATTATTGGTAAAGGTGGACACTTTGAAGAATGTTGCATATGCATTGACGAAGTCTGTGAGCACTCAGAAGTTCTCTTGGTGTAGAGAAACAATGGGTGTTGAAGAATTGGCCAAATGACTAAGCTCTCATGTGCCCCCCTGTGGAAAGAAAACAACAAGTGGGAGAATGTTGGGTATGTGTTATATTCTTTCCACGACTAGCCCTATGCGTTGTACGTTGCGTCGGGCGTAGCAGGGGGTTCACAGGGGGGGCGGCAGCCCCCCCTGTTGGGGTCCGGGGCAGCGCCTCGGCGAAATTTTTTTTGGTATGCAGACCCACCCATGTTTTGTGCATGAGTTTGCACATGGTTTTGGGGTACGATGTTTTTCGGCCCCTGGTATTTTGTAGATCCGGTCAAGGGAACTACAGTTATGTTCTAATCCAGGGTTAATGGATTGGGGTTTATGTATGCTTCGGCATGTATATATATGTGTTGTAACACTAAAAGGAATATAATAAAAAATCAAGCTAGTCATCCCAATTTTGGATCCAGGGGAGAATCTCTGTGTTTATCTGTTTTATGTTTTATGCTCTCGCTATTGTTTATTTTCTATTATAATATTTGTGTGTAGATGATTTATGTTCAGGGTTAAAACCTACACTCTCCTCCCTCCTCACCTTTCAACTTACCCTCGACTCTCCCCATATCGGCTCCTCCATTTATCATAACCCATTCCTTGTACCTCCCAAGACTCTTATATCTTCGATACCCCGAGACTATACCATTCCTTATCCCTCCTCCTTTATACCCATTATAACTCCCCCCTTAAAATCCGTTAAACCTACCCCCATTCACCATGGTTTTCATGAGCCAAAAGTCATGGGGCACCTTTTTAAATTTTATTAAATTATTTTTTTATTAATTAAATATTTTAATATTTAATATTCAAGGAGTTGAAGCTTCTCATGGACTGCAAAATTTGTAATGAATTTTTGGTATGATTTTAATCAATTTTCATTCCAATGCACTATAGTTTGGATTGTAAGTTAATCTATTATTTCCAGAATTTCTCTCATTGTTTTTAATGTTTGTTCTAAATAGTGCATTTCTATTTGATATTAGGAACTTTTGTTGTATCAATTTTTATATGTTATTGAAGATATGTAACAGGTATTTCTGAGGAGAAGAAAAAGTTAAAATTAAGATGAATTCATTAAAATTCAAATGCATTCAGTAGTAACTTTTTATTGTTTAAATGCATTCATATTTTGTTTTCTCTTTCATTAATTAAATGAGCTTATTTTAATTGATGAACACCATATAATGAATTCAACCATTTTTTGATTCAGATATATATATTTAATTGTAAAATGCAAACTATTTTGCATGTTACAATTTAATCTCATTTTCTAAATTCAATCATTATATAAACAATCCTCTTCCCCTAGTTAGTTAGTTCATTTTCTCTTGAATTGAGAGAGGGGTATCCTTTTCCAATTCGAGATATGATTAGTTTTTTACTTGCATATTAGCATATATATGCATTTTGATTTAATTATGGATTCTCTACATCCCCTCACATAGGCGAAAACCTTAGTTGTGGCTTGGATGATCCATAAAGTCAGCTTCAGGATCTGCTTGCTTGCATGTGCATAACAATAGGGAAGATTTTATTTCTCTCTTTCTATTGGAAAATAATAGATATATTATAATCCAATAGGGAGAGAGAGGGGGTAACTGGACCCATTTGAACAAATCAGAACCACCAAATGAAACGGATAAGGGCTTAGTTGGGTCTTTGATCGGCTAGTCTCTCTCACATGTTGATGAGGTCATTTTTTACCATAAACATTTTTAGCGTTAGAAGGAGGGCCACAGTAAATTATGTTTTTGAAGATTTTGTGCTTTAATATTTTATCTTATTACTATGGCTCCACTTAAAATATCACCTTGGAATTTCTTTACCGAGATTCCACCAACTTCCACTCCAATAAAGGTAGTCAAGGCTCTGTCTAAGATCAAATTTGATGGTAAGACTTCTACTTTTGATCATCTCTTTCGGTTTATTTTAAATTTAAATAATCTTAATAGTGATGAAGGTGTTATATATAGTATCTTCACCCTTACATTGACAGGTCAAGCTAAAGACTAGTGCCTACCACTACCAATTTCTTCTGTACATAGTTGGGATGAATTTTGAATATTTTCCTTCACACTTTTCAAGAATATGCACTACAAGGAAAAGACCCTCCAACAGATGTTTTTGAAGAAGACCTTATAAAAATAGCCCAGATATTCATTTGTAGTGAAGGTCACTTGATCCACGTGGCTCCAGAGACACACACATGACAAAGAGGGTTGATGAAAACTCAAAAATCAAAGTGTTTAGATTTCTCTCGAACTAGGTTCAACTTGAAAATTTCGTTGCCCTGATCACAACGGTGTGAATGACGCATCAATCCGAGCTCGTATAAGAAAGTTAGAGCAGTTTGAAGTTTTGTTAAGGCAAGGGAAGTGGGGCACACAACATGCCACATGGTGTCCCAGTAAGCACGTGGGACCCACATGGAAATCTCCTCAACTATTGACACATGGTGCTCCTCCATTGGCCCCTTGCCCCTGAAGAAAAAACTAAACAAAATGATATTTAATTTCCCACATAAAAACAAAAAAATCATTAAAAAAAAAACTATATATTAAATATGGTTATTAAACAATCAAAATCAATTTAAATATGGTAAATTGCTATGTAACAAAAATCATATTAAATATGGTTAAATTCCATATTAAACAAAACCTCCATTTTTGTTTTTGGGATTCCTTACAATATGGAGATACAAATTCCATATATTATATAGTTTAAAAAAACTATATTAAAACTAAAATTGGGTTTTAAATCAATATTTAGACTCAATGGGATTTGAACTCAAAACCTTCTAACAACAACTATCTTAATATAATTATGCCAACCAATGTGCCAACTTCACACTTTGTCTTATTCATTCTTACACTTTATTATAAAATGTCATTCAAATGATTCAAGGAAACCATGGAGAATGATGGAGAATACATGAGATATGTGTGCACAGGGAGGCCAATGGAACCATGAGCAAAGAGAAGGCAGGAAAGAGGTAGCGAAGGATGGACACACAATTCGAGGTAGTGCAGGCATGTAGTTCGAGACAAATTCCTGCTTGATGCCAAGGGAATCTTTTGATCCCAAGGAGGTAAACTTTTCAGAATGTATTAAACTTTATATGCATTTTAACTAGAATTTTGTAGGGAACGCAATGGCAAGGTCGGATTCGCCTTTTGAGCGGCAGTTTTGCAGACTCTCTATGGAGGAGAATCTTTGAGAATCTTGAGGGAATCTTTCAGATTCCTTGGAGGCCGAAATTCACCGGTGTCAGAATGAGGTCAACCTTATACTCATTCTTCTCAGAATTTCGCAAGGATCTCAATGGTGAGATAAAATTCCTATTTTGAGTTGCATATTTCTATATTCCCTGTGGAGCAACATCTTCGAGGAATCTAGAGGGAATCTAAAATATTTCCTAAGGCCCAAATTTTTACTTTTTCAGAATTCATCAAATTGACAGCCAATCCTACACCTCTCGGCAACACGAGTTCAACGGTGCAGTCAGATTTTCCATCTGAGCCTTATGTTTTTTGGTCACTTTTCAAAGTGGAGTTGCAGGTGTCATCATTCAATGTGCGAGCAATCATTTTCAAGATATTCGACGCCAAGAGATTGATGGTACAACCAGATCCAATAGTTTATCATCTTGTTCTTCAGATAGCTCCAGGATGTGAGGTATATGCAGTGTAAACATGTAATTCTTCGTACTTCTTTGCTATGAGATGCATTTTTTTTAATAAATCCCTACTGATTTTTGATGTGGGATCTTGTTTTGTTCTTGATGTGAGATGTAATTTCTATCATGGATTGTTTTATGTTGTTTGAGATCTATTTTATGCCTTGTTGGGGGATACTCATTGTCACATGTAAGTTTGATTGTGATCCCTTTGCTGCCATGCTGGCAGGATACCCATAGTCATTATGTGTGAGTTATTGTCATACTGATAGGAGTCCTTTTTGTGAATGAGAGTTCCTGAAGTGGAACATCTTGTGGAGAGGTCCAACCACTCCTGCGTGAGGGAATTTTCATTGTATGACACAAAAAATACCATCCATGTACATCATCACTCTTTCCAACACTTATTGCAGTGGCCTACACCATCTTAACACTGAGGCCTAGAGATGTAGTCCCTCCTGGACGAACTCCGTTATCAATCTCTTATGTTGCTGATGCTTGTTATGTTCCTCATCTTTACAACATACTGATATGTTCATTTATGTTCATTAATGCTTTGATTAAATGCAATTCTAACACATCAGTGGAAGTAAAAGGTCTTCGTTTAAAGGGTAACTAAATTTACTCGGATCAATTGGTATCAGAGAGGTCTTCTTGCTGATTTGGATTGCAGGCGTGAACCATTGAACATTCGCTGAGTTGAGCAATGTAGGATTTCAAAGACATGTATGAGACCATGCTCAGGGTGTCCGAGAAAGCAGACATGTTGTGCGAAGCTTATGAGAAACAAGCAGCAAACAACGTTGAATTGAAGACACTCCTACAGGAAGAGAAGGAGGACAAGCAGCGATTGCAACTTCAATTGCAAGCCATGACAGAGGCATTGCAAGAATTGAAGCACAGCAACAAAAGTATTCAAGAAGATCATGATGCATTTAAGACACTCCTACAAGAAGAGAAGGAGGAGAAGCAGTGATTGAAGCTACAGCTGCAAGCCATGACAGAGGTCTTGGAGAAAGTGAAGCACAACGAAGGCTTAGAGAAGCCCTCTTCATATGTTTCAAAATCAACAACTAAGGTAAACATTGTTGATTTCTCTTCAGTTTTTTCACATGATATCATTTCTGTTGGAAGTGTGAAGATCCCCATTACAGGAACCGACATGAGACTCCTCACTAAAATGGGGTACAAAGGAGGAGGACTTGGCCTTCATGGCCAAGGCATAACCCAACCATTGGAGGTTGTTCAGAGACCACGCTATGCAGGTTTGGGATACACTAAAGAAGGATGTTCGAAGGACATCAAATGCAAAAATACATTGTTAAACTCACCAAGGAAAAGGATTGATGGGACCACTTCACCATCATTCCATGGTAGTGCATGTTGTAGTGAAAGAGCTGAGGCAAGCTCTCATCACCATGATCACACCAGAGACCACCAAGGAAGGTATAACAAGTCTCACTATTCCAGAGTGCATTTTGATTATAAGAATATTGATAACCATGGTCATAAATAATGGCATAAAAAAACTTGTTATTTTTGTGGTTTACATAACCATGTGTTTGCTAAGTGTTGGAAAAGAATGGAAACACAAAGGAGGATTAGGTGTAAAAAGCCTTCTCCATAGCAGAAAAATAAATTGGTTAAGCAGGCATGGAGGAAGAAGACTCATTACAGTCATTGTGACTGAAGTGGCCATCAAAGAGCCATGTGCTGGAGACTCCATCCAGAGCAGCACCTTAAACACAAAGCGCTCAGGCATGAACTAGTTGAAAGAGTCGATTGACAAGCGAATCTCCCACAAGGGGATGGCCCATTCACTTTTCTAAAGAGGGGTTTTTCTAGATTATTTTTCTAGATGTGTTAGCTTGTCATGACCTTATTTTTGTAAATCATGTGTTGCATTTCTTCATGTAAAAGTGATGATGTGTTTTTCCATCACTTGTTAAGCAACAATGCTATTTTGGCCTTATTTTATAAATCGTGTGATGCATTTATTTCATGTAAAAGTGATGAGGTGTTTTCCATCACTTAAAAATGCGACAATGATGTTTTTGGTCTTGCAATGATAGCTGGGGTGTGATTTCCATTTGATGTAAACTTGACCATCGAGTATTTAAACTCGTGGCAAGTAGGGAATTCTTGGGTCATAGTTGGTTATATTTGAGCATGTAATTTGAGAGAGACTGTACTATAGGTTTAGAGAGGATGAAGGTGTCAGTTCATCGCTTATGGCTCTGAAGGAAAAAGGTGAAGGAGAAGGAAGGGTGACCTTTTTCAAGACACTTGTGGTGCATAAACTGTACACAACAGTTATAGATTGTTGATGATGCTTTTGGAGGACCAAAAGCTCCTCAGTGGGGAGGAATACTCCAGGTGGCTCCAGAGACACACACAAGAAAAAGAGGGCTAATAAAAGCTCAAACATTAAAGTGTTCGGATTTCTCTCAAACCAGTTTCAAGTTGAAGAGTTCATCAACCTGATCGCAATGGTGTGAATGACGCATTAATCTAAGCTCGTATAAGAAAGTTAGAGCAGTTTGAAGATTTGTTAAGGAAAGGGAAGTGGGGCCCATACCATGCCACATGGCATCCCAGTAAGCACGTGGGACCCATATGGAAAGCCCCTCATCTATTGACACATGGCGCTCCTCCATTGGCCCCTTGCCCTTGCAGAAAAGACAAAACAAAATTATAGTTAATTTCCCGCGTAAAAACAAAAAAATCATTAAAAAAATAAGTACATATTAAATATAGTTATTAAAAAATCAAAATCAATTTAAATATGGTAAATTTGTATGTAACAAAAATCATATTAAATATGGTTAAATTCCATATTAAACAAAACCTCCATTTTGTTTTTGGGAGTCGTTACAATATGGAGAGACGAATTCCATATATTATATATTTTCAAAAAACTATATTAAAACTAAAATTGGGTTTTAAAAAAATATTTGGAATCAATGGGATTTGAACTCAAAACCTCCTAAGAACATCTATCTTAATATAATTATGCCAACCTCACACTTTGTCTTATTCATTCTCATATTCTATTATAAAATTCCATTCAAATGGTTCAAGGAAACCACAAAGAATGATGGAGAATACATGAGAGATGAGGGCACAAGGAGACCAATAGAGCCATGAGAAAAGAGAAGGCATGTCAGAGGCAACGGAGGAAGGACACACAGTTCGAAACAGATTCCTGCTTGATGCCAAGGGAATCTTTTGATCCCAAGGAGGTAAATTTTTCAGAATGTATTAAACTGCATATGAATTTTAACCAGAATTTCGTAGGGAACGCAATGTCGAGGTTAGATTTTCCTTTTGAGTAGCAGTTTTTCAGATTCCCTATGGAGGAGAATCTTCAAGAATCTTGAGGGAATCTTTCAAATTCCTTGGAGGCTGAAATTCACCGGTGTCAGAATGAGGTCAACCTTATATTCATTCTTCTCAGAATTTCGCAAAGATCTCAATGGTGTGATTAGATTCCTATTTTGAGTTGCAAATTTCTAGATTCCCTATGGAGCAGCATCTTTGAGGAATCTAGGGGGAATCTAAAAGATTCCCTAAGGCCCAAATTTTCACTTTGTCAGAATTCAAAAAATTGAAAGTCAATCCTACACCTCTCAGCGACACAAGTTCAACAGTGTAGTCAGATTTTCCATATGAGGCTTATGTTTTTTGGCCACTTTTCAAAGTGGAGTTGCAGGTGTCAACATTCAATGTGTGAGCAGTCGTTTTCAGGATATTCGACACCACGAGATTGATAGTACAACCAGATCCAACAGTTTATCATCTTATTCTTCATATAGCTCCAAGATGTGAGGTATATGCAGTGTGATCATGTACTTCTTTGTACTTATTTTCTATGAGATGCATTGTGTTGTATAGATCCCTGTTGATGTTTTATGTGGGATCTTGTTTTGTTCTTAATGTGAGATGTAATTTATATCATGGATTGTTTTGTGTTTTTTGAGATCCCTTTGATGCCTTGTTGGTGGGATAATCATTGTCACATGTGTGTTTGATTGAAATTCCTTTGTTGCCATGCCGACAGGATACTCATAGTCATTATGCGTGAGTTATTGTCATACTGATAGGAGTCCTTTTTGTGATTGAGAGTTCCTGTAGTGGAACATCTCGTGGAGAGGTCCAAGCACTCCTGCGCGAGGGAATTTTCATTGTATGACAGAGAAAATACCATCCATGTACATCATCACTCTTTCCAGCACTTAATACAGTGACCTACACCATCTTGAAACCGAGGCCCGGAGACGTAGTCCCTCCTGGACGAACTCCGTTGTCAATCTCTTATGTTGCTAATTATTGTTATGTTCCTTCTCTTTACAGCATATTGATATGTTCATTTATGTTCATTAAAACTTTGATTAAATGCAATTATAACACATCAACCGAAGTAAAAGGTCTTGGTTTAAAGGGTAGCGAAATTTACCCAGATCATCTCTAGAAGAGGTTGGCAGGTGGATGTTTTTGTGGTGCATTTATAATCCTAACACACACCAGTGTGCTTGATATGTATGTGATGCATCGGTGCATAGTAGAGGCTAAATAAACATTGCAGAGTTATTTTTAAGTATTACAAAAACAACGGTGCACTTCATACATACAACGCACTGGTGCATTTTATATAAAGAAAATTGGTGCGTACTATCAAATGGCGCACTGAGACACTCAGAATTTCAATGCTATTTACTAACGATGATGACCTGATACTGTTTATGTACATTGATGCACTGACATAGGGTTTTTATTCAAAGGAAGCATTGTGTGCTCCTTACAAACTAGCCTAGTGTGTTTAAGTAATCCAGCGCGCCGTAAATAGGTGTGGTGCGCCATTGATACAACCGCCCAATGTGTCTCATAATCAAGCACATTGAAAAGGGTTAATTTAAAAAAAACTTACCTACCATAAAAAATTCATTTTTACTTGTTACAATGTTGTAGAGCTCTTAAGAACCGGTGTGAAGTTTCCTTCTATGAGGCACCCTACCATCGGTGCTCCCGTTGCCTGCATTGCTTCTATCCATTGCTCATTGTGTGGACTTCGAATTTTGCAAAGCGGTGGGAAAAATTTGGTTTTTAGTCATGCGTTTCCAAGAAATCTACTTGTTTCTCACCAACTTAAGCTTTTAGTAGATTTATTTTTAAAAATGAGCTAAAATTCATCGTTTTTTTGAAAAAAAAGAAATTCCTACATGGTGTGTTTGATCCATTCGGCTCACATCATTCCCAATGCTCCCTGTAAATTTATAGGTCGCACCACAAATGGTGTTAATAGAAACCACACCAAGCAACTAATGTGGCGTGATTTTTTTGTGGTGCACTGAATGCATTATATTTTGGACTTCCTTACTAAGGAAAGACTTTACTGAATTCACAAACACAGATTTCATTGACTCTTTCATCCATCCAATGGTCAACATGCTGAACAAAATCACTCAACCAAGAGTCAGTGAGGAAATTAAAAAGGTCTTGAAATTGTCAGAGCACAGTAGGACTAGAGATTGGTACCTGTATCAAAACCATACAAAGATTAGGGTATATGGATCTCATCTTCTTCTATATAAGCTACCCAAATACCTCCCACTGAGGTTATTTTCCCTTGAATATATCAGGAATATCCTTACTTCTGATGCAATCAATTTCTTGGTAGCCAAAAAGAAGACACAATTTAAGATTATGAATCAAGTTGGCCCTTTTATTTGCAACAGTAGAGATGCAGGTCCACAAGCTAAAAAAAATTTGCAGGTTAGCAGGAGTTTAATTTTAGTCAGAATTTCAGTGGTATATGATCCTTATGTACATGGGTCCAAGCCAGATGTTGAGAAATACTCCAATCAGTCTGAATGGTTGGAGAACACTTTGATAAAGGCAGATAAGCAAGGTGATACTAGTCAAATCTTGCAGACTCCAGCCCAAGAAGACAGGAACTCAAAAAGAATAAGAGAAGAAGGATCATACACTGCAGAGACTAACACTAAAACCAAATTTAAATTAATGTACAGGAAGAAGCCAAAATTAAATCCTATAAATAAGGAAGTGGAAACAATTAAGGTAATTGACACAAATGTAGTGGTGAAAGAAAATGCTCCTCCTGCAGTTTCTGAAGAAACACACTAGCCTTCAGTATCAAAAACTCAGATGATTCAGAAGCAGCGTAGTATTGAAGTCTCCTCATCCAACAAACCAACAAAAAAAGAGATGGATATTATGCAAAAATACAAAGAAATAAAGATCAGAAATGAAGCCTTAAAGGCTGATACATACACACAGTACTAGAAGCAGTCATCCAATGATCAAAGTAGGTTACTTTCTGCATTTGACTACAAAACTAGGAAAATACAGATGACCTTCCTATAGCGAAAATTCAAGCATCCCAAACCATCAGATGATTATAAAAAGACATCATATGAAGTTAAAGCAAAAGATCTTCATCCAATAGATCAGATATAATTTCACAAACAAGTTGGTGTAATGTTTTATTCAACCATGAAAAAAAAAGCCATGAGTATACAAAAGATGCAAAACACTCTTGGGAACATCAGAGATCGGCTCAAATTAGAAAATTCATCCTCACAAGCTAAGGATAACAAAATCAAATCACTGGAATATTTGATTATTGAAGTAGGATATGATCCTAATAATGTCAAAGTTGCAGATGAACTGATAAAGAAGAAGAATGTAGAGATTGATGCATTAAAGAAGCAACTAAAACTTCCTCCTACTGAACATCCTCAGGCAAAGGAAGTATTACAGGATGTAAAACAAAAAGATGAGATGATGAATCTCATTCTTCAGTTGACTGCCCAAATAAAAGAAATGGAAAATGAAATGGTCCAGGAAAAAAAGGCTAGATCAGAAGAAGTTCCTGTCACTGTTATTCATGTAGTCACAACAGTTGTGCCTTCTACATTAGCAGAATCATTAGCCCCTACAGTCCCAATGGCTATAGCACTCCCTGTCACCTCAGCAGCTACTTCAGTAACAGAGTCATTTACATCAACAACAGAGCCAATTGATGAAGCAAGTAAGTTATTTAAAGAAATGCAGGAAATATCTATTCAAACAAATAAAATCAACAGACTTAAAGAACAGTTGAAAATTATGGAGGATGAAAAGAAACTTGCTCAGATTATGCACAAAAATGAAGAACTGAAAAAAAAAACAGATTAATAGAAAAATTAAAGAAAGTAGAGAAAGATCTAACACTGAAAGAACCAATGGCACAAGCCAAATAGCAGCTATGGGCCAATATCATTGAATCTGTCAATGATATTTGGCCATCAATCTAGGTTATTTATGAACAAAAATATCTCATCAAAGCAGCACGAGAAGCCATCCAAAAAATCAAAGAAGAACTTCGTAAGAAGCCAGAAGAGGCTAATGATATAATAAAATTCCTTAATTCCAAGAATAAGCAAGAATTAGAGGAGATTGGAATTAGTGACAAGATAAATACTATTCTTGAAGTCAGAAAGGTAATTTCAAAAAGGAATTTAATGATTCAACTTGAAGAAAAATGCCAAAACATGGAGCTTGGCATAACTAGATTTATGATGAAGCTTGACATTCTGAGATAGAAAGGCTTGTCAAATCCTCTGGTTATTCATGACAAATTGATGAAACAAGAGGATTATGATAAGAAAATGAGAGAAATGGCCAAGGATCAAGCTAACCTTCCTTCTTCACAAGGAATTCCAACAGGGAAGGTTCTTTACAAGAATTTTGAAAATATTTTTTACCTACAACATGAGGTAAAACACCTATTTGTCAACAAGCCTACATTTTCAAAATATACAGAGGCAGATGAAATATTCAGAAGGATGGTGAAGATCAAACTACTAGAAGAAGAATCTTGGGAGAAATTGACTGATTTACTATGAAGGTCAAAGTAGTAAAATAGGGCAGTCAAATGAGAAATATAACAATCAGGAAAAAGGTAAACAAAGCAGGCAGTTTTACAGTTTGCAGTAAAAATGGTAGTTACAATCAAAGAGTATCATATTTTGAAGAGTATCAGGTGAAAGTTAAATTGCTAAAGTCAAAATAGAGTTGAAATTTAAAGCCAGCCAACGTAAAGGAAACTCCACTGCAGCCTTCTTTGAGCAAACAATTAAGAGACAAATCAACAACAAATCAAAGACAGCAACATCACATTCAATAAAAGCAGGCACAACTTGCATTAGTTAGATAGATATCTCTATCTTCTTGCATGAAGATATTTATTTTTCCATGAATAATTCCTAAGTTTGTTTTAGGATATTTTGTAAGAGTTTTTGTATAAATACTTCCCATTTCAAATTATTGAGTGTGGATGAATTACTAAACATTTCTTTAGTTGTACTAAGCTGAAACCTGAGGGTACTTTGTACCATTTTCAAGTTAGCAGACTGGATTGAGCAATAAAGAGATCATATTACAGGATTCATGTGTTGGGCCACTTCAGTGAAGTATTCTCAATTATTATTTTTTTTTATTTGAATTTTTCACAATACTTGTATGTTTTTCTAAATCTAAATGTATAACAGGAATATTATTTCAGAATATGTTTAAAAACACTCTGCTTCAAACTGTTATGTATTTTTTATGTTTTCTACTGATATCCAGATTAGGGAATTCTTAATTTCTCCCTAGTTTCACTTGACCTCTATCATCTCAGTCATTATCCAGATCTGAGAACCCTTAATCTCTCTCTCATCCCGATTGAAACCATTTTCACCATCAACATAAGTATTTGAAGTAACTTAGCTATCTTGCCTTGTGAACACTTCCCTTTAGAACCTTGATTATGATCTGACTACTTCATACATTGACTCCATTAGCCCAACAGAATTCAAACCTACATCTATCCATCTGAACTAGTGATTTCACCACCAAAACCAAATCCAAAATCAAATCCCAAGTAATCCTACATAACTAGCCTAAAATCAACTAAAATAAAAAAAGATAAATCATATAGAGAGAGCCCTCTCTGAGCATTAAGAAGGCTAGATCCTAAGGCTTAAAAGTAGGTTTGTGGTTACCTAGTCTAATATTCTTTAAACCAAAATATAAACAACCCTGGAGAGTTATTGGAGTGATAATATCCTGGCGACCATATTGGGGAACTAACCAATCCTCAGTGTTTAAAATAAATCCCAAAGTAAATATTTTTACTTATTTTTTCACCTTAAGATTGTTTTAAAGGGTTGTTAAGTAAAATTTTCATTAAAAATTGAAATTCTAGCTTCCAGAAGAATCTATTATACCAGGTCTAATCCATATCCAGAACCTGTTGTAATAGTAGATAATCCTGACATAATTCTAAAGAAATTTAAAAATGTAGAAAGTTTAGGTAATAAAAATCCATTAATCAAGGCAAATTCTCTTCCCAATAAATCATCAAGTTTACAAGACATTGAATTTGATTTAACTTTTGAGAAATATTTGTTTAAAACTAAATCAGAAAGTGACATATATAATAGTGTAATAGATCCTGATTTCATTTCATTTATTGAAACTAAGAAGGAAATTGTTTCACTTGATTCAGATGAAAAATCTATAGAAGTTTATGATAAACTTGATGCTTTAACTGCAACTTTGATTAAGGAAATTGATGAAACTTATTTTCAACATTTAGTTGAATTGACTGCTTTATCTGCCTATACCCCTAAGCATTCTACCAGTCATTTAGAGTCTGTAAATTCAAATTTATTTAGTACCACCTCATCTATTATTTCCACTACACCTCATTCCACAGAATCCTTCATCCCTAAACTTCCTCTTCAACCTAGAGTTTTATTTCCATCCCCAAATACTGTAGGTTCATCCTTTAGCACTGTTGTTGCATTTTCAAGCACTTCAAACACATTTCCAAGTACATCTTCTAGTGTCCCAACCTCATCTACAAGTACTTCGACCTCATCACCAAGCACCACACATTTACCTCCTAGTCCAACCAGAATCTTAGCTATGACTGCCAAATATGCTCCTTTGGTCCTACCAGGGCAGTTAAATAACTTGCCCCAAGATTATCAAAGCGAAATCCCTCAATTCGATGGAACTAGTCAATACACTGCACAACAACATGTTAACAAAATGGCTGACTATTTTGAAATGCATGAAATTGATGAATCTGATATCCAAATGAGACTGTTTGCCCAAAATTTAGCTGGAGAAGTAAAAAAATGGTTCAAAGCTTTACCTGCCAATCATATTGCTGATTTAGAAGCCTTCCATAGATTGTTTATTAGTAGATGAAAGAAAAAGAAGAATCCTTTACAAATTTTGTCTGAATATGAACATATAAAAAGAGGACCTAATGAGTCAGTTCAGGACTATTGTACTAGATTCAACAGTATCCGCAATGCTATTCCAGTAAACATTAAACCCCCACCAGATCTAGCTTTACTTAAATTTCCTGATGGTTTTGATATGGATATGTCATACCAACTTGTGGAAAGGAACCCATAAACACTAGAAAAAATGGAAAACATAGTAGTTAGTGTAGAAGCCAATTTGTTAGCCAAAAGAGAAAGAATGAGAAATGAAAGAAGGGTAACAATAAAAGAGGAAAAATCTACATCAGATAACAAAATAGATAGTTTAGCAAAAGCGATGGAGAAAATGATGGATAGGATAGAAAATATGGAAAGGAAACCACAGTGGGATAATAAAAAACAAGGCCCTCAGATAAGAAATCCCAACTTTAGAAAAAAACACCAACACTGGTAAATCTAGAGAATCAGCACTTGATCAAACAATAAGACCACCTTTCCAAGAGAACTATGCTGAAATTTCTCACCAAAATGAAGATGATGAAGACAATCAGATTAATATAATGGGAATCAATGATGATAATACTATTTTTCTTACACAAGAAGAACATGAATTATATGAACTACAATAGTTACAATTAGAATCTGGAGAGTCTTTTGATTATAAGCAAGTTTATGAGTTTTCCATTAATGAAGTTCACAAGCAATATAACCTTAGGAGTAAGAAAAATTTAGAGGCCCCTTGTTTCGGGAAATAACTCCCTAGAGGTTGTTGGGTCAAAAAGCTCCACAGATCAGGGCATGCTATTCAAGAAGGACTCACATGACCATACTTGTACACTAAAAACTAGATAACATTGATTGTAGAACTCACCTATAGATCCTACGTTTGATGTAGATCCCGCGGGGTCCAAACCCCCAGCAACCCTTCTTTCGCTTCAACCTGGAAATTAAGAAGAGACATGCACGGAAATCTAGTTGTACATCATATATCTTTCCTAAATGTCAGTGTAATCCATGTGAAACATCATATAAACAATAATAAATGCTTAATTAATAATCTTTTCACATATGCAAGCAGATATTAACACGTGAATTCGGGAACAAGATGGTTCTTCTTCATTACGAATAGCATGTACAATAATAGAAAGGTGGAGAGATCACCTGAATCCTTCCATGATCTTCAAACAGACCGTCGTCTAGATCCGCCCCGCCCTTGTCTCGCTAAGATACTTTCAAGACTTGTGCACACGAGATGACATATAAGCTGATGAACATCTCCAGGAAACAAGGGTTTCCTGTAAAAATCTGGGAAGTGCAGGAGGCACGGGAAATCAGACTTGAATTTGGGCTCCGACAGGGTATAATGTCTATAATTTTATCCCTCCCCTTAGGCCATGCACATGAGGGGCTTTTATACTCCCTCAAAGTAGTTTCAATCAGTTGGAAACAGTTGGCCATGGGTTGGGGTGGTTGAATTACTGGAATAACCATCAACCCAACCTCAAAAATAGGGATTTTTATATATTTTTTAATGATTTTAATGGCATGCGCGGAAAAGTAACTCTGGACTCGCGTATACATGTGGAAAAGTCTGGGCATACCCGCGTATGGGATTTGAAACACTGTTTTTTATGAACTTTTATTCAAGTCTGTGGGAATGGGTGCCCAAGGCCAAAAAGACAATCATGAATCACATGAGGGTGAAAAATGATGCTATAACAGATGCCCCCTAATATATGAGGTCAGAAGGGGTACATGATGGCCGAAATGTATTATGCACATAGAAATAACTTTGCAAGGACAAGAGAGGACTTCACCAGATTTCAGCCTGCCAAAAACCAATGAAAGAAAACAGAGAGTCAACTCATGTCTGAGGTGGGCATACCCATGCTCAGTCAAAAATATATCCATATAGAGAGTACATAATAGATCCAGAATGTATACAAGTATAGCCGAACTAAAAGTACACAATGAATCAATTGAGCACGGCCCAGAAGTACGATTCGGAATCAATGTCCAAGTATCACATATATCAAACTGATCAATAGTGCTGAAAATGGATGTATAATCACAAAATTAACTGAATCTCCAGGTACCAAATCATAAGGGGTGGACACATGGTACAATCACGCAACTTGGGAGCCAACATATAGGATGCTGCTGTACTAACATTGCAACATATAAGGGTGAACGACATCACTGGCAGAAACTGAATGGACTGTCAAAAGTGAACCGAAAGATGCTGATGCAACCCGAGGTCTTCACCGATCTCGATGGCACAATTCTACACAATGGGAATAAATGAGCTGAAGTCGACCATGTGAGAAATCGTTGGATTACCGGTCAATAATGTATACCATTAACCAACGCGAGACAACCCACCAATAATGAAAATGAGTGTCAAGGTGCCCCAGTACAATCTAACAAGTGCGAATGAATGAGTTGAAGTCGAACACTTGAAAGAATCTACCAATCAAGAGGCAATGATGAATCCCCACTGTCGATAGCGAAGAGTCTGCCACTGATGACTGCAAACCCTAAGGTACTGACAAAAAGACTCTAGACCTTATTCCCAGAGTAATGAGTCGGAGTCGATGGGAAAATATCTGCTGGAAGGAAGGCATTAAGGCATCCCACATCAGTCCAGCGCGAGTGTAACCCGCAGGCCAAGATTTGGAAGGAATCGGACGAAGTAGAGTGATGGAACCAAAACCGAAGTACGTTTCCGACGTGCACAAGATGAGGCTAGCGCACGGAAGAAACCCTCTGAACCAACCAATAATGAAAGCTGACACAGAGGCGAGAAATCCACCGATAGGGTCAAATGGAAATCAAGGTACTGCATGAATCCCAAGTGTGATAATGTATGTTGACGTCGAACACAGGGGAAACCACTCAGTCAAAGACCCATAATGATGATCAAATGCTGAGCACAAGGTCACCTATCAATGATGGAAATAGGGCCAGGGTGCGGCTCTAGGTTTACTCTCAGAGCAATATGTCGTAGTCGATGAGAGACAAACCCGCCAGCAAGAAGTCAATGGAGACCTTCTCAAACCAGCACGAGCAGAAGACCAAAACATCTGATGTGATAGAACAAGATACTGACAAGACCGGGAAGGCCGACTGAATAATGAGTCAAGAGACATCGCAGAATGGCCGACTCTGGTTAGACTTCCCTTGAACAAAAGCACGACTCATGATGACCATGGCAGTAAAAAGTGACACTGTATAAGTCTGTTATGCAAGAGGCAAAACAAACTCTCCATATGATTGGAAGAGATAACCAACCGAGGGAGGACTGACCAGTGAAACAAGGCAAAGGCTGAACCTAGGTCAAAACTAAAACCATCCCAAATGAAGGAAATATATAAGTGTATGTGCTTTGTTCAAGGGCGACAAACTGACACTGTACTGCCATCAAATTATGAAGTTACATCCCGTTCCCGCTCTTTTTGTTATATTTGATTTTTTTGTCTTTTTCATATAATAAGCCTGAAAAGGAATAAAAGAATGCTATGGTACAATGGATAGAACGAGTATCAAGAAACAAATGCACTAGTTCCTGGGATAGGAACGATCCTATGCTCAATGCAAGGTGGTGGAAACTGGTAAGCGATACTCAAAGGAATGTTCCATCCATGGGTAAAAAGGGTGTCAAGTCGCGATAGCTAAGTGCATGCAATGGTTAACTTGTACAGACAGTCAAGGTCAAAATATGGCTTAAACATTGAGTCCAAATGAAGCTGGCTAAAGGCCAGGATAAACAAGTAGCCAGTATGCAATGCAGTAGTACGACTCAACAACACCAGGGAGCCTCTAGGGTAATAGCCAAAAAAATGATAGTGAAGAAGAAGAAGAATGAAGCTTCAACACATAAGTCATGGCGGGACTAAAGAGGACTCCCGAGCCTACAGGAAACGCAGCATGGGAAATAAGTGATAGCGAGGAACTAACTAGGAAGCCCATGTAAAGGAAGGCTCTACCACCAAGTCACGATTAAAAAATCGGCGAGTGAAATGGGTTAAATACTCATGACCTGATGGGATCGACCCTATGGCAAGTGATTAGAGTAGAGGCTAGTATGCAAAATTCAACGGAAAGTGGATTCCCTAACCTATATGCCAGTGAAGATCATATACCTACCATGATGGGTCAGTAGTCATGGATAAAAAACCGGAAAAATCTCAACTTCATCAAAATGTACCTGAAAATATACCAATCTGGGCACTTCCAAGCATCCGGGTTATGCAGCTTAAGATAGATTGAAAAAATAAGCATAACAATTTTTTGCAAAAAATTTTCAAATTCTGGGCATAAATACACATGTTACCTTACATTTGGTTCATTGTTACTTGCTGATTTTGGAAAAAGAGCTCTGGAGAAAAAGCCTCTTTCGTCAAAATAGGAGCAATCGGCCGTCAAATTTCGCCAAACTAGTCAGGTAAGCTCTTAATCCATCATTGTCATCAATTTTTTCCATTCATAAGTTTAAAATTTGGAAATTTCACTGTAGAAATATTTGTTTAAAATTATGGCTCTACGCATACGCAGGTTCATATGGACCAAGTCGCGTATATACGCGACGGTGTACAGAGTAAGTTGCGTATGCGCAACCCGAAATGAAAAAAAACGCATTTCCAATGGACAAATGAATGAATTTTTCTCAGGATGACTATATCTTGGAGGGAACGTGAGCATAGTGCAATCGATAATGAAGTAATGTAAGATCAATTATCGCTCAATATCCTTCGAAATTGTGGATTGCTCAAATTTTTCAAAATGCCAAATATGAAGAGTAATGTCCGGTTGCTCGAAATGCTTGTAAATTATTGGGAACCAGAGGAAGATTGCTTCATAATAGATCAAATGCCTATACACATCAAGGTGGAAGACATCTATTTTATTACTGGACTCTCCCGGAGGGGAGACCCAGTAGATTTTCATGGCAAGCCTTTGGGAGGGATTACTGTGGATGACGATGTCCACGTCTACTGTGTAGAGGGGTCCAAAAAAGTTGGGACTCAAATTGCTATAAGAGATTTAAGAGACTTGCACATGAAAATCCTCCTATTTACCATTGGCAGGGTAGCAGGATCTGCTTCCTTGCACTAGGCATCCAGGACTCAAATGAGTATAGCTATGGAATGCTTAACTCATTTATATGATTGGTGCACAGCTCTACTAATGAACATGAAGCAACAACTGACCTCCATCCAAAAAGCAAAAACAAAACATTTTGGATATGGAACAATTTTGATGACATTATTCTTCGATAAGATTCCTGGGCTTCGACCCAAAGTGATCTCTTCAATCAACAGCCCAAGAGACCCAAGAATTGCCCGATGGGCGGACCTGATGAAGAGACTGGGGGGAAGTGAAGTTCCCCGAACCACCTGGGATGACGAGTTCTTCCAATGGTGGGGAGAACAAATCATCGCCGTGGAGGACTACCCCTATGCTAGGATGGATTTTTGCGGTGATCCAGACCTCGTCCTTCCACCTGGCGCGGCATGGGGCCCAATCAGTAAGATTGTAATTTTTTTTTTATTATATGATTTTTTTTGGATTTTTTCAATATATGTGAAAAAATGTGAAAACAAAACATGTTTTTGATTGGATTCCAAAATGACTGAAAATATTATGATGATCATGATACAGATATTGGACAGTCCATCCTGAGGGTTACCCACGACATAAGCGCCGCAGAGGTGAGGCGGATACAGTAGACCCAGACAGAACCCTCCATGTTGTACAGAGGAACTTGGAGGGGTTAACTTGCCAAGTGCCTATGGCTGCAGTGGAAGATCTGCCTGAGGCCATCCAGAGACGAGTGGTGGGAGTACCACGTGACTGGGTGCGGTTATTCCGCCGAGTCGCTACTGCAGTTGTGTTCTATAGGAACACGAATTTTGGGCAGGGACCACAGGAGTAGATAGATATGATTACTAGATGATTGTATATTTTTTGATATTGACATGATCGGGCATAAGCCCTAATTTTTTTATGACTTATGGATCCAAATTTTGTATAGTTTTTTGAAAATTCTGATGATATATATATATATATATACAGCGATTTTTGATGTGATGTGACAAATGTATGATGTTTTTGATGATTAAATTTTAATGTATGGAATGATTAATATGCCAATCAATTGCTTGATTAGAAAATGAGTCTACCATCCAATTGTCTGCTCGAGGAATATGAATGACATTTAAAAATTGAAATGATCTTTGTAACAAACGTACCCTCAAAAACAACCGGAGTAAAAATGGATCTCGAACCCGATAAGTATTGTTCAACTGCAACACCACCAGCTGGGAGTCCAAGAAAAATACCAACGAATCAACACCCAAAGATATTGCCTCCGAGAGTAGATAAATAACTGCAGTGTATTCTGCTATATTATTGGAAGCAGGACCAATGCAGACTCCTCTTGATACTAACATCTGATCAGATGGATGATGAAGCACCCAAGCCGCGGAAGCCAAATTCTGGGTGTGTCTACTAGCACCATCGGCGAAACCATAATGACTCATGACATTCAACACAACCTCCCAAAGCAAATCAAAAACATCACCATCACATCAAAGACCAAAAAACCAAATATGTACAAAACAAAAAACTACTATATACAAAAGAAAAATGCCAGGCCGAAGCCTAGGCATAATACTTTTTCAAATAGAGCCCATTTCTGGGCTCCGACAACTCATTCCCTTCAAAATCAACCAAGGTATATGCTCCTTTTTTAAGGACTTTTTTAATGATGAAGGGGCCATACCACATAGACTTAAACTTTCCTGCGCCCAGGGCATCCTTCTCTTGGGCATAGACCAAAACGAGGTCGCCTTCCAAGAAAACCCTAGGTTTGACCGCCTTATCGTACTGAACTTTGACTCGTTTCTTATGCGCCTCATTCATCGTGGCTGCATCCCGACGTTGCTCATCAAGATGTTCCAGATGAAGGAGACGTTCTTCAAGACTAGAAGTGTCAGGAAGAAGCTCAACAACTAATTTAAGAGAAGGAATCTCACATTCAATGGGAAATACAGATTCCAGCCCGTAAACTAGTTGAAATGGAGTAAAGCCAGTTGCAATTTTCACTAACGTCCTGTATGCCCAAAGTGCAGGATACAGCATGATATGCCAGTTGGATCGAGCTTTATTAATTGTCCTTTGAAGAATGGTCTTCAAGGATTTGTTCACGGCTTCCACTTGCCCATTGGCCTGAGGATAATAAGGAGATGAATGCTCCTGCCGGAAACCTAATTTTAGAGCCAACTCAGCCATCATGCTATTCTGAAAATGACTGCCATGATTAGTGACAATCTCTCTAGGAATACCAAAATGAGCAATAACCTGGTTGAAAAGAAAAAGAGCTATTGTCTCACCATCATTCCCAAAAGTAGGCATAGCCTCGACCCACTTTGTAAAGTAGTCTACTGCTACAATAATATACTTGTGACCTTTAGCCAAAGGAAGGTTACAAGTAGTATAATCAATACCCCACTTTGTAAGGGGACCGACAGTAATGACTGGAAAAAGCGGAGCTGGATGAGTGCGCATTTTTCGAGTATAGACTTGACACGGAGGACACCTTTTGACCGACTCCATACAATCTTTGAAAATTGAAGGCCAAAAGTATCCAGCACGCAAGATTTTTTGGGCTATAGCAAGCCCAGATAAATGACCACCACAAGCTCCACTGCGGCAATCATTTAGCACAGCCTCAGCTTCTTCGAGAGTTAAGCAACGTCTCAGGATTGAATCAACCCCTCGACAGTATAAAGCATCACCAATAATCAAGTAATTTTTAGCCAAGTGACGCAACTTACAGTGCTCATCTTTCGAAAAAATAGAGGGAAACTTCGCAGTCTGAAGATACACAATGATATCTCCATACCAAGGATCCTGTGGAGAGATGAGAAACAAATGTTCATCCGGGAAGGATTCATCATAGACTATCTCTTCTCCACAGGGCAACTCAGAGATCAATTCCGCGAAAACTAATGATTTCTTGGACTTGGCAGACATAAACTCAAGATCAAATTCCTGCAAAATCACAATCCATCTATTGTATTTGCCCCCATTCACTCGCCTACTGAGAACAAACTGAAATGGATTGGCTTTTGCCAAAACATAAGTTTTTCGTAGAAGAATATAATGTTTGAGTCATTGTACAGTATGGACAGCCGCTAAAGCTAGCTTCTCTATCGGAGTATTCCCGAGTTCAGGTCCTACCAATCCTCGACTAAGATAGTATATAACATGCTCTACCAGAGCATCGTCCTCCTGAACCAGAACCATACCAATGGTAGATTCTACAGCTACGAGATACAAAATGAAATCCCTATTATAATCAGGTGGACTCAATAAAGGAGCAGACGTCAATGCTTTTTTCAAAGCATCGAATGAGCATTGAGCGAAGTCGTCCCAAAAGAATGGAACTCCCTTCTTCAACAATCTCATAAATCCTTTGGTAACTTCAGCATAATTTACGATAAATCTCCGAATAAAATTAGCTTTTCCTTGTAGACTTTGAAGTTAACGAATAGACGACGGGGGAGGCAATCGAATTATTGCCTCAACCTTGAAGGGATCTACCCTAATCCCTTCCGACGACACAATGAATCCCAATAACTGACCGGATGTAACCGCGAAAAAACACTTGTTCGGATTCAACCTAATCTTGTAGAAACGACATCGTTCAAATACTTGACGGAGGTGAGCAGGATGATAAATTCTCTTTCGAGAACGAGCAGCTAAATCATCCAAATACGCCTTGATAATATGTTTGATGTCGTGGAAGGCATATGACATGGCCCGTTGAAATGTAGCCCCAATATTTTTAAGACCAAAAGGCATCTTCTTGTAAGAAAAAGTACCCCAAGGACAAATAAAGGTAGTCTTATGTTGATCTTCAGGATGGATAGTAATCTGATTATATCCGGAGAAACCGTCCATGAAGGAGAAAATCTCATTACCGGCACACTCATCAATAATGTGATCTATAAATGGTGTGGGGTAATTATCTTTCGGACATGCTCTATTAAGGTCTATGAAATCAATGCAAACTCGAATTTTTCCTTGTTTTTTTTATCGACGGGAACAGGAATCGAAACCCACTCAGTTAAAGGAACAGGGAAAATAAATCCCACCTTGAGCAGCTTCTCCACCTCGGCTTTGATAGCTGCAGCCTTCCTAGGATTGACCGGATGAAGTTTTTGCCTCACAGGCTTAGCATTTTCGTAAGTATTGATCTCATGCTGGACAATAGATGGATCTATACCAGGCATTTCCTCATAAGACCAAGCGAATACATCCCTAAACTCTTTAAATAGATCGGTGTAAATTTGAATCTCTTCAGGGTAACATTAAGCTCCGATGAAGACATTCTCTATAACATTGGGATCCCTCGAAATGTTCACCGAGATAGTTGGAGAAATCATAGCCATGTTCCCTTCAGCATATACCTGTGTTGGTGCTAAAGGGTTCAGGACTGGGCGAACAGGACCAGGAGACAAAGGACCTGGAAAACTTGATTCAAATTCGCTCAAATTAGGTAAAAAGTAAGACCAATGATGCAAATCATCCCACGGTCTATCTATACCAGTTATAGATTCCAGGATAGCCTCTTCAGATGGAAGAGTAGTATCAAGGCAATCCTGGGCCTAAGTGTCCAAGTCGGAGCCACATCGCCATCCAACTCTTCCGGAGAAAGAGGAGCTGGAATGGACTCTGCAGAGTCAACAATAGATTGATAAGAAATATCAGCTGCAGACATTGGAAATGCCATTCCACCCACTTGACCTTCCGCTAATGTGGAGGTAGGGGAAGGTAAGGTCCAAGGGTCTGAAAAATAATGAGTTCTGAAGAACTCTCTTTGAAGAGGAGCCCTGGAGGATGAAATTGCATTTATATGAACAATAGGAGGTGGAATATCAAAAGTACCCATCAAAGAAGAATACATTCCGACCCCTAAATTCTCAACAGGCGGCTTGGCATTATCCAACTTTGGAATATTTGAGTCAGTAGATGCATTCGGGTCTACAGGAGAACAGTCCAGTTGATCCACTGTAACAATCCTCCCTTCGTGAGGGAAACAAATAATCCGACATAATGAGGATGCAATGGCATCCATCTCATAAATCCAGTTTCGCCCCATCAGAAGGTTGTATTCCAAGCTTGCATCAAATATCTCAACCTCTATATTTACAGTTTTTCCCCCAACACAGATGGGCAAAGCTGGGACAATACTATGCGGTCTGTGAGAATGACCATCAAACGCAGTCAGAAGAGTAGCAGATGGAACAGCTGTGGGAGATCCAATTCCATTCCAACATGCGAGAGACATCACACATGTGGAAGCGCCCTCATCAACGACCGTTTGAAAGATATTGAATTTCCGAAACGATGATTTGATATGGAAATCCATATGATGGGGGAGTCTCTTTTTAAAGTTAGACATATCGAATGTAATCACAAGAGAGTTCTTTGGATCGACAACCCCGATAGCAGTGAGCAGAGCACTGCGCTGAGCAGGACAAGACTGGAGCACCTCAAGAGCCGACATGGCACAAGGACTCTGTGCGAGATCTTCCACAATAGAGTAGTTCTGGGTAGCCCTGGCATTTGGTATAATCGTCGTACGCTTGGTAGATGTTTTTGGCATCCGAGGTATAGGCTCAACAGTAGGCCTTGTGATGTGAAGCGGCTCAGTACTATCGGGAGCACCCTTGGCTTTTAAAGACTCATCTTCACCATAATCACGGGATCTTGCGGTGATATCCGCATGAGCACTCATCATGTATATGTTTGATGGATTTTCCCCTTCCTAGGTGCCTCCAGAGGAAGCCCCAGTATTTTGATTCGCGCCAACAACTAGCTGTTGCCCTTGGGGAAGAGGGTTTGTCAACATAGCCTGGGAACTAGAAGAACCCTGCTGAGCTAACAATCGTTGCGCATCCTGAATTTTAGGGCAAAGGTGAGTAAGATGGTCTCCAGCACATAACTTGCATGGAAACTTCACTTTATTTTTATCCTTTGGACCCTCACCAACATGCTCGTTGGTTTTATTTGCATTACCCTTCCCATTCTTGCCCTTTTTCTTGTTATTTTTTCGTCCCTTCTTCTTCCCTTCAGATTTTTGATTTTATTTAGGGTTAGAAGTCTGAACGACACTTACCGACAAAGATTGAGAAGGCGATGACTCAACAGGCACAGCCTGACCAGAAGGAGCAGATTGTAAAGACAACTGCTGCAATTGACTAAGCAGGTTAGCTGGACCACTATTGATTGACCCAATAAGTCCGTCAGCATGAGGACCCGGTTTAGTCTTGGATAATTCTAATTTGGAGTGAGGAGCATTAGGAAAATATTTATGAAGGACACCAGACTAAGAATATATCAATTCAAGTTGTTGAGCCCTGAAAATAGCCTGTTCCTCAGAGAATACCCCGGACAGGGATACATCCTTAGAAATATCTGACTGCAGAGATTTCAAAAACCATTCCAAAAGGAATTCTCCCAGAATATTAGCTTTAATAAGCCTCTTCATTCTCCGCCATTCCTAAATATGATCAGAAATGTGGGTTGCATCGTCCTGCTTAAAATTAGCTAAGAGTTCAGTCCCGGCATCATAACGGAAAGGCAACTGGAAATGATTTAGAAATGTTGTAGCCAGATCTCCAAAAGTAGCAAAACTACCCCCAGTTAACTCAATATACCACTTGGCAGCGTTTCTAGTTAAGGTGCGTTGAAACAATCTCAACCTAATCGAATCCTCGATCAGGGAGTTAGATGAACACCATAAATGGAAGGTGGTGATATGATCAGCCGGGTCCTCTCCATTCTTGCCTTCAAACTTTGGAATGTCTGAAGGTAGTTTGGTAGGAATCGGAGGCCACCCCGGACTATATCGGATGGGGTCATTCGTCAATTTCGACAAATCTGGCAAGTTTAACGTTGCCAGAAAAGGTAAGCGAGGAGGAGCCTGAGGATTCCATCCTTGGTGGGATGAATTCCCTACATTCTGAAAAGAGTAACCTGGATTTGATGAGGCACCAGGTTGCCAGAAAGAACTCATAGAAAATGTTGGGCCATAGGACCCAGCATTTGGAGAAGGATCCCCTCCCAATGTAGAGTTACCAAAGATCGGACTAGTTCCCCCCCCGAAGTAATGAATGAAGAGGAAAGTCCCTGATAGGGGTTCCAAGAATTAGAAAGAGGGGAAAAATTCTGATAAGCACTCGACGAAGGGAAAGAAGCATTCCCTTGTTGACCAGCGAAGAACTGATTCCCTGCCTCCACTGCTGTAAATACAGGGTTCCAACCTGTAAAAGTAGTCGAACTCTGACCCCCAGACCAAGGGTTAAAACTCTGAGTCTGAGAAGTAAAAGGAAAAGACCCTAAGGAAGGATTTGAACTAGGAATATGCCCAGCTCCTAAGGGGAACCCTTGAAAAGAAGCTAACCCACTAGCCATGGAAGACATGGGTGTAGATGCAGTTACAGCAACGGAAAAGGAAAACGAAGGAATCCCACTAGTGGGCATTTCAAAACAAAAGGGACCAGATTGAGAAGCATGTGCTTGGGTGAAACCAAAGCCAAACACAGCAGTACTAGAAGCAATCGAAGATATAGCAATTGTGCCTCCTCCTTCTACTGAAGCAGGAGTCTGAATGCCTGCAGCACTCACAGCCAAAGCTGCGTTCCCAGTCGTGGCCATCGAAAGGTATGAATAAGATGGATAAGGACTTTCTGGTCTTTCTGACTCAGGTCCAATGTACTAAAAAACAAACGGATAATCAGGAGGAAGAGGAGATGGAAGTGATTCAGAAAGCTGAGATACTTCCTCTACTTCTACTTCTTCTTCCCGTGGAAATAAGACTCTCGAGGTGAGCGGAGCGCTCCTCTTGGAACCAACACCGAAACCAACTACAAAACCTTCAAGCCCTTGTGGAGGATCTCTCTCCACTGCGTCAGATACCACAGGGTGATATTCACCTGCTATGTTACTCCTACGCCTTCTTGAAGAAGGCTCAACCGTTTCGGGAAATAACCCCCGAACTCTCCTCGATCGACGAGGCACTTGATCAGCCACTTTAACAGATTAATTAGACTCAAAAAAGTATAAATCTAGGCAAGCTAGGAGCAAAGAGCACTCACTACAAAAATCCCTAAGATACAACCAAGCAAGCAACCTTCAGGTATTTCCGCTCCGGGTGATTAGGACCGAACACCAAAATACGAGAAAGCGAAAAATAGGACCTCCCAAAATTAGTCTGGGATAATTACGGCCCAGGCCTACTAGCGAAGGTAACAGAAACAGTTACGCCGACCTCCTAACAACAGCCTTTGCCGGTGCAAGTACCCAAGCTTCACCGGGGCACCCTCCAGAAGTACTGCTGGAAGTGATACGACGTCTGCCTCAGGTACCACGAGTATTCCCCCCCGCAGTCGCCTGTTTGGAACCTAGGAATGGCAACTAGGGGCACCAATTCGTGTCAGCAGCCGGGCGGAACGGTTTTGAGGCAATATCTAGCAAATCAGAGAGGGGGTATCTCTCTTCTCGGCCTTCACTTCCCCTCACGCTTGACTCTCTGGAGGAGAGCTTTCCCGGTCCACCTAACGGAGTTGGATTTCGCTCATTTAATAAAATTCTATGTTTTATTTTGAGCGACCTTGGAGAGTTAACTCTCCACTCACCTAATCCAAGGCCCTACAACCTAGCTAGTTGATGTATGACACTTAATAAAAAACTTGCTAGTTGTTTTTAAATTATTGCGCTTATTTTAGTTGGTTGTTATATTATGTCAAGGGAATATGGCAATGAAACTCGTGATGTTTTATGACGTAGAAAAGAAATTAATGAAAACCAAACTACATGCAAATGCAGTAATTGCCTTTCGATGAAAAGAAATTTCTACACGGGTTCTACGAGACTAATTTTTTATTTTTTATTTAGATATCAAACTCACACTCGCAAAATTTATGAAAAAGACTACAAATGTTTAAGTGCACCTAATGCAAATTACTAAGAGCATGGCAATTCCAAGATGCAAAATCTAACAAAGCAAAAATAAATTTCTAAGAATCCCCCAGTTCTATCACTTTTCGGTAGTCCACAAAGCTAGTTCCCAAATCAGAAACTCTCAGTATAAAGACACCAAAACATGCTCGAAATAAGAGAAAGAAACCAATGAAAATTCCCTTCCCAAATCAAGTCAGAAACCAAAGGCAAGAAATCTCAACAAAGCTTCAAAAGATGAAAAGAAACCAAAACAAAAATGCAAAACAAAAGCAATGGAAAAACAAAAATGTTTTTGAGCTTTTTGAATATTATAAAAGAAGACTTCAAAGAGACCAAGAAAACTATCCAATCCCAAGCCAAACAATCTCTGAATTTTAAACAAAAAATTCAACAAAAATGCTCTAAATCTTATAGTGCCATTTAGTAGCAAGATTTATACGAGCAAAAGGAAGACAAGAAACTCAGTAACTTAGCCCAGAAGAACAGCACAATCTTGCAGCAAACAAAACTTCAAAGAACCAACAATGACTCTTCAAAAAATTGCAACAAGACCTAGTCACATGAAATCAAGAAAACCAACCAAATGCAGGCAAAAATTAAAGTGCAAAGCAAAACATAAAATGAGGAAAGAGTATACGAGCAGAAGGTCTCTGTCTTGATTAAGCAGAACAGCCAAGAATCCCCAAAAAGAGATCTCGGTACTCAAACCAGAAAAGCAAGCACTAAAACACAAGATTTGCCACATGAGCCAGTCTTCAACCAAACAAGAGAGAAAAAGACCAATAACCACTTTCAACACAATCCAGAGACTATAAGGACACTGCAGGAACAGGTCTCCACAGGCAGACAGGACCAAAAAGTCAAGAAATCAAAAATTTCAAAATTTTCCCAGGCATACGCTACTTAGCAGTTTTGCAACAGGCGTGCATAAGTGACTGTGGCAAAGGAAACCCACGTATACGCGACTTCCTTTACATAAAACAACGTGTATACGTGACTGTGTGTAAGAAAACTCGCGTATGAAAAGGTAAATAATGAAAAACAAAAATGATCAAGCCTGGCCAAAGAACCAGGTCTTCAGTCTGACTGAGAAACAACTAACTGGACTGGAAATGATGATTAAAACTGTTAGAAACCTTTAAAATAGTTGAAACCACCCAACAGGGGAATCACAAGAATGTGCTCCCAAGCAGAGTCGCCAGTTCTGTTTCGGGAAATAACTCCCTAGAGGTCGTTGGGTCAAAAACCTCCACAGATCAGGGCATGCTATTCAAGAAGGAATCACACAACCATACTTGTACACTAAAAACTAGATAACATCGATTGTAGAACTCACCCGTAGATCCTACGTTTGATGTAGATCCTGCGGGGTCCAAACCCCCAACAACCCTTCTTCCACTTCAACCTGGAAATTAAGAAGAGACATGCACGGAAATCTATTTGTACAACATATATCTTTCCTAAATGTCAGTGTAATCCATGTGAAACATCATATAAACAATAATAAATGCTTAATTAATAATCTTTTCACATATGCAAGCAAATATTAACACGTGAATTCGGGAACAAGATGGTTCTTCTTCATTACGAACAACAGGTACAATAATAGAAAGGTGGAGAGATCACCTGAATCCTTCCACGATCTTCGAATAGACCGTCGTCAGGATCCACCCTGCCCTTACCTCGCTAAGATACTTTCAAGACTTGTGCACACAAGATGACATATAAGCTGATGAACATCTCCAGGAAACAAGGGTTTTCTGTAAAAATCTGGGAAGTGCAGGAGGCACGGGAAATTAGACTTGAATTTGGGCTCCGACAGGGTATAATGTCTATAATTTTCTCCCTCCCCTTAGGCCATGCACATGAGGGGCTTTTATACTCCCTCAAAGTAGTTTCAATCAGTTGGAAACAGTTGGCCACGGGTTGGGGTGGTTGAATTACTGGAATAACCATCAACCCAACCTCGAAAATAGGGATTTTTATATATATTTTTAATGATTTTAATGGCATACGCGGAAAAGTAACTCTGGACCACCGTATACACACGGAAAAGTCTGGGCATACCCATGTGTGGGATTTGAAACACTGTTTTTTATGAAATTTTATTCAAGTCTGTGGGAATGGGTGCCCAAGGCCAAAAAGACAATCATGAATCACATGAGGGTGAAAAATGATGCTATAACACCCCTACTAAGAAATCTACTCAAACTCAGACAAAGAAAATAGTAGAATCTCCTACAACCAAAGCACTGCAAATTCTTCCTAGGGAAACCCAAAACAACTCTAGTTCAAATCAGAAAAACTCAAATCCTAATCAGAAAATTTCGGGTCTTAAAATTGCACCCAATCCTCAAATTGTTGACATTACAGATATTGATGTTCAAACATCAGCTGATCCTCAAAAATACATCAGCTGATCCTCAAAAATCTGCTGCTACTAAGACAACAACTTCTGTTAAAACAAAAATCTCTGATCCTAAAACATCTGTTGCTGATCCAAAATCAGCTGATCCTACAACAGCTATTGCCAAAACAGTTGCTGAAATTTCAAAACCTGCCAAAGTTACCACTGCAACTCAAATCGTCCCTGAAAAAAAGATAAAAAATAGTAAAACAGTGGAAACAAAAACAAAAACTGAAAAACCAATTGTAGGTAAAGAAGATAAACACACTCAAACTGGAGTTAGTAAAGAAGATAAACACACTCAAACTGCAGTTAGTAAAGAAGAATTCATTTAGTTAGGAAAAACACAAGCACCATTCAACATCCAAACTGAAATTTCCAAACTGTAAATACCAATTCCTTTGACAAGATTGGTTAAGCATGATTTATACAAATCACAAATCACTGACACATTAAACATGAATGAAGGAGAAGACTCTGCTAATTTGAGTGATGACCAACCAGAACTAATATTTGGTCCTGAGGTAAATGGAAAACACCAAGAAGGAGGATTTCCTCCTTTATACATTAGCTTGACTGTTCATGATCAAATTTTACATAATGCTATTCTAGATTTAGGAGCCTCACATAATTTAATGCCAAAATCCATTATGGAAACTTTGAATTTAGACATCACTAAACCTTATAAAGTTATTTTCTCAATTGATTCCAGTAAATTGAAATGTCTAGGCTTAATCAAAGATTTATGTGTCACTCTAGTCCAATACCCTGGAAAAAGTATAGTCATGGATATTGTAGTAGCTGACATCCCTCCAAAGTATGGAATGTTGTTATCTCGCTCATGGGGAGAAAAACTGCAGGGATCTCTACAATTAGAAATGTCCTATGCCACTATTTCAGTGTTTGGTCAACCCCAAAAAAATTACAGGGAGACTCTAATGAAGTACATGGTCATTAGTGTAGAAAGACCTCGAAACTATCCTATTTATTCTACACCTATTGATATGGACTCTTTCATTTTATGTAATTCATAAATTGGTGTATAGAACAACATAGAATTAAAACAGAAAAATAAAGAACCTGACAGTGAGAACATATTTCATGAATGAATGTGGCACCTAGACTTTGATGGCTCAATGAACAAATTAGGAGTAGGGGTATGATTTTGGATTCATAACATGGAAAACAATCATTCAGAAGGTCATGCCTTTAGATTAAACTACAAATGTACAAATAACATGGAAAAGTACGAAGCTCTAATCTTAAGACTGCAGATTGTTAGAAATTTAGGAGGAAAAAGTGTTTCTATCATGGGAGACTCTGACTTAATTGTAAAACAAATTAGAGGATAATATTCTGTATATAATCCTAGATTAAGCCTATTAGTCATCCATAATTTTTACTATCTATAGATGACTATATATAGGTCCTAGATTTCTAAAAACAAAATTCCATGAACATTGTGAGTTTTAGAAATATCACTGCCTTCATTATCCTTAGAGAAATTTTTTCACTATTCTACCATTTTTCCATTCCATGGTCACCCAGTTGCTCCGAAAAGACTTCTTATGTGGTTTTACCTACCTTTGTTCTTGTAGATGACTAGGGGTTTTTAGGGCATTTTTCTTGGTTTCATGACTTCCATGGTTAAATCATCAACAAGGCTTGTATCCTAATGTTCTTACACCTTACCCTATCCTTAATATACCTTTATAAGCACTTCCCATCTCTCCTATCCCTCAAACTCATCATGTTTCTACAAAACCTAGCATATTGCTACAATTTGACACTTTTCGAGACTAGGCCTGTGTTTTGCCCTTTTGGACCCCTTCCCCTCACTCAATCCTTGAAATTACACTTTCCCATACTCTCTAACATCTATCCCTATCCCCCAAAATTTCCCCAAGAATTTAGACAACTCTTAACCCCTTCATTCCCCTCCCTCTACAAGGCAGTCCTAAATCCCCTGTTTTGCCTACACCAAACCCTAATTTCCCCTTCCAACTAAGCTAGGGTTTGCTATGGAAAAGAGGAATAGGAGAAGAGGATCCATATGATAGGTCATATCAGAAAGCATAAATCCATACCAAATCATAAGCATCATGCCTCCATCATTTTCCAAAAATTCATTCCAAAGGACAAATCATTTGCCACACCTAAGGGCCAGCTTTGCATCAAACTATGTTTTTGACCAAACATAGATGAATTTGACAAAAGTGAGAGAGGTTTTTTTCCATCATAGGTCCAAAAAGAAAAATTTCCTTCATTTTTTACACAGGTATCATGTTTTGGGAGAAATGTCAAAAATATAGGTGTCACGGGAGAATTGTAGCATTTCTGGAGTGACCTTGGAAAAATCCAGTTTTCTCATAGCTGGAGTGTCCAAATGACTTTACTGATAGGTCAAATGACAACTAGACTAGAATATGTTTCCAATGAGCTATCTTGAGCTCAATTTGTAGTTGGGGAAGGCCTCCAAAATTTTCCTGCAATAGCACTCTGCATTTTTGCACCATCATTCAACACTTTTTGACCAGTCTTGGGAGAATAAAATTTTGATAGGTCAAATCAAATCCAATCAGATACAAAGGGGTATATTTGAAAATTATACAGGATAAGATTTCCAATGAGCTATCATGGTCCCAATTTGGACACCGGTAAGGCCTCTAAATTCCCTCTGCAAATTGGCGCTACGCGTTCAGGATTTGCCTGACCCGTGGGCAGGTGCTATGCTTTTTCCTAACCCGTGGGCAGGTGCTGTGCTTTTGGAAGACCCACGTGTAGGCACTGTGCTTTCAGAAAACCCACGTCCAGGCATTGCATTTTCGGTAGACCTGTGTGCAGGCGCTGCACTTTCGGCCTAAAGTTCCTCATGTACCTGCAAACACTCAGAAAACATCAAAAATACCTTCAAGATGTCTCCAAAGGTCCTTCAAGCATTATTAAGGGTAAGTGACACTAAATTCACTCATTTTAAAACTATTTTGATGATTTGATTCAAGGAATGGTACCCTAAGGAGATAACCTAATTTTCA
This sequence comes from Pinus albicaulis, assembly GCA_034641835.2. Lineage (NCBI taxonomy): Eukaryota > Viridiplantae > Streptophyta > Pinopsida > Pinales > Pinaceae > Pinus > Pinus albicaulis. The sequence continues at coordinate 947,920,679 of CM076581.1, forward strand.
CCCCTAAAGGTCATTGTTTAAAGCCTCACTCATCTGCCTGCAAAGGAAGTCAATGACAAACATAGGGGGACATTGTTGAAAATTGTTGATTGACCTAGGGTTGTGACTAAATTCACTCCATTTCACTCATAAAATATGCCCTTACACTGCAAATAGTTTGAACTCGCATTACTCTCTTTCATTTCAATTTGACATTAGTGCAAGGTGAGGTAATGCAAAGTTTTACAAATCAACAAGGGGGTGATCATCAAGTTTTCCAGCCCCATCATCAGCCAAATTTAACTTCATCATCACATCCTCCTCCCTCCACTCCTCCATCACCTCCTACTGACCATACCTCATCATATACACATGTATCCTCTCCTAAAGGAAACCTCCCTTCCTCAACCTCTCCCAATGCATCAGATCAAGAAGGAAATGGCAGTGAACAAGCTAGTGACCATGAAGATGAGGGTGATTGTGAGTCAAGCCAAAAGAAAGCTAAAGACATGGAGGTAGATGATAATGAAGATAAGGCAAGTGAAAAAGAGACTGAGGATGATCCTAAGGATAGTAGTGAGACTAAGATCCCTAATGGCAGTCAAAACAATGAGGTTCGTAGTCATGAAGGAGAGGGAAAATATGAATTAAGCCATGATGAAGAAGAGGACAGTAAAGAGGAAGAAAATGAAGGAGTAGGGGCCAGTGACGTTAGCATGGAAGAAACAAATGATGATAAGGGTAATGATGATGTTGAATATGAAGAGGTAGAGGTAAGCAATGAAACAGAAAATATGGAGGAAAATGAAGATGATAACAATGAAGACAATGAAGAGGCTGAAGACAACATAGGCACAAATGAAGTGAGCATCAGTGAGGGAAAGGACAGCAAGGAAAATGGCAGTAGTGGCACCAACGATCAAAATATAAAAGAAGACAATCATGACAGTCATGACAACAATCATGACAGTCATGAAAACAGTGAAAATAGTGAAGCTCTTAGTGGTGAAGAGGCTGATAGTGAAAATGAAGATCACAGCAATGATGAGGCAAGCAACTACAATAATGAGCAAAATGAAAATGAAGAAAGAAGTGCAAAAATAGAGGAGAACAACAATCATGATGATGATGATGCTAGGGACAACAGTAAAACTCAGAGCCATAATGATAGTAAAAACAGTGAGGTTCCTAGTAGTGACAAAGGCAGTGATGATGTTGGAAACAAAGAGGACAGTGAGGAAGCAGAGAACATGGTGACTGATGACAATAATGATGAAAATAAAGAGTTTGATGATAGCAGCAAGGGTCACAGCCATGAGACTCTTAGCAATGATGATGAATAGGATAAATGTAGTACAAAGGATAGTGCAAAAATTAGTGAAGAGGCCAACAGTGAGGCTGATGTTGAAGGAAATGAGGTGAGCAATGGTCAAGGTAATAAGGAGGAAGACATGGAAACAAATGATGGCAGCCATGATCAAGACACTGAAATGATCACAATCAAATCTCTTCCATTGACATATCAAAGAGGAAAAAGGCTTGTGTTTTCTACCTTTAAAAGGCAAGGGGCTATGCCTTCCTCTTCTGCCAAGAAGCTTGACAAAGGCAAATAGAGTATCAAAGAAGAAGAAGAATATCAGCATGAGCTTGAACAAGAATTTGACATCATTGACCTTGACAGACAAAATTAAGATAAGGAAAAGATCACTAGCATCCTCTCCAAAGAAAGGATGCTGAGATCATAGATGTAGAAATATTCCTTTGATGAAAATGTATAACATTGACTACTACAAGAATGAAAACAAGCATCTGAAGAAGGAAAAGAGGGACCTTGACCTCCAAAAGAAGATGACCAAGTGCTATGCATTGCAAAATCAAATTGCAAAGGCTAAACTCAAAGAAGCCCTTGCCGAAATAAAGTCACTCAAGGAGGAAAAAGACCAAGAAAACCTTGGAACCTTGGCTGAAGCTTCTCTACAAGCCTCTCAAACCCCATAAGGAAGACATCCACCAATTTTGGGAATTTTTGGTTTTTTGCAAATTTTGAGGCTTCTAGGTGTAGTACCCTTGGCGCTACGCTTTCACCTCAGGCATCTTCAAGAGGAAATCTTTGCATTTTTGGAATCCTCAACTCAATTACAGCATGCTCACCAATTTTTAGAGCATTTGGAGCATTTTTGGCCCCTCAAAAGGCTAAAAAACACCTTATTTTTCACCTTTCTGCCTCATTTTCAGGCCTGGCGCTGTGCCTAGAGCACCTTTGGGAAATTCACTTTTTGGGCAGGTTAATGGAGCCAAATCAGAAAACCAAGGGAAGTTTTAGAAATTAGACTCAACAGGCTTTCCAACGGGCCATCACGGAGCCAATTCCGACATTGGGAAGGTCATCAAAACTTGGCTGCAAGTGGACCCAGTTTCTCCCGTGCAGGCGCTATGCGTTCAGACCTCATTGTGCGTTTTTGGCCAAAAAGTAAACAAAAGACACTCATTAATGGAAAAATGATATTTTAGTGTTTTTTGAGGCAAATCACTCCAAAGTTAGGTGCTAGGAGTTATTTTTGCATTTATTTCATGAGATATTTTGTGCCTTGGGCCTTGCATGGTCTCTTGGGCATAAATGACATTTATGACTATTTTTTGACATTTTCAAACCCTAGTTAGGGTTTTTTCCCTCCTTTTCTAGATAAATAGAGCATGAGGGCCTTATTGTAAAAGGTTAGCATTTGATGACTCTTGAGAGCAATATATGGTCTTTTGGAGATTGAAGAAGAAATTGGTGTTGTAGAGTTTGTGAATGGCTTGTTTTGATTGATGATGGAGAAGGCTTGTTTACAGGATCCCTGAGCTTGGTTAATGGTGATGTGCTTCTATTCAGTTCTTGTTTTCTCATGTATCATTTTGTTTCATCCTTCTATATTGCAATAGGACAAAGGCTTTAGAATAAGAAATGTTTTTCAAAGGCACCTTAGCTCTGTTTGTTCTTCACTGCCTCTATGTTTTCCTTTGCTAGGTCAGTTTAGAGAGTTCTTAGTTGCTCTCTAGACCCACTCAAGCTTGTTTATCTCATGAATGATTCAATACAATAGTTATCAAATATGTTTTATGGTTAGCCCTGCTTGTTTGATGTCACTAAAACATTGTTCTTAAGATCTTTCTTTGAAGTACCACTAATTAGGTTTTGCCAAAGAGGCCATGTTTCGATCATACCCTTTGTCCATGCTTGAAAAGTTGTTTTGGAGATCTTTATGGCTATGATCAATGATGTTTAGGATTTCCCTTTTCTTTGATTAAAATTATATGTCTATCTTAAATGTTTTCTAACCTTGAAGGTGAAATCACTAGAAGTTAAATGAGTTTCTCACCTTCTATATTTCATTGGATTGTTTGTCTTAAATGCTTATTTGTTTGAGTTTAATCAAAGAGTTATTGGTGTGCCCTATCTTATGATTACTTATTTATGTTAAATAGTGTTGAAGGCCCTTCTTGTTAAAGTTTTTGACAAAGGATTATTAATTTCCGTTTGCCCTACTTTGTTCACAAACTTGATGTTCATTTCATCTCACACAAACCTTGAAAATCCATTTGACCATGCTAGATTTTCCCTGTGATGCACCCTGATTCATTGTTGAAATTTCCATGACTTTTTATAAACTCCATAGCCCAATGAATTGAATATTCCCTCACTCCATCTATTCTACTTAATCATCTACCCAACAAAAACAAACAAACAAACCCTAAACTTAACAACTAGCCTAAAATCAAACCCTAAAAGAAAACAAGTTCACATCCTTTGCACAAAATAGAGAGAGCCCTCTCTGAGTCTAGGAAGGCTAGGTCCTAGGACTCCAAAGACTAGTATGATGTTACCCTGTGCATTTGGTCTTGCCAATCTGCCAAATCATGGGACCCTAACAAAGCCAATATAGAGAAACATTTTTAGATCTGATAAAAGAATTGTTGGAATGTGACTTTGCTGTAATTCCTAGAAAAAAAAACATACAAGCACACAATTTAGCAACTTTTGCTAGTACCTACAATATTCCTTTTCATCCAAATCACCAATATACAACAGAGGTAAGACACAAGCCCACTATACCAGACAACTTAAAATATTGGCAAATTTTTACACATGATACTAAAATCTATCACTTTATGAATGCTGATGGAGAATTCCAAAATTGTAATATAGATACAGATTGTATAGTAGATGATAAAATAAACAATGAGATAGATGTAAATAATTTCGATTTCACTGAACCTGCTAAATTCACTCAATTAGAAATAGATAAACTAGAAAATGTAGAAATAGAATAATTAGCAGATGATGATTCTGACAATTAAAACCTCAAGAACAACTTTTTACCTAAGGGATTAGCCCCATTAGAAAATCTTTTTGATTCAAATGACATTGCAAGAAAACCAAATATGGAACCATTAAGATCAGATATAGAAGAATGCAATATAGGAATAGAACAAAGGCCAAAACTCATAAAACTTTCCAAAGCATTACCTCAAGATGAAAAACTAAAATAAATAGCTCTGTTTAAGGAATTTCAAGATGTATTTGCATGGAGTTATGAAGACCTAAAATATTATGACACTAGCATAATAAAACACAAAATACCTATCGAAGAAGATCAAAAACATTTCAAACAGAATCTTAGGAGAATCAATACATTTTTAATGCCTTTAATTGAAAAAGAGGTAAAGAGAATGTATGAAGCTCAAATCATTGCACCTATCAGATATTCTGATTGGGTTTCAAACTTAGTTTCCACTAGGAAGAAAAGAGGGGAAATCAGAGTTTGTGTTGATTTCCATAATTTAAATAAGGCATCCCCAAAAGATAACTACCCTCTTCCCAAGATGGATCATATTTTACAGAGGGTGGTTGGTTCATCCAGGATTTCATTCCTTGATGGATTCTCTGGGTATAATCAGATCTTAGTTCATCCAAAAGACCAACCAAAGATATCATTTACTACTCGTTGGGGTACTTTCATGTATTTGAAAATGCCTTTTGGATTAATGAATGCATAAGCCACTTTCCAGAGCACTATGGATATAAATTTTGCCAAAAAAATCAGGATTTTCTTGTAATTTATCTAGATAATATAATTGTATTTTCAACAACTAACAATGAACATCTAGATCATCTTAGACAAGTGTTTATCAAATGCAGGAAATTTGGTATTTCTTTAAATCCCAAAAAGACTCTCTTTGGACTTGAAAAAGGTAAACTATTAGGACATAATATCAAAAGAGGGAATTAGGATAGACCCAACTAGAATAGAGGCCATTTTGAACATAAGCCATCCTAGAAATATTAAGGAATTGCAGGCTTTCTTAGGTAAAATCAATTTTCTCAGGAGATTCATTTCAATCTTAGCATAAATAATTAGAGAACCGAATAACATGTTAAAGAAATACTCAAAACTTAAATGAACAGTAGAGGCCAAACAATCCTTTGAATCAATCAAACAAGCCCTTACAAGAACACCAGTCCTAATAAGTCCTGATTTTAAAAAAGATTTTATTATTTTTCCTTTTGCTTCAGAACATACTATTGTTGTAGTTTTACTACAGAAGAATGATCAAGGCTATGGACAGCCCGTTTCTTTTTTCAGCAAATCACTTAGAGATGCTACACTGAAATATAACATAATGGAAAAGCAAGAACTAGATTTAGTGAAGGCAATCAAAGACTTTAGAGTGTACATATTATATTCACACAACATTGCTTATGTTCCAAATTTAGTAGTGAAGGACATTCTGACTCAGAATGGGCCTGATGGTAAGAGAGGAAAATGGATTGCCACCATTTTGGAATATGACATGGAAATTAAGCCCACCAAACTCATTAAAGGCCAAGGTTTAGCCAAACTCATGGCTGAATCAAACTTTCATGCCTTAGATATAAATTTTATTTCCCAATCAGATGATCAGGAAGAGATGGCGACTCCACAGATCAATGAAGCCTTTTCAGATTCACCATGGTATGTAGATATCATATTTGTATTACTAAATTTACAATCTCCTCCTAGATTGTCAAGAACTAAAGCTAGATTTTTAAAGTTAAAGGCAATGAAATTTTGTATCATAGATAATGCTCTGTTTTGGAAATATCATGGTAGAATTTTATTGAATTGTTTACTTAAATATGAAGCTAACAAATTTATGGAAGGATTTCATGCAGGTAACTGTGGAGGAAACCTTTACTAGAAGTCAACTGCAGATAAAATCTTGAGGGTTGGTTTTTACTAGCCTACACTTTTTGCAGATGTAAGAAAGTATGTTACCTCCTATCACAAATGCTAGATCTTTGAAGGGAAGAAAAAAGTACTACCTTTACCCCTTAAACCCATCTCCACAGAAATTCCTTTTCAACAATGGGGTTTAGACTTCATTGGTGAAATTCACCCACCCTCCTCAACCCAACACAAATGGATTTTGATAGCCACATACTATTTCACTAAGTGGATAGAAGCCATTCCTTCTAGACAAGCCACTAATTCTGTCATAATCTCATTTCTAGAAAACAATATACTGTCTAGATTTGGTCAATGCCCCCAAAAGCTCATTACTAATAATGTAGTTGCTTTCAAGACTAATAAAATGATTTACTTCTGTAACAAATACCACATTAGCCTTGGCCATTCCACTACCTATTACCCTCAAGGTAATGGTCTTGTTGAATCGTCAAATAAAATCCTTGTTAATATCATCAAGAAACTACTAGAAGGCAATAAAAATACAGGGAACAAAAGATTAGTTAATGCCTTATGGGCAGACAGACTCACCACAAAGAAGTCCACTAGTACATCCCCTTATAAACTTGTATAAGGGATGGATGTTGTTTTTCCATCCTCTTTAGGAGTGCCAATGATGAAGATGATCCAAGAACTACAGGTAGAAACCAATGATATTCAGAGAAAGATAAATCAGACCATACTCTTGCAGCAAACTAGGGAAGAAGTCTATGTCAAGTCTCAATTTTTCCAAGATAAGATTAAAAAAATATTTGACAAAAAGACAAAGGAAGATGATTTTTACATAGGTGACAAATTTCTTAAGTGGGATTCCAGGATGTTGGCATGTGTTGTCCTTGATGGCAACCTACTTGATGAAGTAAGATTGTTGGCAATATGATGCAATGTGTTGTCCTTGATGGCAACCTACTTGATGAATTTGTCCTTGATGGAAACTGACTTGATGAGTTGTCTTTGGATGGCAACCTACTTGATGAAGTTCTCCTTGATGGAAACCTACTTGATGAATTGCCTATGATAAGCAACCTATGTGTTAAATATGTAAGGATGATGTATCTACAGATCAGCTCAGAAGTAACAGAAGAAATGAATTCCAGTAAGTTCCAGAGTAATGATGAATAAAGCATGTCACAAAGAATACACGGGTTTGTAAAGGAAAAGTAGCGTATGTACGCGGAAAAGTACGTACCAAGTAGCGTATGCCTATTTGCGCTCTAAATTTATAAAACCAAGGGACATAACCATGGTATTGGTCCATAGTATTGAGCACTGGATTATCTATTTGATCCTGTCCAGGAATACCATTAGCGGTTGAGTGGTTTTGACTCATGGTATTGATAAAGGCTAAATCTATATAAGGAGAAGAAGATCATAGTGCAAGGGTGTGCGTAGGTCTGGGCTTTAATGAATACTTCACTCAGAAGTATATCTGCATGGAATGGAAATAGTTTATTGATTGATCTGAATTAATAATGCACCTATGAAGAAAATGATGAAGAGGGATCTCTAGATCCAAAAATGACTATTTTAGATCTGTTTATGGAATGTTTAGATCTGTGATCTGGCGAATCTTTGCTTAAGTAAAGGATGAGATCTGAGTTGTTTATCTGATCTGAAGAGCTGCACAGTCCTGAAAAGTTTCAGATATATACGCAGGTTCGTTTCATGAAAAGCGCGTGTATACGTGGATCCTCTTAAAGAAAAGCGCGTATGGTAGTTAGGGTTTTTGAAGAATAAAATGCACTGAAGTATACACAGGTTTGTCCCTATGAAAGCGCGTATGTATGCAGGTTCAGTGAAGTAAAAGCGCGTATGGAATCTAGGGTTTGCTGAAGTATGTGGAATGAAATGTCTGATCTGTTTTGCTATTTTACTGCTATCTGTTAATGATGTATTCATACAGATCTGGGTTGTTTGAATGTTGATTATGATGCTGATTATGTTGATTAAAGATCAAGTTGTTGGTTGATTGGTTGATGATTCAATGAATGAATTGATGGGGTTATAAGTTTTAGTTAATGTATGATTGAGCTTAAATGTGTGGAGTGGGTCCAGTCTGAAAATCTGATGAAAAGTGGCCTACAAGGTATCTTATGTGGAAGCTGGTGGATCCAGTATGAAAATTGATGAAACGTGGTCCATGGTGGTGCTGAGGGTCGAAGCCTTCAGTGAGGGGGTTGTAGCTTCCTTCCAGTGGTAGCTGGTAAACAAGAGCAGGGGGTAGTAGCTCCCTTCCAGGAGAGGTTGGTAAACGAGAGCAGGGGCTAGTAGCTCCCTTCCAGGAGAGGCTGGTAAACGAGAGCAGGGGGTTGTAGCTCCCTTACAGGAGAGGCTGGTAAACGAGAGAAGGTTGTAGCCTTCTGTAGGTGGGTGCTTGCGTGCTGGTATGAGTCTGCGCCAGTACATGGTTGTAAGAAGTTTTCTTTATATTAAATATTGAAGACAGAGACGATGACACTGGTGGTTTTATCCCGAATTGGGTTTCCACCTTAAATCTAGGTGTTCATGTGTGTTGCTTATGTGTGATGATTTATTCTGTTCTTACTTCACATGCTTACAGCTTACTAAACATCTAATGAATGAATGATGCAATTATCTAAGTAAAGAATTATCTGCATAATGAGATCTCTGGTAATACGCAAGTTTTATTAAGGATATCCGCGTGTATACGCGAGTTGGGTTTAGTAAAGTAGCGTATGGGTTTTAAGAGAAAGAAAAAGTAAAAAATTTTCAGTCAACTCTAAATACTGATTCACCCCCCCCCCCCCTCTCAGTATTTTTCCCAACACAGGAGAGAAGAGAAAGGTAAACATGGTAAATTTGATTTCCTATGGAAAGGTCCCTATGTTATTTATGGTTATAGAGGTAATGAAGCATTATTTTTGAAGGACTTAGATCTACCAGGTGGACCTATCAATGGTGGAATACTGAAGCATTACTATTCCCCAGAATAACAGTAGTTCACTTTGTTTACTTTTCTCATTGTACATAACATTGCAGAGTTTAGAATCGATTGTATGTTTTTCTTGCAAATTTGAAGCCCAGAGAGAAGGCCCTAAGCTTTGAAAGACAAAATATCATAAGTATGAATAATGCAGAGCTAAAAAAATAATTTCAAGGTCATCATAGTCAAAGTTCAAGGCTAGTGATCTTAAAGTTTTTGACATTTCACAAGGAAATTCCATCCCCATGTGGAGCCATTGTTAGGGTCCTATAATAATAGGATTCATAATTTTGAATTGAATTTTATTAGTCTTGTAATATGTACATGCTTTTCTTTCTGCAAAATTGTTTTCCCATATTAAAAAATAAAAATGTAAAGAGGGTAAAAGTCCTAAAAGAAAAATCAAAGGATATAAAGAAAAATATCAAAAAGAATATAAAAAATGAACCCCAACAAAAAAGAGATAAAAATAGATCATGAAAGTGATGCAAATTTAAATGCCACTACTTTTTACTTTACATTGCAAAATAAGATTGTGTGCAGCTTGTCAAAAATGCCACAATCCATGAAAGTCAAACTATTTAATCTTGACCTTTCATGCTTTAAATTTCATGTTGATAGATAGAGAATAAAAATCTATCCAAACTGTTTAATCTTGGCAGATTAGTAGTTAGGTAGAGAATAATAAGGAGCTCAACAGTTTAATATGAGCCCTTGGAAGTAATAAGGTTAGAATTATATAGTTTGATGCTAAAAGAAAAATGAATAAGGGTCTGCAAGCTCAAATGCACCCAAAGAAATGAAGAAAAAATGTTAGGATAGCTAATGGGTAGGAAGAAGAAGTTTTCATAAAGCATGGATAGCATAAATTGGTCATTTCATATGTACTAATTTCCCTTCTAAATGATTTCCCTTGTAAAAATACCCCTTCCCCTTTATTTTTATTCTTTCCCCTTATTTCACTCTTTTTCCCCTATAAAAAGTCCCCTTTCCTAAGTTAAAATTCATATTTGCCTTTGGAAAAGTAAAATCCCTTTATTAATTTCCATTTCATTCATAAAACCCCCAAAAATACAAATATCCTAAGTATAAATGATTAAATTTTATGTCAGGCCCCACTATGAAAATCCCACTCCGATATTAAGTTTTAACAATATCCTTAGTGTATTTTAAAAAAAAATCCCACACTTATTAACATTTTGGTGTATATTATTAATATTTAACTTTATTTATTAACTCCCGCATTAAACCTTTACCCCCTATATATTAATTCCTTATTATAAAGTCCCAACCCTTACGTTAATTAACATACAATATTATTATATTACCCCGCCTATACATAGGTCCCACCTTCCCTAACCCCATTGGTTATATATCAAACCCCGACTATTATAAACCTTGACCATATACATTAAAAACCATAGCTTATATGCATATATAACCTATCACATGAAATTATCCCGGGCCCCATGCCTATATAATCCCCAACACTCCATTGCATTCGCTCAATCGTCAAAGCTATACCGATCAAATCTGATGGCCAGCAATCTTTATCGCACACCCGATAGCCAATTATTTAACCACTACAAGACCTTGTGAAAAGCATGGTTTTCGGAGCCACGCTCCCCGCAACGTGTCAATATTCCATTCAATCACATCCTCAGAAACTTTACTGCCTACCACCTTCGGTCGATGCGAAAACCACCCAACAGTATTTTCGCCCGTTATCAAACCACCCTGCCATTTGAAATGACCCACACATTCAATGTTAATCAATTTTGGTTAAAAAACCCATATAGCCGCCCTTTACAACATTTTTCACCATTTATGTTAAAAACTCGTGCAAACAGTGCCATTGTCGACCTAAAGAATAGTTGTTGACCCTGTTTTAAACCAAACTTCAACCAAATCCAACCCTGTTATTGCTACAACCAGTGCAGAACAGAAGGAGTATAAAGACCCCTGAATCTTCAAAGAACCTCCGCTACCTCAGAATCCTTCTGCAAACTAAAATCCTCATTTACTCCAGGTATTCCTCAGTGCTTAGGCCAATACTTACAGAAAGGAAGTAATCAATAATCGAACGTGTTATAAGCTTTGCAAACCCAGAGAAGAAACCCTTGTTTCTTCCCTATTCTTTTTCCACAGATCCTAGGCATATTTTTACAGAATTCCCAAGGCCTGAGATGGTTTTTGAACACATAAGAGTATAATTTGATCAATTGAAGTATTGTAGACCAGAGAATAGCCCTTGTTTCATTTCAAACCCTTCTACAAACTGTAATTATCTTTCAGAGGTTCTCCTAAAGGCCTAAATCTGTTTTTCTAAGTCAAAAGAGTAATCAATTGATAAAAAATAATAAACAATGGCTTCCAAAGGTATTGTAACTATAAATCCCCTACAACCTCCAGTTGTATATGTAGAGCATACCCCCATGGCGGACATAGATTTTAAAATTAGCGACCCTGTCACTAAATTTAACCTTCTTGAGATCCACTGTTGAAGCCATGAAAAATATATTGACCAAGCTGATGAAGTTTTTATCTAGAGTCCAATTTACCTAAATATGTTGTCCCACAGACCTTCCAGAGCCCAGAAGTAATCAGAATTTGTCAATCTTGCTATTTCCCTGACCAAATAGCCATTATAACCCCTAGAAAATAAATTATGTTCATTATCACAACTGAGTCAATTAACCAAATGCTGCAGATCCAACCTAGACTAGATGAAACCCCTTTGTCTATAGAGGCCCTTACACAATTATACCTTAATCTGGACTTCCCCAAGAGGTTCCAGATATTTCAGACATTCATTCCTTCATCTGTAGAGACTCCCAAGACAAATCCTCCTTACTCATCTACAATATTTTCTGATAGAACCAGACATATCATTAGCATGTTGTCTTTTATTCTGGGTTATTTTACAGATGAGCATGTCGATGCTTCAGTACTAGGTTTCTTTTCTACTTTCACACCTAGTCAGCCTCCTGCTACCATTTTCAGTTTTGTCTAGTACCTTGTTGATACTATGCATGAACAACTTGTTAAAATGCCTGAAGAAGGTGTCTTCAAGTATTCTTTTGTTCTATTTCATATGTTTTTGTATTTCTAATCTGAGAAATTTGCCATCAACCTTCAGAAACTTGATGTTGAAGGTAATCCACAGCCAATTATATTTTGGACTTCCTTACTAAGGAAAGACTCCACTGAATTCACATACACAGATTTCATTGACTTTTTCATCCATCCAATGGTCAACATGCTGAACAACAACACTCAACCAAGAGTCAGTGAGGAAATTAAAAAGGTCCTGCAATTGTCAGAGCATAGTAGGAATAAATATTGGTACATGTATCAAAACCATACAGAGATTAGGGTATATGGATCTAATCTTCTCCCGTATAAGCTACCCAAATACCTCCCAATGAGGTTATTTTCCCTTGAATATATCAGGAAGATCCTTAATTCTGATGCAATCAATTTCTTGGAAGCTAAAAAGAAGAAACAATTTAAGATTAAGAATTAGGTTGGCCCTTTTATTTGCAATAGTAGAGATGCAGGTCCACAGGCAGAAAAACATTTGCGGGAGTTTAAGTTTAGTCAGAGCTTTCAGTGGTATTATGATCCTCCAGGAGTAATAAGAAAATTGAGATTTAAATGTAAATTAACTCCTTAAGTACATGAGTCCAAGTCAAATATTTAGAAATAATCCAATCGGTTTGAATGGTTGGAGAACATTTTGATAGAGGCAGATAAGCAAGGTGATACTAGTTAAATCTTGTAGACTCCAGCCCAAGAAGATAGGAACTCAAAAAAAATCAGAGAAAAAGGATCATACACTGCAGAGACTACCACTGAAACCAAATTTAAATTGATGTACAGGAAGAAGCCAAAATTAAATCCTGTAAATAAGGAAATGGAAACAATTGAGGTAATTGAAAAAGATGTAATGGTGAAAGACAATGTTCCTCCTGCAATTTCTAAAGAAACACACCAACCTTCAGTATCAAAAACTCATATGATTCAGAAGCAACACAATATTGAAGTCTCCTCATCCAACAAACCAACAGACAAAGAGATGGATATTATGTAGAAATACAAAGAAATAAAGATCAGAAATGAAGTGTTGAAGGCTGATACATACACACAGTACTGGAAGCAGTCACCCAGTGATCAGAGTAGGTTACTTTCTACATTTGAATACAAAACTAGGAAAATGCAGATGACTTTCCTACAACCAAAATTCAAGCATCCCAAATCATCAGATGATTATAAAAAGACATCATATGAAGTTCAAGAGAAATATATTCATCTAATAGATCAGATAGAATTTCACAAACAAGCTGGTGAAATTCTTTATTCAACCATGAAAAACAAAGCCATGAGTGTATAGAAGCTGCAAAACACTCTTGGGAACATCAGAGATCAGCTCAAATTAGAAAAGGCATCCTCACAAGCTAAGGATAATAGAATGAAATCACTGGAAGATTTGATTATTGATGTAGGATATGATCCTAATAATGTCAAAGTTGTAGATGAACTAATAAAGAAGAAGAATGTAGACATTGTTGCATTAAAGAAGCAACTAAAACAACCTCCTACTAAACATCCTCAGGAAAAGGATGCAAAACAGAAATATGAGATGATGAATCTCATTCTTTAGTTGACTTGCCAAATAAAAGAAATGGAAAATGAAATGGGCAAGTTGGTCCAAGAGAAAAAGGCCAGATCAGAAGAAGTTCCTGTCACTATTATTCCTGTAGTCACAATAGTTGTGCCTTCTACATTAGCAAAATCATTAGCCCCTACAGTCCCAATGGCTACAACACTCCCTATCACCTCAACAACTACTTCAACAACACAATCATCTACATCAATACCACAACCAATTGATGAAGCAAGTAAGTTTGTTAAAGCAATGCAGGAAATGTCTATTCAGAAAAATGAAATTAATAGACTTAAAGAACAGCTAAAAAGTCGAGAGGATGAAAAGAAACTTGCTCAGATTATGCACAAGAATGAAAAACATAAAACAAATAGATTAACTGAAAAATTAAAGAAATTAGAGAAATATCTAACACTGAAAGATCCAATGGCACAAGCTAAACAACAGCTATGGACCAATATCATTGAATCTATCAATGATATTTGGCCATCAGTCCAGGTTATTTATTAACAAAAATATCTCATCAAAGCAGTAGGAGAAGCCATCCAAAAAATCAAAGAAGAACTTGGCAAGAAGCCAAAAGAGGCTAATGAAATCATAAAAGTCCTTAATTCCAAGAATAAGCAAGAATTAGAGGAGATTGGAATTAGTGATAGGTCTGATACTATTCTTGAAGTCAGAAAGGTAATTTCAAAAAGGAATTTAATTATTCAACTTGAAAAAAAATGCCAAAACATGGAGCTTGGCATAACTAGATTTATGATGAAGTTTGACATTTTGAGACAAAAAGGCTGCCAAATCCTTTGGTTATTAATGACAAATTGATGAAACAAGAGGATTATGATAAGAAAATGAGAGAAGTGGCCAAGGATCAAGCTAACCTTCCTTCTTCACAAGGAATTCCAACAGGGAAAGTTCTCTACAAGAATTTTGAAAATATTTTTTACCTGCAACATAAGGTAAAACACCTATTTCTCAACAAGCCTACATTTTCAAAATATACAGAGGTAGATGAAATATTCAGAAGGATGTGAAGATCAAACTAACAGAAGCAGAATTTTGGGAGAAATTGATTGATTTACTATGAAGGTCAAAGCAATAAAACATGGCAGTCAAATGAGAAATATAACAGTCAAGAAAAAGGTAAACAAAGTAGGAAGTTTTACAGTTTGTAGTAAAAATGGTTGTTACGGTCAAAGAGTATCAGGTGAAAGTTAAATCGCTAAAGTCAAAACAGAGTTGAAAGTTAAAGCCATCCAATGTAAAGGACACTCTACTGCATCCTTCTTTGAGCAAACAGTTAAGAGACAAATCAACAACAAACCAAATACAACAACATCACATTCAATAAAAGTAGGGACAACTTGCATTAGTTAAATAGATGTCTCTATCTTCTTGCATGAAGATATTTATTTTTCCATGAATAATTCCTAAGTTTGTTTTAGGATATTTTGTAAGAGTTTTTGTATAAATACTACCCATTTCGAAGTATTGAGTGCGGATGAATTACTAAACATTTCTATAGTTGTACTAAGCTGAAACCTGATGGTTCTTTGTACCATTTCAATTCAGAACACTAGATTGAGCAATAAAGAGATCATATTACAGGATTCATGTGTTGGGCCACTTCAGTGAAGTATTCTCAATTGTTCTTTGTTTTTATCTGAAGTTTTCACAATACTTGTATATTTTTCTAAATCTAAATGTATAACAGGAATATTATTTTAGAATATGTTTAAAAACACTCTATTTTGAACTATTATGTCATTTTTACATTTTCTACTAATATCCAGATTAGGGATTTCTTAATTGCTCCCTAGTTTCGATTGACCTCTGTCTTCTCACTCATTATCTAGATCTAAGAACCCTTAATTTCTCTCTCATCTCGATTTAAACCATTTTCACCATTAGCTTAAGGATCTGAATTAACTCAGTTATCTTGCCTTGTGAACATTTCCCTTTAGAACCTTGATTCTGATCTGACTGCTTGATACATTGACTGCATTAGCCCAATGGAATTCATACCTACATCTATCCATCTGAACTAGTGATTTCACCACCAAAACCAAATCCAAAATCAAATCCCAAGTAATCCTACATAACTAGCCTAAAATTAACTAAAATCAACAAAGATAAATCATATAGAGAGATCCCTCTTTGAGCATTAGGAAGGCTAGATCCTAAGGCTTAAAACTAGGTTTGTGGTTACCTCTAATATTCTTTAAAAGAAAATATAAACAACCCTTGAGAATTATTGGAGTGATAACAATGTACAATTAATTATATATTAGATTGAGTATATAGTTCATTGTATTGCTCAAGTGATCAACCCAAAGGAATTGCGCAAGAAAATATGGGAAATTCCTATTTAATAGGGGCATATTTCCTCAAGGAATAGATCAAGGAAGTAGGGGATCAAGCAGAGGCAGAAATTGGCTAAATCTAGATCAGAGGCCTTCAATGAGCAATGAGATCGGTTGTGCAGTTGTAGGGTGAGATCAGTTGGGCAAAGAAATTGCAATCCATCTCTATTTTTGTAATTAATGCATAAGGCATTGGGATTTTTAGCTGATTGCTTTCCCTTGATAAAAACACTTGATCCGTGTGTGTGATTACTTATTGCATTTATGAAATCTTTTCTCTATATCGTGAAATAATATTCACAAAATAGTAGAGTAGTTTTATGTCTAATGATTTTGATTAAAAATTCATGAGTAGTTATAAATATGCAGCATAATTTCTACATGGTATCAGAGTTGGATTCATTATAGAGCAAAAATTTGAAGTTTTTTCTCAGAGGCTCGAATTTGGAGATTGAGGTTGCAGGTTTTCTTCAGAACTGAGAAGATGGATTTAAATGGACTCAGGCTAGAGTATGCGTTGGAAGTTGTTGGTGTCCAAGTGTGAATGAATATTCAAACCCTTATTAATTATCAATCCGGGTGCATTTGGTTATTGCAAGGCTAATGCACACAGTATATGCAGATGACAATAGTACAATTCTATATTAATTGTGGATTCGATATTAAGCAAAGAAAAAATAGTTGTAACATCAATAAGGGAATGAAAGTAATAAATTTTAAAGCTTGAAATGCATTCACAAGAATAAAGATATTAGCAATTACATCTGTTATCACGTCAATTATGAAATATGAAAAACAGAAAATATAAAGAACAACACAAAGGAAATACACAGCACCTGATCGGAGAGTGGACCCAAGTCTCTGAACAGGGTTGCGATATACTCACAACTCAGAGAAGTAATAGGAAATTAAACTTGCATTAAAACAATGTTTTGTTACACAACTCAATTCCTTGCATAGCCAAGCCTCTATGTGTTATCTCCTATGTGTTTCATCCTCCCCGTTCTCTCTGATTTGTGCCCTTTTAAATATAAAAACAACAAAGGGGAAATAAAATAATTACAAAATATGAATAACCAAGATGAGATCTGAAATATCTTTCCATCATGATACAACTGGCACAAGTTAAATCTGACAATTACAATTGGGGAAATTTGGAAAACGGCCACAACAGAAAATCTGCAAATCTATCCTTTGAAGAACCTTGTGTTTCTCTCAATGAAGACCAAATTTTGGAAAAATTCTTAGAGATAACTAATTTGGTCCGTTCTGCACAAAACCCATGTTTCGGATTTTCATGATTCATCTTTGTTTGCCTGAAACATTCAACACAAAACTATCTCTTGTTATTCCAAGGAATTTCTGAGTTGGAATATTTAATTATCAGCTGAAGATCAAATCTGTAATCTAGAAGAGATCTTGGAGGCTAAAATAGTGAGTGATGTTATAACGAATTCATTAATAAACCATAATTTACAAAATAATTCATAATAATATTCAATTTATTAAAAATAAAGGAGAATAAATATTACTTATCCATAAGAGCATAAATAATTATGAAATGGGATTAAATGATAAATTATGATAAATAATGTGATAAAAGAATGGTAGGAATGGATGAAATATATGTTAAGAAATAGTAATAAGAATGAAAATTAAGTGGCCCAACATCTCCCCCAAACTCAACATGTTGCATGTCCTCATGCAACCCAATGCCTCTGTATTAACTGAGTTGTAGTACAATAATCAAAATGCTCACCCTGGCGCATGATATTGATGGAACATAAGGCTTATTCCCCAAATGCTTCCTTAAAACATTTTTTCATATATAATTTCAACCATGTGTATATGAAGTTGCGGCAAATTATGATACAAGTAAAAGCAAACTTCATTACAAACCAGATTTTGCTGAAATTTTGTAAGCAAATTTATACTATATCAATGTTTTTCCAATCCAAAAATCAAATCAATGCAATGAACAAATTTCAATATATCAGCAAAATGGTTGCAGGTAATAATGCATGATTTTTTTGGAATTAACAAATTGTTTTAGCTTGAAAATTTTTAGGTTTAATGATACCTCTTTGTTTGATCAGGCGATCATGTCCTAAGTTGAAAAAATGCTCAAAATTGGAATTATTCAAAATTAGTTGAAACCAAAATGAATGGATAGGCCTTGTCAATACGATCCTGGTGCCACAAATGAGACTCAAATCTGACACTTTATGTGAAAGTTATGCAAGTTTGAAGTTTACAATATCCTTCAAAAACTGAGTTTGACCAAAGTTGACTTGACCTTGGAAATTATTAAAAAAAGAATATTTCGAGAATATTCCTCAAAATATTTTGGGAATATTCCTTGGAATATTCCTTAGAATATTCTCTACCATGTTCTAATTCATTTTTTGGTTGACTTGGGAATTCTATGGCCAATCAGTAGGTGCCACGTGGCCTACTCGGAGGCCACCACGTGGTCCCAGGCTGGTGAAGATTTTTCTATGGCAAAATTTTTACAACTTAACAGGTTTCGACCCCAAGCCTATCGGATGGCAGCCCCAAGGCCTGAACACCCGCTCTACGTTTTAGTTCTTAACCTCTATGGATTACATCGTATATTTAAAGTTTGGCAAAGGTTTGTTTGGGCGGCAAAGGGGGCCAGCCCCTAAGGGCCAGCCCCCTAATATACATTCTCCATACGAGCCAGCACAGAGACTAGGGGCTCCACAACCGGTGGTCACGGTGGGATTTTACGGTTGGGAAAACCGTAATATGTGACTGCCCCTCTTCATATTTAAATGCCACACTAAGTGGTTAGGCATCGGGTTTATCCGCGCAGTTTTCTCGGCGGTCAGGGCGGCGGTCCCATGTGACCCTGCCCGCCTAACATTTATTGCTACCACAAACAGTCACCACAAATTTTGGCACGTTCCCCAGTTCCAGTGGGATTGACATTTTAGTCGAGCTAACTGAAGTTGCTCCACTTTTGGTGGAGGTTTTTGGGGATGATTAGGAAAAATACTGTTTTGATCATAACTTTCAGGTTACTGAACCTTTTTGGATGAAAGTTTGGTCAATTTCGACTATTCTGAGCATTCCAAAGCCATTGAAATAGGTTGTAGAGCCAACAAAGTTGATCTTTAGGTACTTTCACTAGAAAATTTGGTGGAATTTCCGACAGCCAATTCATCACTATTCCGACACATAGTCGTCGCAAGAGCGACAGTTCGAGGACGGGAAAACTGTGGTTTTCTGTGCCGTCGCAATTCTGACGCACTTAAAAAGTGTCGCATTACCGACACCTTTTCTGTCACTTCCAAACAAGCATCGCTCTTCCGACGTTTGTAAAGTGTCGCCATTCCGAAGAAATGTGGTTCGACGTTTGGAACGTCGCTCTTCCGATGTTTGTAAAGTGTCGCCATTTCGACGAAATGTTTTCTGACGTTTTGAACGTCGCTCTTCTGACGTTAGTAAAGTGTCGCCATTCCGATGAAATGTGGTCCGACGTTTTGAATGTCGCTCTTCTGACATTTGTAAAGTGTCGCCATTCCGACGAAATGTCGTCTGACGTTTTGAACATCGCTCTTCCGACGTCTTTATACTGTCACTCTTCCGACGTGTCTAAACTGTCGCAATTCCGACACTGTACAAAAGTGTCACAAGACCGATGTATTGCAAAAGTGTCACAAGACTGACGCTTTCCACAAGCGTCGCAATACTGACGCCAGGAAGAACTGTCGCAATACCGATGCCAGGAAGAGCTGTCACAAGACCGACACATTGCAAAAGCGTCATAATACCAATGGTTTCCAAATGCGTCGCAATACTGACGCCAAGAAGAACTGCGCAATATCGACGGACATCACAAGACCGATGAAAATGGAAATCATTCAAAACGTCAAAAGAGCGACGCTTACAAGACGTCGGTATACCGACGGCAGTTTCAATTTTAAAAAAAAATGAAACTTTAAAAGAGGACAGTAAATCTCCAATATTTGTTATCACAATAAGAAATCAATGATTAGTGATCACGTCAAATTTTCCTCGTAGCATGACGGGTCTAATAAATTTTATTGTAAAGGTTGCTGGCCAGTGACAACTACAGCATTGAAGGAAATGCATTAAAGAAAATTAATGAGGTTGTGAACTCCAAGCCAACTGGCAACAACCCTTATAATTTTCCTTACCAACTTCCAAGTTGTGACTCGGGCTTCAGACTCTAGAGCTAAGAATTTTTTTTTCATCGTGTTGGAGAAGAGAACTGCAACCTGCAGCAAAAGAGCAATTTCTCAATCTCATTGCTCAAGACTCGGAGTCATTCCTTGCTAACACGGTATGTGGAAATTTTGATAAGATAACTTTCTTCACCCTCGTTTTTACTAAATTTTTTCTTTTGAAAAGGGCCTGGTTCCATTTCAGAAATTTTCAACTTTCAACTTCTAGAATTTGTACATATGATTTTTGGACTGAGGTTTTGTTATTAATGAGGAGATAGTGTCTTGGTTCTATCTGTATAAAATAATTGCCTCTTTTTTTCTTCATGTTCAGGGTTTTTGATTTTATCAAACCCTATCTCTCTTTTAAGCATGCCTGCAAATTAATATATTCCAGGAATGTACACAATTCCAGGCTTCATGTACAACATATTGTATCAACTATATTTTAACAAGTGAGCTGCATGCCCATATAGTGTTACAGATTACGGGGCTTCATTTGGAGAATAAATGATAAGCCTGGCAGCACTAAATCCAAGTAATTCCCCTCATCCCTTAAAAGACACCTCTAAATATAACTAGAAATTTCAAATAGTTAGTAAAGGAAAAGTACAAAGATATAACAGATATGTGTTGAGCCAAAAACCTGTGCATTCACAACAAAACTGGGATGGATAAAACTTAAAAACAATTATGGAATTTGACAAAAAAATCGTCTTATGCATACAAAATGAAAGAAGAATTGGCATACTACTATGTTTACAAATTTAAGGACAGGCAGAGTGAGTCTCCGGGAAACACAGTTTCATGTGGAGACCCTAGATCTTTGTACCCACAATATCTAGTGACTTATAAAATGATTGCCAAAACAATGCCTTTGCTATGCATGTAAGAACACCACCTGTATAATGAGGGAGATGTAATATTGTCTAAGAAGCATATTTATACAGAGTGGTCCAAGATTGTGTATTTATGGAAGATACAACTGATTTTGGCATGAAACATGTATCCAATATTTCAATGCGTGGCCTTATTTAAGAGCCCATTGATGATTTACTATTAAACCTAAACTTTCAAAACAAACACATTGAAATCACAGGATCTCCATCACGAATATCATAAATATTAACTGTCTTTTGGGCACTGGCAGTAGATACCATAAGAGGCCCACATGGCATGTACCACCAATGTTGATTCTCTAGCACAACATTTGCAAAGCCAAAATTTCTCCTCGAGACATCCCTCTCTGCCAAAACTGGAGAGATGGTACTGGACGTTGAAGTGAAGGCCTCTGATTCAGTATGGAATGCCATAATTTCTTTATTATAAAAGTCCCATGAACAGAAACCTGAGTCCAATGTACAACTTGCAGATGCTACCACAACATATTTACCAGAGTGACCATCTGAACCAGCTGCTCTGATCAACCGGCAATCACCCCACATGTTTGGGATAAGCCCATATGGAGCTTTATATTCAGCCTTCTCCTGGAGATTGGAAAAAAAAAATACTGAGTATTACTCATACATCAACTGCCCTTTATGTTAAGGGAAAATTTAAAGAGTGCATAAATATTCTTGAAATCCCAATCATAGTTTCTAGAAAAATTCAACAGTCTTTGAAATGAACTACATCCTATTTAAACTACATCAAATATTTAGGCAAATCATTTTTTTAGATAGAAATTGGTGAATTTTATTTGAAATATAGAAATTTAGCCATGAGAATAATCCAACCCCTAGGCTTTTCCCTATTTCTAATAGAAAATCCCAAAATGTATAAATTATAACACCCATAAACCCCAAAATTAAGTACAATAATTAAAACCTCCACACCTCTGAATTTGCTATATCGTGAAAAGAGCAGCATCCATCATCATGGGAAAGCAAAACCGATTCTCCTTCTGATACAAACGAGCCTGCAGTAGATGTCTTATGGCTGAGTTGATTCAATCGATCACGGGAAACCTCTTCAGTTTCTTCAATATTGCCAAAATGCTCTGGCTTGTTTTCCTGATCATCATCAAAGTCCATATTTTCATCACATTGAATTAGTTGGGGTTCATTACGATCAGGTCCAGTGCCTATTGCAGAGCTCCGGACATCTAATCCAATATTGGAACTACCATACCCGTTCCCATTAGAGATTGTAAATCCTGTTTCTGGCTTTAATTCGGTAAGTTCAAGAGCACTAGAACTGGATTCAGTTGATTTAGACTTGTTATAGTTGTCCTCTAATTTGTATTCCGATACAACACTATACTTGTGCTTCAACACAGACAAAAATTCTGTAGCAATGGGATCTTCATCTATGGGGATTATGGATCTGCCCTCAAAAGCATCCCGAATATCTGATTCATTTTCATTCAACTGATCATGCAAATCCACCCTCGTCTTCAGCACAGCAAGTTGAACTGAAGGCCGGTTTTTCAGCAATTTATGGTGGGGGTAAAGCCTGTCTTCCAGATCTTGACTATTTAAGTGTTTAATTGGTTTTTTCAGAGACCTGACCATAGAATCAAATGAATCCTGCGAATCCTACAAAATAATAAACAATAGTAAGGCCATTATTTATTGGTTTGAAATAATAAAAAACATGCAACAAACCCACATAATTAGTAAATTATTTAAAGACAATAATTCCTACATATTAAAATATAAATTTATAGCATACCAGCTCATACTTGAACATAACATCTGTATCAATATTCTTCTTCTGTATCTTCTTGATATTGATCCAACTGATCAACATCTATATCAACATCTGATTCAGAAATGGTGTTGAAATGATCGACCATGTCATCATCATCATCAATTATGTAATTTTCAATAATATCCTCATCGACATCATCATCAATAATTGTTGCCTCATCTCCTATGCGTGGTTCATCTTCTAAGATATCTTCTTCATCTTTCAATGCATCTTCCTGCTCATCTGCCACTGCATCATCTTCTTCTTGATCAATATCATCTTCTTCCTCTACAGTATACTCTACTGGCCTTCCTCTTGGATCATATCTAATAGCAAATGACCATTCGTTCTCACCTGGAACCTCTGAGTAAAAAACTTGTTCGCATTGGCTTGGAAAAACATAGCGATCTTTTCCTGCTTCAAACTGCGATGTTTTAACCATTTGAAATCCATTGTCATGTTGAATAAGTGTTCTATCATTATCACGTACATTCATTTGTAGCCTATACCATTTGACGTCGAACAAAACTATTTTGAAGGAAATAAAGTCACACTCAACTATATCATCTAAGAACCCATAATATCTATTTTCAGATTCTCGAGGATGTCTGTCACTCCTGGAGGAAACATTAGTGACCTGGAATACTGCAGTTATCTCACTATCAGAAGTTTTCATGTTATCATCCAACTGTTTAACGTGAAATTGACGACCATTGCACCACATAGCCTTGTGGTGTTTCAACTGAAATATGCCAAACATGAAAAAGATGCATTCTCAATTAATAATTAAACATATAATTTACACAACATGAAAATTAACTGAAAAATCAAACTTCTTGTCACATTATAAATATAGTATAAAATAAGTAATGAATAAAATAGGTGAATTAATTTCTTACCTTTCTATCTTTCAAACCATATGCTAAATCGATTTCCCTGTTCGTAACGTTCCCATATCCACTACGATACGCTTCTCTAATCAATTCAGACAGTAGTTTCCATGATAACCTACCATCATTACGTGCTTTACATGTTTCAATCCATTCACTCATCCACTCAAGATTGTTTTCAATGTATAAAAGTAGTGCCTCATAATCTTGAGCACCTGAATAAAAAAACAATAATTCACAAATATTAATAAATATTACTTATAACCATGGTAAATTATATTAATTAATAAACTATGAAAGAATAAGACCTAAATGAATATAATGATCATATACATGATGTAAAAAAATGAAACATTATATGTATTATACATAATAAATATTTTACCTCTCACTTTCTTCATTCTACCTTTTCCCAACAAGTGCTCCACTTCAAATTTTTTGATGGAGTTCACATCCCAAATGAAATCCACCACCTTCATGGCTGGTGCAGCTAATTTAGGAAGATAATGACTAATATACACCATGGATTGATATACCACATATCCCTCCACCATAGAACCCTCAGGTTGTGCTCTTTGTTTAACCAAAGCCTTCAAGGATTTTAGGTGCCTCTCGACCATCCACATTGACCTTGTGTGTACTGGTCCACACATTTTAATCTCCTCAACTATGTGTATCAAGTAGTGTTCTTGTGCATTGAAAAATGTTGGAGGTAGATACTTTTTCATTTCACACATTAGCCGAGGAATTTCTCTCTTCCAATACTTTATTTCATCTTGATGGATTTCTTTCAATGACAACCATCTGCAAATCATTACGCAAGGTTATTTCAATCAAACATAATATATATTTCATTATCAGTAAATTAATACATCATTTCATCAAGTACGAAAAGAAATTGTAGCAATTAGATTTTGCGTATAAATCAAAACTACTTACCTCATGTATTTACTAAGACCATATATAACTTATTTGACATTGTTGTTGAAGTCGTTTGGGAGAGATACAGGTAGAACATACTATAACAATAAAAAATGAATCGTTATTGGTTTCCAAATTAAACAAAAAAAGGAAAATTTAAAATATGTATTCAAGCAATAACATACAAAAATGTATACCAAAAAAATTACCTTAACAAAGGTATGCCAATCATGTGTTTTCACCCCACTGAAGTCACCTTTCTTCGCTAAGATATTATTTATGTTTGAAGAAAAACCTGTTGGAAATTTAATTCGTCTAACGACCTCTTTTACATCATTGCTTTGTTGTTTTATTAATAACCATGGAATATTATTATAATTTCGACCTCCATTGTTATTTGATCCGTCGATCACACTTTTCATTGCATGATTCGATTTCTCAATGTCAGCACAAATTTTGTCAATTTTATCTCTATCATGTGCACCATCTATGGTTCGCCATAATATTTCTGTCACATTCTTCCCGACATGCATTGTATCAAACAAATGAGCTATTTTTAGGTCCTCATAGTAGGGCAACCTTGCGAATTGAGAAGGATAACATTTCATTCCAGGTGGAAGTACAATATTAGTACCTTCATGGCGACGATGACCTTGATATCAAAGAATAAAATAAATCAGAACAATATTAATTATAAAATACAATAAAATAAATTCATTAGTTAAAACAAAAATTGCAAAAATTACATAAACAAATAATATATATATATATATACACACACACACACAAATTACATACCGGCTGCTCGACGATTATTAATTCTGTTATATTCCAACATCCATAACTGAGGTGTCATTCTTCGTGGTTTTAATCTAGTTTCTTCTTTATCATTGAAAAGATGTTTTTCAGTAGTACGATACTTATGGTTCCTAGGGAGGAAGTGCCTAAACTCATCAAACACCATCTTTCTTAAGTCTGGCGAATGATGATACTTCATCTTAGGGCCACAAACTGGACATGCAAATCTACCCTTTGCTTGAAGACCTGCAATAGATGGATCAATAATAATTAATATACTATGAGATCATTTTTAAAACATGCAATATGGTATATCTAATTTAGATAATTATGTATTATATTAAAGTGCAATGAAATATTACATACCAAAAACATGTGTTAGTCCTGGGGCATCATGAATTGTCCATACAAGCATTTCACAACATTGAAATCTCTTATGCTTGTTTGGTTTAGTGATGTCATACATAGTGATGCCATGCCATAACTGTATTATCTCATTGATAAGAGGCTCAATATATACATTCATATCTTTGACCTGGTACTTACCTAATTGTTCAAAATTACGGTACATAATAATTACTCCCATGATATATGTATATATAAGTAAGTAAGTAAATAAAATATATATTTATGCAAACAACAAGAGAAATGAAAATGTTACATTCAAAGAAATAATGTATAAAATACCTGGAATAATCATAGTCAACATTATGTGCTCCCTCTTTATTGACATCCAAGGAGGAATGTTATTGTTGATAACGAAAATATGCCACACTGAGTAAGTAGATCTAAGCTCTCCGAATGGATTAACACCATCAGCTGCCAATAAAATCCTGACATTACGAGGTTCATTTTTAAAATCTACATATTTTTCCTCGATTTCTCTAAATGCAGAACCATCTGCAGGCATTCGAAGAACACCATCTCCACTTCTATTCTTTGAATGGTAATCCATAAACTATGCTATGTTGTTACACCTGAACATTCACTGCAAATGTGGAATTATGGGAATATGACGAAGAACCTTTTGAGGCACCTTTTTGGTTAGTTGATTTGTTCGATATCTACTGGTACCACATTTCGGACATTCTGTTTTCAACGCATGTTCTCTGTAATATATAATATGATCTTTAGGACATGCATCTATAGTGTTATATTCCATTCCAAAGTGTTTCATAATAGCACGTAGATCTCGATATGTTCGAGGTAAAGTATTTGGCGATGGTAACAAATATTCACCCAACAATCTACAACATAAAAAAAATTACTGTCTTGTAAAGATTATTAATCATATATATATATATATATATATATATATATCATAGTTATTAAAACTGGAACTGGTGACCGGACCAGTGGAGCTAATGAACCGGGTTTCGAACTGGAACCAGTCTAACCGGTAGCGGTCAGATTTCAATGAACCGGTTTTAAAAAAAAATACATTAAATAATTATTTTTTAATTAAAAAAAAAAAAACTATTTTTAAGATTTGCAACCATGATTCCAAGCCAATAGAGACAAAATATAAAAATTTTGCTCATTTATATACCATGCAAAGGTGAATATATCAAAATGGCACCAAATGCAATACATATCATCGAAAAATACATAAGCAAACTTGTTGAAGTAATGTATCAGGTTTCTCTTATATTATTCACTGTGTTTTATTGCTGAGTTAATATTATAATATACAATCTGTCCCTGCTCAGATTTGTTGTCAATTCATTGTATCAACCTTAAAGACAATTCTGGGTTCAGTATATATATATATATATATATATATCAGACCAACATTTTGAAGATCTTGTATTCTTCATTATCTATGTTTTCTTGGCAATAAATTTCTAGAAAAACATCTACAACACTTAGAGGTATTGAATTGGTTTATGAAACCCACTATTAGTGATATTTGTAACAAGTTGAGAGAGCATTACAACTTTAGCAGTCTGCTCACAATGTGTTTGACAAAATTTATCACTGAAAAGATTCATTAAAACCCAGAAAACTCAGTAGCCAGTTTAGTGCATTTCCAAGCGGGAATTTTCTAGTGGTCAATTTATTATTGCCAGTCACATTTTCATTAGGTTGTATGTTGTTGTCCCTTGAGTGGCGCCAGACCATTTGCATCAGTCTTGATGCCATGATCAAATTGCTTGTATGCTATGTGAAAGGTTTTGTATTTATGTTGCTACTATGTGTGAGCAGAGAGAGAGGGTCTGACAGTTCCTAGCTGAGTGTGAAATAAGGTTGCTGCTGATTGTTTTGAGAACAGAAATTGTCATCAAGTACACTTGATGAGTTGCATGCTTCCAGGGATTTTATGCTAGCCAGCCTTGTATTTATCAGTCATCATGTGTATTGTTGCTACTATAAGGTGTTGAGTATGAGTTATTAGACAAGTTTTTTGCTAGTATAATAGAGGAATTTGCAGCTCATGGAGGAGACATTGAGGAATTTGCAACTCATGGAGGAGCACATAACCGGCCAGTTAAGTACGTAGCTGGCCGATTTATGCATAAACCGGTCGGTTAGGTCTGGTTAATCGGACAAAACAGGTGAGAATAGGCTATTGACCGGGTTGCAAGGCCGGTTCCAACCGACAGGCGTCCTGACCGGCCGGTTTTGATATATATATATATATATATATAATTTATTATTTTACACATTTATTACAACTAAAAAAAGGGAAAATAATCAACATTTACATATATGTGATCATATATACATATTGTATACCTTAGGAGTTGTGTCATACATCTGTTCGACAAATTATTCATAACCTTTAAGTTCACCAACAACAATAGCAGAGAGCTGATGAACTTAAAGGTTATGAATAATTTGTCGAATAGATGTATGACACAACTCCTAAGGTATGCAATATGTATATATGATCACATATATGTAAAATGTTGATTATTTTCCCTTTTTTTAGTTGTAATAAATGTGTAAAATAATAACTTATATAATATATATAAGTTATTATTTTACACATTTATTACAACTAAAAAAAGGGAAAATAATCAACATTTACATATATGTGATCATATATACATATTGCATACCTTAGGAGTTGTGTCATACATCTGTTCGATAAATTATTCATAACCTTTAAGTTCAACAGCAACAATATAGCAGAGAGAAGAGTTGCATTTGAGTGTTCAAAAAGTCGTTCACTTGACCTTTCAATCAGAGGTACATCATAAATACCATCACTTCTATCTCCACCATCATCATCCGACTCACCATACAAGTCTTGGAGCATTTGATTTGTCCCATCATTAATGTGAACTGTCTCATTACTGTCATCATGATCTACCTCCATGGGATCATTAAAATTACCTTCATCATTTGCTTCATGTTATTCACCTTGTACAACATCATTTTCAATACTAATATTTGCTGCAATATTCTCTTGTACTGGTGCAACATCATCTAATCTACTACTATTTAGCTGTGGAAGCTGGTTGATCATCTGCAAAAAGTTGGGGGGCAATTGTGCCTTTATGAAAATTACAAACATTAATAATTAAACATTAGTGCGCATATAAAAAATATTAAAATAATATAAAATTTTACGATATAATCAAAATGAAGATAGACAATTAATTACCATGGGATGATAGTCATTCGATCCACCATCAATGTGCCCATATTTCCTACAATGCACTGTTGTTGTTGCTATTAAAACTCTAACATTATTTCTCATACAACATTTTTTACAAGGGAAATAAACTCTGCCATCACCCCTTTCAACCTTTTGAATTTTTTTTCCAGCTCCAATGTATTCTTCCATTGATGCAAATTATCCTATAAAGAAAACAATAAATCTCTCTCAATGGTGTAGAAAACCCAAGACTTGTTGAACTCAATGGGAGCTCAATATATAAGCAAAAAGAAAATAAAAGTGGACATTTTACAAATTGTGAGCTTTTTACAAAATGTGGGCTTTTTACAAAATTGTGGGCTTTTTACAAATAGTTTATATTTTTAATAAAATGTGGGCCTTTTACAAAATTGTGGGCTTTTTACAAATTGTGGGCTTTTTACAAAATTGTGAGCATTTTACAAAATTGTGGGATTTTTACAAATTGTGGGCTTTTTTTATTCTTAATGCATTTTCTGTAGAATACTAAACAGATTTGTCCAAAATTTGAGATGCAAACTGTAGTCTCTACTACGTTTGGAAAATTGGAGGTTTATAAAAGATAAACTGCAAACAGAATTGTACCACTATGATAAGAAGTTGTCAGAAGCATTCCTTTTGCTTCACAAACGTGGAACTACCTTAAGAATGCTTATGGTTGATATAAATATTAGAGCATGGTAGTTAAATGTAGTAGTTATGCTAAAATATTGAATAACAGCTTGAGAGTGCTCTTCAGATACTGTACGAATGCACCAAATTAAAGTTGTACCATTACTAAAGATAAATGGCCAAAAATAGTCAATTTTGATATCGTGAAGTTATGTCTTTCTCGGTAGCAAACTGGTGATAGGATGGAAAATATGAGAGAACTAAGTTCCAAGGACTAAAAAACCAAGGCCAACATAGTTCTGCCTTGAATCAGAGACAAAACAAAGCTGCCCAAAAAAGTGTTTTAGAGCACCCATTGAAGCTCCTATATATAGCAGAGTCAACATTTTCATATTGAACAAGTTTGTATAGTCAAAGCCACAACAAGATCAGATAGCCACGATCCTAAATGAGAACCAGAGCCAAAGCTAAGACAGATCCACGTTTAGCAGAACAAGACAGCCATAGCAAAGGATTTGACCACAGAACTAGATCATGAGAGATATCAAGATTCTTGCTTCCACTGTGGAAATGTAGAAACTGTACAAGGGCTTTTCTTCCAGCGGATTTCATTGTGACAGTAATTTCTATGGTGTTTTAAGCGCTCATTAGTAGAATCTTAAAGCCATTCTAGAATTATTTTAACCTGGAGAGGGTTTTCTGTGGTTATAAATCCTCATGTTAAAATTCCATTGTGGATTGGTTGTGTTTGATATTATGTTTTTACTGTCCGTAGTTGAATTTTCGCACAGAAAATTATCAGTCTAAAGCGAGCAATTTTGCGATGTTTCTTTTGCTTCCTATTGTGAAGTATTTCACTCAGAACTCTACTCATTGTAACAGAGGTCTTGGGCATAGAACAGGGGACTTGGGTTTTTTGGAATCAAACTTCAGGTTAAGATGCTCATCTGAAGAATGACATAGTGAGCCTTAGCATGGAGTAGGGAGTACCAATTTGAAGTGCAGGTAGGGCATTGTACAATAGACCAGTTAGATTTCTGGACCCTAATACAAAAGTTTCTTCTTCTTTCAAAACGTGTTTCTCCTTTTCTGTAACCAATGTGGGTCCTGTTCTTGTTTCAATTAGGGATGGATGAGCATTTGTTATTGCTCCAGATGATCACACTCTGGGTAGCCCTGGAGGCTATTTGGGGGTGATGAGTCCAATAGGTCTCAATGAACTGTTGCCCTCGCCGGGGAATACTATTGTAGTGGAATTTGATACTATTTTGGATGTTGAATTCCATGATCCTAATGGAAACCAGTACCTTCAGCTCCAGTACCTGTTCACAAAAGAGGGTGCCATAGTCATTCATGCGTGCAGAGAGGGTGAATTGCAGGCATTGCAACAGGAGGTGTTGTTTTTGTTGCATTGGCCACTAGATTGTTTGTCTGGTTCTGTTACAAGCGCAGAGTATTGAAAAGGACAGACAAATTTAGTTCAGATATTGTGAAATTGCCTCGGAAATTCACCTACAAAGAGCTCAGCAATGCTACGAAAGACTTTTTTGAATGTGATTGATAATCGATAATTGCAAGCAAGGGTAATCCCCTTGTGAAACCCAAATTTCTGAGCATTTTCTAAAACCTAATGACGGAGTCATTGTAATGAACAAGCGCCTAGGTCCATATTACGTCCAAATCTACCAAGCACCAAGATCTATAAAAAAAATCCGCAGTATCTGCGAACTAAGAAGAAGAGGCAGAAAATGTATTCTGCTTACCTGTTCGAATAGTGGTTGGGGTTTACCACGACAAAAATTTGACAGAGCCCATGTAGCATTTCTTATCATTGAAATTCTGGCAGTATCATTCAACTGTGCAAGCACCTGCCTCGGAGCTCCATGACTGAGGGCAAGATCCCTAAATGATGCAGAGTCTCCAACAATATTTCCCAAAGCCCAAACAGCCTTACACGAACACCAGTTGAACTCAAAGTTGGTTAGTAGTTTTTTAAATCAAATTCCAAAATTACAGACGTATAAAGATAGTTGGGAAGAATAATTGTATGCCTCTAAAATGAACGTGCTACCTGTTCTCGAACATTATCATTCCCAGAGGTAAGAAGTTCCACAAATATAGGCAGTGCCCCGTAATCAATCACAACCTTTGTATTCTCAGAGGCTTCAAAAAAACCCAAATAGGGTCAACCCTACTACAGGAGGAAGGGCCTGCAGTAAGAACTTACCATTTTGCAAGAACTGAGGGTGAATGCTGTTCTGCAAGAGATGAGGGCAAATGTTGAGGGCGAATGCTGTTCTGAAAGAGCTGAGGGCGAATTCTGAGGGCGAATGCTGTTCTACAAGAGCTAAGGGAAAATGCGCGCGTGATATCAGAAGTTAATGTAGTTTTTAAAAAAATCATTTCTATGTAGTGCGCATTTGAATTTTAGCATTTCAAATCATTTTTATTTACATTTGATTTTTGCATTTCTAATACAAGTGACAAACAAATTTCTACAAGAGGTTGAAATTTTTACTAGAATAGCCATGAAAGACTAATCAAAATGGCTTAAAATGCAAGTGGAACTTCAAAATAAATGTAATTGAAGGTTATCTCCACTAAATTTTTGCGAAAGTGCTTACATTATTTAAGTTATCTAGGATATTTTTTTGTATTACACAATCAAAATTAAATAATTAAATAGTTGGGTAGTCTTATTGTTTCAAATTAGGACACAATTTTCAAATGGTGATGAAGTTTCATGTGATGATTAACTGAAAATATTCTCCTTTCCTATCCTTGAAAAACTATACAAGGTTCCCTGTTGCCACATGAAACCCTAACTCATGTAGTAGCATAGGACCAGTCCTCCATTTTGCCCGTCATAAGGCATTTTGCACATATTTGACGACTAGAATTTGCAGATTCCCGTTTTCCATGAGGTGCTAGGAAGGATAGAAGAATTAATTTTGACGTTTGAAATTTTTTCAAAAACGTTCTTACGCCCTTTAATTTCCACTTACCAATAATTTTGCAACACTAGTCCTCTTCACAATTGCAAGGCTATACTCAAAAAGTAAGAAAAGTTACTTTTTTGGCTCACTCAATGATCCAGGTGGATACTGGTGGCCACCCGCCTATTCCACTTGGGGCCCCACCATTGTCTCTTTCATTTTTTCAGTTTCGGCACAACTTACTATTTTTAGCATTTTTTCGAGTCCTGAACTTCCGGAGCCGTTTTGAGGCCCTAAACGATGTTTTTTGGGCATCGCGCCTCCAGCTAATATCTTTTTGTATCATTCTGTTTTGGAATGATATTCGTGGCGAAAGTTGTAGTCCTCAGATAGATCTTTCTAATTATGTATCATGTGCGTCAAACGAAGATAGTATGCCAAAGTTACGTCCCTGGGAAGTTGAAACACCAATTTACCCAAACGGGGCCCATAGTTTTGGCGCTTCATCTCCTAGGGTTAGGTTTTTGGATGTTTAGGGTTCTCCATTGTTTCCCAATAATAAATAGGCCCTCGAGCCTCATTGTAACTCAGTTCAGAGGCCTGTAGCCGCCACATCTCTCCTCAGAGATAGCTACCAGCGCCCTAGCTAGTTTTATTTCCATTCTGTCTATAAGCAAATTTCAGTTCTTTGATATTAATAAAATGAAGTGTTATTTCCGCTGCATCTCTGTATTTATGGTTATGTGTTTATTCTGTTGCATTCCTGCATAAATCCGGATCAGTGGTATCAGAGCGGTCTGCTTTTTTCTCGATCCTTCTTTGCATGTCCCCAACGAGGTCGGGGTATAAGGAGTTAGGGCTCGATCTGGTGGAACCTTTGCAAGATCAGCCTCGCAAACCCCGACGGACACCCATGGGGGACGAAAAGAAAGATGAGGGAGCAGGAGATCCTATCAAAATATTGCTCAAGGAGGCCCTCGAAAAACAAAGGAACGCGATGATGGATAGCTTTGCCCAGATCCTTCAACGGCTGCCCACCGGTGGCGCATCTGCATCCAGCAGCCACTTTGGAGGTGCGAATCCTTTTAAGGTACAAGTAAATTTTGACATTCCCATATTTGAGGGTCAAATAGATGTAGATGCCGTAGATAGATGTTTGAATCTATTAGAATGATATTTCTCGGTTCATGACTTTTCCGATAGGGAGAAGATTATTTTTTCACTCCTCAAAGCTGCCCCCCATGTCAAGGACTGGTGGGAAACCCACTGTGAGAAAAAGGACGAGACATAACCCTCTCTGTTCTCAGTCATACCCACTTGGAATTCTTTCCGAGATGCCGTCAAGGAACAATACTATCCCGTGGGGAGCTATGAGGACAAGTACATACAATGGACCACGCTGCGGCAACAAAGGGATCAAGATGTGCATGAGCTGACGAATCTGTTCCATACCCTACGCACCAAGTTGGGTATCAAAGATTCAGAGAAACATCTGGTGCTAAAGTATCGCAGTTGTCTGCACAGATACATTCAGGAGGTAATGGAGTTCCTCGACATCTCCTCACTTGGTACGGCATACCGATATGCTGCCAAGATTGAGCAGAAATTCAAACAGAAGAAGCGAGACTTTGGATTTGCGAATCAAAAGTAAGGGAAAGGTGCTCCCAAAATGCAGAACAAAGGACAGAGCCAAGGCACGGTGACTCAAGACAACCTGTCGAAGCCACAAGCAAAGAACAACACCGCAAAGCCAAAGAAGGACATGGGAAAGTGGTGTGAGTTCCATAAGAGCTCCACTCACAACACAAGTGAGTGTCGGGCCAAGCAGTCCCTAGTGGCTGAGATGCGGGCTTCTGAGTCAGATGCATGCTCCGACTCTGAATCAGAACCTGACAAGGGGAATGACAAAGGGAAATAGATTATTGATGCGGAGCCCAATGCCATTGTTGCCACTACAAAGATCTAGAAGGAGGAACCAGAAGATCCAGAGGAGGAGGAACATCTCTTCCACTCCCAGATGTGGGTAAAGGGCTCCCCAGTACAGTTCATTGTCAACAATGGAAGCCAAAAGAACCTCATTTCAACAGATGTTGTGAAGCGGTTGGGCTTGCTAACCACAGCTCACCCACATCCATACACCATCGGGTGGCTTCACCAAGGACGAGATCTCCACGTCAGCCAGTAGTGCCGCCTTCCCTATAGCATCAAGCCCTTCACGGATGAGGTATTATGCAACATTGTTCCTATTGAAGTTTCTAATGTATTATTAGGACAGCCATACTTGTGGAAGCGTCATGCGGTGTATGAGTCTCGGCCTCGTGCTGTTATTTTTACTTTGGTAAATAAGTTGTACAGGATACTAGAGGTACCACCTCCTGCCACTATCTCTTTGGTTACTGCAAAACAATGCAGTAAGCTCATTTCCAAAACCAGGAAATTCGTTTTCCTGATGATCTTCCCCCAGGGAAAGAAGAAGACTATGGCCACGACCTCCAGACAAGGCTCCTCTGCATGACAACAACAAATGGATAAGGTTGTGGAGGACTACAGGGACATTTTCACCTCACCCACAGGGTTTCCTCTACATTGTCAGGTCAAGCACCTGATTGATCTGACCCTAGGTGCGCCGCTACCCAACAGACCGATCTATCAGCGCTCTGTTCTGGAGAATGATGAAATCAAGAGGCAGATTTAGGAGCTGCTACAGAAGGGTCACATCCGACCAAGTTCGTCGCCCTGTGGGAGCCCGATAATTTATTATTGTGAAATCATAGTTCTAAATTATCTCTTATTCTGTGAGCAATGTAATCTATTAATTGTAAGCAGATTCATTAAAAAAATTCAAACTGATTTTAGCAAGAATGATGAAAATTTATATTAATTTGTTTTTAAGAGTATTTGTATTATGTAGGAGCACTGGAAAGAAAAATCAGGACTTCATTTTCTGTTTTCCTTATTTTATTGGGCTGAACTGGAGAAAATTGAATATGAATAGTGAGTTAATTGTAAGATCAGTGGGCCAAGGCCATACATCAACATTGAGCATAGTGGGGAAGTATAAAAGCATGGATATTCATGCAAGTATATTTATTAATGTAAGATCAAAGTTAACTCTTAGCTTCACTAAAGAAATAGAAGGCAAAGATCTAGCATCAACTGAAACTCACATGAAAAAGTAGATGAAAAATGTACAATCATCCAATGGAGAGGTAATCTATAATTATCCAGTAATACTCTTGGCTATTCCTTGAGACTAAACTAATTCTCAATATTTTTGAATAATCATCCATTGGAATTTAGTAGGAAAACCATAGTAAATCATTGTCCAATGGCCATGCAAAAATATATAAAAAATAATATTTTTTGGTTGTTTTTAAATAGGTGGACCATGATGGGACCACTGAGAAGGTGGGGGTGTTTTTTTAATCATGGAAGTGAGGTTTAGTAGATTGATAGTAAAGTTACCTTTCTTAGTCCGATTATGCAATTTTTATAAGATAGATTATGCAATATTAATAATAAACATAAATTTATTGCAATTTAGGGAAAGCTCGTTCATGTTTTTTTCTTTATATTGGAAGGTTACTTGATTTTTGAAGTAATTTTTAGTAGATCATAGCATATATTGAGGAAATATTAGTTTGAAAAGAATCATTTATTTCTCTTTAAACTTTAGGTATTAAAAGTCCATGACACAGATATATCACACTCCAAAATCCAAAGAAAATGGAAAAGCGTTCAATTTTTTTAATCAAACTTTTATTGGTGAAGGGTTAATTTATTACGAGAACATCATTAATGAAGTGAAAAATTTTAAACGTAACGTTTATTGACTAGAAAAATAATGACCAAAACGTCAAAAAAATTGTGTGACGGGTAAAGAGAAATCCAAATTCCAACCCTGCCTGCCACTTGTTGGTGAGTGGAGGTTATTCACTTTTCATTTACAGCTTACCAAGTTACTCATGTTACCAATATTTTCACATGGCTCACTTTTAGGTGACTACTTATTGCACTTCTTCTTTATAAAGAACAATTGGTAGATAATTGTATATATTATTTGAAATCTATAACAAATCCAGGCAACAAAATTACAACAAATAGAAAATTATGAAAAAAATTCACCAGGGCACTACTAATGTGTGGATACCCTATCATTTCTTAGATCCTCATAACTTACCAACACCTACTATATTGGTATACACATAATATGGCATTTACCTGAAGTATTTCATATGTATCTAGAAGTAAATAAGTTGTATGACAATTGTTATGGCAGATATAAGATGTGTATTATAGTTTATATTTAAATTTTTCTTAAGTAGCATGCATGTGTGGTCCATATAGTGACTACAATTACCAAATATATTTCAGTGAAGATGTGAAGATGATCTCTCATTGGGTCCTAATTACTTAAAGCGTCATTAATTAGCTTTCCAAATGAATAAAATATGTTAACAAATTAGTAAAAACTAGGAAAACAAATCATGATTTAAAAAAATATGGCACAATGAATCACACTCTGAGATTTATTTAATTACTCATCAAGTGTCGTTACAACATATATATGATCACCATTACCATATAAATGGGACATGTGACCATCATTTTGGTTTCTCCAATGACATTCCACATCATGAGCATTGTTTAGGGTTGATTGTGTTGATTTTTTTTAAACAAATCATTTATACATTTACGGAAATTATAGACACAATTTATAATCACATTACAAGATCATGATGTATGGATATTCCTTAGCATTTCTTAGATACTCACAACTTACCAACACCTAATAGATTGATATACACATCATATAGAATTTACCCCTAGAATGCCACACGTATCCTAAAACAAATTAGTTGTATGGCAATTGTTATGGTGCATATATGATGTGTATTACAGTTTATCTTATAATTTTGTTGAAGTAGCATACAACAATTTACATAGTGATATGAGAACCACTCTCTTGAGTATACATCGATTTTGTACACATGGCTTTTCAGTTGCTTTTTAAGATATATCATTGGTGATGCTCACATGATTATATAATGAACCATTAAGTTGAACTATGAAATTATTCCTCACAACACACACACATATTGATGAATTAAGAATTTTTCTCATATAATTTTTTTAATCTATTTTGAAAAAAAAAAAAATTATATATAATTATTTCTAAGAAGAACAAGAGAGAGTTCCTTACCATATCTTCATAAAACATATAATAGCGACATTTGGATGAAATTGCGACGTTTGGAAGCAGCCGTCTAGCGACGCTTTGGGGCATAGTGTCGCAATTGCGACATCTTCCTCCAAACGTCTCAATTGCGACACTTTGTCTAAGTGTCGGTATTGCGACACTTTTCTCTAAATGTCGGTATAGCGATGGTTTCCCAAGATCAATGGCCCAAAGTGAACCCGATAACTTACCTTTTCCCCACACCTTTCCTTTTGATCATGGTCGTTCGCTCATTGAATCCAAATCCGATGGTGCTAATACATTTTCGCGCTCATAAAGCAATCGTTTGATGTTTTGGCAAAGCCGTGCGAAATGGGTGGTTTTTCCAAAGCCCCCGCACTTACCTGTTGCCACCACATTGTATCGCGTTCGAAAAGCTAGTTTCCGCTTACCACCATTTACCCTCGCGAATACCACTGGCGGTATTCCCTAAACCTCACCCGTTTAACCCGAGTTTAATGTCATTTAACTATGGTTATACCATCGTTTAATACATTAAAATTATACTTTTCATTCAAATTTTCACCTTTTCGCTTTAAACCTATAAAAACATTGCAGAACCGTTTTTCCTCAAAATCATGTCGTTTGAACCCTGAGAAACTTTGCAGAGCCATTTTCAACCTACCAGTACCATTTTTCGACACCCATTACCCTGAATTTCCATTACAAAGTACTACATTGTCCTCTGTGAAGCCATTTTAAAAAAATTGAAGACTGAGCACCTTTGCAACGTCTTCAACTGAATTTTGCTGGTTCTCCAAGTACTTTTCTTCGAAGTTGCCCTCTAAGATTTCAAAATTCCTGTCGATTTCAAATAATTACCAAAGTTACTGCAAAAAGTGTCCATTTTTCAGGGGAAACTCTGTCAAAATTTCCCTGGAATCCCTAATTCCTTTTCTCGCAGTTTTTTCCATACCCTGGTCCATTTTGCTGTTGAAAACAATTTTAAATACACATTCTGAGCTTTAAATTCCTTGCATTTCCTAAAAACCCTGCTCAGAAACCCCATTTTCAGTAGAAATTCGCCAAGAAACCCCTGTTTCTCGTAAAGGAACTTAGCAAACCATTTAATCTTGCTTCGTTCATTATTAAAAATGACCAAGAAATAGGTAACCCCCAAGAATGGAGGCCCAAAATCTCAAAAGAAGTCTTCTGCAAAGATTCCTCAGCCTATGTCCTTCAAAATCGACAAACCAACTCCTGTACTCACGACTGATTCTACAGAAGTGGTCAGACCAATCCAGCCTCCAGT
Organism: Pinus albicaulis; assembly: GCA_034641835.2. Taxonomy (NCBI): domain Eukaryota; kingdom Viridiplantae; phylum Streptophyta; class Pinopsida; order Pinales; family Pinaceae; genus Pinus; species Pinus albicaulis. Next base: position 947,960,093 of record CM076581.1, read on the forward strand.
CATTTCTCTAGAGAACAACCCTTTAGTTGATCTGGACTATAGAATACTAGACCCTAATGTAGAATTTAACCTGCTTGATGTCTATAATTGGTGCTATGGCAAATCAGTGGAAAAGGGTGACAAAGATATTCCAATTTGGGAATCCAGTCTGCCGAGATATATTATCCCTCTCACTCATTCTGTTCCTGACTTTATCAGATTATGCGAAGCCTATTATATGCCAGAAAAAAGATGTATTGTAAACAAAGAAAAATATATCCTGTTTTACATTACTGAAGAGTCGATAAATTCCATGCTGCAAATGAATCATGACCCCAATTCTGCTTCCCTATCAATAGAAGATTTAACCCAACTATATCTTGACTTGGAGTTCAATACTAGATTCAAAATATACCAAAATTTTTGTCCAAATCAAGTTGATATTCCTAAGTTAAATCCTCCTTTCGACACCATTGATTTCCCAGATGAAACTAGACAGATTGTCTCAATGATCTCCTTCATACTAGGATATGCCAGTGATGAATTCACTGATGTGGCTATCCTAGGTTTTCTTTCAACTCTAAGCCCTGGTCAATCACCATCCATTCAGTTCAATTTTGCTAGATTTATTGCTGAAAGTATGCATTATCAGTTATCCAGATTATCAGAAGAAGGAGTTTTCAGATACTCCTCTTATCTACTCCACCTCTTCCTATATTATCAAACAGATAAGTTTCCAATTGAATGTGAGAAAGCGGATGCAGAAGGAAAAGTTCTATCAGTAGTATTTTGGTCATATATTCTAAGGAAATGGAACAGAAAGTATAGTTTTATAGATTTCAATGACTCATTTATAGCCCCTGCTATGTATCTCTTGGAAAAAGAGGAGATCCCTAGGATCAATGATGAGACAAGAAGAATTCTGCAATTATCAGAGAGCTACAAAACTAGAGATTGGTATTTATATAAAAATCATACAGAAATCAGAGTGTATGGCTCATCCCTGGCCCCATATAAGTTACCCAGATTTGTTACTACATGAATATTTGCTTTAGAATATTTGAGACAACTATTGAATGTAGATGAAATCAACTTCATAGCTTTCAAGAAAAAGACCCAATTTAAGCTGAAAAATAAAATTGGGCCATTCATTGTGAATAACAGAGAAGTTGCCAATGAGATAAATGTCAAACTTAAAGAGTATAAGTTCCAATGTAGTTTTACATGGAAGTATGACCCACAAGGTATTTTGAGTGCAGTAAGGGTAAAATGTAAGTTTCCTATTTACTTGCATGATCCTAAGCCCCATATTGAAAGATAAGTAAATAAAATTGAATGGGAGCCAAAAACCCTATCTGATGATGATTCATAGACAGTACAGGTAATACAGGTAGACAGTGGCAAAGGCAAACAGATTGAACAGATAGTATAAGTGGCTTCTACAAGCAAAGATACTGATAATGTACATAAAAGAGACAGAGAAGGAGATAGTTTCATAGCTGAGACTATTGAGGACATAAAATTCAGAACTCCTTATAGTAAAAGAAGCAAGTCAACAGAAGAAGAAAAGGATAAGGTTGTAAATATTGGTATAGATGATGAAGCAACAAAAATAGTCACTCAAACATTAAAAGAGCTTCAAAATGTAAAAATTGGAACACAACAAAAAGATACAGTCATGAATGAAAACCAGGCTACTGTCGATTTTCCTCCTTCTTCTCAGGAAACTGACAATACAGAGTCATAGATTCACATCAGATTCAGACAGATTAAAGAGAAGAATGAAGAGCTAAAGAATCAAGCTCATTCTAGATTTCTTAAGGAAAAGCCTGGAAACAAAGACAGGCTTCTTTCAGCATTTGATTATTCATCCAATAAATTGGTAATGTCATTCTTGAAGCCTATAGTGGCTGAGCCAAAATCAGTGGCAGATTATTCCAAAATATATTTTGAAGTGGATGCAGATTCCATTCATGAATTAGATCAAATTGAATTTCATGGGAGCAATACTGAAATTCTATTTTCCAAAATTGTCAGTAAAACTATGAAATCAATTAGGCTTGAGAAAACAGTGCTCAACCTCCAAAATCAAATGAAGTTGGACAAAGCCTCACTGTATGCTAATAATTTAAGAATAAAAACACTAGAAGATATAGTGATTGAAGCAGGGGGTGACCCAGCCAACATTGAAGGGGAAAAAGTCTTAATTAAACAGAAAAATGAGGATATAGCTACTCTTAGAAAACAGTTGAAGTTGCCTCAAAGTGAAAACTCTCAAGCAAAAGAAATTCTACAGCAAAAAACAGAGAATGATGATTTAAAGCAGCTTGTACATCAAATGACAGATCAGATAAAAAAAATGGAAATTCAAATAGAATCTCTAATGAAAGAGAATGAAGAACTAAGAAAAGCACAACCAATGGTCATTCCTATAGTGATCCCCACTGTAAACACTGCTATACCATCTACTTTGGCAGAACACTTGGCACCGAAAGGAGTACTGGCAACTGCAGTGCCAATTACTTCTCTAATCTCTGCCTCTTCTTCTTCATCCTCACAGAGGAGCACACTACAATACCAAGATAAAGAGATTCTTAGTTTGAAAGGCACTATTAAAAATTTAGAAAATTCCAAAAATGATGCCTTGATTACTTCTAGAGGACATGAGCAAAGGGCTGATCGACTACAAGAACAGGTAAATATTCTGCAAGCACAAGTAAATCTTACAGATCAAGTGGCCTATATAAAAATCATTTATGAACCAAAATTATTGAAGGCATTCATTCTCAATGGCCTTCAATTCGGATAATTTATGAACAGAGGGAGTTACTTCAAGTTGCTAGTGCAGATATTGACAAGACTAAGAGGGAAATTGACAATAAACCAGCCCAAGAAATCCAACTCATAGCTTTTTTAAACAGTAAAACCAGGGAAGAGTTGGAATAATTGAAAATTGTTGATAGAATAGAAACCATTCTTCAAACAAAAAGGTCCTGAAGAAAAGAAACATAATGAGTAATCTAGAGGACCGGTGTAAAGACATGAATTTATCCATCTCAAGATTTTTAGCCAAATACAAAACACTGTCAGAAGCAGGTTTGCCTGATATTCACGCATTGAATGACAAGTTAATGCCTCAGAAAGATTATGATCTAAAAATCAGAAATCATGCAAAAGAGCAAGCCAGACAACCACTGCCTCAAGGATCACCAACAGGCAAAATACTTCTTCAGTATTTTGAAAATCTATTCTTTTTAGATAATGAGATCAGGCATATGTTCACTATCAAGCCTAACTTTTCCAAGTATACAGAGGCAGATGAAAGTTACAGAAAATTGAAGACTATGAAGATCCCCTCTGCAGAAAAGTGGCAAGAATTCACAGATCTGCTATGAATTTAATGGATAAAAAATAGGAAATTCACTTGGAAATTCATTTTTTACTGTTACCTCAAATGGTAAAAATACAGGGTTAAAGTGCACAACAATAATAAATTCAAATTAGAATAATCAGTTCTATTTTTTCTTGTAAAAAGGTAACAGCTTGCAAACTATTTTGCAGCTATCCCTCCTTTTAAGTTTTCTTTCCTATTTTTTATTAAGACATTATCTCAATTCCTGAGATATTTTGTAAACATTTTTTTGTGTAAATACTTCACAATTTGAAGTATTCAGTGTGAATAAAATTTCTCAAGACAACTATAGTCTTATTTGTTGGCTATATTGAAGTTGGTAAGTCAATTAGTGAAAGCAACAAACTGGAAAGAGATCAGAGACATCATAGCTAAGGATTCTCGTGGTGACAAGATAAGTCTCATTTCTTTCCTTGTTTTCAGTGTATTTCTTTAAAGTTTACATTCATTCATATTATGTTTTTCTAGTCTATAATGATCAACTAAGGAAAAATTAAACAACATTAGTGATAATAAGCTCCCTGTTTCAAAACTTGTTGGCATTTTAATGTTTTATACTTTGTTCATTCTCTCTACTTGGCCATTGGCATGTGGGTGATATGGAGTTGTAATCTTGTGCTGAATGTGGTAGTTTTGCAATGTTTCAGCTAATTTATTACCTACAAATTATGGTCCTCCATCTGTGATTATGTCCCTTGGGAGACCATAGCGCACAAATATTTGGAAAAGAAACTGTACTACAGAGTCCTCTGTAGCTTTTGAAACTGCCTCTGCTTCGACCCACTTAGTGACATATTCGGTTGCAACTAGGATGTATGTTTTTTGGTTTGAGGGAGGAATAATAGGGCCAACAAAATCAAGTGCCCAGTGTTCAAATGGTTCAATCACTAGTTGAGGGTTCAAAGGCATTTCATCAGACTGCCCAGGGCGTCCTGCCCTTTGGCAGCTATCACAGGCCTGCACGAATTTTTTGGCATCCTTAAAGATGGTAGGCCAGTAATAGCCTGTTAGTAAAACCTTATGGGCAGTTCTACGGTTCCCAGTTAGATCCCCTTCTTCAATCTTCTTATCTGTAGCTTAAGGATTCTTAAGTGCCCTTTTGCTCAGATTCCATCCACTCCATCAAATCAAGCCTATACATAGCCTTAGAAGGTCACCTATCTTGCCTTTAGCACATTTGCATCTTTGAGCCTTATTTCTAAGTTTTGCTTGCCTAGAGAGTTGAATCCAGTGCCCAATATTCTAGTAGATCCTTCTGGTTTACCTTGAAATCTCTTTATTCCCACAAATCTTTTAAAATCAAACCCAAATACACAATCATAGCTAGCCTAATATATGTTACTAAAACAAAGCTAAATCATACGGAGAGATCCCTCTCTGGAGTTCAAGAAGGCTAGATCTTGAATTCCCAAAGCGGTTCTTGGTTACCCCTGGTGTTCTTAACTACAAAAATCCCTATCCCACAACTTGAGAATTACTAGGGTGATAACATGCCTTGGGGGTATTATGATCCTTGGAGGAAACTCCCACAGCTAGAAGAGTTGACAGAGAAAATTGGATCGAGTACAAAGGTGTGGCAGGTGGGTTTTACCCTGCACCAATTGTTATGGTGCATATATGATGTGTATTACGGTTTATCTTATAATTTTTTTGAAGTAGCATACAACAATTTACATAGTGATATGAGAACCACTCTCTAGAGTATACATCGATTTTGTACACATGGCTTTTCAGTTGCTTTTTAAGATATATCATTGGTGATGATCACATGATTATATAGTGAACCATTAAGTTGAACTATGAAATTATTCCTCACAACACACACACACACACATATTGATGAATTAATAATTTTTCTCATATAATTTTTTTAATCTATTTTGAAAAAAAATAAAAAATTATATATAATTATTTCTAAGAAGAACAAGAGAGAATTCCTTACCATATCTTCGTAAAAAATATAATAGCAAGAAAATTAATCTATTGAAATTTCATTTCCAAACATATTCATGGAGTAAAATGAAGATTAAAAGGAGATATTCATGGATTTACCTAAAACATCGCCTCATAATTAAGAATGTAAATGTACAATATTGATGATACATAGGTTAGGAGAAAATTGATCTATTGAAATTTCATTTCCAAACATATTCATGGAGTAAAATGAGGATTAAAAAGAGATATTTATGAATTTAATTATAACATCACTTCATAAAAGTGTAAATGTACAATATTGATAAAATGTATTTATATATGATAAATAATAAACCTTTATCTCACATGTATCATATAATATTATAAACAAACAATTGCACCGGGGGTGCAATCCTCAAAACTTTTAAACTATCTAATGTATATGTACCTATTTAAAGTATTCGGGGCCCACATTACAAATACCCAAAGTGAAATATTTGCACAAATGTTATATATGAGCCAATGGTTTAAATAAATATCGGGCGGTGAAACAAAACTTATAACAAAATATTAATAAAACTATATCATACGTCCGGACTTCAAAAAAAATAAACCCGATTTCAATCACAAATTCGCGTTCCAAAATAGCCTGCTGATGTCACCCTAATTTGTGATGTGAAAACTTCATAGAATACGCCATATAAAAATTCGGGTCCGTTTTTTGGCTTTGCGTACGGAGGAAAACTGTGACGCGAAAATCAAATTAATTTCGCCCTATAATGTTTCGGGTTCGGAATTCCACAATGCAAGCGCGCCAAAAAATAACGCGATCGAATCGCCTGCTTCCACGTGGATGGTTGATTTGGTCTGTGGTCTATGGGACCACGTTCTTTTGAATTAAAATCTCCCGTGTTTACTATTAAATTGCTCTGTTTCCAAAACAATACAGCGCTCTGTTTTTAAGTGTGCAGGGACTGTGATTTCAAAACCAAAATTGACTATTCATCAGTTTTAGAAGGCGGTTGTTTGACAGAGCCATTCAAACAGATTTAGAAAGCGGCCAGAGGACAGGGTAGTTGAAATTAATATTTCAACATCCCTCATTCACTAAGAATACCCTCCTTGGTGCCTTCTTCGCTGGACTACGATATGTTCATCAACAATCATGAACTCGATGTCCTTTTCTTTGCCAGGCATCTTCACAACAGTCTTGTTTCCAGAGGATTGCGAGTCTTTCTCGACAGCATAGAATTGCAGGTTGGACAATCCATACCTTCACAAATCAAAGACGCAATTAAAGGAGCCTCTCTCATTATTACTATTTTCTCTCCAAATTATGCGCAATCGCAAAGGTGCCTCCATTAACTACTCCTCGCGTTACTCTGTAAGCCGACCATTTTTGCAAAGGCATATAACTATCATTTATTGCATATAAGTGTTGTTATACCGATGGCGGCTAGAGCGTCGCTATTGCGATGGCTGCCTCCAAACGTCACAATTGCGACACTTAGACATTGTGTCGCAAAAAACGCGTCGCTATTATGACAACTGCCTCCAAACGTCGCAATTGCGACACTTAGACATTGTGTCACAATTGCGACGTTTGGAGGCAGTCGTCGCAATAGCGACGCTTTGGGGCATATTGTCGTAATTACGATGTCTTTCTCCAAACGTCGCAATTGTGACACTTTGTCTAAGTGTCGGTATTGTGACACTTTTCTCTAGATGTCAGTATAGCGATGGTTTCGGGCAGGATTGAAAAAATTTGGGGAAATTTTTGACATTTGGTCAAAAGTGTCGGAACCAAGTGTCGGAATTTCCGCCAAATGTACTAGTGTTTTTCTTCAGGGAAGCTTGGAGAGCCATTAGGGCCTAGAGGGTGTTGGAGCTGTTTTGGGCTGTGTTTAACCATTTGAGGTGAAACAAAAGCCAATTTATACTGATTTCTGCATTTTGAATTCAGTTTTACAGCTGGTTTGGTCTGTTTAGGCCTTCTTTTCACTGTATTACGAATTTGAGCATCATAATATATCAAGGACATGCCCATTGGGAGCCTTTGACCTAGCAGATGTAGCCCAGGAAGGGTGAACTGCCTCATCATGTTGCTGTGTGTTTATGGTGAATTTATTCTACTGTGTTATTCAGATTAAAGTTGTTAAATAGTAAATTTAAACAACACTCCCTCACACCAAAATTCATAAATAGTTACCAAGAACACTTTGTTTTACTTGCAAGACCTTTCAAACACATTTGCACACTTAAATTAATGGAAATGAATACTTTGAACAGCAGTACAAATACTTTAATTTTTATATCAGTTGGTATCAGAGCTAAGGTTTAGAGCCTTAGAAGCTAGAGTTTTACTCAGCATTTGTTTTGTGCAAATATATAGTTGACTATTTGCAAGTTTTGATGCTTATTAGGCTTAAACTCAAGAGAGGTGAAGGAAACTTGGTTAGTGCACAAACTAATCCACCACCAAGAAGGGTCAGAGAATCACCTCCAAGAGCCATAGAAACAACTTCAAGCATGTCTTCAAGAGAGGGAGAAGCTCCTGAAGATATGGATCCCAAAGAAGAAGAACGGGTATTCCGAAAAGATTTCCTAGGCATGACAGAGATGGTAAGGATACTCTACCAAGAAAGGAATGATAGGCTTGTTGGAGAAGGGTCTAAAAACTAGAAAGAAGGAGAGGGTTCTTCAGGAGGAAAGAAAAGTGATGACAAGTCAAAGAAATGACACAGAGGAAATGGTGATCCACCATCCCCATCTTCATCCTCTTCCTCTACATCGTCATCCTCGACTTTGGTGAATCAATCTCACAAGTATAAAACCATTGGTAAACATCCATTTTTAAATCTTGATGTTAAATTTGAGTTGCCTATGTTTAACGGTGAAGTCAATGCAGAGAAACTTAACAATTGGATCAGACAGTTGGAAGTTTACTTGAGGATACAAAACCTTCATGAAGATGACACCAAGATTCAGTTAACCTCTCTAAGGATGGAAGGAGCAGCATTGGCATGGTGGGAAGCCAAGACCAAGGATGAAATTAAAAAACATGGTAAGATCACTTTATCATGGGCTGAATTTATTTCCACAATTAAGCAGCAATTTTATCCATTAGCTCATTTACAAAAGGCTATCATGAATTGGCAAAGTTTTAGACAACTTAAAGGAAAAAGTGTTCAAGAATACACTCAAGAGTTTAGAAGAAGGGCTTTACTACTTGGAATTGATTTGGATAATCAAGATACCTTGCTGAAATATATAGGTGGTTTACACAATTACCTTATACATACTATCCTTATGTTCAATCCTACTAGTCTAGACGAAGTTTGTGTGCAAGCTACGCATTTAGAGGCTAGAGGTAAACAATCTTTTGATGGGAATATGGATAGTGAATTCAAAGACAAAGGGAGGAAAATAAATGCAAACTATAGGAAAGAAAAAGGAAAATTCTTTTGTAATAATTGTTCCAAAACAAACCACGATGAAGACCATTGTTGGAAACTTCATCCAGAGCTGAAACTAGAGAAATTAAAAAAAAAAAAAAAGGCCAAAGAAAAGGCCAAAATTGTTGCAACTGTTGAACAAGACTTAGGGTCTGAATCAAGCGACGAAAATAGAAGAATCGCCGTGGTATTAAGGAAAATAAAGGGGAAAGAGGTTTTAAATGAAACAAATCCTAGTTCTAGCATGCTAAATTGTCACATAGAAGCTCAAAATGAAAAGAGGAGGATAGAGCTATTTCATATGAGGATAATCTCAAAACACACAAAGATAGACACACTTTTTGATAGTGGGTCTCAAGAAAATCTCATCTCAGAAGACTTAGTCAAGAAGCTGAAACTCGAGACCATTCCACATCCAAAGCCATATCCACTTGGTTGGATTTGCAAGGATGTCAATTTACAAGTCTCAAGAAAGTGCATGTTGCGCTTCGCCATAACAGCTCATTATGTTGATTGGGTTGAACTAGATGTAGTACTGCTTGACATTACAGGTGTTGTGTTGGGTAGTCCGTATTTATATGATAGAAAATCGATCTTCCATCGCCATGAGAACAAGTACCATTTTTTCAAATATGGAAAAGAGTTTATTGTGAGAGCACATTGGAAGAAGCTAGAATCTTCTTTAGTCCATGTAGGGCAATTGAAAAGACTTGTCAATGCAAGTCAAAATCTGACTTTGTTGATGGTTAAACAAAAAGATTTTGTACATTCTCCTTTTCATGTTATTACTGTTGTAAATGATGATATGTTTAAGACTGAAAGAAATTCATCTTTTGAAGATGAAAAGATGCTGCAAAAAGTGCCTTTGGTGTCAATCAGTGCATTTAAGAACAAAGTGTCGGTGCAGGGTGGTGCAAGAATCCAAGAAAGGGAAAAGCATGCAAGCAAAGAGTGTTGGGAAAAATACTGAGAGGGGGGGGGGTGAATCAGTATTTAGGACTTTATCAAACTTTTTACTTTTTCACTCTCTAAAACCCATACGCTACTTTGATGAACCAAACTAGCGTATACACGCGGATATCCTTCATAAAACTCGCGTATACACAGAGATCTAATTATGCCATTAATTCTTCACTTATATCATTCCATCATTCATTCATTAGATGTTCAATAAACAATAAACATGTGCAGTAAGAACAGAATAAACCATCACACATAAGCATCACACATGAACACCAGGATTTTAGGTGGAAACCCAAGTCGGGAGAAAACCACCGCTGCAGTTGCTCAGCCTTCAATATTTTATTATAGAGAAAACATCTTACAACAAATGTGCTGGCGCAGCCTCCTACCAGCACGCAGGCACCCACCTGCGCTCGTTTACCAGCCTCTCCTGGAAGGGAGCTACGACCCCCTGCTCTCGTTTACCAGCCTCTCTTGGAAGGGAGCTACGACCCCCTGATCTAGTTTACCAGCCTCTCCTGGAAGGGAGATACAACCCCCTGACTGAAGGCTACAACCCTCAGCTCCACCATGGACCACGTTTCATCAATTTTCACACTGGATCCAACTGCTTCAATAGAACACAACTTGCAGGCCACGTTTCATCATATTTTCAGATTGGACCCACTCCACACATTTAAGCTCAATCATACATCAAACTGATACTTATAAATTCATCAACAGATAGTAGTAAATCAACAGAACAGATCAGACATCTCATACCACAAACTTCAGCAAACCCTAGTTTTTCATACGCGCTTTCCTTTCACTGATATTGCGTATATACGCGCTTACGTTCACATCAACTAGCGTATACATCTGTTCATACTTCAGGACTGATACACGCTTTCTCTTTACCAAACTCGTGTATATACGCGCTTCCACTGCAATAAACTAGTGTATGGATCTTCAACCATTAGAGAGATGCATACTTCTTCAGATCAGATATTCAGTTCAGATTTAACCCTTCACTTCAGACAGATGTTCGCCTCATCTCAGATCTAATCCTTCCATAAACAGATCTAGCAGATACAAATACATTCCAGATCTAGAATCCCTTCTTTATTATTTCTTCATTGGTGCATCATACATTCAGATCTTTCATTCAGCTGTAACCCTTTTCATTCAGATATGCTTCAGAGAGAAGTATTCATTCAGACTCAGACATCTTTCACTCATACTCCTCATTTTCATAATGAATTTCTTCTCCTTATATAGGTTTACCCTTTTTCAATACCATGAGCCAAAACTACATTACTTCCGATGGTATTCCTGGATGGGGTCACATAGACGAATCATTACTCAATACAATGGGTCAATACCATGGTGGTTACCCCTGGTTTTGTACTTTTTGAGCGCTTTTGCCCATACGCGACTTGACACGTTATTTCCCGCGTGCATACGCGACTTCTCCTAGACAAATACGCATATGTCTTGAGACATACTCTTTTCATCATAGATCTAATACATACTGAATTCCTTTCTCCATTACCTTTTGTACTCACTGTAGATACATCAGATTTAGTTCATCAAGACATATTCTATCAAGCATAACTTCATCAAGTAAGTTGCATCATCTTCATCAAGTGGGTTGCCATTCAAGGACAACACTCTATCAAGTGGGTTGCCATCAAGGACAACACTCTGCATCATATTGCCAACAATCTCCCCCTTTGGACTTGATGGCAACCACGATGGTGTTTGATCACTACCACAGATAGATACATTAAGAATACAATGACACCATGTCACTCTCCCCATTCTTTGACACCATTCTTTTCCTTTATTCAAACACCATGTCACTCTCCCCCTTTGACATCAAGGGCAAAGGGCGGATCAAAACCAACACAAGGTTTTTCTCCTCATGTAGAAGGAAGCGTTCTGCAGATCTGATGTACACTGAAGTGACCAAGTTTTTCTTCAAACATATTTTTCAATGAAGTACATGACTCTATGACCTTCCTATCACCAAAGACTCATACATACATCAAAGATCCATCCAAGTGGATTTACATATGAGACTCAAATACCCAACCAAGAGGGTTTACACATCTCAACTTAACTACCCAACCAAGTGGGTTTACAAATTTGACTCAGCTACCCAACCAAATGGGTTTACAAATTTTGACAAGTCCTTACATGACTGAATATTACAATTTTACATCATAGGTCTCAATCATGACCTTTTCATCAAATTACAAATATGACTTTTCATGACCAATACCAAAAAGACCTCAAGAAAGAGATCACATTTCAGAATCATCATAATGCCAACAATGCATTATACTCAGCAAGGCTAGGGCTCCCCCTGAAAATGTGCATCCAAACATCCTTTCAATGTGACCAAGGCTCCCCCTTTGCTTGTGCAACCTGAACACCTTCAACAGCATGTCATTAGCAACAAACTCTGCATGATCTGTCCATATCTCTGAATCATAAGACTTCCATCTCATCCAACAGATACTCTTCATCAAGTAACAATCCGGGCTCATCCATGATCTTCAACATAAGAAACCAAGTATCATATCATCATTATTTAGAACTGAGAAAATAAGCTGATACAGAGTCAATAATACAGTTATTAACAGTCAGATTGATGCTCCCCCTGAACCTCTGATCCAAATCTTCAGCTATCATATAAATTCTCTTATCATCAATGCATACGCGACTGTGTCTGTTGGAACTCGCGTGTATACGTGACTGTTGTTTATAGAACCCGCGTATGGAAAGTGAAGCATAGAAAATTTTACTTTCCTTCATCTCCCCCTGAACTTATGCCTCCTGTACCTGTCTTCTTCACATCAGATGCACTGTTAGAAATAAATATAACCAGAATCACCAAAACAACCATGGGAATCACCATACATTGCTCCCCCTGTGACGATACATTACTAATCCCTATAATGTATCTCACATCACTCCTGCAGTCATTAAGAGAAGTAAGCTTTAGAAGCAGATGACTGCAGTAGGGTCAATATTCCCTAAGTTTCTGACCGGTCCTCCTTCCTATTCCAGCGTTGCTTGAAATTTCTAATTGTGTGCTGAAAATTATCCAATTTCTCAGATCTATTCATCCTGCATTCTTTTTCCATATGTCCATACTTGTTACAAGCATAACATCTTATATGACCAGAGAAGTAAGCATAAGGATCATAGTGTGTTTCTCTGTTATTCCTTCTATTGCAATCAGCTGCTTTATGACCATACTTGTTGCATGAAAAACAATATCCTTTGAAGCAACCAGAGTACCTTTCTGAATAGAATCTGTTTGATTGTGACTGAAATGATCTGCTTCTGCAATTTGCTGCAACATGCCCATAATTATGACATTTAAAGCATTCCACATTATTGAATGATTTCCTTTGAGAATTCATGATTGTTGGTTGACATTTTGTTTCTTTCAACACTTCAGATTTTGCATTGACTTCCTTTGAATCATTAGCATTTCCTTGTGAACTAGATTCTCCTTTGACAGTTTCATGAAAACCAAGACCAAGTTTAATAGAGGGAGACCTTTGATTACTCAGAATATTGTCCAAAATCTTAGTACTATCTTGAAACCTCAAAAGTTTAACCTTTTCTTCTAATTTACCTTTGAGAATGTTTACCTCCACTTCCAAGGCTTGGCATTGCTTCTTCGCGCTTTCTTCTTTCCTTCTTCTTTCTTCTACTTTGTTATTCAGATTTAGAATCTCTTCTTTCAACCCATTTTCTTGCTCTCCAAAAGTTTTTAAGAGTTCTTCATTCTTCTTCTTCGATGCTTCGAGTTTTACTTTCAGAGATATGTTTTCTGCTTCAAGTCCTGCATTCTTCTTATTTGATTTATCCAGGTCTTCTTTGAGGGAGACGATTTCTGCTTCAAGACCTTCCTTTTCAAACGATTGTAGAGGTTCCTCATTCTTCTTACTTGATGCTTCAAGATCTGCTTGTAGAGAGATTATTCCAGCTTCAAGACCTTCATTCTTCCTTTTTGATATTTCGAGATCTGCATTTAGATCGTTGATTTCTGCCTCTAGTCTTTTCATTCGATTAGATGCATAAGCATGAAACCTTTGATACTTGTCTATAGATTCACTCTCCTTAGATGATTTTTGCTGATCTTCAACTTTAATCTTGACAGCTTCTTCTAGATCCATACTATTATTTTCACTATCTTTACCTTTACATGCACAAGAGAGTAAAATACAAGAACAGTGATCAATACCTGTTTCATCTTCTTCAATTTCTGCTATACATGATTTCTGAGGTATCTCCTTTCCTTGAGTAACTTTCTTCTTTTGCTTCTTTGCCATGAGCACTTATAGAGATTGGTCAGAATCTTCTTCATCTTCATTGGACACTTCATCATCATCTTCATTTTCATAATAATTCTTCCTCTTTTCAAATTGTTTCCCTTTACCATGTTTTTCTCTATAAGGACATTTAGCAGCATAGTGACCAACTCTTCCACAATCAAAACATTTGAAGGGAAGCTTACCTTTGAATTTTCCAGTACCTAGTTGGAGTTTTCTCACAAAATTCGCTTCTTCTTCTTCGGATATATAGCTGGATTCTTTGACAACTTCTTTTTCTTTTCCTTTTGCAGACGCCTTAAAAGTAGCTTCTTTGATTTGAGAAGGACCTCCTTGTCTCATTTCAAAAGCAGTCAGAATACCATGTAATTGAACAATAGTAAGAGTTTGTAGATCTTGCCTTTCTTCAATAGCTGAAACTTTAGAGTCAAATTTTGAAGTCAAGGATCTTAAGACTTTTTCCACCAGAGTAGTATCGGTTATGGTTTCACCCAAATTTCTCATTCGATTTACAATATCATCTAGATGAAGAAATAAACCGGCAATACTTTCATCACTATGCATCTTTAAATTTTCATATTCAATTCTAAGAGTTTGGAGTTTTGCACTTTTTACCTTTGTATCTCCTTCATAACTCAGAATGATTTTGTCCCATATTTCTTTTGCTGAATTTAGCTGCATCACTTTAGCAAATTCTGATTCAGACATGCTTCCTAATAGGACATTGACTGCTTTGGCATTGATTTCATATTTCTTCCTTTCTGCTGCATCAGTAGGAATACTTGCCGGATACTGATAACCTTCTTCCACGATTGCCCACACTTCTGCACCAAGACTTTGCAGATATGCTTTTGTTCGTACCTTCCAGAATATCAGATTGCTTCCATTGAATAGAGGTGGCTTTATAGACATTACTCCTTCAAGACTTCCCATTGCGACGGATCTCCTTCAAGTGATCAAGCTTCTGCAGAAGAACCTCCTCTGATACCAATTGTTGGGAAAAATACTGAGAGGGGGGGGGGGTGAATCAGTATTTAGGACTTTATCAAACTTTTTACTTTTTCACTCTCTAAAACCCATACGCTACTTTGATGAACCAAACTAGCGTATACACGCGGATATCCTTCATAGAACTCGCGTATACATAGATATCTAATTATGCCATTAATTCTTCACTTATATCATTCCATCATTCATTCATTAGATGTTCAATAAACAGTAAACATGTGCAGTAAGAACAGAATAAACCATCACACATAAGCATCACACATGAACACCAGGATTTTAGGTGGAAACCCAAGTCGGGAGAAAACCACCGCCGCAGTTGCTCAGCCTTCAATATTTTATTATAGAGAAAACATCTTACAACATATGTGCTGGCGCAGACTTGACCAGCACGCAGGCACCCACCTGCGCTCGTTTACCAGCCTCTCCTGGAAGGGAGCTACGACCCCCTGACTCGTTTACCAGCCTCTCCTGGAAGGGAGCTACGACCCCTCGATCTCGTTTACCAGCCTCACCTGGAAGGGAGCTACAACCCCCTGACTGAAGGCTACAACCCTCAGCACCTCTATGGACCACGTTTCATCAATTTTCACACTGGATCCAAAGCTTCCTTTAGAACACAACTTGCAGGCCACGTTTCATCATATTTTCAGACTGGACCCACTCCACATATTTAAGCTCAATCATACATCAAACTGATACTTATAAATTCATCAACAGATAGCAGTAAATCAACAGAACAGATCAGACATCTCATACCACAAACTTCAGCAAACCCTATTTTTTCATACGCGCTTTCCTTTCACTGATATCGCGTATATACGCGCTTACGTTCACATCAACCAGCGTATACATCTGTTCATACTTCAGGACTGATACGCGCTTTCGCTTTACCAAACTCGCGTATATACGCGCTTCCACTGCAATAAACTAGCGTATGGATCTTCAACCATTACAGAGCTGCATACTTCTTCAGATCAGATATTCAGTTCATATTTAACCCTTCACTTCAGACAGATGTTCGCCTCATCTCAGATCTAATCCTTCCATAAACAGATCTAGCAGATACAAATACATTCCAGATCTAGAATCCCTTCTTTATTATTTCTTCATTGGTGCATCATACATTCAAATTTTTCATTCAGCTGTAACCCTTTTCATTTAGATATGCTTCAGAGAGAAGTATTCATTCAGACTCAGACATCTTTCACCCATACTCCTCATTTGCATAATGAATTTCTTCTCCTTATATAGGTTTACCCTTTTTCAATACCATGAGCCAAAACTACATTACTTCCGATGGTATTCCTGGACGGGGTCACATAGACGAATCATTACTCAATACAATGGGTCAATACCATGGTGGTTACCCCTAGTTTTGTACTTTATGAGCGCTTTTGCCCATACGCGACTTGACACGTTATTTCCCGCGTGCATACGCGACTTCTCCTAGACAAATACGCGTATGCCTTGAGACATACTCTTTTCATCATAGATCTAATACATACTGAATTCCTTTCTTCATTACCTTCTGTACTCACTGTAGATACATCAGATTTAGTTCATCAAGACATATTCTATCAAGCACAACTTCATCAAGTAAGTTGCCATCATCTTCATCAAGTGGGTTGCCATTCAAGGACAACACTCTATCAAGTGGGTTGCCATCAAGGACAACACTCTGCATCATATTTCCAACAAAGAGGACACAAAGTTCAACATGGTTCAATTCTGGTTTCTAAATGGTAGATTGTTATGGCAAGAAAACTTGGTCGGGATTCGGCACAAGTACATGGCTCATTCAGCAAAAATTTTCCATGTGGATAGTTGGCAAGGTGAATCTTATTTTTAATCTTCTTTGAAGTTTGACCATTGTAGAAACAATATGTATTCTGCAAAATATAGCTGCATTTCAACAAATTTCAAAAATTTTCATCATGACTCAGTTAATGTTAGCAACGGTCGGTCAGTGGATTGAAGGAACAATTTATCTTTTTATGAGAAGCTCAATTTGATGAAGTCAGAGAGATTTCAGTGGTTCAAGGTTGGACGAGTGGAGAATCAATCTCCTCATCTTCAGTTTCTATAATCAGAGAGCTTTTGGGATCCAAAAGCTTCCCAATGGGGTGGTGTGACAGGTGATCATGTCCTGAGTTGAAAAAATGCTCAAAATTGGAATTGCTCAAAATTCGTTGAAACCAGAACGACCAGATAGCCTCGTCAATACAATCCTGGTGCCGTGAATGACACTCAAATCTGACACTGTATGTGAAAGTTATGCAGGTTTGAAATTTACAATATCCTTCAAAAACTGAGTTTGACCAGAGTTGACTTGACTTTGGAAATTATTAAAAAAATATATTTCAGGAATATTCCTCAGAATATTCTCTACGGGCCTATCATCTGTAGATAAGTGTCAAGTTCTAATTCATTTTTTGGTTGACTTGGGAATTCTATGGCCAATCAGTGGGTGCCACGTGGCCTACCTGGAGGCCGCCACATGGTCCCAAGCCGGTGAAGATTTTTCTATGGAAATTTTCTTATAACTTAACAGGTTTCGACCTTGGGCCTATCGGATGGCAGCCCCAAGGCCCGACCGCCCACTCTACGTTTTAGTTCTTAACCTCTATGGATTACATCGTATATTTAAAGTTTGGCAAAGGTTTGTTTGGGCGGCAAAGGGGGCCAGCCCCCTAATATACATTCTCCATACGACCCAGCGCGGAGACCGGGGGCTCCACAACCGGCGATCATGGCGGGAGTTTACGGTTGGGAAAACCGTAATATGTGACTGCCCCATCTTCATATTTAAATGCCACACTAAGCAGTTAGGCATCGGGTTTATCAGCGTGGTTTTCTCGGCAATCAGGGTGGCGGTCCCATGCGACCCTACCTGCCTAACATTTATTGCTACCACAAACAGTCACCGCCAATTTTGGCGTGTTCCCCAATTCTAGCGGGATTGAAATTTTAGTTGGGCTAACTGAAGTTTCTTCACTTTTGGTGGAGGTTTTTGGGGATGATTAGGAAAAATACTTTTTTGATCATAACTTTCAGGTTACTGAACCTCTTTGGACAAAATTTTAGTCAATTTAAACTATTCTGAGCATTCCAAAGCCATTGGAATAGGTTTCAGAGCTAACATATTTGAACTTCAGGTACTTTTTCTTCAGGGAATCTTGGAGAGCCATCAGGGCCTCGAGGGTGTTGGAGCTATTTTAGGCTATGTTTAACAATTGGAGGTGAAACAAAAGCCAATTTATACTGATTTCTGCATTCTGAATTCATTTTTACAGCTGGTTTGGTCTTTTTAGGCCTTCTTTTCACTGTATTACCAATTTTAGCATCATAATATATCAAGGACATGCCCATTGGGAGCCTTGGACCCGACAGATGTAGCCCAGGAGGGGTGAACTTCCTCATCATGAAATAGAAATCAATTCCCCATTTCTCATGTTATAAATCCGTTAATTGATGAAAATTATTCATGTTGTTTTCTCTGTGTGAGGAACATCTTTGAAAATGTTTTTATTTCATTATCATTGCCTTCGAGAATCACTTGTTCATAAAATGACCTCATTTATTCTCTTGGGATCTGCAAAAAAAACGAGTGTCTACCTGCAATAAAACATGAAATCATGGAGGAAGAGAGGTGAAGGGCTCTCCTAATCCAATAAATATGAAAATAAAATAAGTATTTACTCTATAAAACAAATCCATGGGAAAAAAATAACAAATTAAAATTAATTTATTACCTGCGGGAGAGTGGTGGCCAACCATACTAACCAACAATGTTTCAATCATAACTTCTTTGTTTTTCGTCCGATTTGAGTGATTCCAAAGCCAAATGAAAGTGAATTTAGAGACATGTCTCCAATAGAAAAAGTTTTAAATGTTGAATATTGCAACAAGAAACAATGAAGGAGGCATCCTGAAACATCATTCCTTATCCTAGTTGGAAAATGATCACCTAAACTAGGTGGGGCCCACACATGTGATTTTTGGCGCAAAGTCTATTTTTAGACTATGTCTATTTTTAGACATGTCAATCATATTCTATAAGTTGTAGGATGCTATTTGTGGATGGTTGGTCAAGTTGGGAAAATAGATGGACTTCTATTTTTAGACATATTGGGCAGAGTCTATTTTTAGACTTCTAGTCTAAAAATAGATATGTCGAATATTATTAGCTCTTAATAATATTTGGACTCTAAACAGTATCTTATTCTCTTGGAGCACTTCACTTAAGTGCACAGATGTGGCACAGGAGCTGAAAGAAGGAATTACGCTATTCCTAAGGGTTAACTAGAGCTATTGCATGGAGGACTTTAGTTAGAACTCATGTGACAGAGTTTGGTGGAGTTATAGAAGTAGTTGGTGGATTTGTGTTCAGTTTAACTCAGTTATACACAGTTGAGCTAGTTGTATCTAGTCTAAATGAATGATACACTAGTGAGAGTGGTGTGAATTAATTAATAATTAATTCACTAAATAATAACTCATTAATCAACTGAACAATACATCAGTTAACTACAGTGCATGGCAGTTTCAGTGGAGACCAGTGGAGAGATAGGTGAAAGGGCAAGATAGACTATCTATTGTGACTATTAGTGATGCATGAATTGCATCTACATATACATTGGAGTTGCCAATGATAATCACGCAGTCAATGAGAGTGGGATTACATTGAATTGGTCTTTGTAATCAGCTTGGATTGCGCAGTGAAGGCAGGCTAGCAGGTGGCAAAGATCGGTGCATGGATTTGCAAGATTAGGCTTGTATAGTGTATGACGGTTGTACTGTACTGAGAGCTTGTGATAAGCTTTTTATGTTTGTATGAGATTTTCATATGATCTCCATGTTACATAATATATAGTTGGGGTTTTCAGCTTCAGGCTTTCCGTTAAACAACTGTGTTATGTGTGTTTTTATTGCTTCATGTGTTTTGCAATTATTGATTAATTTCCGCAAGAATTATAGTGGAAGGATTCTGTATCTTGCAAGAAGATAAATATTGTTAGATCAGGAGAGTCTGGATATATACATGTATATTATATATAATTTCTACATGGTATCAGAGTTGTGTTATAGATTTTCTACTTGGAATGAGAGCGGAAATTTTTGGGTGCGCGAGTTTGCAGAGAATATCTGAAATATTTGGTGAAATATTTTCATAAAAAAATAGCATATTTTGATTCCTTGCGAAAAAATACCTAAATTGAAAAAACAAATCGGTCGAATCGGAGCTCGGATGAGAAAGATATCATCAATTTAAAATCAGCTCTTTTGTTAGAAAATTTTGCAACGGCGGGACAATTGCAATGTGCGCGAGCCAAGAATCTACATGCACTGAGATACAAGATGCATGCAAAGCTTTGAGGAGAAAAGAAGAGGTTAGTGACTTGGTGGTTGAGAGGGAGCCTTTCAACATGCAGCGTGAGAAGTAGTCTCAGAAGGTTGTGGAGCAACCACAACTGGAGATGCAGAAGAATCTTTATAGATTTGATGTATATGGGATTTCTACAAAGCTTCCTACTATTGGGAAGTGTGAGAAAGCCATGCAATTGAAGCTTGAGAGGGATCAGGATTTGCATGCAGGTGTTTAGGAACTCTGATGGGAGAAGCCACAAGATGTGAGGATCAGTGAGTGGGAGAAATCCACCATGCAGAGAAATTTCATGCCGTATGGGCAGGGAGTGTGATAACTAGCCACCAGGAGAGGTAAATACATGCATGATTAATCCTGGATAGATTTCAGGAAGGATCTTACTATATGGTGTGGAAACTAAGAATTGGGGAATTGCTATTAAATCTAAGAGCAGTAGCAGGCATGATGAAGGACGATGCACGGATATCAGTGACAGTTGTTCATGAATGAGCGCTGGCTCAAAGTCAGATGTGCCATGGCAGAGTGCATGGGTGCAAAGAGTCAACAACGCAGTGGTTCCTGATGACATGTACAGTTGGCCAAGCAGAATTCGAAGACTTTGATGATAGATGCTAGATACATCAAGACTGATTGAGTTGTTTGGAGCCTATTCAATTTCAGAGGAGTTGCAGAGCAGATGCATGGAGTTGCATGGCGCTTGTGAAGGTTGCAGGGCGAATGCATGGAGTTGCATGTCACATGCAAAGACAGTCCTTTCTTGTTGAGAGGGAGTGTTGAAGATTGCAACAAGAAACAGTGAAGGAGGCATCCTGAAACATCATTCCCGATCCTAGTTGGAAAGTGATCACCTAAACTAGGTGGGGCCCACACAGGTGATTTTTGTCGCAAAGTCTATTTTTAGACTATGTCTATTTTTAGACATGTCGATCATATTCTATGAGTTGCAGGATGCTATTTGTGGATAGTTGGTCAAGTTGGAAAAATAGATGGAATTCTATTTTGGATATTTGGTAGAAGTTCATTTTTTAGGGACCACAATTTAAAATAGGATGACTAAAGGACAATAGCCTACACATTGGACTCTAAAATTGATCATTCTCATGGTCATCATGGCCGCATGTGGCACAGGAGCTGACAGAAGGAATTACACTATTCCTGAGGGTTTACTGGAGCTATTGCATGAAGGACTTCAGTTAGAACTCATGTGAGAAAGTTTGGTGGAGTTGTAGAAGCAGTTGGTGGAGTTGTGTTCAGTTTAACTCAGTTAGACTCAGTTGAGCTAGTTGTATCTAATCTAACTGAATGATACACTACTGAGAGTGGAGTGAATTAATTAGTTAATTAATTCACAAATAATAACTTATTAATCAACTGAACAAATACAACAGTTAACTACAAAAGGTATGCGCCAAAGGGGAGACTGGGTCGGAGAGATAGGTGAAAGGGCAAGATAGACTATCTGTTGTGACTATTAGTGATGCATGAATTACATCTACATATACATTGGAGTTGCCAATGATAATCACACAGTCAATGAGAGTGGGATTACATTGAATTGGTCTTTGTAATTAGCTTGGATTGCGCAGTGGAGGCAGGCTAGCAGGTGGCAAAGATCGGTGCATGGATTTGCAAGATTAGGCTTGTATAGTGTATGACGGTTGTACTGTACTAAGAGCTTGTGATAAGCTTTGTATGTTTGTATGAGATTGTGATATGATCTCCATGTTACATAATATATAGTTGGGGTTTTCATCTTCAGGCTTTCCCGTTAAACAACTGTGTTATGTGTGTTTTTATTGCTTCATGTGTTTTGCAATTATTGATTAATTTCCGTAAGAATTATAATGGAAGGATTCTGTATCTTGCAAGAAGATAAATATTGTTAGATTAGGAGAGTCCGGATATATACATGCATATTTTATATAATTTCTACATTAAAAGTTCCATGTAATGGTATGTTCAATTTTCTTAGAACAACCTCCATAACAGAGTCATTTTCAATTTTCTAGCTCAGACCAACAGTTGATATTTCAAGCATAAATTTTTCATTTGATGATAGACTGAACTGATTAAAATTGGAGATTAAAGTAGATTCATTTATATATATCCAATAGAAAC
The DNA here is from genome assembly GCA_034641835.2 of Pinus albicaulis. Classification (NCBI taxonomy): domain Eukaryota; kingdom Viridiplantae; phylum Streptophyta; class Pinopsida; order Pinales; family Pinaceae; genus Pinus; species Pinus albicaulis. Next base: position 947,982,659 of record CM076581.1, read on the forward strand.
AATTTTTTAAGGGAAGAAGAATTGATGGGTCAAATCCGATAGTGAACAGCCGGGAAAACAGAGTTTTGAGAGTGTTGATTTACAATAAACACTCATTATTTTGGTCATAAATTCCTCATACGATATAGAAATAAAGTGATTCAAATTTCGTTGTAAAATAGATTCATAGGGGAATATACCATAGAAACAAGTTTCCAAATTCTATCATTGAGGCCTCCAAAAATGGACTGTCCCAACTCTATTCCTAAGCTGCCTACTAGACATCATGTCATTGTTTTGGTAATAAATTTTTCATTTCAAATCCAAATTGGGTTAGAAAGTAGACATAAAGGGATATGCAGTATAGAAACAGGTCTTGAAAATACTCCCATTTGGTCCCTCAAAACATGATTGTCCCGACTATTTTTCCAGGATTTTCATCAAGCTTGCAAGCCATAAGATATGATAATCAAGGAATTTTTCCAAAAGGGTGATCAAAATGAATATGAGTGTTTGTAGAAATTTCATTTTCAATATAATACATCTACATATATAAATAAATTCGAATATTGATCACCGATGTTAATTTTCACAGCCTGTTGCAACAAAAACAACTATTTTTACATCTAAGGAAATTTATTTATTTATGTCTTTATTCATTCTATATTCTACACTACACTACTCTACTTTGAAAAATAAAATATACTAACATATAAGAGTACTTCCAGTGAAGCCATTTTTTAAATAATGCCTCAAGTATGCACATACCCGTATTTGAAAAATGTATGTTAATAAATACACGGGTATGAGAGACCAACTTCCCTATTAAGGATGGTGCCAAGAGTTGTTGAAGTATAGAGTGATGTTGCAAGCAAACAATAGAGTGAAATCAGCCTTCAATATAGTCTTGATTTATCATATTTGTCACATCGTGAAGTTCCTTGACTGGGTTCTAGATTGTGTTGATGCTTTCTTCATTGACCTATCCTCTACCTCTTTGTTTATATCTTTGTTCATAGAGCCGGAGGAAGGAAAAAAAAAAATTCAAGCAATTCTTAAAGCTCACGACCTGGAGTAGGGTGAAACTTCCCTCCCTAGGATGAGAGATTGGGTGTTTAAACAAAAAGAAAGAAATAAAGAAAGCAAATCAAGAAATCTTAAGCTCGGGATCTGGAGTAGGGTAGCATTTCCCTCCCCACGATGAGAGATTAGACCTTAAGAAATCAACATAAATAAAAGCAAAGAAAAATGACTAATGCTCAAGAGCTAAAGCAGGGTAGAATTTCTCTCCCTAGGACGAGAGATCAGTTCCTAAGAAATCAATCAAAAATAAAAACAGAACAACTACATTCAAGACCTAGATCAGGGTAGCATTTCCCTCCCTAGGACGAGATATTGATCCTTAGATCAATATGAATCGTGTTCTTGCACCTTTGTTAGCCTCCTTATCAATGACACCAAAATGTTGGTGTCCAAGTGTGAATGAATATTCAAACCCTTTCCCACATTAATTATCAATCCAGGTGCGTTTGGTTATTGCAAGGCTAACGCGCACAGTATATGCAGATGAAAATAGTACAATTCTACATTAATCGTGGATTCGATATTAAGCAAAGAAAAAATCATTGTAACAACAATAATGGAATTACAGTAATAAATTGTAAAGCTTGCAATGCATTCACAACAATAAAGATATCAGCAATTACATCTACTGTCACGTCAATTACGAAATATGTAAAACAGAAAATAGAAATAACAACACAAAGGAAATATGTAGCACCTGATCGGAGAGTGGGCCCAACTCCCTGATCAGGGTTGCGATATACTCACAATTCACAGAAGTAACAGGAATTTAATCTTGCATTAAAATAATGTTCTGTTACACAGCTCACTTCCTTACATAGCCAAGTCTCTATGTGTTATCTCCTATGCGTTTCATCCTCCTCATTCTCTCTAATTTGCGCCATTTTAAATATAAAAACAACAAAGGGGAAATAAACTGATTAAAAAATATCAATAACCAAGATGAGATCTGAAATATCTTTCCATCATGATTCAGCTGGCACAAGTCGAATCTGGAAATTACAATTGGGGAAATTTGGAAAACGACCCCAAAAGAAAATCTGCAAATCTATCCTTTGAAGAACCTTGTGTTTCTTTCAATGAAGACCAAATTTGGGAAAACTACCAGCAAGAAAACTAATTTGGTCCGTTCTTCACAAAACCAATGTTTCGGATTTTCAGGATTCATCTTCATTTTCCCGAAACGTTCAACGCAAAAATGTCTCTTGTTATTCCAACGAATTTCTGAGTTAGAATATTTAATTATCAACTGAAGATCAAATCTGCAATCTGGAAGAGATCTTGGAGGCTAAAATAGTGAGTGATGTTATAAAAAATTCATTAATAAACCATCATTTACAAAATTATTCATAATAATATTCAATTTATTGAAAATAAAGGAGAATAAATATTACTTATCCATAGGATCATAAATAATTATGAAATGGGATTAAATGATAAATTATGATAAATAATGTGATAAAATAATGGTAGGAATGGATGAAATATATGCTAAGAAATGGTAATAAGAATGACAATTAAGTGGCCCAACATAAGTAACCTCTAATTTTGTTGCATGGAAGGACCACATGGAGGCAATATTGGATGACAATGGTTTGCTAGAATACATCAAGTCAGATATTGCACAACCACCTGAATCTGATGCTCAAAACCTTGCTCAGTGGAATAAATATGTGGCCAAAGTGAGGAGAATCTTGTTGGAGGGTATACAGGATCATATTGTCTCAAATATCCATGGAAAGGAAACTTTTTTCATGATGTGGAAAGAAATGTCAAAAAATTTCAAGAATAATAGTGACCACAGAAAGTTGGTGCTCAAGGGAAAACTTCCAAGTATTATGATGCAAAAGAATGACACAATTATGCGGAATATGAGCAGGTTCACATAGTGTCATGATGAACTTGGCAGAGTCAAGGTCACTTTCCCTGAACAAGACTTGGTAATCCTAACCCTTTTAGGCCTTCCCAAGAGCTGGCACAACTATCAAGATTCAGTAAACAGGAGTGAGAAGCTACCAAATTGGGAACGCCTATGGTCTGACTTAGTGCAGGAGGAAATAAGGCGGAATACCAAATATGGGACCTCATCCAAAGAAGAGGAGGAGGAATTTTCATTATTTATTAAAGGAATGAAGGTCGAGGGGAAGAATTCCCAAGGTGAGGATAATTCCAGCCAAGAGGGCAAGAAGAAAGACTTGTCCAAAATTAAGTGTTTTCACTGTCATGAATTCTGGCATTATGCCATGAAGTGTCCACATAAGAAGGAAAGCAAGAAGTAGCCTATTGTAGCATCAACACATGAATATTTGGCTTCATAGTTTGAGCTTGAATTCATTCTCATCACATGCATGGAAAGCACAGTGAGAGGAAGTGCATAATACCTAGATAGCGGTGCCTCGTTCCACATGACGAGGAACAAAGAAATTTTCAGTGACTTGGAGGAGAAAGATCTCCAGATGAACATTTATTTTGGAGACAATAGAAGGTACATTATGACCGTTATTGGTATAGTCACCTTTCAGAGGAAATCGAGCTCCCCTCTTAGACTCAAGGATGTGATGATTTTTCCTAGTCTAAAGAGGAATCTTGTCTTTGTTGCAATTTTGGAAAATCATGGTCTTCAGTAAAGGAAAGTCATTACTGAGACATATAGCCACGGGACAGGTGAACTAGATCAGTGCTTGATTCAAGAAATTATATGCACTTGAGGTAGAATATGAATGCAAATCCTTGAGGATCAAGGAAGAGACTAAATATATGGTGGTTGAGAGGGAGCATATTATACCTCTCAACATGCAGTCTCAGAAGAAGCCTCACGAAGTTGTGGAGCAACCACAAAATGGAGAAGAATAGAGGAGGTAGAGTGGAGACATCACTAAGGAAAATACCTCAAGCGGGGGGAGATTTTGATCTAAGTGAGTAGAGGGGTCACATGTAGTTATACCTCCAGGAGCAAGGTGGAGCAATGTAGATCCTTAGTCCAAGAGCTGTAGGAATTTTGGGAGGGTCCATTGAGGTGCTCTCCTCATGGATCATTACCTTGCTACAGGGGCCAAATTATTCAAGAACAGGAGGATAACTGTCACTAAGATACTAATGAGTGCAGATCAATGTTGACAGTAAAGTAGGAGGCTCAATAGAAAAGTCAGCAGTAACACAGTTTTCCCCGTAGACAGTTGCAAACATAGTTGATTCGTTTTTTTTGGAAGCTTTTGAGTTGTAGATGTTGCAGTAGTAGCAGCAACATTGGGAGGTGTTCATGTAGTACATTCCGCAAGTGCAGGATAAGGGTGGTTTATAATCCCTTTCTTACTGAGAGGGAGTGTTGAAAATGCAACATGAAAGTATTAATTTTGATTTTTGCCTTAATTAAAATTGAGGAAATTCAAAATTCCAGATCAGTAGACAACTTGGAGGAGTTAATTGAGGTGACATGGCTCTTGTCACTTAGTTAAGAACACTCAATTTGAGTTAATGAGTTTAAGGTTAGTTTACTTGAGTTGATTCCTAAAAAATAGAAGTCTAGCTTAGTTAATTCGAGTTAGGGGGGTGAATTTTAATTCTATGCAGTGGGTTACTAAACTTTTGGAGCCTAGGTTGAGTTAATTTCACTTGTATATTTAGTTAAATTGAGTTATGGTCAATTAAAATAGTTCTAATTGTTGGAGGAACTAATGGAAGGTCAAGTTGTGGAAGTGGAACTTCAACCACACTCAGTGATCATCCAGATAACTAATCAATCAACATAAATTAACTCATGCATGTAGAGAATTTGAATTTCCCAGTTGTGGTGGAGTTTCCAAGGCAGTGTACAATTAATTATATATTAGATTGAGTGTATATCTCATTTTATTTCTCAGGTGATCAACCTAGAGGTATTGCGCAAGAAAATAGGGGAAATTCCTATTTAATAGGGGCATATTTCCTCAAGGAACAATGCAAGGAAGTAGGGGCTCAAGTCGAAGCAGAAATTGGCTAAGTTTGGGTCAGAGTCCTCGAGTGAGCAGTGAGATAGGTTGTGCACTTTCAAGGTGAGCTCAGTTGAGCAAATAAATTGTAATCCATCTATATTATTCTTATTAATGCAAAAGGCATTGGGTTTTTTGGTTTAATGCTTTCCCCAGATAAAAATACTTGTTGCATGTGTGTGAATTCTTATTGCATGTCTGAAATTTTTGCTCTATATCGTGAAATAATATTCACAAAATAGTAGAGTAGGTTTATGTCTTGTGATTTTGATCAAAACTTCATGATTAGTTGCAAATATACAACATTATTTCTACATGGTATCAAAGTCAAATTCATTGTAGAGTAGAAATTCGAAGTTGTTTCTCAGAGGCTCGAATTTGGAGATCAGGGTTGCAGGTTTTCTTCAAAACTGAGAAGATGGCTTTCAAAGGACTAAGGCTAGAGTATGCCTTGGAAGGAACCTCTAATTTTGTTACATGGAAGGACCGCATTGAGGCAGTATTGGATGAAAATGGTTTGCTAGAATACATCAAGTCAGATGTTGCACAACCACCTAAATTTGATGCTCAGAATTATGCTTAGTGGAATAAAGATGTGTCCAAAGTGAGGATAATATTTTTGTAGGGTGTCCGGGATCATATTCTCTCAAATATCCATAGAAGGGAAACTTCATTCATGATGTGGAAATCAATGTCAAAAAATTTCAAGAATAATAGTGACCACGGGAAGTTGGCGCTCAAGGACAAACTTTGAAGTATCAAGATGCAGAAGAATGACACAATTCTGCAGTATCTTAGTAGGTTCGAACAGTGTCATGATGAACTTGGTAGAGTCAGGGTAAATTTCCCTTAACAATACTCGGTAATCCTAGCCCTTCTAGGCCTTCCCAAAAGCTGGAACAACTATCAAGATTCGGTGAATAGGAGGGAGAAGCTACCAAATTTGGAACACCTATGGTCTGACTTAGTGTAGGAGGAAATAAGGATGAATACAAAATATGGGACCTCATCTAAATAAGAGGAATAGGAACTTGCATTAGTCCACAAAGGAATTAAGGTTGAGGGGAAGAAGTCCCAAGGTGAGGCTAATTCCAACCAAGAGGGCAAGTAAGACTTGTCCAAAATTAAGTGCTTTCACTGTCATGATTTCAGGCATTATGCCAAGAAGTGCCCACACAAGAAGGAAAGAAAGAAGGAGCCTATAGTAGCAGTAGCAGGTGAATATTTGGCTTCATAGTTCTAGCTTGAATTCACTCTCATCGCATGCATGGAAAGAAAAACGATGAGAAGTGTGTGGTACCTAGATATCGGTGCCTCATTCCACATGACGTGGAATAAATAATTTTTCAATGACTTGGAGGATAAATATCTCCTGATGAAGATTGATTTTGGAGACAACAAAAGGTACAGTGTGACCGGTATTGGTACAATCACCTTTCAGAGGGAGTCGGGCTTCCCTCTCAGACTCAAGGATGTGATGTTTTTTTTTAGTCTAAAGACCTGGAATCTTGTCTTTGTTTTTGTTTTGGAAGATTGTGGTTATGATGTGATATTCAGCAAAGGAAAGGCATTCCTGAGACATATAACCATGGGACAGGTGAAGCAGATCAATGCTCTAATCAAGAAAATACATGCACTTGAGGTATAATATGCATGAAAATCCTTGAGGAGCAAGGCAGAGACTAAATATATGGTGGTTGAGAGGGAGGATATTAGACCTCTCAACATGTAGCCTCAGAAGAAGCCTTGGGAAGTTTTGGAGAAGCTACAAATGGAGAAGCATAGAGGAGGCAGAGTGGAGACATCCACTCAAGAAGAGACCACCAGCGGGAGGAGATTTCGATCCAAGTGGACAGAGGGAGCACATGCAGCTATACCTCCAGGAGCAAGGTGGAGTGATGTAGATCCTTAGTCCAAGAGTTGTAGGAATTTGGCCAGGGTTCGTTGAGGTGCTCTCCTAATGGATCATTACCTAGCTACAAGGGCCCATAGAATTCAGTAGCAGGAGGATAAGTGTCAGTCAAATACTAAGGAGTGCAGGTCAGTGTTGACAACAAAGCAGGAGGCTCAGTAGCAGAGTCAGTAGCAGCACAGTTTTCCCAGTAGATAGTTGCAAACACAGTTGATTCAATTTTTTTTTATGCTTCTCAGTTACAGATGTTGCAGTAATAGCAGCAGTAGTGGGAGGTGTTGCATGCAGTAATTATGTAGGTGCAGGATAAGGGTGGTTGATAATCCATTTCTTGCTAAGAGGGAATGTTTAAAATGCAGCATGGAAGTCTTAATTTTTATTTTTTCCTTCATTAAAATTGAGAAAATTCAAAATTCCACATCAGCAAACAAATTGGAGGAGTTAACTGAGGTGACATGGCTATTGTCACTCAGCTAAGATCACTCAATTTAAGTTAATGAGTTGAATTTTAGTTTACTTACGCTGATTCCTAAAAAATAGGAGTCTAGCTCAGTTAATTTGAGTTAGGGGCGTGAAATTCAGTTCTGTGCAGTGGGTTCCTAAATTTTAGGAGCCTAGGTTGAGTTAATCTTAGTTGTAGCAATTTAATTTAGTTAAATTGATTTATGATCAGTTAAACTAGTTCTAACTGTTGGAGTAACTAGTGGAAGGTTAAGTTGTGGAAGTGGAACTTCAACCACACTCAGTGATCATATCGAGATAACTAATCAATTAGCCTAAATTAGCTCATGCATGCAGAGAATTTTAATTTCCCAGTTGTGGTGGAGTTTTCAAGGCAGTGTACAATTAATTATATGCTAAATTGAGTGTATAGTTCATTGTATTGGTTAGGTGATCAACCCAAAGGAATTGCACAAGAAAATAGGGGAAATTCTTATTTAATAGGGGCTTATTTCCTCAAGGAACGACACAAGAAAGTAGGGGCTCAAGCATAGGCATAATTGGCTAAGTCCAGGTCAAACGCCTTTAATGAGTTATGAGATATGTTGTGCACTTGCAGGGTGATCTCAGTTGAGAAAAATCAATTGTAATCCATCTCTATTCTTCTAATTAATGCAAGAGGAATTGGGGTTTTTAGCTAATTTCTTTCCCTCGATAAAAATACTTGTTGCATGTGTGTGATTTCTTATTGCATGTGTGAAATTTTTGCTCTATATTGTGAAATAATATCTGCAGAATAGTTGAGTAGGTTTGTGTCTTGTGATTTTTTTAAAAACTTCATGAGCAGTTACAAATCTACAACATAATTTCTATAGACATAGTATTAAATAACCACATGTGGCGGATACAGAGGTGTGGATAAAACTACGTAGAGTGTCCTTTCATTGTGCGCAATACAGAAGTGCGGATGTGACAATAACAACAGACATCCAAAATGATTATCGAAACAAAGAATTCTTTCAAATAATGACAAAACCTATATCCCGCATTTTGCGCGTAGACTTGCGGAGATGCAAATAATGATAGATTCAACGTGTACCCTACATTTCCTTAATCAATTAATTAGCAGTAGAAGTAGGGACTACGCTACGTTGCAGCTATTAGTCTTGTTTATATAATGGAGTCCACTCATAAAAAAAGAAGGGTACTAGGCTTTGGATCTTTGTTTTTTTTTTTTTTTTTTACAATGCGACAAATTCTATCATAATGGACAGCGAGAACAATCATGAATGTTAACATGTCATGTTTCCTTATGTTTATGAAAAATGAACTTAATTCTATTATAACATATAGTGAGTACAACATTAAATGTTAATATGTCATGTTTCTTTATGCTTATGGAATATGAACTTTTAGTTGAAAGAAAGAACTATGAAAATTATGCTTTGATTATAAATATTTACTTATTTGTTATTATAAGATATTAGGCAAATAAATTTTTATTTTGTGATATATTAAAATTTTGTTGATGGAGAATTTAGTCTTATTACAAAGTTGCTATGAATTACAAATAGGAAAAACAAAGAAATAGCAAGAAACATATAAAAATGGTGTCCATAAGCTTATATCAACCTCATCTACTAGTGTAGTTATGCTGATAATATAAATATAAATTTATATCAACCTCTTCTATTAATATGGTTATGCTAATAATATAAATATATATTACTTATTTCTTTTCTCTCTTAAAAATTGCACAAAATATATATTAATTAATTTCCATTTTCACATAAACATGTTATTTATACAAATTTATGTACATAAATTTATATAAATATTTTACTTTTATATTAAACAAACAAACTTGTCATTAGAAAACTTAAATATTTTTTTCACTTTTAAAACTAAACAATTATCATCTTATATATGAATAAACTATTTTTATGCTTTTTAAAGTCTTATGTAATAATGAAAACTATAAATTTATATTTATTTATTATTTATTAGAATTTACAATAAATTATTTTATTTTATTTTAAGCATAGCAAGATTACATTTTCATCATGTTCAATATATCATTTTATAAAGGAGCCGGAATTAAATAGTAACTTTACATTAAGAAGTGTTAAAAATACTTTTACACAACACTGATCACCATCTATTCAAAACATCATAAATAAAATTTATGATAATTTAAAATCAAAAATTAAATAAATACTGAATTATTAAAAAGAAAACACCATTAACATTAGGATTGAAAATTTTACGTGTTGGACAAAAATAATATATAAATTTTGCGTGGATTAGAATGTCAGTAATAATATATAAATTTTGTGTGGATTAGAATGTCTGGCGTGTTCTGTGTACTAGATAAGCATATCTGACATCCACGCTCTTCTACAGTAGGTGGCCGACATTTGATATTAAGTCCTTTTTGTAATCTGGATTCTACATTTCAATATCATATGCGGAGAGAAATGCAAGGCCACGAAGGTGGAGTGGGCGTGAAGGTGTGCGTTACAGGGGCAGGAGGGTACATTGGATCATGGCTGGTCAAGAAACTTCTCTTAAGAGGCTACACTGTCAACAGCACCCTTAGAAACCCAAGTATGTAATATATATATTTCAATTGAAGAAATCTTGTTTTGAGTAGCTTTTAGATCTATATTGTTTTGCATTGCAAGTATATGGTCCTGTTCAATACCCAAGTAGTTATATATATATATATATATATATATATATATATATTGAGGAAATCTTGTTTGGAGTATATGGTCCTCATCAAAACCCAAGTAGTAATATATATATATAATCTTGTTTGGAGTAGTTTTAGATTTATATTGTTTTGTAAGTATATAGTATAATTTAGATTTACATCGTTTTGCAAGTAGATGAGATTAGATTACAAAATAATTGAAATTAAACTTCCAGCCTAACTGTTGAATCATGTCGATTCAACTTCCTTATAACTAATGGATACATCATTCTTACCCTTACCTTAGTGATTAATCAGTTTGTGAGAGTAGAGTACGGATGGGATAAGAAAGGATAAGAAATTAGCAGTGAGCTACCCTGATATTTTCATGCATGCAGAAAACGACGCAAAAACTGGGCCTCTGCTGTCCTTGCCTGGGGCTGCAGAGAGACTGAAACTCTTCCAAGCAGATCTATGCGAAGAGGGTTCCTTTGATTCAGCCGTGGAGGGCTGTTCAGGGGTCTTCCATGTGGCCAGTCCTATGGACTTCTCCAAGTGTTCTGAGGTATGTGTTTCCAGATCTGCCCAGAGATGGAATTTGACTTTATGGGAAATTTTTTACTAGTTTATAAACATATTAGACGTGAGTATTGATGGTTAAAATATTTTGAAACTGTGCAAACATTTAAGTTACCGGTCATAAATTCTTTCCACTCAACTAGTGTGGGTTAGTTCGTTGGTGCTTTTATTAAATATTTTACCTTACATTTTAAAAGTTTTATATTAATAATTAAATGTTTTATTTTTTTATTATTTTCAAATTTATTTATCTATTTTATAATTAATTTTATTTTTTTTACATTTTTTTGTTTTTTTAAAAATAAATATAGATAAATATCAATTCATAATAGATATTAAGACACTTGTTTTATAATATATCTCATATTACTTAGATTTTTAAAAAAATCATAAAAATTAACTAAATTATAACTTTATTTTAAATATTTTTTATCATTAATTACAAACAAAATTAATATATTTATTAAACTTATACAAATTTAAAACAATTATAAATTCAAATCTTTTGTTGAGCTATTATAGTTAGGGTTTTTTAACACATAATGGTTCCACCATGGTGGGGAGGTTGTGGCATCTCTTTTAGTAATTTCGTAGCTAGGTATACAAATAATCAAGCTTCATGCAAACCCAGTAATCTTAACTCAAGCAAGAATATATCTTCTCCGTTGCAAATTTATTCAACTCTTATTCAACTCCTTGTGAGATAGGAGATACATCGACTATTGCAAATGGACCACTTCCAAAGTGGGTAGAGAAATTGAGATCCTACCTTCTATAGATAACAAAAATTCCTATGTTTGAAATAATTTAAAAAAATAGGTTAGAAAATTCAATATATGAGAGATCATGCACAACTCTACAAATTTGTGGGGATCTAGCCCTCAAAAAGAATTCTCATTGTTTGAATCTGCAAAAATTGGTCTTTGAAAAGTGATATAGAGCTGAAACTAGGCTCTAATGGATTGTTTTATTACTATTTTTAATAATGTGGAAGACAGAGACAATTTTCAGGGAGGACCGTATTTTTGAAGCTCACCTAGTCTTTATATGAAACCATGGGTAGAACAATTCAATCATGATAAAAAAAAGATTTAACTCTACACTTGTTTGGATAAAGCTTTATTTTATATTCTAGAGTGTATAGGAAACGTTATATGGTCTTTTGCTATGATTTCTGAAACCACAAGGTAGGGCCACTACACCTCATAGGCCCACATTTGTGAATACATGGATCTAATGAAGACACTTCCATCTAGTATTCAAATCATCTATTATGATAACATATGGGAATAACCCTAGGTTACAAAAAAATCCCCTTTCACTTCAAGAAAAACCATGAGGATGATCATCTCTTTAGAGAATGTCTGTCTAATTTGACCTAGCAACCTATACAAACAATGTAAGAAACAAATTAGCAAGGGTTTTCTAGAATTATAAATAGGAGAAAGATTTCCAAAAAGGCATATGAAACTTGTCAATCAGGGGAAAACAGTGAAGGTAATAGATATGTTTTCATTCAAACACAGGAGGAAGACCAAGTAGAGGGTGGTGAAAAAATACAAAGAACGAATGGAAAATGGATTTACAAGATTTGGATTTACAAATGCTAGTATTAGAATGGAAAACTAAATGTCTATTATATATTCATGAAGAGGAAGTGAAAATCATAGAAGCCTATACAAAGTCTGAGGAAATACTTCACTAGGAAGCCCAAGGTAATATTTCGTCTCCTCCTTCTTCTCCTCTTTTTGGATCAAAGGTAATATAAACAAATATCAAACCAAACCTACAAAGGAAGATAAGATAAAGGGTAGGAAAAGTAATAATTATTTCATACAAAAAACGAGAGAGTATCTAGTTAATACACACAAGGTAATGTTTATGACGGAGACTTACCAACCCTCCCCTCATAATTATCAATTAAAGTGGTCCATTGGACTCTAAGGGGTATTAATGGAAAAAAAAAACAAAGACTCCTCCAAAATAGAATCATACAAGAATCTCCAGATATATGATCCTACAGGAAATTAAATTTTATGTGGAATCAATGGAAAAAAATTAGGACAATATGGAAAAATAGTCAATCACTTAGAAATGATGTGCAAGGGGTCTTGAGAGGCATGGCCTTTTTTGGAATCCTTAACAATTTCACTTCTTGACTCATTTGTTTCTCCAAGAAGTAGTACAGCTAAATTTCATCTAATAGGATGTGCAAGTACTGCTTCATTAATAATATTTATGGACCTTATTCTTCTTTAAATAAGAATATTCTCATTTAAACAAGAAGATTCTCCTTCAAAATCTTCATAATATTTCCAACATTACTGGAGAAAAAAATTGATCATTGAAGCATATTTTAATATGATAAAATATGTTAATGAGAAGAAAGGAGGTATAAGAAAATTGGATGAAGATGATTTTCTCTTCACATACTTTCTAAATTAGTATAATTTAATATACATGGAAACAAACAATGGCATATTTACTTAGAATAACAATAGGTGGGGATCTTCTCAAAAAAATTCTCGTTTCGATAGAGTCCTTTTAGAATCTCTTTTATTGACTAGAATTAACTTTTTGAATCTTTTATTCTACCTTGTAATGTGTCAAATCATTGGCCAATAAGACTTCTATTAGACTGGAAAGGAATTTTGAAGAAAATTTCCTTCAAAATTGAACTTTTGGTTAAGGCACCCTTATTTCCTTAGCAACAATGAAGCTTGGTGGAAATAATTGGAAAGCATTGATGGCACCATTATGTACCACTTTTAGAATAGGCTAAGATGTTTCAAAATGAAGATAAAGGAGTGGAATATTAAAGAATTTGGCAACATCCATGAGAAAAATAAGAGATTGAAAAAAGAGATGGAATCCATGCAAAAAAATTATCATTGAAGAGGGAAGGAAGAAAGAATTAAACCACCGAGAATCTATTATTCAACTCCAATTTGAAGAGCGTCTTAAGTAGAAGGAAAATTTATTGAGGAAAAAATAAAGAATCCAATGGCTTAAAGAAAAAGAAAGGAACATATATTTTTTCACATATCCATGATTCAACGTAGGTAATGCAATATAATTGTGAGCATTAGAAACTCTCAAGATTAGAATGTTGAATATCATGAGGCTATAACTAAGAAGATAGTAGATGACTTTAAGGAAATCCTAACATAACATAACAAAACATATTCCAAAATTAGTCACTCTGAAGCAAAATTCAATATTGTCAAGGGAGATCTAACAAAAATAAAGGAAGTAGTAATGGGAATGTCCATAGATAAGCCTTGTGGTTTCATTACTAATTTGTTTCAAGATTGTTTAAAAGTCAGGAGAATATGTGTGGAGATTGTTGGAAGATTCTAGGGTTTCCTCCTCCATCCTCTCAACTTTGGATGCCACCTTTATCTCTCTCATCCCAAAAGGTAATCACTCTAATTCTCCCTTTTATTATTGCCCTAAATCACTTTATGATGTAGTATATAAAATAATTTGTAAAGTGATTCCTAAGAGACTTAAACTTCTCCTTCCTACTCTCATATCTCCTCAACAAATTAGCTATGTTGAAGGTAAGAAAATCTTGGACAACATTATTTTGACTCATGAACTAATTTATTCACTTAAATATTCAAAACCCCCTGGAATGATTATTAAACTAGATATGTCAAAATATTTTGACTGGCTTAACTAGCAATTCTTTTTTTATATGCTTAAATATTTGATTTCGAGGAATCTTGGATTCATTGGGTCGTGGCCCTTATCACAAAAGTTTTCTTCATTCTTGTAAATGGTTCCCCCTCAACCCCACTTTTCCCCTCTAGAGGTATCAAGCAAGGACACCCTATTGCACTAGAAGTTTCTCTAAAATATATCCATGCTTTAATTCCTAACTCTCCCTATCATATTGTTAGAAAAGTCATTTCCTTTAAGACTATCCTTAATAAATTCTCCTAAGCTTTTGGTATCTCTATCAATTATCTAAATCACAAATTTTGTTTTTCAATAATCCCTCTACCATTCCATTTCATTTTACTAGACCCTTAGGCATTCAAAGGAGTTCCCTTATGTCAAAATATTTGTTGAAAAGTGCAGCAATATATTCTCAATTTGATTTTTACTTGATTAAATTGAGAAAATTTGAAATTCCACATCAGCGGACAACTTGGAGGAGTTAACTGAGGTGACATGGCTCTTGTCACTCAGTTAGCCCAGTCCATTCAAGTTAGGGGAATGGATTTCAGTTGTATGTAGTGATTCCTAAATTTTAGGAGCCTAGGTTGAGTTAATTTCCATTATAATCATTTAAAATAGTTCTAATTGTTAATAGAACTAGTTGGTGGTCAATTCAGTAGTGGGACATCAGTCTAACTCAAATATCATCTAGTTAATTGATCAATCAGCTAATAATTAGCTCGTGCATGCAAAGAATATGATTTTCCCAGTTGTAGTGGATTTTCTAAGGCAATTAACCAACAGTTGTAAACTATTTGAGTGTACAGGTGTTGCATTAGGTCAGGTGATCAACCCCGAGGAATTGCGCAAGAATTTTGGAGGAAATTCCTAATTAATAGGGGCTTATTTCCTCAGGAATTGTGCAATGAAATAGGCGTTCAAGAAGAGGCAGAAATTGACTAAGTCTGGGTCACAGCTTCTTAGTGAGCAGTGAGATAGCTTGTGCTCAATTGAGCAAAGAAATTGTAATACGTCTACATTCTTCTTATCTAATGCAAGTAGGCATTGGGATTTGTAGCAGTTTTCTTTCCCATGGAAAAGTACTTGTTGCATGTGTGTCATTTCTTATTGCATGTTTGAATTTTTTGTTCTAAATTGTGAGTTAATGTCTATAAAGAAGTAGAGTAGGTTTGTGTCTTGTGATTTTGATTAAAACTTCATGAGCGGTTACAAATAAACACCGTAATTTCTACATGGTATCAGAGAAGGATTCACATTAGAGTAGGAACTTCGAATATGTTTCTCACGAGGTTCGAATTTGGAGATTAATGTAGCAAGATTTCTTCAAAACTGAGAAGATGGTATTCAATGGACTAACACTATATTATGCCTTCGAAGGCACCTCTAATTTTTTTTCATAGAAGGATCGCATGGAGGTGATATTGGATGAAAATGGATTACTAGAATACATCAAGAAATATGTTGCACAACCATAGGAATCTGATGCCCAAAACCATGCTCAATGGAAGAAATATGTAGCCAAGGCGAGGAGAAAAATCTTGGATGGAGTAAGGGATCACATCATCTCAAATATCCACAGAAAAGAAACTTTTTTCGCAATGTGGAAAGCACTGACAGAATTGTTCGAGAATATTAGTGAACACAAGAAGCTAGCGCTCAAGGATAAAATTTGAAATATCAAGATGCAGAAGAATGAATTTAATCCACCGTATTTGATTAGGTTCACACAAGTTCGTGATGAACTTGGTGGGGTTGGTGTTAATGTTGCAGAAGATGACTTGGTAAGCCTAGCCCTTTTGGGCCATCCTAAGATCTGGCATAGCTATCAATATTTGGTGAATGGGAGGGAGAAACTATTGAATTTGGAGCAATTATGGTTTGATTTGGTATAGGAGGAAATAAGGTAGAATACCAGAGATGGAACCTTAGCCAAAGAAGAAGAATATGACTCTGCTCTACTCAACAAAGGAACAAAGGCCAAGGGAAAGAAGTCCCAAGGTGAGGTTGAATCCAGCCAAGAGGGCAAGAAGAAAGAATTGTCCAAAATTAAATGCCTCAATTGTCATGAATTTGGGCACTATGCTACTAGGTGTCCACATAAAAAGTCTAGCAAGAAGGAGTTTGTAGTAGCAGCAGTAGGTGAAGCTTTGGCTTCACAGTTTGAGAAATATTTCACCCTTATCGCATACATGGCTAGAACTGTGATGGGGAGTGTGTGGTACTTCGATTCAGGTGCCTTGTTCCAAATGACTGGGTGTAGAGAGTTTTTCAGTGACCTAGAGGAGAAATATCTTTAGATGAATATTGAGTTTGGAGATGATTGAAGGTACAGGGTGACCGGGATTGGTACATTCACCTTTCAGAGGGAGTCTAGATCCCCTCTCAAACTCAAGGATTTCATGTTCGTTCCAGACCTAAAGAAAAATCTCATCTCTATTGTAGTTTTAGAAGACTATGGTTATGATGTGATCATTAGCAAAGGAAAGGCATTCCTGAGACACATAGCCATGGGAGAGGTGAAGAAGATTTGGGTTCGATTCAAGAACTTGCATGCACTTGAGGTGGAATATGCATGCACATTTTTAAGGAGCAAGGCCGAGATTAGAGATATGGTGGTTAAGAGGGAGCATGTTTTACCTCTCAAAGTGGGGCCTTAGGAAATTCTGGAGCAACCACAAATGGAGAGGCAGAAAGAAGGCATAGTAGAGACATCCACTAAAGCAGAGACCTCTAGTAGAGGTAAATTTCGAGCAAAGTGGGTAGAGGGAGCACATGTAACCATACCTCTAGGTGTGAGGCGGGGCGATGTGAAGCCCTAGTCTCAGAATTGCAGAAATTTGGGCAAGGTCCATTGAGGTATTGTCCTCATGGATCATTACCTTGCTACGAGGGCCCACAGTATATAGTAGTAGGAGGATCAGTGTCATTCATATACTGAGGAGTGTATAGGAGTGTTGGAAACAAAGCATGAGGCTTAGTAGCAGAGTCAATAGCAAGATAGTTTTCCTAGTAGATAGTTGCAGACTTTGTTGATTCAGTTTTTTTAGATGCTTCTTAGTTGTAGGTGTTGCAGTAGTAGAAAAAACAGTGAGAGGTGTTGCATGCAATACATTCTATAGTTGCAGGATATGAGTGGTTGATAATCCCTTTCTTGTTGAGAGGGAGTGTTGAAAAATGCAACAAGAAATTCTCAAATTGATTTTGCCTTATTTAAATTGAGAAAATTCGAAATCCAAAATCAACAAAAAACTTGGAGCTAAATGAGGTGGCATATATCTTATCACTCAGTTAGCCCAGTTAATTCAAGTTAGGGGCATGAAGTTTAGTTGTATGCAGTGATTCCTAAATTTTAGGAGCCTGAATTGAGTTAATTTTAGTTGTAATCAATTAAACTAGTTCTAATTGCTAATAGAACTAGTTGGCAGCCAGTTATGTAGTGGGACATCAGTCTAACTCATAGATCATCTTGTTAACTAATCAATCAACTAATAATTAGATTGTGCATGCATAGAATATGAGTTTCCCATTTGTGGTGGAGTTTCCAAGGTCGATAACCAGTAGTTGTAAACTATTGAGGCCATTAAGCGAGTCACGGACCATGACACTTCTAAGTTGGTTGGCATGTGCCTCAGCTCGACTTTTTTCAGTTTCCAAGGTGATTTCTATGATAAAAATTGCAGGGTGGCCATGGGTTCCCCTCTTTCCCCTATTGTTTCTAACTTATTTATGGAATATTTTGAAATGAAGGCCTTAGCCTCAACTCAATTTCGCCCAAAGAAGTGGAATAGGTTCATGGATGATACCTGTGTCATTTGGCCCCATGGTTGCGAGAAGTTAGATTTTTTTCTTGATCACCTGAATTCCCAGTATGATTACATAAAATTCACGATGGAAGTTGAGGTCGATGGTTTCCTTCTCTTCTTAGATATTCTTCTCTCTAGAAGGGATGATGGTTCTATCTCTCACCAAGTTTTCTGCAAGAAGACTCACACTGAGCAATATCTTCATGTTGATTCTCATCATTTTCCTGCTAAAAAATTTGGTGCTCAAAAATTTGGTGTTCTCTGCACTCTGGCTACCCAGGCTCTTAAAATATCTGATGATAGACATTTGGAATCTGATAAATCCCATCTTTTGGATGTATTTGAGATTAGTGGCTATATCAGATCTCAAGGTCTTAAGGCCTTTCAAAAAGCCTCTAAAGGCTCAGGAGACAAATCTTCTCGGTTGGATCTTATCTCCAAAGTGAATCTTCCATTTATCCAAGGGACCTTGGACGAATTGCCCATTTACTTAGGGGAAATAATGTCGCCTCTTCTTTTAGACCTATCAGTACTATCAAGAATTCTCTTGGATCCGTTAAGGACCCTCTAGATCCAAAGGACATGAAAGGTGTTTATTTAGTTCCATGCTCCTGCGGTACTCCCTATATTGGGGAAACTGGTCGATCCATTAGACAAAGAATCCAGGAGCATGTTGCAGACATTAGCCACAGTCGATCCCGCACTTCTGCTCTAGCAGAGCATGCTAGGAAATCATGTCACCATGTATGCATTGAAGACTCCAAAGTCATTACTAAGGTGGATCACTTCCATCATAGAAAGTTGAACAAGGCTATTCAAATTGAGAGAGATCCTACTAATATCAACAGAGATGATGGGTGGAAAATAAGTAAGAGTTGGACTCCGGCCCTCTCAAAGTGATTGATTTCCTTTTTCTCTGGTTTTATTCTCGTCCCTTTGTTTTGAGTTTTTCCTCTTATTTTTGCTTCCTTGTTTTCTTTTTCTCTGGTTTATTTTTTTATGCTATATTTCCTCTTGTTAGATATTATCCCTTAAGCTATATTATTATATTAATTCTAGCTTTTATATATGTATGTATTTATGTGTGTATGTATGTATGTATGTATATATACTTGATGATATATATTTTACTCCCCCTCTCCGCTCATTATAATAATTATAATTCTTCCTTTTTATATTATTGTATATTATTCATTTATCCTTTTATTGATTTCTCTTAACATCTTCAATATTTTAATATTATTCCCTATACTATTATTTACCCCTTCTCCATTATTAATTTTATAATTTAATCATTTTAATATTATCCCCTATACTATTATTTACCCCTTCTCCCTTATTAATTTTATAATTTAATCATTTTACTAAATTATTATATTATTTGTTGAGCCTTCTGAATAATATTTTTAAATAACTAAAAAAATTTTAATTTTCTAACTAAATAACGACTAGTTTAAAATCTATTAGTGGGCAATGGTGCATCCTTACTATTTATTCAATGAGATCGATTTCCTTCTTCACCTTGTCCCGAGGATGAACCACATTAGATGGTTCGAAACGTCGACCAAATCCTAATGATGTGATTAATCCGAAAGACAGTTATCTATCTATAAGTTGTAAACTAGTTGAGTGTACTAGTGTTGCATGAGGTCTGGTGATCAACCCTGAGGAATTGCACAAGCATTTTGAAGAAAATTCCTAATTAATAGGGGCTTATTTCTTCAAGAATTGTGCAAGGAAATAGGAGCTCAAGCAGAGGAAAAATTTGACTAAGTCTTGGTCAAATATTCTCAGTGAGAAGAGAGATAGGTTATGCACTTGCAGGTTGTGCTTAGTTGAGAAAAGAAATTGTAATACATTTTTATTCTTCTGATTTAATGGAAGCATGCATTGGGGTTTTTAGCAGTTTTCTTTCCACATGAAAAATACTTGTTGCATGTGTTAAATTTTTGTTCTAATATGTGAATTAATTTCCACAAAGAAGTATAGTAGGTTTGTGTCTTATGATTTTGGTTAAAACTTCATGAGCAGTTGAAAATCTACATCGTAATTTCTACAATATATTGGTGCCCCTTTGTTGCAAAGATCTCTTCGCCAAAAGGTTTGGGAGTCTTTTCTCTTAAAATTTGAGAATAAAATTTCTTTCTATACCTTTAGATCATTTTGCCTTCCAAGTAGACTCCTTCTTTTGAAATTTGTCTTGCGAGCTCTTCATCTCTACTTACTTTCAGTTGTGACTTCCCCCAAAGTAATTTTATAGAAAATTAGAAATATCCAAAGAACATTTCTCTAGGATGGGACAACTCATGAAATAAAATGGGCTATGATGGCTTCAAACAATTTTTGTGAACCCAAATTTCTTGGTGGATTGGATTTGAAGAACCTTGAAATTCTTAATGAAGTTGTCAAAGCAAAAACTTGGAGGAGATGGTTATAGAATCCAAAATATCTATGGAGTCAAGTTTGGAAAGAAAAATACGCACCAAATATAGAGGAAACACGATTAATTCGCATGGAAGGAAATATCAAATGTTCACATCTTTGGAATACAACATGGAAAAATAATTGTCTTATCAAAAATCACAAATTTTGGGAAGTTATAAATGGAAAGCTATTTTTTGGGAAGACTAATGGCACCAATGGCCCAAGCTAGGGCAGGAAAGAGAAATGAAAAATATAAAAAAATAATTAATCTCTTAAGGGAAATTCATTGTAGCCCAGTATTGGACTCAAACTCAGGTACAAAACCTATAGCAACAATGGGAACATTGCTCTGTCTAGCCGATATACATAAACCAAGGCACCCAAACTGAAATAACTAGAGAATTGGAAAAGAGGACAACAAAGACTTAATAAGGGCCAAATATTTTAATATGTGATCATGGTCTTGCATGAACTTTTAATCTCGAGGAAGCCTATGAAATCATTTCATGCATGACATGACAAAATGTCAAAATAATGGAAGAAGCTTTGGAATCTTAAGCTATGACCTAAGGTATACATTATTCCTATGGTTTCTTATGCTTAACAAAACATTAATCTAGGATAAGCTTCAGGAAAAAAAATTTCAGGGCCCTCATTATGCCACCTTTGTTGTGCCAACCCTAAAACCATTGAGCACCATCTAAATAGATGTGAATTTCCTTCTAAGATATGGTTATTGTCTTTTGACAATAGTAGATCAACACAGAAGTAGTTAGTTATCAACCGTAGAGAAATGGAGATCTACCTCATTCTCCAATCCAATGTTAAATAGAGCTTGGAAACTCTTTCCATAATTTATCTAATGGAAAACCTAGAAAAAAAGGAATTGAAAAATATTTGAAAATAAAATATATCTCATGAATTTCATCGAGCATTCTATCCTCAATAAGATCAAAGAAATTGTTTTTCTAATCCCATGGACCTCCTAACATTAGGATTGCAACCATCAAGAAAAACATATTCTTTCTCTACTTAATCTCCATCAATCCATCACTTGTTCTCAAGCTCCTTTGTCTCCACCAAGCTATTCAAGTCCAACCATTAGTCTTCTCCCCCGACTAGTTTTCTAATGTTGAAATTTGATGGGGCCTTAAAAGGTAATCCAAGACTGACCAATTTTGGGGGTGTTTTCAGAACAAGTCTAGGTTACATAATTCATATTTATTTAGGGGACCTTGTGATAGATGATAACAATTCTATTAAATTACATGCTTTGGAATAGGTATTACTCATCGCGAGAACAAGCAATCCTCAAAAATTCATAATAGAAGGGGCGTCAAAAACAATAATTTAGATGATTAAAAACCTCGAATATGGCTCACACCCTTCTAAAGTCTCAAGCAGTTTGAGACTCATGATAGCTTAGCATGGATAACAAATTTTTTGTAAGGAATCACAACTCCCATTCTATATCATGTTAGGAGAAATGGAAATAGATTTTCCAACAAATTAGCTAACGAAGGGTTCAACTTTAAATTGATATATTGGACTGAAAATGGACTCAAGGCATTCTAGGCTCTCTAAGAAGTATATGTCAAGATATTGAGAATTGAGATCTTATCCCGCATGACAGGTATCCAAGCGTGGAATTTGTGCCAAATTCTGGATAAACTAGAGAAGTTGGATAAAAAAAGTTTTAGTCTTGGCCAAGAATATCACAGGTATGAAGACAAGAACTCGTAGGTGGAATCTTCTTCTGGATAACATGATCAGGAAAGTCTGCATATCTATTATATTTTTTTATAGTGGTAATGTTGTAGTTTTTGTTTTGGTAAGTTTGGCAGGACTACATCTTCATCATGTCCAATATATCACCCTGATCGGGGTAGGGAATTGAATCAGTGACTTCACATCAAGGAGTGCCTTTACAAAGCACCCGATCACTGTCTATCCAAGACCCCGTGGACAGTGGCAATGATGTAGTTCTAAGTTCTAATATGTGGCAATATTTTTTATAGTGGCAATGATGTACTTCTAAGTGCTAATACGTGGCATTTTTTTATTAGTTATGTTTTCACTTTAGATGATCTATTTATAATGTTGGAAATATACAATGTTAAAATTTTGAGACTCTACTACTACTCTAGTTTCCCATGTAGAAGACCAGTAACTTCCAAACATTTACTATGTTTTTTTCATAGACAAATTAATATAAAATCATAATCTAACCTTATAAAAAAATTTATATTCATTTAAATAAAAAAACGTATAACAAACAATTATAATCTAACCTTATAAAAAAAATATATTCATTTAAATAAAAAAAACATATAACAAAAGAATATATATTAAAGTAACAATATAAATAAAAACCAAACTTATTTTAATATATATAGAGCTTGAGTGGCCCTAATGGTTAAGAGCATGTGTTTCCTCCTAAGAGGTCACAGGTTCAAAACCATAGGGGGGCAGAGTATGTATGCCTTTGTAGACTTAGCAGTCAAATCGTTGCACGGAGGTGGGTCCCTTGCTTGTCCCACAAACAAGGGGGTCTCATACACCAATTTGGTGTCTGGCAATCAAATCGTTAAAATTGCATAATAGGTGGGTTGCTTGTCCCACAAACAAGGGAGTCTCATACCCTAATTTAATGTCAACAAAGAGGTCTCATGGCCATGACCTTAAAATTGCATAATAATACAAAAAAACTCTATTCCAAACTATACAAGAATATTTAACAAATATTTAAATATATTTTACAATTTAATTTGTGTTTTTAAAAAACGTTTAATTGGTTAAATAATCCTAAAATAAATTATTATGTGTATGACAGGATGATTTCGTTCAGCCTGCTTTGAAAGGGGTGTTGAATGTGTTGAAGTCTTGCTCGCGTGCTAAATCTGTGAAGCGCGTGGTTTATACTTCTTCAACGGCAGCAGCCTGTCCGCTGAATGAGGAAGGGCAGCTTGTTGGTGACGTCACTCTCGACGAGTCAAGATGGACTCCCCTCGATTTCCTTAGAAGCAAACTCCATCCTCTTGGTGTATGTATATTTTATTTTTATTTTTATTTTTTATTCAATTTAATTTCACAAACTCACCTGCCACTAATTTACACTTCATAGATTAAAGTTATCAATATATAAAAATAGAAGAATAATTAAATTGGTGTCTCAATTATTATATGTCCAGTTTTATTGTTTGGCCAAGACTTTGGCGGAGAAAGCAGCTATTGAATATGGATTAAACACTAGTGAAATGGAGGTTGTGACAATTGGACCGGGTTATGTGGGTGGACCATGTATGGTCTCTACATTACCATTTTCATGTGAGCAAATATTAGGCTTAATTACAGGTATGCAATTTCAAAATGCAAATATACACAATTTCTAAATTCATTAGAGAAAAGGATTCAAATATGTGTAAATTTTTAGTTATATATTTATTAAAAATTTAATATATATTTTTGGGTTTTATTTTCACAAATCATAATTCAGTTTGGCTTATTTATTTGGCCATATAATTAATTATGTTTTATTTTGAAAATGTAATAAATATGAGTGAAGTTAATTGTTTAATTTTTAAAATTAAATCTTGTTAAAATTAGACACTTTTCCTAATTTCTGTTGAAATTATTATAGGTAATTACGAAGGGTTGAAGATGGCCATGTCTTTTATGGGATCAATACCATTAGTTCATATTGATGATGTATGTGAGGCTCATATCTTTTTGATGGAGCGACCAAACGTAGAGGGAAGACATATTTGTTGTGTGCGCTCTCTTACACTTTCTCAAATGGCAGACTTCATTCATAAGCGCTATCCACATTTCACTTTAAAGTTCAAGTAAGTAGTTATTTTTCATCATCTGAATCTGTATTGAGTTATATTTTTATTTAATTATATTGATCTATAATTTGGTTTATCATGACAGAAGCCATGGTGAAGATGATAATGGTATTTCTACGTCAACTTGTTCTCGAAAACTTCTCGATATGGGATTTTCTTACAAGTACAACTTGGAAGACATTTTTGATGAGACGATCAAATGCGCTCAATTGTATGGACTATTGAAATACATTAGTTGAAATGATTTATTTAAATAGACTTTAAAATGAATTTTTATTGAAGAAGTACCTTTGTTTTTTTCAATTGAAAAAAAAAACAAACAAACTTTCTATTAATATAAAAATATGTTTACAGATACTTGTAGTTCAAGATCTTCCTCGCATATCTCAAATTCCACTTTTGCGAGAAAAATTGCTTTTCTTCCATAAACTATTTTCTACTTCTTACATCTATAAACTTTTTTCTCATGAAATGACATGTTACTTTCATCTCTCGTCCTTAAAGGTTACATATTCTTAGAAAAAGACTTTATAAACAAAATTTCTTCAAAAGAAACTAATTTGTATAGGAAAAAATACCTAATATTGAGACAAACTAAGCCATGCTAATGATTCCTAAAGCATGGTGGCTTCCGTTAGAAAAAATAGAGAAATATATATTCCTCGAAATCATGTAGCATCCATCTTTGGAAAGAGAGTTTGTTGTTTGATTCTGATCCCTGTAGATATGTGTGAAGGACAAATTCTAGAAGGTCTTAATCAAGGATATAATGCAGAGCATCCAATTTGTGAGCAATGGTGGATCAAAATTAGAACTTTGTAAGACCCATTTTATAATCACTTTGGAGTCTCCAAAAATGTCTAGAGAGTCTATGCCCAACCACTTTGCACAAAATAATACCCCCCACAAGGCTAACAACTCATCCCTGTTATTTGAGCCATCTCCACTATACCAACTCGATAAATAAGAGAAACTGAGATACAAAACAATATGTATTTGACTGCCACAAACCCCATTTGTTGTCACCCCATCAAAAAAATCCTACTGGAAATATTTTACATACCAATTTCAACTGATAAACCTTGTTAGATAATTTCTTCTTCATTGGCCCAACCTCCATAAAATATCCTACTATATTTAGGCAAGTATCTCTGACATCTTTCATTGAATCTTTGAAAATTTGTGCATTTTGATTCCTCCAAATTCCCCACAGAATTTAGAAGGGCATAGTTATGTAATCCTTATAGACCAAAACCAATTGAGAAAGACATCATTAAATATAAATATTTTCCCAATCCGTTGGGTACTTTAGCATGTCCAACACTCCATACCACACAAATATCACAAATGGGAAATTCAAAAAAATGTGAACAACATCTTCGCTATCCACTTGACATAGATCGCACCTCCTCATACCTGAGAATCCTCTATTGAGAACATTATCCCATTTTAATATCATGTCCCGCAATACCAACCATACAAAACATTTTAGCTTGAGGGGAATTTCCCATTTCCACGTTTTTTCAAACCATGAGCGATATTTTCTCTGACAACGCATTGGGGAAAAAGGTTATATATATTGCTAACCATAATCTATCCTTTGTGATAAGTGTCATACCAAGTAAGTAATCCTCCTTTTCTGTCAACTCTATTCCTGTCATATTTAATTGAAAATTATATATATCCCATTCAGTGGCCAGCAAACTTGAAAGGACAACCTCCCTTGCATTTAGCCATGAGTGCATGAGAGGATGGTTACCCCTATGCACATAAATATAGCTTAAGAATAAATTACCATTATTGTGAAAATGCCTAACTAGTGGAATAGATAGAGTGTGATTCCATTGAGACCCCTTATGGAGTTCAACCCAATCTCCACCCTATTTCCTGAACCGACCTCCCATTTCAATTTCCCAAACAACCAGAATTTGATCTTCATCAAACTACTCCAAATGAAAGAAATTGATTTTAGAACCATAGCCCCTTCTTTAATCCATATCTCATCATGGTTGTCCTTCAAATATTTCTCTTTTATAAGTTGTTTCCATAAACCCTTTCCTTTCAAATCCCTCCATAGATTCTTTGTCAATAAAGCCCTATTAAAATTTTGTGTATATTTTATGCCCCATTTTCCACCTTCCACCCTCCTAAAAAGCTCTTCTAAATGGACGAGATTAATTTTATTTTCACCCCTATTTCTACCCAAAGGAAATTTTCAAGATTTTGTCCACTTATAATGGACTTTAGTAGCAAGAGGTGCATCTAATAGAAATAAATACCCTACAAACTAACTTTATTAGAGTCAGCCTCCCCCCCATAGAAATCCATTTTCATGACTAGTTTGATAATATTTTCTCGAATTTCCTAATCAACCATACCCAATATTCAGTCCCATATTTGTTTGGTTTCAAAATAAAACCGAGATAGCGAAAACCCTTCTACAAGGAAATGACCTATACCCCAAAAAAAATTGAAATCTCCATAATCAAAGCCTCTTCTGATATAGCGGTGATCAAGGCATATTTGGACTTATTCATATATAGGCCTAAAGCCTCACCAAAGGATGATAGGATCTAATAAAAATAACTCTATACAAGAATACAAATTTCCCCCATAAAAAGGACATTGTCCACAAACACGAGATGAGTGATGATAATATTTTTGGACATCGTTCACCCATAAATAGTACCTTTGGATCTCTCTAGTGTAATCCTCCCACTGAGTCCATCAATGACCAATAAGAATGGGAGAGGTGACAGAGCACAACCTTGTCTTAAGCCTCTTAAATCTTTTAAAAAATTAGTTGGAAATATGTTAATTATGACAGCATAGGATACCAAAAAGATTCATGTCATGATCCATTCCACCACTTGGCTCGCAAGACCAATCATGTGTAGTACCATTCTTATGAACCCCCAACCTAAACTATCATAAGCATGTATCAGGTCTTTTCTCAAAAGGCATGAATCCATATTTTGAGCTTTGATCGAATAAATGCATTCTTTTGTGATTGTTATAGTGTCATATATATGCATATTATCCAAAAACCCAAATTGTTCAGTAGAAATTTGATTGGATAGTGAGCTTTTCGTCCTTGTGGCTATGAGCTTTGAAATCATCTTATAGGCCATGTTTCATAAATAAATGGTTCTATAATATGCAAAAATGGAAGATACTGACCCCTTTGGAATCAGAGCAATGAAGGTCACATTTAGAGAACAAGTCATCATACATTAATTTAGAACACAACTCCTTTGTCATCTCCAGAAGATACTTACTCTTGATGTCTAAAAAATGTAAAAATAATTCCAAAATCCATCCTTCTGGACCGGGGCTCTTATCCCTAGCCATAGATTTTAAAACCACTGTCAATTCCTCCATGGATACCGGCTTATCAATATTCTCACTCTCCTCCTTATTGAACATTCTAGGATACATATTATTGAAGTCCATCTGGTTTTCATAATTTGAAAATTCCCTTGCTCTATATCGATTGTTGAAATTTCAGACCGCTTCCTTTTGTAACTCCTTTTGTGTAGAAATGTAATTTACTTATGCATCCAAAAGGTCCTTGATGGAGTTTTATTTCCTCCTATTTGAATCATGTTTGTGGGAAAATTTTGAGTTTTTGTCTCCTTCTGCCATTCATATGGCATGACTTTTCAACCACCATTCCTCCTCTTGGAATTTTAATATCGGTCGCTTGTGGTCCTCAAGGATCAAAATATTTTGTTTGTAATTTTTAGAGAAATAATTCGGGTTTGTATGATCATTTAGAGACTTTATCTATTCATCTATGGAAGCCATCTCTTTTAAGTGATCCTTATTTTTACCCCTTTCCCACCTGTGAACCTCCTAGTTTAGATTTGTAAACTTAAGAAAAAAAATCTCCATCCTGGAAGAATCCTCTTGGGTAATCAACTTGTTCCAAATATCCTTTACTAGCCCCTCAAATTCCTTGTCCTTTAACCAGGAATGGTTAAATTTGAACAAATGTTCCTTCTACACACAACACCCAATCCATTGTAAGAAAATTGGATCATGGTCTGATAGATTGAATTTTTTGACTTGTGATCGAATATTATCTATCTGATCTTTCAATCTGACGTTCACTAGGAATTGGTACAACCACTTAGATATCCATTACCTCCTTATATGACCATTCCTCCATGTTTTCCTTATCAAAATAAGGATAACATCCTTAATAAATTTGTCTATAAACACTGCCTCGAAATAATCTCCCATCACATCCTTCTTACCCTTAGTGCCCCAAATCATCAGATTAAGGTCCCTTCCTAGAATGATTGAACTCGTTTTCAGTAGGTTGCTTATATCAATGTGATTCCAAAATGTCCTTTTGGTGGAACAAGGAGCATATATGTTGATGAAATGGCTGTGGGAATATGGACCTCTGGGAAAACTAGACACAATGATACCTGCACAAGATTTATGTGCTTGAATATTAAAATGACAAGGATCTCAATGTATTACCAAACCCCCCAATATACTAAATTCGTTTGTAGCACAAAACCACCATACAGGACAAATTTTAAGTAAACATTCCCATGCCCTCTCCTGAGACACCATGGTACCTTGAATTAGGACAACCACAGGCTTCTGCACCTGTATAAGATTTTTCAGGGCATCCCCCAACCCTCGGATGTTGATGGACATAATGATCATGGAGGCGAAAATATATATGGGCACATTCCCTTTGAGTACATAAGAACCAAAAAATTTAGACATACATGACTCACCATAGGAAAGTATTGGATATCCATGATCCTCCTGAAAGGAAGGGGCTAGATTCATTGTAATGGGTGAATATGAAGACACCTTCTTATATTTTGTCCCTCTCTTCTTCTAAATGGTCACATTCTTCCAGGATTCATGTCTAATGTAATCTTCATCACAAGGAACAGGGTTCTCTTAATTGTTAACAATTCAAGTTCTACATACTCACTATATTCAAGGAACTCTTAATCCGAGTTAATCAAATTTGGAGACACATTCCCCCCAATGAAAGACCCAAAGCGAATGGGCGAAGGTTGAAAACCAGTCGATTCCCGTCCAGTCCCCTACTTTGGAGTACATTTTGCTGCGATCGAAGAGGACATAATGGTCTGAAGGTCTGAGGCACACACTTTCTAATGAGAATTTATAATAGAAGCTAATTGAGAAGAACACACTTCTCTTCCCTCTCAAATAACAAGGTTCACACATGCATCTATCCTACCAGTAGATTTATCCACATGCCCACTTGAGAGAAATTTCTCACAATTTCTAGAAACATAAACATTATTTCCAATAGGATGTGAGGAAAAAATTGGGGAATTACTTGGGTCTGATAGACTATTTGAAATCCACTCCAGCGACGATGCCTATTAATATTGTCCTTGATGAAAGTCCTTTGAAACAAATAATCCATCGAAATATTTTTTTGACCTTGCAAGACTCTATGGACATGTCACAATAAGGTGTCCCATCTCATGGCAACCCAAGCAACGAAATGGAACACCCTAGTAATCAACCCATTGTCTAAAAGAACAAGGTCCCCAGAAAAGCTCAATCTTGATAGGTAAGCCCCTAGTGAAATCCATCTCCACAAGCACCTACGCAATCCTTTTGTCCAACAAGCCCATACTTTTTTCCTCTAAGTAGGAAAAGTAGAAAAATTACTAGTGGAGTTTGCAATCTCCTCTATTGCCTTTTTCGACCACAGATCTAAAGGGAGACATGGGAGCTTAACCCATAATAGATTCTTCCTTGGAACTTCCTTGACTGGGTTAAAATCGAGGTACCACCATTGCAATGAAAAGAAACCTTGCCCTTTTAAGTAACGAAATACTACAATTTTCTTTGCATCCACAAAGTGGAGAAAATGAAAAAAAAATCCATTAAAAAGGATATTGATCTTCGGCTTGTAATTCAGGATGGGAGCCCAACTTCTCTCCACCCAAACCTTCATTTCATCACCCTACATCTAATAAATTTCCCACTTTTCAATCAAGGCCCTTTGATTAAGTCCTTCCACTTTGTCCCAGAAAATGTCCACCCCAAAGACGAGTCTATGAATGTTATCCATTGGTTTGACAGCTTTATTTCTCTTTCCCCTATCCCTTTTTCTAGGTTGTGGACCAGACTATCATTAGAGAAATTTTGACGTCTACAATGCACCTCCTAAGAGATATTATAAAATAATAGTGGAAATAATAAAATAAGATTACTCCTAAAAATTGATGTTGATCTTCGTGGTAGTTTAGCGTTCTCACAGCCTATAATAGGGGCAAGCAACAACCCTCTTTTTTAATGTTATTTAGAGTGCCTTTATTTACTTGAACCTAGATACGTTTCTCAAACACTTTGGATCTTATTTTCAAACTCTTAGATTTTCTTATTTATGATTTTTTCTATGCTATGTGAAGAGGCTTACACTTATTCTCTAATACCATATTAAAACTAACAAATAAAGACTGAGATGAAATCAACTGGAAAAAAACTTGGGGCATTGCATGTCCTTCTTATCATTAAATAGATTTTACAATGCATTAGCAACAATATAAAATTGTATATTATTTATCACTTCTAGAGATATCTATGCTTTAAATAATTTTTCTAAAAATATCCAAACTTCTTGTCTAAAAATCTCTTTCTAATATTACCGTGGACTAGTAACTAACTATACAACTACTTTGCTTAAGAGGAGAGATTATTTTTTAATACTAAAAAATGATAAGGCAACTACTCGTGTGATGGGTGCACGACTCCTTTGTAAATGAAGCTTATTTGTTCATTATCTAGGCAATGAGAGACCATATCCTCATCAACACCATATCCTCATCAACAAGGTTCTGAGTAGATTGTTGTACGTATATGTGTTCTAGTCTAGGCTTTTCTTCGAAAGGAAAAGTGAATTGACAATAGTCGTATGGAATCATTTGTTATAGCTTTCACAAATTATTTATGTGTTGCAAATGTTTATGCTTGGAGCCCAAATATTTTGCATTCCATGAAAAACATATATGCATTCTTGTAAAGACCTAAACTCCATACACGCCTGAATTAAGTTGGTGTATGCTACATATATTGGTTTGTTACCAACCCTCTATATCTTATCAACCTACAACAGAGCTTCAATCATTAATTCAAAATTAAAAGTATGTAACATAATGGTATTTGGGTATGTATTCGATAAATTTCTGCTTTGACGGAAAATAATCGAATTGGGAGCCTCTATAACACCATTAGTGATTTAAAGGCCTCTTTCATCAAAGGCAGTATATGAATAATGTTTTAGGGCTTTTCAATGCAACCATTAGAGAATAATTAACCTAGAAGCTTTGAAACGTGTAATACAATAAAAATATTCATCCTTCCGACCCATACTCATTCCTTACAACTTCTACAGGACCATTCGTTATTTCAAATTTTCTAATCCGTTTGTCCCTTGCTTTGTCCAAAATTGCATGATCAAGTTCCGTTGTGGTTACGACATCTCTCATAAGTTTTTGCAAAACAATATTGGAACCCTCCATGTAAATTTTGGTTAAATCATTTCTGGCATGCTTTAATTTTTCTTATTTTGCGAGATTTTTATTTTTCACATATTTTGGGTATGTATTCGATTTTATGCTTTGAGGGAAAACAATCGAATTGGGAGGCTCTATAACATTGTTAGCGGTTTAAATCCCTCTTTCATCAAGAAGGTAGTATATGAATAATGTTTTAGGGCCCTGTCAATATCATTAGACAATCATTAACCTAGAAGATTTGAAACACATAATACAATTAAAAAAAAATTCATCCGTGTGGCCCATACTTGTTCCTTACAACTTCTGAAGGATAATTCGTTATTTCAATTTTACTAATCCTTGTGTCCCTTACCTTGTTCAAAATTGCATGATCAAGTTCTGTTGTGGCCACAACATCCCCCATGAGGTTTTGCAAAACAATATGGGGACCCTCCATGTAAATTTTGTTCAAATCACTTCTTGCATGCTTTAATTTTGTTTATTTTGTGAGATTTTTATTTTTCTCATATTTTCATTTTGATTGCTCAATTGCATGCATTTTTTTGGTAGTCTTCCAGTGATTCAATTTTCATCTCATTCAAACTTTCGATTTGGAAAATATTTTTAGTCAAAGTTTAGTCAAATTTCTCTACTTTGGCATAAAATGTGTAAATATATATTTTACTATATTTTTTATAATTTGTAAATTAAATTAATTTTTATATTTCAATATATTTTAGTTAATTTAATTTTGATTAATTAAGTTAATTAATTTATAAACATCATTTTTAATTAATTAATTATTTTTAATTAATTTATTGCGTCGAGAAGTGCTCTACAACCCAGTGCATGAGGGAGATGTTGTCACGTAACGTAGTACATGAAGGAGATGTCACATAATGTTACATTAAAAAATATTAAAAATATATACGTGTTGGATAATATATATTGTATATGCTAAGGATGTGTGTAACGTTACTTTAATAAATTTAATTAAAAATGTGTGGGCTAATATTAACAAATTCAATTTTGAAAAATATATATATACAATTAAAAAATAGATCAATTAGGTTAAACGTAAACTTA
The DNA here is from genome assembly GCA_034641835.2 of Pinus albicaulis. Classification (NCBI taxonomy): domain Eukaryota; kingdom Viridiplantae; phylum Streptophyta; class Pinopsida; order Pinales; family Pinaceae; genus Pinus; species Pinus albicaulis. Next base: position 948,015,675 of record CM076581.1, read on the forward strand.
AACAGATGTTTAACATTTAACATTTTTAATATAATGTATGGTAAATCAATAAAACCTCTTTTTATATTTACTCCCTAAACTTCTTTATATTTATGAAAACTCAAAAAATAGACTTTATTTCGGTGAAGCCTATGGGCCAAATACCATTTTAATACCATGGGTTAAATACCATAAGTCAAATACCATATTTATAAAAGAGGTATTGTGAATAAATAAATATAAAAGAGGTATTGTAAATAAATCAATATAAAAGAGTTATGGTAAATAAATAAATAAATAATATATATATATATATATATATGTATCAACATCTAATTATATACCAAGCCTATGGGCCAAATACAATGGTAAATAAATAAAATATAAATAAACTAGAGGTATGGTAAATATATAAAACATCTTTTATATTTACTCCATAATCCTCTTTATATTTATGAACACTCAAAAAAGAGGTTTTATTTAGGTGAAGCCTATGAGCCAAATACCATGGGCCAAATTGGAGGGTATCAATATATAAAACCTCTTTTATATTTACTCCATAATCCTCTTTATATTTATTAACACTCAAAAAAGAGGTTTTATTTAGGTGAAGCCTATGAGCCAAATACCATGGGCCAAATTGGAGGGTATCAGAGTTCAGTAGTAAACAGAGCATGGACCTTAGCGGTGGGATTTTTACTGTGGTCCCTATGGAAAGAGAGGAACACAAGAATCTTTCAAAATGTAAAGATGAAAAAATTAGAAATATGGAAACTCATCTTAAAAGGAATAAGAGAAACCATCCTAGCTGAAAAATGGGTGCATGAGGACTAGATAGTCCAGTGCACAGAAGCTAGAATTCTTCATCAGTTAAACCTAATGGAAGATATGCTTGCACCATCCTCTTGGAAACAAAGAGTAGCAGGCTATGCAACAAGAGATGTTTTTATTCAGCCACAACCATGATTCATTAAACTTAATTATGATGGGGCTTCGGAAGGGAACCCAGGACAGGCAGGGGCTGGAGTGATCCGAATGGAAAATGGCATCCACCCATGGTATTCATCTACCCATGGTATTGTAAATGTCATCGACCCATGGTATTCATCCACCCATTATATTTATTCGCCCATGGTATTGTGAGTGACATCTATCCATGATATTCATCCACCCATGGTATGTATCCACCCATGGTATTCATCCACACATGGAATTTACCCATGGTATTGTAAGCGGTATCTACCCATGGTATTGACCCATGGTATTCACCTATGGTATCTACCCATGGTATTGTAACTCAAAAAAAGGCTATAAATAACAAGCCTCACTTTGTAAAAGGACAAACTGTCCACCACAATGTAGTTTCTACAGTTATTCTCTGTTTTAATAAAACAAGTTTCTTTGTGGTTTTATTTTCTTTGTGTTCTCTTTTTTTTTGGCATTCTTATTTTGCAGATCTTGTCAAATCAATTTCAATTTTTTTAGATCTTGGGGTCCTCCCCCAAAGATCCAAATCATGGAGGCATATTTCGAGATTTCACAGGGACAGTCCTAAGGATTTTCGCCATTGATCTTGGATATGTAACTGATAATGAAGCAAAACTTACAGCAGTGAAACTAGGCCTTGAAATTGTGCGTCGAGAACAGTACAATAGAATAGAAATTGAGGGAGACTCTGCCATGGCCACCAGAATACTAAGAAAGCTTCAACAGGGCGGTAGCTAGGAACATATTAGTAAAAGTTGGAGAACAGAAAGGCTAGTGCAGGAAATTAAACAAATAAAGGGATCAATCCATTATATTGTTCCTCACCGCATCAGGAGAGCGGGCAATGAAGCGGCGGATTGTTTAGAAAATTGGGCCTACAACAATGGAGATCAGCTCCTAGATGAACCATGGAGGCAGGAGTTGGAATCATAAATGAGGGAGCTCTGGTGTATAGTGCAACAGGATGGTAACCATGCAAGTCGAGAACAAAACAACCCCCGATCGGGGTGGCTAGCAGTAAGGAGCGGGCCGACAGGACATGGTGGCAAAATGGGAACACCGCATGGAGAGGTAGGATGGCAACGTGTCCACCGTATGCAAGGAGTGGTAGATAATGGCAGTCAGGGTAATGGAGAGGACATCTCCCAAATGAGAACATAATTATGGTAATAAATTTGTATTACATGCAGCTGGAAAAGCCAGCGAGGATGTCAGTTTTTCATTGGAATAAGGGCCGAAGGAATGTTTTGGGGCAAGTTAAGAATGACGACATTCTAACCATTCTCATAATTTCGTTTTGTTGTGAAGAAGTCGGCTCCTCCTGCGCTCCCTCCAGAAGCCATCATTGGCGAAGCTAGTGGATTGCGTGGGTGGCTTGGTATGTATTAAAATTCCTCCTTGCTTTGCAAATGAAGTTGGTATCGGAATTTCGCATCACGCAAAAGAAAATTTTAATTTTTTTAGATTTTCTGTATAATGGTTTTTCCAAGGTTTGTGAAGTCTACAAGGTTGGAAATGTTTGTAAAGCCAGTGGTATAAGTCGTCATAGTTCTGTAAGGATAGAGAATTTAAAAACTACTACTCTTCATCCTCTTGATATTAGAAGGCATGATGAAAATGTCCGTGGGTCTGCCTGGGAAATAGTCTGCATGCAAGTCAATGATGTGAATGTTTGGGAGGGTAGAGTCTAGGAGGGTAGAGTTTCACTCTCAGGTGAGGGTTCTGTGTATTATCATCTGTTGTTGAATAAGGCAGTTAGCGGTTTCGAATCATGGGGCTTAGAAATATGGTGAGCATGCAGAATTTGGGTTCTTGGTAGGGTTGGCATTTGTTTGTTTTGCTATGGGCCATGGTTACTTTTACTAGATATTATACCTCTGTTCTGGGTGGGGGTAGTTAGTATCTTAGGTAGGAAGGCTAAGGGGTAAGGCCAGATTGTTTTTTCAAATTTCTGAAGGGACAAGGTGCCTGCAACTGTTGTCCATCTGTTGCTTTACCCAACTACTGTAATTTCAATTTCCTGCAAATTAACTGTCTTGGAATTTTCTATCGTATTGCTGCTCCAGGAGTTTTCGTTTTCTTTCCAGTCAAGATGGCCAAGAAAACAAGAGGAAGAAAGCCCAAAATGGACAAAGGCAAAGAATCTATCTTAGCCCCACCAGCCAAGACAAGCCAGAAATCTAGAAAATATCTCATGGAGCCCTTAATTTATACTTTTGGAGAAGATACACCATGTTCTTTAAAATCTCGTATTTTTGGATGGGAAACAGAAGCCACAAATAAAATGGAAGAGGAGGATGAATTGGCAGCGGAAGAATTGCAACATATGATTAACGATCCGGGGCATACTCATGGGAGAATCTCATTGTTTCAGCACTCAATCAGAACATATTGGTTGGTAAAATGCCTGTTGGTAAAAGCCATAATGTCAATTCAGGAAGTAGGGAAGCCCAATTTAGTCCCCACCTTGGCAAAGATTAATAGAAACATTCAGGAAATCAACCTGCGTCAACTGCATCAATATGCTCGTCTTGGCAGAATGGAGAAAGATATAAAATCCATGCAACAAGTTGAAATACCAGGTTCCAGTGTCAAAGATCTGGCCTCGGTGGAGTCAGATGATGACTAGAGCTAACAGTTCTAGTTTTTTAGCGGATAGCTTTACTTATGTTTTCAGTAAATATTACTTATCTATTCTATAAATGTTAATATTAGTAAACTTTGATATCATTTATCTTAAGACTCTGTTTAGGAGATTAAGGAAGTATATGTTTTGGATGGTATACAATGCACTTAGATGGGCGACAGACCTACTTTCCTTCTGGCAGGTTGAGGTCTAATTTTTGTATCCATTATGCCCGCTTTTTATATTAATAGAAAATGGAAAGGAACTACTAAGCTTACAAAAAAAAAAAAACCATGGGACAAATTATTATTAATACCATGCAAAAAAATGTTATTGACCCTAATATTAATATTAAAAGTTTATTATTATTATTGAATTTAATAAATTTGGATTAATACAATATTAAATTTATTGTATGATCCAGATTTATGCAGGAACACAATAAAATAGATAAATAAATATAAACGCAGAGATGCAACAGAAATAAAACTTCATTTCATTAATATCAAATAACCGAAATATGCTTACAGACAAAATGAACATAAGCTAGCTAGGGTGATGGTAGCTTCTCTGAAAAGAGATGTGCGACTACATGCCTCTGATATGTGTTAAAATGAGGCTCTAAGGCCTATTTATTATTGTGAAATAGTGGAAAACCATAAACATCGAAAAACCTAACCCTAGGAGATGAAACACCAAACTATGGGCCCCGTTGGGGTAAATTGATACATCAATTTCCCGGGTCGTAACTTTGGCATACGATATCCGTTTGACACACATGATACCTCATTAGAAAGATCTATCTAATGAATAAAACTGCTAACAATGAATTTTGAGTTGAAATGACCTATTTTTCCTCGGTAATTTTCCAAAAAAACATCGTTTAGTGTCTCAAAATGGCTTCAGAAGTTCATGACTCGAACAACTGCGAAAAAAAAGTAAATTGTGCTACAATTAAGGAAACTGAAAAACTGAAAGAAACAATGGTGGGGATATAAGTGGAATAGGTGGGTGGCCACCAATATCCACTTGGATCATTCCTCCCCCCTTAGGAAGCAATGGTCCCCATTGCATTGAGTTCCTCCATGAGATGAGGAAACTTCTACTGAACTTGTTCCCTAGTGAGCCACTTTCCCTGGTGAAGGAGTTACCCTACTATGACAAATTGACATAGTTTAATTATTTGTTGTTGCTTGTTCTTGATTCGTGTGTCCATGATCCAATCAGTTGTGGCTTGTTCCATGTATTATGGGTTTAACTATGTTGGTGTGAGTTGTTCTGCAATGTCAGATGTGTCCAACAATGGTGAAAAGTAGGGTCGAAGGCGGTCCACATTGAACATTGGGTGCATACCAAGGAAAGTTGGAATAGTGACCTCGAAGGCATTGTCCCCTACTGACTTGGTGATGGTGTATGTCCCATATCAGAGTGGGTAAAGCTTGTGGTGGGGACTGGCAAGGCGTTCCTTCTGCTAATGTAGCCAAACTTTGTCTCCAACCTGGAACTTGTGTGGTACTCGATGTTGATCATGTTGCTGCTTGTACTTGGCATTTGATTTCTCCAAGTTATCGTGGACCTGTTGGTGGATGGGATGCGTTCAATAAATCTAGTTGCTTTATCAACCTCAGATAGTACATGTGAGGAGCTTGGCCTGATGTGCCCTTTCTGTAACAACTCTTGGAAAAAACGATATAATCCTGATGTTTTGTTTCTCTTTATTGGTGAAGCCACCCGATGGTATATGGTTGTGGGTGTGTTGTGGTAGGTAGGGCGAGTCGCTTCACGACCTCTAATGAAATGACATTCTTTTGGCTTCCGCTATCGATAAGCAATTGCAGTGGATAAACCTTTACACCACTTCCCCATGTCCTTCTTTGGTTTTGTGGTGTTGTTCTAACTCTCCCCGCTTTGTCTTTTCCCCTTGTTTTGTGGTTCAGGGGCGCATTTCCCTGGCTTTGGATTTGCAGATCGAAAGTCTTGCTTCTTATGCTTAAATTTCTACTCAATATTGGCATATTGATATGTCGTGCCAAGCGAGGTAATGTCGAGGAACTCCATTTCCTCTTGAATGTATCTATGCAAACAATTATGGTACTTGAGCACCAAATTTTTCTCTGAAACTTTAATACCCAACTTTGTGCGTAGGGTATGGAACAAATTCATCAGCTCATGCACATCTTGATCCCTTTGTTGTCACATCGTGGTCCATTGGATGTACTTGTCCTCATAGCTCTCCATAGGGTAATATTGTTCCTTGATGCCATTTCGAAATGAATTCCAAGTGGGTTCGGCCGAGAACAGAGAGGTTTCCCTCTCGTCCTTTTGCTCACAGTAGGTTTCCCACCAGTCTTTGACATGGGACGTGGCTTTGAAGAGTGCAAAATTAATATTTTCTCAGTCAGAGAAATCATGGACCGTGAAATACCCTTCTAGCAAATTCAACCATCTATCTATGGCTTATGCATCTATCTAGCCTTCAAAGGAGTGGTGCCTCCAGAGTGGTTGTTGGATGTAGATGCACCGTCGGTGGGCAACCGTTGAAGAAACTAGGAAAATTTATCCATCATCACATTATTTTGTTTCTCGAGGGCTCCTCGAGCAATATTTTGGTAGGATCTCTTGCTCCCTTTTCTTTATTTTCTTCCCCCATGGGCGTTCTTCGGGGTTCACGAGGTTGATCTTGCAAAGGTTCAACCAAATCAAGCCCGAAATCCTTATACCCCGACCTCATTGGGGACATGCAAAGAAGGATCGAGAAAGAGCATATCGCTATGATACCATTGATCCAAATTATGCGGGAACGCAATAAAATAAAAAAATAGACATAAACGTAGAGATTTAGTAGAAATAAAACTTCATTTCAGTAATATCGAATAACTAGAATATGCTTACAGACAAAATGGACATAAACTAGCTAGGGCGATGGTAGCTTAGCTCTGAGAAGGGATGTGGCGGCTACATGCCTTTGAATTGTGCTGCAATGAGGCTCAAAGGCCTATTTATTATTGTGAAACAATGGAAAACCATAAACATCCAAAAACCTAACACTAGGAGCTGAAACACCAAATTATGGGCCCCATTGGGGTAAATTGGTACATCAATTTCCCGAGGTCTAATTTTGGCATATGATCTTTGTTTGACGCACACGATACCTCGTTAGAAAGATCTATTCAAGTACTACAATTGTTCAAAGAAAATTTTGAGTTGAAAACTCACATTTTTCCTTGATGATTTTCCAAAAAAATGTAGTTTAGGGCCTCAAAATGGCTTCGGAAGTTCATGACCCGAAAAACTGCCAAAAATAGTAAATTGTGCTACAATTAAGGAAACTAAAAAATTGAAAGAAACAATGGTGGGGGTCCAAGTGGAATAGGCGGGTGGCCACCAATATCCACCTGGATAATTATATTACAATATATATTAATATATCATGATATATATTAATATATCATGATATATTTTAATATATCATGATATATTAACTATATATATAAATATGTGTGTGTGTGTGTGTGTGTGGGAAGAACAAAGACATAGAGTAATAGAGGTGGAGAGACAAGGGGAATCACAAGGGTGAAATGGATATAAACTGAAGGAGAGGGGAGAGAATGAATGAAGAGAGAGAGAGGGGGAGAGGATTGAGAGAGGTAGAGAAGGGTAAGAAAGGGAGAGGGAGACACAGAGATGGAAGGGGGAGAGATATAAGGAGATAGGGAAGGATATATTTAGAGGATTGGAGGGTAGATAGAGAGAGAGAGAGATGTGGGAAGAGAGAGGGTGGTAGGAGAGCAAGGGAGAGAGAGGAAGGACAAGAGAGAGGACTTAAGAGAAAGGAGGTGAAAGGGAGGGATAGATAGATGGAGTTGGAGGGGGAAAGAGGGAGGGAAGAAGAAATACACAGAGAGTGAGAAGTGGAGAGAGAGAGGGAGTAACAAGGGATAGATGGAGAGAGTGTATATGTTTAGAGGTGAGATAAATAGACAAAGAAGGAGATATGGAGAGAAGGGGGAGGTAAGGAGAGAGAAGGATAGAGCGAGGGAAATAGTAACATAGTTGGAGAGAGATACAAATAATTATGAGGGAAGAGAGAGAGAGAGAGAAATGGGGAAAGAGATAAGGAGGTAGGAGAGAAAGCGAGAGATAGGAAGGATGAGATATAGGAGGATAATGATGGGGAAAGATATAGGATTGGAGGGAAGAGAGAGAGAGAGAGAGAGAGAGATGAGGGGAGAGAGAGGGAGTTAGGAGATAAATGGAAAGAGAGGAAGGATGAGAGAGATGATGAGAGAGGGAAGAAGAGAGGAGGAGAGAGGGAGGGACAGAGAGATGTATTTGGAGGGGTAGAGAGCGAGGGAAGAAGAAATACATAGAGAGTGATAAGTGGAAAAAGATAGGAAGTGACAAGGGAGAGATGGAGAGAGAGAGTGTATGTTTGGGGGTGAGATAAAGAGACAAAGAAGGAGTGATGGAGAGAATGGGGGCATAGAAGAAGAGAGGGAGGGATGTAGTAACAGAGTTGGAGGGTGAAGAGGGAGAGAGAGAGAGAGGTGGGAGAGAAAGGGAGAGAGGGGAAGGAAGAGAGAAGATGTGAGAGAGTGGAGAGAGGGAGGTAAAGAGAGATTAAGTTGGAGGGGGGGAGAGATGGAGGTAAGAAGAAATACATAGAGAGATAAAATTGGATGGATAGAGAGGGAGTGATAAGGAATATGGAGAGAGGGGGAGAGAGGATAGTAGGAGGAAAGAGAGAGAAGCGGGGAAGAGGGAAAGAAGGGGAAGAGAGAGAGCGAGAGTGAGAGGAGTAGGGAGGGATAGATAGATAGATTGGAGAAAGAGAGTGTATGTTTTCGAGGTGATATAGAGAGACAAAGGGAGATAGAGATTTCTGGAAGATGAAGAGAGGGAAGAAGAGAGATATGGAGAGAGGGAGGGAGGGACAAAGAGATTGATAGATATGGAGTGAGAAAGCATGTGTTTTTGGGGGGGTGAGATAGAGATATAAATAATGAGAGATGGAGGGAGATGTATATATAGATTAAGGGGGGAGAGAGGGAAGAGTATTTCTTCACCTAGATGCATTGATTTCAGTGTAGATGGTGATTTTTAATCCTATTTGATTGCTTGCACTAGATGCATTGATTTCAGTGTAGATGGTGATTTCTAATCCTATTTGATTGATTTCACTAAATGCATTGATTTTAGTGTAGATGGTGATTTATAATCGTATTTTATTGCTTGCACTAAATGCAATGATTTCAGTGTAGATGTTGGTTTCTAATCCTATTTGATTTTGCACTAAATGCATGGATTTCAATGTAGATGGTTATTTCTAATCCTATTTAATTAATTGCACTAGATGCATTGATTTCAATGTATATTTTGATTTATAATTATGATTGAATTCTTTCACTAGATGCATTGATTTCAATGTATATGATTTCTAATCCTATTTGATTGCTTGCACTAAATGCATTGATTTTATTGTAGATGGTGATTTCTAATCCTATTTGATTGCTTGCACTAAATGTGTTGATTTCAGTGTAGATGTTGGTTCTAATCCTATTGATTGATTGAATTATATGCATTGATTTTGGTGTAGAAGTTTTTTTCTAAACTTATTTAGTTGTTTGCATTACATGCATTGATTTCAGTGTAGATGTTGATTTCTGATTTGATGTAATTGGATGTATGATGGTACATTAATTTTAAAGTGATTGGATTAATAGTGCATATTGATTTCAATGTAAGCACAAAAAATTATTGGAATTGTACATTGATTTTTGTGTTATAGTAATTCAACCTATTAATATTGGATAACAAGAGAGACACGGTATGAAGTTTACCTCAACAACTTGAGCTAAATATTTAAATGGTTTATGATTTCAACTTTACTTTTCATATAATCGATATGAGAAGATGATTAAACTAACAAGGGTGACAATAAGAATAGTAGAAGAAAATAGTTTGAGATTGATCACAATAAATAATATTTGTAATTGACTACATTCTCATTATTCACATTTTCTATCATTCAAGTGACTATTACAATGTCACTTTACATTCAAAATTTTTATTTCATTATTTTTCATCATTAAAGTTATTAACAATATTTATCATCTCAAAAAATTGACGTAACTCAGAAAATTTAATATTAAAATGACCAGATTAACCTTAGACACAATTAGCTTATTTGAAATGATTATATTAATATTATATTTATTTACATATTATTGATAAAATTAATCATATATTCGATAAATTTTCCCTGGTCGCGACTGAAACCAACCTAGATCCATCTTAACTCTGGATCTATCAAGTGCCGAGAGGGATCAAATATCTCAAGGTTCAAACCTTTCCTCAAGTTTTTCACTCAAAAAATAGGTTTGCACCTCTAAAGATTTGATCCCTCTCGGTGCTTGATAGATCTAGAGTTAAGATGGATATAGGTTAGTTAGTTATTAATTTATTTTTATTTGTTTAATAATTATTTAAAAAATCATTGAATACAAGAATATGTATATATGTATATATATATATATATATATATATATATATATATATATATATATATAATGATGATGATGATGATGATGATGGTTAACATCCACTAAGACCAAACTTTGGTCTATCGGACCTATAATTTTCTTAGTTCTTAATTGTATGGCTTCTCGTCTTTCTTGGAGAGATTGGTGTTGTAACTTTCTTTTTCTTCTCTACGGTCTTCCACTTTCATTTATCTTGCACCTCCTTCATCTCTTCTGATTCTTGGATACTGTTGTCTTATCTTCGGGATCTAGGAGATGTGCTCTGCTGCTAAATGAAGACTTCTTTTGCGCGGTATTCGAATCCTCATAATTGTTGATGCTTGAGGGGATATTGAGTTCATTTTTTTGTTGTTGGTGTTAGCCACCTATAATATTTGATTATAGCAAAAGGTGGCTAAGACTTTTTGAGCCTCCAAGGAACAAATTTTATTACTAAAAAGTGTTGGCTCTTGAAGACTCTTGAAGGCCTTATGCCTCTGTCCAAAATCTTCATTGCCGTTCCCATTTTGTACTCAGAAATTCTGTTGATTTCATGAGAACTAACTGCTGAAAAACCATCATTTCCCCCCTTCTCAAAACTTCATTTTCTCCATAAAAAATCCCTTTTTTTCATGATTCCTCTTCTTCCCCTCATGAAAATCACTTTTATAAAGTTAAAGACTCACTCTTTAACCTTACCGAAACCTCCAAAATCCATTAAAAACTTTGAAAATTTCATAAAAAACAAAGTTTTATTATTATGGACTTAAGCCCCTTGGGCTAAGTCCTAACCACTTCCCCCACATGCCTACACCCAGGAACCAGGTGCTAAGCCCCTCACAGGCGCTTATCGCATCGCAAAATTTCAAAGTGCGCAAGTCTTTTGTCATAGACCAAAAGTTCCGATTGCGATTAGCCTTTTTGTGTTTAACACTCCCGATTATATTATCTTTCATATAAAACATAAAGCCCACCTCGGTGCTTAAAACCTTGTAAAATTTCATTCCCGATCCATTTTTCCTTCGTAAAGTCTTAAAACCCATTTTTATAAAGTTTAAATCTAAAAAAATAAAGTCACGTGTTGAATATTTCAAATGGGTAGATTAAAAAGACTGATCGCGCAATCGCAATCAGAGAAATAAAATGGGTTGATTGAAAAGGTTGCATCAAAACTTTCCAATGCGATCAGAACTTATAGGTATAAACTATGCCCCGCCTTTTCATTTCATATGACTTTCCCCGGGACCAAGTGTTAAGGATCCCGGGCGCCAATCGCAATTGGAGAAAATGTTACAATGGGTTGATTGAAAGACCAGGCCCGATGGCCCGATTGCGATTCGCCCTTTTGTTTTATGTACGCCCCGGGCATATCACATTTCGTAAAGACCAAAGGCCCCACAGCTGGGCGCCTGTCCACCTTATATATATTTTCCGCCCCATAAAACCTTTGTTTTATTCCAAAGTTTGAGTTTTTATATATTATAAAGGTCTTACCACCGGTCTGTTCTAAAACAAATCCCCACCGTTGATCGAAAGCCGATCAAGCGGCCAACACTCCATCGCATCGAAGTTTTCCAATCGCATCGCAACTTTCACATCGCGTCCACTTGTTTCTCCCATCGATTGGCCATACCCCGATTCATTCTCCACCGTTGATCTAACATTTAGACCGACGGCTTGCGCTTCATTGCATTGCATTTCTCAATCGCATCGCATTTCTTAAATTGCTACGTTATATTTCCTCCCTCGATTGGTCAGTCCCCCGATTGATTCTCCACCATTGATCTCGTCCTTAGATCAACAACCATCACTTAATCGCCTCGGCCTTTCCAATCGCGCAATCACATCGGATTTTCTCATCACACCCCTTTTCTCCTCCCACCGATTGCGATTCCCCGATTAGATCTGGACTGTCCACGTGTCCAGATCCAACGACCACGCTCCTCCCCGCAGCCTTCTAAGCAGTTTAACCCAAGAACACAAGATTTATTAATAAGTTTGTGTTTTCATAGGTGTTTCAACGGTTTTTTCATTATAAAAGAAGAAAAGCTGAGGGCTGAGAATGACGATTCTCATGCCCTCGATTTATTAAAGATAAGCCATCCACAGGTTTTTTCTCCACGTTTCATCAACGCTTCATGGGCATTGATGCCGTGAAGGGACCTGTGCGGCCTACACATCGACAAGACACTGTGATTTAAATCACATCTAAAAGAGTATCAGTTCTTGAAGACAGAATTGTGGAGATCACAGCTAAGAATAATTATCAAAGCCTAATCCCCCCAAATTAAACATAGTTAAAGGGAAATCACAAATGTTTAACAGACAGAAAGGCCTCCACCGCCACTTTTGAGGCAAATTGATTCCTCTCGGCTACCACAGGGCCACATGTTTCCTCAAAGCATTCAAACAGAGGCTAAACTTATTGAAGAAAATCAGATATTCGCCTCCAGCACATCCAGGGAGTTACTTCTGCAAGGAAATAAATGCAGAAATATCTACAGAGTTACTCCAAACATTACGCAGAGACTAAAAGTCAATAAAGCTCCCACCGAGCTTTGATATTAATTGTAAAATAGTTAATACAGTGAAACACCTGTAAACTTCTTCATTGAGCCCCTCAAAAGGCCAAGAAGTCTTGAATCTATATTAATTGCCTCGAGAGATCTTTTATCAGATCTCACCTCCTCATCCTTCTATAAATACTTTTGTATAAGATGAGAACTTGTTGGTTGGTTTTTGTTTGATCCCAAGTTGTAATACTGAACCTCTTTGAAATAAATACATAGTCTGTTGAAGTTGAAGAACAAATTGAAGTCTTGGAGGTTTTGATGATGTTGTTGCATGCTTGTTCCTGAGAAGGCTCTATCATTGGATCCATGAGCTTGGCTGTTGGTGAAGTATTCTGAACTGTTTTATGTTTTCCCCTATTTTCATTATGTTCCATAATTTCTTACTACAGTAGGCTGAAATTTTTAGGCTAATAAATGACTCCTCGAAGCACCTTAGACCTGTTCATCCTTCACTGTTTTATGTTTTCTTCTGCTGAAGTATTTTAGATTCTTTAATTTCTCTCTTTAGTCTTCATGCTCGTTTATTTCCTTAATAGTTCGAATAGTTGGTTTCAGCATGATTTATGGTTCTCCCTGCTTGTCTGCTGCCGCTTAAAAACCGTTATTGAAGTCTCCCTTTGAAGTTCTTTTCTTACAGTGAATCAAAGAGGTTGGTTTTGATCTTTCCCTTTGTCTTCACTTAAAAAGTTGGCTTAAAGGTCATTATAATTATGATCATAGATGTTTTTAGGTGTTCCCTCTTCTATGACTGTAATTATCAATGAATATTTTATGTTTTCTAAGTCATTTGAAATAAAATCTTTGAGGAAATAGGGTGTTCCCTGAATCTTAGATTTAATTTTAAAAGTTGTTTTGAAATCATTATTTGCTTAAAGGTGTTATTTGTAGAATTTATGGTTAGCCCTGTCTATCAAAGAGCTCTTTATTGTTCAAATTATGCTTTCGAATTCCCTTTGTTGAGAATTAAACCTCTCTTTCCAAATCATTAATGTTCATCTCATTCCAAAAACAAAAGGATCTTGTGGCCAAGTTAGATTTTCCCTTTGATATCCCATATCCATTGATGAGTATGTTATGAACTCTTCTTGACTCCATTGCCCATTGAATCAGATGTTTCTCCATTCTGTGTATCTTTCCTAGACCTTTCATGTTCTGTTTTATCAATTCATCCAACCAAACAAACAAACAAACACCTGCACTTAATAACTAGTCTAAAATCAATACTCTAAGTACACAAGACAAACCTTTGCAAACAAATATTCGAGAGATCCCTCTCTGAGAATAGGAGGAATAGATCCTGGGACTCTAAAGATTGGTTCTAATGTTGCCTTGTCTTTTGATTTTCCAAACTATCAAAACATGAGACCCCAACATAGTGGCGATCACGGTGGGACCTATGAGTTCATAGTTGCATAGCAAGCTCTTATAGACTCATTAGTCTTTCAAAAAACCATAGAAACTCAGAAAAACCCAAAAATATTTTAGTTTGGCTTCATAATAAACATGGTGGTGGAACCATAAAACATTTTACCTTTACAAAAGCTAAAAATTTTCCACCTGGTGACTCCACTAGCCTCTAGTAGCCCTATTACCCTTCCATTCCTTGTAGACTCCCTTGGGAATGCATTGAGCAAACCAAATCATGCTGTTGGTGGACAACAATTTTCAAAATCTTCCACCTGGCGACTCCACAATCCAAAAAGACCTAATAACTCCACTGGTAGAAGACTCTGAACTGGTTTAATAGACACATTGACCTCTTTCTTTATTTATAAAATGATTCCAAGGATACAACGAAGGTATGCCCCAATGAGCAAGGAGCATATCCCTGGATTCCCACACAAAATGCCTGAAGTAGATTGGTTAGAAAACTTACCTATCTTTTAGGGCGAAAAAGTTGATAACCCCTTGCTACATCTCATCAAGTTTCATATACATGTGTGGAAGTTCAAGGTTCAATGGCACGAAAACTGCCTAATGAAAATTTTCATGGCAACATTAGAAGGAAAAGCTAGGAATTGGTATGAATGGTTAGAACCCAAAAGTTTGTTTTCTTTAAAAGACATGCACCAAGTATTTTACAAGAATTATAAAGGAAACTCTCCATCCTTGTCATGGGATTGTTGTGATCAATCTCAGAACATCATACAGTACCTGTTAGATATTGATGTGGATTTGGATAGAATGTATCCTGAAGATCTGTTAACAGCCATTCAAGAATTTCATATGCATCCTAGCTATCACAAGAACATGGATGAAACAGCTGAGGAAGAAAACAATCAAGAGACCACAGATATTCCTCAAGATATTCCTGAAAAATTAGATGCTGGTCCATCATCCCTTACAGTTGATGAAACACTCCTGCCCATTCACATAATGAACTTTGTTGTAAAGATTTGGAAATTTCTTCTGTAAATCAAAATAAAGAAAGACCTGCTGATAACCCAGTATGTTTGATTGGTAATATTACTTATATTTATGATTATCCTAACTTTGATCTATCTAGTGATGATACTTCCCAAACAAAAGTTAATTTTGCAGGTTCATCATTAGTAGATTTATGGGAGGAAGATCAGTTCCTTCAAAAAAGAAATGAACCAGTGAAGACTATCTATGATACTAATGACGAAAGTTTTCAAAACCTAGAAACTTTCAGCTCAAAGGATGAAGGGGAAAGCAACGAAGAAATTTTTGAGCAAGTTGAAACCAAGAAACCTTCTCTTAAAAAAGAAGAAGCAATAGAGCAAACCCCTGCTCAAGAATACATTGATATTTTCACAGAGCTCAGTCTATTAAATCAGAATATCTTAGAGCTACAAGAAGACAACACTGTAATATATGATGAGTCCTCCAGTTCAGATAATAATGAAGATGAGGAAGTTTGTCTTCCTCAAAATAATCTTTGCCTTAATCCAGTGGAGGAAAAAGAGATGATCTTGCTTGAAACACGTCTTCCAAATACTCTTAACCAGGCATTATTTCAAGATCCCTGTGCTCATTTCTTGAAAATCTTTGAAGAAGGGATACAGGTTATTAGGAGAAGTATATTACAAAAAGCAAGAGGATTATTTAACACTGCTGCTAAAAAACAAAAAGAATGGGAATGGCCCTGTTTGTCCAACCTGCCCAAGGAGATGAAGAAGGGCCAATCATGGAATCATTTGCTGGATTGGTTGTACTGGAAAAGAGAGTTCATTAGCTAAAACATGTAAATGTTCTAAGTTAGATTAGGTTAGATAGGAAAGCAATAAAGCTCACCTTTGAGCATTTAGTTAGTTGTCGATTTTTGTCTTGTAAGAAAAAGAAAAATCTAAAAAACAATAGAAAAGAGAAAAGAGGGAAGATTGTAAAAGAAGAAAGGTATAGCCCCATACCACAAAAGAGAAACAAATCTGAAAGTGTGCAAGCTTAAATTCCACTCCTAAAAACACACTTCTAGTTAGTCAAACAACCTAATCTTGACTAACTAGTTTTAAATTTTCTGCTGATAGGATAGTGAATTCGATTTGCCAAGCTGTTTAATCTTGGCTTATCAGTAGATAGATTAGGATAGAAATCAAAAGTTAAAACATACTCAAAATCTGAGCCTAACATTTCAAAAAGAGAATGACTCAAATCTGTTTTGTTTTCTGAGTCAAAAAGGATAAAAATCTGGTTCTAATTAGTTCAAAATCTGAACCAGATGGCAAAGGAGAAATAGCTCAAATAAAGTCAAAACAGAGCTGTAAAAAGATGAAGGAAGTGCTTTGAATTTTTAATCATAAGCCTTCATCATTTTGTTTTAATTTTCTGCAAATAATAATCTATGTGCAGCTTTTTTTTATGCCATAGATCAGTGTCAAGTTAGACTGTTCAATCCTAACTTGAATGTTTTTTAAATTTCTGCTTTAGCAATTAGAGAATAAAAATATGTTATATTGTTTAATCCTAACAGAATAGTAGATTAGGTAGAGAAGCATATGGGCTCAACTGTTTAATCTGAGTTCATGAAGAAATAAGTAGTAGAAATAGATTAGATTTTTTGCTTTCAAAAGAATAAAATGTTGAAAGAGAGTTTACCAATCCAAGTGCACTCTAAGGAAGAAAAAATGTTAGATTAGTAGGATTGGGTAGGTATAAAGCTTGTTGATGAAAGATCCATTGTTTTCCATGGTTGTTAGCGTTTCCAGAGCAAAATAAGATCATTCAATCAAAGAAAGGCAGCCCAATGGATGAGGCAACTGATTAGCCTCCTAGAGAATGCAAGTCTGAAGTTCTTGATGCCTTCAAGAAGGCATCATCCCCAAGTGGAGCCACTGTTAGCCACCTATAATATTTGATTATAGCAAAAGGTGGCTAAGACTTTTTGAGCCTCCAAGGAACAAATTTTATTACTAAAAAGTGTTGGCTCTTGAAGACTCTTGAAGGCCTTATGCCTCTGTCCAAAATCTTCATTGCTGTTCCCATTTTATACTCAGAAATTTTGCTGATTTCATGAGAACTAACTGCTGAAAAACCATCATTTCCCCCTTCTCAAACCTTCATTTTCTCCCCTTTTTCTCCATAAAAAATCCCTTGTTTTCATGATTCCTCTTCTTCCCCTCATGAAAATCACTTTTATAAAGTTAAAGACTCACTCTTTAACCTTACCGAAACCTCCAAAATCCATTAAAAACTTTGAAAATTTCATAAAAAACAAAGTTTTATTATTATGGACTTAAGCCCCTTGGGCTAAGTCCTAACCAATTCCCCCACATGCCTACACCCAGGAACCAAGTTCTAAGCCCCTCACAGGCGCTTATCACATCGCAAAATTTCAAAGTGCGCAAGTCTTTTTCCATAGACCGAAAGTTCCGATTGTGATTAGCCTTTTTGTGTTTAAAACTCCCGATTATATTATCTTTCATATAAACCATAAAGCTCGCCTCGGCGCTTAAAACATTGTAAAATTTCATTCCTGATCCATTTTTCCTTTGTAAAGTCTTAAAACCCATTTTTCTAAAGCTTAAATCTAAAAAACTAAAGTCACGTGTTGAATATTTCAAATGGGTAGATTAAAAATACCGATCGCGCAATTGCAATCGGAGAAACACAATGGGTTGATTGAAAAGGCCGCATCAAAACTTTCCGATGTGATCAGGACTTATACATATAAACTCTACCTCACCTTTTCATTTCATATGACTTTCCCCGGGACCAAGTGTTAAAGATCCCGGGCGCCAATCACAATCGGAGAAAATGTTACAATGGGTTGATTGAAAGACCGGGCCCAATGGCCCGATTGCGATTGGCCCTTTTGTTTTATGTACGCCCCGAGCATATCACATTTCATAAAGACCAAAGGCCCCGCAGCCGGGCGCCTGTCCACCTTATATATATTTTCCGCCCCATAAAACCTTTTTTTTATTCCAAAGTTTGAGTTTTTATATATTATAAAGGTCTTACCGCCGGTCTGTTCTAAAACAAATCCCCGCCATTGATCGAAAGCCAATCAAGCGGCCAGCGCTCCATCGCATCGGATTTTTTCAATTGCATTGCAACTTTCACATCACGTCCACTTGTTTCTCCCACCGATTGGCCATACCCCGATTCATTCTTCACCATTGATCTAACCTTTAGACCGACGGCTTGCGCTTCGTCGCATCGCATTTCTCAATCGCATCGCATTTCTTAAATCATTGCGTTATATTTCCTCCCCGATAGGTTAGTCCCCCGATTCATTCTCCACCATTGATCTCGTCCTTAGATCAACGACCATCGCTTAATCGCCTCGGCCCTTCCAGTCGCGCAATCGCATCGGAGTTTCTCATCGCACCCCTTTTCTCCTCCTGCCGATTGCGATTTCCTGATTAGATATGGACTTTCCACGTGTCCAGATCCAACAGCCACGTTCCTCCCCATAGCCTTTTAAGCAGTTTAACCCAAGAACACAGGATTTCTTAATAATTTTGTGTTTTCGCAGGTGTTTCAACGGTTTTTTCATTACAAAAGAAGAAAAGCCGAGGGCTGAGAATGACGATTCTCATGCCCTCGATTTATTAAAGAGAAGCCATCCACGGGTTGTTTCTCCACGTTTCATCAACGCTTCATGGGAATTGATGTCGTGAAGGGACCTGCGCGGCCTACACATTGACAAGACACTGTGATTTAAATCACATCTAAAAGAGTATCAGTTCTTGAAGACATAATTGTGGGGATCACGGCTGAGAATAATTATCAAAAGACTAATCCCCCCAAATTAAACACAGTTAAAGGGAAATCACAAATGTTTAACAGAAATAAAGGCCTCCACCGTCACTTTTGAGGCAAATTGATTCCTCTCAGCTACCACAGGGCCACCTGTTGCCTCAAAGCATTCAAACAGAGGTTGAACTTATTGAAGAAAATCAGATATTCGCCTCCAGCACAACCAGGGAGTTACTTCTGCAAGGAAATAAATGCAGAAATATCTACAGAGTTACTCCAAACATTACGCAGAGCCTAAAAGTCAATAAAGCTCCCACGGAGCTTTGATATTAATTGTAAAACAGTTAATACAATGAAACACCTGTAAACTTCTTCATCGAGCCCCTCAAAAGGCCAAGAAGTCTTGAATCTATATTAATTTCCTCGAGAGATATTTTATCATATCTCACCTCCTCATCCTTCTATAAATACTTCTGTAGAAGATGAGAACTTGTTGGTTGGTTGTTGTTTGATCACAAGTTGTAATACTGAAACTCTTTGAAATAAATACATAGTCTGTTGAAGTTGAAGAACAAATTGAAGTCTTGGAGGTTTTAATGATGTTGTTGCATGCTTGTTCCTGAGAAGGCTCTATCATTGGATCCATGAGCTTGGTTGTTGGTGAAGTATTTTGAACTATTTTATGTTTTCCCCTATTTTCATTATGTTCCATAATTTCTTACTACAGTAGGCTGAAAGTTTTAGGCTAAGAAATGACTCCTGGAAGCACCTTAGACCTGTTCATCCTTCACTGTTTTATGTTTTCTTCTGCTGAAGTATTTTAGAGTCTTTAATTTCTCTCTTTATTCTTCATGCTCGTTTATTTCCTTAATAGTTCGAATAGTTGGTTTCAGCATGATTTATGGTTCTCCCTGCTTGTCTGCTGCCACTTAAAAACTGTTATTGAAGTCTCCCTTTGAAGTTCTTTGCTTACAGTGAATCAAAGAGTTCGGTTTTGATCTTGCCCTTTGTCTTCACTTAAACAGTTGGCTTAAAGGTCGTTATAATTATGATCATAGATGTTTTTAGGTGTTCCCTCTTCTATGACTGCAATTATCAATGAATATTTTATGTTTTCTAAGTCATTTGAAATAAAATCTTTGAGGAAATAGGGTGTTCCCCGAATCTTAGATTTCATTTTAAAAAAAATTTTGAAATCATTATTTTCTTAAAGGTGTGATTTGTAGAATTTATGGTTAGCCCTGTCTATCAAAGAGCTCTTTATTGTTAAAATTATGCTTTTGAATTCCCTTTGTTGATAATTAAACCTCTCTTTCCAAATCATTAAGGTTCATCTCATTCCAAAAACAAAAGGATCCTATGGCCAAGTTAGATTTGCCCTTTGATATCCCATATCCATTGATCAGTATGTTATGACCTCTTCTTGAATCCATTTCCCAATGAATCAGATGTTTCTCCATTATGTGCATATTTCCTAGACCTTTCATGTTCTGTTGTATCAATTCATCCAACCAAACAAACAAACAAACACCTGCACTTAATAACTAATCTAAAATCAATACTCTAAGCACACAAGACAAACCTTTGCAAACAAATATTCGAGAGATCCCTCTCTGAGAACAGGAGGACTAGATCCTGGGAATCTAAAGATTGGTTTTGATGTTGCCTTGTCTTTTGATTTGCCAAACTATCAAAACACGGGACCCCAACAGTTGGGCGGGGCTTTCCCTCTACTTGTCTTGAGGGTTGTTTCTTTCTTGCCTGATTTCTTGCAATTCAGAGTTTTCTGGAGAGTATTCTTCCTTGATGAGATTGTAATGTTCCTTTTGTGCTCCTTCCCACCATGTATATCTATGGTGATTCTTTCTAGCATAATTTTTCTAGGAGACTTTTGGGCAATTTTTGGCTAGATGGCCTGTCTCAAAGCAGGATCGACATCTGAAGAGGACACTTTCATAGTTGAGTTTCTGGTTCCATACATAGTATTTTCTTGTTAGGATTATTTCAGTTGGGAATCCCGCGTTGAATTCCATTTCTACACAGATGCATGCATGGGTGGTTCTGACATATTGCTCTGTTTCTGGGCACCTGTAGTAAAATTTCCCAATTGCATTTCCAATGGCTTTTAGCGAGGAGAGATTCTAGAGATGCAAAGGTAGGTTTGGAAATCTAACCCAAACTGGTGCTGAGGTTATGACTGTTGTTGAGGGATTGAATGATGGGTTCCATGGCTTCATGAACAAGCCCGATTTTTCCCAAAACCAAGGGCCAGAATCTAAAATGCATTATCCGCTTTCATAGTTTTCAAAATCTACTATAAAGAAACCCTTAGCACAGGGGTAGCTATTAATTTCATAAAAAATGGCAGGCTTCCATATCTCCGAGATCAAACTATGGAGAGCTTTTAGCCTCGGCCAAAAGCCATTCAACCGGCAGATTAAGGCACTTTCAGAAAACTTCAAAGCCTCATCCAGTGAGGCTTTGACCACCTGCACAGTGGGAGTTGGGGCTTCACTGAAAATATGGGTAGGAGCTTGAATCTCAGAGGCTGACGTAACTAGGCTGGAAATTATCTTCGCGAAGCTGGGAGCCATACTGCGGAAGTAAACCAGGATTGGGAAAATCGAACCCTGTGAACCCCTAGTTCGGAAGATATGCGAACCCTGTTCAATGGAGAAGAAGATATCTATTTTTTTATCTCCACGCTTGCAGAAGAGATGTGAACCCGCGGAAGATGCAAACCTGTGGAAGATGCAAACCTGCAGAAGTGGAAGATGCGAACCTGAATTAAAAATGGGTAGATTGAAAATCCTTGTAAAATATACAAATATATATATATATATTAAAAATAATATAAAATGTGGAGGGAATATCCTTCCATGGTTCCCTTTCCTTTGGAGTTCCAAATTAAGTCCTCTTCAATACCTCCTGGGTTGATTAGGCCCCAGGGTGACATGCACTCATACGAAGTGGGAGGATCAGAAAGGGATGAGTGGGAGGCTTATTATATATGTGCATGTTATGAATAAAAATATACATAAAATAATACAAATAACGTAAACAATAATAATATTAATAAATAATGATTAATTAGTAACTATTTAATGAAAAGGTATGTCCCTAAGGACATGACCGTTGGTGAAGAGGTACCTGCCTAAGGTATATATGATCCAGGTGGATATTAGTGGCCACCCACCTATTCCATTTGGACCTGCACCATCAATTCTTGCAGCTTTTCACTTCCACCAGCTTACTATTTTTAGCAGGTTTTCAGGTCCTGCACACCCGAAGCCGTTTTGGGGCATTAATGATCCAAGTGGATATTGCAACGCAACTTACTATATTTAGCAGTTTTTGGGGTCCTGAACTTCCGAAGCCATTTTGAGGCCCTAAACGACGTTTTTTTGGAAAATTGGGAGAAACATGGGTCCATGGACCAATGTTTCTCACATCAAAAGTTGTAGTCATTGGATAGATCTTTCTAATGAGCTATTGAGCGGGTCAAACATAGATTGGATGCCAAAGTTACGTCCTCAGGAAGTTGAAACACCAATTTACCCAAATGGGGCCCGCAGTTTTGGCGCTTCATCTCCTAGGGTTAGTTTTTTGGACGTTTCGAGTTTTACATTGTTTCTCAACAATAAATAGGCCTTCGAGCCTCATTGTAACATAGTTCAGGGGCTAGTCGCTGTCACGTCTCTTCTTAGGGATACGCTGCCAGTACCCTAGGTCATCTATTTCTATTATGTCTGTAATAGGCCTTTGAGCCTCAATGTAACACAGTTTAGAGGCCTGTGTATGCCACATATATTCTTAGAGATACACTACCAGTGCCCTAGCTTGTTTCCATTATGTTTGTAAGCTTATTTCAGTCATTCTTTTATTAATAAAATGAAGCATTATTTCCACTGCATCTCTCTGTTTATGGTTATATGTGTATTCTATTGCGTTCCTGCATAAATCCGAATCAATATAAGTAGGCCATCACCCTCATTGTAATCATCTCATCAATTCTTTTATATAATATTCAATACAAAATTACATGTCCAACAATGGATGTCTTTGTCTTCAAAGTCTTCTGAAGATTACTTTGTTGCATATATGAAATTTTTTCATTACATTGGTATCAGAGCATTCCTATGAGTATATGAAGTTTGTTCATTACATTGGTGGCAAAGTTACGTTGGCAAATCTCGGCCTTTGTCCATCAACTCTTCAACCTTGTTGTTGTGTTATTGAAGCGTTTCACTATACATTGTTGGAGGTTCTCCAATTTACCCATTAGATATTTGGAAATTAAAAAAAATATACAAAATAATAAAAGAAATAAGTTATTAAAAAAAAAAGAGAATTTAAATATATATATAAATTAAAAATTAAAATTAAAAACAATTAGTAAAAATAAAAATTATATATTAACAAAATCTATTATTAGAAAAAAAATATATATATATATATATATATATATATATATATATATATATATATATATATATATATATATATATATATATATATATATATATATATATATATATATATATATGATAATAGTAAATAAAAAAACAAACTTGCAACATGGCCACCACAGAGTCGTCATTCTTCGACTACACCCATCGTCATAGCCTTCCAGTGCCAGCGACCACCACTGGATGCCTAAACCATCACAACCTTCCATTCTCATTCCTTTCCTCACGTTGGAGACCTCCATCACCTATTTTGACATCACCAACTTCCAGCGGAGTGTTTGACTAACCCATCCATAGCCAGCAACGTTTCCCACTTCTCCCATCGCAAGCAATTCACTAGCGTTGACATCCATGTTCATCCGCTGACAACCTCATCCCCACCACCGCTACCAATCCATCGACAACCTCGTCCTTGCGCACCTATACTTCAGTCTGTGTGTAAATCTCAACATTTTTTTCTGCTTACTTATGCCTGCTCTAGAGCCATCCACCATCGCCAACCCGTTCAACTAGGTCACTGCTTCCATTCACAATTTTTTTGTACCAACCGCCAGTTCTCGGGCCAACTCAAATCCTTGTTCGCCTCACTATTGCAACTAGACATTGTCGACCACCAATTCTTCATGGTTTACTTCTCGTACCATCTCTATAACAGTACCATTCCTGTATCACCATGCTAATTACACTAATTAGTACAGTTGCATATTTTCATACGCCACTTGTCACCCATCCGAACAGTTGTATCCCTTCATCTTCCATTGTCACCGATACGTACAGTCTATCCTTCAGCATACCCGTCATTAAGGTTATAGTAAAATGTGTTGAAATATTTCGTTATATATATATATATATATATATATATATATATATATATATATAAGGTTTCAAGTTCCAATTAAGGAGTTCATATAGTTTCATAAAGATCTGAGGTTCCAATTAAAGAAAGACAGAGAATTTTATTTCTTTTAAAAAGGTATTATATCACTAAAAAGGAAAAAGATTTAGATAAGTGTTAACAACTGAAGAACTAAATTATTGAACAAATATTAAAGGGAAGAAGAAAAGAGTGGTTTATATAAAGTAAAAAGTACCTTTTAAACCCTAAAGTCGAGGAAAATGAAGTTTAATCTAGGAACTAAGGAAGGACGATTTTCCTATAAGGGTATTTTAATCACACATCACGAGTTAATTACATTAAAATGGTTCATCCAAGGAAAAAAAGGTACCATCATTTTCAGTACAAGCAATGACGAAAATTACATAAATATTAATCTGGCGAATCAACTATTAATTTCAGATGCCAATGTAGGCAAAACAACATATTTTTTTGGAAAAAAAACTATGAAATTAATGATTTACAAATAAAAATAGATAATTATGAGTACATATCTCAATTTTGTGTTCTAAAAATGTATGACATATAGGTTGACATAATTCTTATTAAACCTTGGTTTAGATATTTGGGTGTGTTCATGTTAAACATAGAGAAAAAAATTTGATGTTTTATTATAAGGGAAGGACGATCACATTTCAAGACATGACAATGAAGTCAAAATCAATAATGTCCTCATTAGAAGACTTTAAGGATGTTATGGAATTGATATATCAAATGAATCAAAACTCAATAATAGAGAAGCAAAAAGAGCTTGAGGAGACCATATCAAATAAAAACGAAGAAAATTCTAGTTTAAGAGATTATATCCTAAAACTACTCGCACAAGTCAAAAAATGTAAAACTAAGAAGCACGAGTTATAATAAGAGAAATAAATTTTTGACAAGAAATCAACGAAATTCTATTAGAGAAAGAAGAAAATTTATGCTTAAAATACCTTAACAAAAAATCATTAGAGCAAATCAAGTGTTTAAAAGACGAGAAGCTTGAATGCCAAAATAAAGTTGAGTCAGAAAATGATGAACTCTTATGTCTCAAAAATCATAATCAGAAACTACTCACTCAAATTAAGAAACTTAAAAATAATAAGAAATCATTGAACAACAAATTAGAATTATTTATCATGAAAGAAGTGTCGAAGTCTTCAGTCAAATTTGAACAAAGATATGATCTTCGATCCAGTAAATATGACATCTTAGGAAGATGAGAAACCTATAGAAGTTAAAACATATTTAGATGTTGCAGTTCAAACAATGGAAATTACAAGTGATGATTTAGTAGCCAACTCAACAACAATGGTACCTAAATTAAATCAGGAATTTGCCACACACAAGATAAGGCAAAGTATAACCAAAAGAACCCCTTATCAAAATTTGAATCACAAGAGCAGACAATTAAGTTAGTCTACATATTTTAACCATTCAGAATGGAAGCAACAAATTTATGTTCCTAGGAATACTAAATTTTGCAGAATCCAGTCCTATGATAAAAATTCATTACAAAACTTTAGTGATCAAAAGAGTCCATGGAAATTTAATCTAGGGTGGTCTGATCCATTCTTAGTCTGACAATTTTTTTTATCGCTCAGAGTATCATATCATCTTGTATCAACAAAAATTAAAGTATTGAGACAAGAAGATATTTGAAACAGGAAAAGAGATCAAGATCTTTAGTCAATAAGCTTTGAGGACAATTTTTTTTGAAGAGGATGGAAATGTTATGAATAAAATATACATAAAATAATACAAATATTGCAAAACAAAAATAATGATAATAAATAATGATCAATTAGTAACTATTTAATGAAAATGTATGTCCCTAAGGACATGACCGTTGGTGAAGAGGTACTTTCCTAGGATATATAAGCAGACCCTCACCCTCATTGTAATCATCTCATCAATTCTTGTATATAACATTCAATCCAAAATTACTTGTCTAGCAATGGATGTCTTTGTCTTTGAAGTCTTCTCAAGATTACTTTGTTGTGTATACGAACTTTGTTTGTTACATTGGTATCAGATCATTCCTCTGAGTACATGAATTTTGTTCGTTACAGTGCATTTAAGAAATGGGTTGATTGAAAAAACCAAAGTAAGGGAGGGCCTGCACTCCACTCACGGGCCTCCACCCACTCCTTCCTCCACTTTAAATCATGTTATCTCATACATTCAACATTTAAACACTCTCCACTTTCCCCTTTTTATATATAAAATTTTATTATATTTGTTTTTGTTTATTTTTAATTTTATTTTATTTGTTAAATTTGTTTTGTTATATTTTATTTGTAATTTATTTATTTATTTTTGAAATAATTTTTAGTTTTATTAAAACAAAACTTTAATAAATTGTCTATGATTGTGTATTTTCTAGCAAACTGTCATTTTTTGAATCAAGACTTTAACTGGCCATATCTTGGGTTCTACTTAACGAAATTGAGAAAATGAGGGCACGTTGCAAATATCATTCTATGGAGAAGGATTTGGATGTAGTTGAATTACCAAATTTGTTCATCAACTATTCCAAAAGATTATCAAAAGTAATAGATATGAATTTGCAACAAAAATTAGTTTCCTAAATTTGTTTTGGAAATTCCTAATTGACCAAAACTTCGTGTTGCTGCAAATTCATTTCAGATTAACAAATTTACTAGAGAAATATCCAAATAAAGCAATACAAATCTTAGATATGGTTTTTTTGATTTATTAGATTAGATTTGAATTGGTTAATTTGTTTTTCACAATTTTGGAAATCCAAGTTTTTCTCCATTTTAATTGGTTTTAATTTTTATTTTGATGGGGTTTTTCCAGATCTTGTTGAAAAAGATGAGGCAAAGGAATCTTGGAGCAATGACATTACACCAGAAAAGAAAAGAAAGGGATTCTTTTCAACTAAAATCAAATATATCAATCATTCTTTTAACATTTCTCCTTTTTGGGCAATTCTTTTTGTAATTATAAATAACAATTGGGAGAAGGAGAAAGGGTTCCAATTTCTCTACAAAAAAATGGTTTTCACCACTAATGTAGAGGATTAAATTTTGTAGAATATTGGTTATCTTTGGGCCTTATTTGAAGAGATGTGTTTCAACTCAAAAAAAATCCATGCTATCATGAAATGTCTTGGGAATTCACATACTCAAGAGCTATGATCAGATCCGCAACTTGTGTACACTAATGTCAAGATTAAAAGTTGATTGGTACTCTTCATTTTAATTCAAATTTTATTGAATTATTGATTTAGATAAGTATTTTATTATTGGATTTTTCACTTTTTTGAATTTCATGTAATTGTACGTTTAATTAAACATTGAAAGTTATCTTTTCATGATGGATTTGATTCATTTAAAGGTTAGCAATGAATTTGAATAGATATATATGTTATTGTCAATAACTATTTACCATATTGGTGACACATTTATCTTTGTTTGAATCATGATTACAATATGATAACTAGTTATGTGATGCAATCATTCTATCGATTTTGAATTCATTTTTATTTGAATTTAGATATGTGTTCAGTAGAGATTTGATAACTATCTATCAGATAGATGAATGTGAATATTTTTTTTAATTGGTAGCAAGTCGAGGAACTATTCCATTGGCTTGTTAACTTAATTTTTTATTATAAATTCAAGTTGGTCCTGTTGGGGTTCCTATGTTTTGGCAGGTTTGGCAATACCAAAAGATAAGACAACATCAAAACCACTTTGGGACTTCAGGATCTAGCCCTCCTGGGTCCAGAGAGGGATCTCTCTATAAAAGGCAAAGAAATGTATGACTTTGAAGTTTGATTTTTAAGGTATTAGGCTAGTTATAAGGCACAATGTTTGTTGTCTTGTTTTGTTTGTTTGGTTGTTGGGAAACATGAAAGAAGGGTTCAATGTAAGGTAAAGAAGTGAGCAAAGAAGGATTTTAGGCAATGGGAAGATAATTCAAAGAACATTCGAGACCATTGGGCAATGGAGTCATAAAAGGGTTTACTTGTAATTCAATATCCAAGGCTTTCAAATAGGCTAGTCATCTAAAACAGAGGATCTTTAAAGATGATAGTGTGGTATGAAATGATAAGGAATGAAGGTGAATGACAAGGAAACCTTCCAAGGTGACCACCTTAAGAGCTAATCTAGGGACATGACATGCCTTAACCATCTGTGATGAAACTCTTAATGAGGCTAACTCTTCAGATAAGGGAAAACATTAGAGATTTAACACAAAGGTGAAGCCTGAGATCAAAGAAAGGCTTTGAACTTTCAATGCTTTGACATTCAACTTAAGGGAACTTAGAAAGGTTTAACAGTTAGAAAAGGACCCTAGTGAGACAGAAACAGCTCTAATCTCCCAGTATCCCAATTCTTTCAATTAAAACCAGACAAGAACATCTAAGAACATATTCTAAATTCATGCATCAGTAAGCAAGGAAAACCAACTACTATACTGGTTAAATTACCTTGAAAATGTTCTCAAATAGAAAAACTAGTAGAAAACATCAAAGATGAGAAGATCATGAAGCACTAGGGTACCATGCAAGGGTATATCCTACACCAGATTACTGATTTCTTATCAGAGAAAACGAAATATGATGAATTATAGAAGGAAAACAGAGACAAAGATAGAACACATCACCACTTCTTTAAATCAGGATCCAATGAAACATGCTTGTCATATTAAAGAGCAACACCAGTCATATAAAACATTTTCCAACAGCTTGATATTCAGTCTGAAATCATCTCCTCAGCCTATTTTACAACTATGCACACAGAACTATATCTCAAGAGAAACAGCTTACAATCCACTGTTATCCGACCAACAACAACCTTTACAATGTAATTTCTCATGAGATTTATAGCTAAAAGACAGGCAGAGGAGGTAGATATAACTTTAAATGAAACATTAAAACAGAGGAGAAAGAGTAATTGAGGCCCATTCTGCTTTAATATCCATGCATTGATTTTCGGTATTCTTTGGATGAAAGAGTGGTCTTCGACAGGCTGATATTAACTCCAGGTATGTCTCTTTGATGTAATTTTCGGCTACAGTACTCTGTAGTACTCTGGGATAAGAAAAGGCAGATAAATGACTTTAGGCCTACCATACTGTGTAACAAATGCTCTGGCAACATTAGGACTTTCTGCCAAGGCGTAGATTTTCTCAAAAACATTGATGGAGAGTAAAAACATTATGGGAACTTTGTCCTTTCTCAGGAAAGAACCTTCTGTAGATGTGAAACACTAATAAGGATTGTTCCTGTGCTTTAGGCCTCATTAGGCCTTCTATGTCATTCATAAGGTCTTTAATCTTGTACATTCGCCCTTTAAACATTGAATTAAAGCTCAAAATCTTCAATAATGGGCATTAAACCTCTTTAGTCCTTCATTGATACTCATTGCCGCTTCTTTGACTGTCTCTGTATGTGAAAATGCAATTTTAATGGCGTTGGAGGTTATGAAGAGTTAAACACTGGTATTTTAATGAAACATTTCATTCAAAACCCTTCCCAGGTGTTTTTTCTGCAATTTATGGCTCTAAAAAAGCTTCCTCTGTGCTCTGTGTCACTTATGACTGTGACTGTGAATAATAATGGTTTTCACCGTCTGTAAACCTGCAAAACACAAAAACATGTTAAGAAATCCATGCAGGAGTGGAGGTGGATGCTGTGGAGGCTTGTGGAGATGGCAGCGCAGCAACGAAACGTGTGGCTATAGCGAAGAAAAAGGTGAAAAATGCGAAAGAATGGTGAAATAATGATTAGATGAAGGTCTGGTGAAGGAATGGCTCTGGACCGTCCGATCAGATCCAGTAGTGGTGATCGATGGTGGAGATTCATTGATGGAGTGGCTTTGGAGGTTAGGCGGAGAAATGAACCTTTAATGCAAAACATAAAAGTTTTAACATAGGGCGTATTACAAAGAAAAACGATTAAAATCAAATGAAATGGGACTTTTGATGGTGGGACCCGGCAGGCGGGGGGTGATTAAACGTGGACCGTTAGATCTCAAGAGGAGATCAACGGCAGAGGATTAATCCGATGAAACTCTGTGGAAGTTCGATGAAAAAACATGAATGGGAACGTGATGCAGTGTGGGCCATTGATCAGGATTAGATCAATGGTCGAGATCTCCTTATGGGCTTTTCGAAGCGGAAGTGGGGAAGTGGTTTTTAGGTGAAAAAAAATTGTTTTCACGTTACTTGGGAGTGATTTTGAAAATCTCCCAAAGGAACGCGATATACGTCGCTACATGACACGTGGCAAATCAAAATCGCCCATATCACGCGATTTTGAAGTGTTAAAGCCCGGATGCCAGAATAATGCGATATGCATGCTGATCGTTAGATGAGGAGCGACGAGATCTAACGGTGGAGGATGGAGTGTGATATGGGAAAGTGCAAGGTCAGTTAGGTGGAGAAAGGTCAAAGGCGGGTTAAATCTGGGTCGTCAAATCTTGATAATGTACAGTTGAGATTGAAAGATGAGGCAGAGGAAAAAGGGTCAAATGGAATGGGCGGGAGAAAGGAGGGCCGTCGAATCAATCAGGATGGATGGCTGTGATCTAATCGCATCGGAGAAAGGTAGGGGCCACAACTTCGATGGTTTTAAACTTGCGATTACGTGTGGACCGTTGGATCAGCGGAAGATCACAGTGGAGATTGTTCGGAGGGAGGGTGATGGAGAGAAAAGGAGCGGCGAGCGATCCAATCCTGGCCGTTGGTTCTTGTGGATTCAATGGCTAGGATCCAATCGGGAGTTGGCCAATCGGGGAAACGAAAAGGTGGTGCATTAAGATCTTCTGATTGGCAACGGTGCGATTGGCGCTTGACCGTCTAATCGTGGAAATGATCAACGGTTGATATTCAATCAGGGGTCGATGAAAAGGTGTTGGTGGGGCATGGTGAGAGATCAGCGTTGACCATTAGATCTATACAGATCAATGGTTGAGATCACATCGGAGGCTAATAGACCAAAACCTCATCGCATCGGAGAATTTCGATTTAACAAAGGAAAAAGTGCTCATAACAACTTCCGATTCCGATTGGTGCCTAAGGGCTTAGTGCCTGGTCTTGGCATAGGTTGTATGTTGAGAAGGGGCTAGGGCTTAGCCGAAAGGGGCTTAGGCCTAACATATGGTAAAAGTGGGTTTTTAGGCTAAAAAACATAGTTTTTAAGGCTGAATGGAATTTTCGGTAGAGGGAATAAGGGATTTTTTCACCAACTGAAGGGATTCACATGGTTTAAAAAGGGGAATTTGATGGTTTTAGAAGACTTGGGAAGGGATTTTGAGGGTTAAAGGGGAAATTTTGAGAAGGGAATAAGGGGTTAAAATTGGGGAATTTGCAGGGATACAAGGGAGCAGGTGGAGGCTTTCTTTAAGCATAATTTTCACAGACCGTGAGGCTTTTTTAAATGGAAACAGTAGTGAGGATTGTTCAAAGGGGAAAAGACACAAGGAGGCTTCAAGAGTGATATGTTTTCAGAGGAAATGTACCTCTTGAAGGCTCAGAAAAATATTTAGCCACTTGTTTGCTTGACAAAAATTTATAGGTGGCTAATAGGTCCAAATTTCAATATCTTTCTCTTGATTGAGAGTGGAACAAATCCTTCTTTTAATCAAGATAGATTTAGGCTTTAATTTTGTTGTTTGCATAATAGATTAAATTGCATTTGGATTTAAATTTATATATTAATTAATTGAATTCATATAAGTCTCTTTACACATGAGAAAACCCATTGGAGGCTTGGTTGAGCCTTTGTGTCAGCTTAAATATTTCTTTCTTGCAAGCTAGCTACAAGAGGGGAATTTTGATTTCTCTATTCTTGAATAAATTATGATGTATATTTGCAGTTTCTTATGAATTATTAATCAAAATCACAGGACAAAAACCTACTCTACTTCTCTGTGGAATTCAATTCACAATTTAGAACATCAATCACAAACATGCAATGATAAATAACACACATGCACATAGTATTTTTTCCAGGGGAAAGAAATCTACTAAAAACCTTTTTTTGTGCTTTCATTAATCTAATGAATAGATATGTATTACAATTGATTTTCTCAACTGAGCAGAACCTACAAGTGAATAACCTATCTCTCTGCTCACTAAGAAGCTCTGACCCTGACTTATTCAATTTATGCTTCTACTTGAGCTCCTATTTAATTGCGCAAATCCTGAGGAATTAGGTCTTTATTATTTATGAATTTACCTCAAATTTATTGTGCAATTCCCAAGGTTAATCATTTGACTGCATGCAAAACTTATACACTCAAGACTAATCCATTACTGATGTTACACTGCCTTTGAATCTCCACCACAGTTGAGGAACTTGAATTCTCCGCATGCACTAACTATTTTGGGTTGATTGATCAGTCAATTGGATTATCACGAAGTTTGACTGAAGTCCCACTACACAACTGAGCTTCCACTAGTTCCTCCAATAATTAGAACTAGTTTAACTGAAAATAAATTGAAATAACTGACCTTGATTGCTACAAATTAGAAATCAAAAGTGCTTGACTAAAATCTAGCTCCTCTAAATTGAATTTACTGAGATAACTTAGTGACAAGATCCATGTCACCTTATTTAACTATATCCAAGTTGTCTGTTGATGTGGAAATTTAAATTTTCTCAATTTAATCAAGGAAAAATCAAATTGAGAATTTCTTGCTACATTTTTCAACATTCCCTCTCAGTAAGAAAGGGATTATCAACCACCCCTATCCTTCACCTGTGGAACTCAAACTTCCTTCTTAACAATTCCTTTGTAAAAATGCCAGCATCTTGTTCCTTTGTCAAAATTTATTGTAGCAACATTATCCACCTCTGCACACAGTCTCATAAATGGTGATACCAAATATCTATATGCTATGATCAATCGTGAAATATAGGATTCTCAAAGAGAGTGATGCAACTCTGATTATCACAGTAGATCACAGTTAGATCCATCATCTAACCAAATAGTCCCACAAGCATCTTTCTCATCCAAATCGCCTCACATGTTGCTTGACATGTAGACATGTATTTTTCTTCTGCCAAGTTGAGTGCCACATATCTTTGCTTCATGTTGTACCAGAAAAAAATTGTGAACCCAACAATGACAATTCCATTTGATGTACTCTTTCATTCATATGGAATCCCCACCCAATCTGCATTTGTGAAGCCACAAGGATTCACTCCCTCTGTCCATTTGTACCATATTCCAAATTGGGTACCATAAAAAAATTCTTAGTTTCCTTCCAAAATAATTTGGTCGGCCTAACCATAGATTGGCTTAGCTGGTTAATTGCATAGTACACATTTGTTTGTGTGTTCACAAGATACATCAGTGAACTATTTGTCGATAAATGGTGGCATCAACTTCTTCACCTGAAGTAGCATCCTCCTTCCTCTAATTGGTCACTAGAGGTGTCTCCATGGGTTTGCAACTCTCCATGTAGAATATTTGTAGTACATAATTTGCATATTTTCCTTGAGAGACAAACAGTTCCCCATCACCTTTTCATACTTCCAACTCGAGGAAGTAGTGCATGAGACCCATCTACATCATTTCAAATTCCCTTGTAAGGTCCTCATTGAAAGATCTAATCATCTTCTCATCACCAGTTAAAATCAAATCATCGACATATACGACAATAATAAGAAATTCACCTTCTACCAAGATGTGATAGAGGCTTGCATCCGCTTCAAGTTTGGTGAAGAAAAACCAGTGAGATAGCTATTGATCCTGGTGTATAAAACATGAGATGCTTGTTTGATACCGTACAACGCTTGCTTGAGTCTACAAACATGAGACTCCCAATAAAATGTATCAAAAAATTTTGTTTTCTCAATGTACACATCTTCCTCAAT
The DNA here is from genome assembly GCA_034641835.2 of Pinus albicaulis. Taxonomy (NCBI): domain Eukaryota; kingdom Viridiplantae; phylum Streptophyta; class Pinopsida; order Pinales; family Pinaceae; genus Pinus; species Pinus albicaulis. The sequence continues at coordinate 948,049,731 of CM076581.1, forward strand.
AACCCCGTTGATAAATTTTGTTTTTTACATCCATCTGGTGGATCTTCCAACCCATCTGCGTAGCCAGAGCAAGAATTGATCTAATGGATGAGTACCTTGATATAGGAGAAAAGGTCTCCTCATATTCAATTCCCTCAACTTTAAAGTATCCCTTGGCCACAAATATGGCCTTATACTTCTTTATGCTTCCATATGTGACCTGCTTAACCTTGAAGATCCATCTCAAACCCAAAAATGATTTATCTATTGGTCTTGGGACCACTTCCCAAACAAGGTTCTTTACAATGAATTTTTATTCCTCCACCATTGTATCAACCCATTCATGCTGCTCTACTACTTCCTCAAAAGAGGATGGATTAGTCTCTACAATCTCATCATTAGAGCCATGTAGCCAATTGTTGGGCTCCCAGTTTTTCATTATTATTATCACCTTTTAACACCTATTTCATCTATTTCTACCATTATTTATCACGTCATTTATCATGGTTTATCATCTAATTCCATTTTATAATTATTTATGCTCTTATGGATAAATATTATTTCTTCTCCTTTATTTTTAATAAATTGATGATTATGCATGATTTTACCAATTATGGTTTATTAATAAATTTGTTGTAACATCACTCACCATTTTAGCCTCCAAGATATTTTCCAGATTGCAGAGCTGATCTCCAGCTCATCATTAAATATGCCAACTCAGAAATTCGTTGGAATAAGAAGTGACAGTTTTTCATTGGAATTATTGGGAAAATGGAGAAGAATATGGAAAATCCAAAACATGAATTTTGTCCAGAACAGACCGAACTAACTTTAACAAAGAACAGTTTGCCCAAATTCGGCCTGTATTGAGAGAAATGGAAGTTTCTCTGAGGATGATTTTCTCATATTCGCTGTTGTGGCCGTTTTCCAAATTCTTCCAGTTGCAATACCAAATTCGACCTATTCCTGTTAAATGATTGATGGAAGGATATTTCAGATATGATCTTGTTGATCAATTGGTTGTGAGCAATCTAATTTTGTAATAGGAATCATTTTTAATCATATCGATTGTAACTTCTCTTTTCTCTATGTGTATTTAAATCAGAATAGAGATCAGAGAAGGGGAGATTATTATGGGGATTCATGATGGATGATTAGAGAGAGAATTAGATGGATTATTATATTAGAGATAGATAGGATATGATAGGAGGAATGGGAGAATTACTATTGAAATGGTAACTTTGATCATCGACTCTCGCTGTTGAAGTAGAGCATGAACTTGCTATAACGATTATGCAATAATGAATATATAAAAACAGTTGCAGTTCCTTCGCATCTCCTGAAGTAATTCGATAGTATTCACCGGCGGCTAAGGGCCTGGCTCTTGGTGGATCTACTTGCCGTTCCTGTACCATACAATGTGGTTTGGCTTATTTCTGATTTCTGCAAGTGTGGTTTGTTTAATGATTACTTTCTGCAATTGAATTGTGTTGCTGTTCTTTTCCCTCATAACAAGATCGTTTCTTTCTGCAAGTATATTGTTGTGTTTCTCATTCTAATTACAGAGCTTCCCTGTTCATTTCAGTAACTTAATTTTTCTGTTCATTGTAGTCACATAAGCGCTGCTGTCTATTTCTATTATATAGTGTTGCTGCTCATTTACTTTCTGCAATCATTTAGTTTTTCCTTTTATAATTCTTACAGTTAGCATAATTATCTCATTTTCATCAGTTGTAGTAGCATTATTGATTTAATTCATTTCCATTTCCAATTGGTTATTTAGTGTGTTGTGTGTGAGATCAACAATTGTAAAGAACATTGGCTATTGTTGTCAAATCTCTCAGATTGAGGATCTTATTTATGCTTGATTAGTTTACATCAGTTAAAAGAGGAATGAGTTATTGCTACTGTATCCTCGACTGATAATTGCTATTACTTTTCTGAATGAATGATTTAGTTTTAGAGCATTGAGTTTCCTTTAGTTACAAGTGGGATTTATTAAAAGCATCTGTTTATTCTTGTATTTGACAGATCTATACTACATTTTAATAAACATTACTCTCTGAGATTATAGCATGCACATATTGTGTACACTCTTGAAATAAGAGGACTTTCCCGGGTTGATAATTAATGTGGGATAAATAGGAGTTTTAAAAGGCGCCTTTTATCACCCAAAATTTTGGCGCCATTGCCATGGAGAGTGTTTCCATTTCACAAAGAGTGATGTATGTTTAATTTTTGTCTATTGTGAAAGAATTGGATATTAAAAACGGAAGGTAATAACCTGTGTAACAAGCAAGTAAATTGCCTACTCCCCCGCCCGCTTTCCAGTAGAATTGCTAGGAATTTAAGGTAGAAATAAACGTTTGTATTTTAGAGGTAGAATTTTGAAAAAAAATCTCATAATTCCACTCGAGTGGTGATGTAAGCACCACCCATTTCACTAACCAATTGACAGGAACATTCAAAGGAGGAGCCTCAAAGAAACACATGAAAAAAATCTTCTATTATGGTAAGAAATGGCTCACATTTCAACTTTCGAATTCCCTATCATAGATCTAGGAGGAGTGACACAAATGCACATAATTCCCCCATATCCTCTACCAAATTTTCATGGTTTGACAAATGAAGATCCAAATACATTATTATTTTAGTTTGAAATACTTTGTATAGGATATGATTATTGCACTAATGATCAAAGGTTGAAAGTGTTTCCTCTTACTCTAAAAGGACCAGCTCTCCGATGGTTCATGAGCCTAGGTGGGAACTGCATCCAAACATGGGAGGACGAAGAAGTAACAAGACTACTGCAAATCTAATGAAGATATTTTTGGGATGATACAAGGAGAAGATGAAAGCTTGGAGGACTATGTAGAGCGATTTCAATCTAACCTTCAACAATCAAAGCATAAGCATTTGGAAAAAGAGATATTGAAAACACTCCTTATTAAAGGAATCAAAGATGAATTTTTAGAACTCTTAAATCTGATAGGAAAAGGTGATGTTTTTCAGCTATCCTATGATGATGTTTGTGAATTGTGCATAAGGTATTCAAGAGGAATTTCCAAGGCTTGTAAGAATTCTAGAGAAGTTTCTTCTTTCTTTCCCAAATTTACTACAAGAACAAGAGACATAAGAGCTGAAATCAATGTTTTATTTGAAAATTTTAAATATGATTTCATTAGCTCTCTAAGTTCACAATTGAATGTTTTGCAGGTTCAGAAAAATCAAGAATTTGATGAAGTGTTTTACCCTCATTACCGAAAGGAGCATCCCATAGATAGTTGTTCTTCCTTATCTAGGATGGAAGTAGCATATCAAAGAGATGGGGAAGCTGCAACAAGGTCAAAACCATGGATATCATGGCCTACATGTATGGTTCAAAACACTTCCTCTCCATTCTCTTACTTGCATAATCCATTATGGAATACTCATATGTTAGGGCAGCCATGCCAATCTCAATATAACCACCACCAATCTTGTCTACAAGTTTGGCACGGTTCATCTTATGATTGCATGACTACTCTCCCTCATCTTGTAGCACAAACACATCTTCCAGCTCTTCCACAACATCTTGTTTACCTATCAAAATCATCCATTCAACCCAATCAACTACATCATCAGAATGCTCCATTCCCTACAAAATTTCCTGCTCAACTCACTCTACACCCTCACCATAATAAATTAGTACAACATGGTTACAGTGTTGAACTACAAAATTTACCCACCCTTTCCACCCATTCTATCTCACATGCACCATTGGATAAAACTTATACTGAGATTCAGAATGTATCAAATCCAAATATTGTAGAGGTTATGAAAGAAAATGAGGTTTCTTCTAGCCTGCATCAACAAGCCGTTTTAAACACTCAAGAACTTCATGATATAATGGCTATGGGAAATCAAGAAAGTAAGGGATACATTGAATATTGGTTTCACTCCATTTGTTTGTAGCATCACTTCATACTTCAACAATTTTTGGCACCATCTTTTCAAGGGAAGTTGGCTTCTCATACCCTACTATTTATTAACATGCATTTTTCAAATTTGGGTATGTACATACTGGAGGCCTTATTTCGAAAATGGTTCCAATGGAAGTACTCTTATACGTAAGAATATTCAAATTTCAAAGAAGATTAGGTTAGTGTAGAAAATAAATAAATAAGGACATAAATAAATAAATTTTTATTATTATGTAAAAAAAAAAAGTTTTTGTTGCAACACGCTGTGAATATCAACATTGGTGATAAATATTTTAATTTACTTGTGTATGTAGATGTATTATATTGAAAATAACAGTTCTACAAACACTCATATTCATTTTTATCACCAATATGGAAAAATTGCTTGAATATCATATTTTTTTGGCTTGTGGGCTTGATGAAATTTTAGGAACAGAGTCGGGACAGTTATGTTTTGAGGGACAAAAAGTGAATATTTTAAAAAAAATTCTATCCTAAGTATCCCTTGTTGTCTACTTTCCAACCCAATTTGAATCACTCCATTTTGATTTGAAACGAAAAAGTTAGAACCAAAACATTGACAGGGTGTCTAGTAGGCAGCTTAGGAACAGAGTTGGGACAACGAGTTTTTGGAGGCCTAAATGACTATATTCTTAAAACCTATTTCTATGGTATATTCCTCTATGGAAAATCGAAAATGACTCTATTATGCAGGTCATTCTAAGTAAAATTCACATATCATAGCATTGAATTTTTAAAACCTATTTCTATTGATATAACTTTTAATTAACTCTAATCTGGTTTTGGAATCACTCAATTTGGACGAAAAACAAAGAAGTTATGATTAAAACACTGCAGGTTAGCATGATTGGCCATTGCTCTCCCGCAAGTAATAAATTAATTTTACTTTATTTTTTTCCCGTGGATTTTTTCTACAGAGTAACTACTTGTTAGTTTTTTTTGCATAATTATTGGATTAGGGGAGCCTGATCACCTCTCTTTCTCCATGATTTAATGTTTTATTGCAGGCAAACACTCGTTTTTTGCAGGTCTTAGGAGAATAAAGAAGGTCAATTTATGGATGAGCAATTCTTAAAAGAAATTTTAATGAAACCAGGGAATTACATCCAATTCATTACCTAACAGATTCATAACAGAAAAAAATGAAGAATTGATTCCCATTCGAAGATTCATATCACTGCTGCCAAAACATTTTTCCAAGAGATCATTTCTTTTTCCATTGACAGATTGATATTCCCTTATAAAATAACATCATAGCTGTTGTAATTGAACTTATTTATTTATGTGTTATTTTAAAATAAAGTGTTGTTTATGTTTTTGTGTTTCAGGTGTTGCTTCCTTCAAATTGTAGTTTCCGCTCCATTGATGATTGAAAAATGAGGACCCCACCATGCAAGTTTCAGTTGCAGAAGGCAATTCTTCGGCAACACCAATTCTGTAAAAAGTTACTGTTTCTTGAAACCTGTACATAAATTTGTCTTTCTGTTTGATTGGATTTTCTTAGATAATAGATTGTACATTAGTTTTTTTCTATTTTTCTCTTGTTGTTCCCTACAGGGAACACCAAGTTTCACGTATTTGTCTTTTTGCTGTTCCTCTTAAGGAACAACTGTCGTTCCTCTTAAGGAACATCAGCCATTCCTCTTAAGGAACAACAGTTTCGCATGTTTGTATTTTTGCTATTCCATTTAAGGAACAATTATTGTTCCTCTTAAGGAACATCAGTTTCACGTGTTTGTCTTTTTTCTGTTCCATTTAAGGAACAACTGTTGTTCCTCTTAAGGAACAACAACCGTTCCCTTTAAGGCACATCAGTTTCGCGTGTTGATTTTTTTGTTGTTCCTTTTAAGGAACAACACTTTTTTATGTATTTCTTTTGTTGTTCCTTTTAAGGAACAATACTTTTTTGCATGCTTTTTTTTTTTGCTGTTCTTTTTAAGGAACAACAATTTTTTTTTGGGTGTATTTTTTGCTGTTCCTTTTAAGGAACAACTTTTTTTGGGTGTATTTTTTGTTGTTCCTTTTAAAGAACAACACTTTTTTTGGGTGTATTTTTGTTGTTCCTTAAAAGGAACAACACGTTTTTGAGTGTTTTTGCTGTTCCTTCAAGGGAACAACACTTTGGGAATATTTTTGAGAACAACCCTTCCTCTCTCTTGTGCGATTATTCCTAATTCATCTCAACCACATTTTATTGATTCTCTTGCATCGCATGAAGTACAATACTTTTTATGAGGACAAGAATTATGGAGTCTATTGAGGCAGGTGAATACCCTTAACGTTATGATCTTTAACAATACAACTTCTTGATGATAGGTTTTTTTTTTTAAACAAACAAAAGGGACAATTATTTATATATTACTTTATTGTATTGATTTCTACTATATACGATACTGATTGATCATCTTTACCATGTTGGTTCCACTTCTCCTGGCTACAATTCTCTCTATCTATTATAAGTAAGATTATGGGTATATTTTCTTTCTATTGACATGTTCAAACTTCTTCCACGATCCCCACTCTTAAGGAGTACTGAGCCTCCCTCTATTTATCATAAAAGGTGTAAAAACAAAAAAATATTGTCTACAAATAGAGGATAGGGGGTCTCATTAAAGAGCCAGCCTACCATGTTCATAAGGTTGTAGCGAAGTGACATTCCCACTATGGCCACCACACCAGGGTTATGATCCATTGGATAGCCACAATATCCTTGGAACAGGAGGTCTCATCACGAGCCGACCTGATCACTTTTGCTACTTCCCAGTGAATGGCAGTGTGGTTATCTGGTTACCACGCCAGCACACTGATCTCTTCTGTAGAACAATAATGGAATTCTCCAACTATAAATTGAGGATCCTGGCTCATATGGGTTAAAAAGCAACCCTGCCGAGGCTATGGACGCCTACTGGCAGCAGAGGCTCTGCTTATGGTATTGAAGTTTTAGTTTCAAAATAAATAATTATTATAATACCCTCTTCCTACTTTTCTTTTTATCAGAGATACTATTTCCCTAATTTCTCCCTACTATGAACCTTTACACATGAGTTAATGTTTTTTAATCAATCATATCATTTCCCGATGGAATATCGTCAGCAAGGTATCTTTTCTTGCATATTGCTTTCATTTTTACTTACTACATTACCTATCATCAACCCAAGCATCTTATCTCTTATTCATAACTATCTTTATACACTTTGCCCTCATTATAACCATACCTCTTGCTATCCTATCATTTGATATGTGTACTCTACTTCATTTACTGCTATATTGTTTGTTCCCTTGCCTTGTCGTCAGCACAACACTTTTTCTATGCTTTATGGTCATGGAATCCCTTTTTCAATTGGAAGGGGGAATGTATGCATTATGGATAGCACGTGATATAAGTACAGAATTCTGCCATAATTTGCTGATTCGCCACAATATTCATACTGCATTTCTACGGAATTTTTTCTGATTGAACTTTTGGCATACATCTTATCTGTTGCTCTTCAAAATTAACACTGTGGATTCAAGAAAATTGCATGCAGAATCGTGATTTGGTTACAGAAGAACAAAAAGTATGGGGGGGGGGGGGGGAATTCTATTCGGAGCACGACCACACTATTGCAACTAACAGCAAAGGCTTGCGCAACTCGCGAATGCGCACAATTATTCAGACATGATGTGCTTGCATGGCTTCCACCTTTTGCATCACTTTCAATATCCGTTCATCCTACATCAGCTTCAAAAAATGCCAGTCCCTACATGTTATTCCACATTTTTTTTCAGAGGTAACACTTGAGGTAAAATAGCATAATTTTCTAATTTATTACAAATTTAGGAGAATTTCGTGAAAATCCATTAAGCATTATTTATCATCATTCATTCCACATATTTACCACTTCCCATTTTTCAGAGACATATCATCTTTCAGTTTGGGGGAGTGTTGCTTTCCTTCATTTCTTTCTTATGACCATGTCAGTAATATTCTCTATCATCCATTGATATTCTTATTCATTCTCAACACCTCCCTTATTCCATGTTGTTTTACACCAAGCATAGATTTCAACAGATTGTAGCAACCACCTCTCTTTGTTTTCTGGCATTGCATGAGGACATGCTAATTCTTCAGTTTGGGGGAGGAATTGCTACACATAATGGATGTTTTCTACTTTATTTCTCATTTAAGGCATACAATTTCATTTTTATACATTGCAGAAATTGATTTTCATATATCTTTAAAACTATGAACTGAATACTTGTGATTTCTGGATAAAAAAGAGATATCATTAAAATACACAAACCCAGATAATTTCATGCTAAATTAGTTCATAAAATTTCAAAAATCATGCACTATCACCTACAGCCATTTTGTTTATATCTCATGATCCGTGCATCAAAACGATCTGATTTTTGGATCATAGAAGCATTGATGTAGTAGAAATCTAGTTTTTTGAGAAAATGGTTAATGAAGTTTGTTGTTACCTATATCATATTTTGCTGCAACTTCATATACATATAGTTGAACGTCAACTATAAAAATTGTTACGCCTTCATCAAGATTGCTAAAATTGAATATTCATTATTTGAGGAAAAATTCATTTGTTCCATCCATTTCATGAGTTGGGATGAACAATTTTTTTTGCTTGGTTAACACACGGGTTTTGTCTTTGGGTTGCATGAGGACATGCAATATATTCAGTTCTGGGTTGCATGAGGACATGCAATATATTTAGTTTTGGGTATGTTGGGCTTCTAGTTTGTCATTATTATTATCACTTTTTAATACCTATTTCATCTATTTCTACCATTCTTTATCACGTCATTTATCATGGTTTATCTTATAATTCCATTTTATAATTATTTATGCTCTTATGGATAAATATTATTTCTTCTCCTTTATTTTTAATAAATTGATGATTATGCATTATTTTACCAATTATGGTTTATTAATAATTTTTTTGTAACATCACTCACCATTTTAGCCTCCAAGATATTTTCCAGATTGCAAAGTTGATCTCCAGCTCATCATTAAATATGCCAACTCAGAAATTCGTTGGAATAAGAAGTGACAGTTTTGCATTAGACGTATTGGGAAAATGGAGAAGAATCTGGAAGATCCGAAACATGGGTTTTGTCCAGAACAGACCGAATTAACTTTATCAAAAAATATTTTTCACAAATTCAGCCTGTATTGAGAGAAATAGAAGGTTTTCTGAGGACAATTTTCCCAGATTCGTTGTTTTGGCCATTTTCCAAATTCTTCCAGTTGCAATACCAAATTCGACCTGTTCCTGTTAAATTATTGATGGAAGGATATTTCAGATATGATCTTGCTGATCAATTGGTTGTGAGCAATCCAATTTTGTAATAGGAATCATTTTTAATCATATCAGTTGTAACTTCTCTTTTCTCTATGTGTATTTAAATCAGAACAAAAATCAGAGAAGGGGGGATTATTATGGGGATTCATTATGGATGATTAGAGAGAGAATTAGATGGATTATTAAATTAGAGATAGATAGGATAGGATAGGAGGAATGGGAGAATTACTATCGAAATTGTAACTTTGATAATCGACTCTCGCTATTGAAGCAGAGCATGAACTTTTTGTAACGATTATGCAATAATGAATATATAAAAACAGTTGTAGTTCCTTCGCATCTCCTGAAGTAATCCAATAGTATTCACCGGCGGCTAAGGGCCCGGCTCCTGGTGGATCTACTTGCCGTTCCTGTACCATACAGTGTGGTTTGGCTTATTTCTGATTTATGCAAGTGTGGTTTGTTTAATGATTACTTTCTGCAATTGAATTGCGTTGCTGTTCTTTTCCCTCATAACAAGATCATTTCTTTCTACAAGTATATTGTTGGGTTGCTCATTCTAATTACAGAGCTTCGTTGTTCATTTAAGTAACTTAGTTTTGCTGTTCATTGCAGTCACATAAGCGTTGCTATCTATTTATATTATATAGCGTTGCTGCTCATTTACTTTCTGTAATCATTTAGTTTTTCCTTTTAGCATTCTTATAGTTAGCATAATTATCTGATTTCCATCAGTTGCAGTAGCATTATTGATTTAATTCATTTCCATTTCCAATTGGTTATTTAGTGTGTTGTGTGTGAGATCAACAACTGTAAAGAACATTGGCTATTGTTGTCAAAGCTCTCAGATTGAGGATCTTATTTATGCTTGATTAGTTTACATCAGTTAAAAGAGGAATGAGGTATTGCTACTGTATCCTCGACTGATAATTGTTGTTACTTTGCTGAATGAATGATTTAGTTTTAGAGAATTGAGTTTCCTTTAGTTGCAAGTGGGATTTATTAAAAGCATCCGTTTATTCTTGTATTTGAAAAAAAAATATTCTCTGGGATTATAGCGTGCACATATTGTGTACACTCTTGAAATAAGAGGACTTGGCCTTTTAGCACTCAACACCAATGTACTGATTGGGTGACCTTCTCTGCTTGCACAAATTTGTAGGAGCTCCCACATCATCCCTCGCATCATGCACAAGTATCTCAGCTTCCTTAGTTCTTTTCCTTCCTTATTTGGATGGTTCTACTTGAGTGGATGACTCCACTCTATTCTCCTCAATTTTTTATTTCTCCACAACTTCTTGAGGCTCCTCCTTTGGAGCTAAAATCTCCTCTTTTGGTGGAATCAGAAGCTACCTCTCAAGAGAGCACCGCATCGCTTTCTCCTCATCAAATTTTACATTTCTTTGCACAAATTTCATTCTGAGGGATGGAAAGTACACACAGTAGTTGTGACGAATTTATTTGTAACCCACAAATACCCCCAAATTTTTTATCGGCTCAAGATTTTTCCTTGATTATTTGGAGACATGGAAGTAAATTGAGGCTCCAAAAATCCTTAAGTGTGATGCATCTGGCTTCCTCCCCAAGAAATCCTCCTCTGGTGCAATCATGCTCAAAATCTGATAAGGAATCTAGTTCTGAAAATATATTGTTTTCTTGCATTCCTTTGCCCACAAGTGCAGTGGTAGGCCTTCATCATGCAACATATCCCTTGCAACTCCCACAATGTGAGTGTTCTTTATCTGAGCCACCCCATTCTTCTGTGGGTTGTGGGGTGTTTTCAACTATCGTCGAATGCCTTATTTCACAAAGAAATTCTTGAATTCATTTGAAACGTACTCATCTTCGTTATCGCTCCTAAGATCCTTCACCTTCTTTTTTGTTTCTTTCTCAACCAGTACCTTGAACTCTACGAACTTGGAGAATATCTCATCCTTCTTCCACATGAAGAAGATCCAACACTTATGTAAGAATTTATTAATAAAAATGACAAAATATTTATGTTTGGTAGTGGAGGTAGTCAAGAAAGTTCCACATACATCAGATTCGATCCTTTCCAAGACTGCATGTGTTTTTTTGTCCCGATCATGGAATGTGGAATCTACATGTTAGTATGAATCTTAATTCCAAGCATATGAAAAAAGACCACTTTAGCTGTGCATAACCAACAGCCCTAAAAACAGAGATGACTACCAATATCTTCATATCTATAGTTAGGTTATCAAGACAAATGTTGCAAAAATCTAGATCTATGCATTAGAAGACATTAAACAGTTGAAAAAACAAGATTTACTCTATGCATCCAATAGACAAGACAAGAATATGTTGAATGAATTTTGTATTAGGGGCACCTGGGAGGAAAACACAGGAGGGTGTTTCCAGTTCTCCTTAATGGGATGGATTCTTGAAAGTCCTCAGCACTTCAGATCTAGAATTCCTCTCTCTTGATGGTGTAGAAAACCCAAACAAAAATGGTTGCAAAATATGACTATGATGGTGGATCAATAGTCAGACCAAAAGTATAGATCCACAGTGATCTTTAGGAAACAAAAGGTGGTAAATGAATGTAAAAACCCTTCTATTGATAACAAAATATTGAGTTAGTCTAGATATTGGTGCATAGTTAAAATATTATTAACTAAATCAAGATCCAACTTTTATGGAAGATTTTATTATATTTGTTGGAGGGAAAAGGAATTTGACTTGGGTTAAATCCCTTTATTTGTAAATAATAAATAAATAAATGATTTATTTATCATTTTAAGGATGTGGTTGAGGAATAATCAAATAAATAATGATTTATTTGATTATTTATGGGTGATTTAGTTATATTTAACAAAGAAGATTATTTAAATAAGGTTTAAATCACTATTCTTTAAGAAATAATAAGATAAATAATGATTTATCTAATTAATTTCCTTGTTTTGGGTTAAATATAATCAGGAATTTTAATCAAACTGTTGTTTAATTAATTATTCCTTGAGGAAAATCAAACAAATGTAGATTTATTTAATATTTCCTCATAGGGTTTCCTGTTTAGACCATAAACAACTTAATGAAGGTGTTTTACTAAGTTATTCTTATAGTGAAAGCAATTTTACTTAGGTTAAAATTGGTCTTACATGGTGTACTTGGATCCATCTAATGATAATAGGTTAGATGACAAAAAAATGGTGTAACAGATTGCCCCTCAGCGTGCGAGCGTTAGGAGCTAATCATATGACCCAATTACGTTGTAAGAACTCAATCACTAGACACTGAAGGGGAAGTCAAAGAGAGAGAAGTATAAGGTAGACCAAAGTGTTGAAAGGACTAGACCCTGAGGAGGCAAGACTTACAGGTGCAGGAGGCATACCTATGCCCGCCGAGGCAATAGTACAAAAAATACGACGTCCAGAAAACCCACAGGATTGGCCAATATAGTATATGTTGGCATAAACATGAGCCAGATAAATAACACGATAATGAATCCCACATAAATATTGTTCCTGGGATAACAGCTAGGACTTGTACAATAATATCTGAGTACATGAGATAAAAATACAACCCAGATGCCCCTGTAAACAGGAAAGGGCTATGAAAATCTAACTAATATATGCAATCAAGAAGGCGCTACAAGCGGCTGAGGCCGACATCATCAAATCTATGGAGCTACATCGAAGGCTGAAGTCAAGAATTCATCCGGGTATGTGGGGGGCTACCTATAGGGCCTGTTAGGGTCCCGTAATTTGGCTGATTGGCGAGCCAAATGATAGTGTAACATCAAACCAATCTTTGGAGCCCAAGGACCTAGCCTTCCTAGACTCAGAGAGGGCTCTCTCTATTTTTGTAAAGGATATATGTGTGTTTGATTATTGTTTTCTGATTTTAGGCTAGTTATGAAGTAGATTTTTTGGTTTTGGTTTTTAGGTTGTGAGGGATGAAACTGATCAAAGATATGAGATAGGTAAAAATATGTCAGATCAACTGGGCTATGGGGTCAAAAAAGGTCAAGAAAGCTATCAAATGGTGATACAAGGATGTTGAAGGGCCAATTTGATTCGAGGTAGAAAGGATCTTTGGGAAAAATGGAATAAAATGAACATCAAGTTTGGGAAAAACAAAGGATTTCAAGCATAACTAGTTTAATAGCTGACATAAACATGGTAGGGAAAACCATTAATCATGAGAAATGCAACTATAAGCTAATCAATACATAGAAATAAACATTCAAGCCATGCATAGAGATATATAACTCTCTAACTTTGGGAAATGACTATCAAACTTTGGGGAAATACACTTAAGAGAGACAAACAACTCAACTTACTATGCCGAAACACCTAAACACAGTACTTCAAGTTATTGGGCACTTTGAAAACAAGATCGCATAGTCTTAGGCAAAGGGCAAGATCGGAACAAGACCTCCTTGGTTCAACAAATGACAATCTAATCAGTCAAAGAGAGATTTCATGGATGGAACTATGGCTAGCCATAGGTAAGAAAGGCATACTGTAAGTCATACTTAGCATGCATAAAACCATGAATGAAATAAGAAAAAATATCCCTAAGTTATTAAAGAGCAATCAAGAATTCTTTAATGTTACTAAGGAAGAAGAAAACATGGAAGCTATGAAGAAACAGAAAATTTGAGGTGCCTCCATGGGCATGTCTCAAATTTGTTCTCTACTGATCAATAGCAAGGAAGAAACATGTATTCATGAATGAAAACTAGAAAACAAAACAAAGAAAGAGACACTATACCATTCTACCAAGTCATGGAATCCAACAACAATCCTCTTTCATCATCCAAGAACATCCAAAAGACTATCCAAAAGTATGAGACAAGTGTTTCTTCCAAAGCTTATATGACCATATATTGCTTCTATCATTAGGTTCAGCCTTGTTTACAATGAAATCCTTTGGAATATATAGGCTCAAGTGAGGAGAACCTCTTAGTTCAATTTGCACTCTCATTGGCCTATTCAAAATATCTAAACTTGTCCTTGAGGCTTTGCAAAGCCCAAGGCACAAAATATCTCATAAAATATCTAAAAAATGCTAAAAGAGGGAATTAAATTGACTTTTCATAACTTCTCATGTGCAAAAATAGCTAAACGCACATGAGGAAAAAGCAGTTTTTAAAGGTTCAAATTTTACGAAAATACTCAAAATTTACATCAGCAAAAGGTCCCCTAACTTGTTGGCAACTTTTGGCAGCCTTCCCGATGTCGAAACGAGGCTCATGATAGCTCGTTGGAAAGCTTTGAGTGTATACTTTCTGGAGAAACTAAAATTTTCTCAATCTGATGCCTATAATTCCTCCAAAAATAGGAATGTGTATAAAAAACTAGAAAATAAAGTTTGCTGATAGACCGGGCAGAGTGTAGAAAAAGTAGGCATTTTTCGCCATTTCGGAGGAGTGAATGATCTTCAAATGCCCTAAAAATTGCTGAGTGTGTGATCCTAAAATTATGGCATCCAATGATACCATTCTTCTCCATTGATGATCCCCCAAACTGAAATGGCGAATCCTATGAGTTTTGACCAAAAACCCAAAAATGCCAAAAAACCAAAATATGTCGAAAATCGCCCAAAATTGGTGAGCATGAACCTCAAGGGTTCTCAACAACATGTTGTGAAGAAAAGGCCAAAATCTGAAGCCCTGATGTGTCTTTCCTCACTTTCCGTGCCGGGCGCCTCCCTTTGACCTCTTTGAGCTTGTCTTGAGCAGCCTTTAATTTGCGTCGGGCAAACTGATTTAACTTTTTATAATGCTTCGTCATTATCCTTTGAAGGTCTAGATCCCTGTTTGCCCTCTCCAAATTCTTCTCCAAATGGTCATTGACTCTCTCAAGCCACACCTCCTTATTGTTTTCTATCTCGTGTTCAAACAATGCAGTGAGAGGAGTAGATTGGAGAAGGGCATTTTCCTCTTCTTTTTGCTTCTCAAGGGCCCTTTTAAGCCCCATGGTTCTAGGTCTCTTTCGCTTAGGTTGATCTTCGCCTTCACTTTCATCAAACTCGCCCATGAGTTCTTCCAACCTTGCTTGGGCTTTGGAGGCCTCCTTCTTGTACTTAGTCGCCCGTGTCTCATAAACAACCATATGGACACTCATTTGCCTATTTTGGATTTCTAGAAATTCATTGAAATTCCCTGCCCTATGAAGATCATCCTTCAATGCATCAATTTTGCCTTCTCTATGAATTAAAATGTTTTCTAGAATCTGGGCCTCATTATCACTATCATCGCTTTGGACTTGGATGATGTCGAATGCACTCTCCTGTTCATGACTTTCTTCTACCTTGCCCTTCCCTTTGCTTTGGGTGGCTATCCTAGTGCTCTTCCTCCTAGGCAAATCAATGATAGGCTTCTTTGGAAATTTTCCTTTACTTTGGAGAGCCCTTGTCACATTTGGAGTGACCACTCTAGGCACTCTCTTCTTTGCTGTCTGGGGCTTGGAATTTTTAGGAGAAGAGGGTATGACCCCTTTACCTTTGTCATCTTGCTTGTCATCCTTTTGAGTTTGTTGTTCTTCTTGAGGAGGCTGCCCTTGCTCATCACTGTCATGCCCTTTTTCATCATCTTCATGTTGCTGCTCTATCTCATAGGACTGTTGTGTGTCCTATTTAGGATGCCCTTCATCATCTTTATGTTGCTTCCCTGTCTCTCCCTTACTGTCATGCTGTTGTCCAGCACTTCCTTCTTCTTGCTCATGCTATTGTTAATCACCACTGTGATGCTGCTGTGTGTCACCATAAGGCTGTTGTTCAGCCTCATCATTAGTTTTCTGTTCACCCTCACCACTGTCATGCTGATGTTCATCCCTTTCCTGTCCCTGCTGCTATTCAGCACTTTCTTCCTCTTCCTCTTTCCCTTGTTGCTGTTCATCATCACTGCGATGTTGTTGTTCAAGCCGCTACCCTTCGCCATAAGGCTGCTCACTTTCATCATTGTCATGCTGTTGTTCAGCACTTTCTTCCTCTTGCTCATGTCCTTCCTCCTCTTGTTGGTCACTTCTTTCTCCTTCTCCATGTTCCTTTGTTTGTTCTGTAGTAAACTTGAGCCTTTTAGGAGTAGGTCTTCTAGAAGAAGGAGAGGGGTGATGAATAGGAGATGTAGGGGATTTGTGGACTGGGGGGACAGTGGGGAAATCCAGATGAGTGATGAAAACATCCCAAGGTACCTCTCTCTTTTCAAGCTGATGAAGAATGATGATTTTGATGGGGGGGGGGGGGGGGGGGGGGGGGGGGGGGGGGGGGGTGCTTCTTGGTCCTTGTGAAATGCATCAGTAGTCAAATGTGATAAGCATAGATTCGAGAGAATCTTCCCTCGCAAGTGAAGTACTTCATGATAATCTTCATGAGGGGGGCGTAGCTGGCTAAAAGATATGAGAAAGGGAACATAGCAGGACAAGCATCTTTGTGTTCAGGCTTTAGAAAAGGTTTGTAATCATCTAAGTCAAAATGGATTTGTTTAAACCATTTCTTGCCAATATAGGGGATTTTAGTGGCCTTGGAGATGGATCTCGGGGAGAACTTGAAGTCAAGGCCCGCCAACTGGAAATGTTTGTCTCTGAACCTCAAAGCACAAAGGCGTGTCAGGAGAGAAAAACTCTTCACCTCTTGCACCCTTTAGCAAAAATATAAGCATCCGACCTCATGGAAATTGAACAATACCGATGGGTGGGCATTCACTTCTTCGGTGGAAATAGGCTCATACCTCTTGTGCAATCCACTCCTGCTATCTTGCCTGGGAGGCATCTTGTTCTAGATGCTCTCTGCAAAACTCAAATGACCTCAAAAGGTTTTTGAAATGTCTTTTCAAACACAACACTGTTTCACCTCTCAATTACTGTTTGATCAAGGTAAATTTGGCTTCAAATGGTATGTGAGATGATCTTTTAACACAAAAATCTTTGCTCTTTCCAAAAAACTGTTTTCCCTATGCATGCCACTTAACAAAAAATTTTAATGATGAGCACAAAGTCAACAAAAGGCACATACAGTCAAAGTGATTTTTCTATGTTTGTGGTAAGGTCACCCAGCTCTTGGTGTTTTGAGGACAATAGGACAACCTTGTATTTTAGAAAAAGGCAAAACAAAAATCCTCCAAATTCAGAACACTGCTCTTCTTCTTTTGTATACTGATCAACAAGTAAATTCAATAACCATCACACAGTCAACCAAAATGCATATACACAGCCAAAAGGTCACTATGTTATAGGTAGAGTCATCAAACTCCTTGTGTTTGGTGTGAGCACAAACATCCCTGTAGCCGTCAAACAGCAAAAAACTCCTCTTAACCAAAACACTACCCTTGTATTCACTGTTTCTCACATAGAGTTTGACAATACCTCCAAATGCATAAACTGCTTTACTCACTAAGGTTTGTTTATGGTAAAAAAGGCAGCCCTGACCTTGTTCTTCACCACACTGAGGAAGACTTTGAATAATGGCCAAGTAATACATGTATGATTGCTGTGGTTGAAATTAGGAACACTGCTTCATTTTTCAAATACCGAGTTTCTGCTTTTAAAATAGTGCCTCCATCTTTTATCATTGCTTTGAGGGCAGTTTCATGGGCTTTTCACATCAATAAAAACTCAACATCCTTACTGTTTCACTTCGAGCAAACATAACCACAGAAAGCCTCGAGTTTTAAACAAAAACACATCTCTCTTAAAACCACTCAAAAATGTGATTCACACCATGAATTTCATTTCTCTTTCCACCACCTAACAGTTTTTAAAAAGAGCATGGAGGCACATAAATACCTTGAAGATTGATGGAGGCGTTTTTCTTGAGGAAATGAGCGGCTTCATGGCTTATTGGAGGCGTTAGGATTGTGTAAAATGTGCGTGGCACATTCAACCAGGAGAACGCCGCATAGAGAAAAGGTCTGTCGGGTCACTGTCTGGCCGACCTGACCGACGCCTACAGGCGCGCCACGTGGCTTTGTATTCCTGTGTGAAAAATGTGCCTGAACGTGTCGAGCAGTTGTACAGGCACGCTGCGCAACCTTTAAACCCGAAAAACTCTGTGGAATTGCTAAAAAACTCTCTCTCCGGTCCAATGATCAACAAAGGGGAGTTTTTCTCATGCTTTGGAGTTTGCAAAATGAATTGGCAACGATCCTTAACCCTTTTGAAAGTGAAAAGACAAAATACCTTTGAGTTTGACTAGAGAGGGTTTTGGGAGAATTCTCTTTTTAAACCACTGCCTTGTCCATTTGGAAGGAAAAAAAAATGATTTTGAACGTGTTATGAAGGGCCCACATTTGAAAAGTGTTGGTAAAAAGGTTTGTGTGGACTAATTTAACAGTTGCAATAGCTATGACTCTTTCTTCTCATAATAAAATCATTCCAAGGGTTAACTCTGTTCACTGTGTTTACATAATCGAAAAGTAACCTCTGTCACTACTGACCTTTTAGTGGTATTTTCAATCATGGAGAAACTACTCAACAATACACCAATGATGATGAAGCATCTCTTTCTATTTGCAAGGAGATGGCCCATCTCTTTAAGACTTGATTGGCAGCTTCTGTCACTTATGATTATCTCTACTTGTGAGAGGGAAATTTGTTTTGAACCTATATAGGGATTGTAGATATATCCTCCAAATGATGTTTCTCTTTGATTGTGAGGTGAAACTCAATTGTGATCTCCTGGGCTTCATTATCACCTTTGACACATTTCCATAAAGAACAGGCCCTCCTTTTTAAAAGTGGCATGCTCTATTTTCTTTGAGTGTGTTTTTCTGACCTTGAAATACATACCATAATTCTTCTGGCATCTTTATGACCCTGTGTATCTATTTGCAATGCCCTTTTTTGGGAAAGACTAAACTCAAGTTTCCTTTGTCTACTATGATGAGTAATTTGAAAGACATTTCCTTATGAGTAGGAAGATCATTACCCTTTGAAACATAATCATCATCTTTGGCTTTTTCTATGACCCATCTCTCAATCATCAGCAAGGCTGTCTTATTTGGGCCCTAGACTATCTTTGAAAGCAACTCTGTTAGGAGATAAGCCATCCTCTTTGATAGTTATAGTACTGATGCTTCCCCTTTGTTTTTTACATGCTTGCTCTGTTCGGAAACTTTAAACTGTCTTATACTAATTTTACCACTTGTCTCTTGATCAGTCAAACCCTGAAATCAGTCACTGCTCTGCCTTCTGCTTATAGATGAAGGAGGCATTCCTAACCCTCTGCTTGTGAAATGAAGGAGTTTCTTCAGTCTTCAAACCATCTACTTATAGATGAAGGAGGTTTTTCAGTCATGTCATATCATTAGTCCTTTGTCAGTGCTATTTTTCCTTTTACTGTCCTTTCAGGCTTTGAAAGTGATCGCAAGAGCTTAATGAAAAACTCTCTGCTCTTTGGCTACATTCCCAAGCTCAAGATCACATTGAGAAGTAGCTGTCTTCTCATGTGGAA
The DNA here is from genome assembly GCA_034641835.2 of Pinus albicaulis. NCBI lineage: Eukaryota > Viridiplantae > Streptophyta > Pinopsida > Pinales > Pinaceae > Pinus > Pinus albicaulis. Next base: position 948,069,415 of record CM076581.1, read on the forward strand.
CCAAATATTGTCTTCTGAGATGCTGGTAGGCCTCTGTCCTTGAAATATATATTTAAAACACTGTAAAAACACCTAGAATCAGTTTGACTTATGGTACATGAATGGATGAGACTTGAGGGTGTATTAGTAGCGCGACCTAGGGCTGTAACCAACTTTATTTGTAGAATGAAAAGGTTTGTTATGACTGGTCTATAGCAGATGGAGGTTCTTTGGCTTTAGGATAATTTGCCAAGGGAGAAATGCTTAAAGCGCCACTTCCTGACTTGGGGGAGACTTTTTGGACAGCTTTGGATTGTTTCTTTAGAGCTTATGGGCAGACTAGTTTGGCTGAGGCTAGGTAGGACTTGATAATGAGGTTTCATCTTGTCATGGGCGGACTGAAAGGCCAGAGGGAAAAAAAAGTTTATGGGTGTTTTCCAGCTAGCAAATTTGACAAATTTTTAGATCAGCTGCTAGAAAACTTGGCTGTTACAATTAGTCATCACCAACAAGTGAAAAATACTGATGACAACCAGTGGCTCCATTTGGGGAGGGCAGCTCCTTTTCAGGAGGTGTTCAGAATTTCAGATCTTTGGCTTATGAAGACTGGTGCCTTACCCATTGGCGCAACTTTCATTCTTCCTTGATGCTACTTCTGAAAAATGACAACATGATTAGCATCAATGATATTTCTACCTACCCCACTATCTTTCCTAACATTTTTTCTTCCTTTGGGTGGATTTGGACTAGCTACCCTTTTGAAAATATATATATATATATATATTTTCGAAAAATGAACCTATCTAACTCTACACTTATATCTGCCAGGAGTTCAGATTAAACTGATGAATTCCTTCATTACTCTACCTATGCTAGATCAACTGTCAAGATTACGCTGTTTGAGAGGAATTTATTCTCTAATCTAAAACACGAAATTGAAAACATGATCAAATCAGGGTTAGACAATTTGATTTTTCATGTATTTGCGGCATGAAAGACAAGCTGCACACAAATATTATTTTGCAAAAATGGAAACTAGGAAAAAAAGGGCTAAGATGCACAATTTGTTTTTCATCCCCGCTTCCCTCTTTGGTTCTGTTTTGGGTGTGTGGAACCAGTATCTTTTCCTAATCTACTCTCTTTGATAATTCAAGCTTACACAATGTTGACCATATTTTTCACTCACTAAATTATCAGCAAATAAATTTAAACATGTTCAGCTATGATTAGGCTAGATAACTGAACAAGACATTTGAGTGCTAGTAGCGGCATTTAGACTTGCGCGCTTTCTGAATGACTATTTTTGGAACATGTGGCCTTTTTCTATTTTTCAACTGCCCTCTTTTCTATTCTTTTATTTTTTTTGACTTTTCTATTTTATCTATTCTTAAAACAATGGTATATACAATGATTGAAAATGTTTTAAACTCAGAAATTTTGGAAATGGCGAAACTTAAGCATCTTATCCTCGTAAGGATCTCCTACCATTCTTGGTCCACTCAAATCCTAAAAAGAGAAATTTGGAAAATTCTCTCTTTCCAGCATGACATAAGGATTCATGCAAGAATCTCTGAACAAACCCGTATCTTCCCGCTACACCTCTTTATACTTCTTATTTCCGCTCCTTCCTTTACTGTACATCTTCCTTAAGTAATGCATATACTCTTGGTCATTTTTGAAATAAATAATGACATCATCAAGGTATGTTAAAATGCAGAAATTCAGGACTGGAAACATGGCTTTCATGAGCATATTTTTCATATTCGGTGGTTTTGCAATTTTGAGTCTGAAACTGGAATTACTTCCAGCATACTGGAAAAAATCTTTGAGCTGTCTACTTCTCAAGGGAATCATTTGGCTATACCCTGAAACATCATCTTGAAAAGACATATGATTAAAAGCACTTATCATCGGCATATCATGGTCTTGGGTAGGAAGGATAAAATTTCTATTATAGGGATGTGCATTAGTGTTTCTAAAATCAAAACAGACCCTATGACCAACCATTTTATCTTTGATTATTATTGATTGGTTCAGATTTGCGTGTTTTCTTTTGTCGAAGTTGTTTCTGGGGGTAATGGTAGTGGCATAGTGTTTGTCATTGTTTTCTCTACGTGATGTAGTATTCTGCATGAGATTGCCAATTCTAGCAGTTCTAAGTCTTTGATGGAATGACAAGATTTTATCCAATTCAAGTAACTCAGGTGTATTTGGACTGAAATTATCATGTTTGCTCATAAGGAGTTTATTAGGTACTTTTTATGGATTGTGAGCTGTTATGGCTACAATCAAGGTTTCACTTGCAGAGGAAGAGTTGTGTCATGGTAAATCTTTGAGGTATGGTAAAAACATCAAGCTTCCCTGCTCCTGAGTTCCGAAAAGGTTTGTGATATGTAAGTCTTCTAATGCCTTTATTCTGAAAAAGTTTCCTGATGTTACTGCTGAGGTTTCACTAAGGTTCAAGCAATTCTCTTGACAATACATAATGGTTTGTGCTTCTTGCTCTATTCCTAATTCAGAAGGAACATACTTACTGTTGGTCACTTTAATTGTTTTAACAATTCAAGCACCACATAAATTGTCAACCTAGGAAAGTCTGTTTATTCCAAAGACAATCACGCACTGGATATGCTCAATTCCAAAAGAAAAGAAATGTTGTAGTATCAATCACACAAATCAAACTATTCACATCTCACTTTAACAAAGCTGAAGCCTACTTGTGTTACAACAGAAACAATCCCTCTGTTGCAGACCTTCATTAAAAGAATTCTAGGAAAAATAATGAAAGGAAATCACCCTGCAGAAAAGGAGATCAATCAACCATAAGAGAGAACAGGACTCTATTCCTCCAAGCAGGAATCTTCAGCACCTGTTGCCTGATATTAATCACACTATAGAAAAAGATCAATCCATGGAAAACAGGACCTTATTCCTTTGAACAGGAACCTTCAACACCTATTTCCTGATATCAATCACACTGCGGAAAAAGAAGATCAACCTACAGAGAACAGGACCATATTCCTTCAAACAGGAATCTTCAACACCTGTTTCCCGATATCAATCTATCACACATTCATCTGATAAACAAATAACCGAAAATAAAGTAACTCTCAGCTTCTTAAGAATGAATGGTATAAAGCTAATGCAGTGTTAAAGAAAACAGAGTGCTTAATAAGAAACACATAACTGTACAAGTAATTCTTCAGCAAAAAAGGTTAAATTAAGGTGCGAATAAAATAAAGAGTAACAGAATACAGGAGCAATTGGGTGAATCTTGTGATGAAGGTGGGCCCTGTCCTTCTCACAAGATTCCCCGAGGAAAGAATTTAAATTGAAGCACTCAAAATAGACTTTTATTCATCTGTCAAGATATGATACATTACAACAGAGCAGAGGCTCTTTCTTGCTTCAAGAAATGTACTCCCGAAATCTCCCCCCTTCTAATGATGATGTCTCCTCTTTTTAAAGAGGAGACATCTATTACAGTTACATCAGAGAAATCCTATTTTTATCCAAATCTAATCTCTTGTTTTAATATAGGGTCTTTTCTACTCTTCCATCCTTGAATGTTGTTACAATAGGTACAAAAATACTAGCTTCAAAACGGTCTGTGTAACAGCTTCCCTTGATCGTCTTCGTCCTGTTGTCATTATTTTTGAAGATCGCAAATCACGAGCTGTCTCAGCTATGGGATTTGCGTGCCTATTGACTGTTTCAGCAACGGGTTCGACTGTTTCAGCAACGCGATCCTTATCATAGATTATCTGTGATCTTTTAGACTTGTCTTAGCAACTATCTATCTTCGATTGATGATTAAATATAAAAGTAATGTGGAATTATATGCAAAACAAATTAAATACATAGTAAAGAAAAGGATTTCATATACCTTTGGATAAAATGGATGGAAATGATAATTTAAACTTTTAAATATGGACTATAAAGAGTAAAGTGGTGTCAAAATGTATGGTCAAAATGGTACATTGTGAGGCCCTAACATCCCCCCCAGCTGAAAGGGTTGCTTGTCCTCAGGAAACTTTTAGTCTAAGTCTGAGTCTAAGTCCTGACTCTTTGCATGCAAGTTACTCAAGTAATAACTATGGAAGGTGGCCTCTATCGACGATCTGAATCCCTGGTTACTTTGCAATTTCTGCCATGCTGCTGCATCGTCTCTCTTAGCCAATCTGTAATGAGGCTGATATCGTTCTGCTGGCATCCATAAGACAGGGAAGTGAAAATGATAACCAATCCAATTCTCGGCGCATTGTTGAATGCATCTGATATAGTTTGGTATTCTGGATAGTGCAGTTTGAAGATTATCAGAGCTAAAGGGATTATACTCTTGTCTTTCTTTACAGGACTGTTGCTAGAACATAGTGTTTTCCTTCAAAGCAGCAGTCTCTTTAACCCTGATTAACTGATGACACTCTCGGAGTACTGAGGCTTGCAATTGCTGTATGTACCTGCTCATTCCTGGATTATACAAAAACTAACGATATTCTACTACAAAAATGGCCGGATTTGAAGGTTCCGGCCTTATCCAAAGGAGGTGATTATCCTCATTGTGCCTAGTCATGTGAAAAGCAGTTTTCCATGTGATTTGATTGGCAAGAAAGGAAAAAAATGCCCTAATCTGTATATCACCAACAATCGGATTTAGGTTGAATTCTTTGTTTTTAGGCATAGCCTCATAATGACGATAAAGTTCACATAATAGATGTTGATCACTAGCGGAGGCCTCAGCAAATGTTTTGACAAATTGTTCCGCTGTGAGCAACTCATGAGGTCTCTCGTCCTTAATTGCTTTCAACTGAAAATAAACAAGGTGTTCAGAAAGAAACAGAGAATAATTCAAAGAAGGTTTCCTGGTGGCTAACAATTTTTTTACTAATGAAAACATCAGGACCAGTTTGTCTTTTAACTCCTTAGTTTCTTTCTTGGAATCCTTAAGTTGCTGAAGTGTCTGCTCCCAGTTATCCCAGTTGGAATACATCTGATTTTTCCAGGCCAATTTATGTTGTTGTAAAATTTTATCTTGATCAATAGCATATTGCTGCTTCCACTTATTCATTATTTCCAACTCTTTCCATGGTGGAGTTTGTGTTCCGGCATTATAAGTAATGGGCTGAGGCATAGTCTGAGTGGCTGAGTTAAATAATACAGGGCAGGATACCTGTGGCTTGGTTTCTTTCTCTAGACTTTTTGAAGGCCCTACTGGTTCTTGTGTGGTAGTAGGGTGTTCTTCCTTGACTGCAACTGATGTGGATGCCTCAGGCACTGGAACTTTAACTATCTTGTATCCGGACTATTGGTAAATGTTTCCACATTCATGGCACATATATTCCTTACATGGGTCATTCTTTTGTACTGATGTTGTATGTGCCAACATGTAGAGATTTAGTTCTTTATCAAAGGCTTCCCTTGCCGTTACCAACTCTCTTTTGTAGGCCTCTAACTCTAACTTTAAAAATTCATTTTCTTCTAAAAGAGATGCCATGGTGAGTGAACCCTGTGTGTTGGTTGCTTTTGCTGGAGTTGATTGCTATTCCGCAGCTGTAGCTGGTTCTTGTGTTTCAGCTACAGCTGGTTTCCTTATATTATCATGTTGGATGTTTGATTTTTTCACTTCAGCAGTTGGTTCTTGTGTTTCAGCTGTGAGTGAGTAACTGGTTCTTGTGGAGCAGTTACTGTTTGGGTAGAAAATGATGTCATATTACCCTGGGCATCTGGTTCTTGTGGAGCAGTGCCGCAGGACGAGACGAGTAATGATTCAGGAATTTGGAATGGTGATGACGAATGAAGTTTTAGCAAGATAGCTGCAAGGTCAGGAGAAATGGGAACGACTTCAGGTTCAACGGTCGTTTTCATTTTTCTCCTAGGTAGGAAGGTGAAAAAAGCAATGACTTTATTTTTCTTTTTATGAGAAGATTCTTTTCTAGGATAAGGGCTATCGAAAGAGGTGACAGCTTGGGTTGTGGCCCTTGTTTTCCTTTTTGAGACAGAGACTGTTGCAATTCGTCTCTTTCTTTTATGAGTAGGGGGTGATGGGGGTGTTTCAGCTTGAGAGTCATCGCTAGGGATGTGGATGGTGGGGTGGGATGACTCTACTAAATGAGATGGACTTGGGGACAGGTCAACTAGCTCTGAAGATGGAATCAATGGAGGATCGAGAATATCTTCCAGTTGCCATTCGTAAGAGCTTTCGGGGATTTCTTGGGGATTTTCAGCTTCTTGGGGTATTTTGGGGGCTTGTTCGAGAAGTAAGGGTGAGTTATTTGGAGGGGGGTTTTGCTGAGCAAAACCCCTCTGAATTAATAATTGACACAGGCGATGATGGGTAAGGGATAGTGATGGGAATTTTACCCGTCTACAGTAATATGACATATTATTAATACATCCAAGCAGATAATAAGGAATGTTGACTAGTCGACCATGCCTCAAGTGGCTCATTAAAACAAAATCATGTTGATAAACTACCTGGTAGCGCCCCTCGCAAGTTAAATAGTGCTTGAAAAATTCAACTACCTTTGGCCACGGGGGAGGTAATGAATGCAGACCTATGCCACGGCCTTTAATCTCAACCTGTTCCTCTGGAAGAAGGAAGTCTTGCTGTGCGTTTAAGATGATGTGTTTCCTACTAAACCACCAAGCACCTATGATCTGAAATCCCGAAACTTGTGCTACATCTTCTTCTGTGACCGAAATTCGAATCCCTTGGACTATGGAGTGATCCTCCTGAAAATTCCGTGCAAACTCCAAAACTTGCTGAGGATCAAATTCTCCTAGCCTCTCGAAATATGTGATCCATCCTGCCCGCTAAAAGATTTAGTAAGCCTCCGGAAATAATTCGAGAAGAGCCATCGAGCCAGGCTCATGGCTGATAGCCAAGCCTCCCATAGCTACTAACTTGAGTCAAATGCAGAGGCGCAGAGAGCAGAAACACCAGACTTGATCAGAGTAATTGTTTACGACTAAGAACATGGTGTATCAGCCGAAATAATGGGTATAAAGAATGGCGGTGGGTTGCATGGGGTGAAATGATGGTTTTTATTTTCGAAATCCCCCCCTATGTGCGGTGAAATGATGGTTTTGAATGTACGGGGGTTATAATCATAATGGAAAATATCTTCTCTTTATACTATGATTTAACTGTATTACATAAAAAATCCGCTTACCTTATATTTACCTCTGTTCTGTAATTCGAAGTATAGAGTGCTTGTTCATAGTGACTTAATATTGATGGAAGAATTTTTAGAATTCTTTGACATATAAGGGGGATGATACTAGATTCTGCTGAATCATAGGAGGAAGATAGTAAATAGACAGTATTTACCCAAGGAATCTGAAGAACTTGTGAAATAGGGGAAAGGAAGGGTGTTTAACGATGGGAAGATAAATGACAGGTTGCTGAGAGTGGTGTTTCAGCAATAGAAAAATAGATGACATGTTTCTGAAAGTGGTGTTTCAGTAATGGAAAAATAAGGGAAATGTTGCTGAAATGTGATGATTTAGTACTAGGAAAATTGGGGAAGTACTTGCTGAAGGATGATATTTCAGCAGTAGGGAACAGGGAAAATGCTGGCTGAAGAATGATATTTTAGTAGTGGGTAGAATAGGGAAAATGATATGAAAAAGGGAAAGAAGGGGTAAAGGGAGAAGTGAAAAAGAATTGTTGGGAGATGAGGGAATGAATTAAGATAAGGGAAACAAAGCTTCTCTGATTGAAGCTTAGATCTTCATGAAATTGTCCTCCTTGGTAAGTTCCTCCTTAATCTGCAAAATACAATTGTAACATGCCAACCCTTGATAGGGATTATTAGTTTTAAATCTACTCTAATACTAGAAATATAGTGCAGAAATTAAATGCTGTGAGGAGCAGAGGACTGCCCTAGAAAAAGATATTGTGTATCAGTCATGCAAGCAACCTTAAAATCTTCTTTAGAAACAGGGCGCTTGTACAAGCGAAGCCTATGACCATTTACTAGTAGAGGTGTTTTAGAATCATCAATTATTAAAAGTCTTACTGTTCCATTGGGAAAAACAACATCTACTTCATACGGTCCAAGCCATCTTGTACGTAACTTACCTTGAAAGTTTTCAAACCGAGAGTCATACAATAAGGCCCAATTACCTTTTTGGAACTGCTTGTGCTTGATAATTTTATCATGCCACTTCATTCTTTGTTGTTGAATCATGGTTGTCTGGTGAATGGCATCTAATCTCTTTTCATCCAATTCAAGAAGCTGCTGCAACCTAGCTGTCTGCACATCATTCAAATCAAGGTTAACAGCTAAAACAGTTCCTAAAGTTTTGATTCCAAATTCCACAGGAAAAAAAACACTTTTACCATAAATCAATTCATAGGGAGAAAATCCTGTAGTATTTCTCCAGGTAGTTCTATAAGCCCATAGTGCTTCAGGGAGCCTTTGAGACCAATCCTTCCGGTTATCATTCAATGTTTTAGTTAGAATGGCTTCTATTACTTTATTTGTGCTTTCCACCTGCCCATTGGCTTGAGGGTGGTATGGTGTAGTCATTCTATGATGAATATGATATTTTTGAAGGGTAGATTTAAAACCATGAGAGTTGAAGGGAGGTCCTCCATCTGTAACCAGCTCTCTAGGAGTTCCAAATCTAACAAAAATCTCCTCAAATAAGAAAGCTAGGACAACTTCTTCATTGGCTCTAATAAGTGCTTTGGCCTCCACCCATTTAGTCATATAATCTGTGGAAACTAATATATAAGTTCTTTGATTGGATGGAGGATTAATGGGTCCTATGAAATCTAAGGCCCATCTTTCAAATGGTTTGAGTACTACCTGGGGGTTTAATGGAATTTGATCTCTATGATTGGGTTGACCCATTCGCTGACAGCTGTCACAAGCCTGCACATATTTCTTCGCGTCTTTAAACAATGAGGGCCAATAGTAACCCATCCTCAAAATTTTGTGTGCTGTTCTTTTATCAGCAAAATTCCCTCTGTAGGGGCCATAATGACAAGCTTTTAGTATGTCGTACACCTCATCGTCTCTGATGCATCTTCAGATTTCCTGATCAAACCCTGTGTAGAAAAGACACCCGCTTATCTAGCTATACCTGGCACTTTGTTGAACAATTCTTCTCTTTTCCCTATGTGATAGGTGTGCTGGTAACTTTCCTGCAACCAAATAATTGGCAATGTTTGCATACCAAGGAGAGTGAGAAAATACTGCAAATAAATACTCATCAGGAAAGGAATCATCTACTGGAATATTATTATCAGTTTTTAACCGTGAAAGGAAATCAACCACAAAATTTTCTTTACCTGGCCGATCTACAATTGTAATATCAAACTCTTGCAGTAACAATAAGCATTTGGTAACTCGAGCATTTGTGACAGATTTTTTCATTAAATACTTAATAGCCGAGTGATCAGTGTGGACAAAAGTAGGATAACTAGTGATATAATGTCGAAATTTATTAATGGCATAAATTACTGCAAGAAATTCCTTTTCAGTAACTGTATAATTAAGCTCAACAGGGGTCATGTTCTTACTAATAAAATAGATAGCATAAGGAAGATGGTTTTCTTCTTGTCCCAAGACAGCTCCAATTGTAGTGTCTGAAGCATCAGAAGATATATGAAAGGGAAGTGCCCAATCAGGTCCTCTCAAAATAGGAGCAATAGATAACTGATGCTTGAGTTCTACAAAGGCTTTCTAACAAATATTAGTCCACTTAAATTCAACATTTTTCATGAGCAACAAAAAAAAAGGAGAAGCTATCTTAGAAAAGTTTTTAATATATCTCCTGTAATATCCAGCATGTCCTAGAAAACTTATCACATCATTTTGTGTTTTAGGAACAGGAAGATTCTGAATGACCTGTATTTTGGATGGGTCTACTTGAATACCTTGAGATGAAATAAAATGTCCAAGCACTACTCCTTCACTCATCATTATATGACACTTTTCAGTACTTAGGGAGAGGTGAGCTTGTATACAACGTTTAAGTACCTTCTCAAGATTTTGTAATGCATCTTCAAAAGACACACCATAAGGAGTAAAATCATCTATAAATATTTCCATAGATTCATTCAACATATCAGAAAAGATTCCTATAACAACCCTCTGAAAAGTTGCTGGTGCATTACATAGTCCGAATGGAAGACCTCTGTAGGCAAAAATTCCCCAGGGACTAGTAAAAGTGGTCTTGTCTTGGTCTTGGGGTGCAACTCTAATTTGGTTATACCCGTTGAATCCATCTAAAAAGGAAAAGAATTTCTTTCCTGATAGACTATCCAACACCTGATCAATGAATGGTAAAGGAAAGTGGTCCTTTTGAGTAGCTTTGTTTAAGGCTCTGTAATCAACACACACTCTCCATTTCCCGTTTTTCTTAGGGACTATTACCAATGGGGAAACCCATTCATTGTTAGATATGGGGTATATAAATCCTGCATTAAGCAATTTCTAAAGTTCTTCTTTAACAATTTCTCTTAAATTAGGGTTCATTCGCCTTTGGGGTTGACAGACTGGTCAACAACCTTCTTTAATATAAATTCGGTGAGTACATAATTCAGGAGAGATTCCCTTCATTTCCATGTAATCCCATGCGAATGCTTCCTTATTTTCAAGTAATAACTTCATTAACTATTTTGTTTCAGCAACTGTTAAATCAGGATTTATATTTAATGTTTTTCCAGGTTCCATTTCCATTTTTATGCTTTTAGAGGAGATGGTGGTTAATGTCTGAGATAAATCTTTAGATTCAATCTTTTCCTGCGTATCTGTTTCGAAAAGTGCAGTCAATTGATTGTGTGTTTCAGAAATTACAGAGGAAGGTTCGCAAATAAAATTATTAATTATTTCATCCTCTGTGCTGTCTTTAAGAGTTAAGGCTTTTCTAATAGTTAAAATGCGCTGAATAGCATTATCATAATAATCCATCCACACAGAATTTTCATTATTAATTATGGGTGTAGCATGAGGATAAAGAGTAAGCTATTTAGTTTCATAACCATTAGAAATTGTCATTGAACCGGATCTGCAGCTGATAAAGGCACCGGCTGTGGCTAGCCATGGCCTTCCTAGAATTAAAGGATGTCCCCCCAGCTTTGTTTTAATTTTTAATACCACAAAATCAGCTGGGTAATTCCAGGATTCAACCGAGATAACTAGATCTTCAACAATTCCTTCTGGTTTTATTGTAGAATGGTCAGCTAACTCTAGGATGGTTGGTGTATCTCTAATTGTGTTATTCAGTTGTAACAACTATGAAGTTTCGAGAGTCATAATGTTTATTGCAACACCTAAATCTACCAGAACTTGAGGAATTATCGTTTTACCAATTTGAACTGTCACAGTAGGATGGTCGGGGTCACCATATTTCACAGGAGGGGTTTTTCCGGACATTAATGCAGATAGATCACCCATAACATGAACTGTAAGGGGGTATTTAGTCTTCCTACCAGGCTTCTTAACACAAATGTCCCTAATGGTTTTGGCATAAATTGGTACATCTCTTAGTGCCTGTAAAAGTGAAATTTTAACATACAAATTTTGCAATTCCCCTAAGAGATTAAAGGCAAGTGTTTCAGGCATTTTAGTTAAAATTAAACGCTCGGGAAATGGTGGCTCTGTTATTTAAGCACCCTTGTTAGAGGGTGGTTGTGATTTTTTATGTTTCTCAGTTTCATCTTTATTAGAATTAGAAGAGGTTATATCATTTATGCATTAGGGGAATTTTGAGGTCTAAAATGGGCCTCCTAAGAAAAATGTACAACAAAAGTAAACTTTATAACAACCAATAGGATTCAAGATGATGATGTCAACCATGGGGGATGATTTACCATTTTTTAAATAAAAGGGTAAAAATATTAAAAAATAATAAAATAATAAAACTACTTTTTCAACTTGTATTTTCAACTTATCTCCCACAATTTTTACTCAAATTTCGAGTGGGAGTACTCGTTGGATGAAAATTTTAATTCCTCATCCAAGGAGTACCCATGTTGCATACTTTCAATGAACTCTGCTACATGAAAAATGGGAAATACATAAAAAAACGTGATTACAATCACGTTCTTTATGTATTTCTCATTTTTCATATAGTAGGACCCATCGAAAGTATGCAACATGGGTACTCCTTGGATGAGGAATTAAATTTCGCATCCAACGAGTACTCCCGCTCGAAATTTGAGTAAAAACTTTGGGAGATAAGTTGAAAATATGAGTTGAAAAAGTAGTTTTTTTCATTTTTCCCTCTAAAATTTGATGATGTCATCAAATCTTATTTGATTTTTTCCACTATTATTTTATAATTTCCTTAGGAGGACCATTTTAGACCTCAAAATTCCCCTAATGGATAGGTTCTACTATTTTCCCAGATCTCAAATGAATATCATTACATTGCATAGTAGAAAATGTAGGCTGATTCTGAATATCAATGACTTGCACAACTTTATTATTGGGGTTAGGATTTGGTTGCACAGGTAGCTGGGGTCTCATTTGATTATTTGGTGGAGCATTTGATGGTAGAGGAAGTGGTTGTTGAAATTGAGGAAATTGATTTGGATACGGGAGTTGTTGGCTTCTCCAATTTGAATTCCATGGATTAAAAGAAGATGGTTGTTGTGGGGGCCAAGGAGTCCACATTGCAGGATCAAAAAAGGGAGGGTTTGTTTGTTGCATGGGTGGGTAGTTCATCTGATTAAAGGGCGGGTATTGCATTTGGTTAAAGGGAGGGTAATTTGTCTGACTGAAAGAAGGATAATTATTCCAACGATTAGAAGATGTAAATGGCATGCTAGAATTCATACCTTGTCCTCTTGGTTGCCATTGTCTTCTTTGTGTTAGCAGATAAACTGCTTCAGATTCTTCTTCCGTTGGCTGTAGTGCTGCTTTTATTCCCGGTAGAGAGGGACATTGTTGTGTTTCATGATCTTTCTCACAAAGGGTGCAGATTGGTATCTTGTCCAATGGGCATTCCCTTAGTGGATGTTTATCTCTGCATTTAGGGCAAAAGACAGCCAGAGCTGCTTCTGCTTCAGCCTGCTTCTTTTTAACCTGCAAGGTGTCAATTTGTGAAGCAAAAGAACTTAACATTTCAGTTTTAAATTCTTCAAGTAAATTACCTATTTCAGCTCTTGTTGCTCCCCCACTGGCTGATTTCTGAACTCTTGAATAAGTGGGATCTTTGTTACTTGCTCTGTTCCTTGCAGCTCCTCTTGAACATCTTTTACAGAGTTCAACAATATCATCATATGATTCTTTAGATATATCTCCTTTACCAAGCATGTTTAGCATGTATAAACAATCTTCCCTTAATTCTCTAAGTAATATTGTTTTACGAATTTCTTTACTTACATTCGGATGATCAGATCTCTGCAGATTATACTGCAGTCTTTCCACATAGTCCTCCAAATTCTCATCCGCCTTTTGTGCCATGTTGAATAATTCCTCCCTCTTTTCTCTTGTCCGACAATAATCTTGATATTTAAGCATAAATTTATGTTTCATCTGCTCCCATGTTGTGATTACCTGGCTTCCAAGGCTCATGAACCATCTTAACGCATTTCCCTTTAATGTTGCTGGAAACAGTTTCAACTTCTGAGCATTAGTAACATAATCATAACTTCTGCATAATATATCAAATTCAAAAAGAAATTCATCCGGATCTTCAGAGGATAAACCATGGAAGTTGGGTAAAGCTAACAATGGAATATTCTTCATAGGGGTTGTTCCTCTAGGGAGATCACTGATAGGAAATCCCAAGGTAGAGAGAGAATTTTCATCCTTTCCTTCTCCTTCAGGATCTGCTCATCCTCCACCAAAGAATTCTTCGTTGTTTCCTTCCATTGGTTGATCTCCTACTGCACTTGCTCGATCCTCAAAATCTTCTACTGGCTCCTCAATGTTTTCCACTGGTCATCCAATATCTTCTGTTAATTCCTCAACGTTTTTAGGGCTCACAACTTCTTCTATTTTGTAGTCTGATTGAGGGGAGCGTTGAGGTTTTGGTCTTTGAGAGCTTAATCTCTGTGATGATTCAGCCTTTGATACAATTTCGTCAATAAAAGTCTTTCTTCCTCCCCTTCCTTTGCCCTTGCCACCTGTAGGGTTAATTTTCTTCTAGGTTCCGCGTCCTCTCATACAATCTGCACATCTAGAAAGAAAACATCAATGCTTTTGAAATCTATAATTACCTTCCTCGGCAACGGTGCCAAAATGTTGGTCACTTTAATTTTTTTAACAATTCAAGCACCACATAAATTTTCAACCCAGGAAGGTCTGTTTATTCCAAATACAATCACGCACTGGATATGCTCAATTCCAAAAGCAAAGAAATGTTGTAGTATCAATCACACAAATCAAACTGTTCACACCTCACTTTAACAAAGCTGAAGCCTACTTGTGTTACAGCAGAAACAATCCCTCTGTTGCAGACCTTCATTAAAAGAATCCTAGGAAAAATAATGAAAGGAAATCACCCTGCAGAAAAGGAGATCAATCAACCATAACAGAGAACAAGACCCTATTCCTCCAAGCAGGAATCTTCAGCACCTGTTGCCTGATATTAATCACACTGTGGAAAAAGATCAATCCACGGAAAATAGGACCCTATTCCTTTGAACAGGAACCTTCAGCACCTATTTCCTGATATCAATCACACTGCGGAAAAAGAAGATCAACCTACGGAGAACAGGACCCTATTCCTTCAAACATGAATCTTCAACACCTGTTTCCCAATATCAATCTATCACACATTCATCTGATAAAAAAATAACTGAAAATAAAGTAACTCTCAACTTCTTAAGAATGAATGGTATAAATCTAATGCAGTGTTAAATAAAACAGAGTGCTTAATAAGAAACACAGAACTATATAAGTAATTCTTCAGCAAACAAGGTTAAATTAAGGTGCGAATAACATAAAGAGTAACAGACTACAGGAACAATTGGGTGAATCTTGTGATGAAGGTGGGCCCTGTCCTTCTCAAAATATTCCCCGAGGAAATAATTTAAATTGAAGCGCTCAAAATAGACTTTTATTCATCTATCAAGAAATGATACATTACAACAGAGCAGAGGCTCTTTCTTGCTTCAAGAAATGTACTCCCGCAATCTCCCCCCTTCTAATGATGATGTCTTCTCTTTTTAAAGAGGAGACATCTGTTACAGTTACATCAGAGAAATCTTATTTTTATCCAAATCTAATCTCTTGTTTTAATACAGGGGCTTTTCTGTTCTTCCATCCTGGAATGCTGTTACAATAGGTACAAAAATACTAGCTTCAAAACGGTCCGTGTAACAGCTTCCCTTTCTTGTCTTCGTCCTGTTGTCATTATTTTTGAAGATCGCAAATCACGAGCTGTCTCAGCTACGGTATTTGCGTGCCTGTTGAATTTTTCAGCAACGGGTTCGACTGTTTCAGCAACGCGATCCTTATCATAGATTATCTGCGATCTTTTAGACTTGTCTTAGCAACTATCTATCTTCGATTGATGATTAAATATAAAAGTAATGTGGAATTATATGCAAAACAAATTAAATACATAGTAAAGAGAAGGATTTCACATACCTTTGGATAAAATGGATGGAAATGATAATGTAAACTTTTAAATATGGACTATAAAGAGTAAAGTGGTGTCAAAATGTATGGTCAAAATGGTACATTGTGAGGTCCTTACACTTACTTTCCTCAAGGCATAGCTGTTCATGATCATGATAGTTTTGATTGTCTAGTTCATCATAGAGAACTAGGGGCAGCTGATGTGGTGGGTCTAATTTTGTTTTAGTTTCTTCTGACTGTTCTTCAATGTCCTCATCAGTATGCAAAATAAAAGAGTTTAGGTCGGAATGCACGGAATACATTGGAATGTTATCTAGCCTCTCTTGGCTACTGATCATGTATTTCATGTGTGACTCTCGATAGAGTATTCTTGTTTGTTCAAACACAGGAATAGTGGCATAAGACATGTCAAGTTGAATATTCCCTTGGAGCTTGGCTCCCCAAGATCTGGATAGAAGCATTCCGTACTTGGGAGGAATCTCTGCTACCTGTTAGCCCCCTGTAATTTTTGACAGGAAAGATAGGGGGCTGAATTGTTTTTGAGCCTTCAAGGAATGCATCTCCCGTGGAGACACATCATCCTTGAAGTCTCCTGTGCCTTTTCCCTATGATGAAATCCCCTCTGCTATATCCATACAGGAAGCCTCTCTGATTGTGACAAATTGTGTTCCTAAAGGCCTCTATTTACACCTTGCGCCCCTGCAGAATTTTTCATTTCATCCCTTTTTCCCTTTATCAAAGTCCCCTTTCCTTACCCCCAATTTCCCCCTAAATCTTCTAAATCATCCCCATGCTCCTCCTAGACCATGCATACACCCTTGGTTTAGTTTGATAAACCCTTTTCCCCGCTATCGTTGCATTTTCCTGCCTTAAAAATGCATTAAAATGGCCCAAAAAGCCATATTTCTCCATAATATGGGTCCCAGCCCCTTCGGCCTAGCCCCCACAGCCTTTTCCGGCACGTGACTCGGGCGCTAGAATCGCCCGCCAGCCCAAAGGAGCACTTATCTCATATGGTCATCGGGCGCGTTTATAGCCATTGATCTCCACAGAATGAACGTCGATCGCCACCTCGCAACCTCCATTGTCCAACTCGTTCATCGCTCATTCGTCACATCTCCGCCATCCGTTAACTCGCCAGATCAACAGTCAGCCTTCACCTGCCCCAGTGGTCCCCACGCACTACTCTAAAACCATCCGGTTTCTATCACACCGCCTTTCGGAGGTAAGCGGTATTTTCCAGTGGGCCAGCAATTCCACTCATCGCGCGCTGCATGTCTTCATGTATGGTTCAAAAACTGCCCTCCATCGCGCGTTATCGTTCGTCCGTGGACGTGGAGCAATATCGTCATGCGCCATCCGATGCAGAGCTGCCCATCCGACGGTTGTCGCTCCACGAAGCTGCGCATGGGTTAACCCATGACCACCGTAGCCCTGGCCCACCGTCCATCGCCCTCCGATGCGCTCCCAGCCGTTGATCTCCTCCCGAGATCGGACGGTCCAGAATTGATTGCCCGTCGTTGATTGGTCTGCCATCACCTGGTCCTGCCACGTCACCACTCCATGTGTCCCCACCGTACTTTCATCCACTCCCCTTATATATTCATTCAAAGGTCGATGGTTTTAAGGTTTTAATTTGAATTCTATCATAGACCACCAACCCTTCGCCGACACTGTTCTCCACCATTCCACTGCATTTTTTCGCCATTCCTCCGTAGTTCCATGATCACCCTATCAACCATCCACATCATCCGGCCCCGTTCATGTTTTTCATAACCAATTTTTGTGTTTTGCAGGGTTTCAGAGAGGCAGAAAACCGCCATGGTTCATATGTATCATTGTAATGGCGCATTGCGCAGAGAAAGTTGAATTTGGAATCTGGTACTACAGGGAAATGTCAGGAAAGGTGGCGGCAGTATAAATATGATCAAAGGATAGTTCAATCGCCGCAAAAAACCTATCCAGGGCCATTAAATCCCAGATCTTGAAGATCGAGACATTTATGAAGTGGTAGATAAATACCAGCTAATGATCAAGGAATTCACGTTCAGTATTGGGGATTTAAAGCTTTAATCTAGGATTCTAAAAGCAAAGTACCATATCAAAGATCACAAGAATCACACAGAAGGTACGGTGCACAGAAAGCAATATATCAAGGTCTTCAAATCAGCGGAATTTTTTTCCTGAGCAAGGACACGGTATGCGTTGTTGTTTCAGTCTACATTGTGTCTAGGTGAAGTTTCCTCCCTGGCAACAATCCCGATGCTACCAGAGAAATTGATTTACAGTATGGCAGACCCTAGCACCATTTATTTTCCTTTTTGTTTATTCACCAAAAGTACCACAGAGTGCTGCAGCCAAAGTACATCAGAGACATACCGGAGTAAATGGAAGCCTGGAGAAGAAAACCCTTTCACCCAAAGAGTGCCATGGATTAATGCACAGAATTTAAACCGAATGGGTTTTGGCTCTCTTCTTTCTTTTTTGAGTGTTAATGCTGCATTTATTTTTTCACCTACCTCCTCTACTCTCTTCAGCTATAAAACTCATAAGAAAGTATTGTAAAGGTTTTTGATCAGTTATCAGAGAATTGCAAGCAGTTTCTTTTGAGATACAATCTCTGTGTAAAGTTGTAAGATAGGCTAAGGAACATGTTTTCAGACTGAGTATTCAGCTATTGGCTATGTTGTACTTGACTGGTATTGCTATTTAATATGACAAGCACATTTATTTGGATCCTGATCTAAAGCAGCGATGATGTTTTCCTATCTCTGTGTTTTAATTCATTTCATTTCGTTTCTACTGGCTTGCATCAGAATATTGGCATAGGATTTACCCTTGTTAGGTACCCTATGTTTCTGCTCTCCTTGCCATTGATGTTTTTCTTCTGAATGTGTTATCTAAGAATTGATTTCGGTTAATTTAACCAGAGTAGTGGATGTTATTGCCTGCTCTCTGATGTATGAATTAAATGAATCTGTTCTTAGATGTTTCTTGTTAAGGATTTAGTATGGAAGATTTGGGAACACTGGGGATTAGAGTTAGCCCTGTCCACTAGGATCTTTGTGCGACCAGCTGATCTTTAACTTTGTGTCTTCAAATTCGTGTTGTTTCCTCCCCTTCTACCATTCCATATCACACTACCATCTTTAAGATCCAATGTTTTAGATTACTAGCCCAATTGAAAGCCTACCTATTGATTAGCAAGCAAATCCTTTCCTGACTCCATTTCCCAATGGTTTTGAATACTTCCTGGAACACTTCACCTCTGCCTTATCCCTCTTTTCTCATCCTTGTCTTACATTGAGCCCTTCTTTCCTGATAACCAACAACTAAACAAACAATCAAACAAACAAATCTCGAGCCTTATAACTAGCCTAATATCCTAACTCTGAGCTTCAAAGACATAAACTTCGCTCACATAGAGAGATCCATCTCTGGACCCAGGAAGGCTAGATCCTAAGGTCTGAAAGTGGTTTTATGTTGTCTCATATTTTGGTCTTGCCAACCTGGCCAAAACATGGGAACTCTAACATAATGGCGACCATACTGGGAACTGAGTGCGTTACACCTTAAACACCCTTAGTCATTCAAAAACCTACAATCTTTGGTTAGGTTGGTAGTGAAACACTTCCATTTTTAACTCACTTTCTACATCATTTTTTGTGTTTCCCCACACTCTTAGACAGAGTCTGGAAAGGGCCAGGTAGCCTCCGGATCTCACACTCTTTCAGAGGTGACATATATGGTAAATGCCCTCCCAATCAATCTCTGGTTAGAGTTTGTTGTGTTCTTGGGGTATCCTTGAAAGGGGACATTTCATAAGCACTGTGGTGGACAGTGTACCCTTCAGAAACATCCTAAACCTTCCACCTGGCGACTCCATAATTCCTAAATGATTAAAAGACTCCACTGGGAGACCAGCCTCCAAAACAACCTCAAACCACAATAGAAGGAACCAGTAGGGTTAAGCTGCTTGGTTAGAAAACAACATTTTGGCTTTCAGAACCATTCACACAAGAGCTTATCCCAACCCAAACCCACCTGAAATAGTTGATAACCCTGAGAGCATCCTTAGAAATCCACCTACACCTAGAGGATCAACTATTTCCAGTCACATATATAGAGCTAACTCTGCACCAGAAGACCTTACAGCTCTATCACACTTTCATCTTGACCTAAACATACCCGATAGATTACCAAGAACTAGGTCATTCAGTGTTCTAGATCAGCCAGGCCTTGAGCTTCCTGATTCACCATCCCAAAGTGGTAAACACGTTAGGGACAGTGAGACCCCTCCATCTACACCTCCTGATATACACTTCATTAAAAAATTGGGCCTCATTCACCATAAATCTAATCAACAAACCATTGTTGTTCATAATACCCCTGTCATCCTTATACCATCTGCCCAAGTCAACCCTTTACCGCATCAAAACATCATCATGGCAGCCTGGTATGCACCTCTGGTTTTACCTCAGCCTCTAGTACCCTTACCCAATTATTATCAATCAAAGATCCCGCACTTCACTACCAAAGAGTCCACCACAGCCCAGCAACATGTAGATAAGATGGAAGATTCTTTTGACTACATGGAAATTGATGATGATACAGTAAAAATGAGAATCTTTGCCCAGAGCTTAGGAGGTGATGTGAAGAAATGGTTCAAAATCCTACCTCCTAATAGTATCCAAGACCTTCCTACTTTATATCAGACTTTTATCAACAAATGGGAAGTTAGGTCTAACCCTCGCTAACTCCTAGCAGAATACATGAGCCTTAAAAGAAACGTAGGAGAGAGTGTCCATGATTACTCAACAAGATTTAACAACATTTACAATGCCCTCCCTCCACATATGAAACCTCCCCAAGGTATGGCCCTAGCGAAATACCCTGAAGGCTTTGATGCAGACATGGCCTATCAGCTTAGGGATAAAGAGTACAACACATTGGAAGACATGTAGAAAGGAGCAGTGAATATAGAAGCCAACTTGATTGAGAAAAAGGTAAGACTCAGAGCTAAGAGGAGGGTAACATACAGAGATGATAATGTAGCTTCCACATCTGACCCCAATTATGACCGTCTATCTAAAAACGTGGAAGAGCTACAACAAATGGTAAAAAAAATGGTTGTCATAGTTAGTAGCCAAAACAGAAATCAAAACCATAACCAGAACCAGAACTTTAGAAGAAACAATAACACTCCCAACAGACAAAGAGAATCAGATCGACAAGTTATTCCCCCATTCCAAAATAACTTTCTTGATGAAGATGAGGGAATCGTAGAAGAGTCTGAGGGAGACACGATAAACATGTTTGAAACAGAAAGTTCAATCCATAACTGTTACACAGAAGGAAATTAGTCCCCACCCTCTTATTGGGATGAGGAATGGTCGGAATCTGAGGATTACAGATTAGGATTTGAAAATGCCATGATGCAGGTCAGAGAAAAATATGAACTTAGAAGCAAAAGGAGCCTAGATGCTACCAAACCAAAAGCTTCTGAGGTTACCATCAAGAAAAGGCCTGAGAAAACTTCTAAAGTGACTGCTGAGAGTAGCAAATCAGCAGCTTAGAGTTCTAGGAAGAACAAAGAAAAAGGCAACCAAAACACTGATAAACAAGGTAAACTAGCTAGTAGCACAAGCACTACAGTTAGTGCTCCTAATAAAACTGTCCTCGACACTGTACATAACGAGAATCAGCACACTGATTCAGCCACTAAGGTGGTGGTCAACAAAACAGAGTTGAACATTCCAAAGAGTCAGTCCACTTTCAATTTGGAGAGTGATATTGCAAAAATTAAAATCTCTATCCCACTCTCTGAGCTGGCCACTCAGGATGTATATAAAGGCCAAATTTTGAAAGCATTGAACTTAGGAGAGAGTAGTGACACTGTAAATCTGAGTGATGATTAGCCTGCCCTACTGTTTGGTCCAAAGATAGAAGGAAAGTTTCAGGAAGGGGCACCTTTTTATATCAGTCTTAATATCCATGATAAGATTCTCCACAATGCAATGCATGATTCTGGGGCATCACACAACCTGATGCCTAAAGTAGTGATGGAAAGATTAGGCCTAGAGATAACCCATCCCTATAAAGACCTATATTCATTTGACTCTAGCAGAGTAAAGTGTCTTGGCCTAATCAAAGACTTCTGTGTAAGCCTTACCTAGATTCCAGCAAAATATATGGTCATGGATGTTGTGGTGGTAGATGTGCCACCCAAGTATGGCATGTTATTATCAAGATCATGGGGAGCCAAGCTGCAAGGAACAATGCAGATGGATGGGGTTTATGCCACGATCCCCATCTTTGGCCAACTTAGAAGACTGTACAAAGAGGCACAAATGAAATTTCTAGTCAATAGCCCCGAAAAGCCGGAAAATTCTCCTCTATACTCTATACATACAAACCTTGACTCCTTCATCCTTTATAACGAGGAATTCTTAGAGGGGTTAGAGTCCCAAAATAGAGATATAAACGAGGAAACAGAGCCCATGGACTTTAACATAATGGCTACTCTAGACTCAGAGGAGAAAGACGTACAAAACTCAGAACAGTGCACTAAAGCAAGAGCTCAAGGTGAACTAGAAACAAAATGCAATCAGATGACTAGTCACCTCTCTAATTTCCACACCTATTCTGAAAAAAAAAACGATTCACAACCTAGTGCAGCCCCTATAATGCAACACAATGGCGAACCCAGCTATAGGGAAGAAAGTGATGACAAAACAAAAAACGAACCCCTGTGGGAGATGAATTTCGATGGGTCATGCACCAAGAGAACTGCTGGGGCAGGAGTGTGGATACATAACCCAGAGAGTGATTACACAGAGAGCCATGCCTGCAACCTGCACTTCAAATGTACAAACAATATTGCAAAATATGAGGCTCTTATCCTAGGCTTAAACTTGTTGAGAAAACTAGGAGCCCATAGGATAACTGTACGTGGGGACTCTGAGCTGATTGTTAAACAGGTGAATGGTGAATACACATCGAAACATCCTAGGCTAAGAGCTTACAGGAATGACACTATGGATTTACTGAAAACATTTGTTGAATATGAATTAGTGTTTGTTCCTAGGAGCCAGAATGTCATTGCAAACTAATTAGCTTGCCTAGCTAGTTCATACCCTAAGACTCCAAGCGACCAACAGATCATCATTCAGACCAAATTCAGACCTGCAGTGCCGGACAATGAAAAATATTGGCAGGTTTTTGAAGGAGACAAACAGATTGAAGATTTCTTGGTAGGCAAAAATGAGTTTGAATGTTATGATTCAGACTCCAAATCTGACAGTAGCTGCCTAAGTGAAAAGTCCTCAGATGAGGAAGAAACACCCTGTAACATAGAAATAAACACTCTAAACGAACAGATTGGAAATCCAAACGAAAAATGTGAAAACGCAGATAGTGAAGAAGTAGAGGTGCTGCTGACCAAAGATAAGAACATACCTCGAGGTCTGGCACCTTTAGAAGACCTTTTTGACTTTGATGATGTAGCAAAAAAGCCCACAATAGAACATGCAGACTCGGATGTTGAGGAATGCAACATAGGCACTGAAGATAAACCCAAAATGATCAAACTAGCTAAGTCCCTGCCTGTAAACATGAAAAAGAAATACATTGACCTATTCAAGGAGTTCATCGATGTGTTCACTTGGAGTTATGAGGACTTAAGGGCCTATGACACAAACATCATACAACATAAGATACCCTTGGAAGAAAATCAGAAACCCTTTAGAAAAAAACTTCGCAGAATAAACCCAAAGCAATTTCTTGCAGTGGAAAAAGAGATCAAAAAGATGTATGAGGCAGGTATAATAGTGCCTATGAGGTTCTCTGATTGGGTGTCAAACCTAGTGGTGGTGAGAAAGAAAACGGGGGAGATCAGGCTATGTATTGATTTCAGGAATCTTAATAGAGCCTCACTCAAAGACAATTACCCTTTGCCTAAAATGGAACATATTCTTCAGAAGGTAGTAGGCTCGAGAAGGATCTCCCTGCTAGATGGTTTTTTAGGTTATAACCAAGTTTTAGTACTCCTAGAAGACCAACTCAAAACAACTTTTACCACTCCATGGGGCACCTTCATGTATGTGAAAATGCCTTTTGGACTGATGAATGCTAGCGCAACCTTCCAAAGAGCAATGGATATAGCATTTTCAGATGAAATAGGTCACTTCATTGTCATCTATCTAGATGACATAACCGTCTACTCCAAGACTGAGGAAGAACACCTAGAACACCTGAGAAAAGTGTTTGAAAAATGTAGAAGGTTTGTTCTGTCACTGAATCCTAAAAAGACTGTATTTGGGCTGCAAGAAGGTAAACTTCTAGGCCACATCATATCTGAGAAAGGGATTAGGATAGACCCACAAAGAATTGAGGGAATACTAAAAATCACGCACTCGAGAAACATCAAAGAGTTACAGTCCTTCATTGGGAAAATCAACTTCCTAAGGAGATTTATTCCCAATTTAGCTGAACACCTTAGGAATATGACCAACATGTTGAAAAAAGGTGTAAGATTTAAGTGGACAGTTGAAGCCAAGAAATATTTTGAATCAGTTAAACTTGCACTCAACCAGGCTCCTGTCCTAATCAGCCCAGATTTCTCAAAGGACTTTATGATTTTTTCATTTGCCTCCAAGCATACGATTGCTACAGTTCTACCGCAGAAAAATTTGGAGGGAATGGAACAGCTTTCTTCAGCAAAGCACTCAGGGATGCAACCTTGAAATACAACATTATGGAAAAACAGGCCTATGCTCTAATTAAGGCCTTGAAAGAATTTAGGGTGTATATATTGCATTCCCACACCATACCATATGTACCTAATATAGTGGTTAAAGACATTTTGTCCCAAGACCCAGATGGGAAGAGGGGCAAATGGATTGCTGTGATCTTAAAATATGAACTTGAGATTAAACCCACCAAACTGATCAAAGGTCAACGCCTAGCTCAACTAATGGTTGAATCAAATTTACAGGCCCTGGACATAAACATGATGGATGCCTTGGACGAACAGCAGGGATTGCCTGATCCCACTGTAGAAGAGGAATTTTAGAGCTCTCCTTGGTATTCTGACATCCTGTATGTGCTTACACACCTCAATGCCCCTCCTGAACTATCAAAAACCAAGGCCAGATTCTTAAAGCTAAAGGCCAGAAACTATTGCATAATGAATGAAGGCTTATACTAGAAAAATCCAAATGGACTATTGCTTAAATGTTTGCCTGAGTCCGAAGCAGAAAGGATTAAACAAGAATTCCATGCAGGAGAGTGTGTAGGGCACCTGAACTGGAAAGCCACTGCAAACAAAATACTTAGCGCTGGTTACTATTGGCCCACACTCTTCAATGATATCCATAAATTGGTAATTGCCTGTCACAAATGCTAGATCTTTGAAGGCAAAAGAAAAATCCTCCCCTTACCTCTACAACCCATCATCATTGAAGGTCCCTTTATGCAATGGGGCCTAGATTTCATTGGAGAAATTGATTCTGCTTCTTCTGCACAACACAAATGGATCCTAACAGCCACAGACTACTTCACTAAGTGGATAGAGGCCATACCTACTAGGAATGCCACAGATTCAGTCATCATTAGGTTCCTAGAAGATCATATCCTCTCTCGGTTTGGCTGTCTAAGGAAAATAATCACTGATAATGCTGTCGCTTTTGGATCCAAGAAAATGGTTGAGTTTTGTCACAGGTATCAAATAGCACTCGGTCATTCAACTGCATATTACCCACAAGGTAATGGCTTAGCTGAATCATCAAACAAGAGCCTGGTGACCATCATCAAAAAGCTGCTGGAAGAGAACAAAAAGTCATGGCATAACAAGTTAGTGCATGCTCTGTGGGCTGACAGGCTTACAACAAAGAAATCCATTGGCATGTCACCTTGTCAACTTGTCTATGGAACAGAAGTAGTATTTCCTACCAGCCTTGGGATAGCAGTGATCAAACTCGTTCAAGAGATCCAGTCAGAAGAAAACAGCATGGTGAGGAGAATAAACCAAACAATTCATCTCCAGCAAACAAGAGAAGAGGTCTACAACAGAGCTGTGAAAGGTCAGGAGAATATAAAGAGGTTGTTTGACATAAGAACTAAGGCCTCTAATTTCAAAATTGGAGATCAAGTGCTGAAGTGGGACTCACGTAGAGAGGACAAAGGAAAGCACGGCAAGTTTGACAGTTTGTGGCAAGGTCCATACATCATTCAGGCCATTGTGGGTCCAAATGCGTTTTTTCTACAAGAGTTAGATGGTACAGAGCTGTTTGGGGGTCCTGTCAATGGTAGGATGCTCAAACACTACTTCGGCTGATTTCCAATTTCCAGTTTCCATTCTCATTGTACATACCATTGCAGTGTGAGTATCCAAAAAAAAAAGAGGAAAAGGAGAGGTTTAGACATGCTCAAAACATGAACCTCTTATGTGCAAAAGATTGGCTCTAATATGATCAAAACCTGAGCCAAAGAAATAAAATAGATGGTCCTAACATGCTCAAAATCTGGACCAGCAAAGAAGAAGAGAATCAACTCTAACATGCCCAAAACCAGAGCTGAAATGAAGAAAGAAAGTGACTCTAACAAGCTCAAAACTTGAGTCACAAAGGAAAGAAGGATGCTTCAAACTTCAGATTTCAAGCCTTCAAAGTTTTGTTCTCAGTTTTCTACGAGTTTCTGTCCATGTGCAACTGTCTTTATGCCTTGGATCCATAGCTAACTAGACTGTATAATCCTAGTTTGACTGTTTTTGAATTTCTGTTGTAGAATATAGAGAAGAAATCTGCTAGACAGTTTAATCCCAGCAGATATTAGATTAGGTAGAGAAACATGTGAGACCAACTGTTTAATCTGGTCTCATGGAGTAATAAGGGTAGATTTAGAATAGGCTTGTTTTCAGTTTTTCAAAAAAATAAAAATAATATAAAGGGTCTACTAGCTCAAATACACCCCAGAAGAAGAAAAATGCTAGGATTGTAGTGTGGGTAGGTAGAATGATTGGGAAAGTTTTTCTGCTGGATTGATGTCTTCACAATTATGGCAGCTGAAGATCAAAGAAGAAATATGTCTCAAGCAGCAGGCATCTGGCCTACACCAAATATCATTTCTGAATTCTTGACTCCTTCAAGAAGAAGCCACCCCCATGTGGAGCCACTATTAGCCCCCTGTAATTTTTGACAGGCAAAGTAGGGGGTTGAATTGTTTTTGAGCCTTCAAGGAATGCATCTCCCCTGGAGACACATCATCCTTGAAGTCTCTTGTGCCTTTGCCCTATGATGAAATCCCCTCTGCTGTATCCATACAAGAAGCCTCTCTGATTGTGACAAATTGTGTTCCTAAAGGCTTCTATTTACCCCTTGCACCCCTGCAGAATTTTTCATTTCATCCCTTTTTCCCTTTATCAAAGTCCCCTTTCCTTACCCCCAATTTCCCCCCTAAATATTCTGAATCATCCCCATGCAGCACCTAGAACACGCATACACCCTTTGTTTAGTTTGATAAACCCTTTTCCCCGCTATTGTTGCCTTTTCCTGCCTTAAAAATGCATTAAAATGGCCCGAAAGGCCATATTTCTCCATAATATGGGTCCCAGCCCCTTCGGCCTAGCCCCCACAGCCTTTTCCTGCACGTGACCCAGGTGCTAGAACCGGCCGCCAGCCCAAAGGAGCGCTTATATCATATGGTCATCGGGTGCTTTTATAGCCATTGATCTCCACATAATGAACGGCGATCGCTGCCTCGCAGCCTCCATCGTCCAACCCGTTCATCGCTCGTTCGTCGCATCTCCGTTGTCCGTTAACTCGCCAGATCAACGATCAGCCTTCACCTGCCCTAGTGGTCCCCACGCACTGCTCTAAAACCATCTAGTTTCTATCGCATCGCCTTTCAGAGGTAAGCGGTATTTTCCAGTGGGCCAGCGATTCCACTCATAGCGCGCCGCGTGTCTCTGTGTACGGTTCAAAAACCGCCCTCCATCGCACGTTATCGTTCGTCCATGGACGCGGAGTGATATTGTCGTGCGCCGTCTGATCCAGAGCTGCCCATCCGACAGTTGTCGATCCACGAAGCTACCCGTGGGTTAACCCATGACCACCGTACCCCTGGCCCACCGTCCATCGCCCTCTGACGCACTCCCAGCCGTCGATCTCCTCCCGAGATCGGACGGTCCAGAATTGATTGCTCGTCGTTGACTGGTCCGCCATCACCCAGTCCCACCACGTCACCGCTCCATGTGTCCCCACCACAATTTCATCCACTCCCCTTATATATTCATTCAAAGGTCGATGGTTTTAAGGTTTTAATTTGAATTCTATCGCAGACCGCCAACCCTTCACCGGCACTGTTCTCCACCATTCCACTACATTTTTCTGCCATTCCTCCGCAGTTCCACGATCACCCTATCATCCATCCACATCATCCGGCCCCGTTCATGTTTTTCATAACCATTTTTTGTGTTTTGCAGGGTTTCAGAGAGGTGGAAAACCGCCATGGTTCATATGTATCATTGTAATGGCGCATTGCACAGAGAAAGTTGAATTTGGAAGCTGGTACTACAGGGAAATGTCAGGAAAGGTGGCAGCAGTATAAATATGATCAAAGGATAGTTTAATCGCCGTGAAAAACCTATCCGACGCCATTAAATCCCAAATCTTGTAGATCGAGACATTTATGAAGCGGCAGAGAAATACCAGCTAATGATCAAGGAATTCACGTTCAGTATTGGGGATTTAAAGCTTTAATCTAGGATCTAAAGGCAAAGTACCAGATCGAAGATCACGAGAATCACACAGAAGGTATGGCGCACAGAAATAAATATATCAATACTTCATGGAAAACGTCACCTCTGCCTTATCCCTCTTTGCTCATCCTTGTCTTAGATTGATCCCTTCTTTCCTGATAACCAGCAACCAAGAAAACAATCAAACAAACAAATCTCGAGCCTTATAACTAGCCTAATATCCTAACTCTGAGCTTCAAAGACATAAACTTCGCTCACATAGAGAGATCCCTCTCTGGACCCAGGAAGGCTAGATCCTGAGGTCTGAAAGTGGTTTTATGTTGTCTCATCTTTTGGTCTTGCTAACCTGGCCAAAACATGGGAACTCCAACACTACCACTATGTCCATGATTAAATGCTTTGTGGGTATTTGGGCCAAACTAAAACATAGATCCTTGATCAAGCCTAGACATTTGACTCTACTAGAATCGAAAGAATATAAGTCTTTGTATGGTCTTGTGATTTATAGGCCTAATATTTCCATTACAACCTTCGGCATAAGATTATGCGAGGCGCCGGAGTCTAGCATGGCATTGTGAAGGATTTGGTCATGGATATTCAGACTGATGTAAAAGGGGAGAGTGGTTCCTTCTTGGAATTTCCCTTCTATTTTCAGACCAAACAACACTTCAGGAGTGTCATCAGCTAGATTAAGGGTGTTCGCATCATTCCCTAGATTTATGACTTCTAACACTTGGGATTTATAAGAGCCTTGAGCGATAAGCTCGGGAAGAGGCACGGTGATCTTGATTTTGGCAATTTCGCCCTCAAAACTAAAAGGCAGCTGAAGTTTGGACATGTTTGTTTCAGCTTTTTCGGCCATGACTTTCTCTATGTTATGAGTTTGTTGGCTCTGTTTCAGGACTTTGTTTTCCATAGCCACCTCGGGAATCTTTGTGGAAGTACTAGGAGTATCTGAGTCAGGACTAGTTTGGGTAACTCTATCTTTGTTATGGTCATTTTTCCCGATCATGATTTTGTTACTGTTCACTACTTTCTTAAGGATGGTATCAGGGGTTTTAGCAGTGTCTGAGCTACCTTTCTTGGAGTTGTATTGATTTTTTCTTCTTCTAAGGTCATACTACCTGTGAGCTTCTATTATGGCATTATGAAAATCTATGGCAGGATCCTTGGGATCTTCATAGTTGGTTTCATCCTGATTTGGAGCGAAGAATGCTTGTTCTTCTTCCGTGAGGTACACCTCACTCTTGTTATCAGACCCTATGAGGTTCAAATGATTTTCATCAATGGGTTCTGTATCTCTATCATCCTCTTCCACCTAATTTTCATTAAATGGTGGCCTAATTTGCTGGTCATTTTCCCTTGGTTTGTTTTGAGGTTGTTCCCTCCTGAAATTTTGGTTCTGGTTTCTGTTTGGAGGGATCAGCTGGTTGTCCCTAAGAGGGGTCTTCTCACTTATCTTTTCCCACATTTTTGCCATGGACCTAACTAAGTCATCTATTCTAGGATCTAAGGTAGGAGATGAAGTGGAGACTTCATCCCAGTAGGTGACTTTCCTTTCTGATCTAGTCCTAGCTCTTTTCTTGGCTAAGTTGGCTTCTGCCCTGATGACTACTTTTTGCATTTCTTCTAGGGTAGGGGGGTCCTTGTCTCTTAGTTGATAAGTCATGTCTAGGTCGAAACCCTCAGGGAACTTTTCCAAGGCTGAACCAAGCAGGGGTTTGAAATGAGGTGGGAGGGCATTATACACACTGTTGAACCTAGTACAGTATCCCTGGACACTTTCCCTATTTTCCCTTTTTAGATTGTTATATTCTAACAGGATTTGAATGGGGTTCTTTCAGACTTCCCACTTGTTTATGAAGACTTGGTAAAGTTCTGGGAGGTTTTGGATGCTATTTGGAGTTAAGCTCTTAAACCATTTTTTGGGTTCTCCGCCCAGGCTTTGGGCGAACATTCTCATTCTGATGGTCTCGTCTTCTACTTCCAATTATTCAAAGGCGTCGCTAATCCTATCTACATGCTGTTGAGCTATGGCAGTCTCTTCTCCGGTAAAGTGTGGGATTTTGGCTTGATATTCATGTGGTAAGGGAGCCAAAGGTTGTGGCAACACCAAGGGTGCGTACCAGGCTGCCATGACGGGAGCTAATGGGGGATGTACAAAATGAGGGCTTGTGGGATGAGCTAAGGTGGTTTGAACAGTAGTGGTTTGGATAGGTGTGGCAGATGTACTTGGACTAGTGACCTGGTTTTGAGCAGATCTGGGATGGCAGGAGCCAAAGTGATGGAGAAGCTGAAAGTCGGGAGGTGTGGTGGGTGAGGCTTCTCTACTAGGACTCTGTGGCAGATCTAGGGGCTCAAGATCGTCAAAGTCTGTCTTGCTTTGTGAATTGCTTCTAAAAAGGGTTTTTGTTAATTTTAAGTCAAACGTAGAATCCTGCAAGGCAATGAGATGTTCAGGTACTGATCTTGATTTACGGATGGACCTATCGGTAGCTAGATTATCGGTTTCAGAAGCTTGCCACTGAATCTTCTCTGGGTCATCTACTATGATAGGGGGATTTGGGTCTGGATGAGATCTGGTGTTGTTTCTTCGTGAAGCTAGATTTTGGGTCTAGAGTTTAGAGAGGGTGGTACTTGTGAATGTTTTGGATGGATGGCATCTCTAAGGTTTTACTAATGTGAAGAGTGGTCAAAACTAAAGGGATGGAATAGTGGAGTCACCAGGTGGATTTCTTATAAGAAATATGGTCCACCACCAACACTATCAAAGATTCTTTGGGAAAATTTTTTATAGCAAACTTTGAGATGGAAACTTGCAAAGAAGAGTGATTCACTTGGTTTCAACAGTTTTCTAGGCTGCATGGACAAGCTCATGGTTCTCTTGGCAAGAAGGTTTCTGCTGATCTCTTATGTTTATGGTGAGGCTTTCTGAATCACTAAGTTACACTTAGATTGTCACTGATTACAGAGTTTCCACCCTAAGTTCAAGTTTCTGGAAGGATGAGTTAGCAAAAAGGTATGGTTTATAAATTTTTGGTCTTTTATGGAGTTTTTAGGCCTACTGGACACTAGTGGAGTCGCCAGATGGAACTTGGTTGCTTTTGAAAAGATGTAGCTAGGGTCCATCACCAGTAACTAGGGAAAAGGCCAATCTGGGAATGTTTTGGGGTTTTTCTGAGTTTTTATGCGCAATCTATGGTTTATTAAAGTATTCTAGACCTGTTTCAACACTTTTCTAGGGTGGCGAGAACAAAAAGAGTTTACTCTAAATGATTCTAAAGGCTGATGGTATAAGTTAAATGTTGAAGGACTAAAAAGTCTATAAGAGTTTGCTAGACTGTCATGTACTCAGTAAGTCCCACCGTGATCGCCATTATGTTAGGGTCCCGTGATTTGGCTGATTGGCGAGCCAAATGACAGTGTAACATCAAACCAATCTTTGGAGCCCAAGGACCTAGCCTTCCTAGACTCAGAGAGGGCTCTCTCTATTTGTGTAAGGGATATCTGTGTGTTTGATTATTTTTTTCTGATTTTAGGCTAGTTATAAAAGTAGGTTTTTTGGTTTTGGTTTTTAGGTTGTGAAGGATGAAATTGATCAAAGATATGAGATAGGTAAAAATATGTCAGATCAACTAGGCTATGGGGTCGAAAAAGGTCAAGAAAGCTATCAGATGGTGATACAAGGTTGTTGAAGGGCCGTTTTGATTCGAGGTAGAAAGGATCTTTGGGAAAAATGGAATAAAATGAACATCAAGTTTGGGAAAAACAAAGGATTTCAAGCATAACTAGTTGAATAGCTGACATAAACATGGTAGGGAAAACCATTAATCATGAGAAATGCAACTATAAGCTAATCAATACATAGAAATAAACATTCAAGCCATGCATAGAGATATATAACTCTCTAACTTTGGGAAATGACTATCAGACTTTGGGGAAATACACTTAAGAGAGACAAACAACACAACTTACTATGCCAGAACGCCTAAACATAGTACTTCAAATTATTGGGCACTTTGAAAACAAGATCGCATAGTCTTAGGCAAAGGGAAAGATCGGAACAAGACCTCCTTGGTTCAACAAATGAAAATATAATCAGTCAAAGAGAGATTTCATGGATGGAACTATGGCTAGCCATAGGTAAGAAGGGTGTACCATAAGTCATACTTAGCATGCATAAAACCATGAATGAAATAAGCAACAATATCCTTAAGTTATTAAAGAGTAATCAAGAATTCTTTAATGTTACTAAGGAAGAAGAAAACATGGAAGCTATGAAGAAACAAGAAATTTGAGGTGCCTCCATGGGCATCTCTAAAATTTGTTCTCTACTGATCTATAGCAAGAAAGAAACATGTATTCATGAATGAAAAATAGAAAACAAAACAAAGAAAGAGACACTATACCATTCTACCAAGTCATTGAATCCAACAACAATCCTCTTTCATCATCCAAGAACATCCAAGAGACTCTCCAAAAGCATGAGACAAGTATTTCTTCCAAAGTTTATATGACCATATATTGCTTCTATCATCAAGTTCAACCTTGTTTACAATGAAATCCTTTGGAATATATAGGCTCAAGTGAGGAAAACCTCTTAGTTCAATTTGCACTCTCATTGGCCTATTCAAAATATCTAAACTTGTCCTTGAGGCTTTGCAAAGCCCAAAGCACAAAATATCTCATAAAATATCTAAAAAATGCTAAAAGAGGGAATTAAATTGACTTTTCATAACTTCTCATGTGCAAAAATAGCTAAACGCACATGAGGAAAAAGTAGTTTTTAAAGGTTCAAATTTTACAAAAATACTCAAAATTTACATCAGCAAAAGGTCCCCTGACTTGCCGGCAACTTTTGGCATCCTTCCCAATGTCAAAACAAGGCTCATGATAGCTCGTTGGAAAGCTCTGAGTGTCTCCTTTTTGGAGAAACTGAAATTTTCTCAATCTGATGCCTAGAAGTCCTCCAAAAATAGGACTATGTGTAAAAAACCAGAAAATAAAGTTTGCTGATAGACCGGTCAGAGTGTAAAAAATGTGGGCATTTTTCGCCATTTCTAAGGAGTGAATGATCTTCAAATGTCCTAAAAATCGCTGAGTGTGTGCTCCTAAAATTATGGCATCCAATGATACCATTCTCCTCCATTGATGATCCCCCAAACTGAAATGGTGAAGCCCATGAGTTTTGACCAAAAACCCAAAAATGCCAAAAAACCAAAATATGTCGAAAATCGCCCAAAATTGGTGAGCATGACCCTCAAGGGTTCTCAGAAACATGTTGTGAAGCAGAGGCCAAAATATGATGTCCTGATGTGTCTTTCCTCACTTTTCGTGCCGAGCGTCTCCCTTTGACCTCTTTGAGCTTGTCTTGAGCAGCCTTTAATTTGCGCCGAGCAAACTGATTTAACTTTTTATAATGCTTCATCATTCTCCTTTGAAGGTCTAGATCCATGTTTGCCCTATCCAAATTCTTCTCCAAATTTTCATTGAATCTCTCAAGCCACACATCCTTATTGTTTTCTATCTCCTATTCAAACAATGCAGTGAGAGGAGTAGATTAGAGAAGGGCATTTTCCTCTTCTTTTTGTTTCTCAAGGGCCCTTTTAAGCCCCATGGTTCTAGGTCTCTTTCGCTTAGGCTGATCTTCGCCTTCACTTTCATCAAACTTGCCCATGATTTCTTCCAACCTTTCTTGGGCTTTGGAGGCCTCCTTCTTGTACTTAGTCGCCCGTGTCTCATAAACAACCATATGGACACTCATTTGCCTATTTTGGATTTCTAGAAATTGATTGAAATTCCTTGGCCTATGAAGATCATCCTTCAATGCATCAATTTGGCCTTCTCTATGAATTAAAAGGTTTTCTAGAATCCAGGCCTCATTATCACTATCATCGCTTTGGCCTTGGATGATGTCGAATGCACTCTCCTGTTCATGACTTTCTTCTACCTTGCCCTTCCCTTTACTTTGGGTGGCTATCCTAGTGCTCTTCCTCCTAGGCAAATCAATGATAGGCCTATTTGGAAATTTTCCTTTACTTCGGAGAGCTCTTGTCACATTTGAAGTGACCACTCTAGGCACTCTCTTCTTTGCTATCCGGGGCTTGGCCTTTTTAGGAGAAGAGGGTATGACCCCTTTACCTTTGTCATCTTGCTTGTCATCCTTTTGAGTTTGTTATTCTTCTTGAAAAGGCTTCCCTTGCTCATCACTGTCATGCCATTTTTCATCATCTTCATGCTGCTGCTCTGTCTCATAGGACTGATGTGTGTCCTCTTTAGGCTGCCCTTCATCATCTTTATGTTGTTGCCCTATCTCTCCCTTACTGTCATGCTGCTGTCCAGCACTTCCTTCTTCTTGCTCATGCTGTTGTTAATCACCACTGTGATGCTGTTGTGTGTCACCATAAGGCTGTTGTTCAGCCTCATCATCAGTTTTATGTTCACCCTCACCACTGTCATGCTGCTGTTCATCCCTTTCCTATCCTTGCTGTTGTTCAACACTTTATTCCTCTTCCTCTTTCCCTTGTTGCTGTTCATCATCACTGCGATGTTGTTGTTCAAGCTGCTACCCTTCGCCATAAGGCTGCTCACCTTCATCATTGTCATGCTGCTGTTCAGCACTTTCTTCCTCTTGCTCATGTCCTTCCTCCTCTTGTTGGTCACTTCTTTCTCCTTCTCCATGTTCCTTTGTTTGTTCTGTAGTAAACTTGAGCCTTTTAGGAGTAGGTCTTCTAGAAGAAGGTGAGGGGTGATGAATAGGAGATGTAGGGGATGTGTGGACTGGGGGGACAGTGGAGAAATCCAGATGAGTGATGAAAAAATCCCAAGGGACCTCTCTCTTTTCAAGCTGATGAAGAATGATGATTTTGATGAGAGAGTGATGGAAAAGACAGGCTATTTGTTGTGAAGGAGGCCTCTTCTGGACAGTGGAAGCCATTTTCTCAATGCTCTTGTGCAAGAAGAAAAGAAGATTTAGCTGCTTGGTCCTTGTGAAATGCATCAGTAGTCGAATGTGATAAGCATATATTCGAGAGAATCTTCCCTCGCAAGTGAAGTACTTCATGATAATCTTCATGAGGGGGGCGTAGCTGGCTAAAAGATATGAGAAAGGGAAAATAGCAGGACAAGCATCTCTGTGTTCAGGCTTTAGAAAAGGTTTGTAATCATCTAAGTCCAAATGGCTTTGTTTAAACCATTTCTCGCCAATATAGGGGATTTTAGTGGCCTTGGAGATGGATCTTGGGGAGAACTTGAAGTTAAGGCCCGCCAACTGGAAATGTTTGTCTCTGAACCTAAAAGCGCAAAGGTGTGTCAGGGGAGAAAAAATATTCACCTCTTGCACCCTTTGGCAAAAATCTAAGCATCTGACCTCATGGAAATTGAACAATACCGATGGGTAGGCATTCACTTCTTCGGTGGAAATAGGCTCATACCTCTTGTGCAATCCACTCCTGCTATCTTGCCTGGGAGGCATCTTGTTCTAGATGCTCTCTGCAAAACTCAAACTTCATCAAAAAAATTTTGAAATGTATTTTCAAACACAACACTGTTTCAACTCTCAATCACTATTTGATCAAGGTAAATTTGGCTTCAAATGCTGTGTGAGATGATCTTTTAACACAAAAATCTCTGCTCTTTCCAAAACATTGTTTTTCCCTATGCATGCCACTTAACAAAAAATTTTAATGATGAGCACAAAGTCAACAAAAGGCACATACAGTCAAAGTGATTTTTCTATTTTTGTGGTAATTTCACCCAGCTCTTGGTGTTTTTAGGACAATAGGACAGCCTTGTATTTTAGACAAAGGCAAAACAAAAATCCTCCCAATTCAGAACACTGCTCTTCTTCTTTTGTATACCGATCAACAAGTAAATTCAATAACCATCACACAGTCAACCAAAATGCATATAAACAGTCAAAAGGTCACTGTGTTATAGGTAGAGTCATCAAACTCCTTGTGTTTGGTGTGAGCACAAACAGCCTTGTAGCAGTCAAACAGCAAAAAACTCCTCTTAACCAAAACACTGCCCTTGTATTCACTATTCCTCACATGGAGTTTGACAATACCTCCAAATGCATAAACTGCTTTACTCACTAAGGTCTGTTTATGGTCAAAAAGGCAGCCCTGACCTTGTTCTTCACCACATCGAGGAAGACTTTGAATAATGGCCAAGTAATACATGTATGATTGCTGTGGTTGAAATTAGGACCACTGCTTCATTTTTCAAATACTGAGTTTCTGCTTTTAAAATAGTGCCTCCATCTTTTATCATTTCTTTGAGGGCAGTTTCATGGGCTTTTCACATCAATAAAAACTCAACATCCTTACTATTTCACTTCCAGAAAACATAACCACAGCAAGCCTCGAGTTTTAAACAAAAACACATCTCTCTTAAAACCACTCAAAACTGTGATTCACACCATGAATTTCATTTCTCTTTCCACCACCTAACATTTTTTAAAAAGAGCAGAGAGGCACATAAATACCTTGAATATTGATGGAGGCATTTTTCTTGAGGAAATGAGCGGCTTCACGGCTTGTTGGAGGCATTAGGATTGTGTAAAATGTGCGCGTCACGTTCAACCAGGAGAACGTCGCGCAAAGAAAAGGTCTGTCGGGTCACTGTCGGGCCGACCTTACTCACGCCTACAGGCGCGTCGCGCGGCTTTGTATTCCTGTGTAAAAAATGCACCTGAACACGTCGGGCAGTTGTACAGGCATGCCGCGCAACCTTTAAACCCAAAAAACTCTGTGGAATTGCTAAAAAACTCTCTCTTCGGTCTAGTGATCAACAAAGGGGAGTTTTTCTCATGCTTTGGAGTTTTCACAAATGAATTTGCAACGGTCCTTAACCCTTTTAAAAGCGAAAAGCCAAAATAACTTTGAGTTTGACTTGAGAGGGTTTTGGGAGACTTCTCTTTTTAAACCACTACCTTGTCCATTTGGAAGGAAAACAAAATGATTTTGAACGTGCTATGAAGGGCCCACATTTGAAAAGTGTTGGTAAAAAGGTCTGTGCGGACTAATTTAACAGTTGCAATAGCTATGACTCTTTCTTCTCATAATAAAATCATTCCAAGGGTTAACTCTGTTCACTGTGTTTACATAATCGAAAAGTAACCTCTGCCACTGCTGACCTTTTAGTGGTATTTTCAATCATGGAGAAACTACTCAACAATACACCAATGATGATGAAGCATCTCTTTCTATTTGCAAGGAGATGGCCCATCTCTTTAAGAATTGATTGGCAGCTTCTGTCACTTATGATTATCTCTACTTGTGAGAGGGAAATTTGTTTTGAACCTATATAGAGATTGTAGATATATCCTCCAAATGATGTTTCTCTTTGATTGTGAGGTGAACCTCAATTGTGATCTCCTGGGCTTCATTATCACCTTTGACACATTTCCATAAAGAACAGGCCCTCCTTTTTAACAGTGGCATGCTCTATTTGCTTTGAGTGTGTTTTTCTTACCTTGAAATACATACCATAATTCTTCTGGCATCTTTATGACCCTGTGTATCTATTTGCAATGCCCTTTTTTGGGAAAGACTAAACTCAAGTTTCCTTTGTCTAATATGATGAGTAATTTGAAAGACATTCCCTTATGAGTAGGAATATCATTACCCTTTGAAACATAATCATCATCTTTGGCTTGTGCTATGACCCATCTCTCAATCATCAGCAAGGCTGTCTTATTTGGGCCCCAGAATGTCTTTGAAAGAAACTCTGTTAGGAGATAAGCCATCCTCTTTGATATTTATAGTACTGATGCTTCCCCTTTGTTTTTTACATGCTTGATCTGTTCGGAAACTTTAAACTGTCTTCTGCTACTTTTACCATTTGTCTCTTGATCAGTCAAACCCTGAATTCAGTCACTGCTCTTCCCTCTACTTATATATGAAGGAGGCATTCCTAACCCTCTGCTTGTGAAATGAAGGAGGTTCTTCAGTCTTCAAACCCTCTGCTTATAGATGAAGGAGTTTTTTCAGTCATGTCATATCATCAGTCCTTTGTCAGTGCTATTTTTCCTTTTACTGTCCTTTCAGGATTTGAAAGTGATCACAAGAGCTTAATGAAAAACTCTCTACTCTTTGGCTGCATTCCCGAGCTCAAGATCACATTGAGAAGCAGCTGTCTTCTCATGTGGAACCAAATATTGTCTTCTGAGATGCTGGTAGGCCTCTGTCCTTGAAATATATATTTAAAACACTGTAAAAACACCTAGAATCAGTTTGACTTATGGTACATGAATTGCTGAGACTTGAGGGTGTATTAGTAGCGCGACCTAGGGCTGTAACCAACTTTATTTGTAGAATGGAAAGGTTTATTATGACTGGTCTATAGCAGATGGAGGTTCTTTGGCTTTAGGATAATTCTCCATGGGAGAAATGCTTAAAGCGCCACTTCCTAACTTAAGGGAGACTTTGTGGATAGCTTTGGATTGTTTCTTTAGAGCTTATGGGCAGACTACTATGGCTAAGGCTAGGTAGGACTTGATAATGAGGTTTCATCTTGTCATGGGCGGACTGAAAGGCCAGAGGGAAAAAAAAGTTTATGGGTGTTTTCCAGCTGGAAAATTTGACAAATTTTTAGATCAGTTGCTAGAAAACTTGGCTGTTACAATTAGTCATCACCAACAAGTGAAAACTACTGATGACTAACAGGGCCACCCCCTCATGAGGGCTGAGACATCTCACACACACCCAAGAATCACCGATATCAGCTGTTGCATCACTGAACCATCAAGTATATGGATCTCGATCATGCTGAAAGGAGATGGAGCTGAGAAATAATCAATTCAAAGGGAAATAAGGAGTCCCTTTTCCTGATTCAAGGCATCGAACAAGAGTGGAATCTGGAACCAAGGTACACCGCCCTCTAGACCTGTCCTCTGGAATGAATGAGATGATGTCGATAGATGGAGGTCCGCCATAGGTGAGGCAATAAGGGATCCTCAACTATGGCACAAGATAAACTAGTAGAGCGACTGAAAGACTGACACCAATGATGATGATGAAATGGGGGGTATTGAGTAGCGAATGGACGACTTCCCTTGTTAGAGCATAAAGTGCATGGATGACCTGGCAGCGACTGACACAATATCATGAGGGATAGGGGACAGGGGGACTGAAGGCCATAATGTGCGACACAGGAGAGGGACCAAGCAATGAAGAATGAAGGACTATAGCAGGATGCAAAGGGACTCGGGATAGACTCCATGAATGCAATGATGACTCAACTCGAATGTGCTAAACAAGGGTGACACGATGGTGCTGCCACACTGAAAAGGTCCAATGGGGAACATAAAAGCGTGAGTACAAGATGGTATCTCGCGACGAAAGTCAACACGAGCATGGAAAAGTATGGAGGCAAAGTGGTGTCCCCAGTACGAGTGTTGCAAGTGAAGAAATTGGATTTTGAGGAGGGGTGAAGTGACGCTTCTTGGAAAAAATGTGTCCCGATGAAGTATCAAATCACTAAAAACTAATAGATACCCATTTGAGGGCTTAGTGATAGATTTCCAACGGTACAGATGGTTTGGTAAATGGAGCTACGGTTTGGCCGTAGCAGGTGAAAGAAAAAACAGGGGTTTCTCTTTTAATAAGGCATTTTCCCTCCAAATTAACTCATTTACATGTGGAGCTGTGGTGAGTGCAGAGAGGAGAGAAGGCCATAAATCTTGCAGCGATCGTATCAAACAAACCGACCGTTGGAGTTGAGATTTTTCAGTTGCAGGGAAGAGGCCTAATCCAACTCTTTCATTTTAGTGGATTGAAAGTTCAGTTTAGGTACCCAGAGCTCATGAACAGACTAGGTCACACTTTTTGGGGTCTGTTTTGTGACCTGGGTAGTAGGTACCAGGCAGAAAACTGTGACCTGTCCCAGGAAATGACCTAAAAAGTGCAACTTGTTAGAGAAAGGGGGTTTCATTGTTGTTTTTGGCTGAGATCTGGGATTTTTATGGTTGAGGGGCATAGGTGTCCCCAAGCATGTTGTGTTCATGCCAAAATGTATTTAGAAAAAAGGGGAAGCTAAACACATTTTAATGATGTGGTGCGCCATTTGTTTTCGTTATGGTTATGCAGTTTGAGAAAGGGAATGGAGGATTACCAATCTCTTTTGGTACTGCATATATGAATCAAATGGAATTTAAGTTTCCAGATTGGCATACATGGTGTCACTATCCCAAAGAGAGGGTTTGGAGATAATGAATTGGTGCTCTCCCAGATAACTCACAGGTTAGTCAACAACAATGTCGAAGGGACTGGGTTGTTTATGTAATATGAAGGAATGATGAGGGGTATCATCCCTAGAGTGATTTGAAGTGATATGGGACTCAAGAGGTTCTTCTAAATGTGGAAGAATAATGGTACTAGAGTCGACACAACCAGATACACTAGGAGAGTTGTCGAGAATTTCTTCTCCTGGTCTCTCAAATATGGGTGCCCCCTTACCCAAACATTGGGTGTCAATGTAATGGCCACAAGGTGTATGTGGTTCGAATGCATGGGTTCGATTTAAGGGGGAATAGATAAAGTCAAGGGTGGTGACTACTTCCATAATGTCGTCATCGTAATAGAAGATGGGGTGACTAGTGGAAGAAAGACCACCTAGCGCGGAAAATCTACCTGACTCATCATCATGAGAAAAGAGGTTCACATGCGCATTATCACAAGTGGTGATAGAAGAGTAATCAGATAAAGGATCTACAGATGTTGAGCCCAGGGTGATCGCTGAAGGGAGGTCAAGCGAAACATCAAGGGAAGTCTCCAAGGGGACTTCCACCGAGGGTCTCATGGATGATGATAGGTAGAAAAGGGTGGATGAAGGCTCTGTCATCTCGACATCAGGAGGGGGAATGTCAACGGGAGCATTCGTGTCCTCTGGTTTTGCCAAAGAAAAATGCACAAATAAGGGAGCGGTGGACTCGTTGCGCTTGGCCTCGAATTGGTGAACCACTTCCAAAGAGGAGTGGTACTCTTCAAGGCAGGGAAAGAGATGAGTATAGTGGCCATGGAAATCACACAAAGCACAAGGGTGATTTGTGTGCAAAGACCTGAGTTTCAGGACTGAATTGGGTATAGTGACATATACCTCTGGAATATCAGACTCTGGAAACGTCTCATTGATAATGGACTTAAGGTGAGGCAACTCCGGACAAGTATGGGTGGCGTGACCGACAACATCACACAAAGCACACCAGATGGTATGATTTGGAGGTCGAGGAGGGGCAGGGTTTTTCGGGACAACCTTGTCCTTTGATGCCCCCTTGCGAGCTTTGCCCTTCTTACCCGAAGCGGTCGCAACAGGAGATGGTTCCTGTTGAGGTGACTGAGGCACTGTTGCAGCGGGAGAATTCATGGGGACTGGTTGAACTAGGGTCAAAGCAAGATAAGGTTTGGGTTGACCAGGCGAGGTAGCGGCTAGAGGATCAAGGTACCAGAAGAGAATCCCAAGGGTCAGGTTAGGAAGAGAGAGGGTGGCCATGACAGGTACCATGTACACTCCTGGTGGGGGAGCTAGGAACGGTATCTGATCGGAGGAGTAATGGCCAGGCGGGATGGCTCCTAAATGGTTAAGGCCTAGAGGAACCGTTCCAGGAGGGCAAAGAGGCTCATGAATACCAACTGAAGGGCCAAGAGGAGGAGGTCCAGAAGGCTGAATCGAAGGGCTAGGAGTAGGCTGCGGAGGGCAAGGAGGCTGCTGACTAGCCAAAGCAGGCTGCTTGAGGGAAGCCTGAGACAATTGCATCATGAAAAAATTTGATGAGCTGGGATCAGAGATAGGAGGAGGAAGACCAGGGAATGTACCAAGCAATGAGGAATATTTGTAGACTCTAGGTGAGACATTGGTCAAAGGATTGACAGTTTGCTTGTTGGCCATCGAAGAGATAGTGGACTCAAGGGAGGTCTCAGACTTCGGTTCGTAATATGTCAACTGGTCAATGGTGACTATATTTCCATTATGAGGGAAGGACATCTTGCGGTGGACCGCGGAAGGGACAGCAGACATCGCATAAGTGTAGCTACGACCCAATAGAATTTTGTAATCCAAGGGGGCATCTATGACTTTTACGTCGACGCAAACAGTCTTGCCCGCAAGAGTAATAGGACAATTGCAGAATAAGCCAATGGATTGGGAGGCGTGGCCATCCCACGCTCAGAGAGTGATCATGGAAGGAGCTAACTCAGGTGATCTGAGTTGCTTCCAAACCGAAGCAGACATCACACAGGTGGATGCCCCCTCATAAATAATGCACCGGGAAACATTGGCGTTTCAGATCTTGACTGGGATTTGGAAGGCAACGAAAGTAGGGAAAGGAGGATGTTCTGACCGGTCAACATCAAAGAAAATAAATCGATCGTCGGAAGGATCTACAGTGCCCATGGTAGATAGTATAGCTTTTCGTTGTGAAGGGCACAACTGGAGGAGTTCCAGCTTGAAATGGCAACAAGATATTGTGCCAAATCATCTACTATGCTATACGAATGGGCAGCTTTGCCAGAAGCAACATTTTGGCGTAGTGGTCCTTTAGGGATCTTGGTGTGAACCTTTGCCTTAGCCTGAGGGATCTGTAAGGGACCATTAGGTGTCGAAAGAGGCTCTGTAGAGACTAAAGGAGGTGGCTCAGAGACAGACGTAGCAGAAGGCTTGTTTTACTGACGGGACCGAGTTTGAAGATTGATGTCTGCGGTTAGAGGTTGAGCAGAGTTCATCATGAGAATCTAGTAATCATAGGTACCAGATGGAAGAGGTTGAGTGGCCACCTGTCCTTCAGGTGGTTGGGTATCCACAAATCCTTACTAAGGGAACAGATTAGTAAGCACAGCCAGTTGACTAGGCACAGTATTTGGAGGGACGAAAGGGGAGGCTTGTTTTCCTCGCAACGTTGCTTGAGACTCCCACATCTGCTTCATCTATTGTAAAAGAGGACAATCATGCATGTAATGACCATAAACACCACACTAAGAACAAGGCTGGTTCATGGGAACATGCCTATCCTACTTGGGCTGAGTGCCCTGTTGCTGGTTAGCAGTGTTAGGTGCATTATTTTGAGGATTAGGTCCAGGATTACTGAGAGCAAATTTATTTTGAGTGCCTCTCCTCTTCTCTTTGGAGGGAGGAGGATTAGTCGCGCCCTGCTGTGCATACACCTGCCCCTGAAGGGGCGGTGGCCGATGTTGCGGGGGTTGATAAGGCAAGGGAGGCAGAGGTGCTAATGCTGGAGGAACTGGAGCACCAGGCTGTGGATATGGATAAAAAGGAGGTTGGGTAACAGTGTGGTAAATAGGAGGTTGGGAAAAAAGAGGAGGCATGTCATATCCTAGGTACTGTCTGTTGCGGTCCCACTAGTGGTATTCCGAGCATGAGGGCCGGGGTTACCACCAGTATTAGGTCATGCACCAAACATGGTGAAGGTGATAGGGGGAGAACTGATAGTGAAACGAGAAGGAGAAACCAATGGACCAGAAGAAGAGTTGAAGTGTAGACTCAGTGGAGGACTAACTCGAATCCTATGTGGAGGAGTAAGTCTTCCTATCGGAAAGTGAGGATGAAGGCCAAGAAGTCTCTGGGCTAAACGCCTTGGTGATGCAATGATGACAACACAAACACGACACAAAGGAAAAAGAGACTGATAAGGGCAGGGAGGTGCAGGATCAACT
The DNA here is from genome assembly GCA_034641835.2 of Pinus albicaulis. NCBI lineage: Eukaryota > Viridiplantae > Streptophyta > Pinopsida > Pinales > Pinaceae > Pinus > Pinus albicaulis. Next base: position 948,113,370 of record CM076581.1, read on the forward strand.
GATTACAATGTTGAAACAAGGGCAGAGAGGTGCATGATCAATTGATTTTAATGTTTTAGAGTCTTTGCTTGGTGATGTTAAGAAAAAGAAAAAGTGTGTTGTATAGCTGCAAATAAACCTGCAAATGATAGAGCCTACAAGAACATAAAATAAACAGCTAATAATTCAATAATTTAACCCAAGGAGGCATGCCTCTCAATAACTAGTATATAGGTGAGTAAAAAACTAATCAAAACACACTAAAAAAAAACCAATAGATCTAAGGTCAGGAGGGATAGGATCTAAAGGACAAAATCTACTGGAAAGTGGTGCAGAAAACAGCAACAAATCAAAGGAAAAGTTATTGTAAAAGAGGTGGTGAAAGGCTATCTCCTGTAGGGAAATGGAGTGAACCCTAGTGGAAAACCCAAACAAAGCTAAATGAGGTGATTTGGATGGATAACAAGCCGATCTGAAGTCGATCTGAAGGTGAGGTATCAGATCTGAAAAATGGCTGAAGACTCTGAAATTTCATACAACCTGCAACAGCAAAAACTCTTCCACAAAAATTGGATGGTACTAAAGCCCTAGGGGGCTAGGTTCCCACTTAGTTGAGAAAAATAGAACAAGTACAAGTCTAAAACGGGTGAAGAGAGAGGTCAGACAACCTTGAACAGAGGCTCAGACAAACCCATAAAACTTTCAGAAAAATCCCTGCAGAAAATCCAAGTCGCAGTTTCTGACCTGTTTTCAGTAGAGGTCACAGTTTTTGGGCTGATTCCTACTTTCTGAAGCTCCAGGTCACAGTTTTTGGGCCAAAAAGTGCAACCTGCACTTTCGGCACTCTCAGTGGAAAATTTCAGAAAAAAAATTGCCATCTCAGCTGTGGCTAATGTCTGTCACCTGTGTAATAGGTCCAAAAACACACAGAAGTTAGAATTTTTATCGTTTTAGGGTTTTATAGGTAAAAAAAAACATCAAGAAAAGAAAAAAAAAGGGGCTGAAGAGAAATCCTAGGGTTTGAAGCAGCTGGATATGCAAGGATCAGAAAAACAACAGAGGTCGTAATCATAAACCCATGTGGAGTCGCTAGTTGTTAGTATGAATCTTAATTCCAAGCATAGGAAAAAAAACCACTTTAGTTGTGCATAACCAACAACCCTAACAACAGATATGACTGCCAATATCTTTAGATCTGCAGTTAGGTGATCAAGATAAATGCTGCAAAAATATAGATCTATGCATTAGAAGACATTAAACAGTGTAAAAAACAAGATTTACTCTATGCATCCAATAGACAAGACAAGAATATGTTGAATGAAATTTGTATTAGGGGCACTTGGGAGGAAAACAAAAGAGGGTGTTCCTAGTTCTCCTCAATGGGATGGGTTCTTGAAATTCCTCAACACTTCAGATCTAGAATTCCTCTCTCTTGATGGTGTAGAAAACCCAGAAAAAAATGGTTGCAAAATATGACTATGATGGTGGATCAATAGTCAGACCAAAAGTATAGATCCACAGTGATCTTTAGGCAACAAAAGGTGGTAAATGAATGGAAAAACCCTTCTATTTATAACAAAATATTGAGTTAGTCTAAATATTGGTGCATAATTAAAATATTATTAACCAAATCAAGATCCAACTTTTATGGAATATTTTATTATATTTGTTGGAGGGAAAAGGAATTTGACTTGGGTTAAATCCCTTTATTTGTAAATAATAAACAAATAAATGATTTATTTATCATTTTAGGGATGTGGTTGAGTAATAATCAAATAAATAATTATTTATTTAATTATTTATGGGTGATTTAGTTATATTTAACAAAGAATATTATTTAAATAAGGTTTAAATAACTATTCTTTAGGAAATAATAAGATAAATAATGATTTATCTAATTAATTTCCTTGTTTTGGGTTAAATATAATTAGGAATTTTAATCAAACTGCTATTTAATTAATTATTCCTTGAGGAAAATAAAAAAAATGTAGATTTATTCAATATTTCCTCATGGGGTTTCCTGTTTAGACCATAAACAGCTTAATAAAGGTGGTTTACTAAGTTATTTTTATAGTGAAAGCAATTTTACTTAGGGTAAAATTGGTCTTACATGGTGTACTTCGATAAATCTAATTATAATAGGTTAGATGACCAAAACATGGTGTAACACTACATACTTCCCCAAGGTACATCTGTTGCAAACATATTGTTGCGCAAGTACTCATTTAGGGAGGTTAGGGGTTATTTGTTGCATAATCTTCAATATGCCTTGATGCAAATGGCCAATTATTTTGTGCCAAATTTCACCGACATCGTAGCTCTACACTTTCTCTACCTCAATGCTTAATGTAGCACAACCTTCCACATCTAGCTTATATATGCTCTTCACACGAACCTCAGTCTACTTCACATGTCTCATGGCTATATGTCTCAGGAATTATTTTACTTTGTTTAAGATCACATCATAACCATGGTCTTCCAAAACTACAATAGAGATGAGATTTTTCTTTAGGCCTAGAATGAACATGACATCCTTGAGCCTAAGAGTGGATCATGACCCCCTTTGAAAGGTGATTGCACCAACCTTGGTTGCATTATAATTTTTTTCCCCCAGCTTGATGTGCACCTCCAAATATTTCTCCTGCAGGTCACTGCAAAAGTATCTACACCCAATCATGTGGAACGATTCACCTGAGTCCAAGTAACACATGCTCCCCATCATTGTGTTGGCCATGCATGAGATAAGGGTAAAGTTAAGCTCGACTATGAAGCCAAGGCTTCACCTATTTATCCTCCTAAGTTCTTGTTGGTCGCCTTCTTATGTGGAGATTTCATGGCATAATGCTCGAATTCATGACAATTGAAGCATTTAATTTTGGAAAAATATTTCTCCTTTCCCCCTTGGTTAGACTTTGGTATAGATTGATATTTCTTCCCTTTTACCTTCTTTCCCTTTCCAACCAATGCAATTTTGTATTATTCCTCGCCCTTGATAAAGTCCCATCTTTGGTATTCTTACTTATTTCCTCATGTACCATATCTGATCAGGAGCTCAGGACCAAGTGTCGTAAAATGGTAAAAAATGAAAGTGCTCAGAACTGGTTGGAACCTGAACGACTGGATAGTGCTCGTCCTCCTGATTCCGGCACCGTGAACGGTTCGAAAAATGGTCTCCGTATGAAGAAGTTATTCAGCTTCAAAGTTTTCTCAATTTCCATTAAAAAAGGGCAAAATTGGACTAAAAATCATCGCCACGTGGGCCCCAAGAACGAAGTTGAAATGGCGTTCAAAGTTTTTGTGAATTGGCCGGATTTGAACCCGCGACCGGTTGAATATTAACACAGCGTTTTCACCATTGGACCATGGGTTCATTTCTTATTATATGTGCGGCGGAATTAATAATTATTGCGCGTATTTGGGCGGGGCCCGAAGGGGGCCAGCCCCGAAGGGCCAGCCCCCGTAGCACATGACCCATCAGCCGGAACCGGAGGCTATGTACATCGGCGCGCCCCAATAGGCGGACAGTTCAAACATTATGGTTTGTTATATAAAGTGGGTTTATTATTATATAACGATTGTTATTAAATACGACCGTTATAACAAATGTTATCATATGAACAACCACTTAACTTTAATTGCCGACCTAACCGCCCGGAACAGACTTGGCGGTTCCGCCTAATTTGAGCGGTTACTCCTATTTTTGGCGCCTTATCCCTATTTGGTGGGATTATCTGCAGTTGCTCCACATTTAGTGGGGGTTTTGTTGGTGAAACAGGCAGTTTACTAAAGAGGCCATAACTTTTGATAGGAGAAGCCTTTGAAGACGAATTTTTTTTTGATTTTGGGTCTCTTCGACCTTCTGAAGCCATTTGCACAGGTTTCACAGCCATCTGAGGCCATTTGCAGGTGATTTTGCTTCGTGGAAGTTCCAGGAGTCACTAGGGCCAAATCAGTTTGGGAGCTGCATTGGGAATTGTGCAGCCAATTAATGTGGAACGAAGGTCATTCCTGAAGTTTTTCAGTATTCTGAATCCATTTCTACAGCTCGTTTTTCCTTTTGAGGAATTCTTCTCACTGTTTAGCTTCAGGGAAGCTTTCAGGGCCAAGAGGGCCATTTCAGTGTTGGAGCTGTTTGGGGACTATGTTCTTCCATTTTTGGTGATTCAGAAGTCTATTTCTGATATTTTCGACCTTTTGAGTTGAATGGCAGAGGTTTCAGAACCAATTGAGGTCATCTTCACCTCGAAATTCTCCCTGCAAGTCTAAAGGGCCACCAAGGACAATTGGGGAAAAGTACTGTAGCAGGTACAAATTTCACTGTTTAGCGTTTGGGAAAGAGCATGTTTAGCTAATTCCTATCTTCTGATTCTGTATTTACAGTCAGATCTGTCTTTCGAGACATTCTTATTCTTGTATTAGCCTTTGTAGCATTTTTAATACAAGAGGACAAGCCTAGTTTGAGAGGCTTGGTCCGGCAGATGTAGCCCAGAGAAGGGGGTGAACTGCTTATCATTTTGATGTCTTTATTTGCTGAAGATGATATGCTAAACAAAACTGATATAAATTGTTAAACAGCAAATATACATAACTTTCATATACACATAATCACCTACTCAGCTGCAGAAAGTTATTTGTCTTATTCCTCAAGACATCAAATTTCAAGTATGTGAATGTCAAAGACTTCTAAGTGTTTACATATTATTTCCTTAGGCAGAGTCTGTAGAGGGCCAGGTAGCCTCCGGATTCATCCTTTCCTAGAAAGGTGAAACATCCGGTGAATGCCCCTACAGTCCATCTCTGTATAGGAAATAGTTTGTTCTCACATTTTCAGAGGTCACTTGGAGTGTATAGCTCAATTTGAAATTATGGGAAATGGATACCTTGCACCCTCAAACAAGTACATTCCATTTTCAGATCAATATCGGACCATAAGTGTTCCCAATTTCGAAGTTTATCCCTCTCGTTCACCGAATCTTGGTAGTATGCCAGCTCTTGGGAAGGCATAGAAGGGCTAGGCTTACCAAGTCATCTGATGCAAAATTTACACCAAACCCACCAATTTCATCATTAACTTGTGTGAAACTTCTCTAATACTATGGAATAGTGTCATTCTTTTGCATCTTGATATTTCAAAGTTTTTTCTTGAGTGCTAGCTTCTTGTGGTCACTACTATTGTCGAAAATTTTTGTCAGTACTTTCCACATTACGAACAGAGTTTATTTTCCATGGATATTTGAGACAATGTGATCCCACACTCCCTCCAATATTATTCTACTCACCTTGGCTTCATCTTTCTTCCACTAAGCAAGATTTTGGGCATCAGATGCATGTAGTTTTCCAACATTTTTCTTTATGTATTATAGGAATCCATTGTCATCCAATACTGCCTCCATGTGATCCTTCCATGCAATGAAACTAAAGTTTCCTTCTGAGGCATACTCTAGCCTCAACCCGTTGAAGGTCATTTTATCAGCTCTGAAGAGAACCTGCTACACTAAACTTCAAAATCGAAACCTCCTGAGAACCAACTTCGAAATTCCTGCTCTAATATGAATCCTTCACTGATTCCATGTAGAAATTATGATGTATATTTGCAACTGCTTGTGAAGTTTTAATAAAAATCACAAGACACAAACCTACTCTACTTCTCTGTGGAATTCAATTTACAATTTAGAAAATCAATCACAAACATGCAACGAGAAATAACACACATTCACACAGTATTTTTTCCAGGGAAAATAAATATGCTAAAAACCCATTTTTCCTGCTTGCATTAATATAATGAATAGATATGTATTACAATTACTTTTATCAATTGAGCACAACCTAAGAGTGAATAACCTATCTCTCTGCTCATTGAGAAGCTCTGAACTAGACTTATTCAATGTATGACTCTGCTAGAGCCCCTATTTCCTTGTGTAAATCCTGAGGAATTATGCCCTTGTTATTTAGGATTTACCTCCAATTGATTGCGAAAATCCCAGGGTTGATCATTTGACTTTCTGCAACACATTTACACTCAAGAATAGTATAAAATTGATGTTACACTACCTTTGGAATCTCCACCACAGTTGTGGAACTTGAATTCTCTGCATGCACTAACTATTTTGGGTTGATTGATCAGTTAACTAGATGATCCCTGAGTTTTACTGAAGTCCCACTGCACAATTGACCTTCCACTAGTTCCTCCAACAATTAGAACTAGTTTAACTGAAAACAACTTGAAATAACCGACCTTTATTGCTACAAATTAGTAATCACACATGCTTAACTGAACTCTAACTCCTCTAACTCAAATTTACTAAGCTAGCTGAGTGACAAGAGTCATGTCACCTTAGTTAACTGCATCCAAGATGTCTAATGATGTGGAAATTTGAATTTTCTCAATTTAATCAAGGGAAAATCAAATTCAGAATTTATTGCTGCATTTTTCAACACTTCTTGTTAATAAGTAGGTATGAATACCACAAGTTAGCAGGGAGAGTGAGGGGGTAGCAAGACCCATTAGAACTAGTCAAAATCGTCATTTCAAATGGATAAGGTATTAATTTGGGCCCTAACCAGGTGATCTCCCTATTATATATTTCGGTCATTTTTGGCCATTATTGGGTTTAAATTATTTGGGGAAAACATAAAAAAAAAGTGAAATGGAACCTCAAAAACCAATAAAAACCACAAGCATACAATTTTATTTCCACCTTCAACATAAACAACCTTAACCCCTTCCAATCTAACAAAATGCTCAATAACAGTAAGGGCATCAACGATGATTTCACAAGGATGATTACAGTAAAAAAATCCATTGTATTTCTAATAAGTTGAGTTTTATTCAGTTTAAAACATCATGAACCTGTTGCCACATATTAGAAACCATATGCAAGGCAAGGAAATATGATACTACTCCTTACGGGTTTAAGATCCTTGATCTGCACAGAAAACCCCATTGTTGCAATTAGTATGGTGACTGATTGATGTCAAATATTTGGGATAGGACCAGAGTACGTTATATCCCATCATATGCTCACAAACCAGAACATATGCAAGAGCTCGATTTTCATTCTAGTGATATGTGCCACAATTTATTTATCTAGTTTAATGCGAAATTTTTCTAGATAATTTCCTTGTATCAACGGAAAACTTTTCAAAGTTTTTCAACACATATCGCATGTCCATGGCTCTTTTTTCTGCTAAATTCCCCTCAAACCTTCTGGAATATCCATGAATTTTATTTATACTTAGATAAATAGGTAATTTAAAGAGGTGAGAAGCACCTAATGTACTATCGTTGAGTTATTTTCTTCTACATTCCATGAGATATATCAAGACTGCTCTAGTACTTATACCTTGGATTTCCCATTATTCCACCTTTGAAAAAAAAATGCAAAGTTCCAAGGGAGAACTAAATTTTCATGGATATATTGTTTTTGTGCATCCTTGAATCACCCTTTCCTGCATTGTTTGGTGTAACTTTTGTATTCAAAAACCACAAGCAGAATAGCGGGAGAGAGGGGGGGGGGGGGGGGATTCCTTCTGGTTTTAGAAAAAATGCGGCTGCTGGGATTCCTTCGGTTTTAGAAAATGCGCTGGGGCTGTAAGAATTATTAACCCATTGTTTTCATGTCATAAAAATGTTTTTTTATTAAAATGACAAATCTCAGACCCCCCCCCCCCCGTTTGTTAAACATTTGATGACTAGGGGGTCTGCGTTTATATTTGGACTGTCAAAAATTGGAGTGGGGCCATCGATCATGGAAAACATGTATATGTTTTTCGCAAAGAAAATATGTGACTCCTACTTCTAATCGAACAATCATTGAATAATAGAATCATAGAGAAGAATAAGAAACAATAATGTTTAGAATGAAAATTCAACTGGGCTTTCGACATAATTCATGGCACTAAAATTATAAAACAGAGTCCATTCACCATGGTGCCAATATCATGGAGCTAAATACAAGACAATATCAGAAACTTTTTAAATATTTCGAGGATCCAATATTGTTTATCTTCCATTGAAATATTTATGCCAAAGGAAATCCATAGGTACTTGTGATATACCTTGGAACCTCTCAAAAAACAATACATATGGTCCTCCTCCTAGTAATGATAGAGTTTACTTTTACTTCTCCATTTATGGCCACGATGCTCGTGCAAATTCTGGAGGAATTGCAGGCTCTAAAGCTCCTTAAATATATTATTGTTGTAATTTTACAATGAACATGGATTCATGTAAATAAACATTAAGCAACTGATTACTTCTTGATAATGAAATTCCTACAATATATTTTCAAATCCGAGCCATCCCTGGATACATGTAATTCAGAGTTTGAACTTCTGAGTCTCATTGAATATTTGTAATACCACTTTTTATTTCCTTAACAATTCAATATTCAATTATCTTTAGCACACTTGGCTAGAAGGAAATATGGAGATTTAAAATTTGAAATCACAATAGGATTCTCATGTATTGTATTAACTTCCTTGAGAACTAGTACATCTCCACATAATATCACTGCTCATGTTCTATAATTTTTTCTAAGGCTAAAACTTATATGAGGTCAATCCACTGAAATTTATTTTGATAACGTATCCTCTCATGACCAATAACTTCAATGGTGTGTACATCTCAAGGAGATGAAAACATAGAAGGAAGCTGGCAGATTTATGAAAAAGATCAACACAAATTTTAATGGGTCATTTTAAGCTACAAAAAAACTCACAAGTGATCTTACCCCAGCTTGCTTCAAGATCTAAATTTTCTTCCAAAATAATTCTTCAACAAATTCAATATTTTCTCTCCAGTTTTGCTCGAGAAAGGCTTCATCTAGGGTTGCTCCAAAATTTTCTACAAAGCTTCAAGGTATGCTTGCTAAGACAACTTCAAGTACATCTTCAAGGACTGCTCCAAAATTTCTTCCATAAATATGAAATTAACAATTAAAAAATTTATGCTCTAGAGAAATCAATATATGCTACAAATTGTGTTTAAATGAACCTTCTTTGGACTAGCATTAACTTTCCTTTGACACTCAGATAAGGAACCTTGTCACAGGAATCTTTGCCTTAGAAAATTTCAGACTAGTCTCTGAATTAGGGATTCTACAGATGAGCCAAGAGGGATCCTCAATCTAGCCCATAATAGGCCCATAATTAGCCTCAGTCAAAGGTATGAAATAAGCCTTAAGAGGGGTCATAATTTGGATCAATCACAGAGGTAATTCGAACAAGAAGGTAGCCTTATAATTTTGGATGAGATATTCCTCAAAGAAGCTGAGATCAGCCACATCATGAGGCCTTAGAGCATGGTTGAACAAGCTTCAAGCAAGTTGAATTATACCTCTAAATTTCCTCTACCCAGTGTGAATAAAACACTAGATGAATGTCAAGATTATCCACAATACCTTGAAAACAAACTTATTTCCTGTGACATAGATGATAGCAAAATTCTCCATGAAAAGGTGAATCAGAACATTTGGGGTTGACTTGAACAATAATTATATTTTTATGAATGGACATGATTGACTTTGAAGCCAAAATAATGAATATGAACTGACTTGATTAGAGGGACTTTGGGATACTTAAAAATTCATTTTCCTTTCCTATAATCTTCTTTCAAGGAAGATTTAGACACATGAAGTTATACATATTAATTAATAAATTTTGACCTTCCTTTTAGGGAAAAAATGAAAAAATCCTTTGGGAAAATGTGTTGGTTTGAAACCCATCTTTGAGGCATCATACTTCAAAAATTAATATCTCCAAGTAGGATGACCCACAAGTCGTGCAACCTATCCTTGCATCAAAATTCTCTAAATTCTACATGAAAATCATCAATCAAGTGTTGTCCCATTCACTCTTTAACATCAATGAAAAATTCTTCCAAAATTATACAAGATGGTGTAATTCATTCTTATATTTCCTTGTTCCAATCCTCCAAATTCTCTATTACTTCTAGGACTGCTTATGGCCCTTTAATAGTAATGAAAAAATTCTTAAAACACTTCTTTCGCCTTCCTCACTCCTCCATCAAATGTTGGAGGTCTTATCTTCTTAAATTCTTCTGGCATGAAATCATTTCCTTTCCTTTTATGTTGAAAATTCCTCTTAGTTGTAGCACCAAACCTGTGTTCATGACTTACTGACCCCCTCTCTGGAGTACTTGGTCGAGTTTCCCCTCTCATTATATCTGTAATATCCCAAAATGGAATAATGCATTGATATATAAACACAATATTTGAAACATAGAAAATGTACATGTAAAAGTATGATCAACACAGATATACATAGAATAGATGAGCCATTTTATTCATAGGAGAAGATTCAGTTACAACAGTGTACAAAATAAAGGTACTCTAGCCGAAGAGATGGCCTAGAATGACCCTGAAAGCATGCCACAACAAGCACTGCGTAACTGGAGAGCTGTAGGAAGCAATACTGGGTTGTCCCTTCAGAAGATGATGGACATGTAACTATTGGCTGAAAGAGAAATGCAGATCTATGGATCTTTGGAGCTCTGATGATGCCAATATTCTAGATCTGGGCAGTATGATGGAAACCCAGGATAACCCAGAAAGGAAATTCCAAATCATTGAGATTTGAAATTCACTCTCCTAGGGTTTGATCCCTTGAAAGTTGGGTTACGCAGATCTGAAGCTAGATCTAATCATATGATGGTTGCAATATGATGTACAATCAGGTCTAAGCAAGAAGGGTTGATCCCTTCTTTAGATCTCCAAGCTAGAAGCTTGAGATCTTGTCTCTTCTTCCTCCTCTTCAAAATGTAGCAACTAAAAGTTCAATTGCTAGAAAAAATATGTTGTACAAGAGGGAGAGACTCAAACTTGCTGAAATATGCTACAAATAAGCTCCAGGCTGATGGAAACAGTGATGGAAAGGTGAGGGGATAATCCCTCACAGGATTCCTAGCTGAAGTGCTAGAAACTTCCTTCCTCCTTGGGATCTAAAATGATGGACTGTACAATCCTTGATGGGACTACTGCTAATAGGAGGTGAATAATTTTTGGCCTAATGCCAAATCTAAAATGAGGCTCCCGAAATGCTGATCTTGAAGTCCAAGGTGATATGAAAAATCCTTCACCGATTCCTCAACTGAAATACTGAAGACAACCTCCTCCTCCCAAACTGACTTCAGAAATGCGTAATTCCTAAAGGTATATGTTCTACAGTGAGTGGAAATAGTGTGGAACCAATTCCTGATGATGAATAGTATCTCAGAATACCTTCCCATAGTAGGCACTCGAAGTCCCTTGTGGGTAAAGGTGGGACTCCTACTCGGGAACACCCTGTGCTAAACAACATTGCATCCTTAGCTAAATAGCATAATAGTGCATGGAATGTAAAATGAAAATTCCATATCTAAACAGATCTCAAATAAATAATACCAAGATTGCCTTCTATCCTTCCTTCATCTTCCTTATATACAAAGTGAGCCTTCCCAAGCCCTAACCCACCTCTAAAATGCGTTGTGCATGTGGAAATAAGTCTCCATGATTGACTACATTGTCTCTCCAAGTCCTCCATCATGTCTACATGCAATGTGCACCCTCTCCATCATGTGTGCATTAAATGCACTACTTCCTCCATCACTTCATCATGAATGCTCTATGATCTTGGATTAGATTCCCTCCATGATCTCAATTGACTGCTTCAACCTCCATGATCTATCTCATTAATGATGTTAGCCACCTATAATATTTGTTATAGTAAAAGGTGGCTAAGACTTTTTGAGCCTTCAAAGAACAAATTTAAATTACTAAAAATTGTTGGCTCTTGAAGAATCTTGAAGGCCTCATGCCTCCGTCCAAAAATCTTCATTTTATACTCAGAAATTATGTTGATTTCATGAGAAAAGACTGCTGATAAACCATCATTTTCCCCCTTCTCTCACTCAAAACTAACCTTCATTCGCTCCCCTTTTTCTCCATAAAACTCCTTTGTTTTCATGATTTCTCTTCTTCCCTTCATGAAAATCACTTTTACAAGGTTAAAAACTCACTTTTTAACCTTACCGAAACCTCCAAAATCCATTGAAAACTTTGAAAATTTCATAAAAAACAAAGTTTTATTACTATGGAATTAAGCCCCCTTGGGCTAAGTCCTAACCACTTCCCCCACATTCCCACACCTTGGAACCAGGTGCTAAGCCCCTCACAGCGCTTATCGCATCGCAAATGTTCAAAGTACGCAAGTCTTTGTCATGGTCTGAAAGTTCCGATGCCATTAACATTTCTGTTATAAGACCCCCGATTATATTATTTTTCATATAAACCATAAAGCCTGCCTCGGCGCTTAAACCTTGTGATATTTTTTTCCCGATCCATTTTTCTTTTTGTAAAGTCTTCAAACCCACTTTCCCAAAGTTTAAACTAAAAAACCAAAGTCACGTGTTGAATATTTAATGGGTAGATTGAAAGACCGATCGCGCAATCGCAATCGGAGAAAAATACAATGGGTTGATTGAAAAGGCTACATCAAACTTTCCAATGAGATCAGGACTTATACGTATAAACTCTCCCCCCACCTTTTCATTTCATATGACTTTCCACCAGGGACCAAGTGTTAAAGATCTCGAGCGCCAATCGCATCGCAAATATTTAAATGGGTTGATTGAAAGACCAGGCCCGATGACCCGATTGCAATTGGCCCTTTTGTTTTATGTACGCCCCAGGCATATCACATTTTGTAAAGACCAAAGGCCCCGTAGTCGGGCGCCTGTCCACCTTATATATATTTTCCGCCCCATAAAACCTTTGTTTTATTCCAAAGTTTGAGTTTTCATATATCACAAAGGTTTTCTGCTAGTTCATTCTAAAACAAATCCCCGCCATTGATCGACAGTCGATCAAGCAGCCAGCGCTCCATCGCATTGGAGTTTTGAAATCGCATCGCATTTTTACATTGCATCCACTTGTTGCTCCCACCGATCGGCCTTTCCCCAGTTCACTTTCCGTCGTTGATCTGATCCTCAGATCAACAGTTCGCGCAAAATCGCATCGCAAATCTCCATTGCATGCATTTGTTTGTTCCCCCGATCGGCCTTTTCCCCGATTCATTCTCCACCATTGATCTCGTCCTTAGATCAATGGCCATCGCTTAATCGCCTCGGCCCTTCCGATCGTGCAAATCGCATCGGAGTTTTTCATCACACCACTTTTCCCCTCCCACCGATTGCGATTCCCCGATTAAATCTGGACCGTCCACGTGTCCAGATCCAATGACCACGCTCCTCCCCATAGCCTTCTAAGTATTTTAACCCAAAAACACAAGATTTCTTAATAATTTTGTGTTTTCGCAGGTGTTTCAATGGTTTTTCATTTTAAATGAAGAAAAGCCGAGGGCTGAGAATGACGATTCTCATGCCCTCGATTTATTAAAGAGAAGCCATCGATGGGTTGTTTCTCCACATTTCATCAATGATTCATGGGCATTGATGCCTTTAAAATACCTATGCAGCCCTGCACATCGACAAGACATTGTTTTATTAAAAACACAGTTAAAAAGTATCAGTTTTGAAGACATAGCACAACAGAATGAAGATTGAAGACAGATTTTGGAATTACGGCTAAGAATGCTTATCAAAAGCCTAATTCTCAGAATTAAAAACAAAATTTATTGGCGTTCCCTCACCTTATTTCCTTAGCTGAATATTATTCTTGAATGTTATGTTCAGTATTAGTTAAGTAGAGATGAACTATGGAAGATATGGTGTGCCCTGGTCCTAGTTTTATTTCCAAAGGTTGTCTAAATATTTCCCTTGGAATGTGTTAAAAGCTGGCTAGTTTAGAAGTACTTACTAGATCTTAGGCCATTCTATGTTACCTTTTTGTTGGTCTTGAAAGTAACCAAGTAATGCAGAGCTAGGAGAGGATTTGTGGTGAGCCCGGCCCGCTAGTTTCTACTCCAACAGTTGCCTTTAATTTTCCCTTTGTTTTAAAGATGTTTTCTATTGAAAGTGTATCAAAGGCTGGCTAGTTTAAAAGTACTTACCAGATCCTAGTTTTCTTTTATGTTCTTCTTGAGTTTATGTCAAAGGCTGACTAGTTTAAAAGTACTTATCAGATCCCGGGCTGCTCTTTGTTCCTCATCTGTTTATTTCCCCTTCTTATTGTATCATTTCATTCCATAAATCAATCTTCAAAGAGATCCTTAGACATAGATGACTTGCCCCATGGACCACTCTTGCCTCTTGCTCTTCCAATTAAACCCTATTATGACTCCATAGCCCAATGGACTAAAACCTACAATTATCTACCTTTTGGCCGAAGCTTACTCTGATTTCTTGCAACTTCTCACCTTTGGAACTCTTTGCATTTATAACTTTCTACCTCAAACAGTAATCATGCTCAACCATCCAAAAAACAAAACAAACCCTTGGCCTTCATAACTATCCTAATATCATTACCCAAACTTCAAAGACAAATCCATCTTTGCACTCATTGGAGAGATCCCTCTCCAGATTCAGGAGGGCTATATCCTAGAATCCCAAAGTGGTTGAAACGATGTTGTTTCTGTGATCGGACTTTGCCAATCTTGCTGATTATAGGGAGCTAACAAATGAGACATGATCTCCACTCCTTTCACATTAGTAGCTGCTCCACTACTCCATTATGTAGTTCTATGTCTAATTAATACACATTCACACATCAAAAAGTGGATCTTATTCATCATTGAGGATTATGGGTCCCTCTACCCTTGTATTTACTTAATTAATTAAGTTTATTAATAACTCTAATATTCCAAATAACATGTGAAAGTTTTGGAATATTATAGTCCTCCCCAGAAAAATGTTTATTGTCCTCAATCAAATGCAAAAGCAGATGCAAAGCCATCTACTCCCCTCCAAATGGCATCCACATAAGGAAGGCCTCCTCCATCTGCTGCAATTTTTTATGCATGTTTGGTTCCAAAGTTGTCTCTCAAGAATGCATAGAATGACCTCCAACTGTGTAGTTATATGTCATTCATTCTCCAAGAAGTACCAAGTGACAACCATAAGCTACCCAAAATTATCATCAATACATGAGATACAAAAAATAAAGTGGTTCTTCCCACAAAGGAAAAGCCTCATCTCACAAAACACCTTTTCACCCCATGCTTTATGAAGTAGATTGAGCATTAACATGCCCTCATTGTTGGCCTTGTTGGATCCAAGCATTATCTCAACATTTTGCAAAAGAGGAAATAGAGACATATGGGTAGACAAATATTTCAAACCATATTCTCCCAATAGTAACCACCTAAGTAAGGCCTCTTGCTGCCATCCTCCATCTCCATTATGCAAGATGGTCAAGCCAAACTCTCCCAAAAGCAACCAAAGCAACAAGAGATCATGTTGCCTCTTCACCTTCTCATGTGCATCATGGAGTAAAAACATACTGATAGACATGTGGAATGTCACATCATCCCAATACAAGAAAACACCATCATTACACATGATGAGAGTACCATGCTAAGTTATATACAATACAAAACACATAGACATAGAAGATGTCATGTGATGGCCAAAATATCTCAACAATAGCCAAAGTAACCATGTATTTTTCTTCTGCATTATTCCAGTGATGTGCAAGGCATGAACCAGAAAAATATGAATCATTGGGTGGTAACCATACTCACTCGAGAGCAGCCAGCATAGCCATGCCTCCTTCTTCATTATATGAGTGTTGTTCAAAGCATGGATCAAATATATAGGAGCTTTTGGGTAGTAACCATACTCACCCAAGAGTAACCAGCATAACCAAGCTTCTTTCTGGCCCATGTCATATATCTACAAGTGGTCATGCAACCCCTTACTTATCATCCTCACCCAATCATCCCAATGTAGATGATGAATGATGTTTTGCATAAACATGGTATCCTCCCATTGTAGAATACCATCCTCCTCAAACTAAAGAATAACTTTTCACTCCATGATATGTTCAAGTGCACCTCCCATGAGATCTCTCCATTAGATATTCTTCTCATCAATGGCCCTACAAAACCAATGAGGTTCTGGATTTGCTGCAAGTAGAAGTTTCTCTTTGAACTGTGAGATGATCATTGAGAAAGAGTCATCTTGAAAGGGGAAAATATTTCCAATCTCAAGATGTCTATCATCTATCATCCTTTTCTCCAATGCTTCATGAGTTAAGTTGCCATTTGATTTCTCCCATAAGGAATGGGTCCTCTTCTTCTCACTGTTGCTCATTAACAACGTTGTAGATCTGCAAGGTGATACATGTGTTGTCTCATGGCCACATACAATGCTAAAATCATAGTTTGGCACTATACTGAATAGGATTGTGCTCCTCCCATATTTTTCAACTCCACACTTCAACAAAAAGTGTTTGGTGTAGCTCAACCATGACAAAATTGGATAGCAATACATCTTCTCCTTGATCAAATCAAGGGTCCTCTACATAGTGAGATGATGCTGCTCCAAATCAGCATGTTGTTATAATCCTTCGTCATGCAAGCCTTGATGGCATGTCCCCATTGTTGGGCTGTAATAATCACTATTAAATGACTAAACAGTACACATTAATTATGAATCTAGGGACATCTTTTTATTCCAATGATAGTTGCACTGTCTGTGCCGATACACCCAACCAAAAGCAATTCCAAAGAAAAGAAATTTTTGTTGAAGTAAATGCTGGAAACAAATCACTCATGCAGAAATAAAATGATCTACAAGGCTAGAATCACACTTCAATGAATCTATTCTAGCGCGCCACACAACAAGTATCCAACTGATGTCTCTAATATCATATGTGTAACAACATACAAAGTATTGAATTTGAAGCGGATATATTCACAACTGGATAGCAGCAAAAGCACTCTAATGATACATAAACTAAAGTACAAATACATACACACAAATACTTAATCATTGCAATCCTTGCTAAGAAGGAGGGCCCGTCCTCCCTAGCAGGGCACAGGTAGAGAAAGAACTCAACGAAAACTAAATTGAATAATGCATGTAACAGCAAGTATAGGATAATCTGTATTAATCTTAGCACAATTACAAGGCAAAAATAATGTTGTTCTCTGCTCCTTTCGACCTCTAGGGCCGAGAACTATATAGTGGTTACATCTCATAAAACCAAGGGATATATCAGTCATGAGCATCTTATGATTCTCATGCTGATCAAAATAGAATACATATAGTTATAACCACTTCTTAATAAAGTTCCGCCTGGAAAATTATAGATTACAATCAAAACCGCCCTTAGGTTGTTATCCAAAAATACAATTCTAAAAAAATTCTACAGCTATCATAATAAAATCACAGTTGTAGTGTAACAACTAAAGGATAGGTCAGCAACAGGGGTTGACGAGATCCAGTCAGCGGTACAATTGTATCAACAGTTTTCTAGTGGGTCTGTAACAGTAGAGTGTAACAGCAGTTTGCCGACGGTTCTGTAATAGCAAGGTGTAGCAGCATCTCTTCATTGTAACATCACCCTCTTAACTACTCCTGTGGACCTCGTGCTCGAGATCTTTGGTGCTATGAATGACATTTGGAAATACAACACAAAGGCCATAGATCTTCTCCAAACATTCATCCTCAATTAGTCATAAAAAGGCACGATATATCATAATAATTGATGAAATGGAAGAGTAATGAAAATAAGGTGAAATAGCACAAGTTAGGATAGAAAGGTAGGAAAAAGAGGCAAAGATAGTCCCATTAGTTATAGTCATGAGGTAAAATAGGGAAAACAAGTGTAGGAAAAGTGTGCAAAACTGGCACCCAACATCTCCCCCCAACTGAAATACTTGCATGTCCTCATGCAAACTCATCTCTCATGGCAGTATCTCTGGTGCAGGTTGGTGAGATCATAAGCACTAGTTGTATCTTCGTCTGCAGACCTGTACCCCTGATTGGCCATCAACTTCCATATCCAGGACTTTGTCTCATACTTACTCAATTCATAATTACTGTGATAATCCTCAATTGGTAGCCAGATCAAAGGAAACTTAAATCTAAATCCCAGCCACAAATCACCAAGGGATTGTATGATCTGTGCATAAGCTGGTACATGTGTAATAGCCACCATGAAATTCTGGAATGAGAATGGTTCTCCCTTCATTAGCTCAGCACTGCTAGCTTCCATGCGTTTCAAGCACCCTGTCAAGGCTTGACTCTTCATCATTGAAAACTAATTGAGGCAGAAGTTCATGATTCTTCTTCTATAAGTGGTGGTCAGTTATTTAATCCCAGGGGTACTCAATATTCTCTTGAATTCTCGCCTTAACTCGGCAGGTTGTCCCGGTTCTGCCCAAACCCACAATGTCGTATTCTCCTCATTAGCGTCCATAAGATTGATGGCCAAATTCCATTCAATATGATTCTTCATGAAGGACACAAAAGCTCTCAATTGAAGGTCTCCCATATAGGATAATAATGTCACAATAATATACATACTCACATGTTGACAAATAATATTGTGTAATGGTAACTCACATAGCAAGCTTTGCTCATCGAAATCAGAGGCATGAAAAACATCTAGAAATGTGCGAGTGGAAGAACATAAATAAGGTCTGTCCTCCATAACAGCTTTCATCTAGAACAGGAAGTAACATTCCCATATAAATATAGGATAGGATGGAGAAGGCCGCCTAAAACCCAGCAAATTGAGGGCGTGGTCATGAATTTTTTGCCTATCTATGGTGAGATCCAGAACCTGCTACTGTAACAGCAGTAGCTATTCCTCCTGTCTCTTCAGAGCTTCCTTATTCTTATAATTCTCCCATCCTTTATTTAACTCTTATTTCATCCATATTTCATGTAAAGTGTCTATTTCTCTCTGATGTTCCTTTAGAAAAATCATCCCCTCCTGAAGGGAGCTTGCTTCCTATTTCCACTTTTGTAATTCAGAAACTAACAAGATCTTCTCAAAACTCCATCCCGAGATGGGACTCGACATTATTCTGCATTCAATATCCACATTAATAATCGGTGTAACATCCTCTGCTACATGGGTTTGTTCCACCTCTGTTGTTGGTTCTTGTGTAACAACAGCTTCCTCGGTGGGTTCTTGTGTGTCAGCCCCTTTGTTTCCACCTAGAGTGGCCTCTGTGTCCATTGTTGTTTCTTCTACAATAGGAGTGGCCTCCACAGGTTCTTGTGGGTCAGCTTTTAGTTCAATTATTACAAGAGGCTCTGCTTTAATTGTTGGTTCTTGTGTAACAACAATATCATCAACAGGTTCTTGTGTAACAACCTCCTCTTGTTCTGTTGATGTTTCCATTGGGCTGATATTTTCTCTACAGACCTTATATCCTGCTGTTGTTAAGTCTTCAAAACATGCCATGCATACAGACACCGTGATTTACTTCCCCTCAGATAATTTATGCTTTAATTATTCATTTTCCTTTCTTAGATTTTAGAGTTCTAAAAACAAGGCATGAGTTTCTTCCTTACCTGATGAGGAGGGTTGCCTTTCTTCTTCTAATACTTCTACTTCTGTCTGCTTTCCAGCCGTAGGTAAAGGTTCTGTAGGTATGCTGACTTTCACTCTTTGTTTTTTTCTTCTATCCCCAATTGGTTCATCAGTAGGCTCTTTCCCAATTCTAACTCTAGCAGGCCGAGTCTAGCTTTCCACTTTTGTCTGACTTCCTCCTAAAGTCGTGGTTTGTTTCCCCTTGATTTTCCTCGGCCTCTTTCGCTTGAATTATTCTCGAGTTTTTCCTTGCTGGCCCAGGGCATATAGCATGATTAGTTTGATGATTCCATGATTAGTCACACATGCCTCCGGGTGTGCTGCAATTTTTACTGTTGTCGCCATATGCTTGATGTTCCCTAACAAATAGAATGGAATATTAATCTTTTGATGGTGCCGAAGGTGATTAAGCAGAGGAAAGTGATAGTTAAACAATATCGTGGATCTTCCCTCACAAGTGATATATTTAATTAAACCCAGGGCAACATCTTCCCAAGGATGAGGAAGTGACAACTTGTCAATTCCTCTCCCTTTCTTCTCTAGTTTTCTTCTCCTTCTAGGAAGTCTTATTTCAAGGAGGGGTCATTGATTTTTCTATTAAACCACCTATGTCCCTCTGCTGGCAATGAATTTACCCAGACAATTAGTCACCTCAAATTGCATGCCCCTTACTCAAGTTTGATTATTTTTCAAATTCTGGGAAAATTCAATTGCCACCACCTCATCTGAGCCTTCAAGCTTCTAGAAATACTCAATCCATCCGGCATCTCTAAATATATGATAGGCTTCTAGAAAATTCTACAAGGCATCCATAGAATCCGGCTCGTGCATGACCGCTACTCCACCCGTATTTGTTATTTGTTTCTAAATTCACATCTTGCTGCTTAGCCCCACTATAATATCATTGTGTTTCTGAATTCACTACTTCTCGGTGTCTCTGCTTATCCCAATTGATGAGTTTAAAATGAGGATGCAAGGTTTTAGTCGAGGAGGTTGATGGCAGGTGACAAATTTTACAGATTACCGAATTGTACCTCACACTAATATTCATAAATTCCTTGTTATGGAAAGTAATGGGATCTAGTACACACGCTCTTTTCCAACTGGATTCGATCATCATTGGAAATTGTGTTATTGATTGGGTGCATGCAGATTTGATAGAGGTTTATGACTACAGCTATTTGCAATTATTTCAAGACATATCCCCTCCCCCACCTTAATGGTGACGACCGCCCATGACCGTCATGGGAATATCATTACTTCTGCCAATTAATCACCAAATCATAAATGATAACATTTACCTTTTGAATGGTATCCCTGAGGTGACATGGAGGAATATTTTGAATTGGCGGCGTTCTGCTTGCAGCACTTGTGTTGTTGCGCTTGGCTGGCATGATTATTGCTGTTATGGAATGAAACATAAGAAACCTTGTTCGTGGCTGTCATTTGTTACATGTGTAACAACCAAGAAATCCCTTAGATTATTCTTCAAAAAAACATAATAATTAGAAGAAATTGGTACAAAAAAGAAAATTACATGAATATCGTCATCCTATAAAATAGATCAGAAAGGGAAGATGATGTTTTAGGAAGAAAAGCATGGATGTAACAGCCTCCACAAGAGTGGTTTTCAGTTGTTACCAATTGTCTGACTGCGCCCCAGAAAGGGGTTTTCACAGTTGGATTTATTATTTTTCTTTTTCTTTTTATTTTGTTATTTATTTATTTATTTATTTATTATTATTATTATTTTTTATTTTTATTTTTAACAGGTGCAACAGCTGCCACAAAGGTGGTTTTCAAATGATGCACTTATTGGAATTTCAATTTTGAGGCTGCACAGGAGAATGTTCCCCTACTGTCGTAACATGAAGATCAGAGTCTGTGACAATGTTGACAAATGATTCCTTTGAAGTGGGTTTATGATATAACCTTAGACAATGTCCATTAACCATTAATGGTGTCTTAACACTGTCAATGGTGACCAATTGTACAGTCCCATTGTCAAAGACCGTATCCACTTTGTAAGGACCTAGCCATCTGGTGCAGAGGTTGCCTTTGAAATCTTTGAACCTTGAATCATACAAAAGAGCCCAATATCCTTTTTGGAAATTTTTCTTCTTGATAAACCCATCATTCCATCTAGCTCTTTGATGTTGAATGATCTTTGTCTGTTGAATGGTAGCCAGTCGTTTCTCTTCCAACTCATTGAGCTGGTTCATTCTTTGAGTCTGTGTCATACTCAAATCTAAATTGACCTGCAATGTTGTTCTTAATGTCTTTATTTCAAACTCTATGGGGAATAAAAGATTCTTACCGTACACCAATTCATATGCTGAGAACCTTGTAGTATTCCTCCATGTAACAGATAGCCAGTCGTTTCTCTTCCAACTCATTGAGCTGGTTCATTCTTTGAGTCTGTGTCGTACTCAAATCTAGATTGACCTGCAATGTTGTTCTTAATGTCTTTATTTCAAACTCTATGGGGAATAA
The DNA here is from genome assembly GCA_034641835.2 of Pinus albicaulis. NCBI lineage: Eukaryota > Viridiplantae > Streptophyta > Pinopsida > Pinales > Pinaceae > Pinus > Pinus albicaulis. Next base: position 948,135,287 of record CM076581.1, read on the forward strand.
GGGATTCTTACTGTTGGGGTTCCAGTGTTTTGGCCAGATTGGCAAGACCAAAAGACCAGACAACATCAAAACTGCTTTGGGGCCCTAGTATCTAGCCCTCCTAGACCTGGAGAGGGATCTCTCCAATAAGACGAAGAATTATATGTCTTTGAAGCTCAAAACGAGATGTTAGGCTAGGTATGAAATGCAAGGGGGGTTTAAATTGATTGGGTCGGCTATCGGTTGGGTCTTGAGATCATAGACTGAGAAGGTAATGGGAAAAGAAGGAGCAGAGCAGTAGGACGTTTTGGAAAAAGAAAAAATAGTCAAGACTCTGCCATCCATTGGGCTATGGAGTCAGAAAGGAGATTACTCACACTCAACTATCCAAGGCTTCCAAAGGGCAAGTCATCTATATTAAAGGATCTTTTATATAGATGGTGGAATGGAACAGTAAGGAAAGAAGGTGAAAGAGGGAAAGCAACCCAATTTCTGTCTGGAGATCAGGTCAGAGGTCATTTAAATCCAGACCTACTTTGACATACTCATAGGCAACTCTCAATGAAGTCACAAAGGAGGCAACTTATAGATTGGGCCAGAAGTCATTTAACTCCAGGTCTGTTTTAGCATGCTCCAAGGGAAAAACAGAGATAAGTTCTTAACACATAACTAGGCCTAAGATCAGAGGAGGACTTTGAACCTTCAATGCTTTGACACTAGTTCAAGAGATCTTAGAAAAGCCAATATGTTGGACAAGGAATCCAGTGGACAGGGCTTACACTAAATCCCTGGTATCCCAAATCCTCTAGTTTGAACTCAACAAGAAAAACTAAGCAGCAAAGCTGAATTCACACATCAACTAGCAGTGAACTACAGCTACTACACTGGATAAATTACGGGCATTTTCTCTTAGTTACACATTAAGAAAAAAAAATCAAAGATAAGAATAGCAGTGGGCATTAGGGTACCATACGAGGGTATATCCTAAGCCTGATTTACTGATTCTTATCGTAGAAATATGAACAGTATGATAAAAATGAAATAAGACAGGGAAACATCACCCGTAGTAGTAGACCAGGATCCTGTGAAATTTGCTTGATTAATTGATACAAACCAGTCACATACACTGAGCTCAAAGGCTGATTAGAGTCCAAACTTTCCCCTCCTAGCCTACTACATTAAAAACTACTTAGCTACCTTCCCCCAATAACTATTCTAACAGTCAAATGAATCCCTACAACTACAATAGCAACAACCAAAACAACCCTTTACAATGTGTTCTTCGGTAATTCCTATAGGAGAATGAAAAATAGCAGGAGTAGATGTGAATTAAATGGATCCATTAAGACAGAGTGGAGAAAGTATCCATGCCCATTCTTCTTAATGGTTCTGTGTTGTACTCTGTAGTCTGGTTCAGGGTCTTTTTCAGGTCGACTTTGACCTTGGATGTGTTCTTGAAGTCCTTCTAGCTGTTTGGAACTCTACGCTGCCTTCTGGAATTAGTGACCTGGATCGAAGGGTTTGCAGGCCTCTCCACACCTCCATAACTGTTGTCTGACAATCTTAAAGAAGCTTCTATGAGTGAAATAATATTGAAGGGCTCGAGGAGGCATGGAGACTTTTGTAGGAAGGTGTCCTTTTGGAGAAACGGTGCTCTGCTAACATTAAACACATATATGGCTTGTTTTGTGTGCATTTGGTCTTCAAACTGCGCCTTCTTCCTTTGATCACGAGTTAAAGCATCAAATATTCAATTATGGGATTTAACCTCTCTACTCTCTACTGCTGATACACTGGCCGTGGCTGTAATGGCCTCTCTGCGTTCTAAACCACAGTAACTGTGATTATGGAATATAGGGTGATTTAATCACTCTGCGAAAACCAGCACCATAAAATAAACCAATTATAAAATCTGGGCAGTGGTGGAGAAATGATTTGAAGGCCTGGAGGAATGGTGGCACGACAGAATAAAATGAGGCTAGAGCCTTTGAAATTATATATAAAGGTAAAAGCGCAGAAATGCAATGAAAAGGGCTGAGGAACTGGTGGGTCCCGGCATGGGCGGAGGGCGATTAGATATGAACCGTTGGATCTTAGGAGGAGATCAACGGTGGTGATTAAGCGATGAAGTTAGAGGAGGTTTCGATGAAGAAATATGGATGGGGAGGCGATGCAATGTGAGCCATAGATTTCGTTTGAACGGACGGTCACGATTGGATTGGAGGATCGCAATCGGGGGATGTCGACGGTGACACAGTTAAGAACTTGCGATTGGTGACAGTGCGATTGAGCGCCAGCCGTCTGATCTAGAACTAGATCAATGGCGGAGATTCAATCGGCATGGAGAAAGGTTGACGCGATGAGAAGGAGCGATGAGATCTTGACCGTTGGATCTCAAGAGATCAACGGTTGCGATCGAATCAGAGGATCGCGATCGGGGGAAATGGAAAGGAGGGGACACGTGGGCTGGCATGATGCGATTAGCGCTGGGCCGTTGGATCTATATAGATCAATGGCTCGAATCGCAGCGGGGCCAATCGAACAATAACACTATCGCATCGGAGTTTTCATGGTTTACAAAGGAACAGAACGTTCCACTCTGATTCTCCGATGTGACTAGTGCCCAGGCCATAAGTGCTCGGTCTCGGGCATAGGGCATATGGGGAAGTGGTTAAGGGGGCCAGCCCAAAAGGGGATAAGCCTATTATAAAGTAAAAAGTGGGTTTTTTGGCCTATTTTAATGCTTTTAAGGCCAAAGGAGGTATTCGGTGAGGAGAATAAGAGATATTAAACCAAAAAAAGTGTGTTTGTAAGGTTAAAGGGGAAGATGGGATGATTTATAGGGTTAATGAGGAATTAAGGGAGAGGGAAAATGGTGAGGAAAATAGAGGTTTAATGGGAATGAGAAAAGATGGAAAGGGGCCTTTTTGTGCATTCTTCTTCACGATCAGGGAGGCTTTTTTATTTGGAAATTGTAGTGAGGATTTCTCAAAGGATAGAGGCACAAGGAGGCTTCAAGGATGATGTGTTTTCAGAGGAAATGCATTCCTTGAAGGCTCAAAAAAACAATTTAGCCCCCTATTTTCTTGTCAAAAAATTCATAGGGGGCTAACACTTACCATACACCAATTCATATGCTGAGAACCCTGTAGTATTCCTCCATGTTGTCCTATAAGTCCATAGTACTTCTGAAAGTTTCTCGGCCCAGTTTCTTCGGTGGTTGGCTACTGTCTTTGTTAAGATTCCCTCAATGACTTTATTGGTGCTTTCTACTTGACCATTTTCTTATGCACCTGGTGATATGGTGAAGTGATTCTATGATAGATTCCATACTTTTCAACCAGCTTCTTGATCAAATGAGATTTGAACTGAGGCCCCCCATATGTCACTATCCCTCTGGGTATCCCAAAGCGAACAAAAATATCTTGAAATAGGAAGTCTGAAACAGGCTGCTCTGTTGCTCTGGTTAGTGCCTTTGCTTCGACCCATTTTATGACATAATTAGTGCAGACCAATATGTATTATTTTTGTTGTGATGAAGGATTAATTGGTCCCACAAAGTCTAGGGCCCATTTATCAAATGGTTTTATCACTATCTGAGGCTATAATGGCATCTCATCAGATTTCAGAGGCTGGCCCATCCTTTGGCAACTATCACATCCTTTCACAAACTTCTTGGCATCCTGGAATATAGTTTGCCAGTAGTACCCTATTGAGAGTACTTTATGTCTTTTCCTCTTGTCAGCGAATTGTCCTCCACAAGGTTCCTCATGATAAGCCTTCAGGATCTCAAATACCTCATCTTCTCTAACATCACCTGTTCTTAAAATCTAGCCTGGTGTGATAGAGATTGCCTTCTATCCATGAGTAGGTAGCACTCTGTTGTATAATCTTCCTTCTTTCCTTGGAAGAAAATTAGTGTGGGAATTTTCCTACGGCAAGGAAATTGATTATATCTGCATACCATGGTGAGTGAGTAGAGATGGAAAAAAGATATTCATCTGGAAAAGAATCCTCAATGGCAGTGCAGTCATCACTTATAGTTAATCTAGAAACAAAAGCAGCAACTACATTATCTTTTATGGGTTTATCTAAAATAGTAATATCAAATTCTTGTAAAAATAATAACCATTGTGTAACTCTACCATTAGTAACAAGCTTTTTCATCAAAAATTGAATTGTAGCATCGTCAATGTGTACAAATACTTTGTACCTGGTGATGTAGTGCCGGAATTTGTTGATAGCATGCACTACTTCTAGGAATTCCTTCTCAGTAACAGTGTAGTTGAGTTCTGCTAGAGTTAAGTTCTTGCTGATGTAATAAATGGCATATGATTTCTTCTCCTCCAGCTACCCCAAAACAACACCCACAGCCATGTCAGATGCGTCCGTAGCAATATGAAATGGAAATTCCCAGTTTGGTCCTCGTAAAATAGGTGTTGTTGTTACACATTTTTTCAACATTAAAAAGGCCTGCTCACAATTCCCTGCACACACAAATTTCGCATCTTTCATGAGTAATGAAAATAGAGGAGATGAAATATTTGAAAAGTTCTCTATGAATCTCCTATAGTATCCTGCATGTCCCAAAAAACTACGTACCTCTTTTGGAGTCTTGGGGGTCAGGATTTTCAAGATTACCTAAATTTTTGGAGGATCTACCTTGATTCCATCTACTAAAATGACATTTTCCAACACAATTCCCTCGGTCATCATCATGTGGCATCTTTTCATGCTCACAGAAACATTAGTTTGTTCACAACATTCCATCACTTTTTCCAAGTTAGCTAATGTTGTCTCAAATGCATCCCTGTAGGGTGTAAAATCATCCATAAAGATTTCAAGGTAGCCATTCAAAAGATCAGAAGAAATACCCAATATTGCCCTATAAAAGGTTGCTGGTGCATTACAGAGGCCAAAGGGAAAGACTCTGTATGCAAAAGTACCTCATGGGCAAGTGAAGTTTGTCTTGTCTGGATATTTCGAGGCAATCTGTATTTAATTATAGCCACTAAACCCATCTAGAAATGAAAATATTTTTTTTCCAAAAAGAGTATCCAAGACCTGATCAATGAATGGTAAAGAAAAATGGTCCTTTTGAGTGGCCTTGTTAAGTTCTCCATAGTCAACATAGACTCTCCATTTTCCATTCTTTTTCAGAACTATGACAAGAGGATACACCCACTGGCTATCAAAAATGGGGTTGATGAAATTAGCATTAAGGAGTTTCTGTAATTCTTCTTTCACTATCTCCATAAGTGTGGGGCTCATTTGGCGCTGAGATTGTCTAACTACTTTGCAGTCTTCTTTAAGGTAAATGCAGTGAGTGCATAGGCCAGGATGGATTCCTTTCATATCCATATAGTCCCATGCGACTGCCTTTTTGTATTTCTGTAACAGTTGTATCAAAAATCTGTTTTTTTCAGCAGTCAGGTTATGATTGATGTTTAAACATTTCCCAGGTTCAATTTCAACGGGACTACTGATAGTATGCGGTGATATTTTCAAATGTTCAATAATTGCATCATCTACCTCGTCTTCTTCTCCCAAATCTCTAATGGAGGAAACAGGGAGTGACTTACTAATAAAAACATTAATGATATCATCCTTTGTTTCATCCTTAAAGCATTGTGCTTTTCCAAATGTGAGAAGAGGTAGGGAAAGATCAGATTCACGTGCAAATTCATCCCACCAAGGACTACTTGAATCCATATGAGGTTTTTTTGGGGGATAAAGGTTCAGGTTCTGAGTGGCCTATCCATCTAAGATCACTATAGATCCGGACCTACATCCAATATATGTGTCTGCAATGGCCAGCCACGATCTTGCCAAGATTAAAGGATGACCCCCCAGGTTGGATTTGGTATGTAAAATGAGAAAGTAAGCCGGATAGTTCCAGGAAGTCGTAGTGATAACCAAATATTCTATCATTCCCTCGTGTTATCACTCAATAATTTATCAAGGTTAAAGAAATAATTTACCAAGGAAACCACAAACCTACTTTTACGTCCTAGGATCTAGCCTTCCTAAGGCTCAAAGAGGGCTCTCTCTATAAGATTTAACCTTGTTTTTATATCTTATTTTAGGCTATTTATATAGGGAAAATTGGTTTTGGGGTTTTGATTTGATTTGGTGGGAAAGTCACTTACTTAGATGGATAGCTATAGGTCTGTTTTCCATTAGGTAGATGGAGTCAATGTGTCAAGTAGTCAGATCAGGATCAAGGTCTAAAGCTCAAATGTTTACAGGGAAAGATAGCAAGGTCACTTCAGATCTTCAAAGGCTGATGGTGAAATGGTTTTAATTGGGATAAAGAGTAATTAAAGATTCTTTAATCCGAATAAGGAGTGAAAAGGTAGGGGTCAATCGAAATCAAGGAGCAATTAAGGGTTCCCTGGTTTGGATATTAGTTGCACAATATGTTCGGAGATATGATCTGTGGAAGTCAGTGTTTTTGAGGCTCCTAAAATTAATCTCAAAAAAGTGACCTTGGGAAAATCGTCATAACTCTCTCTCTGAGTATCAAATTAGAATTATGTAAAAATTGGTAGATAGTGCACAAACTTTAGTTTTCACTCTATCAATTTTAGAGCCAAATGAAGAAACAGTGACACGTGGTATTTTGTACAAGTTTGCTCTACTGAAATAGTCCATAATTAGGGAATTGTGAGAGATTGGGCATAACTCTCTCTTCAAGAATCCAAATTGGGTTAGACCTGTGGCATTGGAAAGAAGACTCAGAGGAATACTATAGTGCCAAAAATTACATATTTGGGATCTGAAATAATAGAGATACACCAGATTCAATATTGAGCTCCTAGAAGGCAAGAAAAAGCTAGATCGTGTGTTTTCAAGGGCTACAAATGACCAGACTTTCTAGGTCAGAAAAGCAAAGCAAGGTGTAGCAGAGGGTAGCATGACAAGAGAAGTAATCAAGGTGTAGAACAGTAGCAAGAAGTTCATCACATGAAGTCTTCAAGTGGGTAGCACTACATACAGTCACTGTAAAGGTATCATTGTGCTAAGTCATTGTAAATACATTATTGTAAAAATTGTACTAGTGTTTATCCGCCAAGAGTTGAAGAGGCAGTTTTGGGAGGTCTAAGATCATCATTATATGGTTGTGTCATAGTTGGGTTTATGTTCTAGTGTGTATTCTTCTTCTACATCATTCTATATCATTGTAAAGTGGACCGTTTTCCCTGGTATAGGAGTCCATTCTTCTTTTATTCTTCTATAGTGTGGTAGGCTGGTGCTAGGTTGGTGCGTGAAGTCACCAATAGGTTCAGGCCTGTGAAAACTTCAAGGTGGTAGGGTGGTGCTAGGGTGATTTGTAGCTCATTGGGTGTTGGGGCATTCATTCAGTTGACTACTGAAGAATCTCGGGCATTGGAGCATCCATCCAGTGGGAGCTGGAGAAGAATGCTTTTCTAGATTCTAGGAAGTTGGAGCTTTATTTTCATTTGGAGTTGAATATTAAAGAATTATTAGAAAATCATTAGGTGGTTTTTTTCTCGGAGTGGGTTTCCACCTTAAAAATTGTGTGCATTTGTGTTCCTTTTGTTTACTACTATCATTGTACAAACACTGATAATAATTGAAGATTAATTAATGCCCTAATTGAAATAAATATTGATTCAACCCCCCTCTCATTATTTCTAACAAAATCCATATGTGACAGATGCCAAGATGCCAACCACAACATTCTAGATTGTAGTTTTTTTTTGTGCACGCACTTCGGGGGGAGTCTCGGGCTTCAGCTGCACTTGCAATGCATAAATATGTTGCTCAAACTCTGCCTTTACTGATTGAAATTCTAACCTCGAGGTTTTGAGAGCTGCAACCAGGCCTTCTACTTTAGCTTATGGTGCAGTAAAGGCCGGGATAGCAATGTCAAGGATGTCGTCACATAGCCTGTTAATGGCACTTTCTAATTCCGCCCTTTGAGCTAAGGCTGCCTGCTATGCTATCCTAGCTTGCTCAAAATCTTCCGCCTTGGTGGCTGAAACGTGCTCGGCCTCGCTTACTTGCTATTGGGCGCGCGCCTCCCTCTCCTATATTTATGCTGAAATGAAGATGTGCAACGCGTGGAGTTTCCCACCTAGCAACCTGGACAGCTCAAGGATGACCACAGAGTAGGCGTGGACTTGCATGCATAAATCTGCTAGATCCAAGGATGCTGCAACACCTGAGAGGGGGTAGAATCTACTTCATGTGGTTACGATTACTGTTGTAGAGGGTAGTCTTGTTAGTACCAGCCTCGCTTGATCTGTGCTCGCTTGAACTGGTCTCGCTTGATCCATGCTCACTTGTAAGGTATCAGCCTTCAGTTGCAGAACTTGTAAGCTGGACTGCAAGGCTTCCACCACAACCTTTTGCTGAGCATCTATGGTGCTCCATCGGTCCTCATACACCAAGGTGGTAGCATCGATAATTTTGTCGAGGTCTTCCTTAGTCAGAGTAACTGCCTCTTCCCCGGTCGTCTTGGACCCTTTTATTTTCTCGCGCGGTCCCTTAGAAGTTTCTCCTCCACGCTTGAGGCCACACAAGGATTCTATACCAGTTCCACCAAGCCCATCCAACCCACTGTGGTCTACCTTTGCGTGGTGATCACTTCCCAATTCTTGTTATCTGTCTGCTTCATCGTCGGCGTCAAGGTCTTCATTGGTGTCTTGATTGTTTCCACTTATCTCCGAGTGCCGCTCAATGGTATCTTTAGGAACTGTGTTGTGTGGATTTGGGGTTGTCTCTGTCTGGGTTTTTTCTTTCCCAGATGTGGATGGCGTGACCAGATTTATAGGGCCCAACCCTCTCTTCCATGACTTTGGCCACGAGGTGACAACCTGATCAACCTCCTCTTCCGTAACCATGTAGGGCAAGGGATACCAATTAGGGCTCTTACGAGCCTTGATCATAATGTGGTGCATTGTGACCTGAAACATCGCCATGCTCTTATACTTCTCATATACGGTCAGCGAGAGGTGTGGTTGGGAATGAATAGCCTGCGTTAATATGCTAGAAAACATAACCCAGGAAATCTTGTTTTCTTCCACCTACTTTTCATTCGTCGAGTCCCATAAATTTACGTAGTGCACCCCTTCGCAAATTCCGGGCTCGATGTCGAGAATGACTGTGTATTCTGGGGTTTCCCATGTGACTAGATAAATCAGTAATAGAAGCCATGAATATCATAAGCTACTCACAGAGGAATTGGAACCAGTTATAGAGCACCCCTTTTTCTCACTTTTTCGCCAAGGAAATGACATGCGTCGGAAATATCTTTGACCAGCATTTCCACATAAGCTTACATCCCAGGATCAGCGTGCCCACACACACCGCCTGTTCATTGATAGTCTGGACCAAAAATCCCCGTTTGTCCCACTCGACCACGTATGTTTCCTTTACTTCATGGGCAACCTTCAGCTTAGTACTCTTACTAAAGCCCTTCAGTGGATGGGGCCCCCTCATAGGTAGGCTAGTTATCCTTTGGATCAGTGTGGCATCAATTGGAATTCTTCCTTGGATGCAAAGCGCGCCATCATGGACCAAGGTCAAAAATTGGCGAACGCAGAGGCTAGTAATGGGGTACCGCCCAAAATAGGGTATCCTGAGCATGTTGAGGATTCTTGTGAAATCTGCATGCCCACGACATCAGTTCTACCTTTAGGACATTATCATACCGGACACGTTCCAAGTAATTTTCAGGGGCCAGCCCTGGAAATTTGACTTCATTGGCGATATCATAATCATCAAACTTCATTTAGGGGATCATGTCATGCATTTCACCAACCAGAGGGACATATTTTGGGCATAAGGGCATCTACAGGTGGTCTCGTACCACATCAAGGTTTTTTGGCCTACGCGCTAAAGGCTTTCGTGTCTTAACATATGGTGGCCACCAAGAAATTAGAACTGCTTGCAGTGATTCATCAGTCATCAGCCGTTTGGACGGGTCACCCTTCGCGAGCCACTCCTTAGAAATTTTTATAGGAGACAGAACATTCCTTGAGGATGTGTGGTGCTTAGAAGTAGCACACTTCGACATTTTTCCCTTACCCTTCACCTTCACCTTCACCAGGGTGGATGCAACTTCCTCCATCTGCGGAACCACTTCTCAAAACTCTTCTGATTCTTCCTCTATAGATGTTGTGAGGGGTGTTGAAATATCTTATGCAGGACTGGTGGCCATCATCCTAGCTCAGAATATGAATTCGGGGTTACTGCTATTGGAAAGTGATTCATAACCAGACATGCAAATCACCCAGGTGGCCAGAGGGTAGAGCTTATGGATGATCATGGGGTGCCATTTGTTAAAATAGTAAAGGGACCAACTAAAACCCCTACCCTCCTTATTATAAGTCGCCCACAGTAAAAATGATCGGTTTACCATTAATTGCCATGTACTACTAGGGGAATGGTAAAAAATATTCTGAGATTGCTTCATTAAATGCAGCCAGGCCACTACTCCCAATGAAAATTCTATTTTTTTCCCTTGCTGCACAGTTCCAATGGCTAGTTTTCTTCTTTGCATACTACCCCTACACCTCAGTCGCACCTTCCTGCACCTCCTCTCCTACGCACTACCGTTGTGCTTCCATCGCAGCTGCCTCCACCTTCTCCTCATAGCACGTGTAGATCCTTCAATGCTGATAATTCGGCCATATAGTCATTTGGTAGGCACTGGGTTGTCCTTGTAGGGTTTCAGATGACTTCCATTAACATACCAGGGGAGGTAGTCTCTACACAACGTGGCCAAGCACACTACACCACCATCTGTAATCTCTTTTACTATATAAGGGCCTAATAAGTGCTTACAGAACTTCCCTGGGTAGCACGCAAATTGGTTGTCATAGAGAAAAACCAACTCTTCTTCCTTAAACACCTTTTTCCGGATGTGGCGGTCATGCCAATATTTTTCTCGTGCCTTTTGCACTTGCTGATGAAAGTTAGCTGTTGGGTGTGGAGCCTGATTATCTTGTTTATTTTGTATCACAACATTGGACCCTTATACCTTAATGGGGCGACAACGCCGCCCGTAATTAAACGCTACCTAGGGGATCCAGGGGGGGCGGCTGCGACTTTATGGAGCACCCCCCTAGAGGAGGGTTTTGGGGGCAGCGCCCCCGAAGCTAAGAAAAAATGTAAAATTTCCTTGTAAAAGTATAGTAATTTCTAGTCAATCTGGGCCATTCATTAGGTAGATGATCTGACGGTAGAAGTTATGTTTAGTTTAGGGTTTTTTTCCCTAGAAGGCAACCCCTCGCTTTTATGAGGGTATTGTATTGCGGTTGTGTATGGTATGTGTATTATCAGAGCGAGAAACAGATAGGGAGACTGTGAGGGAGAATAGAGGATATTACAGCAGATCTACTGTAGGTTGTGTCTCTTCATTTTGTTGGATAATAGAAAGGAAGGACTAGTTGTTCGGGGTGGACGTAGCCCAAACCAGGTGAACCATGTATATCTGTGTCTCTCTGGTTTTATGTGTTTTGTGTGCTTGTGTTTTCTGCATATTTTATGTGTTGCATTGCTCTGTAATATTTAATTTTCTAACATTAGCAATAAATTGATCTTCTTCCAAGGCAACCAATTGCGCCAAACGTTCATCCATGATGTCAGGCTCTGCCATATTTATGAAAAACATAATGTGCAGGCTGGGGACAATATATTTCATGGGAATGAGGCTTCTTATCCATAGACCATCCTAAAAGGAGTCTTTCCCATCAGCTTCTTACAGGTTATTTTATAAGCCCACAGCACCGAAGGAGTGCACACATCCCAGTCATTCTGATTGGCATTACAAACCTTGGTAAGTGCATTCTCCAAAATTTTGTTGAAAGCTTCTACATCGCCATTATCTTTTGGGTGATACAGAGTGATTTTTATGTGATGGATATGAAATTATTCCATCAAATATTCAATAGTTCATTCATGAAATGCATACCTCTATCACTCATTAAGATCTTTGGGCTGCCAAACCTAGTCAGGATATGCTCAAAGATGAAATGCACAACAGTATCTGCAGTACAATCCCTAACAACCTTTGCCTCCACCCATCTGGTTACATAACCAGTGACAGTAATGATGTAATGTGCACCAGTATTCTTTCCCAGGGGATTTATTGGTCCCACAAAGTCTATAGCCCATTTATCAAATTCCTACAATGCAATCTGTGGTTGTTGGGGCATGAGATCTCTACGCAAGGGCTTCCCTGTTCACTGACATGCGTCACAGGCTTAGCAGTATGCTTGTGCATCATTATGCAATGTGGGTCACCATAACCTTGCATGCAACACCTTCTACACAGTATATTTCCCTGCGTAGTGGCCTCCTGCCACTCCCCCATGAGCCTCAACCAAAATACCTTGTCTCTCATGTTCTAATACATACCTCATCTGTTGATCAACAGTTTTCATTGATGTCAACCCAAGCAGCACCAGGGGCTAACTCAATATTGCATGGGAATTTTGACCTAACAAATTACTATATTATAGTTCAATAATACTTTTGATGGTTTCTAATTGTCAAGATGTTTCCGTTGATATATGGCATGCCACGTAATTCTTCATGGTTTGAGAGATATTCATGTTTGAATTTTATACCCCCAGTTAGTGGGCTAAAACCCCATAGGGTTGTGGTATGGGTCATTGAAAAGTCATAATTAATATTTTTTAAGCTCCTAAAATCCCTCCCACATTCACTTGTTGAAGCCACTCTCAACCTAAGCATTTATATAAATTGTGATCCTCATATCCTCCTTAAGGGATTTCGCCATCTGAAATAGGTCATCGTGGAATTTTCGCTCTAACATTTTTTATACAAAGTTTCATAAGCTGAAATTTTTATGAGGTGAAGCTAAAATCCTGAGGAAGCTCCTGTGAAAACTTTAGATCAAGGTGCGCAAGATTTTTGGAGATATGATCTATGGAAGTCAGTGTTTTTGCAGGCTCCTGAAATTCATCTTAAAGAAGTGACCTTGGGAAAATCATCATAACTCTCTCTCTGAGTATCAGATTGGAATTCTGTAAAAAGTGACAGATATTGCACGGATTGTAGTTTTCACTCTATAAATTTCAAAGCCAAATGAAGAAACAGTGACACATGGCACACTGTACAAGTTTTCTCTACTGAAACAGTCCATAATTAGGGCATTATGAGAGATTGGGCATAACTCTCTCTTCAAGAATCCAAATTGGGTCAAACCTATAGCATTGGAAATACGACTTAGAGGACTAATATAGGACCAAAAATCACATATTAGGGATCTAAAATAACATAGATACACCAGTTTCAATATCGAGCTCCTAGAAGACAAGAAAAAGCTAGATCATGTGTTGTCAAGGGCTGCAAAGGACCAGACTTTCTAGGGAAGCAAAGCAAAGCAAGGTGCAACAGAGGGTAGCATGACAAGAGCAGAAACCAAGGTGCATAAAAGCAGCAAGAAGTTCATCACATGAAGTCTTCAAGTGGGCAGCACTGCATACATTCATTGTAAAGGTATCATTGTACTAAGTCATTGTAAATACATTATTGTAAAAATTGTACTAGTGTCTATCTGCCAAGAGTTGAAGAGGCAGTGGCGGGTGGTCTAGGATCATCATTAGGTGGTTGTGTCATAGTTGGGGTTATGTTCTAGTGTGTCTTCTTCTTCTACATCATTCTATATCATTGTAAAGTGGACCATTTTCCCCGGTACAGGAGTCCATTCTTCTTTTATTCTTCTACAGGGTGGTAGGGTGGTGCTAGGGTGAGTTGTAGCTCCTTGGGTGTTGGGGAATCCATTCAGTTGACTATTGAAGAATCTCGAGCGTTGGAGCATCCATCCAGTGGGAGCTAGAGAATAATTCTTTTCTAGATTCTAGGAAGTTGGAGCTTTATTTTCAATTGGAGTTGAATATTAAAGAATTATTAGAAAAGCATTAGGTGGTTTTTTTCTCGGAGTGGGTTTCCACCTTAAAAACTGTGTGCATTTTTGTTCCTTTTGTTTATTGCTATCATTGCACATACACTGATAATAATTGAAGATTAACTAATGCTCTAATTGAAAGGAATACTGATTCAGCCCCCCTCTCAGTATTTCCAACAATTGGTATCAGAGCTTGGTTCCTTCAATAGCAGTTTAATAGCTGGAAGGAGGTCATGGAGCATACCAAGAATGGTGTACCTCTGTTCAATGAAAATAATTATGCACTCTAGAAAGGAAGAATGGAGGTCTATTTCTTGGCACAAGGTTACGAAGTATGGGACACTGTTCAAAATGGATTTACATCAACCGCGGATGAACAAGGTAAGAAGAATTTGGTAAATGATGCAAAAGCAAAGAATATTATTATCAGTGGACTTATTGAATCTGCTTATCATAAGGTGTTGGGTTGTAAAACTTCCAAAAATGTATGGGACAAGCTTGAGAATATATGTAGGTGACTCAAATGTCAAAGAAGAAAAGCTTCAAATCTATAGAGAAAAATTTGAGCAACTTAGAATGAAAGAAGATTGCAACATTGTTGCATACTTCCAATACGTTGATGAAATAACCAATACTATGGAAGGATTGGGAGAGCTAGTTGACGAGAAGACTATTATATGGAAGATTCTTAGAATGTTACCAGGGAGATTCAACCCAAAGGTATCGGTCTTAGAATACAGTGCAAATTTGGAAAAACTAAGAAAATAGGAATTACATGGAGTTCTCATAGCATATGAAATGAGACTTGATGAAGAAGAGGGTACTTTGAATCTAGAAACTGCGTTCGTTGCATCTAAGAAAACCAATAAGGACAAACAACCTTCAATTGAAATAACATGCACCTGCAAGTGTGGAGAAAAGGGAGATGATGGAGAAGGTCTTTCAGATGAAGAATATGCTTACTTTACGAGAAAAATAAAAATTGGTAAGGGAAAATTCAAATGTAAAATTCCATTGATATGTTTCAGTTATGGTGAGGTTGGGCATTTCGCAGCAAAATGTCCGAAAAAAGTGATGGCAACTCAAATGGAAAGAAAGGCTTTAAGAAATTCAACAAGAAAGGAAAAAAGAAAGGATCCAAATGGAACTTTCTCTCTAAAGAAGATAGCTCATCATCCAATGAAGAAAGTGACAACAAAGAAGAAGCCAATGAGAAAGTATTGTTTATGGCCAAGCATAATAAACAAGAGGTATCAAATAATGAAGAAGAAGGGTTGGCCATAGAAGAATTTTCTGACGAGGCAATCAGGCTTATAAAAGAGCTCAAGGCTGAGAAGACCCATTCCAATACTCTTGAAGAACAAGTTCAAGGTCTCAAAATTGAAGTTGAAGAACACAAATGTACTGAAGATTCACTTCAAAAGAATTTGGAATAAAGCAACCAAGAAAGGGAAGCATTAGAAGCCGAAGTAGTCTCGTTGTGTAAGGAAGTGAAGAAGGGAAAAACTTTCCAAAATTATGCCAAAAGCTCAAGGGAATCGGAAGAACTCCTCAACAATCAACGATCTTACAACGACAAAACTGGCCTCGGTTACAAAGAAGAAGAAGTAGGACCTTCTACAACAAAATACAATGAACTTATGAGATCTGACATGTATGTAGACTTCATTAGACAAGATTCTCAAGCACATCTTTGGAAGACGATTCCTCGACGAAGATTTCCATCTAGGTACCAACATATTTTTCATGTCTATTGTTATTCATGTGGAAAATTTGGTCATAACGCTATAGAATGTCACACGTACCCTAGGAACCAATACAATTCTAGGAGATCCTTCAAATATGAACCTCCCAGGGCTCAACAAAACATAAATTGATTTGAACATTTGAGAAATAATATGGAATCTTACAAATGTCAGAACTTTGGACACATAGCTAGAGACTGCAGACTTCAAAATCCTCCAGAAGAATCTTCGAAGCCACCGAATGAACGAACATGGAAGAAGAATAAGGCTGATAATTGTGCTCTCGCTCTCAAGGCTCAAAACAAAAAAGATGTGTGGTATGTTGACAATGGTTGCTCAATGCATATGATTGGAGATAGAAGGAAATGTGTACCTCTGAAAGAGAAAAGGGATGGAATTGTATCCTTTGGAAATGATGGATCTTCAAATGTTATAAGATCAGATACCATCACTCTCGGAAGCAAAGATGTTATAGCCAAGAATGTTCTATTGGTTGAAAACATGAATCAAAATCTACACAGTGTTGGACAAATGTGTGATCAAGGACACACAATGCTATTTGACTCCACAAAATGTGAAATCAGGAAAGGCAGGTATGGTAAAATTGTGGCTACAGCAAGTCGAGCTCCAAACAACATATATGTTCTGGATGAAGCAACTAAAGCATGTCTACTAGCTAGAGAAGATGAAATCTGGTTATGGCACAAATGAATGGGTCACAAAAACTTTTCCAATCTTGTAAGGATAAGCAAAAAAGGAAGCAGTACGAGAAATTCCGAAAATATCAAAACCTTCCAACACACTATGTGAGGCTTGTCGACACGGCAAGCAGACAAAATTCCAATTTAAAAAAAAAAAAAACACTTTGTATCACATCCATTGGAATTGATACATATTGATCTATGTGTTCCTGTGAGAACAAAAGGCTTAGATGGAGAATTATATTTCATGTTAATGATAGATTACTATACCAGGATGATAGCCGTCAGTTTCCTAAAGAAAAAATATGAAGCATTTGAGTGCTTTGAGATCTACAAGGAGTTGGTCGAAAATGAAACTGATTTGAAAATAAAGTGTCTAAGATCAGATAATAGTGGAGAATTCACTTCCAAATTATTTCAGCAATACTGTGACGAAAATGGAATAAAAAGACAATTTTTAACAGCACGAACACCTGAGCAAAATGGAGTTACTGAAAGAAAGAACAGAACTGTACAGGAAATGGGTAGAACAATGTTAAAGGACTCAAAATTGGATGAAAAATTCTAGGTTCAAGCAATTGATATGGCAGTCTTCATTATCAACCAAAGTCTTCTCAGAAATAATTGCAACAAGACCCCATATGAATTATGGAAAGGAAAACTAGCTAATGTAAAATATTTCAGAATCTTCGAAAGCAAATGTTATATCAAAATAGAAGATCAAAACTTAGGTAATTTTAAATCATGTGTTCATGAAGGTATCTTTGTTGGTTACTCACGCAAAATAAAGGCCTATAAATGTTATAATCGAAGACGAAAACAGATAGTGGAGAGCATAAATGTTACATTTGACGAAGATGGTGTTCTAGCGAATAATGATGAGGATCTAGAATCTTTGAAACTTGAGATAGAGGCTAAAAAGACACAGATAAAATTGTAGAACAAGAAGCAACCATCAATGAGGAAGAAGTAAATAATGATCATCAAGATATACTAGAAAAACAACAAGAAGCTCCTCCAAGGAGAACAAAAAAATCGATTCAAAATAACCATCCATCAAATCAAATCATTGGTGACATAAATGAAGGTCGACAACTTCGTTCATCACAACAAGCTCACATTTCTTTTCTAGCAACCTTTGAGGCTTGTAGTTTTGAGGAAGCCAACCAGAATGAACATTGGGTAGCAGCTATGAATGATGAATTGATCAAATCGAGAAGAATAACACCTGGGAATTAGTTCCATGACCAAAAGATAAAAATATCATTGGGACTAAATGGGTTTTCAAGAACAAATTGAATGAAGATGGACAGGTTACCAGAAACAAAGCAAGATTGGTTTGCAAAGGCTATGCACAAGTGGAAGGAATTGTTTCGATGAAACATTTTCACCAATTGTCAGAATGGAAGCCATCCGAATATTTATCGCCTATGCATGTTCAAGAAAAACCAAATTCTACCAAATGGATGTTAAGTCAGCATTTCTAAATGGAGAATTAGAAGAAGAAGTTTACATCGAACAACCTGAAGGTTTTCTACTATCAAAAAAAGAAGACTATGTTTGCAGGTTAAATAAGGCTCTATATCGTCTCAAGTAGGCTCCCAGAGCATGGTATGCTTGTCTTGATGGATATCTACGTCAACAAGGGTTCAAGAAAGGTACTGTTGATAGCAATCTCTATGTACAAATAGATAAAGATAATTTAACAATCGTTGAGGTATATGTGGATAATATAATATTTGGTAGCAATGATGATCAACTAAGTAAGAATGTTTCTACAAAGATGCAAAGTGAGTTCGAGATGTCTTTACTTGGTGAGCTTTGATACTTCTTAGGGCTTCAAATATCTCAGCAAGAGAAAGGAATATTTATATGTCAAGCCAAGTACATCAAGGAAATGCTCAAGAAATTCAAAATGGAAGATTGCAAACTCGTCCTTACTCCGATGGTAACAGGTTGCAAATTGAGCATAAACGACTCATCTAAGGATGTGGATCAGAGGTTGTACAGATCTATGATTGGTAGTCTTCTATACATAATAGCCTCCCAGCCAGATATTATGCAAGCAGTTGGACAAGTAGCAAGATTCCAAGTAGCACCAAAAGAATCACATATTATTGTCATCAAAATAATTCTTCGATATCTAAAGGGCACAGAAGAATATGGCTTGTGGTATCCCAAGGGTAAAAATCTCATTATTCAAGCCTTTACAGATGCAGATTGGGTAGGAAGCGTTGATGATCGTAAGAGTACTAGTGGAGCAGCATTCTATATAGGTGGTTGTCTCGTATCATGGTTGAGCAAAAAACAAACCTCAATCTCATTATCTACAGTGGAAGTAGAATACATTCCAGCGGCAGCATGTTGTACTCAAGTCCTTTGGATGAAACAAACTTTGCAAGATCTTCAAGTACAATTCAGTGAGCCTATTCCCATATTTTGTGACAACACCAGTGCCATCAGCATCTCCAAGAATCCTATCATGCATTCAAAAACAAAACACATTCTGATAAAATATCATTTTGTAAGAGAACAAGTTGTTGAAAAGAATATCAAACTTGAGTATGTTGGTGTTGAGTGATAGAAGGTGCTTTTAAAACTCCTAATTATCTCACATTAATCATCAATCCGGGAAAGTCCTTTTGTTACAAGATTGTACACAGTATGTGGCTGCTATTAATTCAAAGAGAAATATTTCCTAAATTGTATTACACATCTTAATCGCAAGAATAAATGGAAAATATATAATGAACTGCAATTGCAATCATTATAGGAAATATCAAAGTGTAATCTGCTACTGAAATCAAATCTCACAGCAATCCAAAGGATGGTATCATCAGCTGGGAGCACAGTAATAATAACTCACTCCTACTTAGCTGATTCAATTCTAAATTATATTAACTTTCTGAAAAGCAATTAAAATAGAGACAATATCACTTCAAAGAATCTAATAGCGATAATTAAACCCTTACGGATGATTTAAGTAATGAAATATGTTGTCTCAAATAACTCACACTCCAATGAATAGGATTTAGATCGATTGATAATGAAATAAATCATAAACAGAACGCATAAGATATCAATACAGAAAACAACCAATGAAATGAACTTACGGTAGAAAGAA
This sequence comes from Pinus albicaulis, assembly GCA_034641835.2. Lineage (NCBI taxonomy): Eukaryota > Viridiplantae > Streptophyta > Pinopsida > Pinales > Pinaceae > Pinus > Pinus albicaulis. Next base: position 948,154,742 of record CM076581.1, read on the forward strand.
ATTACCAAATCAATGACACGCTACAAGAGTTGTAAATGTAACATGGAGAAGCAGTTAACTCTACCAGGGGCCAGGCCCTTAGCCACCAGCAGGCACTGCTAAGCTACTTCAGAAGATGAGAATGAACATAGCGACTTCAATTAATCATTAAACTGAGTAACATTACAATGTAATTGTGCTTCTTCCAATGATGTAGTCTATAATTAAGTTTACAATTTAAAGAATAAGAGCGATTCCCCTTTCTTCCTATAATTGTTCCCTTTTATAACAAAAAAGAGGATAAAGTAAATAGTAAATGCGATCCCTCAGTATCTCCCGATCCTGAGGGATTCGCAACCAATTGCTAACTTTAAGACATCTACGTTGATTCCTTCGATTTGTTCTTAGCCTTGTCCGCAACCGACTCATCCTTTCTTAGCTTGTCGGATTGGCTATGCCCACAACAGGGAACAACAATTGTTCCTTTTCCAATTTCCTGCATAAAGAAGGGTAAACTTTAGTTAATTCGCAACTAAAATCATTTCTCATTTTTGACCATAATTCCTTAATATATTAGCGCATTAAGACGTGGAAAAGACAAGAATTAAGGATAACGAAGATGAACTTACTAGAAAATACATACCCATTTCGCAATCCAACATACTCCCCTACTTACTCTGTTTCATGTCCTCAAGAAAATAAGAAATTCTGATGGAGTGCAGTTAAAGAGTAGGCTAGAGAAGGGGCATCATAAATTGGTCTGAAACCATGATGTTGAGCTAATAGTGCAAAAGCGATCCTTTCCTCTCCTTCAAGCAATTCATAGGTGGCCTGGTAACCTTCGAGAGGATACCAAATGATAGAGCTATGAAACTGACAACCTAACCAATAAGGTCCCTCTCTTAATATGAGGTTGCTATAGGTGATAAAATGGGCTACAACTGCTTTAAAATTTCTATAATGAAATGGCTCTCTATCTTGCACACTACTAGAAGAGACCGCCCACCTAAGCTTGGATGCAATCCTAGAAATTTCTCAAATGGATTGAAAATATGACACTCCATTTTGTAGAATCCCTTTATGAATAGGCCCGAAGACTTGAATTACCCCTTCCCGTTTCATCAAACTCTTTTGGTTAGCAAGCATTTGCAAGGGATGCTTAGGTTCACTTCTTACCATAAGATCCAACCCATGCTCTTGTTTTTGGAAGGTGTTATGAGCTTTGAACCATTTAATTTGATTAACCACAAATGAAATAAAAGCCTGGAACTAAATGTCTCCCACGAAAGAGTTGGGTTCTTTTCCACTTCAAATGCTAATACAAGATTGTGCAAATAAAATTCGCAAAGCAATCTTTGAACCTTTAAACCATACAGTTTGCAGCAACGTATAAAATCTTCAACTGTGTTCAGCTAAATTGGTTTTCCAGCTTTTATGGTTTTAATTTTTAACAACAGGTATTGCTCTAGTAGAAACAAAGCGTAATTAGTAGCAGGAGCCCTGCATGCCAAGACATTTGTGTATATGTTTAAGATTTCAAAAAGAAACATTGAAGGAGGCATCCTGAAACATCATTCTTGATCCTAGTTGGAAAGTGATCACCTAAACTAGGTGGGGGCCACACAGGTGATTTTTGTCACAAAGTCTATTTTTAAGACTATGTCTATTTTTAGACATATGGATCATATTTTATGAGTTGCGGGATGCTATTTATGGATGGTTGGTCAAGTCAGAAAAAATATATGGACTTATATTTTTAGACATGTTGGGCAGAATCTATTTTTAGATTTCCAGTCTAAAAATAGATATGTCGAATATTATTAGCTCTTAATAATATTTGGACTCTAAACATTATCTTATTCTCTTGGAGCACTTTAGTTAAGTACACATATGTGGCACAGGAGCTGACAGAAGGAATTATGCTATTCTTGAGGGTTAAGTGGATCTATTGCATGGATACTTGAGTTAGAACTCATGTGACAGAGTTTGCTGGAGTTGATTGAGGAAGTTAACGGAGTTGTATTTAGTTTAACTAATCTAAACATAGTTGAGCTATTTGTATTCAGTTTAACTAATTGATACAATTAGTGAGAGTGGTGTGAATTAATTATTAATTAATTCACTAATTATAAACTCATTAATCAACTAAAGAATACATCAGTTAACTTCAGTGCATGGACAGTTTCAATGGAGACTAGTGCAAAGATAGGTGAAAGAATAAGTGTGACTATCAGTTGTGACTATAAGTGATGCATGATTTGCATCCAACACTCAGTAGAGATGCCTATAAATACTGTGTGAGCAAGGCTGGGGTAATTCAATTCTCATCAAGAGGCATTCTTCAACAGGGATTGCGCAGTAGAGGCTGGCTGTCAAGTGGCAGAGATTGGAGCATGTGTTTTGCTAGATCTAGCTTGATTAGTGTGTAGAAAATGGAGATTATACTGAGAGATTGTGAGGAGATTTGTATGATTGTTACATGATCTCTATGACATATATAATATATAGATAGTTGGGGTTTTCAGCTTTAAGCTTTCCCATTACATACTGTGTTCATGTGTGTGAATTTTTATGGTTTTAATGTGTGCATGCAATTGATTTTATTTCCGCATGTGATGATCAATGGTAGAAGAGATTATGTATTGTGCATGAAGATAAAATAGTGTGTGATCGGGAGAATCTCGGTGGATAACATACTCCAGTTATTCAATTCTACATGGTATCGAAAGCATTTGTGAAAGGTTTTCTACATGGAATGAGAGCGAGAATTTTTGGGTGCGCGAGTTTGTAGGGAATATCTGAAAATTTTTGGTGAAATATTTTTAGAAACAAATAGCATATTTGGATTCCTTGCAAAAAAATACCCAAATTGAAAAAAAAAATCGGTCGAATCGGAGCTCGGATGAGGGAGATATCATCGATTTAAAATCAGCTCTTTTGTTAGAAAATTTTGCGATGGCGGGACAATTGCAATGTGCGCGAGCCAAGAATCTACATGCACTGAGGTAAAAGATGCATGAAAAGCTTTGAGGAGCAAAGCAGAGGTTAGTGACTTGGTGGTTGAGAGGGAGCCTCTCAACATGCAGCGTGAGAAGCAGTCTCAGAAGGTTGTGGAGCAGCCACAACTGGAGATGCAGAAGAATCTTTATAGATTTGAAGTAGATGGGATTTCTACGGAGCTTCCTACTGTTGGGAAGTGCAAGAAAGACATGCAATTGATGCTTGAGAGGGAGCAAGTTTTGCATGCAGGTAAGAGTGAACCTTGGGATGTGGAGCAGCCACAAGATGAGGATCATGGAGTGGAAGAAACCACTCATGCAGAGAAATTTCGTGCCAGATGGGCAGAGGGAGTGCATGCAGCTATACCACCAGGTGAGAGGTGGGGCAACATGCATGATTAATCCCAAGAGGATATTTCTGGGCAGGATTCATGAGATGGTGTGGATCTCATGAATTGAACCTAGCTACGAGGTGCCCACAGCGCAGCAGTAGCAAGATCAGTTGGAGTGATGCAGGAAGATCAAAGTGACAGTGTCGGATACTGGAGCGCGGATCAGAGTTGACAGCAAGTGCAAGAGTGCATGGGTGCAAGAGTTCAACAGCGCAGTGGTTCCTAATGACATGTGCAGTTGGCCAAGCAGAAGTCGAAGACTTTGATGATAGATGCTAGATGCATCAAGACTGATTGAGTTGTTTGGAGCCTATTCAGTTTCAGAGGAGTTGCAGAGCAGATGCATGGAGTTGCATGGCGCTTGTGAAGGTTGCAGGGCGAATGCATGGAGTTGCATGTCGCATGCAAAGACAGTCCTTTCTTATTGAGAGGGAGTGTTGAAGATTGCAACAAGAAACAGTGAAGGAGGCATCCTGAAACATCATTCCTGATCCTAGTTGGAAAGTGATCACCTAAACTAGGTGGGGCCCACATAGGTGATTTTTGTCGCAAAGTCTATTTTTAGACATGTCGATCATATTCTATGAGTTGCAGGATGCTATTTGTGGATGGTTGGTCAAGTTGGAAAAATAGATGGACTTCTATTTTTAGACATATTAGGCGGAATCTATTTTTAGATTGCCAGTCTAAAAATAGATATGTCGAATATTATTAGCTCTTAATAATATTTGGACTCTAAAAATTATCTTATTCTCTTGGAGCACTTCAGTTAAGTGCACAGATGTGGCACAGGAGTTGACAAAAGTAATTACGCTATTCCTGAGGGTTATGTGGAGCTATTGCATGGATACTTCAGTTAGAACTCATGTGACAAAGTTTGGTGGAGTTGATTGAGGAAGTTAATGGAGTTGTGTTCAGTTTAACTAATCTAAACATAGTTGAGTTATTTGTATCTAGTTTAACTGATTGATACAATTATTGAGAGTGGTGTGAATTAATTATTAATTAATTCACTAATTATAAACTCATTAATCAACTAAAAATTACATCAGTTAACTTCAGTGCGTGGACAGTTTCAGTGGAGACCAGTGCAGAGATAGGTGAAAGGGCAAGTGTGACTATCAGTTGTGACTATAAGTGATGCATGATTTTCATCCAACACTCAGTAGAGATGCCTATAAAGACTACGTGAGCAAGGCTGGGGCAATTCAATTCTCGTCAAGAGGCATTCTTCAGCAGGGATTGCGCAGTAGAGGCTGGCTATCAAGTGGCAGAGATTGGAGCATGTGTTTTGCTAGATCCAGCTTGATTAGTGTGTAGCAATTGAAGATTGTACTAAGAGCTTGTGAGGAGCTTTGTATGATTGTTACATGATCTCTATGACATATATAATATACAGATAGTTGGGGGTTTTCAGCTTTAAGCTTTCCCATTACATACTGTGTTCATATGTGTGAATTTTTATGGCTTTAATGTGTGCATGCAATTGATTTTATTTCCACAAGTGATGATCAATGGTAGAAGAGATTCTGTATTGTGCATGAAGATAAAATAGTGTGTGATCAGGAGAATATCGGTGGATAACATATCAGTTATTCAAATTTATACATGGTATCAAAGCTGTGTTATAGGTTTTCTACATGGAATGAGAGCAGGAAATTTTGGGCGCGCGAGTTTGTAGAGAATATCTGAAATATTTGGTGAAATATTTTCAGAAATAAATAGCATATTTGGATTCCTTGCAAAAAAATACCCAACTTGAAAAAAACAATCGGTCGAATCGAAGCTCGGATGAGGGAGATATCATCGATTTAAAATCAGCTCTTTTGTTAGAAACTTTTGTGACGGCGGGACAATTGCAATGTGCGCGAGCCAAGAATCTACATGCACTGAGGTACAAGATGCATGCAAAGCTTTGAGGAGAAAAGCAGAGGTTAGTGACTTGGTGGTTGAGAGGGAGCCTCTCAACATGCAATGTGAGAAGCAGTCTCAGAAGGTTGTGGAGTAGCCACAACTGGAGATGTAGAAGAATCTTTATAGATTTGAAGTAGATGGGATTTCTATGGAGCTTCCTACTGTTGGGAAGTGTGAGAAAGCCATGAAATTGAAGCTTGAGAGGGAGAAAGTTTTGCATGCAGGTAAGAGTGAACCTCGAGATGTGGAGCAGCCACAAGATGAGGATCATGGAGTGGAAGAAACCACTCATGCAGAGAAATTTCATGCCAGATGGACAGAGGGAGTGCTTGCAGCTATACCACCAGGTGAGAGGTGGGGCGACATGCATGAGTAATCCCAAGAGGAAATTTCTGGGTAGGATTCATGAGATGGTGTGGATCTCATGAATTGAACCTGGCTACGAGGTTCCCACATCGCAACAGTAGCATGATCAGTTGGATTGATGTAGGCAGATCGAAGTGACAGTGTCGGATACTGGAGCGCGAATCAGAGTTGACAGCAAGTGCAGAGTGCATGGGTGCAAGAGTTCAACATCGCAGTGGTTCCTGATGACATGTGCAGTTGGTACCAGCAGAAGTCGAAGACTTTGATGCTAGATGCATCAGACTGATTTAGTTATTTGGAGCCTATTCAGTTTCAGAGGAGTTGCAGAGAAGATGCATGGAGTTGCATGGCGCTTAAGAAGGTTGCAGGGTGAATGCATGGAGTTGCATGTCGCATGCAAAGACAGTCCTTTCTTTTTGAGAGGGATTTTTGAAGATTGCAACAAGAAATAATGAATGAGGCATCCTGAAACATCATTCCTGATCCTAGTTGGAAAGTGATCACCTAAACTAGGTGGGGACCACACAGGTGATTTTTGTCGCAAAGTCTATTTTTAAGACTATGTCTATTTTTAGACATATGGATCATATTCTATGAGTTGCGGGATGCTATTTATGGATGGTTGGTAAAGTTGGAAAAATAGATGGATTTCTATTTTTAGACATATTGGGCAGAATCTATTTTTAGATTGCCAGTCTAAAAATAGATATGTCGAATATTATTAGCTCTTAATAATATTTGGACTCTAAACATTATCTTATTCTATTGGAGCACTTCAGTTAAGTGCATAGATGTGGCACAGGAGCTGACAGAAGGAATTATGCTATTCCTGAGGGTTATGTGGAGCTATTGCATGGATACTTCAGTTAGAACTCATGTGACAGAGTTTGGTGGAGTTGATCGAGGAAGTTAATGGAGTTGTGTTCAATTTAACTAATCTAAACATAGTTGAGCTATTTTCATCTAGTTTAACTGATTGATACAATTAGTGAGAGTGGTGTGAATTAATTATTAATTAATTCACTAATTATAAACTCATTAATCAACTAAAGAATACATCAGTTAACTTCAGTGCATGGACAGTTTTAGTGGAGACCAGTGCAGAGATAGGTGAAAGGGCAAGTGTGACTATCAGTTGTGACTATAAGTGATCCATGATTTGCATCCAACACTCAGTAGAGATGCCTATAAATACTGTGTGAGCAAGGCTGGGGCAATTCAATTCTCATCAAGAGGCATTCTTCAGCAAGGATTGCACAGTAGAGGCTGGCTATCAAGTGGCAGAGATTGGAGCATGTGTTTTGCTACATCCAGCTTGATTAGTGTGTAGCAATTGGAGATTGTACTGAGAGCTTGTGATGAGCTTTGTATGATTGTTACATGATCTCTAAGACATATATAATATACAGATATTTGGGGGTTTTCAACTTTAAGCTTTCCCATTACATACTGTGTTCATATGTGTGATTTTTTATGGCTTTAATGTGTGCATGCAATTGATTTTATTTCCGCATGTGATGATCAATGGTAGAAGAGATTTTGTATTGTGCATGAAGATAAAATAGTGTGTGATCAAGAGAATCTCAGTGGATAACATATCAGTTATTCAAATTTCTACATGGTACCAAAGTTGTGTTATAGGTTTTCTACATGGAATGAGAGCAGGAAATTTTGGGAGCACGAGTTTGCAAAGAATATATGAAATATTTGGTGAAATATTTTCAGAAACAAATAGCATATTTGGATTCCTTGTAAAAAAATACCCAAATTGAAAAAAACAATTGGTCGAATCGGAACTCGAATGAGGGAGATATCATCGATTTAAAATCAGCTCTTTTGTTAGAAACTTTTGTGACGGTGGGACAATTGCAATGTGTGCGAGCCAAGAATCTACATGCACTGAGGTACAAGATGCATGCAAAGCTTTGAGGAGCAAAGCAGAGGTTAGTGACTTGGTGGTTGAGAGGGAGCCTCTCAACATGCAACGTGAGAAGCAGTCTCAGAAGGTTGTGGAGTAGCCACAACTGGAGATGTAGAAGAATCTTTATAGATTTGAAGTAGATGGGATTTCTACGGAGCTTCCTACTGTTGGGAAATGTGAGAAAGCCATGCAATTGAAGCTTGAGAGAGAGAAAGTTTTGCATGCAGGTAAGAGTGAACCTCGGGATGTGGAGCAGCCACAAGATGAGGATCATGGAATGGAAAAAACCACTCATGCAGAGAAATTTCATGCCAGATGAGCAGAGGGAGTGCTTACAGCTATACCACCAGGTGAGAGGTGGGGCGACATGCATGAATAATCCCAAGAGGGGATTTCTGGGCAGGATTCATGAGATGGTTTGGATCTCATGAATTGAACCTGGCTATGAGGTGCCCACAGCGCAGCAGTAGCATGATCAGTTGGATTGATGCAGGTAGATCAAAGCGACAGTGTCGAATACTGGAGTGCGGATCAGAGTTGACAACAAGTGCAGAGTGCATGGGTGCAAGAGTTCAACAGCGCAGTGGTTCCTGATGACATGTGCAGTTGGTACCAGCAGAAGTCGAAGACTTTGATGCTAGATGCATCAGACTGATTGAGTTGTTTGGAGCCTATTCAGTTTCAAAGGAGTTGCAGAGAAGATGCATGGAGTTGCATGGTGCTTGAGAAGGTTGCAGGGCGAATGCATGGAGTTGCATGTCGCATGCAAAGACAATCCTTTCTTGTTGAGACGGAGTGTTGAAGATTGCATCAATAAATAGTGAAGGAGGCATCCTAAAACATCATTCCTGATCCTATTTGGAAAGTGATCACCTAAACTAGGTGGGGGCCACATAGGTGATTTTTGTCGCAAAGTCTATTTTTAAGACTATGTCTATTTTTAGACATATGGATCATATTCTATGAGTTGCGGGATGCTATTTATGGATGGTTGGTCAAGTTGGAAAAATATATGGATTTATATTTTTAGACATATTGGGCGGAATCTATTTTTAGATTGCCAGTCTAAAAATAGATATGTCGAATATTATTAGCTCTTAATAATATTTGGACTCTAAACATTATCTTATTCTCTTGGATCACTTCAGTTAAGTGCATAGATGTGGCACAAGAGCTGACAAAAGGAATTACGCTATTCCTGAGGGTTATGTGGAGCTATTGCATGGATACTTCAGTTAGAACTCATGTGACAGAGTTTGGTGGAGTTGATTGAGGAAGTTAGTGGAGTTGTATTCAGTTTAACTAATCTAAACATAGTTGAGATATTTGTATCTAGTTTAACTGATTGATACAATTAGTGAGAGTGGTGTGAATTAATTATTAATTAATTCACTAATTATAAACTCATTAATCAACTAAAGAATACATCAATTAACTTCAATGCATGGACATTTTCAGTGGAGACCAGTGCAGAGATAGGTGAAAGGGAAATTGTGACTATCAGTTGTGACTATAAGTGATGCATGATTTGCATCCAACACTCAGTAGAGATGCCTATAAATACTTCGTGAGCAAGGTTGGGGCAATTCAATTCTCATCAAGAGGCATTCTTCAGCAGGGATTGCGCAGTAGAGGCTGGCTATCAAGTGGAAGAGATTGGAGCATGTGTTTTGCTACATCCAGCTTGATTAGTGTGTAGCAATTGGAGATTGTACTGAGAGCTTGTGAGGAGCTTTGTATGATTGTTACATGATCTCTAAGACATATATAATATATAGATAGTTGGGGGTTTTCAGCTTTAAGCTTTCCCATTACATACTGTGTTCATATGTGTGAATTTTTATGGCTTTAATGTGTGCATGCAATTGATTTTATTTCCGCATGTGATGATATGGTAGAAGAGATTATGTATTGTGCATGAAGATAAAATAGTGTGTGATCAGGAGAATCTCGGTGGATAACATATCAGTTATTCAAATTTCTATAGTATAAGGAGCAGATGGTGTCTGTCCGAGCTAGGACCTTATCCAATCTGAGCTTGATTTTTTCTATCTTCTCTTCTGCCTTCTTATATTTGTTGAAGGTCCTATTCTCTATCTCATTCATCTCTTGAAGTTGCTTCTGCAATGCTTGATACTTTTGCTGGGGAACAATTTCTTGTTCAAGTCGTTCTATCGTGAGTCGAGCTTGTGCTAATTCTTCCTAGAGATTCAGAATAGTGGGATCATTGTGTGTCGCGTTTTCTTCAGCTGGTGTATTTGTCTGGGTTTATTTTTCATGAGAGGTCCATGCCTCCCTCTGAGTAGCTATATCTGCAAAAATTTCATGTTGTTCCTTCTTTATGATGACTGGTTGTATGGGCTCAATTTGATGTTGTTCTTCTTTGATGATGACTGGGTGAGTGGATATGAGCTCTATTTGAGCTGCATTTGTTGTCTTTGGGGTTTTGTCCATGACCTTCCCCACTGTAATTTGCTTTATTTTTCTTCTGAGCTTCCTTATTGTTTTACGTAGCTTCTATTTTTCCTTCCTAAGTTTTTTCAATTTGGCTCTATAGTTTTTCGAAGGAGCCTCTACTCTGCTGACAGTCTCATTAATATTTTTAGCCTCTAGAGGGCCTAGTTGCTCATTCTGGCTCTGTCCCAATAGAACCGTGTCTCCGGATTGAGTATCTTCTTCCTGAAGTATTTCTGTCTCTACTTATTCTCCTTGGCCTATGTTTTCTGTGCTTAGGCCTACCTGGCTATTTTTTCACGGGAAGCATGTCACTAGATTGGTGTTCTGCTTCACGGCTTGCATCTCTCAAGGGGGATGGACATTCGGTGTTGCCAGCATTCTCGGGAGATTGGATTTCTTCCTCATTAAAATTGAGTGTGCTTTCAGACTGCATATAATTACTCATATTGACCAAGACCTGGGCAAGGTCGAAATCATGCAAAAAATCCTCTTGGGGACCCATGCTTGGTGTTGAGGGGAGTTCTGATTCATTTCTTTGTTCATCTAAATACTCTGCTTCTTCCTCATGATTTGATTCAGGAATGCCCTGGTCTTGTGGTTCTGTCTGCAAGCATTGTTCTCTTACCAGGCTAGATAATTCTATCGGTTGGCTGGTGCTGCCTTGAGGTTTTTTGGCCACTCCTGCCCCTCACCTCAACCTTGCGGACCATCTACACTTTTGAGGATAATATTGTCCTAAGAATTTTCAGCCATTCCTATCCTCAACCTCAGCCTTACGGATTGTCTGTGTTCTTGAGGTATGTCCCTTGAAAGGGGAGTCATTTTCCTTCTTTTAACATGGTTTGGTGCAGGCGAGACTAAACCTCCTTCCGGAGCTTAAAGTAAATCATCCCAGCTTGATTGTTGTTGGGCAAGGTTATGGCTGACTACTAGCCTAATCAAACAGTGATGGCTTACCATATTTTCTACATGTTGGGACTGTCTTATCCTCTTGGTAGTGTCATGCAATAAAGAGTTTAACAATACAGGTAAATTAACAGAGCATTTTTGTTTTAAAACTACTAAAAGTTTCAGTTGACGTGGCCTTACCACATCTTTTCACCCGTCGCATGTAATGTAATTCTGCACAATTTTTGCTCGCTCTCCCCATGGTTCTCCAAAAGAGGATGGTCGAACACCCTTGCCCTTTTTGACCATCTCTTGTCCTTCATCTATGAAAACTTCGATAGCGTCCTGCAGCTTCAACCGCTTGCCAGACCACACAGGTCCCTCTACTGGTAACCCACATGCTTCTGCTATTACCACATCTGATACTGCGATTTTCCTTCCCCTTACCACAGAATGTCCATTTTACAAATTTCATAAAAATTTGATGGAAATTTCCTCACTGGGTGGTTGGAATCTTGTAAAGAATGTTATCCACCCAGCCTGAGCTAAAATTGCCTTGGTTGCATCAGAGAAAGTGGCTGGATTATTTTTATTTTTTCTTATCCCCATTTTATACATAGAGAGTGGTTCATCACTCCTTAAGAGTAGGGATGGCAGAAGAATTTTGAAATATCAATATAAAATAATAATATGCCCATAATCTTATTGATAATATATAGAGAGAGTTATACAGATAACTCTCAATTTGATCTATAATGGAAATGAGGACAGTAAAGTGAGATAGATAACTGTGTCTTTTTCTTTTTATGGATCATCACAAAGCAATCTTGTTAAAGATAATAATATTCACGGTATTTTCCTATTCCAATATACCTCCATACATATTGTACTTTTTCATGTCATTAAAAGGATTATCCAAAGTGAAACTGGGGTGGTTTAGGGATGAATCTGAAAGAAATAGGATGCTTTTTCAAAAATATTTACAAAGTGTCGTTATTCGAAATAAAATGGTAAAAGAAACATGCACACTGAAATGCTATTCCTTAAAGGGAACGGCAGTTGTTCCCTGTAAGGAACAGCAAAGCAAACTATACTCAAAAAATTGTTGTTCCATAGAAGGAACAACAGTTGTTCCCTATAGGGAACAACAAACAAAATGCATGCAAAAATTGTTGTTCCTTCTAGGGAACAGCAGTTGTTCCCTGTAGGGAACAGCAAAGCAAAACACTCATACAAAAATTGATGTTCCTTATAGGGAACAGCAGCTGTTCCCTGTAGGGAATAGCAAAGCAAAAATATACAGAAAAATTTTTGTTCCTTAGAGGGAACAGCAGCTGTTCCCTGTAGGGAATAGCAAAGCAAAAATACACACCAAAATTGTTGTTCTTTATAGGGAACAATAGTTGTTCCCTGTAGGGAACAACAAAGAAAACAGAGGAAAAGAAACTAATAAGCAATCATACAAAAGGCAAGCTTATGTACATATTTGAAAAAAAAGCATATTCCTTCATTGAACTGGTGCTGTGGAAGGATTGCCCTCCTCAGCAATAATTTTTATTGTGGAATATTCCCGTATCTGCTAGAAAAAGGATTCCCTTGTAAGCGGTTCATGATAGAGGCGTACTCGATGTCTGTTTTCTTTAAAAGGATGGCCAGACCCATTGATGGTGGTTAATGTAAGGGTGCCATTATCATGCACCTCTTATATCTCATACGGGCCTAACCATCTGGTCTGGAGTTTTCCTGGGAAGTCGTGGAACCTGGAATCATAAAAAAGTGCCCAGTCACCTTTGTGGAAGGTCTTCTTCTTGATGAGGGCATCATGCCATTTGGCTCTTTGTTGTTGGATCAGTGCAGTATGTTGAACAGTTGATAGCCGAATCTCATCTAATTCATTTATTTGTTGTAATCTATTCATCTGGGCTTTAGTTAAATCCAGTCCCACTTCCTGGGCTATCCTTAGCGTTTGTATTTCAAATTCTATGGGAAAAATAGGTTCCTTACCAAATAGCATTTGATATGGGGAGTATCCAGTTGTATTCCTCCAAGTTGTATGATATGCCCACAAGGCTTTTGGTAGTCGAGTAGCCCAATCTCTTCTGTGTGAGGAGACTTTCTTTGTTAGGATAGCTTCAATTACTTTGTTAGTGCTTTCTACCTACTTGTTTGCTTGCGGGTAATATGTAGAGGTAACCCTGTGAATAACATGATGATTTTTCAGTGTGGCAGCTATCTTGTGGCCCTCCATTAGTGATCACTTCTCCAGGTAATCCATACCGTACAAAGATTTCGAAAAAAAAATGTATCACGGTGTCTTCTGTGGCTCTAGGTAATGTGACCACTTCCACCCATTTAGTTACATATTCTGTTGCAACTAGTATATATGTTTTCTGGTTGGATGATGGGTTGATTGGCCCAACAAAATCTAGTGCCCAGTGCTCAAAAGGTTCTATAACCAGCTGTGGATGCAGGGGCATCTCATCAAATTGGCTAGGGCAGCCCATCCTTTGACAGTTGTCACAGGACTGAACAAATTTCTTAGCATCTTTAAAGATCGTGGGCCAATAGTAACCCATTTGTAAAATTTTGTGTCCAGTTCTGTGATCTGCAAAATGTCCACCGCACGGTCCATTGTGGCAGGCTTTTAAGATGTCATAAATTTCATCCTCCCTGATACACCTGCAGATGTGTATATCAGCCCCTGTATTAAAAAGATATCCTCCAATCCAAGAGAACTGAGTGCTACGCTGCACTATAGATTTCTTTTCTCTGGGTGTCAGATGTTTAGGTAGTTTCCCCACTGCTAAAAAATTTTCCACATCTGCATACCAGGGTGTTTTTACAGCGACAGCAAAGAGGTGCTCGTTTGGAAACTGATCTTCTACTACTATTGCATTATCTGTTCTTGGCACTCGGGAGAGGAAATCAGCCACAAGGTTCTCCTTCCCCAGTCGATCCCTAATAGTTATGTCAAATTCCTGCAAAAGTAGAAACCAGTGTGTCACTCTTCCATTTGTAATAGGTTTATTAGCTAAGTATTTAATAGCAAAGTGATCCGTATACAAAATTATAGGGTATCCAGTTATATAGTGTCTGAATTTGTTAATAGCATAAATAACAACCAAAAACTCCTTCTCTGTTACTGTGTAATTCAACTCAGCAGGGGTTAAGTTTTTTCTAATGTAATATATAGCATAGGGTTTCTTTTTCTTCTTCCTGGCCAAGAACTGCCCCAATGGCTATGTCTGATGCATCGAATGAAATCTGGAATGGTATATCTCAGTTTGGTCCTCGTAGAACTGGTGTTGTTGATACTAGTTATTTCAAATCTGTAAAGGCAGTATCACATTTTTCAGTCCATATGAAATCAAAGTTTCTTGTTAAGGCATATAATGGTGCAACAATCTGTGAAAAATTCTTGATAAATCTACGATAATATCTAGCAAATCCCAGAAAACTACGTACCTCTGTTTGAGTGCAGGGAGTAGCTAGTAAGAGAATTCCCTGTATCTTTGTCAGAACTACCTGGATTCCAACTACTGAAATATAATGCCCCAAAATCATGCCTTCTTTCATCATCATATGGCACTTTTTGTGACTTAAACATAGGCTGGCAGCAATACACCGTTCGATAACTTTTTCCAATGTCAGCAATGCATGTTCAAATTCATCTCCATAGGGTGTGAAATCATCCATATATACTTCCAATCCTTCATTTATCAAGTCATAAAAATACTGAGTATGGCTCTTTGGAACATGGCAGGTGCGTTACATAATCCAAAAGGTAATACCCTATAGGCGAATGTTCCCCATGGACAGGTAAAGGTGGTCTTATCCTGGTCCTCAGGAGCAATCTAGATTTGATTGTATCCACTGAAGCCATCTAGGAAAGAGAAAAATTTCTTCCCTGCCAGTGTATCTAGGACTTGATCAATAAATGGAAATTGAAAGTGATCTTTCTGTGTGGCTTTGTTGAGTTCTCTATAGTCAACGCATATTTTCCATTTCCCATTATTTTTGGGAACCAAAACTAATGGAGAAACCCACTTACTATCAGATATAGGATAGATAAAATTGACATCTAACAGTTTTTGAAGTTCTTCTTTAACAATGTATTTTAAGTGAGGGTTTAATCTACGCTGAGGTTGTCGAATGGTCTTTGCATCCTCTTCAGTGTAGATATGATGCATGCATAGCTGAGGATCAATCCCTTTCATGTCTGAGTAGTCCCAAGTAAAATCTTCTTTGTTTTTCCTAAGAACTTGAGTAAGTTTTTGCTGCTGGTCATTACTCAGATTACTGTTAATGTTTATAGTTTTCCCTGGCTCGATTTCGATATATTTGCTATTATAAACTGTGGTTGTTGGCATTGTTTGGTCATTGATTTCTTTCAGGGGATCTTCTTCGATTTCATTGTCAAGGACTTCTTCAATCATGTGGCATGTCAAACTTGATGATGTGGTAGGATGGTTGATAAAAGTATTGATAACATCATCTTCAGTTTGGTTTTTAAATTCAAGAGAATCTACCACAGTTAATGGTGAGCAAATGTTTTCCATGAAATATGTTGCAGGTTGTTTCCTGGTTTTTATAATAGTCAGGCTTGGCTAAGCAAGAGGGTATAAAGCTAAATTTTTCACATCATTCCCCCTTATAGTCATGTTGTCTGTTCGGCAGTTGATATAAGCATCAGCAATCGCTAGCCAAGGCCTTCCTAATATTAAGGGGTGTCCATCTAGCTGGTTCCTAGGATTAATAATTAAGAAGTCTGTCAGATATTCCCAAGTGTCTACAGAGACCATCACATATTGTAATGTTCCCTCTGGTCTAATGACTGATGGATCAGCTAGCTCCAATAAGGTAGTTGTTGGTTCCAAGGTTGTGATGCCAAGAATGTTGCAAGTTGTAGTTGTAAGAATATTAATGGTCACTCCTAGGTCAACTAAAGCATTGGGAAAAGAACAGCCATTTATCTAAACTATGACAATGGGGTTTCCAGTATCTTCATATTTTATAGGGGTTTCTTTGCCTAATAACAAATCAGACAAAGTTCCAACAACATGGACCATAGGATTTTTATTTTTTCCTCACCGGCTTCTTTATACACAATTCTTTGATAGTTTTGGCATATATTGGAATGTCCTGGATAGCCTGGAGGAGAGGGATTTTTATACAAATATTTTTCAGTTCTCCCAAAAGATCAAAGTTAGGAGATTCAATTAGGTGTGGTATCAAAAATCTTTCTAGGAATGGGGGGAAAGTGGATATGATTTGTTCAAGATTTTTTTTGTCTAACTGTATCTTCCCCTTATTTTATTTGTTGATCATCTATATTCAGAGGCTCATTTGTGTGAAGTTCTTCAGGTTACAATTCTTTATCCTTATCTAGAGTGATTATACTTCCAGATCTCAACTTAAGTTTGTTACATTCTTTCACCTCATTTTCAGGGTCTAGACCTCCAATGATTTGTATTGACTAAACTGGTCTGTTATTCAGGTTTGGGTTGGGTTGAGATGGGAGTTGCAGTTGTATATTAGATTGAGGATTTTGTTTCAACGCATAAGGTGCTGGTAAAGTTGGTTGAGGTGGAAGGACTATTCCCATGAGCTGGTTTGTAGCTCTTTGCCAATTTGATTGCCAATTCTGATTTTGAGAAGTGGAAGGGGACCATTGGGACGAATAAGGGTTGTTCTTCCATAATTGTGGTGGGTATGGGAAATTTGGCCAACTATTATTATTTGAATTTGACTAGTTAGGCCAAGGGGGCATAAAAAATGCTTGAGGTGGTAAAAAGGGTGGCTGATTTTGCCATGCTGCCCCTAAATATTGTTGAGAATTATATTGCGAGAGAGGAAAAAATGAAGATGGATTTGTGGGCATACCTGTCTAGCGTGTTTTCCATCGATGACGTTGATTCAGCTGATACACTGGTTCCACTTCCTCTTCTGCTTCCTTGAAAACTGCTTTTAATCCTGGGAGTGATGGGCAGCTTTTCGTGGCGTGCTCCTTAGTGCATATGGCGCATGTTTGTATCGCATCCATAGGGCATTCTTTGTGCTTGTGCTTTTTTCTGCAACGAGGGCAGAAGATAGCTAAGTTCTGATCTTCTATGACTTGCTTTTGCTTAGCTTGCATGACATCTAATTTTGTTGTCAGAGTCCCCAGAATATCAGTCTTGAAGTCCTCCAACAGATTTCCAATTTCGCTTCGTGTAATGCTTTCTCCCGAAGCTTTGCTGTCTCTGAGGTTTGCATCACGTCCGACTGGTTTCAGCCTTGAACTACCCCTGGAACACTTAATGCACAAATTTACAATATCGTTATAATTCTCTTGATAAATATCACCTTTGCCCATTATATTTAGTGTCTCTACCCATTGTTCTTTCATACCTCTAATCAGTGTGGTTTTTAGAACAATATCAGGAATATTTGTATAAGGAGATCTTTGCAGATTGTATTGGAAATGTTCTACATATTCTTCTATAGTCTCGCTAGGCTTGGCTACCATTTGAAAGATTTCATCTTTCAGTTCTCTAGTTCGGTAATAATCTTGGTATTTTTTTAGGAAAGATGTTTTCATTTGAACCCAATCATTGATGGTGCCTCCACCAAGTCCCATAAACCAACGTAGAGTTGCTCCCTTCAAAGTAGAGAGGAATAGCTTCAGTTTTTGGGTGTCGGTAGTGTAATCATAACCCCTGCATAGGACATCAAATTAAAAAAGAAATGCATCGGGATCTTCTGAAGTTATCCCATGAAAGGTAGGAATGTTTTGTAAGGGGATAGCTTTCATGGGAGCATTGACAACTGTGTCTACGATGGAGTATTGCAATGTATAAGTTTGGGCTTGCTGGTTATGGCCCATTTGGTAAAAAATGTGCCAATATCCTTCAGGGAATTCCAGAATTGGGGAGTTTTTCTTAGGATGCCCACCATAGGGAAAAATTCTTAACAGCACTACCCTGATCTGGCAGACTGGGCATCCTTTGTTCAGTCACTATTTCAGAAGATCTAGGTTCTGGTAATTTGATTTCCATCTTGCTTGTTTCTCCTTCTCCTTCACGAAGGTTGCAAGAGTTTCCTTCTTGTGAAGGGCAGGATTTTATGTTCTCAGTATCTTGAAAACTTTGCTCGGTCCCTTTAGTTTTACTATGAATCTCGAAGTTAGCTACAGATGGCGATTTTGTAGTTTGAAGGAATTCAATAGAACATTTGGCAGCAATAGCTCAGGGTCCTACTGATGAATGAGACTTAGCTTTTCTTAAGATTTCGTCAATAAAGGTTGATCGCCCAAGGGTCACCGGTCCCTTAGGTTTTTCAGGTTTAGAAGGAAGAATTTTGTCTTGATGAGGCTTCTTAGTCATTCACGCAAAAATAAAAACATTCATTCCTATCTTAAACTCCTATGCAATTCTGCTAGAAAGCGGGCAGATGAACGAGCATGTTACTCGTTCGTTACACATGTTCTTACCTTCCATTTTTAATACCCAATTCTTCCCCAGCAGAATAAAAACATCAATTCACTCTTTGTAAATGGCTACACTCTCCCCGGCAACGGCGCCAAAATGTTGAGTGATAGAAGGTGCTTTTAAAACTCCTAATTATCTCACATTTATCATCAATATGGGAAAGTCCTTTTGTTTCAAGAGTGTACACAGTATGTGGCTGCTATTAATTCAAAGAGTAATATTTCCTAAATTGTAGTACAGATCTTAATCACAAGAATAAATGGAAAATATCTAATGAACTCCAATTGCAATCATTACAGGAAATATAAAAGTGTAATCTGCTATTGAAATCAAATCTCACAGTAATCCAAAGGATGGTATCATCAGCTGGGAGCATAGTAATAACAACTCACTCCTACTTAGTTAATTCAATTCTAAATTATATTAACTTTCTGAAAAGCAATTAAAACAGAGACAATATCACTTCCGAGAATCTAATAGGGATAATTAAACTCTTATGGATGATTTAAGCAATGTAATATGTTGTCTCAAATAACTCACGCTGCAATTAACAGGATTCAGATTGAATGATAACGAAATAAATCATAAAAAAAACACATAATATATCAATACAGAAAACAGCCAATGGAATGAATTTACAGTAGCAATAAATTACCAAATCAATCACACACTACAAGAGTTGTAAATATAACAGGAAGGCCGATTAAGCTACCGAAGGGGAGGCAGAGACCCCATAGCCACTATGGTGTACTAGCTACTTCGGAAGATGAGAATGAACACGTGCTTTGTACATCTACGCTGATTCCTTCGATTCGTTCTTAGCCTTGTTCGCAACCGACTCATCCTTGCTTAGCTTGTCGAATTTGGCTATGCCCACAGCAGGGAACAAAAATCATTCCTTTTCCAATTTCATGCATAAAGAAGGGTAAACATTAGTTAATTCACAACTGAAATCATTCCTCATTTCTAACCATAATTCCTTAATATATTATTGCATTAAGGCATGGAAAAGATAAGAATTAAGGATAACAAAGATGAACTTACTAGCAAATACATACCCATTTCTTAACCCAACAGAGGGTACAAAAGAAAAAATTATTGATATCTTCACTAAACCTTTACCTCGTGAAGCATTTGAATATCTTCGCCAGAATCTTGGGATTCTCCCAAGTTCTCATTAGATTACAGGTCCGCAAGACGGTTGTGTGTCAGGGTGAGTGGAAGTGTGTACAGGTCCGCAGGATGGTTGTGTGTCAGGGGGGGTTACCCTTTTCCATTGATGCTAAAGGGGGAGAGAATATTGTAGGAAGAGGTTTCATGATCGCAGGGGGAGTACTTGTGTTGCCATCAATGCCAAAGGGGGATATTGTTGATCAGCAGTTGTCATTGATGTCAACCCAAGCAGCACCAGGGGCTAACCCAATATTGCATGGAAATTTTTACCTACCAAATTACTATATTCTGGTTCAATAATTCTTTTTATGGTTTCTACTTATTGAGATGTTTCTATTGATATATGGAACGCCACATAATTCTTCACGGTTTGAGAGATATTCATGTTTGAAGTTTATACCCCTAGTTAGTGGGCTAAAACCCCATAGGGTTGTGGCATGGGTTATTGAAAAGTCATAATTAATATTTTTTAAGCTCCTAAAATCCCTCCCATGTTCACTTGTTGAAGCCCCTCTCAACCTAGGCATTTATATAAATTGTGATCCTCATATCCTCCTTATGCAAGGGATTTCACCATCTGAAACAGGTCATCGTGGAATTTTCGCTCTAAATTTTTTTCTACGAAGGTTCAGAAGCTGAAATGTTTATGAGGCGAAGCTAAAATCTTGAGGAAGCTCCTATGAAAATTTCAGTTCAAGTTATGCAATATTTTCGGAGATATGATCTGTGGAAGTCAGTGTTTTTGCAGGCTTCTGAAATTCATCTCAAATAAGTGACCTTGGGAAAATCATCATAACTCTCTCTCTGAGTATCAGATTGTAATTATGTAAGAATTGATAGATAGTGCATGGACTTTAGTTTTTTCTCTATATATTTCAGAGCCAAAAAAAGAAATAGTGACATGTGGCACACCGTACAATTTCACTCTACTGAAATAGTCCATAATTAGGGAATTGTGAGATATTGGGCATAACTCTCACTTCAAGAATCAAAATTGGGTCAGACCTGTGGCATTGGAAACATGACTTGGAGGACTACTACAAGACCAAAAATAAAATATTGGGGATCTGAGATAACAGAGATACACCAGTTTCAAGATCGAGCTCCTAGAAGGCAAGAAAAATTTAGATCATGTGTTGTCAAGGGCTGCTAAGGACCAGACTTTCTAGCGTAGCAAAGCAAAGCAAGGTGCAGCAAAGGGTAGCATGACAAGAGAAGCAACCAAGGTGCATAATAGCAGCAAGAAGTTCATCACATGAAGTCTTCAAGTGGGCGGCACTGCATACAGTCATTGTAAAGGTATCATTATACTAAGTCATTGTAAATACATTATTGTAAAAATTGTACTAGTGTCTATCTGCCAAGAGTTGAAGAGGCAGTGTCGGGTGGTCTAGGATCATCATTAGGTGGTTGTATCACAGTTGGTTTTATGTTCTAGTGTGTCTTATTCTTCTACATCATTCTATATCATTGTAAAGTGGACCATTTTCCCTGGTACGGGATTCCATTCTTCTTTTATTCTTCTACAGGGTGTTAGGGTGGTGCTAGGGTGAGTTGTAGCTCATTGGGTGTTGGGGCATCCATTCAGTTGACTACTGAAGAATCTCGAGTGTTGGAGCGTCCATCTAGTCAGATCTAGAGAAGAATTTTTTTCTATATCCTAGGAAGTTTGAGCTTTATTTTCAATTGGAGTTGAATATTAAATAATTATTAGAAAAGCATTAGGTGGTTTTTGTCCAAGAGTGGGTTTCCACCTTAAAAATTGTGTGCATTTTTGTTCCTTTCATTTACTACTACCATTGTACATACACTGATAATAATTAAAGATTAAATAATGCTATAATTGAAAGGAATACTGATTCACCCCCCCTCTCAGTATTTCCAACATTATCTGCACCCAAATTATATAATTTTCTTGCAATTATAGTTAAATCAGTTACGCGGGCCACCAATTCTTTCTTCTCCTACACCGAATATTCTATAGGGGCTATCCCAGTTGTCAAGAAGTGAATAATGTCTGCAAAGTTCTCATCAACCACCTTGATAGTGAAAAGTTGTGCATCGGGTAATCCTTCTTCTAGACTAGCTGGCTTTTCTCCATTCTCAATTCGAGACAAGTGATCAGATCCTGCATTCAGTCTCCTAAGCTTCACAATAATCTAAAAATTATATTCTTGGAATAGTAGCAACCATCTAGAAATATCACCCCCCCCCCCCCAAACAGAGGATTATTGACCAGGTATTTTAACCTTGAATGGGCAGTGAACATTTTAAAGTGTCCTCCCATTAAATAGTGCCCGTATTTATGCAGGGCATACACCATTGCTAGTCCTTCATGTTCGGTAGTAGAATATTTGCGCTCTGCACTAGAGAGTTTCCTACTAGCAAAAGTAACCAGTTGATCAATGTCTCCATCTCCTGGCTACTCTAAGACAACCCCAAGGGCTATTCCTAATGCATCCACATGCACATGGAAGACCTTCGCCCAGTCTAGAAACATTAGAATAGGTTTAGTGACCATGTTTTCCTTCAACAGCTCAAAGCTTTTTGGACACTCCTCATCCCAGAAAAATGACACATCCTTCTTTAGTAGCTTTTCCATTGGCACAGTGATCAAGGCGAACCCTTGAATAAAATTTATGTAGTAACCTTTGTGCCCTAAGATAGATCGCAATTGTTTGTCATTGGTGGGGAATGCTAAGTTGATGATAACCAAAATCTTGGTTGGGTCAGCCATCAAACCCTGTTGACATATGATGTGGCCCAAGAAAATTCCAAAATGTATGCAAAATATACACTTCTTCAGGTTCAGCAAAATCTGGTGTTTTCTGCAGGTATCCAACATCATGTGCTGGTTCGATACATGCTTCTCTACCAATCCGAATATTATCCAATAATCAAAATAGACCTCCAGAAAATTATGGATGAATTTGTTATTCATCAGTATTTTTCACTTGTTGGTGATGACTAGTTGTAACAGCCAAGTTTTCTAGTAGCTGATCTAAAAAATTGTCAAATTTGCCAGCTGGAAAACACCCATAAACATTTTTTTCCCTCATACCTTTTCAAGCCGCCCATGATGAGATGAAGCCTCATTATCAAGCCCTATCTAGCCTCAGCCATACTAGCGTATCCATCAGCTCCAAAGAAAACAATCCAAATCTATCCAAAGAAGTCTCCCCTAAGTTAGGTAGTGGCACTTTAGGCATTTCTCCCTTGGAAAACTATCCTAAAGCCAAAGAAACTCTATCTGCTAAAGACCAGTCATAATAGACCTTCCCCTTCTACAAATAAAGTTGGTTACACCCTTAAGTCGCGCCACTAACAAGCCCTAAAGTCCCAGCAATGCACATGCCCTAGGTCAAACTGATATTAGGTGGTTTTACAGTGTTTCAATGGATCTTTCAAGAGCAGAAGTGTACCAGCATTCCAGAAGACAGTATTTGACTCCACATGAGAAGACAACTGTTTCTCATGTGATTTTGAGCCTGGGATGCAGCCACAGGGCAAAGAGTTATTTCATCAAGCTCCTGCAATCACAGTCAAAGGTTAGTAAATTATGAATGACCAGAAGTGCTTTGCAAATATTAGCCAAACTGCTTGTGATGTCTAAAGAGGCACAAAGATATTTGAAAAGAAGAATTACATGTCTCAGAGACGTGCCCATCTTGACTATTATCAATTTTCCATTTTTTATTTGATCAAGCATGAGAAGGCAGTGAAAGGAAAAATAACACTGTTAAAAGCTTACGAAATGGCATCACTGATAAAACCTCAATTTTATAAGCAGAGGGTTGAAGACTGAGAAGGCCTCCTTCATCTATAAGCAGAGGGCCAAGGATAAAGTTTGATTTTAAGAATTGCACTGACTGTAAGACAATTTTTGGGTACAGTGAGATAGCAACTGAGGGTTTCTGAAATAAAAATGATGTTAAAGGTAGAGGCAAAGCAGTGGTGCTTTTAAATTTTGTTTGTATGAGTTTCAATGTTATTGAATTACAATGAGAAGCTAGTGGGTTGATTATCAATGAAGAAATGTTATTAAGCAGATGGCCAAAGGAGTCAAAAAGCCTTGGTCCCAAGCTAACTTTTGCCATCATGAATAAAGGAAACCACTATTAGTATGTTCATCAAACATTCTTCATTGGGTTGAAACAGAGGTTGAAAGGAAACCAGGCATTTGTCAAAATAGGCCTCCTTCATAAACAAAGTAAAAGGGTTCACCCTTGTTTGAGGATGAAAAACAATTATTGCAGGTGGCAAAGATCTCAAAAAATATTGTTCTAAAAGGGATGAAATGAATGGAAACCCATGTTTCTTGCAGACCTCCTTCACAGAAGAACAAAGGGACAACCTTCCCTTGTTCACTTTTCAAATCTACTACATCATCCCCTGTTTTATCTCCTTAAAGTTGAAAATTGGATCATTTTTTCAATCTAAGGATAGTTAGTGGCTTTGGTGATGGAGACCTTTTGTAAACAGGATTTTCACTTACAGTTTCAAATGAGTTTTTTACCCACAGTCAAAAGAGAAGCTCAAACAACACCTACTAGCTCATTCAGTTTTACAATGGGCATGACCACCTCCAAAGAATCAGAAGCAGACACTGTCAGTTCAAGTTTAAAAAGGGTGAAGCTACCTCCTTCAAATGTCAAAGAAAACCTCACATAACACAATGTGTCTTTCTACAGTGACAGCAAATGAACAATGCAAAGGACAGAGGTTAAGGAGCGCCCGGGCATTTTGTTTCAAAATGTGTTTCTGACCAAACAGAGATGAAATTTACAAAATTGAGAGATTTTTTTTTTCCTCATAGGTTCAAGAAGAAAAACCTCCCTTATTTTCTACACAGGTGTCATGGTTTGTGAGAAATGTAAAAAATACAGATGTCATGGGAGAATTTCTGCACCAGAATTCACCATTTTGACCAGTGTTGGGACAGTCAGATTTTTAACTAAAAAATGGATACCAAATTAAAAAAATCAAGCATATTTTTAAATTAGACTTCCATATCTTTCCAATGAGCCATCTCGGGCCCAATTTCGACAACAGGAAGACATCCAAAAGTAGCTTGAAAACAACACTATGTTTTTCTGCACCAGCATTCACCATTTTTTACCAGTGTTGGGAAAGTCAAATTTTTAACAACCAAATGGACACCAAATGAAAAAAATCAAGCATATTTGGAAATTATACTTCCATATCTTTCCAACGAGCCATCTCAAGCCCAATTCCGATACCGGGAAGGCATCCAAAAGTGGCCTACAAACAACACTGTGCATTTCTACACCAGGATTCACCAGTTTTTACCAGTGTTGGGAAAATCAATTTTTGAACAACCAAATGGACACCAAATGAAAAAATTAAAGTTTTTCTAGAGATTATACTTCCATAGCTTTCCAACGAGCCATTTCGCGCCCAATTATGACACCGGGAAGGCCTCCAAAACGGGCTGCAAAAGTGCGTGGCATGTTTGAAAAGTTGTGCGGCGTGCCTGGGAGAGAAAATATAAAGGCTTCCTATTGATGCGCGGCGCGCCTATATCACCAGTCACAAAATCACCTAAAAACCTTCAAAAAATCTTTTCAGAGATGCTCAATCAATCAAAAAATGGCTGCCATCGATCTTCAAGGTATTTTGTTTGCCTCCTTGCTAAATTCAAGTTGTTAAGTGGTGGCGAAAAAAATGAAACTCATGGTGTAAATCAAAGTGATTTGTGAATATTTCAAAGAAAGTTGTTATAGTGGGAGAACGGTGGAAGGTTCATTTTAGCTTCAAAGGACCTAAACTACCCTAAAAAAGTGCTAAAACCTCACACTCCCTACAAGACACAATAAACACCATTTTAGTGGTTTTGTCAAGTATTGAGGGTATCCTAATTGTTTTAGCAAAACACCATAAACTCTGTCAGCTATATGTATTGGTGAAAATAGTGGTAAGGAGGGTTGAACTTTTGTTCTAGGTCTGAAATTGTTGTGGTTGTCATTTCCCGACATTGACATAGTGAAAGTGGTGGGTTTATGATGATGTCAAAAGGCCTAAAATCTGCCCTCAATACAGTGCTAAAAGCATAAACCAGCAAGTCAAAATATACACAGTAGTGGAGGTTGTAAAATTGTTGGAGGTGCCTAAACTGTGATAGGGAAAAACCATAAACTCTGTCAGCTATAGTGTAGTGGTGAATGCAGTGGTAAGAAGGGTTGAAATTTTGTTTAAAGTCCGAGTAACAACAGTGATCATACATAAATGACTTTGTTACTTTCAAAAGTCCTCACTCAGTGAAGTACAAAAAGGGTGTTTTTGATTGGGAGGAGTGTTTTTCCTCTATCTAAATACAAGGCTGTCTTATTTTTATCCAAAACATAAAGGATCCTTGTAAACTTACCTAGCCACAATAACATTTTGACTATGTGCTTGTTATTTTGATAACCATTTGTTGATTGGCATACAAAGGGAAACAAGCAGTGATTTGTAAGGAGCAGAGAGCTGATATTAAAGAACCATTTCACACAGCATTTGATGCATTTCCATTGGTCAAAAAGTGACTAACAAAGAGGACAAAGTTGTGTGCTTGAGAAGAACTTTCCATAGGCTATTTGAGACAGGGCAGCAAGGTGAAGAAGAACACATTGATGATATGCAGCACAGTGATTAAGAGCAGCGCCATGAAGAAACTCAAAACAGTGATAGATGATGAGGGTTTTGCAAGTTTGAAGGAAGGAATTTTTCTTTGAATAGTGAAAGATAATGAAGTACCAGGGAGGAGGTTTTAGGAGCTAATTTGAAAATCTTTCCTATGCTATAAATGACCTAGAACACACCTAGTCTCTATGAGAAAAGCAGACTTAGGTTGAGGTCTTTAAATCAGCTTGCAAGGGTGTTAAAACATTGATTTCAAAGCTGCTTTGATCATCTGAAACCACAAAGAGAAATAGTGAATAAGAGATGAGGGTTTTTTCAGTTTAAAAAGAGGTATTTTTGTGATATGAAATAGTCAAGGATTTGCACAAACCTCTAGAAGAAAAACGGAGTTTATGAAGGGTTTCATGATCAGTTTGAAGGAGCATTTGAAGCAGTGTTTTAAATCAGTCCCTTTGTTCTTTTAACCACAAAGAAAGCAGTGATTAAAACATGAACAATCATCATTTCAAATTGAAGGTGTGAAATACATAAAACAGTGGTGTTGAAAGCAATTTGTTTAATAGATTAGAGAAGAAGCAGTGGTTAGAAGATGAAGACCTTTTTCAATTGAATGCTATCTTTAAAAAATAGTGGTTTAAAGGCACTTTATCATCTAAAAACAAAGCAAGGCAGTGATATCAAAAAGGGAAAATGTTTGAGGGGAAGGTTTTTGTGCTAAAACAAAGGAGACTTCTTTTCAAGAAGCCACAAACATGTCTTGTTAAAGGCCTCTTGGCTCAAACACAATACTAAAGAGATGAATTTAGTGATGAAAAGGAACATTATGGCAGCCAACACAGAAATAAGCATAAGGGTGATGAAGCACAAAACAGTGAAGGGAAAGAGCATGACAGTCATAAAGAAGGCAGTGACAAAGAAAAACAAGGCAACCCTCAAGCAAGCAATGATGAGGGAAAGAAAATACAAAACATGGATCATGAAGGGAATTCTCCAAAGCATGTGCTATCTGCCTCTCCTAGGCAAGGGGCCATGACTTCTTCACGAAAGCTAAAATGCCAAACAACAAAGAAGAAAACCAAGAAAAGCTCAAAATTGCCCAAAGAGGGCGCCCGGTGAGAAAAAAGGAGAAAGAAACCTTTAGGCTTGGAATTTTGGCCCGAGTTTCTATACATGTTTCTAAAAATCCTTGAGGGACTTGCTCACCAAAATTGAGAAAATTTTGACATGTTCTTGTTTTTCGACATTTTTGGGCCTAATTGCATAAAATCATGGGCACCGCCATTTTGGTTTGGATAATCCTCAACTCTTGAGAGTGGTACCATTGGATGCATTAAATTTAGGGGCACATAATCAGCGATTTTTAGAACAATTGAAGATCATTTTCTCCCCAAAAATGGCAAAAAACACTCACTTTTTCTACACTCTTCCCCTTTTATCAGCAAGGCTTATTTTTTGGGTTCTTAAACACAGGCCTATTTTTGGAAGACTTCAAATGGTCAGTTGGGAGAAAAATAAACATTTTCAAAAATTAGACACTCACAGCTTTCCAACGAGCTATCATGAGCCCCATTTCGACATCGAGAAGGATTCCAAAAGTTGCCGGCAAGTCAGGGGACCTTTTGCTGATGTATTTTTTGAGTATTTTTGTAAAAATTGAACCCTTCAAAACTGCTTTTTCCTCATGTGCGTTTAGCTATTTTTGCACATGAGAAGTTATGAAAAGTCAATTTATTTCCCTCTTTTAGCATTTTTTAGATTTTTTGTGAGATATTTTGTGCCTTGGGCTTTGCAAAGCCTCAAGGACAAAATAAGATATTTTGGATAGGCCAATGAGATTTCAAGTTGAACTAAGAGGTTTTCCTCACTTTGGCCTATATATTCCAAAGGCTTTCATTGTAAACAAGGCTGAACTTGATGAATAGAAGCAATATATGGTCATATAAGCTTTGGAAGAAATACTTGTCTCATGCTTTTGGATATTTTCTTGGATGTTCTTGGATGATGAAAGAGGATTGTTGTTGGATTCCATGACTTGGTAGAATGGTATAGTGTCTCTCTCTTTGTTTTGTTTCCTAGTTTTCATTCATAAATCCATTTTCTTGCTTGCTATAGGATAGTAGAGAACAAATTTGAGACATGC
The DNA here is from genome assembly GCA_034641835.2 of Pinus albicaulis. Classification (NCBI taxonomy): domain Eukaryota; kingdom Viridiplantae; phylum Streptophyta; class Pinopsida; order Pinales; family Pinaceae; genus Pinus; species Pinus albicaulis. Next base: position 948,183,082 of record CM076581.1, read on the forward strand.
CCTTGGAGGCACCTCAAATTTCCTATTTCTTCATAGCTTCCATGTTTTCTTCATTCTTAGTCACATTAAAGAATTATTGTTTTCTCTTTAATGACTTAAGGATATTGTTGCTTGTTTCATTCATGGTTTTATGCATGCTAAGTATGATTTACAGTATGCCCTGTTTACTCATGGCTAGCCATAGCTCCATCTATGAAATTTCTCTTTGACTGATTAGATTGTCATTTGTTGAACCAAGGAGGTCTTGTACTGATCTTGCCCTTTGCCTAAAACTATGCAATCTTGTTTTCAAAGAGCCCAATAACTTGAAGTACTGTGTTTAGGCATTCCAGCATAGTGATTTGAGTTGTTTGTTTGTCTTAAGTGTATTTCCCCAGATTCTGATAGCTATTTCCCAAAGTTAGAGAGTTATATATCTCTATGCATGGCTTGAATGTTTATTTATATGTATTGATTAGCTTATAGTTACATTTCGCATGATTAATGGTTTGCCCTACCATGTTTATGTCAGCTATTAAACTAGTTATGCTTGAAATCCTTCGTTGTTCACAAACTTGATGTCCATCTTACTCTATTTTTCCCAAAGATCCTTTCTACCTCGAATCAAATTAGCCCTTCAACAACCTTGTATCACCATCTGAAAGCTTTCTTGACCTCTTCGACCCCATAGCCCAGTTGATCTGACATCTTTTTACCTATTTTATATCTTTGATCAGCTCATCCCTCACAACCTAAAAACCAAAACCAAAAACCTACTTCATAACTACCCTAAAATCAGAACACAATAAGCAAACACACAGATATCTCTTACACAAATAGAGAGAGCCCTCTCTGAGTCCAGGAAGGCTAGGTCCTTGGTCTCCAAAGACTGGTTTGATGTTACACTATCATTTGGCTTGCCAATCAGCCAAATCACAGAGCCCTAACAGAATTATTTGAATACTTCTACAACTACGCGTGAAAAAATGGCAGTATCTTCAGTCTGAATGGCATAATGGTGTACTGAAAGGAGCCCCATTTGGTTGCAAAGGTTGTCTTGTTGTGGTCTTCAGGTGCAATTATGATATGATGGTACACTAAAAAATCCATCAGTGAATGAGTACGCTTCTTGACCTCCCACATTATCCAATATTTCATCAGAGAATGGTGTAGGGAAAGGGTCATGCGCACAGCTATTCAGCTTGTACAGGTCTACGCAGATCCTTATCTCCCCTTTGGTTTTCTTTTATTGGACTACCATTATGCTTACCTAATAGATCACAGCTGGTTCAATGATACCTGTATGTTCTCATTTGATCTATCTCCTCCTTGACTTTCTGCTTATATTTATGGTTCAATCTATAGGGTCGTTGCTTGACAAGACGTGCATCTGGCTTCAAGGTAATCTTCATAACACCTAGATCTCCTACAATTCCTTTGAGCTCAGAGAACTTCATAGGAAATAGGTCCTGATATTTGGTTAGCAGGTCCACAATCTTTCCAAAAATATCATCATCCTAGTAATCCCCAATTTTTTCCAACTTGGGCTGCTCCTCCGTCCCAATGTTGACTTCCCTCAACTTTAATGGCCTGGTAACATCCACTATTTGTAATGAGGGCCCAGCGACTGCGTGTTCTCTTTCAAATTCTGGGATTATGATATTCTTGGGATCTTCGTCATAGTCCTCCACTGATAAATTTCTACATTTGAAAATATCTTGCATCTGCACATCCCAAGCTAGCACAACGCATTCCTTTTGAGGCAAAGACTCATCAAAGACAAAAGCATCTATATCTTGTAGGGTTTCGTCCAATTTCTCCATCCCTCCAACTACGTCAAACATTGCCATGAAATCTTTTGTCATTCTATCCCAATGGCGAGTATGTTGGTGAAGCTCCGCATCTAAATTCCAGGTGGTGGGGACCAGCCCTAATGCATGAATAAACATATGGACCCACTCATTCTAGGTCCTTTCATTCCATACCTCCATCAACATAGCTAAGTGCGTGCACAGATCCCCGCAGCCAGAAAAGAGTTCCATGGATGGGTTGACTAGGGCTTCAAAGCACAAGATCATCATATTTCGACATTCCCCCCCAATCTTGGAAATCCCCCTTGTGTGTTTCCCACCATTGCGTAGGGGTTGCGTGTATGGCCAAGTAAAGTGCCCAGAATCTCCGTTCCTCAGGGACATTTTTCTAGTACTTTAAGAAATTCCTTAACACTACTAGAACCATCAAATAAAGGTAGTTCTCTTACCTCTAAGGAGATGCACCAGAATCCCTTTGTGATCTTGAGACAACACAACGCAGATACGTCATGCAACCGGTTCTGCCAATTTTTCATCTCGCCATCTAGCTATAAGAAGCATGAACTATATTTTTCCCAATTTAACATGCCATCAGCGACAGGGTTGACCCAATCATCATCCCGTGCAGTTATCTTGTAAATATGGTCAACGTCCTACTCATTGTGCACTGGCTCTGTATATCTTTCACCTTTAACTACGTCCAAAGGGACTATTACCCACATACCATCATTTTCAAAGATCATGCTCCTCCTTTTCAGGTTGATGATACATCCCATGTAAATAGCCCAATCTAACTTAATAAGACAGGTGGTCCAAGATAATCCATATAACTGATTATCGAAGCTTCCGTGATATACTTTAAGTCCCGCAATGTCTACCACAACCTTAGGTAGCCTTCCCAGTGGAATGGTATTTTTTTGTTTAGCCATCTATAATTTAATGATGGACCACTCATATTTGGGCACGACATTGGAATCAAATCCAAGATCCAAGATGACCTGATCCATTTCACAGATTCTCCAATCAAGGCAGATTATCCGCATCTCCCGATCGGGTCCACTTTTGTTCTTATAAATCTGTGTTTATAGCCTTAGCTCCACTCGAGGGGATCTCTTTTTTGTGCAACTATCTATCAATGCTTGGAGATTCTCTACCACCTTCTGGTTGCACAATAACTTCATACATGCTTGAAGGAATGGTTTGACTACTTCATCGGCTTTTGAATCCATGGCAGATTTTGATGTTGATGTTTCTTCCGTAGCAAAATCCTTTCTAGCCTCTATAAAAGTTTCATTTTCTTTGTTCAAGTCTAGGCCTTATTTTTTGTCAGTTTCTTTTCTGATCCATGACTCTGTAGTAGCTTGCTCTGCAGGTCCGCAACTGGCCATACCACTACATGTTATTTCACTTATATGAGGGCCATCATCGCGTGGCTCGACTTTGACCATTTTCGCATTTTGCGTAGGTTTATGTTGTTTCTCCTGCATCTTAGCTATCAAAATGGGACATTCCTCAATTATGTGTTCAAACTGCCTACAGTACCTGCAGGACTTCCACGCAGGGTTAGGGAAATCGCGTGCATAATTTCCTGGACCTCCATAGTTATAGCAAATTAGTTCCCCTCTTCCTCAACCTATGCCTCCTCCTCTCCCCCCTCCCCTTCCTCTTGTCAGGGATCCTCCACGTCTAGAGGGAGATGTTGGTGAAGAGGTCTCCCAGCAATCAGCGCACCATAGGATGGGGTTGTTGGGTACCCCAACCTCCCTAGGGCATAGTGGATTCAGTCCTCCGGCCCGTAGGTAATCTGTAAACACAGGGCACTGATATTTGGTGTGGCCCTCTCCTTTGCAACCAATACACCAGACATCTGTGCTAGCTTCTTTACCCCAGTCTCTCTATAAATTCTGAATTTCTAAGTGCATCGCCTCTAATTGGCTCTGGATCTGTAGTGCCCCAATCTGGGTATCATCCCTCGGTGTAGCCTCTAGCTTCATAGAAATTTCTAGGGCTTCTTCCTACGAATCAATCTTCTGCTGACCCATAGGTCCGCGCAGATGTGGTAATAGCATGGCGATGAACCATTCCTTATGCTGCTTGTCATCGTAAGAAAATCCCACATCACCAATAACTTTCTTCAGTCGCTGGTGAGCCTCCCAGATGGACTCTGAGGGTCCTTGCTTAATATCCTTTAGCTCTACTAAACATTGAGAGTAAGACTTAGGTTTTCAGAACTATTGTTTCAAGGCATCCTTGATCTCTTTTATTGTATGGTTCACGTGTTTATTAATATATCCCATGAACCAATCCAGAGCCCGTCCCTCAAAAGCTATTGCTAGTTGCGCTCTTTTCACCACATCGTTGTTGACATTATGTGCAGTGCACACCGCATTCGCCACGAACCAAAATAGGTCCATATCCTCATCCCCCTCACCCTTAAAGGTAGGTAACTTAATTTGTGCAGCCATACTGTCCACAGGTGGAGGTGGGGGTGGGGTAGGAGGATTTTTACCCTTGCGCAAGTTTGATGGTGGCGTAGCCAGGGGATTGGTCTCTCCGCCTTTGTTTACATCAGGTGAATTCCTCAGAGGACTGTATATTGATTTATCCCCTTCTTGATTTACCCAATATTATTTACCACTTCGTGCCATGCTTCCACTCTAATATGAATTCATTCACTCAGTGTGGTTTCACAAAACACCTTTTTCACACAATAGCATATTAATCAGAAAAGGAAATGTTCTCAAGAATTTACCTCTCAAACCCTTAAAAAATATTCGCTCAGCTTCAGAGTACGACACAAATTGATCTACCGCAAATTATGTTACAAATCCAACCAAGATTCTATCAACCCACTAATCTACTGTCTGGATGATTTTGTTATCAGTTCTCTCCAATTGTTTGATTAATTTAGGGGTCCACTGCATAACCCTATCGTTCTTCCAACAGGTCTGGAACTCTACCAATATGGACAACCACTCCTGCAACTCATGTGTGAAGGTCACAAAGAAGATATTGTCTACCTCTGTGAAGATATACTTATTCTTCCACTTTGTGGTAGACAATTTCTTACTCCTGTTTTCTTTTAGGGCAAACTCTTGGATCTGTTTTTCGAACCACTCTTCAATTTCTGATTTTTTTGGATGCCACAAACCCTGACTCGTCACCTATTCTCTCTCTCAAAATTCTCTCGATCCTGGCAATGGAACCATTTTTTGGTTTGAGGGGTCTTGACCCTGGTTCAAATTTGAGGTTAACCAACAAATTGTTATGCCCTTTTGGCAATGGCCTACTTGCGCAGGTCAAGGTCTCACCCGAAGTAGTATGGGAGGGTGTTGGAACTAGTTTTCCTCACCCTGAGAGAGATATTTAATGAAGTGGCCACCTTTATATCTAGACAGGCCTACGCTAAGAAAGCCCTAACCAAAAACCCTTAGAAATATACGTAACATAATAGCTTGCACGCAACCTGTAACTTACAAAGTAATCAATTAACAAGAGAAATATGACTAAACATCACCAGATCTATGCAATCATCACTCTTTAAAGCCTCACACCCACATGTGTAATCAATTAGCTAGCAATATTCAACATCATAGAAATAACAGGGGAAATAACATGCAGTGTAACATATCACAGAGACAATTGATATCAGCAAAACGTCCTTCCATTTATTAATACTTCATATCCTTATAGACTCTTTCACCAACCCGTGCACATAGCCAGCGGAGTTTGCACACAGCAGGACTTAGAGTCTCCATGCACACAGCTAGCAGGAGCCCTTACCCAGATAATCCGCACAAATACTACTGCAAAATATCCTAATCCACATTTAGACTTATCCAAAAACTTTCCCTTTTAGACTCAATCTATGCACTTATTTATACTATTTAGCCCGCGTTATCCTATGGTCTACAAACCGTGGTTTATGAGCCCTTGGTATACCCTTTTGACCCATTACAAATCATGAGGGGTTTTGACCCACCCCAAAACCCCTGCGCAAGACTAAGTTATTACAAAATATGTCAAAATTGTTGGACTTAGGGACCCTGCTCCAATAATAACTGTTAGAAAATAATAGTCACATCAAAATCAACACTTGAATATAGAATGCAATCCAAAATCAAATGCTACAAGCATCCCATAACAAACAATCAGCATAATTACTACACTGTGACAAAGTTCTAGGTTTCATCCTTCTAGACCTCTTCATCCCCGTTAGAGAAATTTTGAAGTAAAAAATGGGACTCAAAACAAAAATGTACAAAAAAACAACTTTATAAGAACTAATAGGATTCAAGATGATGATGTCAACCATGGGGGATGATTCAACATTTTTGGAGTAAAAAAGTAAAAATATATAAAATATATAAAAATAAAATAAAAAACTATTTTTTCAACTCGTATTTTCAACTTATCTCGCCATAATTTTATTCAAATTTCTAGCCCGAGCACTAATTGGATGAAAAATTTAATTCTTCATCCAAGGAGTACCCATGTTTCATACTTTCGAATGGACCCTGCTACATGAAGAATGAGAAATACATGAAAAAACAATGAAGGGTGGTCTAATGACATTAAATGCAATATCAGAGTTAAGAAAGGGTGTACCCTATCCCCTAGCCTTTTTGCCATTTACATCGATAAGATAGAGGAATGTTTGGAAACTGCACGATGCAAGGGCACCGAGCTTGCTAGTGTAACCATTACTCTTCTCCTTTATGTTGAAGATATCGTTCTTCTTGCAAAAATCCATGATGACCTATACAAGCAAATTAAGACTCTTCATGTCTACTGCTCCAAGATGGGTATGACAATTAATACCGACAAGACTAAAGTCATGATCGTTAAATCCAAAAATATCACCCATGGTAGTTTCATTTATAATAACCAGTGCTTAGAGCGGGTTTCTTCTTATAAATATTTGGGTATTGACTTTCCTCATCAGCTCAACTAGAATTATAGCATCGAGAAAAGGATTATTGGAGGCTAGAAAGCTTATTATGAGCTTGAAAACAATTGTAAGCCAGTCGATCTTTATATTTGGAGTAAAAATAGGTTCCTCTTTGAGTCTCTCATTACCTCTGTTGTCTTATATGGATGTGAATTTTGGGGTTGCAGTATATCTAGAGAGTCATGGAGGAGGATTGAGGTTATTCAAAAGAAATTCATAACCTGCAACCTTAAGATCAAGGGAAATACTCTCTATCCTATCCTCTTAATCGAAACTAGTTTATCCCCCATTGAAAGTACGATTATGTTTAGATATCTGATGTATAAGAAGAAGCTTTACAACATGGAATCCGAAAGGCTCCAAAATTTTCTTCTAAATTTTTTCAAAACCCCCACCTCTGCCTCAAGTGTGGGTGGCATAAAGATGCGCAGTCTTGGCTCAATCATTGGGGGATTAAGGAGGAGATTGGTATGGGAAGCAAAGATAGTATCAAAGATACTATTACCTCTAAGTTTAAGGACGAGTTATGGGATGATAAGGAGTTGGAGGGTAAAAGGAAGCTTCGATACTATAAGGAAGTGATCAACCCCACCCTTGATAACCAAAATTATCTCTTTGTGTTGACCAACTCTAAGAAAAAAATGAACATTGCTAGGATTAGAACTAATTTTCATGAGCTTCGAAGTGAGACTGGGCGGTGGTCTATTCCCTAGGCTCCCTAGAACAATATAATATGTCAAATTTGTGATACTAAGAAGGTGGAAGATGAAAAGAACTTCCATTTAGATTGCCCAACTCTTACTCACATCCGCGCTCAATTCCCTAACATCTGCCACATTTCTAATCTTCATGACTTATTAATCTAGTCCATCTATAGTGATCTTGGAGTGCTTCTTTCCCTTCTCTTTGATCATAGAAACAAGATTTTGAAGAATCACATTTAGATTCTTTTTCCTTTCTCTTTTCTTAAGGTCTGATAGGCCGCATTGGTCTCAGTGGACGTTAATCATCATCATCATATATATACTTTTAAATTTATTTATTTTTAATTTGTTTCTTGTTTATTTAATTTTTTGGCATTGTTTTAATTTATTTTTTTGTTTCATAGTTTTTTTTTTATTTGTAAGAAAAAATATGCTTGATTTTCTATTTTGGATTTTTTTTGTCTTTTTAATAATTTTTTATAATTGTTTTTTTTGGGTCATTTTTAATTTTATATTTTAATTTTTTTTTATTTTTTTTCTTTTTTTCCCTAAATTTAAAGCATCTATGAGTAGATCAATTGTGGTCTAACATTTCCAGATGTATCACAGTAAAAAAATTAGTCAACATTTCAAGCAAACAAATGTGATTTTGTTTTATTTTTTATTTAATTTTTATTTATTTAACTATTTTTTTTATTGTTTTACCTTTTTTTTGTTGTAGGGTTTGTGCCGATGTTTGACTAACAACCCGACCCCACTATGTGTCAATTTGATCGTTGACTTTTAAGTTTATCTTACAATGGATCAAATATGCATCCACTATGTGTCAATTTGATGATTGATTTTTAAATTTTCTTTGCGATGGGTAAAGCATTTTCGCCATTGTGTCAATTTGATGGTTGATTTTTAAGTTTTTGTTGCAATGGGTTAAGTTGCCTTACACTAAGATTTTAAAAGAGTTATATTTTTAGCAATTGGTTTAATGACTCTTTGATTAAGGTATTCATTTTTATGGTTTTTTTAGTTATGATATTTTGTCTCAAAATATGTTGAAATTTAAGGTATTTTAGTCATGATATTTGAATTTAATTCTATAGTTGAACAATGTCGAAATTTTTAAGGGTTTTCAAAGTCGTGATATATTATCTTTACACATGGTTGAACAATGTCAAAATTTTAATGTTTTTCAGAGTCGCAATATTTATCTTTAACACCATGGTTGAAAAATGTCAAAATTTTAAGGTTTTTCAAAGTTATGATATTTATCTTTAATATCATGGTTGAAAAATGTCAAATTTTTAAGGTTTTTCAGAGTCTTAATATTTATCTTTAATGCCATGTTGAAAATTGATGGAATTTTTAAGTTTTTTGAAGTCATGATATTTTATTTTTAACTCTATTGCCAAAAACTATTGAAATTTTAAGGTTTTTTTGAGTCATAATATTTTATCTTTAATTCTATGCTTGAAAACAACTAGAATTTTAGGGCTTTTTAGAGTCATGATATTTTATCTTTAACTCCATGGCTGAAAATTGTTGGAATTTTAAGGCTTTTTAGAGACGTGATATTTTATCATTAATGCCATGCCTAAAAATTGTTGGAATTTTAAGGTTTTTCAGAGTCATGTTATTAAGTCGGTAACTTTGTTTCCCCTAGACATATATATATGTGGAAACATATGAACATTCTTTAGTCCCCATGGATTCGACTATTTGTGATATCATCAAGACTTATTCATCCCGAGCACAAGCCCGTTGTCTAGCGACGACCAGACTTACAGACCTTAAGACTCCAATGGCTTATGAAGCCATTCTAGGTGACAAGTGATGTTATGCACCATTAACATAACAAGGATCAATCTTTCATTCTCTGAATAAAAAATCATCGTTAAACGTAGCTACATCAGGGAAATAATTTTTTTAGTGTATCTATCAACAGGTACCATCAAATTCACTAATACATACACATCAACCACGGACCTCTACCAGTCTATACATAACATATATCGATATTTTTCATGCACATCAATAATAAAAATCACACATTGGTAGTCAACTAAATTTAGCAATTTAGCCATACACAATAAGTAAGTGACCATGCATTCAGAAATTTATCAGCAGTCACTGGGGATCTACAAATCTCTTTCAAGAAATGGAATCAATCACACATTTAACCCATCATAAGAAACCAGGAATAACACCATTCCTCCATAAGAAAGGCTAACATTCAATGTCATAACCCATAATTCAATGTTCATAATGCAACAGAAGTACAAGTAAATACACTTATTTGTATAGTTTAATGCCTAGAAACAGAGGGAGGGACTTCAAATCTCCACACAACAGTAGGCCAGCTACACTACAATCTTTCTTGCAGCTAGCCACCCCTAAGCCATATTTAGAGTCTGAGGTAATTAATCAAGCGTACTCTCACCAACAACTAGTCAACATATGGTAAGAGGCAGAGTCCATTTCATAGGTGATTTCTCAGCATCCCCAAGCAGTAACACCAAAATGGCTCTTTTTTCAATAGAACATCAGCCATGAGGGTTTTTTCAAGGCTCAAAGAGTTTTATATTAGTTCCAGGAGAAGGAATATATATGTATAAAGGGAGGTTTATTAGCTAGATTAGTATTGTAGGAGTAAATATTCCACTTCTAGGAGATTTATCATCTTACTAAGCAATTTCCTAAGTCGTTTATCATCCCCAAGGCTAGCCACTCAGGGTTTTATCATACCTTTCAACTAATTCTTCAGTGTCTCAATGTGTCAAGTAGTTTATAAACCACAATTAGTATCACAATGGTTTCTCATCCCCAATGCTGGTGACTAATCAAGTGTTTATCATCTCACTGAGCAAGTACTTAACTGGTTTATTAGCCTTGGTTAGCACTTGAGTGTCTCAAGTCCATTAAACTCTCTTATAGCCAATCAATACACATGCACACTCGCAAACCCCGACAAACACAAGGAATACCCTCCTAGCAGAACACACGCTCTCACAAGTTATCTCTTCCTGGCAGGTCCACATCCACTACCCATTCACACTTTGTGTTGTCTTTTTTTGTGCATTTTCATGTTCTTTTTCTCATCAATCATTCTTCCTTGCTTGGCTCACTCCGGAGTGTATTCACTTGTCCATTGAATGAATAATATTTGATGGTTTCCTCCTTTCTCACACGTTGTATCCCATTGGCTTATCCTCTCGTACATCATGCATGTTGACCGCATCTGCTTCTCTACGAGAAACAAGACTACACGATCATATCTCACTTAAGGAGCTCTTTCCCTAAATTCAATGTTGCCCTTAGAGCAGTGCCATAAATTCATCAGGGAAATAAGTGGTGAAATAAACACAGTGGCTTAGGTTTACAAGCAACTCCTCCTCCTCTTTCCTCTGAATCTGTGTCCACTTTCTCAACCACTAAATGTGTTACATTTCCACATTATTTAGATGAATGACAATTACAACCATATTTACGAGAAAAAATAACAAAAAAAATTATCACAATTTATATAATTTTAAATATTTTTTTAATAATTGAAACATAATTATAATATGCATTTTATAAATTTAAATTTTTATATAATTATTACAACTATATATAAATTTACAAATTATTATAATTTTATAGATATTTACAATTTTTTTATGCAATAATGTAATTGAAAAGTTTCCCTTTTTTCCCTTTATTTATTTGAAAAAATTGTTGAATAGATTACAAAATTCACTTAATTATAATTTCAAAAAAATTGCATGATGATGATTAATATAATTTATCAAAATAAAAAACTATTTAAAATTCTTTATGATTTTATTTTTATATTTAAAAATATTAAGAAAAATGTTTAAAGACATTATATTTTAATTTTATTATTAAAAATAATTAAAAATATATATTTTATTTATTTCATCTTTTAAAAACATGATATGATTTGATATATGGTAATGAGTGTTATTGAAAGTAATTAAAAATATATATTGTATTTGAGAGTGCAAGCTTCTGTGATCCATAACATATTAGATATAAATCTTCCGGATAATCACATGAGAGTTTTAGGAACGACGCGTTTCGAACTACCAACTGTAGTTCATCCTGATGATGAACTACAGTTGGTAGTTCGAAACGCGTCGTTCCTAAAACTCTCATGTGATTATCCGGAAGATTTATATCTAATATATTGTATTTACTTCATCTTTTAAAAACATGATTTGATATATGGTAGTGATTGACCTGACAATATTAAAATTTTCATATTAATAAAAAAATTAATGAGTTCTTTTAAATATTATTTTATTTTTTTAATAAATATTTAAAAATTTGATAAAAATTTAGAAATCATTTTATTAATTTAATTTATATTGTTTTATACAAAGATCCCTTTATGATATCCTCTATTTCTATTTATTCTACATTTTATAAATTAAAATATAAGAAAATTTAATTAAAACCCTTTAAACGATTATGTATAATTAGTATTTTATTCTTTATAATAAATATATAAAAATGGAGAAATTAGTAATATTTATTTATAAAAAAATTAATTAAAACTCTTTTAACAATAATGTATAATTAGCATAATGATGATTAATATAATTTATCAAAATGAAAAACTATTTAAAATTCTTTACAATTTTATTTTTATATTTAAAACTATTAAGAAAAATGTTTAAAGACGTTATATTTTAATTTTATTATTAAAAATAATTAAAAATTTATATTTTATTTATTTATATTTTAATTTTATTATTAAAAATATATATTTTATTTATTTCATCTTTTAAAAACATTATATGATTTGATATATGGTAATGAGTGTTATTGAAAGTAATTAAAAATATATATTGTATTTATTTCATCTTTTAAAAACATGATTTGATATATGGTAGTGATTGACCTCACAATATTAAAATTTTCATATTAATAAAAAAATTAATGAGTTCTTTTAAATATTATTTTATTTTTTTAATAAATATATAAAAATTTGATAAAAATTTAGAAATCATTATATTAATTTAATTTATATTGTTTTATACAAAGCCCCCTTTATGATATCCTCTATTTCTATTTATTCTACATTTTATAAATTAAAATATAAGAAAATTTAATTAAAACCCTTTAAACAATTATGTATAATTAGTATTTTATTCTTTATAATAAATATATAAAAATGGAGAAATTAGTAATATTTATTTATAAAAAAATTAATTAAAACTCTTTTAACAATAATGTATAATTAGCATAATGATGATTAATATAATTTATCAAAATGAAAAACTATTTAAAATTCTTTACAATTTTATTTTTATATTTAAAACTATTAAGAAAAATGTTTAAAGACGTTATATTTTAATTTTATTATTAAAAATAATTAAAAATATATATTTTATTTATTTCATCTTTTAAAAACATGATATGATTTGATATATGGTAATGAGTGTTATTGAAAGTAATTAAAAATATATATTGTATTTATTTCATCTTTTAAAAACATGATTTGATATATGGTAGTGATTGACCTGACAATATTAAAATTTTCATATTAATAAAAAAATTAATGAGTTCTTTTAAATATTTTTTTTTTTTTTAATAAATATATAAAAATTTGATAAAAATTTAGAAATCATTTTATTAATTTAATTTATATTGTTTTATACAAAGACCCCTTTATGATATCCTCTATTTCTATTTATTCTACATTTTATAAATTAAAATATAAGAAAAATTAATTAAAACCCTTTAAACAATTATGTATAATTAGTATTTTATTCTTTATAATAAATATATAAAAATGGAGAAATTAGTAATATAATATTATTTATAAAAAAAAATTAATTAAAACTCTTTTAACAATAATGTATAATTAGCATAATGATGATTAATATAATTTATCAAAATGAAAAACTGTTTAAAATTCTTTACAATTTTATTTTTATATTTAAAACTATTAAGAAAAATGTTTAAAGACGTTATATTTTAATTTTATTATTAAAAATAATTAAAAATTATATTTTATTTATTTATATTTTAATTTTATTATTAAAAATATATATTTTATTTATTTCATCTTTTAAAAACATGATATGATTTGATATATGGTAATGAGTGTTATTGAAAGTAATTAAAAATATATATTGTATTTATTTCATCTTTTAAAAACATGATTTGATATATGGTAGTGATTGACCTGACAATATTAAAATTTTCATATTAATAAAAAAATTAATGAGTTCTTTTAAATATTATTTTTTTTTTTAATAAATATATAAAAAATTGATAAAAATTTAGAAATCATTTTATTAATTTAATTTATATTGTTTTATACAAAGACCCCTTTATGATATCCTCTATTTCTATTTATTCTACATTTTATAAATTAAAATATAAGAAAATGTAATTAAAACTCTTTAAACAATAATCTATAATTAGTATTTTATTCTTTATAATAAATATATAAAAATGGAGAAATTAGTAATATAATCTTATTTATAAAAAAAATTAATTAAAACTCTTTTAACAATAATGTATAATTAGCATAATGATGATTAATATAATTTATCAAAATGAAAAACTATTTAAAATTCTTTACAATTTTATTTTTATATTTAAAACTATTAAGAAAAATGTTTAAAGACGTTATATTTTAATTTTATTATTAAAAATAATTAAAAATTTATATTTTATTTATTTATATTTTAATTTTATTATTAAAAATATATATTTTATTTATTTCATCTTTTAAAAACATGATTTGATATATGGTAATGAGTGTTATTGAAAATAATTAAAAATATATTTTTTATTTATTTCATCTTCGACAATATTGAAATTTTCATATTAATAAAAAAATTAATGAGTTATTTTAAATATTATTGTATAAATATTATTATTATTTTTTAATAAATAAATAAAAAATTGATAAAAATTTAGAAATCATTTTATTAATTTAATTTATATTGTTTTATACAAAGACCCCTTTAAGATATACTCTATTCCTATTTATTCTACATTTTATAAACTAAAATATAAGAAAATTTAATTAAAACTTTTTTAACAATAATGTATAATTAGTATTTTATTCTATATAGTAAATATATAAGAATGGAGAAATTAGTAATATAATATTATTTATAAAAAAAAAAAAATTAAAACTCTTTTAACAATAATGTATAATTAGCATTTTATTCTTTATAATAAATATATAAAAATAGAAAAATTAATAATATAATATCATTTTTTACATCATTTTTCTGAAATTTTATAAAAATACTAAATTATTTTAAAAATATATTCATAGTTGACATAAATATATACATTTATATCAATTTTTCTCTTTTGTTATACTGCAATGAGAGTCTATTATTTAAAAAATAAATAAACAAATACAAACAAATAACAATACGGTTTTAGACATATGAAAGAAATTAATGTTATAATATAAGAATATGTTAATTACAGCAATAATTCAAAAATCAGTTACACTTGGAAAAATGAAGATAAAATGTTAAACCATTTATTTTGATTCTACAACAATTGAGACTCATAAATTGATCTTCTAAATATGCCAAAAGTGAAGTCTGGAATGTGTAATTCATTAAAGGAATTAACGAGATGTTCCAAACATATATAAGTTCATTCATAGATTAAACATAACATAAAACATAAAATACATTGTAAACATTAAAAAGAAAATGAGATGAAAGAAAATAAAACATTAAGTAAACAAAATAGAATATGAAATAGGAGAAAATTATTTGCAATGAGAAATAAAATGTTAAGCTTCCATTACCTTGTATCTCCCTATTCTTTCTTGCATTTTCATTCTCGGAGGATCTTTCTTCTAAAAAGGTGGAGTATGCACAAAGGGCCACGAACCATTTCATCTAAAAGGATGGAGTATGCACAAATGGCCACGAACTGTGCTATAACAAGAGATTGTCAAAATAAGAACATCAAGCAACGATTGAATGGTAGTGTAAACTTTAAGTCTGGGTGCGATGAAATTTTCTCAATAATTGTGTCAATTGTTATGCTTCAACTATTTCGTGATTTCTTTATATTTAAAAAACTACCAATAAATGGATTAATAGTTATAGTGAAGAAATTTCAATGTAATATATTTTCTATATATAGAAATTCATTTTCATATCAATATTATATATTTCAAAAGCTTTTTAGTTATATCAATGGATGGAGAATTCAATTTGTTTAATAACTCTATAGATTTCGTTCATAATATCATTCTTCCATAGCAAAATCAAGATTTCCAACGGCTGTTTTTCACCACCATTCATTTTATTGTAAGATCAAAGATCTGTGGTTACAATTAATTGATTATTGTTATCTTTTGTGATTGCAATTTTGTTCATCAAAAATTTATGATTATTGCAGTCTTGTATAGCTTGGGATTCATCCCCACAACATTCCACAACTCAGGCTTCTTCTCTATAATGTACAATTCAAAAAATTAGGCTTCGGAGGTTTTACGTAGCAAGAGAATGAGCTTGTGAGATCATTGTGTTGACTCGACAAAGTGTATGCACCCTTGGATCATTGTATCCAAGGGTGTGTGAGTGTTTGTTGGATACTTGAACGTTGTTGAATAGTGAGTCAGGTGGTCGTGTGAGTCATTAAGGCAATGGTCATTGAAACACTTTTTCAATTGTTGTTCCTTCCCATGGATTTTCTTATTTCGTATTTCAAATTAATGTGGTCGTTTCATGGGACAAATTGTTTGGAATTGTAGGGTTTTTATTCTCACTTTCATATGTAACCAATTAATATATACTTAATTAAGTGTTGTCTCATTTTTTTAATTGAATGGCATTACATGGAAGTGGAAATATCCCACAAGCATAGGAAACTTGTGAGGGCATTATAAGTTGTATTGGAAGTGGAAATATCCACAAGCATAGGAAACTTGTGAGGGCATTATAAGTTTTATTTTGATGGTTGATGATGCTCCACTCATTTTATTATAGTCATTTGGAAGAATGCATACATATCAATGAGTAATGTTTCGTAATGAAAATTGTAGTCGAAGCTTGAACATATATTTATGGTGTTTGCTATTGAAGGCACATTTATGTGTTTTTTTGGTTAAAACATGGCATAGTAAATTGGTAACATTAATTATTTTCTCTGGAAACATTTTCAAAGATTATGTCATTATCTTAGCATACCATAGGTTGACCTATCATTATAAATAGGAGCAAAGTCACTTAAACTCGTTGATGATTTGTTATTATTGGCCTATGATGCCAAAATAGTAACCAAGCCTTGAACCCAAGCTTGAGCAAAGCCTTCATGCCCATACAATGATCAAAGAAACATAGTCTCGACCTTAATCATTTTTATATATTAAGTCAAATTGTATATCATCATGCAAAGCAATTGCACCAAAGACAAAACTCTCAATGATAAAGTATTGTGGATCTTGGTCTTTATTGCATTGATTTATATTGCGTTTTGTTAGCATATTGATGTGTGCTAGTTATAGTAGAAATTAGGTCATGCCTCTAATCCTAAAGAGTAGTTTTGCACTTATACTTGCATTAATAATAGAATCCAAGTAGCCATTGTAAAGATAAAGTTCTCTAGATAAGTCTAAGAATAGAGAACAAAAAAATTAATTCCACAAAGTATCTGGGTTGGTGTAGTATGTTGGTTATAAGACCCTCATTTAAAGACCATATGGTATTATAGAAACTGAATCCTTGACCATGACACAACTACCAAAAATTTTAAGAGAACATGGCATAGCAATGGGTAAAGTAAAAAGGGAAAGGTTGGAAAGCGTACAGGCCATCAATGTGTAGCTTCGAGAAGAGAATAAACACTTAAAGGAAAAGGCCTAGATGTATGATCAAAGATGTCAAAGAACTTTTAGACCTTGAAAATTTTGTTCCATTACTAAAGAACCAATTTTATGAATATCGAGACTCCCTCACTATGGATCTGGGTTGTTAGAACAAAATAATAAAATGCAGCTTCTGTAATTAGAAGAGGTGGTCATCCAAATGGATACCTGGTAGGAGGATAGGCTCTTTGATCATTCCCATTACCATAATTGCATTAGTAATGGTATTGAGCTTACCATAATTTTCTTGGTAATGGTAATTGAGCTTACCACATTTGTTAAGGAAAAATACATGGAAAATTTGACATTTTCATCAGAAGAAAAGGTAGTAGAAAATAAGGGTGGCATATCATAACCACTCCATCCTTCTTATGGTAGATTGTAGAAAATTAGTGGGGAGGAAAATGCAAAGACTTATTTTACTCCAGCACTTATAAGAAGTGATAAGAAGATAAAACAAAACAAGAATACAAAGAATGTTTGTCATTGTTGTAATAAGAAAGGTTATAGAGATGTCAATTTTCAGCATGCCAAAGAATGTTCCTTTTGCAAGGAGAAATGACATGTGGGGGCATCAAGTCACATGCCACAAGAAATATTATTTTCTAGGGAATAATGGAAAGTAAACTTTCTCAAACCAACAACAATTTCATTGGCACACGAAAAAAAAGAACTATCTCCAGGAATCCATACAATAATGCCAATAATTTTTTCCACCACTGCAATTTGAGTGGGAATTAAAGGGAAAGTGTTGGTGACTTCATTCATAGCTTCACCGTAGAAACTAAATCGCCAAGAGAAGTTTGTGGAGAGAAAAGCCTAAGGATATTAACAACTCCTTGCCTTAGCAACTCAAGGAGCAAAAGTTGTCCATGGAGTTGTAGCAACACAAGAGGTCAACCTCACCAATGAGGAAAGTAGTTGTTTAATCGAATGAATAAAGAGTAGAGAATAATCTCATGCATGGCATGCCATTACATTCATTCAAAAAAATTTGAAAAAAGACTCACTAATCGTTGAGCCACCTTACCCATGAGAAAACCATTTGGAACAATTTGTCGGTTAATGGAGGAAAGATAACTCATGAGGATTGTGTTGCACATGAAATATTATAATTAATTTATATTTTTGTGGAGATGGAGGGATTTGAAAGCATGTCTAACTACATAGAATTGGTTTCATCCCGTGAATCAATTGATCCTAATATAAGAGGGAAATCTACACTTCCTCTCATGGAATGGGTACATGATAGCAAGTTGTTCAAATCAAACTAAACAGGCACATACAAAAATTTGACTTGGTTTTCATTATCTATTAAGATAGGCATATCTAAGTCTAATAATACATGATAAATGCAAACCAAAAATGAGAGTGACTTTAAATTGAAGAGTCCAAATATAAAGATTGTGTAGCACTAAGAGAGTGAGAAAACTCTTATATTTCCAGGACAAGCAAGCCATGAACTAAGGCTAGGGGCATAGTGAGAATCAAAGCCGGTAGTTACAAGTTAAATTTAGAGTTATATATAAGATCCAAATTTGAAGCCATGTTCGAAAAAAATTAGACAAAAGGCACATTGATCCAAATTTATTTCATCTAAGATTTTGGAGAACAAACAATAAAAAGTGAATGGTTGTAAGTCTCAGTACTTGTAAGTGTAATCTAGTGATAATTTAAGGTTTGATTAAACATAAAGGAAATACAAATGTTAAAAATAAAATGATATGAAAGAGAGGGAAAACAAGAATTAAATAAAATTAAAATACAAAAATAGGAGAGAAAAGACTAAGGAATGGGAAATGAACGGTCGAACCTATTGACTTTCCCATTACACTAACTCTCCCTAATTTTTTATGTTCTTTCATTTTCAAATGGTAGTTTGGCCAAGGAGAGTATATGCAAAAGAACCTTGAGTTTCAATGTACCTAAATAATGTTAGAGTAAGAGCACTAAGCAACCATTAAATGCAGCATTCCCATTTGGATTTCCAAGGTAGACATTATGTCTTTGTGTTGAAATTTTATCATGGTTATGTTAATTGTTGTGCTTAAGTTATTAGTGATTTAAGAGTTTAAATTTTTGTCAGTAATTGGATTAATGATTGTGATGGAGAAGCCCATGGGAGGAAACTCCATTGGCCATCATTGTATTATGAAGTAATGTGTAATCTATGAGATTCAAGGTTCAAATTTATGAGTGAATCCAACAACAAAAAATGATTGCAATGAATTAAATCCACTGTAATACATTATATATACTCCAAAAATCATTTTCTTATAAATATTATATATTTCAATGGCTTCTTGGTTATGTTAGTGATGGGAGAATTCAATTTCTATCATAGCTTTAGAAATTTACTTCATAATTTGATTCTTCCTTAGAAAAATAAATATTTTGAATAGCTCTCTACTCCCCACCATCCATTTTATTCCATGATTAGAGATATGTGGTTGAAATTACTCTATTTTTGTACTTTTTTAGTAGTTATTGATTCATTCAAGAAAAAATTGGTATTTTTTGAAGCCTAACATAGCTTAGGCATCATTCCCAT
Organism: Pinus albicaulis; assembly: GCA_034641835.2. Taxonomy (NCBI): domain Eukaryota; kingdom Viridiplantae; phylum Streptophyta; class Pinopsida; order Pinales; family Pinaceae; genus Pinus; species Pinus albicaulis. Next base: position 948,202,940 of record CM076581.1, read on the forward strand.
GGCCTTAACACAACTTATAATTCTTCCCTGAGCTTTATGTAGTAACAAATTTGAGCTTGGGAGGTTGTATGTGGAAAAAGAATGAATTTGTGAGGACATACACATTTTCTAGGTGAGGTTAGAAGATATACACGGATCATGCAAGGTGTGCACACTCCTAAATCATTATATTTTTTCCTTAAGGGCGTGTGAGATGTAACATACCCTCTCCTAATCCTTACCATAACACCACTTAAGAGGAGGCAATTGCTAGGATGACCCAAGTTCTAAGGTGTCATTATGGAAATGGGGTCTAAGAAATTCAATCTCTTCAACCTGCTTAAAGAATGAATTTGACATCTTTGTTGTGTTCATATCGCGAAGAAAATTATGGTGATATAAAACTTCACCTCAATCCAACCTTCGGATCAAGAGATGTGACCATTACAATTTTGGTGAATTAGAGAGTGCCACATCAACGTCTTGCCCAAATGGAAACAACGTAGCTATTACCACCTAGCTAACCTCCCAGCACCACTTGGAAATTTTTTAGTGCCCATCAGACTCGTTCATGGTTTCGGTTCCCCATCGAACTACATATTATATGGACATATGTGTGTGTGTGTGTGTGTGTGTGTGTGTGTCTTTCTCCATCTCTTGGTTCTGTTACCCCAGCCTATTCCATTTTCACACTCATGAATTAATTTGAGATGATAATCTGGGATGACATGCCCTGTAGGACCACTTTTTGTGCCATTCAATGGGCTGTCGAGACCGTCACGAGATTTCCACCATGGATTTACTCATCTCATCCTACCCTTTTCGATTAAGCGCTTTGCCTTGTGCTCCTGGGAAATGGCCTCCGGATTTATGTGCCCTAGCGGGTCTACACTGTTGCACCATAAACACTTTCGATTGGTCCTAGGCCTTCATCTCACTGAAGACTCTGGTGGTCCACTCATGCCATGCTACCCTGGCCTATGTCACTCTGACATTCCTCTTACTCAACCTTTTTATGGGTTTCCAGAAAACGATACCTTCAAGGTGACATCGTCCTGGGTCTCCCCTTCAACCATTGATTTCTTTGCTTGATATCAAACAACCATTACACCAATTCCGCAATCGTTCATGTGTCACAATCCTATGGGCTAACAACTTGTCCCTCAATCCCACCTTCCCGCATCCCGATAAATCCTGCCATAACCATGAATAAGGTTTATATGGCTAAGGACATGACTTTTGTTGTGCCATCTGCAAAGGTTTACGACCATGACTCTGCCACAGTGGTTCTGAAAACGCTTAAACTCAAGAAAGAACTTAAACATTTCTATTTACACAATATGAAGCACGCACTAGTGCTATCCCTTCTGATATTAGGACCAATTCTGCTTCTTAAGGTCCTTAATGGCACAAACACATAACATGAGCCAGGAATGTGCCCATTATACCCTTCAAGGTTTTTAGTCTCCTTGGGCCCTCAATAACTTATGGGGAATAGGTCGATCTCAATATAGATGTCCTAAGGCCTCTCTTGAAGGACCAACCAGCATGACCAGCTTATAGCTACAACCAAAAGGCATATGATACCCAAAAGGCCACAAGGGAAACAACATTACTTAAAGAAACAAGGAATATTCACATTAATTCTGCTTACGAGCATTGACCAAAAGCACTGCCACTTAATTGACAATAATGCAAGCTTGCAAACATCTCATTTATTTGGACACGAACTCCAGGCATCTTGATACCAAAAGTGCCCAATATATGAATACCCATCTTGGAGTACCAATCAAGTTGGGCACCATGGTTATAACCAACCATTTGAGCAAGGACTTGCCTTGTCATCTTAACATCAAGACCACATATAGAATATGGTTCCAAACCTTAAAGGGTTCCACATCGATTCATACATAGCAGAGATGCCACTAGCGAGCATTCAATGTTCATGCCACACACAATGGTGTTACCTCATGCATATTGCACCCATACAGGTGGTTGTGTGTGTGTGTCCTGCATAGAAATAATTAGTACAAAATCACAACAACAGTGCACACAGGAATAACCAATTCCTAATATTATATTCTAGGCATCTGCAATACGTTTCCATGCTAGATCGACCTCCCTGGTCATTAACTTGAGTAAATTATCAGCCTAATGCTAGCGAATAAAAAATAAATACATGAAAACATAATAAATCATAAGTATATCTATCCTCTATGGCACATAGCTTAGCATTACACATGAATTCATTTCCTCAACATATCAATGCATTAAACCAGCATAGTGAACCAATACCATCACAGACATTATATCCAGTGCATTAAACATAGGAATAAAAATCAATGCATAAAGGTGTAAATATACTTATCTTATTAAAATGTACTTGGTAACTGATATTTTGACTTTGAATCTCACCCAACCATAGACAAGTTGCAACCAAGTCTTTCTTGGAACTATCACCCTTGACCAGATTCTATTGCTTGAGGTAGAGTGTTCTCAGAGGAGTTTCAAACCACTACTTCAACTGAAATAAGGTGTCTTGAGGTTGCCTCACCTCCACCCACCGGCTATCAAACCCAGTAAACATGTTGAACTATTTCGTTATCTTACAACCATCTTCTACTTAGGATATTACACTAATATTCTCCACTGAAACAGGGTGTCTCAAGGCTACCCTGCTTTGAACCACCAACTTGTCCAAGACGCCACATCAAGCAAGGAACACATTATTCCATGCAAAGGGACTTATAGATCAGTATCCCAACTTCTCTGAGGATGTAGACTCATAGAGTCTTAATTTAGCAGTAGATAGAGATATATAGTTAATAACATGGAGGTTTCATAAGATATGTTATATTTTGAAAGAATAAGAGTGAAATTTCCATTTCTCAAATGTTATCAACCAACAAAGTCTCAAGTGGATTTATCAACACTGTAAGGCACAACCACTACTCTGTGATTATCAGTTAACTAGCCTCTTGTTAGGGCCCTATATTACTACTATAGTCCCTTATTTTTGTTAATGTAGCCCCCTTATTGTTATTGTTTTACCCCTGTAGTCCCCATATTTTTATTATTGTGCCCTTACATTATTATTGTTAGGTCGACTAGGATTATATTGTGACCCCATGGACTCCTCTATATAGAAAGGAAGTTTTGTCATTTTCATCATCCAATAATTCTTCATTTATTTAATGTAAAGGAATTTTCCCCCTCAAAGAGGCTGATGTCTAAGGTGTTGATATATATTTTCTTCTATTTTGTGAGATAGTTTCATAGCATTTGGTATCAAGCTTTGGATTCTAGGGTTTCGCTGCTTTAAACAGTTCATCGTGGAATTTTTGCTATAAAAAAATTTCTACGAAGGTATAGAAGATAAAACAAAAACCATTTGCGCCAAAATATTGAGGAAATTTGTGGAAAATTTTCAGATCTTGGTTCGCAATATTTTCATAGATATGATCTGTGGAAGTTAGGTTTTTTGCAGGCTCCCGAATTTCATCTCAAAGAGGTGACCTTTGGAAAATCATCATAACTCTCTCTCTCTGAGCATCGAATTGGAATTATGTAAAAAGTGGCCGAAATTACACTGAATTTAGTTTCCTTTGTATCAATTTCAAAGTCGAAGGAGGAAATAGTGACATGTGGCATGCCATAAAATTTTGCTTTACTGAACCAGTCCATAATTATGCCATTTTGGCAGATTGCGCATAACTTTGCCTTGAAGAATCCAAATCAGGTCTGACTTGTGGAATTAGAAAGAAGATTCATAGGGCTACTAAAGAACCTAAGATAAAATCTTGGTGATCTGAAATTGCATATATACATCAGTTTTAATATCGAGCTCCTAAAATTCAAGAAAAAGTTGTGTATTTTTTTTTAATTGCACAAGTCTTGTTTGAAAAATCATTTTGAAGTGATTCCAAGGGAATATTGAAGCATATATATTGGTATTGGGTTCTAAAATTCCTCCTAAAAATAATTCAATTCCCATTAAGCCCTTATAAGGCTCTGCTATGACTCGTGAAGAGGAAGAAGTGCAACATGATATAATAAAATTACAAGACCAAGTGCAACAAATTTTGCTCTCACAAAATGTAACAAAAAATTAAATGGATGATTTGAAGAAAGGAGTGGAAGCTAAGAAGGATGGTTTGAAGAAATGCATGGAAGCTAAGATGGATGGTTTTAAGAATGGAATGGAAATTAATATGGATGGTGTGGAAGCTAATATGGATGGTATAGAAGGCAACATGGATGGTTTGAAGAAAGGCGTGGAAGCTAATATGGACATTGGTTTGAAGAAAGGTGTGGAAGATAAGATGGATGTTTTGAAGAATGACATGGAAGCTAAGATAGAAGGAAACATGGAATATTTGGAGAAATACATGGTAGGTTTGAAGGAAGGGTTGGAAAATTTTCTACAAGAAAAGCTTCCTAATGCCGAAAAGGTAGTAGAGGAAACTCACGATGAGAACAAAAGAAATGTTAATCATGGTTTCATAGACTCTAATGTTGGATTTAAGACCCACCATATTCCAAGGATAGATATGAGGAATTTTGATGGCAAGGATCTGATAACTTGGAGACTACAAATGGAGCAATGCTTTGAGCTCCATAGTATGCAAAACACACAAAAGGTACGCATTGCAACTTTATATTTAGAAAAAAAATCAGTTTGTATGGTATCGATGGCTTTCTTCTCATAAACCACTGGTCACTTGGTAAATTTTTATGGAGGAAATTACAGCACATTATGAGGATACAAAGAGAAACACCTTCTTTAGCCAATTGATAAATCTCAAACAAAATGGTTCAATGATGGAGCACATTGAGGAATTCCAAAAATTTAATATAAGGGTAAATAATATTCCATATGAACATAGGATTGATGTCTTCATAGGGACTCTAAAGGACAACATCCAATATGAGTTTCACCTTTAGGAACCTGATACATCGGAGAAGGCATTCAAGTTGGCAAGAACAATTATGGCGACAAGGAAGCCTACCACTAACAACTATAAATATGGAAGTGTTTCTACTCCTAGAATTCCACAACTTACAAGTTTGACACCACAAAAATTGGAAGAAACAATAGCAAAAGGGCTTTGCTATAGTTTTGATAGCAAATACACTAAAGGTCATAAGTGTGTTGAGAAGAAATTATTTTTTTACCCACCTGAATACCTATACCTGTTAGCCCTACTTGCTGAATGAATGAATGTGCTTAGCTTAGTGGGTACAACTATTTCCTTCTATTATCGGGACAGGATCAACCAACCTTACCTTACTTTCTTATTTACATAGATTTTGAAGAGGAGGAAGAAAAGAAACAAGAAACTTCAAAAGAAGAGGATATACACCAAGAACCAACCCTAGAGGAAGAAGAAATGAATTTGACCATATCTTGTAATGCATTGGTAGGAATTACCACTCCTCAAACTCTCAAGATAGGACATATCAAGAAGAAAAATGTAATAGTACTTATTGATTCGGGTAGTACCCATAATTTTATTCATTGTAAGGTAGCCAAGGAATTGAATTGCTTCCTATACCCAGCGCCAGAGTGTCAAGTGATGGTGGGAAATGGCGGAACTATAAATTTCTCTGGAAAGTGCCATAATATCAAGCTAATCATGGGGGAATATTTATTGAATAGTCCAATGCTTTCTATTTCAATGTGTGATGTTGATGTTATACTAGGAGTACAATGGTTACAATATTTGGGGACGGTAGCTTTTAATTTTTAAGAATTGGAAGGAAAGGAAGTTGAATTGCAGGGTATCGTAGGGAATCTGGGAAAGATAATATGCTCTAATGTCATGAAAAATATTTTGAAGAAATAACAACGAGACGTCATTGCACAATTATTCTCACTAGAAGTTCCAACATCAAAATCATCTATTTCTCTAGATCTCCAAAAATTCTTAGACAATCATTCCAAGGTGTTTGAAACTCCCAAAGGACTCCCACCTATTCGTGATTATGAGCATGATGTTAATTTGATTCCAGGAAGTGTTCCTCCAAACATCAGGCCTTACAGATATCCTTATATCCAAAACAGTGAAATTGAACTTATGATTGTAGAAATGCTAGAGGCTCGTATAATTCAACCTAGTCAAAGTTCTTTCTCTACTCTAGTAGTATTGGTGCACAAGAGGGATGGATCATGGTGCACGTGTCTGGATTATAGGGAGCTCAATAAGCTCACTATTAAAGATAAATTTACCATTACTGTGATTGATGAATTATTGGATGAACTATATGGAGAAATTTATTTCACCTAGTTGGATCTCCGTTTAGGATATCATCAAATTAGAATGAAGACTAAAGACATTCCGAAAACAGCATTTCGAACTCATGAGGGTTGTTATGAATTTTTTTTCATGACTTTTGGCCTTACGAATGAACCTTCTACATTTCAAGGGTTGATTAATTCCATTTTCAAACCCTTCCTTAGAAAATTTGTGTTAGTATTTTTTTATGATATACTAATCTACAGCAGTTCTTGGAAGGATCATATTCAACATGTTGAGAGGGTGCTCAAACTATTGGAGGAGAAACAATTATATGAAAAAAACTCCAAATGTTTCTTTGGAGTACAAGAGGTGGAACATTTGTGATCTGATTATGAATGTTAGTTTTGATGTGCTAATTTCAACCTCAGATACAAAATTTACTTGTTGATCTTATGCTTGAAATACATATGTTTCCTTGTTGCTTATGTGTGTCAAAGAAGTAATTAAAATTGAGTTTTATGAGTGAACTTAAGAGAATAAAGTATGAATTTAAAATTTTGAACAACAGCACAATAAATAACAGCAAACCATCACAATTTTTCCATTAAAATAGAGTTTTGATGAAGGAGTTAACCCCTCTTGAGCTACATCTCCTTGGTTTAGCTTCCATGTCTTAGGCTTCTATATTAGCTCAATAGTGCCCAAATTTCTATTTACATTTATCAAATTCTCCTGAAACATACTCCAATGAGTTCAAAATGTTGAAATATGTCATAAATGACTATTTATTTACCCAATTTTTCCTTCAGATGCTCTAGGCATGGCCTTCCCTCCCATGGCTGTAGGATTCAAATTTCTTCAAGGTGAAAAAAAATCTATAAACTTGCTCCTCTGCCTCTGAAACCTGTTCAAATGGATTCAGAGTATTCCAATCTACTAGGAATGACTATTCTTGAGCCAAAATTGGTCGAAAATTTCTCAAGATAATCTTCATTAAAGTTTCCCCTAGATTCTGGCTCTAAATCTGGAAAACTGCCAGTTAGCCCCGAAAAATCTAGAAGTGGCACCGGATTTGGAGATTCTGCAAAAAATTCTGCCATCTTAACTGTAGCATTAATTAATGGATAAGAAGCACTTAATGTGTGTTAATTTCACATTAATCCACGCTTAGTGGGAGCGCTTAAAACTGAGTTATATGGAGTGGTTCCATGAGGAGGAGGGCTAGCCTGCTCCTTCCCGTCGTCGGAGACTTCATTGTGCTTTAAATAGGTGTGGAGGGAATTCCTTTTCAAGGAACAAAGGTGTGGTCTGTTGGTGAAGGTGCTTGAGTTGAGTGGGGGAGGTCATGGGGTCGAACCCCGACCTCACCCCTCACATATGGATTTACACTCTGAATAAACACCCATATAAATAAATCTGAAAACCTTTGACAACGTGATATCCAAACTTTATATAATGGTATTTTCATATAATATATATTCCATCATATATTAAACCTTTCCGACTATTTAATATGATTCAAATGTAGAATAAGTTTTAGGCCAATCTATTAGAAATGATTATTCTTGAGCCAAAATTGGTCGAAAATTTCTCAAGATAGGCCTCATTAAAGTTTCTCCTAGATTCTACCTCTAAATCTGGAAAAATTCCAGTTAGCCCCAAAAAATCTGGAAGTGGCGCCCGATTTGTAGATTCCGCAAAAGTTTCCACCATCTTAATTGTAGGATTAATTAATGGATAAGCAGCACTTAATGTGTGTTAACTGCGCATTAATCTACGCTTAGTGGGAGCACTTAAAATTGGGTTATATGGAGCGGTTCCATGAGGAGGAGGGTTGGCCCGCTCCTTCCTGCCGTCGGAGACTTCACTACGCTTTAAATAGGTGTGGAGCACATTCCTTTTCAAGGAACAAAGGTTTGGTCTGTTGGTGAGGGCACTTGAGTGGAGTGGGGGAGGTCATGGGGTCGAACCCTGACCTCGCCCCTCATATACGTTTTTTCACTCTGAATAAACGCCCATATAAATAAATCTGAAAACCTATGAAAACGTGCCATCCGAACTTTATACAATGGAATTTTCATATAATATATATGCCACTGTATATTAAACCTTGCCCACTGTTTAATATGATTCAAATGCGGACTAAGGTTTAATCCATAATTTGAATATAAAAATAAATGTGGAATAATAAATGTATTTGCCACCAAAATACATATAACCAATTCGGATTTTAGACTTAGGTTAGAATAATATGTGTGGAATATAATTTAAAATTTGGAAATTAATAATAATATATATAAATATAATAATATATTATATGATATTTAAAACCATATATATATATATATATATATATATATATATATTAAAAATAATTCCAGCACCATGAAAATGCATAAACCCACATTCAACCTTGGAGGACATTCGGCAATTTTCACCTTCACAAACCAAACTGGTGAATCTCGCAGTAACACTTGTCACGGTCCCATTGGAAAAAAACTGAACAAGATTCTCTGCACACTGACTAGACTACCATGTCATTAGCCTATACCTGTTCTGCAATATTTTTAAAAAAATATGCATGTTCTGAACGGTTATTAGCATACCATAACTTCTCCATCTGAAATTAGTTTTCAAGGAAACGAGTTATGTTGGATTCCTGGCAACGGGTCGGTCGTTGTCGTTTTGGTTTCAAGCAATTCTGAGCAATTTCATTTTTGAGCTAAAATACTGAGCCTCTGATCAATCTGGGTCATATTGTATCTCAGGAGGGTGTTAAGGTAAACCCTAAAAAAATTAAAGCCATTAAGGAATGGAAATTCCCCACAACCATAAAGCAGTTGCAAGGATTTCTCAGGTTAACAGGGTATTATCGCAAGTATGTTAAGAATTATGGGAGAATAGGAGCTCTAACAACATTATTGAAGAAATATGCATTTTCATGGACTCCTGAAGCAACTAATGCCTTTGAACATCTTAAGGAGGCAATGTGCCAAGCACCAGTCTTAGCTACGCCAGACTTCACAAAAACCTCTATTGTGGAATGTGATGTCTCGGGAAATGGAATTGGTGTTGTTTTAATGCAAGAAGGAAGACCCATTGCTTTTGAAAGTCGTCCAATAAAAGGAAAGTATTTACAGAAAGCTATTTATGAGAAGTAAATGTTGGAAATACTACATGCACTAAATAAATGGTGACCTTACCTAATGGGAAGACACTTCAAGGTAAAAAATGATCATGATAGTCTTAATACTTTTTGGAACAAAGACTATCTTCAAAAGAGCAGCAAAAAGTGGGTCACAAATATGTTGGGTTATGAATTTGAAATCATCTACAAAAAATGGAAGCTAAATGTTGTTGCAGATGCACTCTCAAGAAAGGATGAGGATGTGGAAGCATTGCTTTGTGCCATTTCTATTATCCAACTAGATTGGATAACTGAATCAAGGGAGGAATGGAAGAATGAAGAAGAATTATGGACACTCATTCAAAATTTGCAGCAAGATCTTAGTACATATGATACATTTAGTTGGAAAACATGATTCCTTATGGTACAAATATCGCTTATATATTTGTAAGAATTCTGAACTAAAACAAAATATTCTTTTGGAATTGCACACCTCTCCCTTAGGAGGACACTCAAGATTTTTAAAAACTTACCACAGGGTGAAGAAAGATTTTTTTTTTTGGATGGCCTTAAATCTATTATTCAAAAGTTTGTGGCGGAATGTTTGGTTTGTAGATATTACACCAATGGATTCAATCTGATCATGCAATGTACTAAAACAAGATATTGGATCCTTCTACAATATTTGTGGAGTATAAATCACAATCGCTCAATCACATGAAAGTAAGAGAAAGAAGTAAATCAATCTCACAAAACAAGATTTTCATGGGGAAAGAAACTGCTCAAAACCCCTCTATCTTTATTGTATAATCATCCAAGGAATCATGAAACAATACAATGCATGTATGCTCACAAGAACCTCATACACTCTACCAATCGTCTCACACTGATCTAGGCAAAATTGGACAAACACATAGCCAATTTTCAGCCCACCTTCAACCTTCTTTGCTCACGCAATCCCTAGATAAAATAATTCATATTAAATAGGAATTCCAACCTTCCTTGACTGCACAATCCATCATGGGCATCTTGTGGCTTTATAACTGCACCTGGGCATGCAGGTATTAATAGTAAATCATCAGCTACTTGGTAGATCACTACTTGTGAATTAAATCTAATATAATTCACTTGACCTTCCAGTAGCTCATCACTCAGTTAGATATAGTTAAACTAATTTTAACTCAATTAATTTGAGTTAACTAATTACACTCACACCACACTAGTGCTACAACTACAACTGGACCCTGTAAATAATAGAATCACTCTACATGCCTCACCTTTGACCCTCAACTCGAAATTCTTGAGCTAACTAAGTCTATCACACTTAGTTAACTATTACAAGTTGTTATGAGATAGGATTACAATTTATTGTCCAATATATTTAAGGGATAAATAAATTAGATGCCCACATTTAGCAATAATGTGTCATTGAATTCCTCACTCATGTCTGATTGGAATCCCACACTAGCATGTGGTGCATTTTCTTGTTGATTTTTAACACTCCCTCTCAACAAGAAAGGGATTATCAACTACCTTGATCTTGCCTCTATGGTATTATAATTTTCTCTTTTCAAGCGCCTTCGTCAAGATATCTGCATCCTGATCTTCTATGGGAATGTACTGTAACAACATAATGCGCCTCTGAAAAGAATCTCTGAGATGGTGGTACCATATGTCAATATGCTTGGACCTGTCATGATATACTAGATTAACTAAGAGTTTTATGTAACTCTGGTTATCACAGTGTATCACCGCCAGATCCATCTAAAGACCAAACAAACCAAAAAGTATCTTCCTCATCCAGATGGCCTCGCATGCAACTTGACTAGTTGTCATGTACTCTACCTCAGCTGAACTGAGTGCAAATTATCTCTGCTTCTTGTTGTACCAAGAAATTGTTGTTGATCCTACGCTGAAGATGCCCCCTGATGTGCTCTTCATGTCTGATGGACTATCTATCCAATCTGCATTGGTGAAGCCTTGAAGCTTCACTCCCTCTGTCTGTTTGTATTGTAGTCCATACTCTATAGTGCCCGTGAGATATCTCAACACATGCTTCCCAGCCTTCAAAAAGAGCTTATTAGGCTTAAGCATAGCTTGAATAAGGTTGTTAACTGCATAGCATATGTCTATTCTTGTTTTCACCAAATACATAAGTGAACCCACAAGTTGTCTGTAAACAGTAGCATCCACTACCTCACCTGAAGTAGCATCCTCCTTCCTCCAGTTTCCTGCAAGAGGAGTCGCCATGGTTTTTCTGCCCTCCATGTGGAACTTCCTCGGAATCTCCTTGGCATAATTTCCCTGAGATATGAATAGCTCCCCATATCTTTTCCATATTTCCAAGCCAAGGAAATAGTGCAAGAGCCCCATGTCCTTCATCTCAAACTCTCTTACAAGATCGTCTTTGCAAGAAGTTGTGAGCTGCTCATCACTTGTCACTATAAGATCATCAACATAAAGTACAATAATAAAAATCTTATCATCAACCACAATATGATATAGATTCACATCCGCTTCACTCTTTGTGAAGCCCAACCTGATGAAATAGTTGTCGATCCTGGTGTACCAAGCACGAGGTGCTTGCTTCAGCCCATATAGTGCTCTCTTGAGTCTGCACACATGTAACTCCCTATCAAAGGTCTCAAAACCTTATGGCTGATCAATGTACACTTCTTCCTCAATAACTCCATTTAGAAAGGTTTTCTTTACATCCATCTGATGTATCTTCCATACCATCTACGCTGAGAGTGCAAGGATGGATCTAATCAATGAGTACCTTGAAACTGGTGCAAAAATATCCTCATAGTCAATCCCCTCCACATGTGATAATCCTCGGGCCACAAATCTAGCCTTGTATTTCTCCACACTCCCATCGGCTTCTTACTTCACCTTGTAGATCCACCTGGATCCAACCGCTGACTTCCCCACTAGTCTCGGGACCACTTCCCATGAACTTTTTCTAATAATGGAGTCATAATCCTCAACCATGGCATCAAAAAATGTTGGTTGTTGCATTTCTTCCTAAAAATGAGATGGTTCTTTCACAATACACTCACTCATAAGAGCCATGTATCAAATAAACATGTATGGGGACCTTCTATACCTGTGTTGTCATGTAGGTGCACCTACATGCTCTATCACATCTAGCATCAATTTTTCAGCCTCTCTGGTGTGCTTCCTACCATTTCTGGTGGATGGCTTTGCATTAGTGGTTTCTACCACTCCATGATCCTCTACTTGTGGTTGCTCCACATCTTGAGGTTCATCCTTTGGAACTAAGAGTTCCTTATCTGCATGCAAGTCAAGCTCTCTCTCAAGGGACAATTGCATGGCTTTCTCCTCATCAAATTTAACATCTCTCCTGACAATTTCCATCCTATTAGCAGGAAAATACACCTGAGAGTTGTGGGGAGTATCATTGTACCCCACAGATATCCCAACCTCTGATGTTGATTCTATCTTCTTCCTAGCATATTTGGTCACATGGCAATAGACAGATGAGCAAAAAATTTTAAAATCTGGAAAATCTGGTTTCTTACTTGAAAAATCATCCTTTGGTGTACTCATGCCAAGTATCTGATGAGGACTATGGTTCTGCACAAATACCGATGTGTTGCATGCCTTTGCCCAAAAATGAAACGGTAGGCCCTAATCATGTAACATAGCTCGTGTTGCTCCCAAAATTGTTATGTTCTTTATTTTTGCAACCCCATTATGTTGTGGGTTATGATGTGAAATAAATTCTCTATGAATCCCTTCTTTGGCACAGAATTTCTTGAATTCATTAGAGATATACTCACCACCATTGTCGCTACTTAGATCCTTCGCCTTCTTCCTTGTATCTTTCTCTTCCAATGCTTTGAACTCACAAAACTTGGAGAACGTCTTATCTTTCTTCTGCAGAAAGAAGATCCAATACTTTCTAGAAAATCCATCAACAAAAATCACATAATACTTGTGCTTTATTGTGGAAGTTTCGAGAATGGTCCACACACATTTGAGTGAACTCTCTCAAGGATTTCCTCTTCTCGGTTCTCCTTCTCATGAAAGGTCGCCTTTGTATACTTCCCCATGGTACATCCCTTGCATGTGTCTATCTACCCAAGAGTACCCTTTGGAATACTTGTAGAAATCTGTTGCATGATCCTCAAAGCATTGTGGTGTATATGGCCCATTATCCTGTGCCATAACTCACCTGTATCTCGGATCACTGCCTCCCCTGCTTTACTGCTCAATTTTGTGAAACCATCTACATCAAGTTTTTATAGTTTCTTCACACAGACCCCAATATTCTTTACCTATCCTGTGGCTTTGTGACAAAGGAATTCATTTCCTTCACTAAAAACCACATAATATCCAAGATCCTCCAACATAGCAACTAAAACTAAATTCTTTTTCAAGCCTAGTACATGCATGACATCTTTTAATATGAAAGGTTTACCTAAATTTCTCTGGAAAGTAATTGTACCAATCCTGATAGCACTATACCTCCCGTCATCACCCATCTGGATGTGCATCGGAAGATCCTTCTCCTCCAAGCTACTAAATATTTCTTTGTTTCTTGTCATGTGGAAAGATGCTCCATTATTCAAGTACCACATATATCATATCATAGTTGACACCATGCATACGATGAGAGAGAAGTTCAACTCAAACTGTGAAGCCAAAGCTTCACCCGTTGTAGCTCCCAGAGACTTCTTATTATTCTTCTTCTTTTGTGGACAATTTGTGGAATAGTGTCCATGATCATGGCAGTGAAAACATTTCACCTTTGACATGTCACGCTTCTTTCCTTCTTTTTCGGTCTCAGATTTCGAATAGGACTTCTTCCCCTTCCCCTTCTTTGCCTTACCAGCCAAGGCATAATGTTCCTCATCATTTTTTTAAGTCCAACAATAAATTTCAGCACTTACACTAGTGTGGGACTAGGAGGTCCAAGAAGCACCTACACTAGTGTGTGACCACAGGTCTTACCAGCACCTACACTCATGTGGGCTAAATTTGGTGCATGTCTATTTTAGTTATCCATTAATTAAGGCAGACAATAAAATGTAATCTAATCTCAAAATAACTTGTAATAGTTAACTGAGTGTGATAAACTTAGATAGCTCATGAATTTCGAGTTGAGGGTAGTTGGCGAGGTATGCAAAGTAATTCTAGTTGTAACAGAGTTTAAAGTGCAGTGGTGCATTAGTTAATGCAGGTTGTAATCAATTTAACTCAGTTAAGTGAGTTGAAATCAGTTGCGCTAGTTGTAACTGTTTGATACACTAGTGAGAGATCAAGTAAATTAAATATTATTTAATTCAAAATCAGTGATCTCACATGTAACTGAGGATTTACTGTTATTAGTTGCATGCATGTCAGTTCCAGTGGAGACCCAGTTGAGATCTAGGTGAAAGGGATATTGAATATCAGTTGTAGGATTATTGGGTTGCACCCATGCAACCAAACACCCATTGGATTGCCAATGATCCTTGCGCATTCAAGGAAGGCCAAAATTCCTAAATAATAGGGATTTCATTCCATATGAATTGCGCAAGCAAGGCAGGTTGTTTAGAGGTTGAGAATTAGCTAAGTGTTGGTCAGTTTTGTCCAGTACAGTGTGAGACAGTTAGTTGAGTACAGGAGGATCTTGTGAGAAGATTTATATGTAATTGTTTCATGTATCCAAGCTAAATATACAATAGAATATAGTGGGGTTTTGAGCACCAATCTTTCCCCGTGAAATTATCTGTGTTATGGTTTGATTGATTCTTCTTTGCTTCATGTGATTGGCGATTGTGTTTTTAATTCCGCAATTGATTTGTAGAAGTGATTCAGTATCTAGCTTTAGTACATTGTTAGATCGGATTGAATCCATGATATACATATATGTTCTACAATTTTTACATGGTATCAGAGCACAGGAAATCACAATAGTGGAGGAGGAGTTGGGTTTGTGACTGAATAGAATTCAAATTTGCAGAAGACTTTCTTGGTGCTACAACTGATTCAGGATCGAAATGGCTTTCAATGGATTGATATTGGAGTATGCACTCGAGGAAAGCTCTAACTATATTGCTTGGAAAGACAGGATGGAGGCAGTACTTGAAGACAATGGCTTGAAGGAATTCATTGACAATGAACATTAGGGGAATCTTGAGGTCTAAAATGGGCCTCCTAAGGAAATAATAAAATAATAGCCAAACCAATAAAATAATATTTATGAATTTTCAATTCACTTTTTGCACAACAATCCATGTAACCATAGTTAAATTCAATTCAAAAGTTGTACCAAAATAAAATTAATAAAAAAATTGTATTTATGTGACTATAAATGAGAATGAGCTTTACAAGAAAAAATCATTATCATTGAAAAACTAATGCATTTGTCCTTTGTACTTAAATAACTTAAAATAAAATATAAATATAAATTTATAAATTCTTAATTATATTATATGCTATTAATTAAAATTTATATTCTTTAAATTGTATAATAACATGTAATTAATATACTATATAAATATAATATAATATAATATAATATAATATAATATAATAAATGTATAAGGATATGCATTGTTTTCTTTCAAGAAACATGAAATGCCAATCATATATTTTTATTCAAAAAGTGTGAAATTACATTTATTATGAGTACTTTACTTTGACTTTAAAAGTACTTAGATCACTACCATGGTTAACCATGAGTTTTTATCCACCATTGAGAATGTGACAAGTAAGTACCTTTAACTCAAGTAATGCCACCTCAACCATTAGGGATGATGTCATCCCCTAAAATGTGATTGGTTCTCATAAAGTGAATTTTGATTATACATTTTCCTTAGGAGGCCCATTTTAGACCTCAAAATTCCCCTAATGGTTCCTAAACCTGACGTGACAGATGTTGAAAATCTTGATGCATGGCAAAATAAAGTGGCAAAGGCGAGGAGGATCTTACTGGAGGGAGTATGAGACCACATTATCTCAAGTCTCCATGGAAAAGTGAAACCATATGCTATGTGGGAAGCTTTGAAAGAACTATTTTGGAGCAGCGGTGACCATAGGAAATTGGCACTTAGGGATAAACTCAGGAAGATCAAGATGGAGAAAGGCGACTCCATGCCAAAATATTTAACAAAGTTTGTCCAATGTCAAGATGAGCTGGGGATCATTGGCATTACTATCACTGATGATGGTTTGGTGACCCTATCTCTTCTAGAACTTCCCAAGGGTTGGCATAGTTATCAAGACTCTGTCAATGGAAGGGAAAAGCTGCTAGATCGGGAAAGATTTTGGTCAGATTTGGTGCAAGAGGAGTTCAGACGGAATACCAAATATGGATCTTCATACAAGAATGAAGATGAAGAATATTTTTCTTTGGCTTCCAAGGTGAAGAAGGGGAAAGGAAAGAATTTCCATTCCAAATCTGAGTCCAAAGATGGTAAGAAGAGTGGCATGTCCAGAGTGAAGTGTTTTCACTATCACGAGCATGGGAATTATGCTACTAACTGTCCACAAAAGAATAAGAACAAGAAGGCTTCATGATCTGAAGTTGGTGAGGCTTTGGCCTCGTAATTTGAGCTTCAATTCTCTCTCATTACATGCATGGTGTCAATTGAAATGGGATCTGTGTGGTATTTGGATAGTGGTGCATCCTTTCACGTGACGAGAGACAAGGAACTTTTCAGTAGCTTAGAGGATAAGGACCTCTAGATGCATATAAAAATGGGTGATGACAGGCGGTACAGTTCTACCGGGATTGGTACCATTACCTTCCAGATACAGTCAGGTAAACCCTTTCAATTAAAATATGTAATGCATGTACCAGGCTTGAAGAAAAATTTGTTCTTAGATGCAATGTTGGAGGATAGAGGCTATGATTTTGTTTTCAGTGAAGGAAAATATTTCCTGCGACACAAAAAAATAGGACAAGCCAAGAAGATTTGGATTCAAGTTAAGAATATCTATAAACTAGAAGTAGATGGTTGCGCAGCATTTATGGGTAAGGGGGAAAAAGTGGTGAGCTGAGATGAGGGCGATTTATGGCACAGGAGATTGGGCCATCTTCACCACGAAGCTTAAAAGTAATGCAACAAATTTCTACGAGTATTCCCAGGGGTACACTTGGGCAGTGACACACATGCAAGGGATGTATTATTGGAAAATATGTAAAGGCCACCTTTCATGAGAAGTAGAACTGAGCTTCGGGGATCCTTGAGAGATTTCACTCAGACATGTGTGGACCATTCTTTGTTGCTTCGACATCAAAGAATAAGTACTATGTGATATTTGTTGATGACTTTTCTCAGAAGTGTTGGATCTACCTCATGCAGAAGAAAGATCAAGCATTCTCAAATTTTCTTGAGTTCAAAGAACTAGTTGAGAAAGACACCAAGAAGCAAGTGAATTCTCTTAGAAGCAAAAATAGTGGTGAGTACATCTCCAAAGAATTCAAGAACTTCTGCAGCAAAGAAGGAATTTGGAGAGAACTCATAGTGCCTCATAACCCACAGCACAAGGGGGTCGCTGAAAGAAATAACAGAACGATTATAGGTGTAGTAAGAGCAATGTTGCATAATCAGGGCCTACCGATGCATCTGTGGGTGGAGGCATGTAATACAACGGTATTTGTGCAGAACTGTTGTCCTCATAGGATACTTGGCATGAGTACACTAGAAGAGGCCTTCACTGGTAAGAAACCTGATGTTTCACATTTTAAGATTTTTGGCTCATCTTTTTATGTGAATGTGACCAAAGATGCCACGAATAAGCTTGAACCAACAGCTAAGATAGGGATTTTTATGGGGTACACTGAAACTCCCCACAACTATCGGGTGTATTTTCCAAACAGTAGAATGATTGTTGTGCGACGGGATATAAAATTTGATGAGGAGAAAGCCATGCGATTGTCCCTTGCAGAGAGGGAGTTGGATTTGCATGCAGAGGATGAACTCTTGGTTCCTAAGGATGAGCCTCAAGATGTGGAGTAGCAACATGAAGAGGATCATGGAGTGGCAGAAAACACTCATGCAGAGCCATCCACCAAAAATGGTAGAAGGTGCACCACGGAAGCTGATATATTGAGACTTGATGTAGCAAAGAATGTAGGAGCCCCTACTTCACAGTGTAGACAGAGACAGTCTCTGGATAGGTTTACTAGATACATGGCTCTTATGAGAAAATTTATTGTGACAGAACTATCTTCCTTTTAGGAGGCAGAGTAGCAACCAATTTGGGTTGATGCAATGGTTGAGGAGTATGACTTCATTATCAAGAATAGTGCATGGGAGATTGTCCCAAGACCAGTCGGTACATCAATGGCTGGATCTAGATGGATCTACAAGGTAAAGCAAGTTGTTGATGGGAGTGTGGAGAAATACAAGGCCATATTTGTGGCCTGAGGATTCTCATAGAATGAGTGGATCGATTATGATGAGACTTTTGCACCAATTGCAAGGTACTCTTCCATTATATCCATCCTTGCACTCTCAGCGCAGATGGGGTGGTGCATTCATCAGATAGATGTGAAAATTGTGTTTCTCAATGGAGTTATTGAGGAAGAAGTGTACATAGAGCATTTAGAAGGTTTCAAGATCTTTGACAGTGAGTCACATGTGTTTCGACTCAATAAAGCATTGTATGGGTTGAAGCAAGCACCTCGTGCTTGGTACCATCGGATTGATAGCTATTTCACCAAACTGGGCTTCACCAAAAGTGAAGTTGATGCAAACCTGTACCAGATTGTGGTTGAGGGTAAGTTATTGATTATTGTACTTTATGTTGACGACCTAATTTTGATTGGTGATGAGCAGCTGATACACTCATGCAAGGATGATCTTGCAAGGGAGTTTGAAATGAAGGACATGGGACTCCTTCATTATTTCCTTGGTTTGGAAATATGGCAGCGGGATGGTAAACTTTTTTTTTCTCAAGGCAAGTATGCCAAAGAGATACTGGGTAAGTTTCACATGGAGAGCTGCAAACCCATGGACACCCCTATTCTAGTAAATTGGAGGAAAGAGGATGCTACTTCAAGAGAGGTAGTGGATGCTACTATCTACAGGCAGTTATTTGGTTCACTGATGTATTTAGTGAACACTAGACCAGATATTTGCTACGTAGTTAACCAGGTGAGTCAAGTTATGGTTAAGCCTACAAAGCTATTTTGGAAGTCGGCGAAGCATGTCTTGAGATACCTGAGGGGCACATCAAATTATGGATTATGGTACAGAAGGACAAGGGGAGTGAAGCTTCAAGTCTTCACAGATTCATATTGGGCAGGTAGTCCATCAGACAGAAAGAGCACATCAGGAGGGATCTTCAGCATAGGATCGACAGCAGTTTCTTGGTAGAGCAGGAAGCGGCGATCTATGGCACTCAGTTCAGTGGAGGCAGAGTACATGGTAGCAAGCCAAGCTGCATGTGAGGCCATCTGGATGAGAAAGATCTTGGTTGGTTTTTTTGGTTGTCATATGGATCTAACAGTGATACATTGTGACAACCAGAGTTGCATTAAACTCTAAATTAATCATGTGTTTCATGATAAATCCAAGCACATAGAAATTTTGTACCACCATCTTATATATTATGTAAAGAGGCGCATAATTTTACTTCAGTACATTCCCACAGAATATCAGGATGCAGATATTCTGACGAAGGCGCTCACCGGGAGAAAATTTGAATACCATAGAGACAGGAACGGAGAGAAGGATAATCCCTTTCTTATTGAGAGGGAGTGCTGAATTCCAACAAGAAATTGCAGCACTTACACTAGTGTGGGACTAGGAGGTCCAAGCAACACAGTGTGGGATCACAGGTCTTAGCAGCACCTACACTGGTGTGGGCTAAAATTGGTGCATGTCTATTTTAGTTATCCCTTAATCAATATGGACAATAAAATGTAATATAATCTCAAAATAACTTATAATAGTTAACTGAGTGTGATAAACTCACTTAGCTCATGAATTTCTATTTGAGGGTAGTTGGTGAGGCATGTAGAGTAATTCTAGTTGTAACATAGTTCAAAATGTAGTGGTGCATTAGTTAATGCAGGTTGTAATCAGTTTAACTCGGTTAAGTGAGTTAAAGTCAGTTGTGCTAGTTGTAATTGTTTGATACACTAGTGATAGATCAAGTGAATTAAATATTATTTAATTCACAATCAGTGATCTCACATTCAACTGAGGATTTACTATTATTACCTACATGCATGTCAGTTCCAATAGAGACACAGTTGAGATCTAGGTGAAAGGGATGTTCACTATCATTTGTAGGATTATTGGGTTGCACCCATGCAACCAAACACCCGTTCGATTGACCATTATCCTTGCACAATCAAGGAAGGCCAAAATTCCTAAAGAATAGGGATTGCATTCCACATTAATTGCGCAAGCAAGGCAGGCTTTTTAGAGGCTAAGAATTGGCTAAGTGTAGGTCATTTTTGTCCAGCAAAGTGTGAGACAATTAGTCGAGTACAAGAGGCTCTTATGAGAAGAGTTGTATGTAATTGTTTCATGTATCCATGCAAAATATACAATAGAATATAGTGGGGTTTTGAGCACCAAGCTTTCCCCGGGAAATTATCTGTGTTGTGGTTTGAGTGATTCTTCTTTGCTTCATGTGATTTTTTATTGTGTTTTTAATTCCACAATTGGTTTATTTAGTACATTGTTAGATAGGATTTAATCCATGATATACATATGTGTTGTATAATTTCTACATCATCAGCCTTGGATTAGGATCCATCCCTGGTATTCCTTCGAAACTCTTCTTGTACCAAATCCTACCATAGTCGCTCCCAATCTGGTAACTTCCCCCTCCCATCCACAGAGTCTTGGAAACTATGCCAACTCTTGGGAAGGCCTAGAAGTGCTAGGCTCACCAAGTCATCATCAGCTACAATAATCGCAACACTTCCATTCTCATCTCAACATTCAGTGAAGTTGTTCAAGTATTTCTGAATTGTGTCACCCTTCTCCATTTTTATTTTCCCGAGCTTGTCCTTGAGTGCTAATTTTTTGTGGTCACTGTTTCTTTGAAAAATATCTATCAAGGCCTTCCACATCTCATATGGAGTTTCCTTGCCATGGGGACTTGAGACAATATGATCTCGAACTCCCTCTAATAAGATCCTCATCACCTTTGCGACATTCTTCCTCGATGCTTCATGTTGCGCAACATCTGCTAGATTGGGTTCAAAAATATCAGTGTCAATGAACTCCTTCAGCCCATTATCCTCCAATACTACCTCCATCTTGTCCTTCCATGCAATATAGTTCAAATTTCCCTTGATTTCATATTCGATTCTCAAGCATATGAAAGACATCCTGGTCAGCTTCTAGCTCTAAAGAATGTATCTACAAATTTGAATATTGTTTAACACAAACTCAATTTATTCTCCACTATTGTGATTCCTGGTGCTCTCATACCATGTATAAATTACACCAATGGATTCAATCTGATCATGCAATGTACTAAAAATATATATTGAATCCCTCTAAAATATTTGCGGAATATAAATCACAATCGTCCGATCACATGCAAATAAGAGAAAGAAGTAAATAAATCGCATAACACAATATTTTCATGGGGAAATAAATTGCTCAAAACCCCTCTATATTTATTGTATAGTCAGCCAAGGAATCATGAAACAATACAATGCATGTTTGTTCACAAAAACCTCATACACTACCGTCTCACACTGATCTAGGCAAAATGGGACACACACATAGCCAATTTTCAGCCCACCTTCAGCCTGCCTTGCTCACGTAATCCCTAGGAAAAATAATTCCTATTAAATAGGAATTCAAACCTTCCTTGACCATGCAATCCATCATGGGCATCATGTGACTTTATAACTACACTTGGAAAGTTTGCTAATAATACAATTGATAGTTTACTTCCCTTTAACGTTTGTCTCAACTGGGTCGTCATCAGAATTCACATGCATGCAACTATTAATAGTAAATCATCAGTTACTTGGTAAAACACTACTTTTGAATTAAATCTAATTTAATTCACTTGACCTTCCACTGGCTCATCACTCAGTTAGAACTAGTTAAACTGATTTTAACTCAACTAATTTGAGTTAACTGATTACACTCACACCACACTAGTACTACAACTGCAAGTGGACCCTGCAAATAATAGAATCACTCTACATGCCTCACCTTTGACCGTCAACAGCTAACTAAGTATATCACACATATTTAACTATTACAAGGTGTTATGAGATAAGATTACAATTTATTATCCAATTTATTTCAGGGATAAATAAATTATATGCCCACATTTAGCACTAATGTGTCACCAAATTCCTCACTCATGTGTGACTGGAATCCCACACTAGTATGTGGTGCATTTTCTTGTTGAATTTCAACATGGTTTTCGAGTAAAATAAAGTTGAGACAATTAAGACCTCGGGTTTGATAGAGTCTTTATGCATTCCAAATCAATGTTGGGAGGAGGTTTCAAAAGAAATTATCACAGGTTTACCTAAGTCCGAAGGAAAGAGTATCATCATGGTGGTAGTTGATAGGCTTACCAAGTATGCACACTTTTTTGCATTATCTCATCCATTTAAAGCGAGTACAGTTGCTACTACATTTATGGAAACAATTCAAAAGCTACATGGAAACCCAAAGATTATTGTAAGTGATAGAGATCCCATTTTCACTAGAAATTTGTGGACGGAATTATTTTCTTGTTTGGGTACTCAACTAGCTCATAGCTCATCTTATCATCCTCAATCTGATGGGTGAATTGAGATAGTGAACAAACATTTGGAAGGATATCTTTGTTTCTTTGTATCTGATAAACAAACACAATGGGTCAATTGGTTACCTCTGGTTGAATGGTGGTATAACACTTCCTTCCACGCTGCAGCAAAAATGACCCCATTTATGGCACTTTATGGATATCATTTGTCATCTATCACATCATATTTAAGAGAAAATTCTAAGGTTCAAGCAGTGGAATATCACATCGTGCATCGACAACAAGTTCTCCAACTCTTAAAATATAATCTAAATTTGGCACATAATCGAATGAAACAACAAGTAGATCAACATCACAGTGAGAAAAGTTTTGATGTAGGCGACTAGGTATTTTTACGGCTACAGCCATACAAACAAATGTCTCTCAAGCAAGCTAAGAAGGATAATAAATTATCGACAAATTATTATGGTCCTTACAAGGTGTTGCAAAATATTGGTACTATGGAATATAAATTGGAGCTTCATGCATATTCCCGAGTGCACCCAGTTTTCCATGTTTCATGCTTAAATAAGGTTATAGGTGACAAAAATCCGGTTCAAACAATATTTCCAGAACTTGATGAGGAAGGAAAAGTCATATTGGAACCTGAAGCAGTCACAGAAACAAGAACTCGACAGCTACAAAATTGATCAATTTCAAAGTATCTCATCAAGTGGAAGAACTGACCCACTAAAGATTCCACATGGGAGGATGAGAATTCTATACAAAAGCATCCATAACCACTCAAGTGTTGAGGACAACAGTTTTTTGAAGGAGATGGGCATGTTAGGGCCCTATATTACTAGTGTAGTCCCTTATTTTTGTTAGTGTAGCCCCCTTATTGTTATTGTTATACCCCTGTAGCCCTCATATTGTTATTATTGTGCCCTTACATTATTATTTTTAGGTCGGATAGGATTATATTGTGACCCCATGGACTCCTATATATAGAAATAAGGTTTTTTCATTTGTATCATCCAAGAATTGTTCATTTATGTAATGTAAAGAAGGTTGCCTCCTCGAAGAGGCTGATTATTAAGGCATTAATCGATATTTTCTTCTATTTTGTGATTTGGTTTCATAAAACCTCTTGGGTTTTCTAAGTTGGTTATCATTAGAGTTACACTCTTCTCCCTGAATTCTCTCAATCGTGATATCTACTCTTCCCTCTCAAAAATTTTCCTTTCTCTTTCAAGAGCCTCACATCCTCCCTACCTTTTCCTTTGTTCCCTTCCTTTGCTTGTGTATATGAGTTGTGAGTGATTTTCCACATACCTTTTTTCCTATGCTTCTCTGGTCAACTAGAGCCTCTTAGTCTCTTTTTTTTTTTCTAACAGTAGCCTCTCGGACTCCTCCTTTCCTTAGTGTGCACCCCCTCTCCTCCTTCGCATGCAGGAGAATGCGAATAAAGAGAGGGTCCCCTTCCTACAGCATGTGGGATAATGTGAATTGAGATAATGCTCCCTCCTTCCCAATTTTTCTTCATTGTAACTCCCTCTTCCTTCTCAACCACGATGGTTCCATAATTTTCCTCAGTGGTCTACGCGAACCAACCACCTTGACAGTGCAACCCATACTTCCTAATTATTTTTGTCCTTCCTTGCTTGTATTGTTTCCTAAAGAGACATGGTCCTATCATTCATTTTTCTAGATGAATTAATACAAAATCATGTCCATTAAACCACTTAGTTATCCCATGACTAATATTTAAACCAACTAACTTCATCAAGTAATCTCCCTTCTCAAGCAATGAAATGTGTATCCCTTTCTCAACCATTTAAAATAATTACAATTATTTACAAAATGGAAATGTTAACTAGTGGATGTTACACGAGGGTTGGATGGACATTATAATTTTATTGAATGGGGAGCTAGGTGTTCAAGTGAGCCATTAAGGTAATGGTCATCGAAACCATAAACTTTCTCAATTTTTTTTCCTTTACATCAATTTTGTCATATCATATTTGAAATTTGAATTTTGTGGTCATATCATGGGGCAATTGTTAGAAAATTAAATATTACAAAGCAATGCAACACATAAAATATGCGGAAAATAAAAGCATAAAAAAAACATAAAACTAGAGAGACACAGATATACGTGGTTCACCCAGTTTGGGCTACGTCCACCCCGAACAGCCAGTCCTTCCTTTCTATTATCCAACAAAAATGAAGAGACAAAACCTACAGCAAATCCGCTGTAATATCCTATGTTCTCTCTCACAGTCTCCCTCTCTGTTTCTCGCTCCGAGAATACACACACACACACAAATTACAATACAATGGCCTCATAAAAGCGAGGGGTTGCCTTCTAGGGAAAAAATCCCTAAACTAAACATAACTTCTATCGTCAGATCATTTGCCTAATGAACGGCCCAGATTGACTAGAAATTACTATATTTTTACAAGGCAATTTTACATCTCTCGTTTTAGAGCGGGGCGCCTACCAAAACCCCTCGCTAGGGGGGGGGGCCCGGTGCGGCGTTGTCGCCCCCCGTGGACCCCCCACGGCAGCGATTAATTACGGGCAGCGTTGCCACCCCTTTTAAGGTACAGGGGTCCAATGTTGTGATACAAAGTAAACAAGATAATCAGGCTCCACACCCAACAGCAATTTTTTTAAAATTATATATTTTTATCTTATTCTCACCTTCCTATGAAAATATTTTATATATGTTTGATTAAGTGTTGTTGATATTCAACAAGAAAATTTCAGCACCCATGCCTAGTTACATTAAGCACCCAGACTAGGGTGGGGCCCATAGTACTATTTTTGGGTGCATGTCTATTTTGGTTATCCCTTAATTAAGATGGAAAATAAATTGTAATATATTCTCAATGTAAACTTGAAATAGCTAACTGAGAGTGATAAACTCAGTTAGCTAGCAGATTTCGAGTTAGAGGTAGTTGGTAAGGCATCCAAAGTAATTCTAGTTGTAACAAAGTTTGAAGTGTAGTGGTGCATTGGTTAATGCAGGTTGTAATCAGTTTAACTCAGTTAAGTGAGTTAAACTCAATTGTGCTAGTTGTAACTGAAGATACACTAGTGAGATATCAAGTGAATTAAATATTTATTAATTCACAATTATTGATCTCACATGCAACTGAGGATTTACTATTATTAGCTTCATGCATGTCAGATCCTGTGGAGACCCAATTGAGTTCTAGGTGAAAGGGAAGTTGACTATCAGTTGTAGGATTATTGGGTTGCACACATGCAACCAAACACCCATTGGAGTTCCCATGATACTTGTGCAGTCAAGGAAGGCAAGAATTCATATCTTTTAGGTATTTCATCCATCAGGGGTTGCACAAGCAAGGCAGGCTGTCTGGAGGCTGAGAATTCGCTATGTGTTGGTCAATTTTGCTTATGACAGTGTGAGACAATTAGCTGAGTACTGGAGGGCTCCTATGAGAAGAGTTTTGTATGTAATTGTTTCATGATCCATGTTGAATATATAATAGAAGATAGTGGGGTTTTTGTTGTAAGCTTTCCCTGGGAAATTATATGTGTTGTGTGTGATTTGATTCTTCTTCATGTTCATGTGATTAGCGATTGTGTTTTTAATTCCGCAAAATATTTGTAGAATAAATTCAGTATTTAACTTTATTACATTGTTAGATCGGGTGAATCCAAGATATACATGCATTTTTTATAATTTCTACACGGTATCAAAGCACAAGAAATTTTAGAAGTGAAGAAGGAGCTGAGATTGTGACTGGATAGAATTCGAATTTGCAGAGAGAATTTCTTGGTGCTACAGTTGATTCAAGATCGAAATGGATTTCAATGGATTGAGGTTGGAGTATGCACTCGAGGGCAGCTCAAACTATATTTCTTGGAAGGATGGGATGAAGGCAGTACTCGAAGGAAATGGATTGAAGGAATTAATTGACAATGATGTTCCTAAACCCGTTGTCGAAGATGCTGCAAATATTGATGCATGGCAAAAGAAAGTGGAAAAGGCAAGGAGGATCCTGATGGAGGGAGCATGAGACCATATTGTTTCAAGCCTCCATGAGAAAGCCACACCATATGCAATGTGGAAGGATTTGACAGATCTATTCCAAAGCAACAACGACCATAGGAAATTGGTGCTCAAAGATAAACTCAGGAAGATCAAGATGGAAAAGGGTGCCACCGTTCCAAAATATCTAACAAAGTTTGTCCAATGTCAGGATGAACTAGGGAGCGTTGGAATAATAGTTGCTGATGATGATTTGGTGAGCTTGGCTCTCCTCAAACTTCCCAAGAATTGGCACAGTTATCAAGACTTTGTCAATGGAAGGGAAAAATTGCCAGATTAGGAATGACTATGGTCAGATTTGGTGCAGGAGGAGTTCAGACGGAACACCAAAGATGGATATTCATCTAAGAATGAGGATGAAGACGATTATGCTTTGGTTTCCAAGGCGATGAAGGGGAAGGGGAAGAAATTCCATTCTAATTCCAAGTCCAAGAATGGCAAGAAGCAAGACATGTCCAAGGTGAAGTGTTTTCACTGTCATAAGCATGGGAATTTTGATATTAACTGTCCACAAAATAAGATGAACAAGAAGGTTGGAGGATCTGTAGTTGGTGAGGCCCTTGCCTCGCAATTTGAGCTTGACTTATCATTGATCGCATGTCTGGTGTCCAGTGAATTGGGATCTGTGTGGCATTTGGATAGTGTCGCTTTCTTTCACATGACGAGAGACGAGAAACTTTTCAGTGACTTGGAGGAGAAAGATCTCGAGATGCATATTGAAATGGGTGATGACAAGCGATATAGTTCTACTGAGATTGGTACCATTACCTTCCAGAGGTATTCAAGTAAACCCTTTCAATTAAAATATGTAATGCATGTACCAGGTCTGAAGAAAAATTTGGTCTCATTCACAATGTTGGAGGATAGAGGCTATGATGTTGTTTTTAGTGAAGGAAAGGTTTTCCTAGGACATAAAACAACAGGACAAGCCAAGAGGATAAGGATTCAAGTTAAGAATCTCTACAAGCTGGAGGTAGATGGTTGTGCAGCAATAATGGGCAAGGCAGATCAAGTGGTGAGCTGGGGTGAGGGTGAATTATGGCAGAGGAGATTGGACCATCTTCACCATGGAGCCTTGAAATTCATGCATCAGATTTCTACTGGTCTTCCTAGGGGTACAATTGCACAGTCAGAATCATGCAAGGAATGTACCATGGGAAAATATATAAAGGCTACCTTTCATGAGAAGGAAAACTGAGCTTCGGGGATCCTTGAGAAAGTTCACACAGACGTTTGTGTTCCTTTCTTTGTTTCTTCGACAGCAAAACATAAGTACAATGTAATATTTGTTTATGAATTTTCTCGTAAGTGTTGGATCTTCTTCATGCAGAAGAAAGATCGTGCATTCTCTAATTTCTATGAGTTTAAGGCACTGGTGGAGAAAGAGTCGAGGAAGCAAGTGAAGGATCTTAGGAGTGATAATGGTGGAGAATACATATCTAATGAATTCAAGAACTTCTACAGCAAAGAAGGAATTCAAAGAGAACTCATAGTGCCTCATAACCCACAACGGAATGGGGTCTCGAAGAGGAAGAACAGAACTATTGTGGGTGTAGCACGATCGATGTTGCATGATCAAGACCTACCAATGCATCTGTGGGCGAAAGCATGAAACACAACAGTACATGTGCAGAACCATTTTCCTCATAGAGTACTTGGCATGAGTACACCTGAAGAGGCTTTCACTGGTAATAAACCTGATGTTTCACACTTTAAAATTTTTAGCTCATCTATTTATGTGCATGTGACCAAGGACGCTAGGAAGAAGCTGGAACCAACAACTGAGGTTGGGATTTTTGTGTGGTACACTGAAACACCCCGTAATTATTGTGTGTATTTTCCAAACAGAAAAATGATTTTTGTGTGACGAGATATAAAATTTGATGAGGAGAAAGCCATGCAGTTGTCCCTTGAGAGGGAGCTGGAATTGCATGTAGAGGACAAACTGTTGGTTCCCAAGGATGAGTCTCAAGATGTGGATCAGCCACATGACAAGGTTCATGGAGTGGATGAAAACACTCATGCAGATCCATCCATCAGAAATGGCAGAAAGTGCACCATGGAAGCTGATGGATTGAGACTTGATGTTGTAGAGAATGTAGGAGCCCCTACTTCAAAACGCAGATAGAGGCAGTCTCCTGACCAATTTACTGGATACATGGCTCTCATGAGAAAATGTATTGTGACTGAACCATCTTCCTTTCAGGAAGCAGTGCAGCAACCAACTTGGTTTGATGCAATGGTGGAGGATTATGACTCCATTGTCAAGAACAATGCATGGGAGATAGTCCCAAGACCAGTCGACAAATCAGTGGTAGGATCAATATGGATCTAAAAGGTAAAGCAAGTTGTTGATGGGAGTGTGGAGAAATACAAGGCTATTTGTGGCTCGAGGATTCTCACAAATCAAGGGGATATATTATGATGAGACTTTTGCACCTGTTGCAAGGTACTCTTCCATAAGATCCATCCTTGCACTCTCAGTGCAGATGGGCTGGTGCATTCATCATATGCATGTGAAAACTATGTTTCTCAATGGGATCATTGAGGAAGAGATGTACATAAATCAGCCTGAAGGTTTCGGGATCTTCAACAATTAATCGCATGTGTGCAGACTCAAAAGAGCACTGTATGGGCTAAATCAAGAACCCCGTGCTTGGTACACTCAGATAGACAGCTATTTCACAGGGCTGGGCTTCACCAAAAGTGAAGCAGATGCAAACTTGTACTAGATTGTGGTTGAGGGTAAGCTATTGATTATTTTTCTTTATGTTGTTGATCTAATTTTGACTAGTGATGAGTATCTGATACACTCATCCAAGGAGGATCTTGCAAGGGAGTTAGAAATGAAGGACATGGGACTCCTTCATTATTTCCTTGGTTTGGAAATATGGCAGTGGGATGGTGAGCTTTTTGTGTCTTAAGGCAAGTATGAAAAGGAGATATTGGGTAAGTTTAACATGGAGAGCTACAAACCCATGGATACTCCTCTTCCAGGAAACCGGAGGGAAAAGGATGCTACTTCTACAGAGGTAGTGGATGCTATTGTCTATAGGAAGTTAGTGGGTTCACTAATGTATTTGGTGAACATGAGACCGGACATTTTCTACGCAGTTAACTAGCTGAGTCAAGTTATGGTAAAGCCTACCAAGCTATTTTGGAAGGCGAGGAAACATGTCCCAAGATACCTGAGGGGCACATCATAGTATGGTCTATGTTATAGACGGACAGAGGGAGTGAAGCTTCAAGGCTTCATGGATGCAGATTGGGCAGGCATTCCATCAGATAGAAAGATCACATGAGGAGGGATATTTACCATAGGATCAACAACAGTTTCTTGGTACAACAGGAAACAGCGATCTGTGGCACTCATTTCAGCAGAAGCGGAATACATGGGAGCAATTCAAGCTGCCTGTGAGGCTATCTGGATGAGAAAGATCTTGGTTGGTTTGTTTGGTTCTCAGATGGATCCGATAGTGATTCATTGTGATATAAGAGTTGCATTAAACTCTCAATTAATCATGTGTTTCATGATAGGTCCAAGCATATAGATATCTGGTACCATCATCTCAGATATTGTGTGCAGAGAAGTATAATGTTGCTTCATTACATTCCCACATAATATCAGGATGCAGATATTCTGACGAAGGCGCTCACCAGGAGAAAATTTGAATATCATAGAGACAGGATCGGGGTGAAGGATAATCCCTTTCTTGTTGAGAGGGAGTGTTGAGATTCAACAATAAAATTTCAACACCCACGCCTAGTTGCATTAAGCACCCAAACTAGGGTGGGGCCCACAATACTATTTTTTTGGTGCATGTCTATTTTTGTTATCCCTTAATTATCATGGACAATAAATTGTAATCTATTCTCAATGTAAACTTGAAATAGTTAACTGAGAGTGATAAACTCAGTTAGCTAGTGGCTTTGGAGTTATAGGTTGTTGGTAAGGCATGCAGATTAATTCTAGTTGTAACAGAATTTGAAGTGCAGTGGTGCATTGGTTAATGTAGGTTGTAATCAATTTAACTCAGTTAAGTGAGTTAAACTCAGTTGTGCTAGTTGTAACTAAAGATACACTAGTGAGAGATCAAGTGAATTAAATATTAATTAATTCATAATCAGTGATCTCACATGCAGCTGAGGATTTACTATTATTAGTTGCATGCATGTCAGATCCAGTGGAGACCCGGTTGAGTTCTAGGTGAAAAGGAAGTTGACTATCAGTCGTAGGATTATTGGGTTGCACACATACAACCAAACACCCATTGGATTGCGCATGATACTTGCACAGTCAAGGAAGGCAAGAATTCCTATCTTTTAGGGATTGCATCCAGCAAAGGGTTGCGCAAGCAAGGCAGGCTATCTAGAGGCTGAGAATTGGCTATGTGTTGGTCAGCTTTGCTTATGACAATGTGAGACAATTAGCTGAGTACTGGAGGGCTCTTTCTAGAAGAGTTTTGTATGTAATTGTTTCATGATCTATGCTGAATATACAATAGAAGATAGTGTGGTTTTTAGTTGTAAGGTTTCCCCGGGAAATTATCTATGTTATGTGTGATTTGATTCTTCTTCATGTTCATGTGATTAGCGATTGTGTTTTTAATTCCACAAAATATTTATAGAAGCGATTCAATATTTAACTTTATTACATTGTTAGATCAAGTGAATCCAAGATATACATGCATGTTGTATAATTTCTACAAGTGTTACCTCTTTTTTAATTATTGAATGGTGATGCATGGAAATGGAGATTAGCCATAAGAAAATTAAACTTGCAAGGGCATTGTGATTTGAATATTAATTGTATATGAAGCTCCATCCATTTCATTACAAGCACTTGGAAGAATTAATACATATTGATTAGTAATGCTTTGCAATGAATACTATAATTCAAGATTTAGTAGATACTTATGGTGATTGCAATTGAAGGTACATTGAGCTGAGTTTATTTTGTTGTCCAAACATTGCATAGTCAGTTAGGAGCATTATTCATTTTGTCTAGAAACAATTCAAAAGACTTTATATTATTATCTTAACAATAGATAGTGATTAATTATTAGTAATACAAGAAATCCACTTGAAATCATTGGTGTTTATTATTTTCCTATGATATTGAAGTAGTAACCAAGCCTTGAACCCAGGCCTAAGTAGAGCCTTCATTACCATACCACTCAAAGAGGCCTAAGTAGAGACTTCATTCCCATACCACTTAAAGAGGCATAAGTAGAGCCTTCATTCCCATACCATTCAAAGAGGCCTAATTAAATCCTTCATTCTAATACCACTCAAAGAGGCATAGTCTCACCTTTGATGATTTTGATGTATTTAGTTTAGTTGGATATCAATGTGCAAAGAAATTTCACCAAGGAAAAATCTCTTGGCAAATTATTTCTAGAGTCTTGGATTTTACTAATATAATTAGTATTGTGCTATCAGTTGGTTAATGTGTGCAAGTTTCAATTGAGAGCGAGCCATGCCTCTAACTATGAAGATTAGTTTCATAAACAAATTTTCATAAAAAAAAGGGTCAGTAGCCATTCTAAAGAAAATTCTCTACATAAGTCCACAAACATAGAATAAAAAATTAATTCTATAAAGTATCAATGTTGGTGAAGTGATTGAATTATGATTCCTTCATTTACAATCAAGTGCACATCCTCTATAAGGTAGATACACTTTGCTTGTTGGAGGATGGTGATTTCCAACCGATACTAAGAGTAGACAAAGCATTTGCTATAGAGAAGCACTCCAAATATAGAGATCAATTCATTCCAAAGTAGTTAAGACATTGTTTAAGAAATGCATTGTCCACAAGAAGTAATCAACTTCCAAAAATACAATTGACTTAAAGGATGGAAAAATGGACTTACAAGTGGAGGTTTGTTGGTTGCAATTGCTAAATCCAACTTGAGAGTCCAAATGTTTTGCTATAAATCAACTGTAACATACACAACATTGGATGAGGCATTGTGGAGCCTCACACACCAAATTTTGTAGGTAATTTACATTTTATTGATTAATTACTACAATCACAATGAAAATTACCCATCAATCCTACAAAGAATGATTATTAGCTAGAAATATTGGTGTAATTTTTCGCAAGAATCTATCCAAGTTAAAACTATTGGTGGTAATTGTTGGTGTGAATCAATTGAAATATATAATTCATTTTTTAGTCAATTAATATATTTGAATCCAATGCAATCTAAAGTGAAATTAATTTACAAAGGAGTGACAAGTGAAGTCAATTTTTTAAGAGTGGAATTGACTTCCATTAAGGAAGAAATCATTTTGACTATGAAGAGCTACAAATCAATTGAACCAATTGAACCAATTTCCAATTGAAAACAATAGACCATTTTGTTAAGATGAATGTTTAAGTGAGATGAATTGGCAATGTCCTAGTATTTGTTTGATAAATAAGGTATATTCACATAAGTAAAACACAAGGAAATCATTCACCCAAACGAATCGAAGATCAATACACCAATGTATTATGTGGTTAAAATGTTCCTAATTGAAATAAACCAAACAAAAGTGATGTCCAATATAATTTGAACTAAAAGTGATTGGTTAACACAAGTTAAACTTATACTAAGAATATCCTTTGAATTTTTATCAAATATTATACAACTTGTATTTGTAAGAATGGAAATATTTTTTCCAACAAATCATGTCACACGCAATTTAGATCATGAAATATGAAAATATGCATAATTTATAACACCCTAATATATTTAACTATTCCTCAAAGTTGTGTGATTATATATCCTTGATTTTTTCACCAAACATTATGAATAATCACTTAAGAGGAAAAAGTTCTTTTTATAAGAGAATCTCACACATTGAATTTGGATCTATAAACGAAAAGAATTTACCTATAAATGAAAATAATTTAAATGTGAAAATTTGATCACCTTGATTTCCCCACCATCTACTAAAATTTAAGATATTGAGATGTATTATTTCCAAAAAAATCAATCATTACATAATTTGAATCTCTCAATCAAAGTTACAATTGTGGAAAGTTAGTGTACTCCAAGGTGTCAATTGAAGAATCATTTACTCTTATGCCAGTTTTTATACACTAATTACTACGAACCACATAATAAACACTAAAAATGGTATATAAGGAAAGCATGGATATAAAGTATAAAAGTATGGCTTAAACTAAATTCCTAATAATTAAGAAAATATATCCTAGTAATCACATACAACTGCAAACTTTTATACCGATAATATGAGAATCGTCCACACTAATATTCAATTTTGAACCAAATTCTTACATCATAATAAACACACAAAACATCTAAGATGTTAGGAATCCCACAATGTAGACAAATCACCCAATCTAACACCACTTTTTTCGATGAACCAAATTCTCACAATGAAGAATAAAACATCAAACATATATTGGAAGCATGTGACACTCTGAATCATCCACTTTCATACCGCTTTATAAGAATTTAGATTCATTCAATCTAGCTATATGAATCTAAGCTCATGCATAATGTATCATGACTTACTATGTTTGGCAATTCTTCGACCTTAGTTTTGAAGCCTAAATTGTAGTAATTGGATACCCTTTAGTTCCCTGCCAATTCTATTGAATTTTTATGTGTTGTCATGAATGTATATTTAAAAAAAAAAAATCAATCGACAATTTGATTTGGTTCATTCTTGATCAAAAAATATAGCTACAAAAAATGTTTCATTTAAAATATTAGTGTGATAATCTTATACTCTACTACCAGTGGTTAATAATTACTAAAAAAAACTTTATGAATATTGAAAATAGCCTGTAAAAGTAGCAAGAATGATTCTAGAATATAAAAATAATGAATTACACTTATAATGCTCAATATAAGAAAATATTTCCCAATGAACCCCAAAACATTAGAATATTAATGAATCGCATCCAACAATACTTTGGAACCAAATTCTCAAAACAACAAATTAAACAACACCATCCATAGATGGGAGCACATTTTGATATGAAAATTATTTAGTCTAATAACACTTATAGTCCCTAAACAAGATTATACATACCAAATACTCCAGACATAGATGTGAACCACAATTTTCATGTAATAATAATAAAAGTGACAATATAATTATTATTAAGAGATAATGTCCCCATAAACACACCAAGATATAATACTAATAAAATGTAACTATGCCCTATGTTGTATCTCAAGAAACAATCCCTTGGTTGTGGTAAGGAATCAGTTCTTAAGACATTTTACAAATGATGTCACAATTACAATATCAAATGGCATATGCTTAACACCTTTGGAATTTAATCACTTAATACCCTCAATAATCCAAGATAATGAAAGCCTTCACGATGCCATAAATTGTTGATATTTGAATGAAATGAAAAGAAGAACTGTAAGGGAAACTCAAAACGATATGCTGAAAACACAGAATCTACCACTTTTAAGTTTCAAAGGAAATTCATGGAGAGAGAGGAAACTCGAAATAATATGTTGTAAACACAGAATCTATTACTTTAAAGTTTTATCAGGAGTTTTATAAGAGAGGGGAAACTCAAAATAATATGCTATAAACACAGAATCTATTACTTTTAAGTTTCAGGGAGAATTTTTGAAGGGAGAAGAGATGAAGTGAAGGAGCACAAATTAAGGTTGTTTAATTCTTAATCACATATGTAATTAAGAGACTGGTTGCTACATTACTTCACTTCATTCAAAGAGGAATAAACACAGAGCGAAAATGGAAAGACATATCAACATCAACAGGTGTAGGAAACTTGATCTTCTTTCATTTATTTCTTAGAAAATTCAGTACCAAATTAACAGTCATCCAGAGGTCCCAAACTCGAAACCCCTTTTCTTTATTTATATCTACTTAAATACATAAAAGTAGTTTGTAACTCTTGAACTTATTGAAACTACTCGACTACCTAAACTGTTAAGATTACTTATGCAATCATACCAAGAAAACAAATTGAAACAGGAAATATCGTTCGTTTTATTGAATATGATGTTGCTGATGTGTCCCCTCGAAGTGTTGAGGTGTCCTTTCTGGTTATGATGCGGTAGCTACACAGTTCTGTAACAACGCCTAAGTTCTCGACATAACCCAACTGTCATGTTTCCCACGGTGCCACTATATGTTCTTTTGCCTTTTTCATTTTGAACGTTGTCATCATGTCACCTGCTACCCAACTTTGCCTCTTCTATGCGTGCCTATTGTGTTTATTCTTCTCTTCTCCTTTGCTCTGTGTCAGGTCACTTACCCAAGTCTCTCTGTCGTGTTTTGCCTATTTATTCATAAAATGGTGCACAAACCTCATAATCCTGGACTTGAAATCATTTATATTTCATATTGGAACCACATCGCATCCGTGCCAACATCATACTTCTCATTGTGTTGTCTTTAAATTTTATTTAGCACTTATATTTTAAAACTTGTGATGTGCGCTATGCGATCGGGTCCCACCTAGCATCGCACATCGCACTTCGGCGACTTTATCGCTTACCTCCCACGGTTATCCTTTAAAACTTGTGCTTTGCGATTGGGCCCCACCACATCGCACATCGCACTTCGGCGATTATAACACTTACCTTTTGCACTTAACTTTTAAAACTTGCGATGTACAGTATCCGGGCCAGGTCCACGTCATCGCCTGCACTTCGCATTTCATAGTTTCTCTGACTTATTGCATCACAAATTAACCTTGTGATTCCTTATCATATAAATGTGAAACTCGTCGATATGCGATATGTGATTTAACCTCCATCATTGATCTGCTCCTTTGTTGATCTGCGCTTTGATCCTGACCATCTATTTTTCCCTTTGTGCCTCCTCCAAAACTCTTACGTTTTTAAGGGAAATGCGTCATTTCTCCGCCTTCGGGAAATTATTTTGTTTGCTCCACAGTGTAACCCTCCTAAGTTTATCTGGTGTTCTGCCACGCTATTCCCTCCTGAGCTTACGAATGAGCTCGACTCGACCCTATCCGGTGTGCAATGTTCTGAACGTGCCCATCGGTCTGGCTCTTGAATTGTTCTGCACGTGAATGAACCCAACTCAACCCACCTTCACATCTCATCACGTAATGTTAATGTACCAACATATAACTCAAAATTCTTCTACGACACAAAATTTTACATTTTCTATCATATATGACTTTTTGGTGTTTTGAAAAATATTTCAAAGGTAATTGCAAATGAGCCACAACATCTGGCTCCACCTGGGGATAGTTCTTTTTTCCACAGAAGCGCTAAGAACCACAGATTAGTGCCTTATCCATTGGGCATGGAGTCAAATTTTTCTTGGTGACATATGAACAATGAGAAATCTATTATTTACAATGGTGGAATGTTGATTTTTAATGCTGGAAATAATACTTCAGATACTTCCCGTTCATAGGCATCTATACTAACTATCCATCTAGATCTTCCAAATTAATGTGTTATTTGACCTTGCCTCAGAGATTCTCTATGGACCATACCAAAGAGGCTCAAATTTACCATGCTTCCTTGTAATATTCCTAATTAGCCCAAGCTAATAGGAATATTTCATTTTGTTTTGATTTTCTAAATTGATGAATAAAATGTAAAGGAGAACATGTAAACTCCTAAAAACATCAAAATAAATCAATGCCCAATGTGAACAGAGGCAAATCAGGGCTGTCTCAATAAAATACCCTTATAATGTGAAAAGGGGATCATCTTAGTAGCTGGATTTTACACTTATGGGTGTGAACAAGGGCAAATGGATGAGGACATAGTCAAGTTTGACTAAGTCAACATGCATGCCTAAAGAAGAAGAGATCATCGGTAAAACCAGTTCAGTGTGAACACGGATCAGCATAGGCAGATTTTTGTGAGCTGGATTGATTGCACTTGCAGGTGTGAATGGGTTTGAGCTATAAGACTGGGTCAACCTTGACCAAATCTACAGTGCAGTCTAGATTCAATGCACCTCATGGAGGGACAACACAGTTCTAGAAGGAGGCCCTCATGTGAAAGGAGATAATTCATCAAGGTGGTTTAGGGTTTTCTAAAGCTCTCATCTTATAAAATGAAGGGAAGGCTCAAGAGAAGGTTGTTCATGATATTTGATATTGAAGTCTGTTTAGACAATTCAAGTTCTCTTGGTTGTTTAGCAGAGACTTGTGAGGATTTCCTGTTTAGGGATTCTCTCTCCTTCCATTGAGTAGCTCTTGGAGGGCATTGCACTTCTCTTCCACTATTAGGCATATGGCCAAGTTCCATCTCCCTTAGACAGTGTAAATCCTGTTGTGATTTACTTGTTTCAATGAGTTGCAGCAAGTGGAGACTAGATCTAGATTGTACTAGTACCTCTTTTCAATGAGTGTGTCTTTTAACCTCTTGGAAGAGTGTATTAGTTGTTGAAATTCAGATTTCAGATCTTGGCATACTCACTTCTCAGCATCTACAGTGCAGTTAGCTTCAGAAACTGCGTTATTTTCTGGAGTGTTGCAGTAGCACGGTTTGATCCCTTGTTTGTGAGCTTTTTCCTTGGAGGAAGGGCCAACCCTTCTCCCGGAAAAGCATTGTACATCATTCTTCTTCTCTCTCATGTATTATTCAGATATTTTCTTATAAAGCTGCAGTAAACTGTGTTTTCCAGATCCATATTTTGCAGATTTTTCATTCTTACACTTGTACTTTCAGGAAACCCTTGTCGGGTTATCTTTCTGATGTGTAAAGGAGCTAGATCTCCATTTTTCTTCATTTTTTGAGCAATAAAACTCCATATCAGATGTTGAAATCATATTTTAGTAGAAACCCTCTGTAAAAGACGTTGTACATGCTTCAGTAAAATTCGGTTTAGTAAAATTCATGGGATTTCAACATTTTTAAGCCATATCGGGAGTGGTAGATCTGTTTAACATAGCTAGAGTCATTTGTTTGGGCTGAAATTTGATATGTAAGTCTCTTATGACCTAAGATCTGGGATCCCACAATCCGTTTCCCTTATTTTTACGCAAATCTCTAAAGTTAACGTTTTTAGGGCTAAAATAATTGTTTTTCCCCACTTTGGGTTGAAGAAATGAACCATACTTCTTGCTATTGTACTTAAAATTGATGCCAAAGTGTTTCTTAACACATTCCATGGATTATTAGCTTGATGCAGCTCCAGCATTGTGTTCACATATTGCTGTAGTCCATTATTGGGCATTTTTCAGCCATTCTAAGTGTGAGAGGCTTGTTTATCTCACCTAGTTTGCTTGGCTTCTGATTTCCTTTTGGATTTAGGACTTAGATACTCAGATATAAGGGATACAAAGGATATTCTTGTTTTTTGAAGCATACATTCCTAAAAAATGCGTTTTTCAGGCATGCCTTGCTAGCAATCCCAGTTTGGGGATATTACATTCCCCTTTTCTTCTTGTCTGGTGTCCCATCTCAGTACCAAATCTCCTGCTTGAAAGAGAACTTATTTTGCTTTTCTGTCAAATATGGACTTCATATTTTCCTAATAATTAATCAATTTATCCCTGAAGTTGTTTCTGATTTCACTTGATTCAATTATTTTTTTCAATCTTCTTACTAGAGCATTATGTTCCTCCTGAGCTTCTTGAAGGAAAGAAATCACTGGTTTGGCCAGCTGAGTAGGAAATAATGCTTGAGTTCCAAAAACTAGTTCATAGGGAGACTTTCCAGTAGATCTCCTAGTAGTGACTCGAACTGCCCAGAGGGAAAACTTCAACTTCATATCCTAATCCTTCTGATTCTCAGTGATTGTCTTCTTCAAGATTCTCACCAATGTCTTATTTGAGGACTCTGCCAATCTGTTCCCTTGGGGATGATATGTTGTGGAATGTGATAAAATTACATTATATTTTTGACATAAATTAATGATATGAGCATAGTTGAATACCTGAGCATTATCGGTCACAATTTTGATTGGACATCTGAATCTTCTAAAAATGTTTTCCTCCAAAAAATTCATCACTACTTGGTCATTCGCCTTCTTTGTGGGTATTTCTTCAACCCACTTTGTAAAATAATCAGTGGCAATCAAAATCCACTTGAACTGTTCACTTGATGGTGGATTTATCTCTCCACTAAAGTCCAATCCCCATTTCCTGAAAGGTTCTTCAATAAATACTGGGATGAGAGGTAATGGAGCAAGTTTTTTCTTTTCATCAAACAACTGAAACTTCTAACAACTTTTGACCAGTTTATAAACATGGTTGGCCAATAAAATCCTGACTTAATAATTTTATGAGCAGTGACGTTCCATTTATAATGTCCTCCACAGACTTTCATGATATTTTTTGCTGACTTCAATAGATTCTCCTTTGGTCAAACATACTAGTGGGATCTTTCCAGTATAGCTTTGCTTCTACGATAAAATATGGTTGAGACTTGAGCTTGAGAGCTCTGTATTTTTTTCTATTTAGTGAAGTTAGATAGGAAAAGAAACACAGGTAATGTACAATATCTTTATACCATTCAAAGCACAAAAATTTGTATTGAATACCTGTTTTGGACTTTCTTTGACCTTCTTCATTGAAAGCTCCATCCACTAGTGCCAATAGATTGATTCCCAAGGCTTGAAAATTTGTCTCTATCAACAACTTTGCTAACCCATGTCCCTTGACCAGCTTGGTGTGTTTGATATCCAAATCATACTCTTGGATTTTTTCTATCCACTTTCCCCTTTTTCCTTCAACGTCACTTTGGACCAGCACATCTTTCATAGAAGAATTAGGAACATAAGCAGTTATTTAGGACTGTAACACATAATTCTTGAAGGCTTCCAGTGCTTTGACCAAAGCATATACTTGTTTCTCCATAATATTATATTTGAGCTCAGCATCTCTGAGAACTTTACTGAAAAATGCAACTAGTTGCTCCTTATTATCTTC
The DNA here is from genome assembly GCA_034641835.2 of Pinus albicaulis. NCBI lineage: Eukaryota > Viridiplantae > Streptophyta > Pinopsida > Pinales > Pinaceae > Pinus > Pinus albicaulis. The sequence continues at coordinate 948,243,929 of CM076581.1, forward strand.
ATTTTTCTACAACAACACAGCAGAAATAGTAGTGGGGGATGCAAATGAGAATACCTTAAAGGCTTTTTGATAGTTTGGACTGATCAGAACTGGAGATTCCTACAGTGCTTCCTTTATTCTAGCAAATGCATCTCTTGCTTCCTTATCCCATTTCACTTCTGCATTTTTCTTCAACATATATGTTATACTTCTCATGATCTCAACATAATTGGGCACAAATCTCCTTAGAAAAAATATTTCTCCCATGAATCTTTGGATATCCTTCTTTCTTTTGGGTGCAGGAATCGTCTGAATGGCTTCCACCGTTGTTGGGTCAATCTTTACTCCTTGTTTAGAAACTATGTGACCCAATAATTTACCTTCTTCTAAGAAAATAAATATTTCTTGGTATTTAATGACAGACCAAACTTTTTGCACTTCTAAAAAAAAATTTGCAAATGCTCCAAGTGTTCATCATCTGACCTTGAGAAAACAGTTACATCATCCAAATATATAACTACAAACCCATCAACAATGAAGGCTATGTCCATGGCCCTCTGAAATGTTGCACCTGCATTCATAAGGCCAAATGGCATACTTGCATACATGAAGGTTCGCCAGAGCGTTGTGAAAGCAGTCTTCTTATGATCTTCTTTTTCTACTGCTACCTAATTATACCCAGAAAATCCGTCAATCATAGACAACCTATGAGCTCATGTCACCTTCTGTAAGACATAATCCATTTTCTGCAAAGGATAATTATCTTTTAGAGATGCTCAGTTCAAATTCTTGAAGTATACACACAATATTATCTCACCATTCTTCTTTCTTACAGGGACCAGATTAGAAACCCAGTCTAAATGTCTGAGAGGGACTGTAATTTTCTCCTGCAACAATTTCTTCACTTCTTTTTCGATTGGAGCTAGCAAAAATGGATTGATCTATCTGAGATTATGCCTATGTGGTTTGAGTCCTCCTTTCAATGGAATCCTATGCTGAATTATGCTTTTGTCATATGTTTTCAGATCTTCATATGACCAGGCAAACACATCCATATATTTCCTAAAAAGATCAATGTATCTTTCTTTGTAGTTTTTGGGAACACCTTTGAACAATTTCACTATTTTGGGTTCCTGTTGAGTTCCCAAATTACAATATTCCATCTCTTCTTATTGATGTGCTTTCTTTGAATCAACATCAACATCATTAGCATCAAATAATCTTTCAAGTGGAACCAACCCTTTAGGGAGCACATTATCTTTCAATTGGATAATATTTTGTTCACCTATTGACTACTTAAGGTTTCTTATTTCTGCTTTCTGCTCTATTTGTTCTTCCTCTTGGTCTATCTCAGCATCTTCAAAGTTTCCAAACATTGTCAATAACTGATTTATCTATCTAATTTCAATTTCATACCTTAGCCTTGGATTTATTGGAGGTTTGAAGGTGTTGGCTGCAACTACTAAATAATCTACCAATCTATTCTCCTCCCTCGGAATAAACTAAATATTGAATGCTTTAAAATAGTTTTCTATTTGATCCCAAACTTCATTCCTCAATGATATTAACCTTGAATTTTTGGTTTGAAAATGATTTTTAATCTGCCTTATTATCAATTCAAAGTCACCAAAAATTGAAATACATTGAACTCCCATCTGTTTAGCAACTTGAAGGCTTGAGATTAAGGCCTCATACTCAGCCACATTGTTTGTTGAATCAAATTCTAGTTTAAAAGAGAAAGGCATGAGGTTACCTTCTAGTGATATCAACAAGAATCCAGCACCTACGCCCTCCTTGGAGTAGGCACCATCAAAGTAGCACTTCCAAATCTTCCTTGAGTGCGGCTCATTATTTACAACTGCTGAAGAGAGTTGCTTCCCTGTGGCTGAAATCACATATTTTTGGAAATAAACTTCTGAAATTCATCTAAAGTTTGATTTTTAGCCTGTCTTTATTAGCAAAAAATAATAATAAAATGGAATATATACAATGGAGTTAAAATTAAGTAAAAAATTTAAGAGGAATAATGCTTTAGAAACATGCCATTGACGGGTCCTCCAGCACAAATTTGTCCATTCATTTCCTGGAGTACATAAGTGTTTTTCCATGGTATGCAGCTACTATGAATGGTCCCTTCTAGATGTTTTAAAACTTTCCATGTTTCCTCTTTTCTTCAATTCTAGCCTCCCACTTCAAAACTACATCTTGAATCTCGAAATTTTCTTCTTTAACCTTTTTGTCAAATGTTTTCTCTACTTTGTTTTGTGACTATTGATGGTTGGTGTATACCTCCTCCATTTTTTCTTGCAGAGCTATAAGCTGGCTTATCCTCCTCTGAATAGCATTAGGCTCCTCTTCTATTCCTTACAGCAATTTCATTACAGGCACTCCCAAGGATGTGGGAAAAATATCTTCAGCTCCATACACTAATTCATAAGGTGAAGTACCAATGGATCTTTTTGTACATACTCTATCATCCCACAAATCATACTTCAACTTCAGATGCCATGATCTTTTGTTTTCCTGCAGCACCTTCTTGATAATTCTGACAATGCTTTTATTATAATATTCAACAAGACCATTACCCTATGGGTAATAAGCAGTTGAGTGTCCAAGTGTTATATGATACTGATGACAAAAGCTAATCAAACTTTTGGATTTAAAATCTTGTGCATTGTCAGTAATAATCTTCATAGGTCAACCAAACCTGGAAAAAATGTTGTTCTCTAAGAACTAAATGATGACTGAATCATTTTCCTGCCTTGTTGGGATTGATTCAATCCACTTAGTGAAATAATTTGTTGCTGTCAGGATCCAGCGACGCTACCCTGAAGATGATGGGTGTATTTCACCAATAAAATCCAACCCCCACTATTGGAAAAGCGCTTCAACATAAATTGGCATCAAAGGTAGAGGAATCGGCTTTTTCTTACCATCAAAAATTTGACATTCATGGAAGGCAACTATCTTCTTGTAAACATCCTTGAACATGGTGGGCCAATAATACCCTACTTTGAGAATTTTGTTTGTTGTGGCCTTCCAATAGTGGTGTCCTCCACAATCTCCCTTATGAAACTCTTAAATCACATTTTTAGCTTCCTCTTCTAGCAAACAGTTCAAAATTATTCCACCAGTGTCTTTCCAGTATAGATTCTTATCTACAATACAATATCTTAGAGATTTCAGCTTCACAAACCTTGCTTTTGATTTAGTAAACTCTGCAGGAGCTCTGTGATGATGCAAGACAAAGATAATGTTCTTATACCATTCTGATAAAATGAACTTCTCTTCAATAGGAATCTTCTCTTCACCTTCATCTAACAGCTCTGAAATTTTTGCAATAAAATTCATGTCAAGACAGTCAAAATTGGACTGTGCCATCAGCTTTTCCAACCCCTGTCCTTTCACCAATTTTGTAGGTCTGATTTCTATGTCATACTCCATAAAATTAGCTATCCACTTCCCTCTCTTTCCATCAGGATCAGCTTGTGTCAAAATGTCTTTAACCACAGTGTTAGGCACAAATGCAATGACATGAGAGTGAATAATATAAATTCTTAAATCCTTAATGGCTTTGATCAGAGCATATGCCTATTTTTCTAAAATATTGTATTTCAACTCTGAGTTAGCAAGGGTTCTACTAAAGAATGAAATTGGTTGCTCTATAGCTTGTTGTCCTTTCTGCAGTAAAACTCCAGCTATGGTATTTTCATATGCAAATGTGAAAACCAGAAATTCTTTTGAAAAATTCGGACTAATAAATATTGGGGCCTGAGTGAGGGCTTTCTTTATTTCTTCAAATGACTTCTTGGCTTCAACAGTTCATTTAATATCATCTCCTTTCTTCAACATCTTGGTAATGTCTTTGACAATTTCAGCAAAGTTCGGGATGAACCTTCTAACAAAGTTTACTCTTCCAAGAAAGGACTGAATTTCCTTCATGTTCCTTGGTAGGTCTATCTTCTGAATGGCATTGACTCTGTTTGGATCAATTTTTATCCAATGTTTTGATATAATATGTCCAAGAAAATTTCCAGAGGTTAAAGAAAAAATACTTTTAGTGGGATGAAATGCCAAATCTTCTACACTTCAGCAGAACTTTCTCCAGATGCTTCAAATGGTCTTCCTCCCTTCTTGAAAATACAGTTATTTCATCCAGATAGACCACCACTAACTTATCTTTCTCCTCAACAAAGGAAATGTCCATTTCTCTTTGAAAACTCACTCCCCCATTCATCAAACCAAAGGGCATCGTGGCATACATGAATGTCCCCCATGGTGTGGTAAAAGTAGTTTTCTCCTGGTCTTTTGGGTGTACCAATATCTGATTGTATTCTGAAAAACCAATCAGCATAGACATCCTTTGAGAGCCAAAAATGTTCTGCAAAATCTGATCCATCTTAGGAAGAGGGTAGTTGTCTTTCAAAGAAGACTTGTTCAAGTTTCTAAAATCAATACAGATTCTGATCTCTCCACTCTTTTTTCTGACTGGCACCAAGTTAGCAAGCCATTTTGAGAATCTTATAGGAACAATAATTTTTGCATCAAAAAGCTTCTTAATTTCCTTCTCAATCAGAGGCATGAGCAACGGATTATTCCTTCTCAATTTCTATTTGAAAGGTTTCTCATTCTCTTTGATAGGAATAGTATGCTGAATAATAGTAGGATCAGATCAACATAACTCCATGCAAATACATCAATGAATTTCTTCATCATCTCAATATATTTATGTTTCATCTCCATAGAAAGAAACTTGGAAAGCTTTATCATTTAAGGCACTGCTACTGTACCAAGATTACAAATCTCTACCTCTTCATAATCTTCCTGCATTCTAGAATATTTGAAAACATCATTTTGGTCAAAATGTTTTTCAAGTGGAATGAGACCCTTGGGTATACAATTGTTCTTCAGCTGCAAAACCTCAAAATTACCCTTAGTTTCAGCAAGCATGTTTTTTTGATCCACTTGTGTGCTTTCAAATTCCTCCTTTAATTCTATAAAAATTTTGACTTGCTGGTCATCTTCAAACATTTTCCAATGGATAATATTATCTAGGATAGCAGGCCTACCGAACTTCAATCTCATTGTTACACAATATTTTTTCATTGTCCCTACAATCCCCATCTCGCCCATTGGAGGGTCATTCCTGTGATCAATAAGCAGTGTCATGCCTTGCATTAGGGGAATTTTGAGGTCTAAAATGGGCCTCCTAAGGAAAATGTACAATAAAAATTCACTTTATTAAAACCAATCACATTTTAGGGGATGACATCATTCCTAATGGTTGAGTTGGCATTGATTGAGTTAAAGGTACTTACTTGTCACATTCTCAATAGTGGATAATAACTCATGGCTAACCATGGTAGTGCTCTAAGTACATTCAAAGTCAAAGTAAAGTACTCATAATAAATGTCATTTCACACTTTTTGAATAAAAATATATTATTTTCATTTCATATTTCTTGAAAGAAACAATGCATATCCCTCTACATTTATTACATTATATTATATTATATTATATTATTTTTATATAGTATATTAATTACATGTTATTATACAATTTAAATAATATAAATTTTAATTAATAGCATATAATAATTAAGAATTTATAAATTTATATTTATATTTTATTTTAAGTTATTTAAGTACAAAGGAAAAATGCATTAGTTGTTCAATGATAATGATTTTTTCTTGAAAAGCTCATTCTTATTTATAGTCACGTCAATACAATTTTTTTATTAATTTTATTTTGGTACAACTTATGAATTGAATTTAACTATGGTTACACGGATTGTGATGCAAAAAGTGAATTGAAAATTCATAAATATTATTTTATTGGTTTAGCTATTATTTTATTATTTCCTTAAGAGGCTCATTTTAGACCTCAAAATTCCCCTAATGCAAAGACCATCATTGTGTCTGTGATCAGGTGATCATGTCCTAAGTGAAAAAAATGTTCAAATTTGGAACTGCTCAGAACTGGTAATAAATTGACCGACCGGATAGTGTTCGTTATTACGATCCTAACTCCGTGAAAGGCACTCAAATCCGATGTCGGATGTGGAAGATATTCAAGTTTTAATTTTTCCCAATAACCTTCAAAACAGCACTTTGGAATTCAAAAATGGCATATTCAGAAAATTATCTTCTATGGAAAATTTTCATTTTTTATAAAAAAATGGAGGGCATATCAGAGGGTGCCACATGGCCTGCCCGGAGGCTTCCACGTGGCCCCGGACTTAATGGTTCAAACTAATTTTAAAAAAAATTGATGTTGAAGATTTTGGGTCATTCGAGCCAACCCGACCCGACCCGGTTGGGCACGGGTCACCCGCGGGTGGTGTCGACCCGTGAACGGTTGGGCAGAGTCTGAACGGGTAACGGGTCAGCAATGAACGAGCCACCTGGTGGTGTCTACTCACAGGTCGGAGTGAACAAGCGGGCGGTTGGTTGTGAACGCGGGTCAACACTGCACGAGTAGGGGTCACGTTATAACGACGATTGGAAAGTTTGGGCGGAGAACAAAGGTTGGCCCCCACGTTGATAGCCCCTCTGCATATAACCTGTAGCGTGGAACCACAGGCCAATCACCGGTGGATAAACATAAGCCCAGACGGTTCAGCTATGAGGGCGGTCACATGTCTCTGCGGCATTTCCGTTAACATTAATATGCCACGGTTTTGTTAACTGTAGGCTCCACAGTTCCGCCGGCGGTGGAGTTGGTCCATGTGACCACTACACCTTGACACTCTATCATGGACTGAATTTATTACTGCAATCAAGAAACAATTTTATCCTCTTGCTCATCTTCAAAAGGCTATAATGAACTGGAAAAACTTTAGACAGCTTAACGGACAGAATGTGCAAGACTATACCCGGGAATTTAGGAGAAGAGCACTCTTATTAGGGGTAGAATTACAAAGTCAAGATACTTTGCTAAATTATATAGGTGGTTTGCACAGTTACCTTAAACACACTATCCTTATGTTTAATCCTACTAGTCTAAACGAAGTTTTTGTACAAGCTACGCATTTAGAGGCTAGAGGGAAAAGCACTTTTGATGAGGGTAGAAACAAGCCTTTCAAAGGGAAGAACAAAGATAAAACATTTAAGGGAAAAGTTAAAAAGAATGCATCTATCAAACAAGAGGGTGAAAAGGTCATTTTTAAACATTGTTCAAGAGAGGGCCATGAAGAGAAAAACTGTTGGAAATTACATCCTGAAAAAAGAAACCAGTTTAACAAAAACAAGGGAAAGAAGAAAATTGCAGCTACTACAACTACACCTGAAGATTTAGGTGATGATTCAGGAGATGAAACCAAAATTGCAGCCATGGGTTTGAAAAGTATGAAGGGAAAGGAAACTAAAACTAAAGCAAGCACTAGTACTTCAAACTGTTATGTACAAGCTCCTAATGAGGAAGAAAGAATTGAATTGTTCCATGTGAGGGTAGTCTCAAAACATACTAAAATTGACACATTGTTTGACAGTGGGACACAAGAAAATATTATATCAGAAGACTTGGTCAAACAGCTAAAACTTGAGACCATTCCACATCCAAAGCCTTATCCACTTGGGTGGATATGCAAGGATGAAAACTTACAAGTCTCAAGGAAGTGCATATTGCAATTCGCCATAACTGCACACTTTATTGACACAGTTGAACTTGATGTGGTGCTGCTTGATATATCAGGAATTATTTTGGTAAGTCCTTACTTATTTGATAGGAAAGTGATCTTCCATCGCCATGAAAACAAATATCATCTCTTTAAAGATGGCAAGGAGTTCATTGTCAGAGCACATCGCAAGAAGACAAATATAGCGATGGTAAATGCGGGACAGGTAAAAAGGCTAGTAAATTCTAGCAAGAGTTTTGTTATTCTTATGGTTAAGCCCAAGGTTGATATGAATCATGAGTCATTTGAAAATTGTGATTCCAAGCTTAAATCAGATTTATATGATGTAGTTGATGCACAGCATGAGATGTTTCAGGAACTGACAGGTTTACCTCCTAAAAGGGAGATCTAGCATGAGATCCATTTACATCAAGATTGTCCTCTTCCTAACATCGGCATGTACTGCTTGTCTATCATGGAGAATGTTGAAATCAAGAGGAAAATTAAAGACTTGTTTGACAAAGTATTCATAAGACCAAGCACTTCGCCATGTGGGTCACCGATAGTGTTGATTCCAAAGAAAGATGGAACTTGGCGCATGTGTGTGGACTTCAGGGCATTGAAAAAAATAACGGTAAAGAATCATTACCCACTTCCAAGGATAGATGATTTGTTGGATCAGCTAAAAGATGCTAAATATTTCACTAAGTTAGACTTACGTAGTGGTTATCATCAAGTTAGAATTGCAGAAAGTGACATTTGGAAGACGGCATTTAAAACCAAACAAGTACTCTTTGAGTGGCTTGTTATGCCGTTTGGTTTATGCAATGCACCTGCAACTTTCATGCAGGTAATGGATGATGTCTTACGTCCTTTTCTTAACGATTTCGTTATTTTCTACTTATATGACATCTTAATTTTCAGCAAGACTAGAGAAGAGCATGTCATGCATGTTAAGAAATTACTTTATGTTTTGAAGAAAAATCAGTTATTTCTTAAAATGTCAAAGTGTGAATTTGGAAAGACTTCTTTGGTTTATTTGGGACACATAGTAGGAGGAGGCGCTTTGAGAATTGATCCTTCCAAAGTAGAAGCTATTGTGAATTGGCCTACTCCCAAATCCATTACAGAGGTAACAATTTTTTTGGGTGCAACTCAGTATTGGAGGAAGTTTATTTCTAACTTCTCTACCATAGCAGCTCCTATGCATGCAGTGACTAGTGTGAAGCGTGCTTTCCAATGGGGAGACAAGAAACAGAAATCTTTTGAGTATTTGAAAGAGAAGATAATTTCATCTCCAGTGCTTGCATTACCAGACTTGAGACAGCCATTCGAGATTCAGACAGATGCAAGTGATTACACCATGGGTGCAGTTCTCTTACAGCATGGTAAGCCTGTTGCATTTCATTCTGAGACATTTAATGGTGCTATTGTGAATTATCCAACATATGATAAAGATTTGTATGCATTGGTACAAAGTTTCAAAAAATGGAAACATTATTTGATGGGCAAAGAAACAATTGTTCATACCGACCATCAGCCTTTACAGTACTTGCAATCGCAAAGTAAATTGCAGTAGTCAGGGCATTTCAGATGGATGGGCTTCCTACAAAAATTTCACTTGGTAATAAGGTACAAGAAAGGTATTTAAAACAAGGTTGTTGATATGCTTTCAAGGCCTATTATTAGTTCTAGTACTTTTCTTAATAATGATTCTATTGTACATGGGAGCTACATAGAACAGTGTGCATCAGATGTTGATTTTAAGGATGTGTATGCTAACTTGAGTGAATGGAATCATGTTGAGGAAAATGATTATTATTTGCATTGTTTCATATGGGCAAGCTATGTATACCACAGGGGGAGAGACTAAGCATCATGAGAGAGGCTCATTCTTCTCTCATAGCTAGACATTTCGGGGTAAGCAAAATGGTGGCACATTTACAGAGGTATTGTTATTGGCCTTGCATGGTAGATAGTGTTTCATGCTTCATTATAGGTTGTTCATTATGTGCTACAAACAAGCCTAGAAATAGGAAGCTTGGTTTATATACGCCATTGTCGGTACCTTCTAGACCATGGGAAAGTGTTTCTATGGATTTTGTTGGAGGGCTACCATTATCTAGAAAGCAGCATGATTATCTTTATGTAGTTGTTGATCGTTTCAGCAAGATGTATATTCTTATGCCATGTAAGAAATCTATAATTATTGAACAAGCTGCTGATTTATATTTTCAACATGTATGGTTTCATTATGGCTTGCCTACTTCTATTATTAGTGACAAGGATTCCAGATTTGTGAGGAATTTTTGGTCCAATTTATAGAAGATGATGGACACCAAGTTGAAGAATAGCATTGCTTTCCATCCGCAAATAGATGGCCAAACAGAGGTAGTGAACAAAACCATTGTACATCTTTTGAGAGGTTATTGCAACAAGCATCCCAAGCTTTGGGATGAGCATTTGCATTACATTCAGCATGCTTACAACCGGGCCAAGCACTCTTCTACAAATACTTCACCTTTTGAAGCTTATTTTGGGTATTTGCCTAAGTCCCCTTTAGATTTTATTCTTGAGAAATATGTGGCCATTGATGGTCATAGTGGCATTGACAAAACTCGCATGTTCATTGAAATAATTCAGCTCATACATCAACAAGTTCAAGAACAGCTTGAAAAAAGTCAAGGCAAGTACAAGGAGAGGCATGATGAGCACAGAATTGATCATAAGTTTCAAGAAGGGGATGAGGTATGGTTGCATATTTGTAAGGAAAGAATGCAAGGAGAAGGTAAAAATTTGAAGCCTATTCGTTATGGTCCATTCAAGATCCTTAAGAAGGTTGGAAATAATGCTTTTCAATTAGATTTTCCTTCATACATGCAAATGTATTCCGTTGTGAATGTAGAAAATTTGCGTTTGTATGAACCTCCTTTAATTTTTGATATTGAAAGTGACATTCAGCTACCATCCATAGAGGATTTCTCGCCAGAATTTTTGGATGAATTGAAAGAGGATGCTATCCTTGACAGAACGACACGCACTTCAAGGAGGGGAAATGTTGATTATGTTCGGGTTGGTCTTAAAGGCAGCAAACTGAGTAAGGCAAAGTGGATCGAGGTGGAAAATGTGAGGGACCTGTACCCTCATCTTCTTAACAAGTAATTGAAGGATTTTGGGGTCCAAAAGCTTCCCAATGGGGAGGTGTGATCAGGTGATCATGTCCTAAGTGAAAAAAATGCTCAAAGTTGGAACTGCTCAGAACTGGTAATAAATTGATTAACCAAATATTGTTCATCATTAATATCCTAATGCCATGAACGGCACTCAAATCCAATGTCGGATGTGGAAGATATTCAAGTTTTAATTTTGCCCAGTAATCTTCAAAATAGCACTTTGGAATTCAAGAATGGCATATTCAGAAAATTATCTTCTATAGCAAAATTTCATTTTTTATAAAAAAATGGAGGGCCTATCAGAGGGTTCCACGTGGCCTGCCTGGAGGATTCCATGTGGCCCTAGGCCTAATGGTTCAAACTGATTTAAAAAAAATTGATGTTGAAGTTTTTGGGTCATTCAGGCCGACCCAACCCGACCCGGTTGGGCACGGGTCACTCGCGGGTGGTGTCGACCCGTGAAGTGTTGGGTGGAGTGTGAACGGGTAATGGGTTAGCAGTGAATGAGCCACCGGGTGGTGTCTACCCGCGGGTTGGAGTGAACAAGCGGGCGGTTGGTTATGAACACGGGTCAACACTGCACAAGCAGGGGTCACGTTATAATGGCGGTTGGCAAGTTTAGGCGAAGAACAAAGGTTGGCCCCCACGTTGATAGCCCCTCTGCATAGAACCTGTAGCATGGAACCACAGGCCAGTCACCGGCAGATAAACATAAACCCCGACGGTTCAGCTATGAGAGCGGTCACATGTCTCGACGGCATTTCTGTTAACATTAATATGCCACGGTTTTGTTAACTGTAGGCTCCACGGTTCTGCCGACGGTGGAGTTGGTCCATGTGACCACTACACCTTGACACTTAATGCCACCCTAACCACGCGGACAACTAGAGCAGAGCCCCCAAATTTGGTGGTAATTACTATTCTGATGGAGTTAACTCTAGTCCTCCCAAGTTTGGTGGAGGTTTTTTAGGCCAAACTGGACAAAACTTCTTTGGACATAACTTTCACTAGACTGAACCTTTTGGAGTGAAATGTTTTTTGATTTTGAGTATTGTCAGCATTCCAGATCCATTGGAATAGGTTTTAGAGCCATAAAAGGTGTTATTCAGCCATTTACACTTCAGAGAAGCTTAGGAAGCCATCAGGGCCTTGAGGGAAAAGGAGCTGCATTGGACTACACTTCACTGTTTTAGGTGAAATCAGAGTCATTATTAGCTTCTTTTTCTGTTCTGAATCCATTTTCATAGTTGGTTTGGTCTGTTTAGACCTTTTTCTCACTGTATTACCAATTTTAGCATCAGAATATATCAAGGACATGCCCATTGGGAGCCTTGGACCCGGCAGATGTAGCCCAAGAGGGGTGAACTGCCTCATCATGTTGTTGTGTGTTTATGGTGAAGTTATTCTGTTGTGTTATTCAGATTAAAGTTGTAAAACAGTAAATTAAAACAACACTCCCTCACACCAAAGTTCATAAACATTTAACAAAAACACTTTGTTTCACTTGCAAGACTATCTAAACACTTTGCAGACCTATTTAATGGAAATTAATACTTTGAACAGCAAAAAAAATACTTTCATTTTCAGATCAATGTCCCTTTACATGAGAGTAATATTCCTTCTGTTGACAATTCCTTGAGCAGAGACTCAAAAACCCTTGATTTTGCCTTGGCGCGGGTAATCAGTTATGCCCTCGCATTGAAGAGGAAGATTAACACTGGGCCCCGTGCCAGCTGGCACTCTGTCCCGGTTTTCCACTTGCGCCAAGATGTTTATGGAATGTTTTTTAAAAATAGAGGCGAAGATTCCACTCCAACCACCTCGAGGATGATTCATTGGGAGTGGTTGAACTAATAAACCACGGACTACCTCCTTTAGGTTTATGGTTTCCACCTCTTATGGGAATTCCCTAAAGGATAGGCCTCCCTCCCACCTTTGTAGGGATCCTAACCTCCTCCATTTCCTCTATAAAATAAGTTATCTCTCTTAGAACAAGCTAGCTGAACTTGGATAATTATACATATTGTAGCTGAATTACTAGAGAAGATAGAATAAGAAGGAATTACGTTGAGGAAGCTTGAGTCCATGACTTCTGAGAGAGCTTGAGTCCATGCCTTCATCCCTTCCGAATTCCCTGACGAGCATCTGAGACGCATTTCCACTGAACCCCGCTGGAGGAGACTGCGACGTCAAAGCATTGGTTGTAACTCTTCCTTCTATTAATTTATATACATGACTACTGTTTGGTTCCACTTTTGCGTTACGATGTTTTTTTAATGCAATATGTTTAGCCCTCTTTTACTGGCTAATAGTTATGAATGAAATGTTGTTATCTTGTATGTTCTTCTTGTTTCTTGTTCTATGTGCAAGTATCCAAGTGTAACGGCGAAAGGATTGTGACTTGCCGAGGTAGGAGCGAGAGGCCACCACTTCTACAGCAACAATGACACATTGGATTCTAGGTAGGTTGATTTACCGTGTCCCTTGTTCATTCAATAATTAGGAAGAAACACTTTAGCATGTCCCTTTGTTTCTAGACCCACTCTAGGGCTAGAGGGATCATCTCTGTCCGCAGAGAGGATTTACCTACATAAAAAATTGGTGACTCCACTAGGGATCAGTGCGAGTTTTCGTTTCATCTTGTTGGTTCAGTTTCAATTATTGATTTAGTTATCTATATTTTCTGGCCTTCTTGCTTGGTTTCCATCCTCTGTTCAGCTCCAAAGTGTCAAGATTGACCTCTGCTCATTAGGTTTTGGTTTTTCCTCTTTTTCCCATAGTTATCTGGCTTGGCACGGTTTTTCTCTGAACATTCACGCCAATTGGCGCAAGTTTCTCTTTTTGCAGTCGCGCCAACCCCTGTATGGCACGGATTACAGCCTTACAGTGGCACCGACATCTGTAGGAATTGGTTTGACCTCCTTGATGAGTCTTTTGGTCAATTGTGCTTGCTTCTGGGTTATTTTTTATGTGTAATTATGCCTTTTGGATTGTTTTGATTACCGTCGACTTGCTTTTCTCATTCGTTTTTCCATATTCTTATCAGTGTCAGTTGGGGCCTTAGGGTTTCTAGGTGTTCTAGTGCACTGAGCCTTCTGTTCGAAAATCAAGTCGGTTTGATTGTTGTTAGTATCATTCATGGATTTATTGCACTTAGTTTTCTTGATTCCTTTGAGTGATTGCTTTGGTTGAATGATCATTTCATTTTTCAATTGATTTTTCCTCCTTATTGCTCCAAGCATAGATTACATTGCTTGTTTTGGATCATTTTGAAAACTTTCACTTGGTTTGAAAGATTGCAACATTAGTTTGAGTGCTTTCTTGTGTTTGTTTTGCATTTCATTGAGTCATTCAATTTCGATTCCTACGCAACACTTAAGCTAGTGTTTGTTTTCGTTTTTCATGTAATTAGTGCATCATGTACTTCTTTTCATTGAAAAAATAATAATAAAACATATTTTGCATTCTTTCTTTTCATTGAAAGTGAAATACTCTTTTGCATGACTACCATCTTATTATCTAGGAAAGAGTTTCATTTTCGTTAGATTCTGTTAGATGCATTAGTGGATTTCTTCGCATAGTCTCATTGTTTACCATTGTTTGAAAGATCTCTATCCTTCTCATAATTAGCATTCATTGGATCAGAAATGGTGTTCATTTGCATATAGCTAGCATTTAGGAATTTTGAGATCCAAAATCGATAGGACGTTAAAACTGAAACATAATCCAAGATAAACTTTAAAATTTATTTAATTAATCTAAGGAAGCATTGAAACCTAATGGAACATTTTTAGTGGTCTAGGCTAGAGACGTGTTTCGACGTCATAAAACCTAGTAGTTGTCATTCGCCATCTGGCTTTAGACAACGCTGGTATGGACTTGTTCTCCCTGTACCGTCGAGTATATAAAGGGAGACCCCTCTAGGTTGTAATCCTTTTATCCATAGGAAGCCGAGTCTGCTGCCTTGTAACCATGATACACCAAACACAACATTCAGGGAGACTACCTGCACGTACGTCAAGTCCTTGGTCATTTATGTTTCATTTGATCACCAAGTTGTATATGGCAGTTCACGGAAACCCGGTATACCCTCTTGCTTAGTATTCTAGGGTATTCATTTTGATATTTTCATGACTCTTTAAAAAGAGAAGAGATCATCAAGAACTTGTCCTTTCACACTCGTTTAAAATTGAAAGCGACTAGAGTCATATTTGGCCTGTTTCTCGACTCTTTAAAAATGAAACAGCAAAATATGGTTTCAGTGTCATAAAATTAATCACTTATGATCACACGCCGGTTAAATTTTTATTACTTAGCCTGTTGTTTTTCTTTGGTTTTGGTATTGGGGTCTTTGATTGGTTCTCTTTTTTCCTTTCTTTTTTGATATACGGTCACGGTGGCAGAACCACCGGTTTTGTCATCCTCACTGCCTCTTACTAGTAGTTCTTTCCCGGACGTTTCTTTTGAAACTCCTCAGTCCACTAGGTCTGCCGAGATCTCACAGCCTATTCTCCTGTATGTCCTGCCTCTTGCTACTCGATCTCCTCCTGAAGAGCCAGTGGATTTCAATTGGCCTCCTTCTAGTGCTTGGTCTGGTTTTTGGGAAGAAGGATATTTTCCTCCTCTTACGTTGCGCTCACCATTTTTTGCTATTGTTGTAACTCCTAGTCCTCGTAGTCTTTTCGAATATCTTACGGCGGAGTCAGACATGGACTCATCTAGTCCTATTAGTAGTGAAGGAATGCATGTTTCTATAGGAGAATATCAGCTTTTTCCAGAATAGGTCCCTCATGTCTCTACTTAGTCTTCTCCACCATCTGTGTCACTTCCGCTTGGCTATCAATCCTTGAGTCAGATTATGTCTGGTGTTGCCTCCATTACGTAATCCAGTACAGTAACTCCTCCTCAGAGTTCGGTCTTACCTTCATTAGGACTATTGCCTTCGACACCTGGTTCGTCGGTTACTGTTACATCTGTTCCAATCCGTCAAATGGTCTGTGTGGCTTCATCCACACCTATTGTTACCCATCAGTCGTCAGGGTATTTTCACACCCGCAGGTCTATTTTTCTCAATCCTACGTGGCTTGTTAATCCCAGCCCAGGTAGCTCACAAACTCGTGTCATGGAAACCACTTCATTAGGGGAATTTTTGAGGTCTAAAATGGGCCTCCGGGATTATGTGCAGTTGTGTTGTTTTATGAAGAAACGTGGACGTGGAAAGTGGACTCGGGTAAGTGACCCAACGTAGAACAAAGGAGAAGAGATGACAGAACGTTGCAGGCACGAGCAGAAGAGGCAGAGTCGAGCAAAATGAGACATGATAACATTGTTTGAAACGTAGAGGCATAGGCAGAGTCGAGCAAAGGGAGCACATGGTGGCACTGTTGGAAACGCAACAGTTGGGTCAAGTCGGGAAAAGATGCGTTATTTGAAAAATTGTTCGAATACCACATCAGAAACAGAAAATACATGACAGCAAGCAGAAAAAACAAATATTGAACTCTAGAAGAAATGCAGGGCAAGGATGTTCGATCTGTCAGGGAGACACATCAGCAACAAATTAGATTCGGAAAAAAGAATAATATTTCAAGTTTTAATTTGTTTTCTTTGTTTGTTAAAATTGAAGCTATAGTGATGTCTTCAATTGCAATGTAATAAGTAGTTTTAACAGTTTAGGTAGTCGAAGTAGTTTCAAGAAGTTCTAGCAGTTACGAACTGTTTTTGATGTATTTAAGTAAGATAGAAAGAAAGAAGATGGGTTTCGAGTTTTGGACCTCTGGAAGACTAAAACTTTGGGGCTTTTTTTCTGATGTGTGAATGAAATAAGCAGCAAGTTTCTTGCAACTTTTGATGGTGATTCGTGTTTCTTGTGTCATTTTATGTTGTTTCTTCCTTGAATGAAGTGAAGTAAAGAAGCATCTGGTCTCTGATTTACGTTTGTAAGTAAGATTTAAATATGCTTAATAAGCGCTCCTTCACTCCAACTCCTCCCCCTTCACAAATTCTCTCTGGAACTTAAAAGTAATAGATTATGTGTTTAAAACATATTATTTTGAGTTTCCTATCTCTCCATGAATTCCCTCTTAAACTTAAAAGTAATAGATTTTGTGTTTACAGCATATTACTTTGAGTTTCCTCTACAGTTTTTCTTTTCCATTCATATATTAGCAATTAATGGCATTGGAGAGTCTTTCATTATACAAGATTATTAAGGGTTTAAAAGAATTAATTTCCAAAGGGATTCAACAAAGACCACCTGATATAATTAATTTTGTGAGACATGTTTAAAAAATGTCTTAAGCACTGATTCCTTTCCACAGTTAAGGAATTGTCTCTTAAGATACAACATTTTCTGATGTCGTTGACAGGGACGAAGAGACGAAGTTTATTTTCCGTAGGTTTTTCACATTATTTCCTCTGGTTGTTCAGTGAGGGGGGAATATTTGGTTGTGTTTGTTATTCTCATAATTTTGGCTCAAAAAAGGCCTCACACGAGGTCGGATACCTCACAGCAGAAGGTCCTTGCTTTGTCAAACCCTGAAAGATAGATTTCTAAAAGGGTTCAGAAACCCAAAACCCCCTCAACACCTAGTCCTACACTCTCTGCCCCTGGCAGTAGTTCTAGTAATCCTTTGTTTGAATATATCTCTAAAGCACTTCCTTTCTTGGAAGAAGATTCACCTTTCACACCAATTTATTTTCAAGAACCTAAGTTGGAAGAACACTCCTTTGATTATGTTAATTTTACTTTTACTCAAGCTCAACTCTAGTTGTTGGTCCCTCTGCCATTGTCCATCAACCCACTCCCATATCAGTTTTACCTCCACCTCCGTTCATTTTCATAACAAGTTCATCAACTACATCTAACCAAGGAACAGTCAATCAAGGTGCAAACATGGCAGCACCAGCCTTTTTGTTGAACAGACATGCTCCACTTAACCTTCCACAACCAATGAATGTGATGCCTCAAGAGTATCTTGAATTACTCCCACTTTTCAATAGAGAAGATGAAATAACTACAAAAAACACTTGTTTGTGTTTTGTCATTTTGCTAAAAATCTGAATGTAGAACATCTTGACGTTGTAATGAGGCTTTTTGTTCAGTTTCTGGAAAATCAATTCACTCAATATGGGGTGAAAAAATAGATCATGGATATTCACTAACATCATTAATTGCAATCAAAAGAAAACTAGATGAGAATATATCATATTTTATCAAAAGATTCAATAAATTGTATAACAGTTTGCCTGTAGAAATGAAGCCCCTCCTTTTGGAGCAAAGGTGGTTTTTGCTGGGGATTTTGAAACCGATTTTAGTTTGACACTTAGAGAAAGGAGATCCCCTACTCTAGAGCAGATACAGACAAATGTTTTAGAAATTGAAGCTAATATTACTACAACTGGGAAGGCGAAAGGGAAACAGCCAGTCCAAGAAAAGGGGAAAGCAAAAGAAGAATAATCACAAGATCAAATAATTGAAGATATGACAAAGATGATAAAAAAAATTGTCAAATAAGCTAGTTAATATGAAATTAGAAATTAAAACTCCCAAAGACAAGTACAGCAAAACTGAGGAGGATTTAACCCTCAATTCAGAAGACAACCCTTACAAATTTTGCAGAGGGAAAGAAAAGATCAAGACCAAGTTCAAGCACCATTGTATATAGAAGCAGCACCCAGAGAGTCAGCAGAAGATGACCAAAAAGAAGTTGAAGATCAAATATCTGTTATGTACACAATAGAAGAGGATGAAGAGGAAGATTTTGAAGGAGAATATACTAAAGTTGAAGTATATTTTTCTAAAGATGAGATGAATGCATATTGTAAACAATTTGCAAATTTTATGCAGGCTGAGTTGCACAAGAAGTATAATTTGAGATCAAGGCTACAAGACAATGAGGTTGAACAACAAGACCCTAACTCTCCTCCAATGGAAAATCCACAACAAAAGGACCTTGTAAAACAATTCAGTAATGGGAAGAAACCTGTGAATTCATTTAATAGAACAGATGTGCAGCAGGGTGAACCTTCCCTGAGCAAATCAGTTGATACTAATATTTTGGAGAGAGTTGTTCATGTACCCGAACAAGTAGCGAATTCTAGAAAGAGTGAAGAAGAACCTGAAAAGAATGTTAAACAAACTCATGCTTTTAGTTTGACAAAAGAGCTGGAGAAGGTAAAAAATTAGGTACCTCTTCTAGAATTAGCTAGAATACCAAAATACAAGAAAGAAATTTCAGAATTTATTAATCTCACACAGATTGAAAATATAAGTGACACTGTGAACTTACAAGAAGAGAAGCCAGTGGTCATATTTGGTCCTCATGTAGAGGAAGTAGATCCTTCTGTTCCACCATTCTATATTTCTCTGTTCTTTCATGATTTTACTCTCCATAATTGTATGTTGGACTCAGGTGCATCCCATAATCTCATTCCATTGTCTATTATGAAGGAACTAACCTTGCATATTACCAAACCTTACATATATATGTATTCATTTGATTCCAAAAGGGTGAAATGTGTTGGGTTAATAAAATATGTAGTAGTTTCTTTGGCACAAATTCCAGCAAAGAGTATAGTCATGGATGTAGTTGTTGTTAACATTCCAGACAAGTTTGGAGTGTTCCTGTCAAGATATTGGGGAGAAAAGTTGGGAGGTGTTCTAAAATTAGATTTCACTTATGCTATCATTCATATTTTCAATGGAGAAGAAAGGAGATTGTACAGGGAAACAAGGTTCGTGGAGACCACTACCAAGAAAGATGCAGGAAATTACCCTATTTATAGTCAAGAAACAGAACATATTTCATGTTTCATGTTGCATGAAGATGCAGAATTTGTTGAAGACACAGGGGAGTAGCTCTCTTCAGCAATTGTACATAATGAGTCGCATTCAAAGAATATTTGGAAATTCTACTTTGATGGTGCCTACTCCAAGGATGGCACAGGAGCTGGATTCTTATTGATATCTCTGGAAGGTAACCTCATGCCTTTTTCTTTTAAATTAGAATTTGATTCAACAAACAATATGGTTGAGTATGAAGCCTTAATCCTAAGCCTTCAAGTTGTTAAACAAATGGGAGTTCAGTGTATTTCAATTTTCGGTGACTCTGAATTGATAATAAGATAGATTAAAAATCATTGTTAGACCAAGCATCTGATATTAATATCATACAGAAATGAAGTTTCAGATCTAATAGAGAACTATTTTGAAGCTTTCAATATTTAGTTCATTCCGAGGGAGGGGAATAGGTTGGCAGATTCGTTAGCAGTTGCAGCTAGTACCTTTAAGCCACCAATGAATCCAAGGTTAAGGTATGAGATTGAAATTAGACATAGACCCTCTATTCCTGACAATGTGAAACATTGGCAGGTGTTTGAAGATGATGAGCAGATAAATCATTTCTTGAAAATGATTGGAAACTTTGAAGATGCTGATATAGATCAAGAAGAAGAACAGACAAAGTAGAAAGGAGAGATAAGAAACCTTAAGCAGTCAATAGGTGAGCAGAAGGTTATCCAATTGAAAGATAATATACTCCCTAAAGGATTGGTTCCCCTTAAAAGACTATTTGATTCTAATGATGTTGATGTTAATTCAAAGAAAATACATCAAGAGGAAGAGATGGAAGATTGTAATTTGGGAACTCAGCGAGAACCAAAAATGGTGAAATTATTCAAGGGTGTTCCCAAAAATTATAAAGAAAGATACATTGATCTTTTTAAGAAGTATATGTCTTTTCTTGGTCATATGAAGACTTTAAAACGTATAATAAAAGCATAATACAGCCTAAGATCCCATTGAAAGAAGGAATTAAACCACATAGACAAAAAATCAGACAAATTAATCCATCACTGTTAGCTCCAATTGAAAAGGAAGTGAAGAAATTGTTGCAAGCAAAAATTATAGTTCCTCTCAGATATTAAAATTGGGTTTCTAATCTAGCTACTGTGAGGAAGAAAAATGGAGAGATAAGATTGTGTGTAGACTTCAGGAATTTGAATAAATCATCTCTAAAGGATAATTATACTTTACCTAAGATGGATTATGTCTTGCAAAAAGTGACAGGAGCTTATAGGATGTCCATGATTGATAGATTCTTTGGGTATAATCAGGCGGCAGTGAATAAGGAAGATCGGAAAAAGACAGCTTTCACAACCCCCTAGGTTACTTTTATGTATGCAAGAATGCCATTTGGTCTTAGGAATGCAGGTGTGACTTTTCAGATGGCCATGGACATGGCTTTTTTAGGTGAAAAGTATTTGGTTATATATCTGGATGATGTAACGGTTTTCTCAGGGTCAGATGATGAACAATTGGTGGTGAGCCTGGTATTGCACCAAGAGTGTTGCAACTCCCAGGGTTTCCCTACTTTACTTTATCAACGAGGAGTTCTTACAAACTTGGAGGTGACAGTGCTATATACACAGCAAATGCGTTCTACTCATGTCATCATCTTCCACTTTACGAAAAGGTGCTACTTCTAGGGGTTCTCAGTGAATTCTGTCACACTTCAATGAATACTAAAATAAATCGCAGAAAGGAAACTAAACTACATTGTTGAAAAGAAATGACAGGAAATGAAACTAATTTAACTTGCTAAAAAGAAATGGCAGAAAGTAAACTAGTTCTAAACCACACTTAACTTATCCTACGATCTATCTACCATGCTACCATGCAACTATTCATGATCTAACTAAACTTGAAAAAGTGTTGCTTGCATTTTGAAGGGAAAAGGGCTAAAGATGCTAATGGAGGGCTTGAACACATTTGATAAGGCTTAGAGGTGAAAAGAGGGGTTTGGACTTAATTAAAACTTCTAATCTCGTAAAAATTATTTGGAGCGGAATGATTTTAAAAGTGCAATGGCGGAGAAGCGGGAGTACAGTTTGAGAGCGGGAGTGAAATGTGATTGCGATGGGATAAAAATTGTGAAGTGCGAAATGCAATGGGATAAAAACTGCAAAATGCGATATCACAATTCGCAATATCGCAAAGCTGGAGGGGTAGTGGAAGTGTTGTTCAGGAAAAAGTTGCGAAGTGCGAAATTTGATGGGTGACGTGGCGGCAGGACCAGTGGCGGAGCGCAATACCAATATCGCAATCGGCAAACAGGAGCAGTAAGTGTTAACGGGAACAAAATAAACAATGTGATTTGCGATGTGGCAGAGTACGAAGCGATATCGCAATCGGCGTTTGGAACGGTGAGTGTTAACGGAAACCAAATAAAACATGTGATTTGCGATGGAGCGAAAAGGAAATGCAATTGCAATTTGCGGTAAGTCTTAAAGGAAAAGGGAAAGGTCGGGGTCTAATGTTTTTGAATTGTTTTTAAGAGAAAGCAGCAAAGCTAAGGCGAAAGAGACTATCGCAATCGGGCTTGGAATGGGAGAGCATAAACAGAGAACACAAGAGATTTGCAATTTGCGATGAGTGAAATACAATGAGCGAGAGTTTCGAGGAGAAGGGTGGAGGTCAAACTTTTAGTGTTTTGAAGTGTTTTCAAGTTAAAATGGTTAACAGTTGCAATAGAAGGAGGAGGAAAATGGAGGCGCAACAACAGTGTTCATGCGTGAAAACAGAGATGGAAAATGAAGCAGGACGACTTGATGAAATCTCTGGGGCTTTTGATGCTTATTCCTGCAAACAAACCTGCAAATTCATGCACGAAAAATAGAGGAAATGTGTGACACAAATAGTGAACGAAAAGCATTTTTTTTTCCAGTGGGAAGGTCAGCCTTGCTCGAACTCTATTGACAGAGATGAGAGGGGAAGGCTTGAACACAGCTTTTGGATTTTTCCTCTACTCTATTACTCTTGTAAGCAAATGAAGAGCTACAACAACAAACTGAAAGCAAAAACTAAACAGGAATGAAACTATCAGAAGCAGAACTAACTAAATGACAGAAACAAAACTAGCTAAATGACAGAAAGGAAAGAATGAAAACATGAGAGACGCTGAGGCACATGGATTGGGCCCTAACCCACAAGCTCATCTCTCTGGAACTAGATCAATAAAAAGTCATATGAATACTCATTGCATTAAAAATACAATCTTATTACATCCTGAAGGTCTTAAATAGCAAAATCCTAATAGAATGGAAAATGAATGGCATGGGATGGAATGGAATGGACCATAATCCACCGAAATCGACCCTAATTAGCTCTTGATCAACTTTATTTATCCTCAATGGAAGCTACCAACAGCTCCCTAAAAAATAGGTAATGGCTTGAGTTGCACTTGGTCTTGAGTTGCTTGGCTACCATGGGAATTAGAATTGTTGGAGGGGATCTCATGAGGATCCTTTGGCTACCTTTGAGAGTTAAGGAGGGTGGACAACCCCCTTGAATCTCTCCAAGATTTCTCCCTAATTTCCTGATATTGTGGCAGGGAGCAAGTCCCTAAATTATCTCCTTCTCCAAATCTGCATAATTTGCCCAATATTCTCACAATATTCTACAAAAATAACCAATATTAGGCACAAATATGAAATTACCTTTAAACCTTCCTAAGAACATATTAAAGCATAAGAAAACATTATTAAGTGCAGAAGGAGAGATTTGATATATATGTGCACAAGAAAGGTAGATGGGCCTAAGAAGGGTTAGATGGGCCTTAATTTATGTCTAATTTAGAGGCCCATCACCTGGAACATCTGCAAAAAACTTTTGAAAAATGCAGGAAGTTTGGTTTGTCACTAAACCCCAAGAAATCTTTGTTTGCCATAGAAGAAGGTAAATTATTGGGCCACATAGTTTCAAAACAATGAGTGAAGATTGATCTAGCGAGGGTGGAAGCAATTCAAACAATTCCTTTACCCAAAAGCAAGAAAGATATTCAAAGATTTTTGGGAAAAATAAACTTTATGAGAAGATTTGTACCAAACTATGCTGAGATTGTGAGAAATATCACTGACATGTTGAAGAAAAATGCAGAAGTGAGATGGGATAAAGAAGTAAGAGAAGCATTTGATAGAATAAAAGAAGCACTCCAGGAAGCTCCTTTTCCAATAAGTCTTGATTATCAAAAGGTATTTCAAATATTTTTATTTGCTTCTCCCACTACTATTGTTGTTGTGTTATTGCGGAAAAATGAAGATAATAAGGAGCAGCCAATAGCATTCTTCAGCAAAGTTCTCAGAGATGTTGAGCTCAAATATAAAATTTTGGAGAAACAAGTGTATGCATTGGTCAAAGCACTCAAAGCCTTTAGGACTTATGTGTTACAATCCCAAATAATCGCTTATGTACCTAGTTTTGCGGTTAAGGGCATATTGGTTCAAAGTGATGTTGAAGGAAAAAGAGAAAAATGGTCCATTAGGGGAATTTTGAGGTCTAAAATGGGCCTCCTAAGAAAAATGTACAACAAAAATAAACTTTATAAAAACCAATAGGATTCAAGATGATGATGTCAACCATGGGGGATGATTCATCTTTTATGGAGTAAAAAGGTAAAATTATTAAAAAATAATAAAATAATAAAACCACTTTTTTAACTCGTATTTTATACTTATCTCCCTAAGGCTTTACTCAAATTTCGAGCGGTAGTACTCGTTGGATGCAAAATTTAATTCCTCATCCAAGGAGTACCCATGTTGCATACTTTCGATCAATCCTGCTACACGAAAAATGAGAAATACATGAAAAAATATGTTTGCAATCACATTTTTCATATATTTCTCATTTTTCGTGTAGCAAGGTCCATCGAAAACATGCAAGATGAGTACTCCTTGGATAAGAAATCAAATTCTACATTCAACAAGTGTTTCCGCTCAAAATTTGAGTAAACCCATAGGGAGATAAGTTGTAAATATGAGTTGAAAAAATAGTTTTTCTTTTTTTCCCTCTAAAATTTGATGATCTAATCAAATCTTATTTTATTATTTCCATTATTATTTTATATTTTCCTTAGGAGGCCCATTTTAGACCTCCAAATTCCCCTAATATGATAGCTAAAATCCAGGAGTATGATTTGGACATTAAGCCCACCAAGTTAATTAAAGGACAGGGTTTAGCAAAGTTGCTAACAGAAACAAATTTTCAAGCATTGGGAATTAACCTCCTAGCACCAGTGGATGGCGCTGACAATGAAGAAGGTTGGGATAAGCCCAAAATAGGTATTCAATACAAATTTTTGTGTTCATATTGGTATAAAGATGTTGTTCATTACCTGTGTTTCGTTTCTTATCCATCTTCACTAAATAGAACCAAATACAGAGCTCTCAAGCTTAAATCTTATCCATATGTCATAGTAGAAGCAAATTTGTACTAGAAAGATCCTACTGGTATTTTGTTGTTGTGTTTAACTGAAGGTGAATCCATTGAGGTTATCAAGGAATATCATGACAATCTCTATGGAGGACATTATAATTGGAAGGTCACAGCACATAAAATCCTCAAGTCAAGTTTTTATTGGCCTACACTCTTCACTGATGTGTACAGACTGGTCAGAAGTTGTCAGAAGTGTCAATTGTTTGTAGAAAAGAAAAGACTTGCTTTGTTACCTCTCATTACAGTATTCATATAAAAGCCTTTCAGGCAGTGGGGACCGAAATTTATTGGAGAGATCAATCCACCATCAAGTGGGAAGTTCAAATAGATTCTAACTGCTACTGGTTACTTCACAAAGTGGGTTGAAGCAATCCCCACCAAGAATGCAAATGACCAAGTGGTGATGAAGTTTCTGGAGGATAACATCTTCTGTAGGTTTGGTTGTCTAGTCAAGATTGTAACTGATAATGCTCAGGTATTTAATTATGCTCGATTTATTAATTTCTACCAAACATATAATGTAATTTTGTCACATTTCACAGCTTACCATCCACAAGGGAATGGATTGGCAGAGTCTTCAAAAACATTGGTCAAGATTCTGAAGGAAACAATCACTAAAAATAAAAAAGACTTAGACTCAAAATTAAAATTTTCTCTTTGGGCAGTTCGAGTAACTACTAGGAGGTCCACTGGAAAATCACCTTTTGAGTTTGTATATGGAACTCAGGCATTGTTTCCTAGTCAGTTGGCCAAACCAGTGATTGCTTTCCTTCAAGAAGCTCAAGAAGAACCTAATGCTCTGGTAAGAATAATGAATAAGGTGATTGAGTTAAATGAAAACAGAGACAAAGTTATAGATAATTTGATTACTTATCAGGAAAAAATGAAGTCTATTTTTGACAGGAAGGCGAAAGAAATCCTCTTTCATGCAGGAGATTTAATACGGAGATGGGACACTAGGAGGGAGGATAAAGGAAAGCATGGTAAGTTTGACCCTCTTTGGTATGGTCTTTACAGAATTTCGAAAGCCAGATCAAACAATACTTTCATCCTAGACGATTTAGATGGAGAATCTCTGCAGCTGCCTGTGAATGGGCAGTATTTGAAGCATTATTTTGAGCATTAAAATTCAGCATTCCACCATTGTAAATACCAGATTGCTCATTGTTCATATGTCACCAAGCAATATTTGACTCCATGCCCAATGGATAAGGCACTAATCTACAGTTCTTAGCACTTTCATGGAAAAAAACACTATCTCCAAGTGGAGCCAGATGTTTGGCTCATTTGCATTTACTTTTGAAATATTTCTCAAAACACAAAAAAAGCATATATGTTAGAAAATGTAAAAAAAATTGAATACCGAAAAAGAAATTTTGATTTATATGCTGGTGTACTAACATTATGTGCGGGATGTGAAGGCAGGTCGAGTCGTGCTTATTTGCGTGCAGAACAATTCAAGAGTTGGGTTGATTGATGCGTTTAGAACATTACATGCCAAGGTGAAATCGGTTGTCCCCACCTCCACTTGCCATGTCATTCCTACCTTTATTGCACATCGCAAGCTCAGGTGGAATGGGGCTCATGAATATGTTATGAATGCTAAAATGCAAAGTGCGACAAGGGTCGGACGCGATGCAGCTCAGAACTATGATTTAATATATTCCAATCGCACATCGCACATCGCAAGCTCAGGGGGAATGGCGCTCATGAACATGTTATGAATGTTGAAATGTGAAATGTGACAAAGTTTTATATCCCCAATTACGATTTTTGAACGACCCCACCTACACTTGCCACATCATCCCTACCTTTATTGCACATCGCAAGCTTAAGAGGAATGGCACTCATGAATATCTTATGAATGTCGAAATGCAAAATGCGATAAAGGGATGGACGCAATAGTTTTCAAAGGAAAATTTGAATATATTTAAAGCCCAAGATTATGTGCAGTTGCGTTATTTTATGAAGAAACGTTAACGTGGGCAGTGAACTCGAGTAAGTGACCCAACGCAGAGCAAAGGAGAAGAGAATACGGAACGTTGCGGGCATGAGAAGAAGAGGCAAAGTCGGGCAGAAGGAGACATGATAACGTTGTTTGAAACGTAGAGGCATAGGTAGAGTCGAGCAAAGGGAGCACATGGTGGCACTGTTGGAAACACAACAGCTGTGTCAAGTCGGGCAAAGATGCGTTATTGCAAAATTGTTCGAATACCACATCAGAAACAGAAAAGACATGACAGCAAGCAGAAAAGAAAAATATTGAACTCTAGAAGAAATGCAGGGCAAAGATGTCCAATCTGTCAGGGAGACACATCAGCACTGCAGGGAGACGCATCAGAAACAAATCAGATTTGGAAAATAGAATAATATTTCAAGTTTTAATTTGTTTTCTTTGTTTGTTAAGATCGAAGCTATAGTGATGTCCTCAATTGCAATGTAATAAGTAGTTTTAACAGTTTAGGTAGTCGAAGTAGTTTCAAGAAGTTCTAGCAGTAAGGAATTGTTTTTGTTGTATTTAAGTAGGATAGAAAGAAAGAATAGGGGTTTCAATTTTTGGACCTCTGGAAGACTAAAACTTTGGGACTTCTTTTTCTAATGGGTGAATGAAAGACGCAGCAAGTTTCCTGCAACTGTTGATGGTGATTCATGTTTCTTGTGTCGTTTTATATTGTTTCTTCCTTGAATGAAGTGAAGTAAAAAAACAGTCAGTCTCTGCATATGTAAGAGTGAGTTAAATAGCCTTAATAAGTGCTCCTTCACTCCAACTCCTCTCCCTTCACAAATTCTCTCTGGAACTTAAAAGTAATAGATTCTGTGTTTACAGCATATTATTTTGAGTTTCCTCCCTCTCAATGAATTCTCTCTGAAACTTAAAAGTAACAGATTTTGTGTTTACAGCATATTACTTTGTGTTTCCTCTATAGTTATGTTTTTTTATTCAGATATCAACATTTAATGGCCTTGTAGAGTCTTTCATTATACCAGATTATTAAGGGATTAAAATAATTAGTTTCCACAGGGATTGAACGAAGACCACTTGATATAATTACTTTTGTGACACATTTTAAAAATAATGTCTTGAGTATTGATTCCTTTCCACAGCCAAGGAATTGTCTCTTAAGATACAACAGAGCGCAAAAGGAAAAAAAAATGGGCACTCATATCCTAGAATTGTCTAACTAAGCCCAGGATGGAAGGGGACATGGGCCTCAGAAACCCGTATATTTTTAATTAGGTGATGGGAGCAAAGTTATGGTGGAGATAGATAAAGGGTAGTAGCGATCTGTGGAAAAGGATCTGGGAAAGGAAATACAACATGCCACAATCCACAAAAGAAAGACCCTGAATTCAAGGTATACCAAGAGGATCTACAATTTCGAATCTAGCAGCAGAGAACCGAGCACTGATTCGTACCCATAGTTTCTGGGAGATTAGAGGAGGGGATAAGGCGTCGTTTTGGGAGGAAGCATGGAAACAAAGAGAGAAGATTTTCAGCGGATATGACCTTGCACAAATCTTCCTATTCACTAATAGACATGCTAATCAGGCTATGAACGATTACTGGAATTCAGACACTGGATCAAACTGGAGAGGATGGAAAATAAGAAAACATTGGCCTAATGCACCATGAAAAAGAGGTAAACTCCCGAAAGATATTGATATATGAGGGTTCAAACATCCTCAGGTGGGGATACAGAAACAAAGGGATGATCACGATACAGGAAGGATACCAAAAGAAGGCAAAGCACCAGCACCAGCATCTCCCAGCTATTTGGAGCAAAATGTGGTCACAACATCTTTGGCCAAAGGTGACATTCTTCCTCTGGCTGGTCAGCCATGGTCGGGCCCTTACATGGGATCAATCATAAAGAATAGGAGTGCAGGGACCTACAATATGTAATATGTGTGGGGCACAACCGAAAACGATGGAACATCTCTTAAACTCTTGCCCCTACACTAATATGCTATGGTAGAACCATGAAAACCTCTTCGAATATTTAGACCAAGACAGAACTAGTATCCAGACCACAATTGAGAAACAGAGGAAAATCGTCTACCAAAGCCTGATCCTCAATAGAGCTTGTGTCATATTCATGGGGTACCTACTCTAGGCGGTTTGGAAAGAACGAAACAAGAGATATTTAAGGACAAAATCAAACAGAGTTGGAGGTACGAAAGATCATTAACCAAAATATTCATGAAACCATTCTAGCAAAGAAATGGTACCCGGAGGATTAGAAAGCTTCGAGCTAAGAAGCCAAAATCCTCAACATGCTAAACTTAACCCTGCAAATGCTAGCGCCATGTTCTTGGAAATTTCAATCCCACCCCTCCCCGTCACCTTCGAAGTTAATTATATCCACCAGCATAATTTATAAAAATGAAATTTGATGGTCCTCTAAAGGAAACCCAAGAGAAGCGGGATATGGAAGAATTTTCAAAGATTGCCAGGGCAGGGTGCGCTGTGTGTTCGCATCAGATTGTGGAATTGCGAGCAATAATGAGGCTAAATTCAAAGCTGTGAAATAGTGATTAATCATTGCACGAAGAGAGCAAGTCCAGAAATTTGTGATGTAAGGGAATTCAACTCGGGTGATAGAAACAATTAAAAAGCTTCATCAAGGAACCGAGTGGGAAAAGGTTTTCACAGAGATTAATCATTGCACTAAGAGAGCAAGTCTAGAAATTTGTGATGGAAGGGAATTCAACTCTGGTGATAGAAACAATTAAAAAGCTTCATCAAGTAACCCAGTGGGAAAAGGTAAGTAAAAGTTAGAGAACAGCGAGCCTCGCCCCGGAAGTAGGAGAATTGATTTCAAGTATGGAATACATCGTTCCAATGCATGTTCGTTGAGCCAAAAACACTACAACTGGCTTCCTTGCAAACTGGGGATACAACAATCAAGGCAAGGAGGTGGACATACATGGAGACAGGATCAACCAAGAGGAAGGGATGGCGGAACTGCAAGAAATCCTGAGAAGGGATGCAGAAAGGAATGAAAATCAGAACCCTTGATCGCGGTGTGAGCATGAGAGAGGGCCCGCACAAGGACAGACGACATGTCAATAAGGGAACGAGGCAAGGTATGTGGGCGGGCTACCCAACTCTGCCACATACTGCGAGCAATTATTGTTGGGTCGAGCCAAGGAAGGCTAGTCGAGACGCCGCGGGGAAAGTACTGGCAAGTGGTATATGGTGTGGTGCACGCCTTGTATGCAAAAACAGTTGTGTAGCAGCAAGAAATTAGAGAAGCAAGGAAGGTGGCCAAACGAGCTCTAACACCAGCGGCATTGGCAGCACAGCAGCGTCAAGAACTCCAGGTCGACGACAAGGCAAAGGCCCTGGTATGTAGTGCAGAACCTCTTCTTTCTTGAAAGAGAGGTCAAGAGGCACGTAATTATGAGAAATTGGTTGTGTTTGTGGTTTCTTATGCATGGGATTATAGGATTCGGGATGGGGAAATTGAAAGCCTTCTTACGCTTGTCAACATCGATCTGTTTCATGCAACCTTTACAAGGGGGCATTGGGTCTCTGGGAAAGATGGTAACGTCAACCTTTGAGCTATCACCTTCTGTTAAATTCTGCAATTGGGGGGTTTGTGTGGGAAAGTCTAGGGAGTCTTTGTAGGGGGGCATTAGGTCTCTAGGAAACATGGTAAAACAACCTATGCGCTCTCGCCTTCTGGTAAATTCCGCAATTGGGGGATTTGGGACGGAGAATCTAGGAAATAGGGGGTTGGTAAGGCTAACCCAGAGGAGGGTTTGTTTGAAGCCCGGGTGATGGGAAGCCACAGAAGGACAACAAGCGATCCAGGCAGGGTCTAGATTATATGTTTAAATCAACTAAGCAAGTGGGGAAATAGCGAGGATCTGGGTCTGGGGGGTAATCCTGAGGTGGCAAAAATGAAATTGAAAGGAAAGAGTCGAGGAAGTAAAGTCTAGTAACAGATCATGTCAGGAGTCGGGTAGGTGGTCAAGTTTTATGTCTTTGGAACTGTCAAACAGTTGTGGCGTTGATTACCAACTTCAAGGCATCAGCCAAGAGAACACGGGGTATCAAACATGTCCAAGGTTTGGCCTGGACCGTTGGTAATAGATTGGCATATCGCGAGGAACAAGTGTTAGGTATTGGCTGTAAAAAGAAAAATGATCCTAACATTGTTTTTGACTATGGATTCCTTTCATGTCAACGTAAATTGATTTCCCCTCTGTCTCTTGCTCTGTTGGTGATTGCCTCGGAGAGGGTACCAGAGGACTTGCAACAGTTGACAAATTCAGCGGGGGTAGAGAATGGAGGTGGAGGGTCGAAAGGGTCATTGCGATCGCGACAACCCCAACAAGAGGAAACTGAAGTCTCCAACATCAACCAGTGGGCTGCAAAAGAAGAGAGGCAGGAGAACAGGGGAGGAAAACATGCAAAACCTGTTGCACACATACAATGAAGGCTCACCGGCACAGGTTAAAGCGGAAATTTCAAAATGGGAAACATAATTGAAAGTGAAGGGAGCGAAGGAGCTGATCCAAGTAGAAGAATGGGAACCACTGGTAGTGGACCCCAGAAATATTAGAGGTAGGTAGACCCTGTTTAAACATGTCATCCAAACTTACTGGATTATGAAAAGCCTACTGGCGAAAGCTACGACATATATGCAACAGCAGAGGGAATTACCTCACCAACAAGGCCATCAGCAGCCCCAGCAAGAGGAGTCAACCATATCTGTAATTCAGAAGGAAATACAGTCAATCCAAGTGCAACTCTTCCACCAGAATGTTCGTCCTGGACGCATGGAGAAACAATTATAGAGTATGCAACAGCAAGAGATGTCGAGATAGAGTGCCAAGGACCCAACCCAGGTAGAATCATCATGGTGTTCTAGAAAATTCTTGCTATTTTGTTTTAATGATTTGGGATAGCATTTACATTTACAGTAGTCATAATAGATTGATAGTAGACATGATAGCTTTGAAAGCTTTGCTGGACATGCTCAAACTATTTAAATTTTGGATGGCTTATGATGTTGATCGATGGCCAACAGACATGGTTTCCTATGGGCAGGTTGAGATCACAAAAAACATATTTTTTAGAGAGGTACTGCCAAGTTTACAAAAAAAACAAAATAAAATTTGAAAATGGCACATATATGTGAGGAACTCGTAAGTATAATAAATGAGTCAAACTCCAACTAAAGCATATTGCCCAATAAACCTATAACATTAACGAGTCATATACAATTGTATACTAGCATTGCCCAAGAAGGATGGTGTGTTGCTTCAAAAATATCCAGCATTTTAGTTCAAGGTGGCTAAAGGCTTATGGCATATGATCAATATAGGACCATGGAATAGAGTGATGATCTCAAAGTATTTATTAGGTATGACTAATGAATATTGGTTTGAAAAGGAGAAAAACCATTTTCAAGGGATATCTATAATTTGGAAGTCCATGGAGAAGACTTTTCTTCTAATTGGTAAGTGGAAATCATGGCAATAGGGTGCACATCAACAAAGACCCATGGATTGGAAAAAGTAAATTGTCTAATGCTCTCCTAGAAAAGCTACATCATCAAAGGATATTCACCCTCAAGGAGGTTGCTTCTCAAGGCCGTAGAAATGTCAATAGTCACATAGATGTAAGGGTGTTGAAGACTTATGACAATTTGGTGGAGGAATGAACTAATTTCACAAATCAACTCAATCATTGTGCTATTAACTAAAAATAAGAAGACCAACTTAAATGGTCAAAAAATAGTGGCTCTGGAAAATACACAATTAAACTTGGATATCCAACTAGAGTGGAGGAACACGCGTTATAGAAACAACAATAATGGTGGCAAGTGATTTGGCATTAACATAATGGTGGCAAGTAATTTGGCATTTAACTTATGCCTTGAAAACCAAAATTCATATGTTGTTAGCTTTAACTAATAAACCCTTTTACATGGGTCAATGATCAAAACATAATTGGTTTGGGCCAAATCAATGCAATTTATATAAGAGCAAGGTTGAAACAATTGACCACATTTTTGTTACTTTTGAACATGCACATATGGTTTGAAAGGAGGTCTCTCAAGCTTTCATGGGCACAATCAAATGGAACAGGATGACTTTGATTGACTTTCTATTACAATGGCTATCCCACAAGGTTGTTGTGAGCTATCATACACTTTTGTGTCTTTTCATTTATGTTATTTGTTGGACAAATAAATCAAATGACCTTCCAAGAGTTGTTCATTACTCTTGTGATGACAACTCATAAAATCAAACATGGAATGGAAAACAATAATATGTTCCAAAAGAAAAATCGACTAGAAGTCTCGTGATGTCATGGGGCTTTTTTGTCGATGCAAGTCAAGGATAACTTCGGATCTCTGGTGCTGGGATCTATGGTGCTAAGGCTAAAACCTTTATTATAAAGGTGTTATTAGTGATTGCAAAGGATAAATGTATAAAATTTCTCCAATTCTACAAGGATTCCAAACATTAGTATTTTGGGTATGTCACATTTTGAACATGCCAAGCAGAAAATTGACTCTTTTGAACATATTTTACCTTTACTCATATATATATATATATATATATATATATATATATTGTGAACATAATACATGATAAGATGCTTTGCCAAAAGAGGCCTTGGATGTATAAGAGGGTACAATGGTGGTCATGGAATTAGAAGAAGCACCATCATTTTTTTAATAATTCTTTACTTTGAACTATGGAAAGATTTAACAATTTTATACACTGATTTGTATGAAACTTGTCAAAGGCCAAGAGTCAGTACTTGAAGGCCATATGCAAGGCCCAATCACAAAAGCGAGCCATAATTTAGGATGTTCTTTTCTATCTAGAGAGTAATAGGATGTTTTAGGAGTTCTTTTCTATCTGGAGAGTAATCAATGGCATGAGAACCATCCACTCACCTACCACTTTTTATAAACCAAATTTCTTAAACAACATTATGAAACACAAATCATCTATAAATGAACACAATGTCAAAGTATTGATAATAATTGATATCTAAAGTGAGCAAGGTAATCATTTTATCATTTGATCGTGGATATAATATCTTTATGGCCATGGATTAAATCTATCTTACTTTCAGGCCCATGAGCCTAATTATGGATAGCATTCCCACTCGTGCTTCTTTATCTTTCAGATGAGAATAAATGGTGGTTTTATATCATGATCTTATTCAAATAAATACCTTAATATTGGTTATATGACACTGGTACATGAATACAACCTCTAATTCCTCAAAAACATTTGTGTTATCCTTTCTAATACGAATTTGCAGTTTACTGTTCCATTTCCATCATTACGCTTCCGTCACGTAGCGAGGCTGGGAATGAAGGACATTCGAAACAGTGGTGGGGTCGAAGTTGGAATCGGTATACGATATTGAAACATGATTAGTGTTTTATATAGTTAATATTGGAGGTCACAGAGGTAATTGTTTTATCATTTAATCATGATGAAATCTCTTTGTTGGACCTGGATAAAATCTCATATCATCCTAGACTCTTTATGAAAAGCCTATATTTTCATTCTGCACTCGTCAATTCAACTTTGTCGTAATTATATATTCAACTTCTTAACAATTATGTATGAACAGAGGAGAACAAAGAGAACAAAAGATTTTGTTCTCTAGTCGGACACGGAAATCTATTGATTTATAGAAAGTGCCGTGCAGTAATCCTGCAATCTCTAAAATTATAATAAATCAAATAAGTTTCAACTCTAAACAAATGACCAAATTCTTCCTCTTATGAGCTGTTTATAATATTTAAGCTTGAATTTGGATATCCGTCATGTTTAACATCTGACCAGATGAGTTAATAACTAAGCTGATATGCATACATATTGTTACTGCCAAAACAAAGAATATAAATCATCTTAAACCATGATAGTCCACCTCAACATAAACCCCCATATGCAAACTGGTATAACTTTACCTTGATTTTATGTACTTTTCATGATTGTATAGACAAAACACATTTTTAATTAAAAAGGCCACTACTTTTGTTTATGCTTGATGCAATGCACTGGAATCACTACACACGTTCAGCCATCTCTTTCATTGAAACCAAAAAACTCCAGTATCCATGGGATCAGCACAGAAAGAAAGGTATGGTGCTTTACCTTCAAACTTAAAGCATAGAAACCTGTTTTTAGCACAATTAAATTACTGTGGTGTAGCCAGCACTCAATACTATCTAGTCTTGTTGCACGTAAAAAGCAAATGCATATAAATTTCACAGATAGAAAAGATGCCTCTCCATTCTGCAGTCTGGGATGTCAAATCCATTGTAAAGGGGTCCAGTAGTTGCCGTTCTGGATCATTTTTCCTGATGAAACCAACCTGGTCATCTTATCCTGCTTGAGGATCTCTTTGCAGAGTATAAACTAAACTTCAAAATATGTAGGAGAAAACAGAGGAAATAAAGTTTTCCAAGAAAAATCAATTTGATTTTAGACGAATGCTTATCACGTTTTGAAAAACCCAAAAAACTACATATTTAAGAGTGGGAGAAATGAACAGCTACAACTAGACATTCAGGCCCTACTCATTCTTATCTTGGCTAAAATAGCCCAGACTTTTTTCACGACCATCACAACTAGTGGCCTTAAATTCAAGTGGGATTGACCCAAGATATCTTAAAAGAACACCGCTTGGAAATATCCAATAGCTTTCCATATGTGAACCTGGTTATTCAGCACGTTTCTCACACTTGTCCACCATAAACATTGATCAAGCCATTAATCCTTGAAATTCCGTTGCACTTTGTAACACTTTACTTCCTGTAAACGCAAGTTTATAGCAGTTTACTTTTTAAACCTCTGTTCAAATAGCTAGTCTTTATCTACAACAAACCTTGTTTTGACTTAATATTCATAAAAAAATATAATAGAGCAATCTTATAATACCATTTTTCTTCATGGCCCAGACATAACCAGGAAAGGCGCAAGTATGGAATTAGTTACACAGTTTACAATAGAAATAAAATGCAAGAACTGATGTTCTAAGACTGACAAACATTCAGATAATCTCTATAAATAGATTAACAATATAAAGGCTTGTATCAAAATTTGTTCATCCCAAAGGAATATACATAGCTTACTAGGAGAGTAGACAAAAAAAGGAGGACAAGATCTGCCATGGTGATCACCTGTTAGTTACTGAAATGAGAAGCCCAGAAATACACATCCTAGCATTATGCTAGAACAACTGCACATCTCAAAAGACAACCATTAGCATTGTCAGCAACAAAGAATGTAAATCGGCCCTAGACATCTAGGAAAATATATTGTTTAAACCCAGGCATAACCCAGGTACCTCCAAATTGATTTGTAATGACAGATTCTATCTTTTATAAATGACTATTACACAGACTCGATGTTATATATATGCCATGTAAATAAATCAGAAACAAAGAATTATCTATTTTTCTAAAGATTTTTCTCAAACGGACATATATAATCCGGCATACCTATTCCCCAAATGGCACAAACAATTCATGTGCCCTCAATCCTATTTTATACCTAGACAAAATCCAAATAATAATTTTATATCACGAGACTGAAAAATTGGTTTGATTGCAATGATACACTTGCTATCGGCAGTTCATGCGCGCTGGTTTCCTTCATTGTCCATACCCCACTCTTCTTCTGCCTCGTTTCCATTAACAAGAACCTCTCCTTCAGTAGAATCTTCTGCTTCTACATACTTCTCCCCATCAATGGTTTCATCTTGCATTTCAACATGAACCTCTCCTTCAGTTGAATCTCCTGCTTCTACATACTTCTCCCCATCAATGGTTTCATCCTGCATTTCATCAAGAACATCCTCTTCATTGATATCTCGTGCCTGCAAAGAAAAAAGAGGCCTAAACATCTCAAACACCCAATACGCAAAATTAAGCATGCTAAGAACCTCAATTTCAATACGAAACAAAAACAACCACCATGCATGCTCAGGGTGGTATAAACAATGCAGACATTATACCTCATGAACAGAATCTCCATTTTCATAAGGGACCTCTCCATTGACTTCCATATTTTTAAACTCTTCTATAAGGTCGACATTCATTTTACCAACGTACTTTAGATAATCCTCCGCAGGAGGATAGTCATTCCTGCAATAAATTAGGCAAACTCCTGTTTTAGTACTTATTTATGCTGCAGAGGCTCAAAACAAGAATTTTATTGTGTCAATGATAAAATACTGAACCTCGAACTTCTCAGCTTAGATTCAACATCAAGTGCCAAATGCCAGTCTTCAAAGAGGTTAGGATAGTCCTCTGGATCTGCTAAAGATTCGGCAGCCTTTTGATTTACCTTCAAAAATTTAAAAACAAGGATTGCAGACAGATAAGAATGCAATCTCTAGAATTCATGAAAAAACAACTGTAATTGCAGATTTTGACCCATACAACACTCCCATTCTCTCAGGTGAAATTAAGCTGTCTTCATATGGTAGATGCAATGTCTGTGTCTTACATAAAGGAACAACAAAGCGAAACTCCTCAAGAAGGATTAAAAACAACATTTCATCATAGATGATAATGCCATGCTCTCATGTTTAATGCATAAAAACATTTTAACATTGACTTATGTCAGCACACAGCAAGGTTTGGATTTCACTATCTGTAACCGATCAATTGCTTGCCAAGCAGTATCCACAAGTCACCATAGAAGTAGAGCCCCATAAAGAAGATTTGAAGAATCATATACCTTACTTAGGTCATTACGCCAAATGGAGACCAATTCTGAAACCTTGCTTGGTAGATAGGATCGTGCCATAAAAGCAGCCTCGGGTATGCGATTACTGCCAAGAAGAGGAGATATAAGTTAAAACACCAAAAATGCAGACTCGAGTCCCAACTTTGCTAAAAGAACAGCCTCAAAAGGTAATTTTGCAGCATGCCATTGAGAGGGGTTACCTCTCCACCAAGAGATCGATGCATTCTTCTAATTTCCCTAGCATGAATAAACAAAGAAACGTAACATTGTTCTTCCCCTGCTCTCTTGCCAGTTGGGCAAGTTTGGCCATCCCTTCTGCATCTCCTAGAGCAGAGTAGAGAAGCAACAATCCACTTAGATCAGCTGCATGGCTGAGACATTCCTCTGCCAAGTCTAACTGCATCACAGAGAACAAAGAAAAAGAAACAAATCAGGTACATTAATTCTCGAAGCATATACAAAGCTATAAAAACATGTTTATCAAGTTATAAAAATTGAGGCCTCCTCCACTCCCTTTAGACACGAGTTTGACGAAATCCATATAAATCATAATTTCAAATAATGAGTTTCTCAGATAGTGAATTAAAAACTCAGGGTATAAGGGATGCTGCAATATTCGATGGGGGAGGGTAAATAATAAATATCATGCAGTGGAGCTGCCACAACATAGAGACCTTCAGGAAGACTAGCAGTAAGACCTACAGTGGGTAATGACAAGCATGCAGGCCATGTTTCATAATGCCAGCATTTTACATGCAACCCCCCTGCCATCATCTGAGAATCTGCCTGCCATTAACATCCTCTCACTTCAGAGCTCCACTGCATGATGTTTATTGTCTCCCATTCTCAATTACCCTAAAATATGTGGATCATGAGTTTAAAAATAGTATTACAGGTCAAATGTCTAAAGTTAACCTGCAATGGCAGTGCCAAGACAAATTCCTCAGCGGATCCGAGGAAATACTTTTACAGAAAAGCCTCAGAAAGGATGCAAAACTTCTTAACCCTGGCTTCATCCATGATCCATCTCAAGTCTAAACTCAGGCAAATTGTACAGCTGTACATGAACTAGTCAAATTGAGAATATTTTCTAATATATAGTGCATAGTACTGCTTAAATATGGACATTTTAACAGCCCCACTGCAAAAGGCTTTGACACCTATTTCTGAATGGAAACAACAGAGTCAGATATGCAAGCAGAGAACAATCCGTCTCTGCACAAGCAGAACTCATACAGTTCACATTAAGCAGAAAATTTGAAGAGACAGAACATAGTGATTTTGGCAGGACACAAAACTGGACAACTATATCAAGAGGATGCAGAAACCCCAATGGAGATGTAGAAGAAACAGTTCAGACACCGATGGGAAATGCAGAAGTAGCAAAGGAAATGAGAGACAATGAGGCAATCTGCCCAGCACAGAAGAAATTTTCAGGAGTACCAGAAAGATGTCAGGTGTGTGCCTTAAATGCCAAACAACAACAAAACTGCAAACTTAGTTAGCATATAAATTACAAATTATGAGAAGATATGTAAAATTATACTTGGGGCAAAAACGTATCCAACCAGGAAAGTAACACCAGACAGAGAGCCATCTATTTTGCAGAAGCTCGAGCACAAATGAGGTCTATATATGCAAGTTCCAGATGAAATAAAATCATTTTTTGCTAATAATTGCCTATTATTCATTGTGTTTTGGTGGATATACTAAGACTGGCATTGGTTTTGGTCACCAAAAAACAAATTAATTTAAAAAAAAAAACAAAAACAAAAATTTGTTGTGCATAGCAGCATACAGAATTTCTCGCATCCCCAGGAAACAATGCAAAAACTTAAGACAATCCATATAATGGTCCTCGAACTAAAAAAAAACATTACAAGGACCCGTAAGAAACATTTCCAGATTGGGATTGTAGTCTTTTTATGGAAGTGAAGCCAATAGAAGATAAAAAAGAGGATGTCAAATATTATTGAAAAGGATGTTGAGGGTTGATGGAAATAAAAGTGAGAATGATGAATAATTTCCTATTCAAACAGTTGATCTTCGAGACAGAAGGAACCAAGGAAGGTTTGTTCAGACATGCATGTCTATATAACGAGCATGCCAGATTTATGTTTATGAATTTGTGGTTGTGCTCCTTTCTTACAGGATGTGTACAATGTCATTTTCTATTTCCCCTCAGCTACCTAGAGGCTTTGCTATTAGTGACTACCAACCCATTCCTCAACTTGTACCCAGACATGTCTGACTATTCCTTGACATGTGATGTTGTTCTCTGGATTTCAATGCTCACACCATATTTTTACAAATATGGATGCATGATAGATATGGACATTTTAACTGCCCCACTGCAAAATAATTTGCCACAGAAGGCTTTGACACCTATTTCTGAAAGGAAACAACACAGTCAGACATGCAAGCAGAGAACAATCCATCTCGCACAAGCAGACCTCATACAGTTCACATTAAGCAAAAAATTTGAAGAGACAGAACATGGTGATTTTGGCAGGACACAAAACTGGACAACTATATCAAGAGGATGCAGAAACCCCAATGGAGATGTAGAAGAAACAGTTCAGACACCAATGAGAAATGCAGAAGTAGCAAAGGAAATGAGAGACAATGAGGCAATCTGCCCAGCACAGAGGAAATTTCCAGGAGTACCAGAAAGATGTCAGGTGTGTGCCTTAAATGCCAAACAACAACAAAACTGCAAACTCAGTTAGCATATAAATGACAAATTATGACAAGATATGTAAAATTATACTTGGGGCAAAAAAATATCCAACCAGGAAAGTGACACCAGATGGAGAGCAATCTATTTTGCAGAAGCTCGAGCACAAATGATGTCTATATATGCAAGTTCCAGATGAAATAAATTCATTTTTTGCTAATAAATGCCTATTATTCAGTGTGCTTTGGTGGATATACTAAGACTGGCATTGGTTTTGGTCATGAAAAAACAA
Organism: Pinus albicaulis; assembly: GCA_034641835.2. Classification (NCBI taxonomy): domain Eukaryota; kingdom Viridiplantae; phylum Streptophyta; class Pinopsida; order Pinales; family Pinaceae; genus Pinus; species Pinus albicaulis. The sequence goes on from CM076581.1 coordinate 948,284,681, forward strand.
ATTAATTAAAAAAAACAAAAACAAAAATTTGTTGTGCATAGCAGCATACAGAATTTCTCGCATCCCCAGGAAACAATGCAAAAACTTGAGACAATCCATATAATGGTCCTCAAACTAAAACAAATACATTCCAAGGACCTGTAAGAAACATTTCCAGATTGGGATTGTAGTCTTTTTATGGAAGTGAAGCCAAAAGAAGATAAAAAAGAGGGAGTTGAATATTATTGAAAAGGATGTTGAGGGTTGATGGGAATAAAAGTGAGGATGATGAATAATTTCCTATTAAAACAGTTGATCTTCAAGACGGAAGGAACTAAGGAAGGTTTGTTCAGACATGCATGTCTTTATAATGAGCATGCCAGATTTATGTTTATGAATTTGTGGTTGTGCTCCTTTCTTACAGGATGTGTACAATGTCATTTGCTATTTCCCCTCAGCTACCTAGAGGCTTTGCTATTCGTGACTACCAACCCATTCCTCAACTTGTACCCAGACATGTCTGACTATTCCTTGACATGTGATGTTATTCTCTGGATTTCAATGCTCACACCATATTTTTACAAATATGGATGCATGATAGATCCAGGGGTGCCCTTTGTCTTTAGGACATTGCCCAATCTCAATGTGTCTCCACCATGATTTTGATGATATCCTAGGCCCCTTCACAACATAAGGAAAACACTTTCTGCGGCTAGGAAAGTTGGATGAGACTCTTCTCCTGAATGCTCTCCCCTATAGGTAAGTCACATGAGCTACTTGTTTTCCTCATGGCAATGGGGCCAGTGTAGCAATAACCAAACATTGTGTACGGATATCAATAAGGCCAAGCCTGCCTACCTTCTCAATAAAGGTGCAAAGGCTCAAAAAAGCCAAACGTAGACCTTGTTTCCAACCCTATCTCCCCCAAAAGAGTGTGAAAAAAAGTTGTTCCATTTGCTTGTACACCATGTCCATACTGCACCCTTAATTGATATTACAAACATGGGTACCCCAAACAATCACAAGATATAGGATTACTTTTCTATTATCACAATCAACTTCAAAACATTTTTTTTCTAACAACTCAATTTCATTATCTCAAGCAACAATAATGTTGAGTGACCAAAAAGCAGCATTCCATGGGGACATATACCCCAAAGGTCCGGGACACACACCCCATGTTTCCCACACTCCCAAGAAAGGGCGACACCTAGAGAAACATTTCCCCACATTCCAGTTTCCACCCCTTCCCACCACCCCTTCCCCCCCCAAAAAAAAATGGGTGCTTCTAGTCATCCCCCAAAGAAAGGGGGGCTTTTGTGCATCCCCCCATGAAAGGGGGACTTTTGGGTGGCTGTTATGAATAAAAAATTCAGAAAAAACATTAATTAAACAAATAAATTTAAAATAATAATATTAATAAAAAATTAAATAATTAAATTAATTAATGACCATTAATTATTAAGGATAAGGGTCAAAACACATGACCATTCACCTTCGTGGCCAATCAATGCCTATATAGGCACACCACCACAAAGGATTGTAATCAGCATTCTTATAAAATAATACTATTACTATTTAGTCATACATACACAGTTTACACAATTACATCTTGCATACCAGTGTTTTCTCAGCTACAGTGGTATTAGAGCTAGCGATCTTCCCGCCTGCAGCACTATTCAATCCACCATTGTCTTCATTTTTTCTGCTGCGTACTTTCCCCTAGTTACTTGGTTCAACACCTCCACGTCCATCAATCCTTCTTTGTTGTCGTCCGATCCCTCTACTTATCCCTATTACCCTGTCTTGATCCCTCTTTCGACCATGTCACTTCCTCCAAACCATTGTTGTGTTCTTTCCCTATGTCATTATCATTATTCCCATACATCCTTTCATCACTCCCCGACACCCCCCTGCATATGTTGTCATGTTTTGCTTCCTACCCCATGCTCTGCTCATCAATCCTGCCACCCAACTTCCGGTCAAAACTCCCATCTAACCTCGTGCCTATTCATCGTTCCTCCACCAGATTCCCAGCCAAAAATTCGCTTTTCCCCACCACCTGTCTTCCTGTCGACATTCCTCGATAGTCTAAGGCCTGGTCACCCGACAACTTACATTACATCTTTGTCGTCTTTTCTTCTTCACCGTAAAGTTTCGCTCCAAGTCACACCACAATCTCCCTACCCTTGTGACCTTGGTCAAATTAAATTAATTACAAATTGCATATATATATATATATATATATATATATATATATATATATTTGAACTTAATTAATCACATACTTATATAATTAAAAATATATACAAATTTTAGATACCATTTTTTAGGATTCAACTGCATTAAGAAAGTCACTCATCTACAACCATTTCCATGAGATATTGTCGTAACTAACTATAGGTATTGTCTTAAAAATTTAGAAAAAGCGCAAACAATATTTAATGAAGGCCAAAAGAAGTTAGCATTGATGATGGAAAAGATACTCCAAAGAGACGACAAATTTAAGGAAACCAAAAGAAGCCCTGATGACCACAACAAACGACTTATTCAATTAATGGAGAAGGTGGACATGCTAATAGTCCAAACTTTTCAAGGACCTTAATACAGCCCGCAAAATAGCAATGTGCATGAACCTGTTGATCCGACTGTGATGTCCACATTTATATATTTTGAGTAGTTGTTCATTAGTAAATCCTCTTTGTCTCTTAGCCAATACTTCCAATTCATGGGTGTATTCGCTTATGTATTTGCTTGAGATGAACAAATTTGTCATAGACATCACTTCTTCTTCGTCAAAGATTTTTACTAGCAAAGCATCCACAATATTCTTCTAAAGAAACGAACGAACGTCAAATTGCCCGACCACCATAGGAACCAATCATATGCCTCTGCTTCCAAATTGTTGTACGCGGTCATGATTTTCTCTTGTGCACCTATTAGCGAATTTGATTAAAAAATGGCTTCCATTTATTAACCCAAACAATAGTACCTCAATGGTCTTTTGTTAATTTGAGAACATGTTCTACGCCATTTCAGATTAGGGCACAAAACACTGAAGCAGATAGAACATACTAATAGATCGATGGAAGAGGAGCCAAAACAAAGATGATGAATGGTGGCGTTACGGCAATGCCATTTCAGATTAGGGCACAGAACAAAGAGAGGTAAACCATCTCAATATCATCACGGTGGGGTGGAAGCACACCAACTAGGTTCGGCAAGCCTAGCCCTGTGGTTGCTTATAGCACCAAAGCTATCCCCAAAACCCCCTTTGGAGCTCCTAGAGCTCATTGTCCAACAGGACCCTCCAAATAGGGTCGTTCCATGATTCCAAGATTCTCACAGAAGGTTAGGAACATGACCTTCCCCAAGGGCATTGTGAGAATATCCTATATGATCGAGCCTTACAGCGCCTCGCTGTACCATATCTTGGATAAAATGGTACTAGCCATCAACATGCTTGGATCAATCATGGAACCCGGGATTCTATGACAAATGAATCCCCCTCTGGTTATCACAAAGGATAACGGTGGCATTTAGCACATGCTCGAACAACTCACTAGAGAGCTTTCGCAACCAAGTGACTTCACAACGAGCCATACATGCTGCAATGTATTCGACCTTAGCGGTGCTCAAGGCTATCGACTTTTGTTTCCTGCCCGAAGGAGATCTACTTGTGAAGTAGCATCCAGAAGTGCTCTTATGATCCACCACATTGCTAGCCCAATCGGCATCAGTATATCCAAGGTGTGTCATGCTCCCAGCAGTGTATCTCAGCCCATGGTCTATAGTGCCATCGAGATATATCAAGAGTTTCTTGGCACCAACCTAGTGAATGTTATGATCAACCATGTGTTGACTCAAGGTATTCACTGCACAACATATGTCCGGACGGGTGTTCACTAAGAACACCAGAGCCTCTACGAGTTGACGATACTCAATAGGATTTGCTAACACGGGCCCAGCAGTGCTGCCACTCAACTTTTTAAAGTTGAGCTCCATCGGTGTTGACATGGACTTACAGTGCACCATACCAGAAGCTTCACAATGCATTTTCCTTAAGAAAGGAAAATCTCGCTAAGTCTCTGCCAGACCTCCAGGCCTAGGAAGTAATGCATCGGTCCTAGGTCCTTCATCTCGAACTCAGCAGCGAGCTCCCTCTTACACTGATGAATGAGAGGTTCAGCACCTGTCAGGAAGAGGTCGTCCACATACAACACCAAAATGAGAGGCTTTTCTCTATCAACCTTGAAGTAAAGGTTCGGATCAACATTACTACGAGTGAAGCCCAGCATCATCGAGTAGCTATCTATCCTCTCGTACCAATCTATGGGTGCTTGCTTCAGCCCATGGAGGGCTTTCTTCAACCTGCAGACATGGGTGTCCCAATCCTAGACTTTGATCCCCAGAGGTTGCTCTACATACACCTTCCTTTATCGCATCATAAAGATGACAAGCACATGATCCAAACACTAAATCATGGACCCAACTCACCTCCACAAGACACTATTGTAATATTGTTTGCCCTGTTTATTCACTGCACTCCTGGTTAGGGCACGTACTGCAACCCCAGATTCACCGCACAGTCAGCAAACAAGCCCTTCTAGGGTTTCGATTCACCTTGGAGGGGTTCCTCCAATGCCACACTGCCCTCCAATGCCACACTGCCTCCTTAGGTTGTTGCCCACCCTCCAATTTGGCACAGCTGTGTGCTATGCCCTGCAGCCTAGCACCACAGTTATCTTGTAGCTTCCAACCCTTCAAAGTGTACCCAAACAGTGACCAATTTGCAACGTAATGCTCTCCCTGAACTCAAGTGACTAGCCCTTAAACAGCTACACACAACCCTTAACAGTCTGTTGTACCCTCAGCAAACTCGGCGTCTTTTTAGGCATACACTACGCTGCCCTTCGCTGGCCCCTAGGGCTGGTCTGTACCGAAATTAGGCCTCTCGTCCCCCTTATCTAGGCTTGTACAGAACTGCAGTCCTTCCTGAAGCAACTGCTCTAAAGTGTGGCCTCTCATCAAATTGTCCACAAACCAGCCCAAAAATAATACACAAACTCGGCCTGCCTTTCTTCTCTTGAATTTGGACCTGCAAGGACATATTAACCCATACAAACTGCCCAGAATTTACCTCAAGGCCTGCGTAGGAGAGTTTTACCCAAAAATAACTTTAAAAAACCCCATTCAATCTGCCCTAAAACACGGTGGCAACCTCCTGTAGTTTTTCCGACCTTGAAAGAGATAAACCAGTTCTCCTTTTCCATGTCTAGCCTCTACTCCAATTCGGATGCTTTAGAAGTGTTTTATCTTGCTCTTGTGGATGAGTTGCACTTGTTGGATCAATAGATCGGAGATCAACACAAAATAGGGCTTTGTCTTCACCTCGGCTCTAATACCATGTTAATTTGAGAACATGTTCTTTGCCATTTTAGATTAGGGCACAAAATACTGAAGCAGATAGAACATACTAATAGATCGATGGCAGACAAGCCAAAATAGAGATGATGAATGGTGGCGTTACGACAATCAGCAGGATGCTTCTACCAGCAAAGTCTCCAATAGGTCATTCAGCCAAGTGTGTCACACACAGCCCCAAAACAACCCAAACAAAGAATACTCCACAGATATGCAGCACCAAGAACGCAACTCCATTGCCTTCCAGAGAGAAGAAAATCCTCCACACATTGTGTGTATAATGAACTCCAAGTCTCTCCAATATATAGGCATCTTTGGGGGTGTGTGGCACGTCCTTTAAGACATTTAAGTCTATTATATTCCAGGCCGACCTAGCACATAAGTGGAATAAATTCAAAGTACATGTTCTGCTCATCTGATCGAGATGATCTTTAGATCAATCTTACACCTCCCCGAAGAGGAATCCAAAAAATATATTGGGATCGTCATCTAAGCAGCACAACTCAGAGTTTGGACCTAGTTGCCCAAATTTAACATCTTTACCATCATATTTGGGTAACTTTTTTTTAATCCGTTGATGGTCTCATTCTGGGACATTGTCCCTTTGTCTTTAGGACATTGCCCAATCTCAATGTGTCTCCACCATGATTTTGATGATATCCTAGGCCCCTTCACAACATAAGGAAAACACTTTCTGCGGCTAGGAAAGTTGGATGAGACTCTTCTCCTGAATGCTCTCCCCTATAGGTAAGTCACATGAGCTACTTGTTTTCCTCATGGCAATGGGGCCAGTGTAGCAATAACCAAACATTGTGTACGAGCAAAGGCTCAAAAAAGCCAAACATAGACCTTGTTTCCAACCCTATCTCCCCCAAAAGAGTGTGAAAAAAAGTTGTTCCATTTGCTTGTACACCATGTCCATACTGCACCCTTCATTGATATTACAAACATGGGTACCCCAAACAATCACAAGATATAGGATTACTTTTCTATTATCACAATCAACTTCAAAAAAAAAAAATTTCTAACAACTCAATTTCATTATCTCAAGCAACAATAATGTTGAGTGACCAAAAAGTAGCATTCCATGGGGACATATACCCCAAAGGTCCGAGACACACACCCCATGTTTCCCACACTCCCAAGAAAGGGCAACACCTTGAGAAACATTTCCCCACATTCCAGTGTCCACCCATTCCCACACCCGCCCCCCCCCCCCCCCACCCCCAAAAAAAAAAAAATGGGTGCTTCTAGTCATCCCCCAAAGAAAGGGGGCTTTTGTGCATCCCCCCATGAAAGGGGGACTTTTGGGTGGCTGTTATGAATAAAAAATTCATAAAAAACATTAATTAAACAAATAAATTTAAAATAATAATATTAATAAAAAATTAAAGAATTAAATTAATTAATGACCATTAATTATTAAGGATAAGGGTCAAAACACATGACCATTCACCTTCGTGGCCAATCAATGCCTATATAGGCACACCACCGCGAACCACGAAGGATTGTAATCACCATTCTTATAAAATAATACTATTACTATTTAGTCATACATACACAGTTTACACAATTACATCTTGCATACTGGTGTTTTCTCTGCTACAATGGTATCAGAGCTAGCAATCTTCCCGCCTGCAGCACTATTCAATCCACCATTGTCTTCATTTTTTCTGCTGCATACTTTCCCCTAGTTACCTGGTTCAACACCTCCACGTCCATCAATCCTTCTTTGTCGTCATCCCATCCCTCTACTTATCCCTATTACCCTCTCTTAATCACTCTTTCGACCGTGTCACTTCCTCCAAACCATTGTTGTGTTCTTTCCCTATGTCATTATCATTATTCCCATACATCCTTTCATCACTCCCCGACACCCCCCTGCATACGTTGTCATGTTTTGCTTCCTACACCATGCTCTGTTCATCAATCCCGCCACCCAACTTCCGGTCAAAACTCCCATCTAACCTCGTGCCTATTCATCGTTCCTCTACCACACTCCCAGTCAAAAATTCGCTTTTTCCCACCACCTGTCTTCCTGTCGACATTCCTCGATAGTCTAATGCCTGGTCACCCGACAACTTACATTACATCTTCGTCATCTTTTCTTCTTCACCGTAAAGTTTCGCTCCAAGTCACACCACAATCTCCCTACCCTCATGACCTTAGTCAAATTAAATTAATTACAAATTGCATATATATATATATATATATTTGAAATTAATTATTTGAAATTAATTAATCACATACTTATATAATTAAAAATATATACATATTTTAGATATTATTTTTTGGGATTCAACTGCATTAAGAAAGTCATTCATCTACAACCATTTCCATGAGATATTGTCATAACTAACTATAGGTATTGTCTTAAAAATTTAGAAAAAGCGCAAACAATATTTAATGAAGGCCAAAAGAAGTTAGCATTGATGATGGAAAAGATACTCCAAAGAGATGACAAATTTAAGGAAACCAGAAGAAGACCTGATGACCATAACAAACGGCTTATTCAATTAATGGAGAAGGTGGACATGCTAATAGTCCAAACTTTTCAAGGACCTTAATACAGCCCACAAAATAGTAATGTGCATGAACCTGCTGATTCAACTGAGATGTGTTTTTTAGGTAAACGAATATAATATTTTTTTATATTCGTGCAAAAATGAAATTGTATAAGCCACAAACTATAGAAGAAGGCAGACATGCAGCAAGGCTTATTGAACAAAAACATAAGTTCAACATGCCTTCATTCAAGAAAGACGACAATATTGGGTAAAAAGGAGACAAACAAATGTAGATGTTGTAGTGCCAAATGGAGATCATGGCACAGGATGCCTTAACAAGAAATTATATACTTATGAAGTTGAGAAAGAGTCTGATATACTTATGAAGTAATGAATCAAAAAGAAGGATAAAAAAGAAAAATAATTGTCGCAAGTGCAGATAAAATTGGACACCAAGACATAAATGTGAAGACACGTCGTTATGCTACTATAAAATAGTAGATGGAAGGCAAGTTGAAGTACAACCTGATGAAGAAATCATTATCGCACACAATGAAGATTCAGACCTTGAGGAACCATCACAAGAAGCATCATTAGCTGCAATTTCATGTGTCCAAACAAATCATGATGAAAAAAACAATTCTTCAAAAGGCCAAAAACAGCAAGCGACTGCAAAATACCTATGCTACCAGATCTGGCTGCCCATGGTTCAGGACCCACGTATCCACGTCTTTGATCTGGATCTGAATCTGCCGAGATCTGGCAAAAAACAGCACGTGGCATTTCTTTGTTGGCTAGAAACGGCTCAGAAAAAAAAAAGGAAATGGATCCCGCACATCAAAAACCGGATTTGAAGTTTATCCGCTGCGTCTTAAATTTTCTGGAGGTTGGACGGCGAATTTCAAGTTAGATTTAGCTGCTGCGGATTTCAGGTTAGGTTTACCGTAACCTCATTGTTTTGTTATAGCTGACTGTCTCGGCATCAAGAATAGTAAATACGAACAATGAATACACTCCGTCTATCTTTTACTTTATTTTACTTTACCCAATCCACGATGTTTTAATTTTCGATATTCTGAAGTCTTATTTAAATTCAATCTCAAATCGCTACACTAATTCAATTTGGGTCGTTAGTCATGCCAAGGGTGAGTTTTAAAATTTACATCTATAACTACTACATGCACAGGCACCATTGTAATGAAAATGAGCAGAGAAATCCAGCAATTGCCTCCAAAAGTCAACGATTGTATAGAGATATAACATATGCCTCCAAAAGCTTGTACGTAAAATGTGCCCAAACAACGCGTAATCCCGTTTTAATTGAATCACAGATTTGTACAAGTTATGTTATATTACAATGAATTTTAAATTAAATTATAATTACATTTTTATCATTTTTTAATTTGAATATAGTTAAAATAATTTTATAAATAATTTATACAATATATAATGTCTATATATTCTTAAACGATAATATATTATTATTATTTTGAATTTAATTAAATTTTATAGTTTTTTTAATTTTTTTAGTAATTTAAATAGTATATAATGTTTATATATTTTAAAAACATAGTATACTATTATTATTTTGAATTTAGTTAAATTTTATATATATAAAGATATAATATATTATTATTATTATTATTATTATTATTATTATTATTATATATTAAAAGCTTAATATAGGAATATTAAATTAGATTATAAATTAATCTAATTTAATGACTAACGTCATCCGAACCTTGTCAGGGAACTTGAATTCGAACCGAACTTAACAGTTGTCGAACTCGAATGAACCATGTGACATAGCTCTAAAGTATTTTTTAAAATTTAAAAAATATTATTATATTTAATTTTTTTGTACTTGATGTATCCTTGCTGTATTCGGAGCTTGGATTTTCAAAAAACTAGCGGATCCGGATCCGGATCCATATCCGTATCCGTATCCGAATCCTGGTAACTTAGCAAAATACACTCCACGACACCTTCGAAAGTAGAGAACTCAGTCTCCAAAGAACATTAAGCTTACTACACCACCAACAAACATGATGAGGAGATTATGTCCTAAAACCCTTAAGCTTAAAGGGATTATAAGAGGCATAAATTTCAATATACCTATAGATTTTGGTACTACTCACAATTGTATAAACATTGACCTTGCTAAACAACTTGATCTTTGTGTATGCCCTGGCCATGACTATCACTACTGGGCAAAATTTCGAAAAAATGGGAGAATGTCATAAGGTTTCAATCCAGATACAAGGACTAAAGCTCCAGACAAATTTATTTGCCTGCCACTCAAAGAAATGGATATAGTGTTAGGTAAATGGCTAATACAATTAGGAAGTTAAACTACAAACCTTGAAGAACAGTTCATGGAGTTTAGTTGGCAAGGACGACACTATAAATTATATGGAGTTAACGCTTCCAGCTTCAAGGAAGGTGTAGATTCAAATGAGAACTTCACCAACTCACAAGACACAAACAAGGTCAAAGTAAATAGATGTCATTCCATTCCAGCGTGTTCAACTAGAGAAAACCATTCTTGTTATGCTTTGTGGACAAAGCATCTCTACAAGGGGTGGCAATGTTATGAATAAAAAATTCATAAAAAATATTGATTAAATAAATAAATTTAAAATAATAATATTAATGAAAAATTAAACAATTAAATTAATTAATTACCATTAATTATGGAAGGTAAGGGTCAAAAGTCGTGACCATTCACCTTCGTGGCTAGTCAATGCCTGTATTGGCACACCGCCATGAAGGATATAATCATCATTCTTATTCAATAATACTATTACTATTTACTCATACATGCACAGTTTACACAATTACATCTTGCATACTGGTGTTTTCTATGCTACAGTGCTCTCCCCCCCTCACCCAAAAAAAAGGGGGGCTTGTAGGTATCACCCCAAGAAATGGGGTGCTGCTTTCTCTTCTCTTCTCTTCAGTGTCTCTTGAGAAAATCTCTCTCTCAAGCATTTAAAGTGTCTTGCTCCTCTCCCTTATGCTTCTTTTATAATTTCCATTAAATCCAAATCCCTATCCCTCATCTAAGTCACACGGTTCGGGTTTGACAATGATTAGCTTCGATTCGAGATAAAAAAATTTATGAGGTTCGAGAGTTTCACCATTAGGTTCATATCTCTCTCTCTCTATGTGTGTGTGTAAACTTTGAAATGAAATATAGCATAAAATACTAAGAAATCAACATCAATAAACATAAAAATGATAAATTGGACTTGGAAACAGTTAAGTTAATTCAATTGATTCATGGTGAGTTTGACTTCATGATTGAGATGTGGCTTGATAACATGAGCAAGAATCTGAAGGAAGCATCCCTCCAAGCTGGCATTGATTTTTGTAAATTAATTCGGCAACACTCTTATTCAAATTCATATATTGCATAGAGTTCTGCCCATATCATGGTCGTTTACATCTCTTATAAAGATCCTGGTGTTAAGCTAGCATATGTGTGAATGATCAATGGTATGGTAATGATCTTGTACTCCTTGTTGGTTGTAATTGGTTATGTTTTATTACAAGTACTGCTCCTCCAGCACTCAAATAATTGGTTATGTTTAATTATTTGAAGATGCACTTATCAATAATTGACATAACATTGGATACCTTACAATGATGTTAATGAATTGTGTTATTTTGGCAACTTACAAAGGTTAACTTCATGACAATATTTCAGTTATCAGGGCAATAAATATGTTGAAGGTTTTCGATTTGCTAGATGTTTCAAACAAGGTTGTTGACGCACTTGCTAGATAAGCTACCATTAACAACCTTTTCACGCAACAATTATACCTTGCTGAGCTATCATTAGCAATGTTGCAAACATCAAGATCAGAACAAAATCAGCAAGGGTTTGAAAAACCAAAAAATAGTAAATATGGGGAAAATATCAGTAAAGATCAGCAAACATTGGCAAATTTAAGATACCATCAAAATATTGATAAAAAACAACAAACATCAGCTAGGCCCAAAAATCGTGATTTCGCAATAAAGTCGATATGTTATCAGGATGTTTTCAACACTGATCAGTAGCATCCTTTTCATGCAACACTTATGACTTGATGATATCCTATCTATATAATAGCTTGCATAGCTTGACACTTGACTCCAACATAGCTCTAAACTTTTGTTTTAAAAAAAGGCACTTTATATTCGCTGACAATAAATTATAGCTAAGTTGACTGGTAAAGGTTGCCACCACAATGGTATTAGATAATCCACTACTGTCCAGATTTCAAATACTGCATTTGTATTAACATCTTGAAAGGCAATGCCAAACCTCCAAAGTAAATTTGTTCCCTCCAATCCAAATCATTTTTATAAATCAAACAAAAAGCTAAAAAAGAAACAATGTTTAAAAAGATTATTGAGAGGATGCCGAGAAATGCAGATCGCTGGATCTGTACTTAGAACTATAATTAAAAGACATGGATTTCAACTTCATGCACTTCCAATGAATAAAAATCTAAACAAGGAAAAATCAATCGAACTGTCAAATAAAGGTAATAAAAAAATACCTTTCCAGCAGACATAGCTAGCTCTCCTAAATGTTTCCATTTCGATTCACTTTGTGCTTCTACTGCAATTGACTGCAACACAGTATAGAACTTCCAATCAATAAGTAATCACAATGATGAAAGTATTCCAAATAAGCTCAGGAAAACATTAACATCACAATATCTCACAATTTTTATCCAGCACACAATGAATTCAGTTCATAGCCTCTATGTCAAGAACAATATACATATAGATACCTCACTGCACAATCATTCCCTATATTTCCTTTGAAGTAAAACCAATGAAAAACAATTGTCAATATCTCTCTTAGATTGTGGCATACAAAATTCTCCCATATTTGATCCTTCTGCTGAGGAACAATGTATGCTCAGAAATATACATCTCATAAACATGTCAATACAGACTTTAGTTGGTGGATTTTCTAAACACAAACAAATTTGCACCATTTCTATCAGTAACATGTCAGCCTTGTGTGCTTAATAGCGAGCTAAATTTTCACATAATCAAGTCAAACTATCCCAAGTGAAACTGACCTTTGCTACTCCAATTCTTCCAAGTTGAATAGCAAGATCAAATTTGTAATCAGGGTCAACAGCCACTTCAAGTGCCTCATCCAGCATACCACGAGACTCCAGAAAATGAGCCACACTTTAAACAGCAGACAAGCAATGAGATTCCACATAAATTCTGAATATGTTAAATAGAAAACAATATTTCTAAACTGGGCATGAAAAGATTCTGTGCATGCCTATAAATGAAAAGGCATCAAATAACAGAAATGATAAATAAACTACTTTGTGTTAGTATGTAATATGTTATAAATATACTTGTTAAGTTGTTCCTTAGGAATCGTGGGAAGAATCTCATTCGCCCTATCCAGGTCTCCGCGCAGAACAAGGGTCTTGTACTCTATCAAGCTAAGAAGCAATGTGTAACCCACTACACTGAAACAAAAAACAAAGTAGGCATATGAGACATCAATTTAAACTGCCAGTCTTCAGGAAGCATTTTACATAGCAAATTTTCAAAACACTCACTTGAACTCTTTGTCAATTAGAAATACTCGGCTCTGACTTGCAAGGTAGCCTAACAAATACATAGGCCGATCCAAATGAAACATGGTAGTTACCTGTAATTCATTAGCCAGTCAACCAATTCCACCAGTTATTGAAAACAGAAAAATAAACTGATGAAGAATTTCAAAATATAATCTGGAAAATCTTTAAATATAAACAAGTATCTCAAAGTGGTACAGCTCAGAGGAATGAACATTTCAACAACTGAAGCAACAGAGCAATCTTTTGCTGAATTGATATATACCTCACCACCAACACAATAATTAAGACGCCAAGTTGAATTATTGTATATGAAACAATCCCCAACCCAAATTCCAGTCCGAACCCGCTCATTTATCTCATGGACAAGTTCAAATGCATCTTCAACTCCCTGCTCATCAATTGGCTTGCCACTATCCAAATACGTAGAAACAACCTCCCGCTACAAGACAAGAAAGCCATTATTTTGCAAGGAAAAAAGAAAACACCATCATAAACATTATGCATTCAACAGCTAAATTGCAGAGATTAATGAGATATTAGGGACCTCATCAGGCAATAAATTCCAAGCAAGCAAACCAAAGGCACAGATGGCAGCATGGTAATTTGTGAGCTTATTTTTCAGATTTGTTGAATTGCAAAGCAAGAATTATTGAAAAATGCATAATTCATCAGTTTTCTTACATTGTACTTCAAAATATAGAATGAATTGTCACTTGTGATTGCAAGAAGATCTCCACTGTCAGCCCAATAGACATTCTGAAACACCAGGTAAAAGTAGCACTTATCAAGTCAATAAATGTGAAGGTTGTCAATAAAACCATATAAGAAAAGTCAAGGTCAAATAGTATGATGCCTGTTAATGTTTGCACTTACTTTCACACTAACATCAATTCGCCGAATTACACGACATTCAGCCCAATCATAGAAGCAAACAAAATCATTGGAACATATCGCCAACAATGCTCCACCATAGATCGACTCAGCTGAAAATGTTGGCCTAATACTTTTTCTCTCCTGCAACACAGAATTCTAATCAGATATTTTTCCAAAAGGGCCATAAAAATATAGTGTTACAAAACTGAGAAACTGAAAATTGTTCATAGGGAAAAAAAGAGCAGTTTTTCCTCCTCAATTGACATATCTAGGGGGGCTTGAGAACTGGAAGGCATCCCTCCAGGGGAACTTGGCCTTTTGGCTGGCTTCTGTGGCTTTTGGCACTTTGCAGTCTATGTATCACTGCAGATTCTCCACCAGCACTTTACTTCCTGGCTGTAGAGTTTAGATCTTAGGTTAGATCTATGTTGCATGAAACTTAGGAAACCGGCGTTTCGGGACACACCTATACCCGAAACTCCAAAACTCGACCGTCATGTAATCATCTAAGAGAGTTAATATAGACTTGGTTTTCCGTCTAAATTGTCATCTATGGGTCTTATTCCCTTTTTTTTGCAAAATAATGTGTTATTCACTTATTTATAAATTTGTTTTTACATTTATACACATATATGACGTTTTGTTCGACGTTTCGGCCGACGTTTCCATTTTTGGGAGGTGATGTTTCTAAACGTACCCATTTTGGAAATTCCAAAAAATTTCGAATGATTCTCAGGTAACTAAGTTTATGCAGTCTGTCCTGTTTAGGCAACTGAGTTCCGAGTAGTCTTGCAAGATATTGGTGGAAAAGATACAACTTGGGCATGGCTCCTAAGTTGAATGTTTCTGGCCCACGATGATCAATCTAGCATCAAAGTGTCCTTAACAACTAAGTTGCAAGAAACATCCACTCAAGCAATGTTCTAGTATCCAAAATGCACCTTGGTTAAGGTACAGCCCAGAAGCACCATTAGCCAAAGTTCCCAAACCATATGATGTTTCATGATTTGGAAACATTGCACAATATGAATTAGGCCATTTCTGGTCCGTTTTGTCACAAATGTACAGCATTTCAATGCTTTTTTTGAGTTGTCTGGGCCCACCCAAGCAACCATGAGCGACACGTGGAATCTAAAAATCCCTAATATTTTATGATTAATTGAACACTAACAGTCCCTCTTTTCCTACAAGAAAACTCTTCATTTCACTCATTCCTCACACTCTATTTTTACTTTTGTCTTGGAGCATTAGAAACAAGCATTGGTGCATTTCCCACAAGAAGATGGCTGTGGACAGTAAGAAGGTTGTAGACAGCCTTATCTTTGGTGAGCAGATTTCTTTACTGTTTTTACAGCATTAATAGCTACTGAAAGTGGCATTTCTCATGTTCCTAGACCCGCTAAATTAAGCAGGCATCGAGAAAACTATCTTGATTAGAAGTATGTTACCAAGCTCAAACAAATCAGATGTGGGGGTTCATGTGAAGTGTAATTTATGCAAACTAGATAGGGTCAACAAGAACTTACACAAGAATGAAGACTCATTTTGCAGTGGGTAAGGGTACTGATGTTGGCGGGCGACCCAAACTCCAAACACAAGACAAGAAAGAAAATAGGTGAAAATGCTCGATGTTCAAGGGAGAGACGGCGGCAAGACAAGAGTGGCAAGGGCCATCTCTGCTTGCAGTATCCCTTTCAATATCGTTCAGTCTCTCTATCAGCGAGATTTGGTGCGGGCAATTACCTAAAAGATATGATGCAGAATCCAGACAGCTTCCTTAAGATGTTTTAAGACCAATTCATAACACTCCTGGTGTAGCTCAAGTGTTCCCATTATCTCAAATGGATGGACCGATACAAGGCATACAAGGCAGAGGCCATTGATCAATGTCATTACAGCATCACCAAAAGAAGCAATGTCAGGAAGGCAGAAGATCATTCCGGTGAGGTAAAAGATAGTAATTTCATTGCTGAAGTTTTAATTGCTACCATTGAGCAAGTAGGCCCAACCAATGTGGCACAAGTTATCATGGATAATGCACCTGTTTGCAAATTTGTAAGTTTGACTGTTGAGGGTATACAGAATCACATTTTATGGACTTGTTGTATTGTCAATAATTCAAATGTGATTTTAGAAGTGTGATGCTAAAGCTCCATGGCTTAAGGAGCCCACAAGCAAAGCTACAGAGATCATAACATTCAACACCAGCAATATATCAAGAATACTCCAAATTGGAGTAGCTCAAGGTTGTTCAGATAAAATATGCATCAAACATCATTATGCTGTGATATCTTGTTGAGGTCAAATCTGCAATAATGAGTATGGTGGTGGGTGTGACTTGGGCTGAGTTGAGACTTGTCAATTGAGAGAGAAAGTATGGTGTATAGATTGTTGATTGATGATGATTGGAGAAGCAAGATATATTTCTTGCTCAAGGTCAGATTTCCTGCAGTTGAACTTCTCTGATGGGTACAAACAAACAAAGCTTTCCTGGGAGAGATTAATGATGACATGGATACTTTTCTAAAAACAATGGATATTATTATACATGAGATTCCCACTCTTCTTTTGTTGATGTTGATTTTGTAGACATTGTAAGGTCCATCATTGTTGAAAGGTGGACTGGGTTCAACATTCGTTCACATTTTGGCACATGCTTTGAATCCAAATTTTTATGATGATGACCTCATTGTTCAAAGCAATGGGAAAAGTAAGGCCTCACATAAGGATAGGGAGGTATCCAAATGAAGAAATCCTTCCAGATGTTGTTTCCAGCTTCTACACAAATTGACATGAGGGAAGAATTTGCTTGTTTTACGATTCAACCAAAAAAAATTCAAACATATCATCTTTGGTGAGGGGACCATGGACCCAAGTAAATGGTGGACTTGCCAGGGGATAAATGGTATATATTTGCAAAACGTTGCCACTCGTATCTCACATAAGTGGCAAATTCTTCATCTGCAAAAAGGAATTGGAGCACCTATGGTAAGCGCACTAGGTTGCAATCACCAAAGGCTGAGAGTCTTCTCTATGTGAATCTGAACCTACACTTCGTGTCTCGTAGACGTGAAGAATATACAAGTGGACCTCATAAAGACTGGGATGTGGATTTATAATCCGCAAACTTGGAACTATCTCTTGATGCTTTTAATATTAATGGTGATTCAGATGGATGTGGAGTTATCTTTTTCAAATCCACATTCTAGTACTGTTGAACAAGCATCATTTTCTACTTTGTTTGATGATGATGAAGATGAGATGGCTGTGTATTAGGCTTATGAAGATGACATGGATGTGTATTAGGCTGATGAAGCTGAGATGGATACGTATTGGGGTTATTTTTTATTTTTGCACATGTAACCCCATATATAAAGTTTGATTTTGGATGTATAGCCTCATCTATAAAGTAGGCCTAAATAGTTCCTCCTAGACATCCCTTCAACACATCAATGCTTTATATTTTCCTAGAGCTTTTCTTGTTGGAGATGAGATAAATTTATTAATCTTCAACAAATGACTATATTAGGTCAACAAGATTACTCAATACCAGGAAAAATTTTAAAGACCCATACTTATTGAAGTGTAGAAACCTTGTCAAATCTTACTAATTCTTAAAATTGAAGTCACGCAATTCGGGTTTAACAATGATTAGGTTCAGTTCGAGTTTGAAATTTTTGAAGAGGTTTCATCTCTATATATATACTATATAGTAAGAAATCAACATCAATAAACATAAAAAATGATATCATGGACTTGGAAACTTCAAGGATAGATTACAAGGTTGAGCTGTAACATGAGGTTATGAACTTCAGCTATGGACTCAGTCAAAGGCCATGAGATTCAATGAGGTTGGCCAAACCTTGAACATTTTTTAGGTTCACTGAATTTCCAATCTCATGGTTGAGGTTTGGTGAAGCTTGTGACATAAGCTTAAAATGACAACTATAAAATGTTTGGCAATTTTTTGTAAAGAACATTTAAATATGTTTTCTAGAAATTTTTGACATTTTTTTTAATATAATAATTTTATACTATAGAATTTCGACAAATTGTCTTTGGAAAAAAAAATGAAAACTGGTGAATCTTTTTGGGAAAAAATGGAAAATTAACCGAATGGCAAAGTTTAGCAACTAGCCTCCAAAAATCTCCCTACTCAGAATGTAAGTGGCGGTGCACAGTAGCTACAGAGGCACAGTAGCAGTCACTACCCTCACAGTAAAACTAATATCAAAGCACACACTAACCCACATTAAACTACAATTCAAAACATGGACCTGTGTAGAGAACTTCACAAATCCTACCCATAAATATATGACACACCGACACATGCTGTTGTCTGAAAAAGAAATACTGCTTGCTCCAATACAGGAATTGATACTTCTTAGAAATAAGAAATAAAGATAAGAGATTGAAGAAAGTATCGAATCCAAAAAGTAAAGAAGGATGAGCATCTCCCCAGGATAATGAGCAACTTATTCTTGACTGAAACAACATATTACTAAAAAAACCCTTCAGGTATGCATTAAATGTTTGACTGAATCTACTGTTACTGACAAGTAAAGTTTGTACTGAGCCAATTGTTGTCTGAGGCTCTTCACAAGCCATGAGGAATAATATCTCACACTTCTATATGGGCTGGAGGGATATACATGTTTATGAGGCTATCCTATTATTGTATCATTTTTTACTTCATTTCATTCTATCTTAGATTTAGCATTGGCATTTTCCTAGGAGTTGCATTTGCACTCCCACATTGTACTCGTACTGGTTGTATCCTTCAGTCCTATTGACCTATTTATGGTCATTCGTTGGACATTAATAGAATTATCTTACCTTATCTTATCAAAAAAGAAACCGTACTGACTAAAAAATTTAAACCACTAGCATGATTCATTACATAGAACTTTCCAAAGAAGACAAACCTGAAATGTTTTACTGAAAATTTTAATCTTGGAAGTGCTTTCCCGAACAGCATATTCTCCATCTGATGCCCACACAAACTCAAGGGCAGATCCAAAGGATCTGTTTCTCCATGCAAGAGCTGTATAAATAATGTACTCGCCATCCCCACACACCACAACAAATCTTCCATTTGGATTGTGCTTTAAGCTCTGTAGGAATACATGAGAAACGAGTTAGAACCTTTAGCCGAGATAAATTACTGCAAATCACCATGCTATTTTCCTGAGGGATGTACTCCGTAAACGATATGAAAATTTATGCACTATATAGTATAAACAAGCTAGCTAAGAACAGTCAGTAGCCAACCCATATTAAACCTGAAAGGAGATGAACTGTTATTGCAGTATAAATGAATGAGAAAGATCAGAACACTAGAGCAACAACCACTGCTAAGATAAATAAAATAGTCCTAAACTTCATATGTTCTTGACCTGAATGAAATGTTAAACGGCAAATAAAAACAAATTATACTGACTGTTCAAACCAGACTCAGCCCCCAAACTGAGCCAATTTGAATTGCCAACAAGTTTGACTTGCCAACTTGAATGGCAAATCCTTGACCCACAACTACTCACAGGTCAAGGTCCAGGTCAAGAAGTTTAAGAGGTGAATTTGACTAGCCAGTTTGTGTTTGAACCATGAGACTACTAGAGCAAACCCTTGATTGGTGATTACTCTTAGGTCGATGTCCAGATCCTCAAGTTTCACTCTTTGACCAGCCAAAAAACTTGCTGGAGAGGTTATAAATACCCAGAAAACAGCCATTTTGGATTATTTAAAGCATTTTGGCCAGTGTTGCACTAGCCAACTATTTTCCAAATCAAACTCAACTCTCTTGCCTCAGCAAATTTTTCACTGAGCCAAGTCAAGTAACTACAGCAACAAGACAATAAAAGAAATCAATAAGCATGCTAACATAATGTAGTAATTTGAGACAATAAGATAAATCAATAACACTAACCTCCCTATGTTATTACTTATTTACCTAGAGGAGATGTTAGAGAGCAAATAAAAACTACTTCTAGTCCTGGAACCAACGCAAGCAATTTTACTTAATCAGAGGATCTTACCTGTGGATATAGATCACAGCTTCCCAATTCCTTCACACCTAAAGACAATCTCTCCCCATCTGTCACCTGTTAAATACAATATAAACATTCATAATGTATTTTCAAAATTTCAAGTTTATAACCAAACTTTGTAACTAGAGTGCCAATACTGAAGAGCATTCGAAAAATTATATTTCTGACCTCAACGTCTGCTCCAACCGCCTTAATGTTCGCAGTCTGTATTTCATTGTGCTTTGCCCAAATAATTTTCCCACTGCTGTCCATGCTAGCAACTGGCTCTTCTCGACCAATCTTGATCATGATTGTACCTTCATCATATCCAATAGCAATCCTACCAATAGCAAGGTAGTAATACTGCTTAAAAAAGTGTCAAAAGTAGACTCAATTACAGTTACATGACTGTTCGAGGATGTGAAAACAGCACATTAAAGTGTACCCAAAATCAAAGCACATCTACAAAAAAATAACAACTGACAGTTGCTACCCATGGATTTTATTATTATTAAAGAATTTGATGATGTTTGTTTTAAATATCTGAATAGATGGTCCAGTTTAGTCCAATTGCTTCTGGTCAATGGTGGTTCTGTAATAGCTCCCCAAACAGACTTACACAGGCAATGTAGTTTATTTGGTAGTAACAAACATAAAATCATCTGGCTTCAAATATATTGTACTCACCGATTTGAGCTTTTCAAATAGCCAATGGCCCAGACTCGTTCCAGCCCATAGTTCAGAGTATTCTCCAGCCTGCAAAAGAATCCTTCTCACATTAGCCATTGTATTTAATAAACAGATTTTTAAGACAATCAACTCTCACATTTATAATAACTTACTAACCTATTATTTAAAGCAGAATGGCATAGCAAAACAGAAAGTAACCGAAATATTTCCCCGCTCAGTTTCCACTTTAAAAGTTCACATTAAGAAAGTGGGAGTGCCGCAGCATTTAAGGAGGTTGTGCAATGTAGATTCTATTTATTCCAACCAAAAAAAGAATAAACTTTGCAAAAAGTTCTAAAGCGATACATTTTACTTTCTGGGTGCCCAAATACTCAAAATACACAAAATCAATGAAGTTTTGAATTTGAGCAATTAGTTGCAGGACCTAAATCAAATAAGCAATTACTCAGACGTGACATGTTAGTTTTAAGATTAAAAAAAAAACAAGTTGAATGCATTCCCCTCTCGAATGATGATGACGACAACTGCATGCATGTATTGTGTATTACACATCATTTCAAATTCACTCGGCATTAAGAGACTCTGGTTAAGAAATTTTAATTAGATGATGATGATGCTTAATATCCACCGAGGCCAAATTTGGTCTTATAGGACTTTGAGAAAGGTAAGGAATTACTTGGCTTGCTTTAGAATTTTATTTATATGCTCAAACCGCTTTAAGAGAAACATTCCTAAATCACTATAATCTTGATGAGTTTTGAATTTAAGCAATTAGTTGTGCAATTCCTAAATCACTACAATTTTGATGAGTTCTCAATTTAAGCAATTAGTTGTGCAATTCCTAATTCACTACAATTTTGATGAGTTTTGAATTTAAGCAATTAGTTGTGCAAGACCTACGAAACTCACATAAGCAATTACTCGCTGATGTGACAGGTCAGTTTGAAGATAAACAAAACCAAATCAAATGCATTCCCCTTTAGGAAATAATGATGACCAGAACTGCATGCACGTAGTCCTTATTACACATAATTTAAATTTTAAAATACACTTGGCACTAAGAGAATGGTTAATATGTGGTTAAGAAATTTAATTTAATTATGGAGATGATGCTTAATGTCCATGGAGACCAAATTTGGTCTAATGGACCAAAAGAAAGGTAAGCAATTACTTAGTTTGCTTCAGAATTTTATTTATGTGCTTAAAAAGCTTTAAGAGAAGTATTCCTAAATCACCGCAGTTTTGATGAGTTAAAAGGTTAGGAAGGTTGTATTTTGAAATTGTGACCTAATGTGGTTGTATGCAGGACATTCTAGAGTGTTTTTCATCTTCAAACCTCTTAGTATCACAAAGATGACAAATTCACGATGTTTTAGGAATTGTCCAAAGCCCTGTTTCACTATGGAGTTCATGAACACAAGTTCCAACTAAAACCAACGCAGTTATTCAATGCAGCATAACTTTCTCCCATCCATATATTTATTATTGTCTGATCTAATGTGGGTATACACAGTACATTTTAAGAGTGTTTTTCATCTTGAACCCTCTTAGAATCACAAAGATAACAAATTCACAATATTTTAAGAATTTTTGAAAGCCCTGTTTCACTATGGAGTTTGTGGATACAAGTTCCAACTAAAACCATTGCAGTTATTCCATGCAGCATAATTTTTTCCCATCCAAATACATCCAGTGCTAAATATTTAAAATTCCCCTTAAAATAATTGTTTTCCTTCTCTTACAAACAAGAAAATGCTAAATTAGTCTGTACAATATACCAAAATTAAACTGAACAATGAAACTATTTGCAAACCATTATGGTCCATATAGAAGGATCACTTGCTTGTATGAGACCAAGAAGGTTAAGCATGGGTCACCACTAGTGCTAGGAGAGTGAATACCATTAAATGTTATAATATCTATCAGGTTCATAAGTTTATAACCTATGTATAAAACAATCCAACTAAACTTGCCTGTATGTTGTTGCATGCCAAATACGAACAGTACCATCTTCTGAACCAGTGATGATGATAGGAAGTTCTGGGTGGAAACATACTGCAGATACATTATGTGTGTGTCCTTCCAGAGTTTGGACACAACTTTTTGTCTGGTAGTCCCAAACCTGATGACAGCACACCAAGAAATTTAAAGGTAGGCCAACTTTTTTAATGATCAAAACAAGTACTAGGGGTAAATCAATTACATCTTTAGAGAATCTATATGTTTGAGCACCTTTGCTGTGTGATCATCTGAACCAGTAATAAGATATGGTCTGTCACCTCCTGTGAAGTAATCAACACAGTTTACACCCTTTAAGTGGGCATCAAGAGTAAAATTTGGTTCTTGCGAGCCCAGATTCCAGATCTAATTGATGCATTCAAGTTAAAATAAATCAGTAAACAAATTATACAAGGCTTTAACATTTTAGGATATCTAAATTCAATTTCCACTATCTAAGAGAAGTAACAGATTTGAGTGTTCACCAAGAGGAAAAAAGAGGAGATTCCTAGGTGGATAATTTATGCCAGAGTAAAGCTTATCTATAAACTTGGGATTAAACGCGACCAAAGAGCACTGCCTCCCACCTTTATAGTACGGTCTAGTGAGGCACTTGCAAATGTATTTGTATCCTTGGGATTAAACGCGACTTGCATCACATAGTGTGAATGACCTTCAAATATTTGAGTACATTGCCAACCTTTATCCCAGTCCCAAAGCTTGATTAGCATGTCATCAGATGATGACAGCACATATGGTAGAGTTGGATGAACACTCACACACCTGATATAATCAGTATGTGCTTCAAATACTTTCACCTTATCCATGGTGTTATAATTGTAAACACGGATAATCATGTCATCCGCACCAGCTACAACCCATTGTTTGCGCGCTATGAACTTGGCAGACCGCACTGCAAATAAGCACTAGCATTAGAATATGTATCATGCACTTCACTGACAACATATATATTTTGCTATGCCAATATGATGTATAGAACATGCTTCTACTGTGCATACCTGGAAGTTCTGTGACTTCAAAAGACTTTGCCAAAGCCTGCCATAAATAAGATTCAGCTTAAATTAGGTTTATACAGAGAACTTAATTTCTGAAGTAAGTAATTGTAGATATAATTCTGTCACGCTAAAATAAATACATTACCAAGATATTGATACATAACAAGAATAAACCATGATAAATATGGCACAGGTAGGCATCTATGTAATCTCAGAGAAACATTGTTATCTCATTCTTTTCAAGTCACAAAATAAAAATATAATATTAATCTTAAACTTTTCAACTATGTCTAAATATGTCTTCTTCCCCTAGAGTAATTTGAATCTGCCAAATCCAGCAATTCTGCATTGCTGGGTAGTCTTTAAGCAATCTTTCAGTTCTTTCATTAGGAAGAACATGAACGACAAGACCAGCATAAGCTTGACTTCTGCTTTCCCATATATGCTGAAGAATGGTTAGTGTATATATTATGCTGGTTAAGTTTGTCAGGCAAGTAAATGTGCACTGACAAGATGGACTTTGTGAAGGCCTGTATGATATAACATTTTCACTAGAATAAATGAAAATGTGTGATTTAACAAACAAAACGTATGGAGGTGGAGCTAGGAAAAAAAAGGTACTGTGCAGTTGTCATCTAATAATGACTTTACTTCTAACGCTATTCTTTACATCAAAGTTTAAAACTTCAAATTTATAAACTTTTCATAGGTATTTTGAAAGGCATCTTCAACCAATTATAAGTTAAATTGAAACATCAAAGCATTTCAAGAAGAATTATTTTCTAATCGATCTCTAATTGAGGGCTGCTCACTTTAAAGAATGTATCTCTATGAAGATCAACTCTTACGCAAAACTACAAGTTGGATTTGGTAATAAACCAGTAAACCAGAAGGTGAAACTTGAAAGTATGAGTTCACTAGAAAAATATTTGGGAAAAAAACTTATCAATAAAAGACTTGAATATAAAATCAAATCCAAGCCAAACCGTCTTGATAGACATCAAAATGAATATAAAAGCATGTAAAACTATACATGCAAAAGTGAAAATATAAATATAGTATTTAAACTCCTTGAAAATAGTCTGAATCTGTAACAGTGTTTTAAATCCGGCCAAACCAGAAGCGGAAGCAGATGGTCAGACCTCCAGAGAAATTGAGCTGGCCGTCAAACCAGTTCAAAGACTGGTTACATACCAATCTGAACATCTGAATGAACCAAACCATTTACTGCAATAGACATATTCTCCTCAAATGGAATCAGTGTTGATAATATCACCGATATTTGGAAATATCACAATATTTTCGGCAAAATGATATATCGCCAAGTAAACATCGCGATATTTTCCGTTTTGAAAATATCGCAATTTTTTCAAAATATTGGTGGTACCTCGGCAAAATCGCATGACGACCTAAAATATCTCCAAACAAGCTGAGCTGCAGCTAAAAAAGCAATTTTTTTCCTTTTATTTGCTTATTTTGCTTTCTTAGTCTTGGAGAAGGAAGGGGAAGAGTTTTGTGGTGGTTTTCAAGGAGGGATTGAGGATCAAACAGCCATTTATCATCACCAACCAATTTTTTTTTGTGGATCAAAGATTCAAGAACAATGAGACAAATTTCATTTCTTCCATTAACAGGTATGTTCTTAAAAACCCCTACGTTAAAGATTTTTTTCTTTGTTTTTTTCCATTTGCTATGATTTTCATGCCCATGAGCCAATGCAAGGGTTTTCTACATATTTGGACAGCAAGCTTCATTTTTCTTTTTTAACTTTCTTATGCACCCTCTTATTGTCATTTTTCATTGCAAGTAATGTAGTAAAAAACTATTTTTTAAAATGAGGTGCCTGTTATTTTTTGTTTATGGGGTTTAATGCCAATTTTTTTTGGTGCCCTAGGTTTGAATTAATCCACTACAAATATGCCAAAGGCCTTGGACCCATTTTGGGAGTATGGGGAACCTGATGGTGGAACAAATCGGGCATATCTAACATGCAAATTGTGTGGGAACAAGATGACAAGAGAGTTTACGCGATTGAAATACCATCTGGCTAGACTCCATGGAAATGAAGTTGGCCTTTGTTCGGAATCTAGTGCGGAGCTTATACAAAAAGCTCTTTACGCAATTGAGGAAAAAGATAGAAAGAAAAAAGAGACAGAAAGAAACAAGGTTGAACGTGCACGTAAATCTTATGGGATATCTTCTTCAGATTTTGAGGTTGAGGGTAGTGGGAGGGGTTCCACGGCATCACCTACTAGTGCTAATGATACTGAGAATGGGAGAGTCATCATTTTTTGTTCCACAAATCAGACATGGAACACAACCTTCCATAAAATCAGTTGTTAAAAAAAAAAAAAAAAAAAAGCAGATAGAGTTATGGGGAGGAGTCCTTTCTGGAGCGACTTACCTCTCAGCATCACCAAAACCAATCCATTTTGGCAGCCAATGTGTGATGTTATTGCTATTGTGGGCCCAGGGTACAAAGGTACTACATATGACGAGTTGCGAGGGTCAATCCTTCAAGCAAAAAAGCAAGACATGGGAGTTGAAACAAACATGGGAGGTGTCCTGATGCACAGTGATGTCTGATGGTTGGACAGATAAGAAGGTAGGACCCTTCTAAATTTCTTGGTACATTGTCATAAAAGTACCATGTTTATTAAATCAGTACATGCATCAGCACATATAAAATATGCAGCATTGATGTGAGTTGTTAGATGGGTTCATCCGGGAGATTGGTGTGCAAAATGTGATGCAAGTCATAACAAATAATGCAGCTAATTATGTGCCTGTGCAAGATGCTTATAGAAAGGCAGGGACATTATTCTGGATTATATGTGCAGCACATTGTATCAATTTGTTAGTCGAGAATATGGGGAAACTCTCCTTCATCAAGGAGGTGAAGGATATGGATAGATATCCCCAAGTTTATATATAGCCATGCTTTTGTTCTTAGCCTCATGAGGAGATACACTAGAAACAAGGAGTTGCAGCGTCTTGCAATCACACATTCTTCCACCAACTTTATTACTCTTCAGTCTTTGCTTCGATGCTTGAAGCAAATATTTGTTTCTAACGAGTGGCATGTTGTAGATACAATAGGAGACAGGATGGGAGAGCCATTGCAAAAATGGTGTACACTGACACATTTTGGTAGGGAGTAGAAGAAGTATGCTCAGTTAGTGAACCAAAAGTAAAGTTTCTAAGATCGGTAGATGGGGAGAAGCCGGGAATGGCTTATTTGTATGAGGCCATTCATGCTTATTATGCAGACAAGGGTTCTGATGGGCTTCGTAGACAGATAATGTTATGGGATGCGATTGATAGTCAGTGGATAAGGATGTTTCATCGACCCATTCATGTAGCAACACTCTTCCTCAACCCCACATTTCATACAAATGCAACTTTGATTTTGATGGTGAGGTGATGGAAGGGCTCCATTCCTGTATTCATAGGATGGTACATGATCTTGAACTTCGTAGCAAAATCAATCGCGACATACAGTTTTATCGGGATTGTGTTGCCCTATTTGGATTTGATAATGTTATTAGGGAAAGGAACCTCTTCATGCCACGTAAGTGACAAGTCATGACTCATTAGAATTTTCAATTTATAATTTATTTATTTATAATTCTAGATTTTTTAAATTCAATTATGTTTTATTTGAAAGTTTAATTATGTTTTAAGTTTTTAACTTTCTCATTTCTTTATTTTGTTGTAGATATTTGGTGGCAAAGGTATGGTGCAAGGACACCAAATTTGCAGAAATTGGACATAAGAATCCTGAGTCAAACTTGTAGCTCTTCAAGGTGTGAGAGCAATTGGAGTTTATTTGAAAATATACACTCAAAAAAACACAATAGGTATAACATTGAGCTTCAGCCTTCAGTTAAGCAATTTGCCAATTACATTTATTGTAATTTTAATTTATGACTCTCAAGTGTCAAGAGTCAAGACTCGTTAGTTTTTTTGACACTCTTGTAGGTTGGAGTTCTCACACCTCAATGATTTAGTGTATGTGCATTACAATCTTCAATTTCGAGTGAAGCAAATAGAAAAAACAATGGATCCAGATGCCATTTCCTTAGACAATATTGATGTATTCTCTCAGTGGAGGGGAGGAGTCACCTACATGGTTAGAGGAACCATTAGTATAAGGGAAGCAAGAGGAGGACTCGGGGGAGGATCAAAACGAGGAGGAGCAGGAAGAAGAGGAGGAGGACACTGTGAGAGCATCAATGTCAGCACCATTTGCTATAGATATAGGAGAGCAAAGCTCCATACCAACAGTCATTATCTGGCATTCGGTGCAAGGTCAAGGCCTTCTGCTGCTAGGGGCTGGCCTAGCAAACAACCCATCATGTTTTCTCGTAAAAAGGGGGGAGGGCACTAATCTCAGATAGCTAGCTGCTAGTTTTACTTGTTTTGCTACATATAACTCATGATGATGAGATACTTTTATATATGTGATGTTATTTTGTATTGGTTCTCCACATTTGAGTCCTTGATTGGACAATTATCAGGGATCAACAGGATTTGGTATTGTCTTTGATGTATCATTTTTACTTTACATCCACTACATCATATATATCAATGTTTTCTTCATATTTACGTGCCAATGTGTTTATTTCATGTTGTTATTGCTTTATATGTTTAAAAAGCTAAAAGAAATGAATATATTATGCAATTTTTATATTTGCTGATATTTTCTGATATTTTCGCCAATATTGCCGTAAGATGTTTCCAAGACCATTGCCGATATTGCCGAAAGATGTTTCCAATACCGATATTTTCAACACTGGATGGAATAAGGTAAATATTACTGAGGCTCTTGATAGCATGTTCCATGTGTCATCACAATGCTCATCACACCCTTCACCAGCTAAAACGATCCACTCAGGGCCCAGGGGTGATTTATTAGCATCAAAGATTCAAAATATATTCGTGATATTTCAAAAACTCGGGATACACACACTCAATTCCTAAGCTACATAAATGTCATTATCAAAATAGACAGCATTCAGCATTATTGAGAAAAATGGTTCTTAGATAACCATGCTACAGTTGAACTTTATATTTATAGTTGTTATATATGGACATGCACTGCTAATGTGAATGGTGCAATAACATAAAGGTTCAGACCTAAATCACAGTTGTACTTTGCTAGTTGTTCTAGATCAAAATGTGAAGCTTCAAATTCTCAGACCTACAAGCTCCATCTCAGGCAACATATTAAACACAAGCAAATGACAGACTAAAAACACAACCAGTTCCAGATTCCAAACTACAATACAAACAACAAACACATCCACCATCTCAGATGAGATTAGCAAAGTTGTCATCCCTGAAAAGGTTTCTTTAATAGAACTAAATACACATTTGATGCACTTAATATCCGAGGCAAATCAGAATGCAATCTTTTAAGCACCACGAAGTATTGTTGTTGTTTCACTTTCAAAAGTTGCTAGCTTCCTTAAGCTGTGACTGTAGGGCATCTGTTTTGATGCAGTGCAAAACATAGCTTAAATCTGACTTCAACGACATTGATAGGGCAGTGAAAAAAAACACTTTACCTCAGCATTGGTTAATAAATAGAACAGATAAGTTTCAAGCTCGTCTAAGCAATGAATTAAACATTAGAATGCAGAAATGACAGGTGCTATGTAGAAACCATATTGCACATGTGGGATTAGTGCACCCTAATTTGCAACAAAGCTTTAAGTAACATGGCAATTATCATCACCTGTGTCTGGTAATTCCATATACAAACGCTGCCAGAATAAAGACTTGCAAGCATCCTGCATTGGCAAAAACAAAGGGCACCCATCATTATAACTAAATACGAATGTTTGCAGCCCTTTTAAAGCAAATTGAACAGATTCTAGAAAGACAGATCCAAATTGTGCCAAAAAGAAAATGTTGATTGTAGGCTTAGGTACTGGTTGTATTTGTTAGCTCTATATCATGAATATTAAATAAAAAATGTTCCAAACTTAGGGCAACCAAAGCAAGCTTTTTTCCTTTTGACTGCAGGGAAATGTTTCGAAACAAAACGAACATACACACACACACAGACACACACATAACTGGCTGAACATACCAATGAGTAAGTCACATTTAATTAAATTGAGTATGCATAAAGCCTACTACAAACCTCTAACGTTTGACAAACTCAATAGAAAAGGGAGAACAGAATTACCATGGCTCTGTAGGATGAAGATCTACAGACTTTACACGTTCAGACCTTTGGGCAAGTTTCCTCTGCCATGAATAGAGACAAGCACACATTTGTTAGCACCATCTTGCAAGGAAATAAAATGCAGACAGATTCTCTCTGATATAGACAAAATAACATACTTTTAAGTTCTCAGATGGGACAGCATTGTGTACTCAACAACATAGACCTATTCTTATATGAACAATCTCTTTTCCAATCAAAGAGGACTATATGTACTCATTAGCACAAAGCCACTGAGAAACGAGGGAGCTACAATGAAGTCAAGGGCTCTGGATGACTTAAAGCCTGAACTGAGAAATCTCCGATGCGGGTGCATTCATCGATTGGCTTTGGACTTATATTCTGCACATGCATTGTGCCTTGCAAAGGATAACTAATGGAATTTTACCATTCACCGCCCGCCCACGCCCACGCCCACGCCCACCAACCCTCTTTCGAGTAACTTCAATGAATTCTTTAGGGAGGGTAATTTGGGGAGTTCTCGGATCATCAGAACCACTATGAGGAAAAGGGTACACAGGTAGACTCTGATGATAAAAAAATACATGAGCAGCCAGTGTGGACTTCCCAGGCCACAGTGAGAACATGGGTGTCTAATAAACATGCGACTACATTGAAGCCCCTAACTTCACTAGCTCAAAATATACATTCTCATTGAACTTGTGACGTGATTTAACATTGCTACATAGTAGATCTTAAACTGACTGAAACAGTATGACAAACAAGCCCCCTATGTTTAATGCTTCAGAAAAATGAACTTAGCTAAATCAAGCTCTCTGGCCTAATAGACATGTTTGAAGGATACTGTGGTAAATATAATAGTTTGTAAGGGATAATTCTACGAGGTTGGTGATACTCCAAGACAGTAACCAAAATATTTGATAAAAGGAAAAGAAGATGAGGAAAATACCTTGATTTCAAGTCGGAGAGGCTGCAAACCAGGGCCAGAAAATCAAAATGTCGTGAAAATTAATCAGTAACGATTTAAGGAGATTTTTCTCTGAATCAATATAATTGGCAAAAAACCATTGCATTGGATCTTTAAATTCTTCAAATCAAGCATAATATCATGTGAACAATGGATTCCTGTATACAAAGCATACTTTCTACAGCATTTTTTAAACATAGACAGACTGGAAAATAGGTAATTTTCCATTGATCTCTATATTTTAAACTTCACAGAATCAAATTTGGGAAACTTGGGGTTCTTCGATGTCTGGATCTGGGAAATAAGTTTATTTTATAAACAACAAATGCACTGTAAATTCAAAGAGTTATACGAATTCCCCACCATGGCTTCAAAATGTGACTGTGGATCCTTCTGTAACGTTAAAACCCCCGCTAAATCACATAAAACTTGCGGAATCTGATAGATCTGACCCAAACAGAAGCAATGAGGAGAGCCCGTTCACAGCTCAGAATTTCACCGATGTGGTCGAAATTTATCACTCGCGATGGCGGAAAATGCCACGAATGCAAATGCAATCTAATTAGAAGAATAGAGTAATTTAACAGGGGAGGATTTATAAATCATAGAAAGAACAAGAAATAGTGAGGTTTGGGATGTTATAGCTGGGGAAAATTATGGGAGGGTTTCATATTCTCTTAATAAGTTGGTCACATTGCGGGAGCTTATTAAATTGCGGCAGGTCATGTGAGAAGTGAAAGGGGAGTCTTAACGTGGAAGAAATTCCAAGATAGGGGTGAAAGGGGAGTCTTAACGTGGAAGAAATTCCAAGATAGGGTTAAGGTAAAGACGAATCTTAACGTGGAAGCAATTTAAAGATAGGGTTATGTTTGTGGAAGGTTACCTGGGAAGGGTAGTTTTGCTGTGAGGGAAAATATAAATTAGAAGATATTTTTCTTAAACCTGTCGAGATGTTATTAGTGACCTTGTAAGATATTAAGAAAAACTTAAACCTATGGAGATTTTATTCTTATTTTTAATAGTGGGAAAACTTGTAGATGTTGTGGATGTTATTAGTGCGATTTATTTATTTATTTTATTTTAATTAATTTTTTGGTTTTATTTTTTATTAAATTTGATATATGGTTGCTAAAGGATTTTAGTTTTGAGTGATTGGGTGAATATTTTATTTTATTTTGGATATAAGAATTTTAAGTTTTTGAAAAATAATTAAATTTGATAAATATTTTTTTTATAATTTTATATTTTTGTGATACATATTGTTTTAGAGAATGTTTTTTGGATTAATCACATTATTAGTTTTCGGTAGACTTTCTAACCATCTAATGTGACAAAGATGAAAAACACAGATCTATCCTTAGGTAACGTTAGGAGAATAAAATTAATAAAATATTTTAAGTTTAATATGAATGTTAGGTCACATTGGCCAACAACTAATGATGAAATACATTCAATAAAATTGATATGTTAATGTTAAAGGATTTTAGTTTAAGTGATTTGGTGAACAATTTATTTAAGTGATATAACTATAAATATTATTATATTATATTATATAGTAAAGTTAATGTAAAATAAAACTTTATATTATTATTATTAGTCTTTAAAATTGGTTTTAACAACTAGCGTAGATCCATCTTAACTCTAGATCACCGAGAAGGATCAAATCTATTTTCATTGTAAAAGAGGTTGTCTTTCATGAGATTTGATCCCTCTTAGTGCCTAGTAGATACGAGTTAAGATAGGTGGGTTTAATTATTAATTTTATGTTCTATATTTAATTTTTAGTTTTAGTTTTATGTAATTTCATTAAGTGAATGTAATTTCATTAAGTGAAAATGTTTTATTCATAATTATAATTATTACTTTTTTTTTAATTTTTTTTTTATTCGACCAAGTCAAAATGATAAAACATTACAACATCTCTACCATATTTAGCTTGAGAGCACCTCTCAGCATAATTACTTTATAGTTAGCTTGCATAAATTGTGATTTGGCTATAAATATTTACCTATTTGATAACACAAAATATTAGGTATATATATATATATATATATATATATATATATAGAGAGAGAGAGAGAGAGAGAGAGAGAGAGAGAGAGATGAATTTAAATCTTATTGTAAAACTATTGCTACTAATTTGGCAAAAGATCTTAGTTTGAGTGTTTGGTGAACAATTTGTTTCCCAGTTGTGTGGTTTTAGGTCTTCAAAGACATGTTGTAACCAGCTCATTAGTGGTATTTATGACATATTGTATTTGGTATAATAGTAGCATAGTTATTGTTGAAATGTGTAACCAAAATGAAAGAATGGGCGTAAATTGCATTCATTAAAGATGAAATACTTATAACTACAATATTTTGAGTGTTGGATTTAACTTCCAAGGTATTTAGACTTTCAGTAAATGTCCACATTCCACACCATAACCCCAACGAATTAGGTGTCCAACATTCCCCCCATTAGTCCAAAGGGGTGTATATGAGTCTAAGAAGAGAGCAAGAGAGCAAAAATGCATGGCATCCAATGGTTGAATGTGCTCTCTAAAATGGTGGTTTAAGGAAGATAATAAAGCAAATGAGGTAGAAGAACTTGAGGTTTCTACTGATGGTGGTTTAACGTTGACCACCAACTCTATGACTAAAGCTCCAAGGAGTTCCTGGAATAGTTCCAAATAGGGGTAGAAGTTGAAATATTTTATTGGTGGAAGTGCTCCCTCATGTTGGTTTAAAGTTGACCATAAATTAATGTAGCAGAAACTGAAGTCTTATGTCGGTGGTGATTTAAGGCAAACCACCAACCAAAAACATGCTCATGGTGCTGGAATTAATGGAGAATGTATTGTTGGAGAGAATTTGTTCATTAGTTGTGTGTGTATCCTAGTTTAGGAGTTAGTTCATATTTTCCAGGTGTTAGTTCTAACTCTCTTATTCTCATGTAAACTTATATATTCTTGATGTTAATGATTAATGTGTAGAGCGTTCTTCATGTGGCAGCCTCCAAGTGTAGCTTGCTCACCTGTGAGCTGCTAAGTTTCTGAATATATGTTATTTCTTCCATTTTTAACATGGTATCAGAGCTAGTGAGCCTTAGTAGTTGGTGAGCCTTAGTGGCTGGTGTGCCTTAGTGGCAGATTTGTGGCTCTGGGTGGCTGGAGTGCCTTTGTGGTAGTTTGGAGCCTTAGTGGCTGAAGTGCCTTAGTGGCAAAATTGGTGAACCTGTGTTGAGCCTTAGTGGTAGATTTGTGGCTCTTGGTGGTTGGAGTGCCTTTGTGGTAGTTTGGAGCCTTGGTGGTTGAAGTGCCTTAGTGGCGAAATTAGTGAACTTGTGTTAAGCCTTAGTGGTTGGTTCATTTCGAGAGCCTTGGCGGCTGGTTCGAGAGCCCTGGTGGATGGTTGTGTCGTAACCCTTGGTGGTTGGTTGAATTGCTTTTGTGACAGCGCACTAAAATTTTGAGGAAGCCTGATCAACACTAGTTTTGGGGGTCAAACCCATGTTGACCAGCGTTGGTTTTTAGGTTCAAACCCGTGTCGATCAACACTAGTTTTGGGGGTCAAAATCATGTTGATCAGTAGTGATTTTAGGGGTAAAACCCACGCTAATGACAAAAAACTTATAAAAAAATTCAAAAGCGCGACCAGGAGTACAGTGAAAGGGTGTCGGTGAGCGTTGATCCTCTTTGGCGATTTTTTTTTATAAAGGCCCAAGGCCTGGAATTTAGATTGGTGGCTCTGTAAGTTTTCTTGATTTCCCGAAGTGCGTGGCAAATCAGTGTGAATCAGGGGCATAGGAATATTCTGTCGACCTCCTGGAAGTGTGTTGATTATTGCGTCCTAGGTCGCATATTTGGTGGTCGAGATCGCGCATTTGGTGGTCGAGTTTATTTGCCAAGATCGTGAGATATGATTGCAACGAGATCTCTTATCGAGATCATTGTGTTGATGACAAGGTAGATCACATGTTCTGAGATCGAGATCACTTTGTCAGTTCAACTGTTGTGGCCCCGGATTACTTATTTGGTATGTTGGTGTAATTTTATTTTGTTGATCAGGATTGTTGTAAGATCACCTATGTTTTTTGTTAAAAGCATTGATTGTTGGAGGTTGAGGATCTTGACGCAGATCCATAATTCACGATGAATAATCAGATGGCACTGGGCATACTTGAACGGAGCAATAAGCTCGATGGGTCCAATTATTCTAATTGGAAATTTAAGTTTCATACCCTTCTCGAGGGGCAAAGTGCACGGGCGATAGCAGTTGGGGATGAATTTAAATCAAATGCAGTAGGAGGCAGAACAACTGCAGCAGTTCAGGATTGGGAGAAGAGGGAGAACAAAGCGAAAGTGTTGCTGAAATTGTCATTGAAAGACTGTATTATCCCTCGCATCAGAGAGTGTAAGTTAGCAAATGATATCTGGACAACTCTCAATGATATCTGGACAACTCTCAACAATTTTTTTTAGACAAAGAATACAAATCGTTTATTGTTCCTGAAGAGACAAATTATCTCCATCAAAATGGAGGAGAGTTAATCATTCGTTGCATTCATCTCTTAGATTAAGGAGATGAAAAATAAGTTGGTCGATATAGGGGAGACAATATCGAACACTGATCTCGTCACGGTTACCATGAATGGTATGACTGAAGATTATCACAAGTTTATTACAGGCCTAAACGCAAGGGAGAAAGCCCCCAATTTTGAAGAATTGAGAGGGATCTTGATACAAGTGGAAGAGATGCGGATGACTCTGAAACCCCATAATTCAGATCTTGCATTAATGGCGAAGAAAAATCCTTTCAGAGGAAGAGAACGCGTAGGACAAAAAGGCAGAGGCACACCACAAAAGCCACCTCGAGGTATGTCTTCGACCATAAATGATTCAGGGATTTGTAGGAATTTACAAGGTAACTTCCTTAGATCAAACACCAAAGGTCACCACTCACAAACAAATCATAGATCAATACACCAGTATTTGACATGGTTAAAAACCTCAAAGAGGGAAACAGTCCACGGTCTGAGCCAACGTGGCCACTTCAGGCAATTTATTAATGCAAAGAAAGAAAATTTACATAAGCTTCTCTCATAAACGGTCATCGGACAAATGACCCTCCATGCTCTTTAAATAGAGATGATGGATGTTACGCAATAATTTGTCACTGTCCCTGTAATCCCCATTCCTGATCCTGGAGACCGCTAACAGTGACCCCTATGTCTATTTTCTATCATGAAAATGTGTCATTATATCCCTTCCAGCACAATGAGTAAATTCTATGTTGACCATTCCTGAAGTAGCTCCTTGAAACCATGATTATCAAGAGCGGCGTGCCCTCTCTGTGTCTTTCTCGCACTGATGGCTCTTTTTTGGTCTAAGGCAGTGTCGATCGACACTGGAATGAGGCTCATACCCGTGCCAATCCTCTTCTAGAAAGTTTTTAAAAAATGGAAGTGAAGCTTCAAGATCTAGAAGCTTTGTGGCAGAGAGTTGGTTGTTTGTTCCTAAGGATAGAGAAAAGCTTCTCCCTTTGGGCTCTTTGTTCCTACAAAAGTGGAACCACCCAAAGGGATAACCCATTTCCCCACCTTAAGTGGATCCACGCTCCCTCCTCCTTTACTATAAAATGGACAATCTCCCATAGCTCTGCCAGTTAGAATAGAGATAGAAGAACAACAGAGAGATGTATGATGCTATAGGAATCGAGCGAGAGTTGAGACCTTTTTCCCTCCACATCAAGTTGAAAGAGCGCTTTGGAGACGTGCCTAGATCAGAACCCTGTAGAAATTTGAATAATAGATGAGTTATTCACCGAGATTATCCTGATTACACACTATTTGAGCTTCGTGCATAATACATAACCTCTTCTACCATTGATCATCAATTTGCGGAATTAGAAGCAGTCGCATGCGCACATTAAAACATAATCAAGCACACATATAACACACAGTATGTAATGGGGAAAGCTTACAGCTGAAAACCCCCAACTATCTGTATATTATAATGATAGAGAACATGTAACAATACATAGCACAAACTCCTCACAAGCTCTCAGCACTATCTCCAATTGTTACACACAAAACAAGCTCAGATCATGCACATCCCATGCTCCAATCTGCTCCACCTGTCTGCCTGCCTCTACTGCGCAATCCAAGATGAAGAATGATAAGATCCAAGTTCGAATCCCCTTGGCTTGTACTGCGCAATCCTCATTGGCAATCTCAATAAATGTGTGTGCAAATCTCATGCACAGCTATAGTCACAACTGATAGTAGACTCACCCTTTCACCCACCTCTAACACTGGTCTCTACTGAACTGTCCATGCACTGCAGTCAACTGATGTATTCTTTAGTTGATTTATGGGTTATTGTTTCATTAATTAATTATTACCATCTATAACCACTACTGGTGGTATTTACTCGCTAGATTATCCACCAAACTCTGCCACATGAGTTCTAACTGAAGTCAACCATGCAATAGCTCAACTAACCCCTAGGAATAGCGTAATTCCTTCTGTCAGCTGCATGTGCCACATTCGTAGCTCGAACTGAAGTGCTGCAAGAGGATAAGATAATGTTTATAGTCCAAATATTATTAAGAGCTAATAATATTCGACTGA
Organism: Pinus albicaulis; assembly: GCA_034641835.2. Lineage (NCBI taxonomy): Eukaryota > Viridiplantae > Streptophyta > Pinopsida > Pinales > Pinaceae > Pinus > Pinus albicaulis. The sequence goes on from CM076581.1 coordinate 948,322,579, forward strand.
TCTATTTTTAGATTGGCAGTCTAAAAATAGACTCTGCCCAGTATGTCTAAAAATAGAGATCCATCTATTTTTCCAACTTGACCAACCATCCACAAATAGCATCCCGCAACTCATAGACCATGATCCATATGTCTAAAAATAGACTTTGCGACAAAAAATCACCTGTGTGGCCCCCACCTAGTTTTGGTGATCACTTTCCAACTAGGATCAGGAAAGATGTTTCAGGATGCCTCCTTCACTGTTTCTTGTTGCAATCTTCAACAGACCCGTCGAAGGAGAGCTGCAACATCAAGGCGCAGGTTGTAACTCCGTCTCTCTATTTTAATATAATACAATTGATTTGTGCTTTCCATTCTCGTCTTTAATGAGTGATTGGATTCTTAGATTTCCTTGATCAACTAGGTAGATTGTATATGCAAGATATATGTTATGCTTTCATGCTTGTTGTTGTTTGATGCCTTATGCAGGTAACCAAACGCCGGCAACAGTGAAGATCTGACTATGGAGCGCGAAGGATCAAAGGATTTGAATGAGGATTAACATCAGATTGAGGTAGGTGATCTATTCACAATCTGCATGCATTTACAATCTAGGAAAGTAGGCTTCTAATTATTCCCTATTGTTACTAGACCCATCCTAGGGCTAGAGGGATCGTCTCTGTCCGCAGAGAGGATTTTCCTACATAACAAATTGGTGACTCCACTGGGGAGTGCTAGCCTTGAAGTCTCCTGTTTTAGATTTTTGATTTCTTATTTTGTCATCGATTTTCGTCGAGTGTCCATCTCCTTGTCTCTATAGCTTCTGTAATTGTTTACAAACTTTTATCTCTTTGCTGAAGTGATAAGCCTGGTGTCAGTTTAGAAAACCCTTTTATTTTTCAGTCTTCGCCTCGATCAGTGCTATTATTGCTCTGACAGTCACACCGATCGGCGCTGAATGCATTTTACATAGTCACGCTTTTACCCTTCCAGCGTAGGTTGCTGCTTAATAGTCACGTTGATTTTTGTGTGTAATTTTTTTAGGGTTTCCTTCATATGGTTAGCCAGTGGGTCTTATCCTTATGAGTGTTCTTTCTTGTTTGAATAACTCTTGTTCTTATTTGTTCAGTGATAATTTTGATTCAATTTTTGCACCTTTGGTTGTCTCTTCCATAAAGCTACTACATCCTTGTCTTCTTAGGGTTTATAGGTGTCCTAGGATCATCCGAGCAACTGCTTACATTGTGGACTTCCAGACTTCTCATTGAATCAAGTCTTGGTGTATCTTTCAGGCTTTGTGTTTTATTGAGGTTTGTCTTTCAATCGTTTCTCACGAGTAGCATTTTCAAGTGTCAACTCTAGATGCATTTGAGTTTATTTTCGCCATCAAGCATAGATTACGACTGCTTGTCCTACGACTGGAGTTTGTTTTCTTTGAGTGATTGATCAGTGTGTAAGTGAAGAGTGCCTTGTTTTGAAGAAAATGGTTTACATATCTCTTTGATTTTTTGAAATATTTGCTTCTTAAATGCATTTTTGAGAGATTTCATTAGTACTGAAAGCATTGTTGATTGATTTCCATTCTACATTTCGCATTGTGATTATAAGTAAAATACAAAAAGATTTTTTTGTTTCGTTTTGTTTTAGAAAATGAAAGCTTCTTTTCGATTCGCTTCTAAGTGCATTTAGTGAAAGGAAGAAATTGTAAAAAAATTGTTTCACTTTAAGATTCCACACTTGAAGAGAAAAGTGAATGCCATTTTATGCATTTGTTTTGTTTCTGCATTGATTGTGTGAGTTTCTTTCTCCTTCATTAACGTAGTATTCATCGAAATGAATGGTTCTGCTATCATTTAGCTGCATCTCAGGGGTTCAGGTGACATCGATAGGACTTTAAAACCGAGACTGTTTCGGATCTTGGGGGGAGACCCCCAAGATCTAAAAAGTTGAAATGGATCTGACAAGATCTGTAAAATTAGAATGCCAGAAAAGAAAAGAAAAGAGAACACACTGCAAATAAAACCACAAAGAAACTTGTTTTATTAAAACAGAGAATAATTGTAGAAGCTACATTGTGGTGGACAATCTGTCCTTTTACAAAGTGAGGCTTGTTATTTATAGCCTTTTTTTGAGTTACAATACTATGGGTAGATACCATAGGTGGATACCATGGGTCAATACCATGGGTTAATACCATGGGTAGATACCACTTACAATACCATGAGTAAATTCCATGTGTAGAGGAATACCATGGGTGGATACATACCATGGGTGAATGAATATCATGGAGATATGTCACTTACAATACCATGGGCAAATAAATACCATGGGTCAATGCCATTTACAATACCATGGATAAATTCCATGGGCAGATGAACACCATGGGTTAATGCCATTTTCCATTTGGATAATTCCTCCCTCCTTAAGAAGCAATGGTCCCCATTGCGTGAAGTTCCCTCTTGAGAAGCCTTTGTTGAATATGAAGAGCCATCGAATAGAAGGGTTTTGTGTAGTTAACCCATAACCATGATGAACAAAGTTCCGAGGATAGCGATACCCTGTAATGCTTGTGACCAACTGTGATATTGACAGTATGTGGTCTATAAAATGGACTTTGATGAAGTGTGGGTTTGTGGATGGCCCAAAACCATAGCAAACAAAGATCCGAGGATAGATATACCCTATAATTCTTGTGACCAATTGTGATACTAACAATGTGTGGCCTAGCAAATGGACTTCGATGAGAAGGATTTTGTGCGGTTGACCCATAACCGTGATGATGATTGTTGATGAAGTAGCAAGTACCTACATAGCTTGGGGTGGGAGGGCACATCTCCAAATAACCCAAGCTGAATAATGTTATGCAGAAACTGATGAATGTGAAGCAGGTGCCTACTAAAGCGGGGTGGGAGGGAACGTCTCTAAAGGGAACCCGCTCTGAATGCTGCTCCAGGTTTAAAATGAACATAACTCGATCAATATAACTCAAAATATTTATTATAACTTGTTTTTGGAAATGGAATGACCATTTTGCATCTTCCCATGTGTTTGAAATCGCTATCTGGAGAATCTAGACTATTAGATTCACGCAAGAACTGTCCCTCCATGACAATTTTTTTGAAAAAATAGCTAATTTTAAATCAGCGATAACTCCCTCGTTCGAACACCAATTCGACTGATTTTTTTTTTGAAATCGGGTGATTTTTCAAGCAGATCTCAGATATGTAACCATTTATTTGAAATTTCGCACTTAAAACTGCAATAAATGATGGGAGAGCTGCCGTCCATGAATTTTCGTCAGAAAATTTGCTGCAACATTGCTGATTTTGAATGATCAATATCTCCTTCATCCGAAATCCAATTCGGCTGATTTTTTTTTTGAATTTGGGTATTTTTCGCAAGGAATCCAGATATGGTTTTTTTTTTTTGTAAATATTTCACCAAAAGTTTCATATCTGATCTGCAAACTCGCCGCCCAAAAATTTCATGGAGTTTGCTGAAGATTGCTGCAAAACATTGAAACTGAAATATGCTTCAAACCCTCATTCCCATGGATTTGTAACCTAAATCTGATACCACTAGTCTGGATCTTGGAGGGAGGCCCCCAAGATCTAAAAAGTTGAAATGGATCTGACAAGATCTGCAAAATTAGAATGCCAAAAAAAAAGAGAGAACACACTGCAAATAAAACCACAAAGAAACTTGTTTTATTAAAACAGAGAATAACTGTAGAAGCTACATTGTGGTGGACAATCTGTCATTTTACAAAGTGAGGCTTGTTATTTATAGCATTTTTTTGAGTTACAATACTATGGGTAGATACCACAGGTGGATACCATGGGTAGATACCACTTACAATACCATGGGTAAATTCCATGTGTAGATGAATACCATGGGTGGATGTCGTTTTCCATTCGGATCAGAGACATAATTCAAGATCAACCTTAAAGTTTATTCAATCAACCTAAGGAGCATTTGGAATCTAGCGAATCACATTTAGAGGTCTAGGCTAGAGACGTGTTCCGGCGTCGTTAAGCGTAGGAGCTGTCGCTAGCAGTTTGAAATACAACCCGGGGGTGATATCTCGTCCCGCGTATGGAAGTATATTGATGTATGAAAGTATATTTTGGGACGCTCTCATTGAATGATTACGCATCAGACATCACTACTACGGATTTTGACTCCCACGTACCATCTCGTATATTTTGGGAGACACCATTAGGCTGCAAACCTACCATAGGTAACTGAATTGGTTGCCTTGTAGACGTGATACATCGAAGACAATATTTGAGGAGATTGGATGTCGTACGTTAAGTCCTTGGTCATTTCTCTTTCATTTGATCACCAAGGTGTATATTTCATTTCACGGCTACCTGGTAATCCTTTTGCCTAGTACACCCCTTTTGATTTGTTTTGTTCTTTAATTTCTAAAATTTATTGTCCATGATAACATTTTACCCATGCTCATTTTTAGATTGAGATCAATGGAAATGGTTCCTGATTTCATCAACCCAGGGGTCCCCTCGGATGGGAATCCTGGTTCGTTTCCTTCTTTCGAAAATGTTGGTGCCTCGTATATGGCAACGTTGTCCCTCTCGGGATTAACCATCGGTCTGCCAGTTTGGTTATTTTCGACCCCTGTGGTTTCAAACATCCAAACGGTTTCTTAACCGAGTTCTCCTTCGCCTGAACCATGTCAACCCCATATTGATCTTAAGGTTGACTCCTCGCCTTATTTTCCTATTTCTTCACCTTTTTCTTCCTCTTTGCCTGGTGAAAGTATGGATTCTAGTACCCAGGTGGCTAAGAAGAAGAAGAAGAAGAAATAAGCAGGGGGTAAACCAGCAACCGTTGCTACCCATGCAACTAAAATTCAGAAACCTCCCATTTCATCCTGTAAAGTAAAATTCCCTTGCAAGCTATGTGAGGGTGACCATCTTCTTAAAGATTGCCCTGCTATTCCCAGGGTGTTAAAAGTATGGCCTGTTGGCCCGATTCATCCTTCATCATCAACCTCTAGGCATCATGTTGATGGTGAGCCTTCAACTATAGACAATAAGACACGTAAGAAACAGGGTAAGATCAAAATTCCATGTAAGTTGTGTGAAGGGAACCATCCCATTCACCTCTATCCTTATATGGATGAAGCTTCTAAAGTGTTGGATACCCTTTCGGCTCCTAAGTCCTGTCTTCTCGTTGGTTACCAGAAGTTTTCTTCGAGTCCTCTGCTAGTTGATCAAGTAATCGATCGGGATTCATCTCCAGTCAATTCCGCTCTCTCCGAAAGTCAATTTCCTGAGTCCTTTTCCGACCAATCATTGGTCAATGAAAAGGTCGACTTGATTCCACCTATGGTTCATCAGGTCTTTTCTGTAGAGAGTGGATCTCGTCCCATTCAGGTTCTTTTTGTTTCCTCTGATTCCTTGGGACCGAAGGGAGATCCTCCTGTTCCCATGATCCAAGAGGGTGATCCTATGACTTCCATTGTCACAGTCCAAGAAATTGATCCTCTTACTCGTGTTCTCAGAGTCCAAGAGGATGGTATTTCCTCTCCTATAACGCAAGGGGATAGTCCTCTTATTCCTATGGCACCCCCTCCATGTATTTTGGTCGCTTCCTTTGATTGGAGTCTATTCACGGGATATCGTCTTCCTTCTTATGTTCCCTTTGAGATCATTGTACAAGCTTGCAATATGGTCGTACTGGGCACGATTATAGATGAAGGCGCATCAGTTAGTATTATGTCCTCAACTACCTGGCAAGATTTCGATTCTCCGCAACTTGTGCCTGTTACTCAAAATCTGTTAGCTTTTAACAGAGGAACCAGTCAACTATCATGGATCCTTTCGAAGTTACCTATTACTTTGGGAGGAAATATTATCTATATAAACGTGATGATTGTTCAAGGCCCTTTGGATTTTAACTTACTCCTGGGGTGTGACTACACCTATGTCATGGGAGCGCTTGTTTCTTCCCTCTTTTGTGTGATCTGTTTTCCACATAAAGGTCAGATCATGACCATTTATCAACTTTCATTCATTGGTCCTAATGTGACATCTGGTTTACCATCGTCCTTTCCTAGTTATTTCCTGCAAGTGATATCTTCCCCGCCATAGGTTAGTTATGTGGCCACTTGTTCATTACCCTCATCCAGTGATGGTGCCAACGCGTACCATCTATTGGGGGCATTCAACCGCGATTTTCGAGATGTTGTTCTCCCGTTAGATGATAACCTCTTGGAAACCATGATTTCTTATATGTCTTGATCAGGTCTCCGGAGCATAGTTCATTTTCTTGTGTTAAGCTCCTTAAAAAATGAAACAAGCTCTTCAGAGCGTGGTTCATTTTCTTTTGTCATGCTCCTTAAAAAATGAAATAAGCTCTTCCGAGCAAAGTTATTTTCTTGTGTCAAGCTCTTTAAAAAATAAAACAAGGTGTCACGAGGATAGTTCTTTTACTGTGTCAAACTCGTTAAAAAATGAAACAAGTTCCCTTTTCAATTCGAGTCTTTGATTAGATCTCGTAAAATCCAAGTCGAGTCTTTTCCTTGATCCAGTAATTGAACCTTCACTCCATCCATCTGTTAGTAACTAGTAGTCTTCTTAGGCAAATGGATTGAAGCATGGGGGGCATGTACCTTGAATTGAGTCACCATGTTAGGGGCATGCAAAAAAAATTTCAAGCATAGTTTATCTTTGTTTCAAGCTTGTGTAAAAATGAAACCAATTCCAAGCAGATTTTCCCATGTTTTCAAGCTTGCATAAAAATGAAGCCATTCTCATTTTACCTCTCATGATTGCCTTTTTATCAGCTTGTTTCGCCAAATGAGCCTTGTTTTTTTCTCATTCCATCATCACCATCTGCTCGACTGATCATACGCCTTCGCTTGATTGTTTTACCCATTCCTGAGGAACTGCTGCAATGAGTGGTCTTGTTAGCCAGTCTCTTGAATTTTATCATGTTTTGAGCAGTTCCACCATAACCGGAACTAGTTGCTATCCTTTATACCACTTGTTCCTTCAGGAAGAGTCATATTTCAACACTTTTATGACTCTCTAAACGTGAAAATATTGTCAAGTTCTTGTTGCTTTGAACTCGTGAAAGTGCACGAAACGACATTTACCCAACATACGTTTATCCCTTTTTCGTGTTGGGATAAATTATTTACGAAAAAGGAATACCTTAGTCAATCGCCACTAAGAGGTTTTCTCACACTTCGTTTTCTACCTTTTCGGGTATGAGGGACTATTTATGAAAAGGGTCATCTAGAGTTTTATTTTCGCCTCTTTTCAAACTCTCTAACATGAAAATATGTCGAGTTCCACCTTTTTTAGACTCGTTAAAATTTAACGGCATTGGATCCGTCATCATAATGACACCAAGTTCCTCCTTCCTAAGGCTTGTAAAATGTACTAGGATGGATTTTTCCGAAGGACGGACTTATATGACAAATATATGCTACCCCTTCAAGCTTGTATAGAAAAATAATTGGGGTACTTGCCAAAAATGGTGGGGTAAAATGGAAAGCATTAATCGATTGTGTTGGCAGTATGTCACTCTTGAACATGACACATCTTCTGTTTTGTGTCGGGTTGGGGTTATCCTTCATTCGCCACTTTTCCTCCATGGGTTTGGGAAATATGTTTTTCCTCTCATGCCATTACCATTTTTGTCAAACATGACCTCTAATTCCATTTGAGGTAAATACTGCCAAACTCCGGAGTCGTGTCTCTGATATATTCAAGAGAAGTTCCTTCTGCATCTCATTCATTTCTTGGTTCTCTGATCACTTTCATTATTATCTTATTGCCTTAATCTTGTGTCAATGATGTGGGATACATTATGGCCCTCCTTCGACGGATCAATTCTTGTCGACTTCAGCACATTATCCGGGAAGTTGATCTAGAGATCCCCTTTTCAGTACCTTAGAGCCTGCATGCCCTAATGGCAGGTTGTTCACATCCGAAAATAGGCTTACGTCATTGGCCTTTGGTCGAGTGATTTTGTGAGCGTTCGATGTCAAATCCTTATTCACATCTCGTGGATTTTACTGCTGGTACCTTGATATCCATTGTCGTCATTGGTGGTTTCTCTCGCATCTGTTAACAATTTACATCATTCACTGGTAATCAGGCGAATTTCTTGCATGTTCGACTTCAACTCATTTATTTGCATGCTTGAATTTGTACTTTATCGGGTCATGACAGAGCGCAAGACCCTGGGTTTTGTCTGATAAAGCCTACGCTGCGAGGTGATATGTATTATTCATGATTGTACACATGACTCTTTCATTTGGATGATTGCAACCATACCTTGAGTCTATATTTGTGATCATATTTATTTGGATGGCTGTGACCATACCTCGGATCATGTTTCATGATCACTTATATGGATGTCTGTGTCCATATCTTATGTCATGTGATTATTTCAGAGATTTCAGTTTATGGATATATGTGCTTGTTTGTGTAAGTTTTCTGACGACGACGTCTTGGTCCTGACACGTATTCGTAAAGCATTTCACCCCTCACTCTCGTTCGGCCTTCATGCTTTATGGGGCATCTGTTACACAATAATTTTTCACTGTCACTGTACTCCCTGTTACTGATCTTAGAGACCCCTAACAATGGCCACTGTGTCTATTTTCCATCATGAAAATGTGCCATCATATCCCTTCCAGCACAATGAGTAAATTCTTTGTTGACCATTCCTGAAGCAGTTCCTTGAAACCACGATTATCTGGAGCGATGCGCCCTCTCTGTGTCTCACTTGCGTCGATGGCTCTTTTTTGGTCTAGGGCAGCGCCGATCCTCTTCTGGAAAGTTTTTAAAAATTGGAAGTGAAGCTTTGAGATATAGAAGCTTCGTGGCGGAGAGCTGGTTTTTTATTCCTAAGGATAGAGCCGAGCTTCTCCCTTTGGGCTCTTTGTTCCTAAAAAATGGAACCACCCAAAGGGATAACCCATTTCCCCACCTTAAGTGGATCTATGCTCCCTCCTCCTTTGCTATAAAATGGACAATCTCCCATAGCTCTGCTAGTTAGAACATAGATAGAAGAACAACAGAGAGATATTTGTTGCTATAGGAATCGAGCGAGAGTTGACACCTTTTGCCCTCCACATCAAGTTAAAAGAGCACTTTGGAGACGTGCCTGGATCAAGACCCGTTGAAGGAGAGTTGCGACATCAAGGCGCAGGTTGTAACTCCCCCTCTCTATTTTAATATAATACAATTGATTCATGCTTTCAATTCTCGTCTTTAATGTGTGATTGGATTCTTAGTTTTCCTTGATCAACTAGGTAGATTGTATATGCAAGATATATGTTATGCTTTCACGTTTGTTGTTGTTTGATCCCTTGTGTAGGTAACCAAACACCGACAATAGTGAAGATCTGACTATGGAGCACGAAGGATCAAATGATTCGAATGAGGATTAGCATTAGATGGAGGTAGGTGATCTATTCACGATCTGCATGCATTTACAATCTACGAAAGTAGGCTTCTAATTTTTCCCTATTGTTACTAGACCCATCCTAGGTCTAAATGGATCACCCCTATCCACAGAGAGAATTTTCCTGCATAACAATGGAACAATTGGATGTTAACCAACAGATCAAGTGTCAATAATACTGAGGAGAGAATGAACTGTCAGATCACTACATATCGTGACCGTTGGATTATAAGTTACAAAAGTACATACTAAAGAAACACACTTTACCTAACTTTACGCTAGACCAAGTTATACTTAACTATTTCCTATGTGTCGAAATATCCTAACATCTCTCCTCAAGAACAACTTGGGATAGTATTGGAGGAATTATAGAGGTGACACAATAGGAGAAGGATGGAGGCATTAGAGCCTACCCCCCCTTAATGATAACTTTCTTGAACTCCAAGCATAGATCGAATTTTGGTAAACTTCGCTTTTGTGAGAGCCTTTGTAAATATATCAACAACTTGATCGTTGATTGAACAATAGTGCACTTCAAGAACACGATCATGAATGATATTTCTGATGAAGTGCACATGTAGCTCAATGTGTTTTTTGCGCTGATGCTAAAATGGATCTTTGCATAGCTGGATGGCACTCTAATTAGCACACCAAAGTGTAGTTTGATGCTGCTGATGAAGACCAAATTCAAACAGGATCTGACAAAGCCACAGGGCTTCCTTGCTGGCTTCAACAGAACCACGATACTCTACTTCTTCCAAATAAAGAGAGATGGCACTTTGTTTCTTACAAGACCATGTAATATGTCCCGAACCAAGAGTGAATACATAACCTGCAGTAGACTTTTGATCATCAAGGTCACCAGCCCAATCAGAATTAGTGAAACCAACGAACAATGGAGATTCTCCTCCACTGTAATGAATCCTAAATTGAACTATACCTCAAACATATAGAAGTATTCTTTTAGTTGCTTTCCAGTGACTTTCATGAGGTTTGTGCATAAACCGAGCAACAAGACCAATGACAAAGGCAAGGTCAAGACGGGTATGGGTTAGATACAGAAGTTTACCAACAAGTTGATGGTATAAGGTAGCATCAACCTCAGGGGAAGTACAAGTGATTGAAAGCTTAACTCCAGACTGAAAAGGAGAAGGGGATGGCTTACAGTCTTCCATGTGAAAGTGGTGTAGAAGATCACATGCATACTTGGATTCAGAAAGGGTATTACTTTCTTTGGATTGCAAGATTTTAAGACCAAGGAAATAATGAAAGTGTCCTAAATCTATCATTTCAAACTTCTTTGTGAGGCTAGACTTCACATGGTTTATATGGTTGGGATCCCTACTAGTAAGGATAAGATCATTAACATAAAGAACAAGGATGATTAAGGACTTACCCACTTTCTTGGTGTAGACAATGTTGTCGGAATGACATCTAGAAAAGCCATTATCTAAGAGAAAGCTATCCATTTTGGCATACTAAGCATGAGGGGCTTGTTTGAGACCATAAAGAGACTTCTTAAGGTGACAAGCAAGGCTAAAGTATTTCTAGATAAAGCTAGGGGGTTGTTCCATGTAGATTTCTTCATGCAAGTCCCCATGTAAGAAGGCAGATTTAACATCCATTTGATGGACTTCCCATTTAAAGGAGGTAGCAAGGGAAAGAACAAGGCGGATAAAATTCATTTTGGAAATAGGGGTGAAGGTTTCAGAATAGTCAATTCCTTCGACTTGTGAAAATCCTTTAACAACAAGACGAGCTTTATGTTTATCCACTTTTCCATCTGGTCCAAACTTTGTTCTATAAACCCATTTTCACCTGAAAATTTTTCTTCCCTTTGGAAGAGGAACAAGATCTCAAGTATCGTTTTCCAATAAGGAACGATATTCTTCATTCATAGCTGCATCCCAATCTAGATGACCTGAAGCTTCTTCAAAGGTATCCGGATCATAATTTTCTGGATCTTGAGCCAATAAAGAAGAGCCTTTGTCGAACAGAGAACGTGTACGACATTAATCTGCAGGGTCACGTGCAAGAGAACCTGTTGCATCTTGAGTAGAGCTGACCCATTTTGGAAGTTGTGGAGCTCAAGGAAGATCCCAAGGAGGTGGAGGAAGATTTTTATCCTCGCTATCATCATCCGAAGTAGAAGGAATGTTGTCAAAAGTAGAAGAGATAGAGAGAGGTGGTAGATATGCTGAATCAGGCTTGTAGGCCAAAGGTGGCACACCCGCCAAACTAGGATCGCATGCCGATATATTTTCATCAAATTTTACATCTCTTCTAATGATTGCATTTTTGGATTTGGGTTGAAGAAGTCTATATCCTTTGACATCTTCTGAATATCCAGCAAAAATACATTTTCACTCTTAGGTTCTAAGGCTTTATGTTTCTCATTTGGAATATGGGCCAAAGCTTCAATTCCAAAAACAGAAAAGTGAATTACATCTGGTTTGATTGAGCTCTAGGCTTCTTCTGGAGTGCTATTCCTTAAAACCTTAGTAGGAGTGCGATTTACTTTGTAATTTGCACAGTTAATTGCTTCTACCCAAAAATTAAGACTAAGTCCTTTAGATTGAAGCATACAATTAGCCATTTCTTTTAGTGTTATGTAACCAACTCCAAAAATATAAGAAAAGAGAGATCAATGCCTTAGAAATCAGCCACTTCAAGGGGGTAACCTCCTTTACATTACATAAATGAACAATTCTTGGATTATTCAAATGAAAAAACCTCCTTTCTATATATAGGAGTCCATCGGGTCACAATATAATCCTATCCAACCTAACAATAATAACGTAATGGCACAACAATAACAATAGTGGGGTTTTATGGGGCACAATAGTAACAATATGGGGACTACAGGGGTACAACAATAACAATAAGGGGGCTACACTAACAACAATAAGGGACTACACTAGTAATATAGGGACCTAACATGCCCCTATCCTTCAAACAAGTGTTGTCCTCAACGCTTGATTATTTCTTGATGCTTCTGTATAAAATTCTCATCCTCCCATGTGGAATCTTCAACGGGTAAGTTCTTCCACCTGCTGAGATACTCTAAAATTTATTGATTTCGTAGTTGTTGAGTTCTTGTTTCTGTGGCTGCTTCAGGTTCCAATATGATTTTTCCTTCCTCATCAAGTTCTAGCAATGTTGTTTGAACTGGGATTTTGTCACCTATAACATTCTTTAAGCATGAAACATTGAAAACTGGGTGCACTTGGGAAGATGCAGGCAACTCCAACTTGCATTCCATAGTACCAATCTTTTGCAGCACCTTGTAAGGACCAGAGTACTTTAGCGATAATTTATTATACTTCTTAACTTTCTTGAGGGACATTGGTTTGTATGGTTGTAGCTGTAAAAACACCCAGTCACCTACATCAAAAATTCTTTCGCTGTGATGTTGATCTGCCTATTGTTTCATTCGATTCTCCACCAAAGTTAGTTTATCCTTTAAGAGTTGGAGAACTTGTTGTTGATGCTCGATGTGATCTTCCACTAATTTATCGTCCATATTAGCTTTCATTTGATCCTTCAAACTACCCAACTTAGCCTTCATTTCTTCTTTTAAATCATCTATGTCATCTTTGATTGCTCTTTGTAAGATCGATATTTGTTGCACTTGGTATCATAATTTTGATATATCATACTACAATTATTCCTCTTCATGCATCATATTAGAGCTTTCTGAGGGCTTAATGGGTGTGGAATTAGTTTTGGGAGGCATTGTTGATCAGCGGTTGTCATTGATGTCAACCCAAGCAGCACCAGGGGCTACCCCAATATCGCATGGGAATTTTGACCTATCAAATTAATATATTCTGGGTCAAGAATTATTTTGATGGCTTCTACTTGTTGATATGTTTCCGTTGATATATGGCACGCCACGTAATTCTTCACGGTTTGAGAGATATTCATGTTTGAAGTTTGTAACCCCAGTTAGTGGGCTAAAACCCCATGGGGTTGTGGCATGGGTTATTGAAAAGTCATAATTAATATTTTTTAAGCTCCTAAAATGCCTCCCATGTTCTCTTTTTGAAGCCCCTCTCAACCTAAGCATTTATATAAATTGTGATCCTCATATCCTCCTTATGCAAGGGATTTCACCATCTGAAACAAGTCATCGTGGAAACAGGTTCAGAAGCTGAAATTTTTATGAGGCGAAGCCAAAATCCTGAGGAAGCTCCTGTGAAAATTTCAGAACAAGGTGCACAATATTTTTGGAGATATGATCTGTGGAAGTCAGTGTTTTTGCAGGCTCCTGAAATTCATCTCAAAGAAGTGACCTTGGGAAAATCGTCATAACTCTCTCTCTGAGTATCAGATTGGAATTTTGTAAGAAATGGCAGATAGTGCATGGATTGCAGTTTTCGCTCTATCAATTTCAAAGTCAAATGAAGAAACAGTGATACGTTGCACACCATACAATTTCGCTCTACTGAAACAATCCATAATTAGGGCATTGTGAGAAATTCAACATAACTCTCCCTTGAAGAATCCAAATTGGGTCTGACATGTGGCGTTGGAAATATGACTCAGAGGACTACTAAGGACCGAAAATCAGATATTGGGGATCTGAAATAATATCGAGCTCCTAGAAGGCAAGAAAATGCTAGATCATGTGTTGTCAAGGGTTGCAAAGGACCAGACTTTCTAGGGCATAAAAGCAAAGCAAGGTGCAGCAGAGGGTAGCATCACAAGAGAAGAAACCAAGGTGAAAAACAACAACAAGAAGTTCATCACATGAAGTCTTCAAGTGGGTAGCACTGCATACAGTCACTGTAAAGGTGTCATTGTACTAAGTCATTATAAATACATTATTGTAAAAAATTTTCTAGTGTCTATCTACCAAGAGTTGAAGAGGAAGTGTCGAGAGGTCTATGATCATCATTAGGTGGTTGTGTCATAGTTGAGGTTATGGTCTAGTGTGTCTTCTTCTTCTACATCATTCTATATCATTGTAAAGTTGACCATTTTCTCTGGTACGGGAGTCCATTCTTCTTTTATTCTTCTATAGGGTGGTAAGGTGGTGCTAGGGTGAGTTGTAGCTCATTGGGTGTTGGGGCATCCGTTCAGTTGACTACTGAAGAATCTCAGGCATTGGGGCGTCCATCCAGTGGGAGCTAGAGAAGAATGCTTTTCTATATTCTAGGAAGTTGGAGTTTTATTTTCAATTGGGGTTGAATATTAAAGAATTATTAGAAAAGCATTAGGTGGTTTTTGTCCCGAAGTGGGTTTCCACCTTAAAAAATATGTGCATTTGTGTTCCTTTTGTTTGCTGCTATCATTGTACAAAAACTGATAATAATTTAAGATTAACTAATGCTCTAATTGAAAGGAATATTGATTCACCCCCCCCTCAGTATTTCCAACAATTGGTATCAGAGCTTGGTTCCTTCAATAGCAGTTTAACAGCTGGAAGGAGGTCATGGAGCATACTAAGAATGGTGTACCTATATTCAACGAAAATAATTATGCACCTTGGAAAGGAAGAATGGAGGTCTATCTCTTGGCGCAAGGTTACAAAGTATGTGACATTGTTCAAAATGGATTTACATCAACCGCGGATGAACAAGGTAAGAAGAATTTGGTAAATGATGCAAAATCAAAGAATATTATTATCAGTGGACTTATTGAATTTGTTTATCATAAGGTGTTGGGTTGTAAAACCGCCAAAATGTATGGGACAAGCTTGAGAATATATATGCAGGTGACTCAAATGTCAAAGAAGCAAAGCTTCAAATATATAGAGCAAAATTTGAGCAACTCAGAATGAAAGAAGATTGCAACATTGCTGCATACTTCCAATACGTTGATGAAATAACCAATACTCTGGAAGTATTGGGAGAACTAGTTGATGAGAAGACTATTATACGAAAGATTCATAGAACATTACCAGGGAGATTCAACCCAAAGGTATCGGTCTTAGAATACAGTGCAAATCTGGACAAACTCAACAAAGAGGAATTACATGGAGTTCTCATAGCATATGAAATGAGACTTGATGAAGAAGAGGGTACTTCGCATCTAAGAAAACCAATAAGGACAAACAACCTTCAATTGAAAAGACATGCACCTGCAAGTGTGAAGAAAAGGGAGATGATGGAGAAGGTATTTCAGATAAAGAATATGCTTACTTTACGAGAAAATTAAAAATTGGTAAGGGAAAATTCAAAGGTAAACTTCCATTGATATGTTTCGGCTGTGGTGAGGTTGGGAATTTCGCAGCAAAATATCCGAACAGAAGTGATGGCAACTCAAAAGGAAAGAAAGGCTTTAAGAAATTCAACAAGCAAAAATTCAAAAAGAACTTTCTCTCTAAAGAAGATAGCTCATCATCCGATGAAGACAATGACAGTGAAGAAGAAGCCAATGAGAGAGTATTGTTTATGGCCAAGCATAATAAAGAAGAGGTATCAAACAACGAAGAGGAAGGATTGACCATAGAAGAATTTTCTAAGGAAGTAGTCAAGCTTAGAAAAGAGCTCAAGGCAGAGAAGATCTGTTCCAATACTCTTGAAGAACAAGTTCAAGGTCTCAAAATTGAAGTTGTACAAACGTATTGAAGAGTCACTTCAGAAGAAGTTGGAAGAAAGCAAGCAAGAAAGGGAAGCATTAGAATCCGAAGTAGTCTCGCTGCATAAGGAAGTGAAGAAGGGAAAAACTATCCAAAACTATGCTAACAGCTCAAGGGCATTGGAAGAAATCATCAACAATCAACGATCTTACAACGACAAAACTGGCCTCGGTTACAAAGAAGAAGAAGTAGGACCTTCTACAACAAAATACAATGAACCTATGAGATCTGACATGCATGTAGACTTCATTGGACAAGATTCACAAGCACATCCTTGGTAGATGATTCCTCGACGAAGATTTCCATCCAGGTACCAACATATTTTTCATGGCTATTGTTATTCATGTGGAAAATTTGGTCATAAAGCTATAGAATGTTGCACGTACCCTAGGAACCAATGCAATTCCATGAGATCCTTCAAATATGAACCTCCCAGGGCTCAACGAAACATCAATACATTTGAACATTTAAGAAATAATATGGAATGTTACAAATTTCAGAACTTTGGACACATAGCCAGAGACTGCAGACTTGAAAATCCTCCAGAAGAATCTTCGAAGCCACATAATGAACAAACATGGAAGAAGAAGAAGACTGATAATTATGCTCCCGCTCTCAAGGCTCAAAACAACAAAGATGTGTGGTATGTTGACAGCGGTTGCTCAACGCATATGACTGGAGATAGAAGGAAATTTGTATCTCTGAAAGAGAAGAAGGATGGAACCGTGTCCTTTGGAAATGATGGATCTTCAAATGTTATAAGACCAGGTACTGTCACTCTCGGAAGCAAAGATGCTCTAGCCAAGAATGTTCTATTGGTTGAAAACATGAATCACGATATTCTCAGTGTTGGGCAAATGTGTGATCAAGGACACACAATACTATTCAACTCCACAAAATGTGAAATCAGGAAAGGCAGGTATGGTAAATTTGTGGCTACAGCAAGTTGAGCTCCAAACGACATATATGTTCTGGATGAAGCAACTAAAGCATGTCTAATAGCTAAAGAGGATGATATAATATTTGGTAGCAATGATGATCGAATAAGTAAGAAGTTTTCTACAAAGATGTAAAGTGATTTCGAGATGTCTTTACTTGGTGAGCTGACATACTTCTTAGGGCTTCAAATATCTCAGCAAGGGAAAGGAATATTTATATGTCAAGCTAAGTACATCAAGGAAATGCTGAAGAAATTTAAAATGGAATATTGCAAACCCATCCTTACTCCGATGGTAACAGGTTGCAAATTGAGCATAGATGACTCATCTAAGGATGTGGATCAAAGGTTGTACAAATCTATGATTGGTAGTCTTCTATATGTAAGAGCCTCCCAGCCAGATGTTATGCAAGCAGTTGGACAAGTAGCAAGATTCCAAGTAGCACCAAAAGAATCACATATTATTGCCATCAAAATAATTCTTCGATATCTAAAGGGAACAACAGAATATGGCTTGTGGTATCCCAAGGGTAACAATCTCATTATTCATTCCTTTACAGATGCAGATTGGGTAGGAAGCATTGATGATCGTGAGAGTACTCGTGGAGCATTGGAATATCTTTGCCAGAAGCTTGGGATTCTCCCAAGTTCTCATTAGATTTTCCTTATTTAGAATATAAAGGGGGAGTGGAAGTGTGTACAGGTCCACAGATGGTTGTGTGTCAGGGGAGTGGAAGTGTGTACAAGTCTGTAAGATGGTTGTGTGTCACAGGGAGTTACCCTTTGCCATTGATGTCAAAGGGGGAGAAAATGTTGTAGGAATAGGTGTCATGATCGCAGGGGGAGTACTTGTGTTGCCATCAATGCCAAAGGGGGAGATTGTTGATCAACGGTTGTCATTGATGTGAACCCAAGCAGCATCAGGGGCTACCCCAATATTGCATGGAAATTTTGACCTACCAAATTAATATATTCTGGGTCAAGAATGCTTTTGATAGTTTCTACTTGTGGATATTTTTTCGTTGATATATGGCATGCTACGTAATTCTTCACGGTTTGAGAGATATTCATGTTTGAAGTTTGTAACCCCAGTTAGTGGGCTAAAACCCCATGGGGTTGTGGCATGGGTCATTGAAAAGTCATAATTAATATTTTTTAAGATCCTAAAATCCCTCTCATGTTCTCTTATTTAAGCCCCTCTCAACCTAAGCATTTATATAAATTGTGATCCTCATATCCTCCTTATGCAAGGGATTTTGCCATCTGAAACAGGTCATCATGGAATTTTCGCTCTAACTTTTCTTCTACGAAGGTTCAGAAGCTGAAATTTTTATGAGGCGAAGACGAAATCCCGAGGAAGCTCCTGTGAAAATTTCAGATCAAGGTGCGCAACATTTTCGGAGATATGATCTGTGGAAGTCAGTGTTTTTGCAGGCTCTTGAAATTCATCTCAAAGAAGTGACCTTGGGAAAATCGTCATAACTCTCTCTTTGAGTATCAGATTGGAATTCTGTAAAAAGTGGCAGATAGTGCACGAACTTTAGTCTTCTCTCTATCAATTTTAGAGTCGAATGAAGAAACACTGACATGTGGCACGCCATACAATTTCGCTCTACTGAAACAGTCTATAATTAGGGAATTGTGAGAAATTGGGCATAACTCTCCCTTGAAGAATCCAAATTGGGTCAGACCTGTGGCATTGGAAAGATGACTGAGAGGACTACTGCAAGACCGAAAATTAGATATTGGGGATTTGAAATAACAGAGATACACCAGATTCAATATCAAGCTCCTAGAAGGCAAGAAAATGCTAGATCATGTGTTGTCAAGGGCTGCAAAGGGCCAGTCTTTCTAGGGCAGCAAAGGAAAGCAAGGTGCAACAAATGGTAGCATTACAAGAGCAGCAACGAAGGTGCAGAACAGCAGCAAGAAATTCATCACATGAAGTCTTCAAGTGAGCAGCACTGCATATAGTCACTATAAAGGTATCATTGTACCAAGTCATTGTAAATACATTATTGTAAAAATTGTTCTAGTGTCTATCTGCCAAGAGTTGAAGAGGAAGTGTCGGGAGATCTAGGATCATCATTAGGTGGTTGTGTCATAGTTGAGGTTATGGTCTAGTGTGTCTTCTTCTTCTACATCATTCTATATCATTGTAAAGAGGATCATTTTCCCTGGTACGAGAGTCCATTCTTCTTTTATTCTTCTATAGGGTGGTAGGGTGGTGCTAGGGTGAGTTGTAGCACAATGGGTGTTGGGGCATCCGTTCATTTGATTACTGAAGAATCTCGGGCGTTGGAGCGTCCATCCAGTGGGAGCTAGAGAATAATGATTTTCTAGATTCTAGGAAGTTAGAGCTTTATTTTCAATTGGAGTTGAATATTAAAGAATTATTAGAAAAGCATTAGGTGGTTTTTGTCCTGGAGTGGGTTTCCACCTTAAAAACTATGTGCATTTGTGTTCCTTTTGTTTGCTGCTATCATTGTACAAATGTTGATAATAATTGAAGATTAACTAATGCTCTAATTGAAAGGAATATTGATTCACCCCCCCTCTCAGTATTTCCAACAGGAATTATATAACTCAATACTAATATCTATGCTTCAATATGCCGTTGGAATCACTTCAAACTGATTTTTCAAACAAATGCTATGCAAACTTGTTTAAAATATACACACCTTTTTCTTGCTTTTTAGGAGGTCTATATTGAACCTGATTTATCTCTATTATTTCAGATCTTCAAGATATTAATTTCTATCCTGTATTATCCCTCTAAATCTTCTTTCCAATGCCACTGGTCAGACCTGATTTGGATTCTCCAAGACAAAGTTATGCCCAATCTCCCGCAATGACCTAATTATGGAGTCGTTCAGTCGAGTGAACTTGTACGGCATGCCACGTGTCACTGTTTCCTCCTCCGGCTCTGAAATTGATACATAGTAAACTACAATCTGTGCACTTTTGACCACTTCTTACAGAATTCCAATCTGATGCTCAGAGAGAGGGTTATGAGAATTTCCTCAAGGTTACCTATTTGTGATGAAATTCGAGAGCCTGCAAAAACCCAAACTTCCATAGATCATATCTCCGAAAATATTGCAAACCAAGATCTGAAATTTTTACACGACATTCATTAGGATTTCTTCACAAATGGTTTTTTTTTTAGCTCTTGAAACTTCATAGAAAAAAAAAAAAGTTGTAGTGAAAATTCCACGATGACCTGTTTGAAGCAACGAAACCCTAGAATCCAAAGCTCTTATACCAAATGTTATGAAACCAGCTCCAAAAATAGAAGAAAAGAGAGATCAATGCCTTAGAAATCAACCACCTCGAGGGGGAAACCTCTTTTACATTACATAAATGAACAATTCTTGGATGATTCAAATGAAAAAACCTCCTTTCTATATATAGGAGTCCATGAGGTCACAATATAATCCTAACCGACCTAACAATAATAATGTAAGGGCATAAAAATAACAATAGTGGGGTTTTATGGGGCACAATAATAACAATATGGGGACTACAAGGGTACAACAATAACAATAAGGGGGCTACACTAACAACAATAAGGGACTACACTAGTAATATAGGGACCTAACATTTAGAGTGTGATTCTTCCTTTCAACTACACCATTTTATTGTGGAGCATACATAACAATATGTTGCAATTGAATGCCATGCTCAATGCAAAAGTTGATAAATTTGTTATTAACATATTCTCCTCCATTGTCAGATCTTAACTTAAGAATTTGATTTCCAGATTACTTCTCAACAAGGGCCTTAAAGACCAAGAACATGTTAAAAACTTCACTCTTGAGTTTTAAGAAGTATACCCAAGTGTTCCTAGAAAAATCACCAATGAAAGTTAAGAAGTAATTGCAGCCAAAGAAAGAAACAACTGGAAGTGGACCACATAAATCACTGTGCACAAGTTTCAAAGGGACTAAAGCATGTTGAGAGGCACGTTTGTCAAAACTAACCCGACGATGTTTTTTTAGTACACAACCGAAACAAACACCATCTCGACAAGATAACATAGGAAGACCTATCACCATATGTTATTGACATAGAGTTTGAAGAGAGCGTTAGTTTAAGTGACCAAATCGTTCATGCCAAAGTTTACTCACTCATCATTATGAACAACAAAAATGGTGGGAAGAATTGATGACCCAAACTTATCAAAATTATACAACCTTGTGGAATCATCAGCAATGCTAATAGGTAAAATATGTCTAGGATCTCTTAGGTCCTTAATTACAACATCATGAGGTAAGCATTCTATGGTTTTCCCTTCACCTGAATGAGTTATCTGATAAACAGATAGAAGGTTGTTGGACAAGGTAGGAACACATAATACATCATTAAACTGACTATTATCTAAATGAATGGTTCCATACCCTACAACACTAACAAATCTATCATCACCAACATAAATATTTCTGGTGTTACAAATATTTAAAGAAGAAAACATGGCTTTATTTTTGACCATGTGGTAAGAGGATCCAAAATCAATGAGCCACTCACGAGAATGAGACGAAGAAGATACATTCAATGCATAACCAGATCTTGATGCTTGAAAACCACATGCAGAAAGTGTCATTTCTGAAGATGAAGTTTAAGAGTTTTCCAAATGGATGTTGTGGTTCTTCATTGCTACTTCTAAGGCTTCCATCTTCTTAAAACATTTTGACTCTATGTGGGCATCATGATTACAAAATTTGTAATGTCTATTTGTCTTCTTCCGTTTGTTTTTATTTGCCTTATCAATTTGTTGAGTTTATTTTTTAGTTTGCGGCTGAGACTGCTTAAGACCCCTGTTTGGTTTAGGACCATTCTTTTTAGGGTGTTGCTTCTTAGGTTTCTTTGGATTTGGTTGTTGTTGGACTGCTAAGGTTTTATTATAAGAGTTTCCAGTATTCATAAGACCAAGATGTAAGAGTTTTTCTTGTTCTCTTATCAAAGAATCACAAAAGGCATCAAAAGAGGGGGACTTGTAGGGTGTTCCTTGAGAAATGAGGGCTTCTCTAGTGGAATGGAAGGTAGAAACAAATACAGAATATGCATGGCCTAACTTAGTAAGAATGGAGTAGATAAGACCACCATCTTCCTTTTTGACCTTACAACCTTCTAAAAGAAAATAAATCTAAGGGTCTTGAATTTGGACAAAAAATCTTCAATATAAGAGAAATTATTGGGGTCCATAGTAAGCAACTCATTTTCAAGCTGTTGGGCTTTGATTTCATTTTGAATACCAAAAACAGTATTTAGCTTTTTCATAGCTTCATCAAGAGAGTCAATTTCTTGGATATGAAATTTAAGATCTTGTGCAATGGACATTCCTATCAACCCTCGTGCTTG
Source organism: Pinus albicaulis (assembly GCA_034641835.2). NCBI lineage: Eukaryota > Viridiplantae > Streptophyta > Pinopsida > Pinales > Pinaceae > Pinus > Pinus albicaulis. Next base: position 948,344,888 of record CM076581.1, read on the forward strand.
ATATTGTTTATTTTCTCATTTAGTCTTTTTATCTTCATTGGTAGGTTTAGATTCTAGTTTTGAGGCTATTCTATAAAACCCTTTACTTCTAAGTAAGCCTACCATATAGGATAGGTATTGAAAATAATTGGTGCTGCTAAGAATAACCGGACATGCACTTTCCATTTTAAAAATTGAAGTTGTAAAGGTTGAAACTAACTGCTCCAATGGAAAGATCTTGAAAAATTAGGCTGGTTAAAAAAAACGGCTCTGAAAATGGCTTCCATATGAAGAAGTTACATCTTTTTGAAGAAAAGTTGTAGTAGATGCCAAGTAGTGACGTGATAGGTTGAAAGTTGATGATGTAGTTGTATTTTTTTTTAAACCCTCATTTCCAAACTTAATATAATAAGCTCACCTTCTTTTTTTAAATACTCTTTTATGTGACCCACTTTTATAAATAAGTAAGAATCACTTTTTACAATGTTACTTTATGAACTAATGACTAAGTAGACTGTAAATTAAACAAAAAGATAAAATGATTTTAGACTGTAAATTACTCTCTTTTTATAATGGGTGAGAAACAGTATTACATAAAGTAACTTTAAAACATAATTTACATGTGTTAAAAAAAAAAAAAAAAAAAAAAAAAAAAAAACTGGACAAAAAACCCAATTAAAAAAAAAAAGTAACTTGACAAAAAACTTTTTTTTAAAAGTAACTTGACAATTTTTTTTATAGAAAAGGTAACTTGACAAAAAGGCTTGAAACCAATACCTCTATTCTTATAAAGTAACTTTAGACCAAGGGTTTTTTTTTTTTTTTGCTCGTTGGGGTGCACGTTATTTTTTTCAGGCAAACAACATCGAAAAAATACAAGCCTTGCAACTTGATTTTAGATATATGGTTAGTCCGCCTGAAAACTAAATATTTTTCTCGCTATTTCTGATTTCCCAGGATCGCACAAAGTCGCGGGGAAAGAGCATGCATAGGAGAAAAAATTCGTCTTTCTGTTTCTGGTTTTCCAGATCACACAGAGCGTAGAGCAAATAACATACGCAGAGAAGAGGGTATAGATCCAGTAGTAAAAAAATGACTATAAACCAAAATAAATAGAGGGATAAATAAATATAACTGCAAAAAATACTTTATACATACAGATCTAAAATGACATAGTTAGGGAAACCATAAACCTTTTCACATTAAACAAAATGGGTTCCTCAATGGAACAGAGGCTCCAGACACAACTTAGCAGTTCTCCCAGCCCAAAAGTGGCCAGAAATAATAGATCTGGAAAATAGTAGTCGCATGCAGTCAAAACTGGCTTCAGATTTGGATCAACAACGTATGCGACCCTCAAACGAATCTAATACCATGTAGGAATTTACAGGCTAAGTTCCTTAGATCAAACAGCAAAGGTCACTGCTCACAAACATATCACAAATCAGTACACTAGTATTTGACGTGGTTAAAACCCTCAAATAGGGAAACAATCCACGACCTGAGCCAACACGGCCACTTCATGCAATTTATTAATGCAAAGAAAGAAATTTTACATAAGTTTCTCTCATAAACGGTCACCGAACAAATGACCCTCCTTGCTCTTTAAATAGAGATCATGGACCAATCGGGTGTTAAGCCATGGATCAAGTGTCAGTAATACCAAGGAGAGAATAAACCTCTGGATCACTACATATGGTGACTGTCGGATTATAAGTTACAGAAGTACACACTAAAGAAACACACTTTACCTAACTTTACTCTAGATCAAGTTATATTTAACTATTTCCTATGTGTCAGAATATCCTAACAGGATTAAGTGTTTTGATTGTGGTAAATCTGGTCACATTGTTAGGAATTGCCATAAGAAGAAGCTTGATGAAAATCGACATAAGCATAAGAAGCCTGCAGGGCACTTTGCTGATGAAGATCAGAATTAGGACCTCAGACTGTTTATGTCTTATTTTGTTCTCTCTGCTGAGAATGATGAAGCAGAAACTTGGTTTGTGGATTCTGGAGCTTCCACTCACATGACAGGTAACAGACATTGGTTTGAAAATTTTAAAGAGACCAAAAATGGTGCTAATATCTACCTTGGTGATGACAGAGGTTACCATATTAAAGGGCATGGAAATATTCCTGTGATATTGCGTGATGGTAATAATAGGCGTATTCAAAATGTGATGTATGTACCGTGAATTAAAAAGAATCTGATCTTTGTCTCTATGATAACATATCAAAATCTTAAGGTATATTTTTTTAAGTCTTATTGTGCTAATAAATATCTACTGGATCATTTAAAGCCAATTGCATTAGGTATTCGAGTTGGAGGTCTCTACAAATTGAATGTAAGAAGCGCACCACACCAAGCCTTGACTTCAACGGTTATGATTGTAGAGAATTTGTGGCATAAAATATTCGTTCATATCAATTTTCATGACCTACTGCTACTTTAGAAACAAGGTATGGTCAATGGTCTCCCTGTTTTAAAAAAATTTCATGTTGATTGTGAAGGATGTGCCCTTGGGAAGATGCATAGGGACGATTTTCCCTCAAGTTCAGATAGAAAGAAGAGAGATATATTAGAGCTTGTGCACACTGATTTATGTGGGCCGATGCAGACAAGGTCATTAGGAGGCACATATTATTTTTTATTATTTGTTGATGATTGCATAAGATTTACCTCGATATATTTTCTCGGAAATAATAGTCATACTTTTGAATACTTTAAAGAATTCAGGAGCGTGGTTGAAAAACACACAGGGAAGTTCATCAAAATTCTTTGCTCGAATCAAGGGGGAGAATGCATGCATATTGGTTTCATCAAATATTGCAAGGATCATGGGATAGTTCAGTAGTTCACAATACCCCACACTCCTCAAGAGAACGGGGTTGCAGAGAAGAAGAACAAAACCCTGGTGGAGTGTACACACAACATGTTAAAAGGTAAGAACCTATCTAATGGTTTTTGGGCAGAAGCAATAAATACTGCAGTGTATTTAAATAATAGGATTCCAACAAAAAGCCTTGATCTTAAAACTCCATTCAAAACTTTATTAGGTTTTAAGCCTACTTTATTAGGAAGAAAGTGGATTCAAAGGTCATTAAATGCATTTTTATTGGGTACTGTACAAAGTTTAAATCATATAAAATGTTTAATCCTCCTACTCACAAAGTGTTTGCGAGTAGATATGTACTATTTGATGAGCAAGTTGATGATGGAAATTGGGATAAAGGCAAGAAAGAGTGGGACATTCCTTTGCTAGTGGAAGATGGAAGTGATGAAACAAGGGACAGTCATGAGCGACAGTAGCAACAGAAAAAAAAGGAAGAATCAAATGATACAGACGTAGTCAGTAGTCCAATTCCATTAAGGGATGATCAAAACATATTTGAGGCCACTCCAATACGAAGAAGATCAAGTAGCTAGACTCGCTTACCTACCATGTATAAAGACTATGCCCTCGTGAAAAATATCTTGAATGTTGTTGAGCCCTTAAATTATAGAGAAGCAAGTGAATATGATGAATGGAGGGCAGCCATGGAAGAGGAATATTATTTAATACTTGAAAACAAAACCTGGGATCTAGTTGAACTACCTCAAGGTAAACAAACCATAGGTTGCAAATGGTTACACAAGTCTAAGTTTAAAGCATATGGTAGTATAGATAAATATAAAGCTAGGTTGGTGGCTAAGGGGTATTTGCAGAAATAATGTATTGATTATGAAGAAACCTTTTCCCCTGTAGCTAAGTTAAACAACATTAGAATGTTAATATCCTTAGCTATGAAACATCACTAGAAAATACACCAGCTAGATGTGAAATTTGCTTTCTTAAATGGTGAATTGAAAGAGGAGGTGTATTTAACACAACCTGAAGGGTTTGTCCAACAGGGGCAAGAACATTTAGTATGTAGATTGAGGAAAGCACTATATGGATTAAAATAGGCACCCAATTCATGGTATGAAAAATTGACTCATTTTTCTTACAACATAATTATAAGAGGAGCAAGAACGACCCAAACCTATATACCGTGTTTGATGAAAAGGGGCAAATTGTTTTGATTTCTTTATATGTAGATGATATTATTATTACATGAAATGTTGATGAGCTCATTAAAGAAATCAAAGTGCATATGTCACATGTTTTTGAGATGAAAGACCTTAGAGAGTTACACTATTGTTTGGGTCTTGAAGTCTGGAGGGATCCTGGCTAAAACTTTCTGTCTCAGGGAAAGTATGTCAGGAGCTTATTGAAGAAGTTAATAATGGATCAGTGCAAGCTGCCTCAGTGCCTTTACAAAAGAATGTCAAACTTCATAATGATGATGGTTCTAAGGAGGTAGATGCAACATTGTACAGACAACTATTTGGGAGTTTGATTTATCTAACTACAACTAGACCTGATTTAACTTTTGCAGTTAGTGTTTTGAGCCAGTTTATGTCAAAACCTCTTGAGATTCATTGGGTGGCAGCGAAAGGAGTCTTAAGGTATCTTCAGGGAACCTTAGACTTTAGTATTGAATATACTGATTCGTTTAATGTTAGATTGACATGTTTTTCAGATTCAGATTGGGTCGGAAATCTGGATGACAAACAATCCATAACATGTTATGCATTCAACGTTGGGTTCGGGGTCATTGCATGGAGCAGCAAGAAACATAATATTGTATCCTTGTATTATGCAGAAGTGGAGTATCAAGCAATGTATGCAGAAACATGTGAGACAATTTGATTGAGGAGACTTCTCCATGATGCCAGAGAAGAACAAAAAGATGCAACAATTATTAGATGTGACAACCAGAGCTCAATCAAACTTGCAAACAATCTTGTGTTTCATAAAAACATAAAGCATATTGATACACAGTTTCACTTTGCTAGAGAGAAGGTTCAGTTAAAAGAAATTTATATTGAATATTGTAATACTTGTGATAATGCAACATACATTTTTACCAAGCCCCTTGGAACAATTAAATTTGAATTATTTAGGGAGATGTTAGGAGTAATAGTGAACCCTTTCTCCATTAAGGGGGAGTGTTAAAATTAATGGAGAATGTATTATTGGAGAGAGTATGTTCATTAGTTATGCATGTATTCTAGTTTAGGAATTAGTTCCTATTTTCTATGTGTTATTTCTAACTCTCCTATTCTCATGTAAACTTATATATTCTCGATGTTAATGATTAATGAGTAGAGCGTTCTGTGCTTGGGCAGTCTCCAGGTGCAGCTTTCTCACCTATGAGCTGCTAGTTTTCAATATATAAGTTTCGTCTTATATTTTTAACACATGGAGCATAAATATGTCTCTTGTTACAACTCTAAATATAGCTATGGTTGACTCTAGCTCTAGGCTCTAGTAGTTGGCACTTTTTTAGGTTATGGCTCGGGCTTGATTGATAAATATTCGAAGCAAGTAGTTGATCATCAATTCCCCCCTTATCAGATACAAGGTGAGAAGATGAAGAAATCTCCACTGCAATACGTGTCAATCCTCGAGAACAAATTTTGTGGTATGGCTGATATATATTATTGGTTGTTGAAGACCATTGTTAAGAAGTGATCCATCCAAGGTGAATATTTGTTCTTGCAGGAGCCTTATTTAGGGAGCATATATATGAATGATGAGTGTGCTTACCACAATACTCACAAGGGTGGAGATCAAAACATTGATATTTCACAAGGCCAACTCAATTACAATGTTGGAATCTACAAATATGTTGTTGTTATGCTACAGGAGCAAGTGAAGATGAATAATTTTGAAGAAACCTAGAATTATGAAATTGGATGGGCTTGGAATAGTCTAGAATATGAAAGGACACATCCTTGTCATATCCAAGACCAATTTTTCTCCTGTTGTTAACAAATTATTCCTAAGTTATGATGATGGGCTTGGGAAGTGCAGGTTGAGCCTCTGCATCTTTATGCAAATCTACTCCTCAAAAGGCCTTGATTTCTAATAAATTTCTAACTACTAATGGGAGTCAACTTTAGACTCAAAATGAGAGTTGTTACGAACAAAAACTAGTTCATAATGACTACTCTTCTATTGTAGCTCATCTTGTTCTAGTTGAGATTCGAGTTACAGAAACTTGATGTTGTCTTATGCATTTTTTCAAATAGGTTCGAATGGCAGAGAGAGTGTCCTTGTTGATTTTGACTATGATATGAATAGTAGACATCATTGGAGTGCTTAATAGCTCTAACAAATCATCGAGTTTAGTCGTTTTCTTAAAAACATTTCAAATCAACTTTGAAAAGGGTGTTAGCTTCAATAAAAAATACATTTGTTTACATTTCAATTTAATAAGTAAAAGATGGAAGGGTAGGCCTTCATTGTGAATAAGAGGAGGAAGGGTAGATCTTCAAGGAGAATTGAAGGAGAATAATAAAAAGAGGAAGGGTAGGCCTTCAATGTGAGAATAAATACACAAATATTAGCATGTATTAAAGTACATTGAATACACAAAGCCATCTACACTACTTGCCTCCCCATAAACCATTTCGTATCTCTTCTCAAAGGCTTTCACCAAACCTTTTCGACAACTTTTCTCCTTTTAAACTGTCAACTTGCTTAAGGAAAATATGTATCAAATAAATCCACAAAGCAATTTTTTAGATAAAATTCCAATCTCCATACTTTTAATTACCAACCACAAAAAATATTCCTTATTTAAATTTTTTAATTACCAATCACCTTCACATACATATTCACACTAACATATCCAAAAACAAAACATTTTGTTTAATATAAACAAACCTTTTATGCCTAAAACGATACTTCATATATTTCGAGTATGTGCTTTCTCTCACAATATGGACGTCTCTGCAATTCCTTCATTCTTTCTCATTAGTTATTACTTTGAGTTATCCATACCTTTCGTTCTCTCCCTTGAAATCCTTAGCAATTGTCATGAATTCCATTATTCATTAGGATAACATGAAGAATTTGTATATTCGAACCCATTTTCATATTGCTTTCAAAATGTCAAAGATCACATAGCCATACATTTGACGACATGCAATTCATCACCTTGAGAAAGGGAGAGTTGTTATATTTGGTGTTTGGATTGACAATCCTTTTTTTCTTAGCACTAATACAATAGTTTCTCTTGGAGCTTCTAATAATAATGGAGAGGTGGTCCCAAAAGGAACATGTGAAACATAATATAGAGGACAAAAGGTTCCAACACATTGATGTGCATGGAAAGGCTATGTTTGATGGTGCAACACCGAATATTATTGAAGACATTTATTCTTGAAATACCATATATGATCCCTCACTCTTCAAACTCTATAACGATGAATTTGTTCAAAAAAAAGGTGTAAAAGAGGAGGTAGTAGCTAGAAAAATCTACATAATTCATCCAATTCCCTAACAAGAAGGTTAGGCCGATGAAGAATCTACAACTAACTTTATGTTCTTGTTGTAATGCACAACGACTATGAGGAACATGATTCTTATGTTGACATTTTCGTAGATGTTACAGACCTTCACCATAATCTTCACACCAGGAAAAGCACTAACCCTCATTGAACTTTCGAACAGGGGTTTCTGTCATGAATGAAGTAATAGGATTTGGACGAATTTAATATTGTATGCTTCCATTGCGCTACTATCAGGTGTCACTGCCAATCGACCAATGGCTTCAAATGGTACTCGAATCACATTAAAATATGTTGAACATTCGACCACATGTCATCATATGTTATAACAAAATCTAATAGTAATAGACCCTCGTAGTAGTGGCAACAATAAATTATTTCACTCTGTAACCAATGATCTTAAGGATATTCCCATACAATAAATATTGAGGAGCCGAGGACCCTCACACCAAACATACACCAAAATGGTTACCATGTTACGGAGAGAAGTCACAAATTGTAAAATTTTGGAGAAAACATAACTTGATTTGTGTAACATCCCCTAATTTATTTCCTATGTAAATAAAATAAGACCAAGGTCATGGGACATGTATTATAAGCTTAACTTTGGGTGAAACATAGTGATGGGTATCACTGGTGATTAATTAATGGCTACGAAAACTAACAAAGGAATTGGTAAAGGAAAAGAGGCAATAAATTGCATTTTATTTATGGGAATAACGGAAAATAGGAGAAAAGGGAGATGAAGGGTCACATATTTTCATGTGAGGAAAATTGAAGGAAAATGATAAAAATAGAGGCCTCAATGATAAAATGGCTTATGAGGATCAGTTTCTAGCCTTTTGACAGTTTTGGCTTGGAGCTCTTGTTAATTCTCTCATTCTCTCATACTCTTTCATACTTAGAGTATTATTGGAGAATTCTTGGAGCACTTTGGCATATATTGGATTTGGAGAAAGAAGGCAAAAGAAAGCAGTAAAGCGCAAGGGAGCTAGTGGATCAACAACTATAGTCAGATTTCTTTGCAGGTAATAGGTTGCATGTGTGATTTCCTTGTTGACTTATGGATGCATGTGATTTTTTGGTTATGTGTTTTCATTGGCATGGAGGATTGCATGGATTGACAATAGTTTTAGCCTTGCCTTGCTATTTCCTGGATAGCCATGGTGTTGTGGGTTTTCCACTTGATTTTTTTTTTTTATTGGTGCTCATAATTCCTTATGGCTGTGGGTTGGAACAAATGCTCTGGAAGCCTTCAAACAACTTGGGTTGAGTTACTAGTCTTGGAGCCTTAGTTGGTAAAGGCACTCTAGAGCCCTTAGTGGGTTGAGTTACTAGTCCCTGGAGCTAGGCTAATCATTCACTCTGGAGCCTTAGAAGGTTGTGGGTTGAGTTACCTATTCCTGGAGCCCAATCTGGTTGGTGTTAGTGATGTCCGACTCTAAGGTGGAATCATTGGTTGAGGGTTGAGGTGGTTTGGCCCGTGGAAGCCCTAGTTTGGTTTTGTTTGGTTTATTCCATGAGATCCCACATTCATACTTGGAATATGACATGAGGGTGATTGTTTGAAAGAGAGATTTGGTTCAAACTAATCTATGGTCAAGTGGTACGTGGAAGTCCCTGACTTGGTTGGTATTTTTGTATGTTAATAAGAATTATTCTTCTACTGTGATTCATGTATATTTGTAGCGATTATGTTGGTGATATTATGGTCCAGTTACCATGGTTTATATGTTGGTTATTTTATGGTTATGTGTTGTTCATATGATGTGTATCATCTATGGCTCTTGTCATTAATTGTTTAGTCATTGATTGATTGATGAATGTATGGACTAATAAATGTTGTTACAACTGGTGGAGATGGCATAGGGCCTTCTCGGTGATTCTCAGATGAATATCAGACCTTTATGATCATACATGCATTCATGACTTGTAGCTTACACGTTTTCCATGTGTTTGACGAAACGATTATTATGTTATAGGCAGTCTAAGTCAAGTTCAACCTTCAATTTTGTATGTTTAGCCTTCTTTTCATGTCAATTATGATCATGAGAAGTTTAAAGAAGTTATGGGCAGTGGTCTGGAGGCTGACCTGGAATTATGGTTTAGATCTTAGGGGTGCACCCTCTAAACTGGAAATTTTGTGTCACAATCGCACTCAGGTAGTGTTGTGCATGCGGTTGGAGGCCCTCAACTGCACCGAGGCCTTGTCATGTATGCGGTTGGGAGCCTAGGTCAGTGAAAAGGAGCCCCAACTTAGGGGTTGTTCACTTGGGGTGGTTCTTTAGCCCCTGAGTGTATTATAGCCCTATGAGATCTTGGGAGTTGTAATTTTATAGTCATTTTGTAGGCACCACTTCCTTAAATGGAGCCTTGAAGTTTAGGTCATTTCATAGTAACTCTTTGTCTCATGTTTATCCTGTCAGACCGGTGAAATTGGGTAAATGTGGGAGGGGTGGTTACAATTTCCAAACCTAAAGTTTGACATGAACGTCCAATGAGCGATATCACAATTACTTGTATTGAGTAGTCACTTCCAGATATATTATTATGGAGGTAGATTCATAGACCTTATTGACAAGTTCTAACTTTCTTATTCACCAACTTTCGACGCCATGGACGAACTATTTGAAAGGAGTTCCTACACAAGTGAAATGAAAATTATAAAGAGATTGTTGTTATGGGAATAACGACAAACCAATTATGCAAAAAGATTCATGGTAAGTAACATACAAAACTAATAGGGATCCAGACCAAAGTTTGAGAAAGAAGGAGTGCCTAGGAAGGCCACAAAACTAGTGGCTCAAGCTATTCAACAGGGCAGATATACCACTACTCTAATACCACTATTGAAATGTGCAACCAAAATGAAAGGGTAGGCATGAATTGCATTCATTGAAGATGATACACATCTAGATACAATATTTTGGTCATTGGATTAAACTTTCAAAGTCTCTTGGACGTTTAGTAAATGTTCACATTCCACACCATAACCCTAATGGATTAGGTGTCCAAAAATAATCTTTTGACAAAGAACACTTGTTACTTGTATGCTTAGTCATAACTATTCATTATGAATATTATAACTTTTTTGAAAATGACAAAACTTCCATGTTGTATTTTTTTTAACAAAGACTAGAAAACATATTATTAATAAAAGGCTTGTGGGAAAATCTTGTATAAGAAGCACACATCAAAATCCCCCTGCAAAGGTTTTATTTTGCAGAGCCCATACAATTGTAACTGATAACTAAAATAAAATTGGCCAAAAAATATCAAGAAGAGAACCACATTATAGAAAATTTATTTGAAAGGTGCCTCTGCACCACCATGGACCTTGGAAAGAGACAAGTTATGAGGAGGACTGATTTGAACTTATGCAGGACCGCAATAGAATACATATGTAAACATAAACACAGAAGTGCAATAGAATTAAAACTTCATTTCATTAATATCAAAGAACTGAGATATGCTTACATACAAAATGGAAATAAACTAGCTCGAGCCAAGGTAGCTTATCTCTGAGAAGATATGTGGTGACTACATGCCTCTCAACTATGTTACAATGAGGTTTAGTGGCCTTTTTATCATTGAGAAACAAAGATAAACCCTAAACATTCAAAAACCTAACCCTAGGGGATGAAGCGCCAAAATTTTGTGGGCCTTGTTGGGGTAAGTTGGAACGTCAACTTCCGGGGGTCGTAACTTTGGAATATGATATTTGTTTGGTTATCATAATACCTCATTTTGAAGATCTCTAAGAGGAGGCCAAAAAAAACCAAAAATTTAATATGGGACTTTTCGGCCTCTCCGTTTTTCCTAAAAACGTCTTTTAGTTCCTCAAAACGACTTCGGAAGTTTAGGACCTGAAAAAAATGCTAAAAATGGTAAATTGTGCTACAATTAAGGAAATTGAAAAACTAAAAGAAATAATGATGGGGGTCCAAGTGGAATAGGCCGGTGGCCACCAATACCCACCTGGATCAGTCCTCCCCCCTTAGGAAGCAATGTTCCCCATTGCGTTGAGTGCCTCCATGAGATGGGGAAACTTCTATTGAACTTGGTCCCTAGTCAGCCACTTTCTTTGGTGCAAGAGTTGGCCAGCTTTGACAACCTAATAGAGTTGGATCTTCTGCTGGTGAGTGTTCTTGATCTGTGTGTCCATGATCCGATAATTTGTGGCCTATTCCATGCAATCGGGTTTTAGCTTTTTTGGTGTGAGTTTTTCTACAATGTCATATGTGTCCAATAATGGTGGAAAGTATGGTCGAAGGCAATTGTTACACATCATTTTGTCACTGTCCCTGCAATCCCCATACTGCACATTGGAGGACCACTTTTGTGACTAATACAAAGTGTCATGCCTTGCAAAGACCATCATTTCATCCCTTACCATGAGGACAACATTCCTTCTGTTGACAATTACCTGAGCAGACCATCAAAAACACATATTTTTGCATTGGCGCTGGTAGTCCGTTATGCCCTCGCACCAATGAGGAATATTAGCACTGGGCCCCGCGCCCATTGGTGCTTTGTCCCAGTTAGCTACCCGCGCCAAGCTATTTTTGGAATGTTTTTAAATATAGAGGTGAAGTTTCTATCTTAACAACTTCGTGGGTGAGTCAACCTGAGTGGTTCGACTGAATAGCTACGACCACTCTCCTTTGGCCTCTTGTTTCCACCTTTTAGGGAAACCTCCCAAAGGATAAGGCCTCCCTTCCATCATTGTAGGGATCTAAACCTCCTCCTTTACCTCTATAAATAAATCTATCTCCCATTGATACACTAGCTGAACAATCATAGCTGAAAGGCTGAAGAGAATTGCTGAACAATTTGCTAAGGAGATAGATTAGAAAGAGACCTTTGTCAAGAGAGAGCTTAGGCTTGTGTCCTTGCCTCGTCCCATTTCCCGACGATCCTTCGAGATGTGCTTCGACTGAACCCACTGAAGGAGGCTGCGACATAAAGGCTCCGGTTGTAATCTCTTTCTTTTATTTATATATACATGACTTTTTTCTGGTTCCCATATTGTGTTTATATGGTTTATTTTACGCAATGTGTTTAGTCCTCCTTGAATGACTAGTTAGCTACGAATGAAATTGTTGTCTTGTATATTTCTCTTGTCCTTCATCTTTGTGCAGGAATATGAGTACCGTTGCTGAAGGACGCGACCTGTCGGGACAAAGATCAAGAGGCCGCCACTACTACAACTGCGACAATCGCATTGGACTCCAAGTAGGTCAATCTACCCCAACCTATTTCATTCATTAGCTAGGAACCTACACCTTAGCTTGTTCCCTTGTTGCTAGACCCAGTCTAGGGCTAGAGGGATCGCCTTTGTCCGCAAAGGGGATTTAACTTTCCAACAAGTTGGCAACTCCGCTGGGGATCAGTGTGAGTTTTGTCATTTCATTGCTTATTTGGAATTAGCCTTGTCAAGTTGACTTCGGTCGTTTGATTGCTTGTCTGTATTTTTTGGATTGCTTGATTGTTTATAATTCTCCTGTTCAGCTCCAGAGTGTCAAGATTGACCTCTGCTCATTGGTTCTTCCCTCCTCCAATAGTTATCCGGCTTGGTGCGAGTTTGCCTTGAATAGTTGCGCCAATTGGAGCTTGTTGCTTTTGTTGCAGCAGCGCCAACCCCTGTTTAGCACAGATTACCGCCTCACAGTCACATCGAATTCTGTAGGATTTGGTTTGACCCTTTTGTTGAGTTTTTGGTCAGTTGTGTTTGACTCTAGAATGTTTCTTGATTTTCAATTGGTCTCTTAGAGTTGTTTTGACTGCTGTAGGCTTGCTATTCTCAGCTGTTTGTTTATTCTCTCATCGGTGCAGTTCACAGCCCTAGGGTTTCTAGGTGTCTTTAGCTCACTAAGCCTTCTGATTGATGTTCGAGTTTATTATTATTATTTTGGTCAGTTCAGTTCCCTGATCAGTTGTATTAGTTTATCTTGATCCTTAGATTTTTTCGGTTTGTTGAACGACTACTTTTGTTTTTGTTTAACTCTCCATCTCGTTATTGCGAGCATAGATCATATTGCTCGTCTGGATCATTTTGAAAGCTTTTCATTTGTTTGAAAGAGTGCATCATTGGTTTCAGTGCGTTTTTATGTCTATATTGCTTTCAGCTCATTTATTTTGATATCTCTACATTCGCAGTGCTAAGCTAGAGTTTGCTTTTCTTTTTAATGTAATTAGTGCATTTGTGTGCTTCATTCATTCAAAAATAAAAATAAAAAACATTTGCATTCTTTCGTTTGCATCAGAAATGAAAAGTTCTTTTGCATAACTAGCGTTTGATGAACTAGGAAAGAGTTTTTCATTTTTCGTCTGGTTGTATTAGATGCATTAAGGGATTTCTTCGCATGATTTCATTGTTTGCTGCTTTCTGAAAGATCTCCATCCTTCTCTTAGTTAGCATTCATCGAACGGAAAATGGTGTTCTTTTGCATGTAGTGTGCATTTAGGAAATTTGAGATCAAATTTAGTAGGGCCTTGAAACTAAAACATTAATTCAAGATCAAATTTAAAATTTATTCAATTAACCTAAGGAAGCATTGGAACCTAACGCAACACAATTTAGAGATCTAGGCTAGTGACATGTTCCAGAGTCGTTAAACCTAGTAGCTGTCGTTCGCCGCTTGGCTTTAGACAACACTAGTACGGACTTGTGCTCCTCGTAATGTCGCGTATATAATGGGAGACCCTCATAGGTTCAAATCCTTTATCCATAGGAAGCTGAGTCTGTCGCCCTATGACCATGATACATCGAACACAACATTCAGGGAGACTACCTGCATGGACGTTGGTCATTTCTCTTTCATTTATCACCAAGGTGTATATGGCAGTTCACAGAAACTTGGTACACCCTCTTGCTTAGATTACCTGAGTAGTCATTTTGATCTTTTCGTGACTCCTTAAAAAGAGAAGAGATCATCGAGCACTTATAATTTCACACTCGTTTAAAATTGAAAGTGACTAGAGTAATCTTTTTTTCTGTTTCTCGACTCTTAAAACATGAAACAACAAAGTTTTGTTCCAGTGTCATAAAATTAATTACTCACGATCACATGCCCGTTAAAATTTCTTTACTTGGATTTTTTTTGTCGATTCCTTAGAGTTTGATCTTGAAGCCTTGGATTGGCTATCTTGTTTCCCTTCCTGTGTTGAAATATTTTCACCGTGGTGGAACCTCCAGTTTCGTCGTCTTCTTCACTGCCTCCTAGTGGTAGTTCTTTTCCTGAAGTTTATTTTGAAACCCCTCAGTCCACTAGGTCTCTCGAGTTTTCGCAGCCTATCCTCCCAGCTGTCTTGCCTCTTGCTACCTGATCTCCTCCTAAAGAGTCGGTTGAGTTCAATTGGCCTCCTCAGGGTGCTTGGTCTGGTTTTGGGAGCGAGGAAGAATTCCCTCCTCTTACTTCGGGATCACCGTTTTTAGCCTCTGCTTTATGTTAGTATGAATCCTTTGTTGAAGTGTACGAAAAAGGACCACTTTAGCTATGCATAACTAATAGCCCTAACAACAAAAGTGGCTGCCAATATCTTCAGATCTGCGGTTAGTTGAACAAGAAAAGTGCTGCAAAAAACCAGATCTATGCATGGAAGACATTAAGCGGTAAAAATAAGGGTTTGCTCCATATACCAATAGACAAGACAAGAACAATTTTTGAAAGAATTTTTGTATTAATGAGGCACCTGGGAGGAAAACCAGAAGAAGTATCTGATTCCCCTCAGTGGGATGGGTTCTTGGAAGTCCTCGGCACTTCAGATCTAAGATTTCTCTCTCTAGTTGATGTAGAAAACCCACACAAAGAATGGAACTCAAGGGAGCTCACCTGACAAATGGTAGAAAAAGGTGACCAAGTGTATAGATCGGTGATCTAATAGGCAACAAAAGGTGAAGAATGGTAGGAGAAAAACCCTCTGTTATAACAAAATATGGGTCATTCTAGATCTTGGTGTATGATTAAAATAATATTAACCAAATCTAGATCCACCTTTTATGGAATATTTTATTATATTTTTTGGAGGGAAAAGCCATTTGACTTGGGTCAAATCTCTTTATTTGTAAATAATAAATAAATAAATGATTTATTTATTATTTTAAGTGGTTGAATGATAATTAAATAAATAATGATTTATTTAATTATTTAGTAATTATTTAGTAATATTTAACAAGGAATATTATTTAAATAAGATTTAAATAATTGTTCCTAGAAAATAATAAGATAAATAAGGATTTATCTAATTAATTTCCTTGTTTTGAGTTAAACATATAAGAATAATAATTAAATTATGGTTTTTAATTAATTATTCCATGAGAAAAATCAAACAAATATAGGTTTTATTTAATATTTCCTTTTGGGGTTTCATGTTTTAACATAGTGAAGGCCATTTTACTTAAGGGTAAAATTGGTCTTACATGGTGTACTTAGGTTCATCAAATGATAATAGGTTAGATGACCAAAAAATGGTGTAACAGATTGCCCCTCAACATACGAGTGTTAGGAGCAAATCGTATGACCGAAGTACGTTGTAAGAACTCAACCACTAGATAGCAAGAGAAAAGTGAGAGAGAGGAATGTAAGGTAGCCTAAAGTGCTAAAGGACTAGACCCTGAGGAGATGAGACTTACAGGTGCAACAAGTCTCTAGTTTATGAAGTGGTACCAGTGCTAAAGGCGGCGGGGGAGGCATACCTATGCCCGTTGAGACAAAGTACAAAAGAATAGTGTGTCCAGTAAACAAGGGACCGAACCATAGAGTACAGCCGGCATAATCATGAGCCAGATAAAAATATAATGAGAAATCCCACATACATGTTGTGCCTGGGATAACAGCCAGGACTGGTACAATAATATCTGAGTACATGAGATAAATAAAACCCAAATGCCCCTTGTAAATGGGGAAGGGCTCACAAAATCTAACTGATACATGCAAATCAAAGAGGCGTTGCAAGTGGCTAAGGCCAACATCATCAAATATCTGGAGCTGCATCGAAGGCTGCAAGGAAGAGGTCATCCAGGCATGTGGGGGGCTACCTGCAGGGCCACCCCTTCATGAGGGTTGAGACATCTCACACACACCCGAGAATCACCAGGAGCTGCTGCTGGATCAACCCCGGACCATCGGAAACATACGAATCTCACCGATCATCTTGAAAGGGCTTGGAGAAACAATCAAGTCGAAATGAGAGATCCACTTGGCCGATCCAGGCACGAACAAGAGTGGAAGGCTGGAACGAGGTACACCGCCTTAGATTTTGACACGGAATGAATGAGGTGATGTCGATAGAAGAAGGCATGCCATAAGTGAGCGATGAAATCCTCACCTAAGGCACGAGAGAAGAGTAATAGAGCGACGGACAGACTGACACTAATGATGATGGTGGAAATGGGAAGGATGGAGTGGCGAATGGACGACTTCCCTTGGTAGAGCATAAAGGGCATGAATGACATGGCAGCGACTGAAGCAATATCATAAGGGATAGGGGACAGTGGGACTGAAGGCCATAATGTGCGACACAAGAGAGAGTCCAAGCAATGAATGGTGGAGGGCTATATCGGGGTACAAAGGGACTCAGGATAGACTCCATGAATGCGATGATGACTCAACTTGGAAGCTCTAAACAAGGGCGACTCGATGGTGCTGCCACACAGTAAAGGTCCAATGGGGGACCATGAAAAAATGAGTACAAGATGGTAACTCATGACGAAAATTGACACGAACATGGACAAGTATGGAGGCGAAGTGGTGCCCCAAGTACAAGTGTCATAAGTGAGGAAATTCGATTTAAAGTGGAGGTGAAGTGGCCCTTCTTGGACAAAATAGGTCGTGGCGAAGGATGAAAGTACAAAAAAGATGTTGGCTATCTAACAGAAAATAAAACACGCATCTCAGAAGGGAAATGCTAAGGGTAATATTTCTTAAGATAGAGTGCATTGCGAGGATTAGGAAGAGGATTGCATTTGAAGTCCTCTAAAAAGTATGCCCCCTTACCAAGATCCTTACTGATGACATAAGGGCCTAGCCATAATGAGTCGAACTTCCCGTGACCAAGGACATCATGGGCCTGGTCATATACTAGAACAAGGTTGCCTTCATGAAAAGGAAGAGGCTGGACTTTTCGGTCATATTTAGCTTTGGTGCGTTTCTTGGCCGCTTCTATGGTTTGAAATGCAACACGACGGTCTTCAGAGGCACGCTCAAGCAGGATAAGTCGTTGTTCTAGAGGTTGGGTGTCAGGGAGAAGTTCAACAGCCAGATGAAGGGAAGGGATTTCACACTCGATCGGCAAGACAAACTCCTCTCCGAAAACGAGGTGAGGAGGGTTATGGTTGAGGGGCATGGGTGCCCCCGAGCATGGTGTGGTCATGCCAAAATGTATTTAGAAAAAGGAATCTAAATACATTTTAATGATGTGGTGTACCATTTTTTTTCGTTATGGTTATGCAGTGTGAGAAAGGGAATGGAGGATTACCAATCTCTTTTGGTACTGCATATAGGAATCAAATGGACTTTTAAGTTTCCGGGTTGGCATACCTTGTGTCACTATCCCAAAGAGAGGATTTGGAGATAATGAACTGATGCTCTCATAGAAAAGCTATAGGTTGGTCAACAACAATGTCTAGGAGACGGAGCTACTGATGTAAGATGAAGGAACAATAAGGGGTATCATCCCTAGAGTGATATGAAGTGATATGGGACTCTAGAGGTTCTTCTAAATGTGGAATAATAATGGTACTAAAGTCAACACGACCAGATCCACTAGGAGAGTTGTGGAGAATTGCTTCTCTTGGTCTCTCAAATGTGGGTGCCCCCTTACCCAAACCATGGGTTTCAATGTAATGGCCACAAGGTGGATGTGGTGTGAATGCATGGGTTCGATGTAAGGGGGAATAGATAACATCAGGGGTGGGGATTTTTTCCATAATGTCATCATCGCGATAGAAGATGGGGTGACTGGTAGAAGAAAGACCACCTGAGGTGGTGAAGTGACCGGAATCATCATCATGAGAAGAGGGGTTCACATGCGCATCGTCACAAGGGGTGACTAATGAGTAAGTAGATAAAGGATCTAACGATGTTGAGCCCAAGATGATCGCTGAAGGAAGGTCAAGCGAAACAACAGGGGAGGATTCAGATGGGATGTTCCCCGAGGGTCTCATGGATGATGATAGGTAAAAAATGCTGGACGAAGGCTCCGTCATCTCGACATCAGGAGGTGGAATGTCAATGGGAGCAGTCATATCTGGTAGTTCTGCAGAAGCAGAATGCACAAATAGGGGAGAGGTGGACTCATTGCGCTTGGCCTCGAATTGGTGGACCGCGGCGATAGAGGTGCGGAAGTCCTTGAGGCGGGGACAAAGATGGGTGTAATGGCCGTGGAGATCACACAAAGCATAGGGGTGGTTGGTGTGAATAGTCTTGGGGTTCTTGGCCGCGGTCGCGGAAGGAACAGAGGCTTCTGGGACCGCGGACTCAGGGAACGTGACATTAACCATGGCCTTGAGATGCAGCAATTTAGGATAGGTATGGGTGGCGTGACCGACAACATCACACAAAGCACACTAGATGGTATGCTTTGGAGGCTGGGAAGGGTGTGTCAGGGCAGCCTTGTCCTTTGATGTCCCCTTGCAGGCTTTGCCCTTCGTACCCGAAGCGGTCGCAACAGGAGGTGGTTTCTGTTGAGGTGACTGAGGCACTGTTGCAACGGGAGAAGTCATGGGTACCGGTGGAACCGGGGTCACAGCAATATAAGGTTTGGGTTGACCATGCAAGGTGGGGGCAGGAGGATCAAGGTACCAGACGGGAATCCCAAGGGTCAGGTTAGGAAGAGAAAGGGTGGCCATGACAGGTACCGTGGTCACTCCTGGTGGGGGAGCTAGGAACGGTATCTGACCGGAGGGGTAATGGCCAGGTGGGACGGCTCCTACATGGCTAAGGCTAGGAGGAACCGTGCCAGGAGAGCGAAAGAGCTGGAGATACCGGTGTGAGGGGGAGGGCCGGGGAGGAGGGTCCCGGGTGGGGTGGGCAGATGAATGGTAGGAGGGGGTTGCGGAGGGCGGGTGGAGGGTTCTTCCGACTAGCGAGAAGCGGGCCGCTTGGGGTAGCTTTGAGACGATTGCATCATGCAAACATTCGATAAGCTGGGATCGGTGATGGGAGGAGGGGGAAGGCTAGGGAAAAGTTCAGCCGGGGAGGAATCTTTGTAGGCAGCGGGAGACAACGGTGCGAAAGAAGTGACGGTTTGCTTGTTGGCTACAGAAGAGATGGTCGTCTCAGGTGAGGTATGAGATTTTGGCTCATGATATGTCAACTGGTCAATTGTGACTATCTTTCCATTATGGGGGAAAGACATCTTGCGGAAAACCGCGGATGGGACAACAGACATAGCATAGGTGTAGCTTCGCCCCAATATAATGTTGTAGTCTAGCGGGGCGTCTATGACTTTGATGTCAACGCAAACAGTCTTACCGGCGAGGGTGATAGGACAATTACGAAACAGGCCAATGGGCTGGGAGGCATGGCCGTCCCACGCTCGAAGGGTGATCGTGGAAGGGGCCAACTCAGGGGATCCGAGTTGCTTCCAAACCGAAGCGGACATCACGCAGGTGGATGCCCCCTCATCAATTATGCACCGGGAAACGTTGGCGTTCCGGATTTTGACTGGGATTTGGAAGGCGACGGAAGGAGGGAGAGGAGGATGGTCTGATTGAGTGGCGTCAAAAACAATCATTTGGTCATCAGCAGGATCTACAGCGCCCACGGCAGATAGTAGAGCCTTCTTTTGGGAAGGGCACGATTGGAGGAGTTCCAATGTGGAAATGGCAGCAGGAGATTGCGCCAAATCATCTACTATGCTATACGAATGAGCAGCTCGACCAGAAGCAACATTTCGGCGTAATGGTCCTTTAGGAATCTTGGTATGAACCTCAACTTTGGGTTGAGGGATATGTAAGGGACCATTGGTTGTCGAAAGAGGCTCTGTAGAACCTGCAAAAGGTGACTCGGGGACAGACGAAGCGGGAGGCTTGGGGTACTGATGGGACCGAGTTTGAAGGTTAAGGTCGACGGTTAGAGGTGGATCAGAGTTCATCATGAGGATCTGGTAATTGGAGGAACTAGAAGGGGAAGGTTGAGGGGCCACCTGTCCGTCAGGTGGTTGGGTAGCCATGAATCCCTGCTGTGCATCCACCTGCTCTTGAGGGGGCGGTGACTGCTGTTGCAGGGGTTGAGACGGAAAGGGAGGCGAAAGCGCATATGCTGGAGGAGCTGGCGCACCAGGTTGCGGATAAGGGTAATGGTTAGGTTGGGCAACATTGAGGTAAGCAGGAGGTTGGGCAAAAGGATGAGGCATGCCGTATCCTGGATGCATGCTACCGGGAGGGGGAGAAGTGCAGGGAGTGGTGCCCCCTCCCCCAGGAAAACCATAGCTCATGAGAGGTTGAGCGGATGGATGAGAGATAGATCCAACGATACTGTCGGCGGCATGAGGTGCCCCCGGTGTATGGGCATCACCGGGTTTGGGGAGATCAGGTAGGACAGTATGATCATAACCTGTCTGAGCGTAGATCAGGTCATATTTTAACGCCATTTGGAGGGCATCTTCTTCGATTTGAGGAAAATGTGATGCGACATCTTTCCCGATAGGGGACAAGAGAGATCTAAGGAACCAGTCCATGTAGACACGGTCTTCGAAGGTAGGAGATTGACATAGGCTCTTTCTTCTCCGCCATTCCTGGACATGATCGGATAGGCGGGTCGCAGATGATTGACGGAAATAAGTCAAAAGTTCGATACCAGTGTCATAACGAAGGGGAAGCTGGAAGTAAGATAAAAAAGCCCGGGCAAGAGTTGCAAAGGTGGTATGGGAGGAAGTGGGTTGATCAACATACCCCTTAGAAGCTTCGCCTGTAAGCGTGCGTTGGAACAATCTAAGATGAACAGAGTCATCGGTAATGGAGGTAGATGAACACCACATGTGGAAGATCGAACATGATTTGAAGGATCTTCTCCAGCACGGCCTTCAAACTTTGGGATGTCGGAAGGGAGCTTTGTTGGCATAGCAGGCCAACTAGCGTCATGGTGTATAGGGTCGTTTATCAACCGGTCCAAATCGAGGAGGCTGAGGCCTGCCAAGAAGGGGAGCAAGGGTGCAGCCGAGGTAGTTCCTGTGGCGGTTCCGCTAGTATTAGGTCCGGTATTAGGGCCGGGAGCACCGCTAGCGTTAGGCCCTGGACCAGACATAGTGAAGGTGACAGGGGGAGAACCAGAAGGAAAAGGAGAACCCAAAGAATCAGAATAGGAGTCGGAGTGCGGACTCGGAGGAGGACTGGCTTGACGACGGTGGGACGGAGCAGGTCGATCGATCGGAAACTGAGGGTGAAGGCCAAGAAGTCTCCGGGAAGTGCACCTTGGGGGCGCAATGATGACAACACAAACACGGCACAAGGGGAAGAAGAACGACCACAAGGGCACGGAGGGGCAGAATCAAGTGATTACAATGTCGAAACAAGGGTAGATAGGTGTAGTGTCAATTGATTTTAAAGTCTTTGCCTGGCGGTGTAAACCAGGCTCTTCTTCGCTTAGGGTGAGTGTGTGGCGTGCGTTGATTTTAATTTTTAAACCCTTTTCGTTTTGAGAGCAAGAGAAAAAGTGTGCTGCGTAACTGGAAATAAATCTGCAGAGAACAGTATATAATGCTGAAATAACAGAAAATTAACAACTACTATTGCATCGATTCAACCCAAAAAGGCGGGTCTCTCAAAACTAATCTAAAAGAGGGAAAAAATCTAATCAAAACACACTAAAAAGAGGCCAATAGATCTAGGGTCAAAAGGGACATGGATCTAAAGGAGAAAGCTGCTAAAAAGAGTTGCAGATCACAGCCAAGAGGCAGAGGCAAGGTGGCTGGAAAAAAGGAGGAAATCAGCAAAAAGCGGAAGGGACAGGGAGGAGGTCCTAAAGGGAGGTCCAAACAAAACTACAAGAGGTGATTTGAAAGGAAGAAAAGCTGATTTAAAGGGATCAGAGGATGAGGTATTAGATCTGAAAAAGGGAAGGCTGAAACTCTGAAAAATCAGACACCTGAAACAGCTAAAACTCTTCCACCAAAAGTGGAGGGTACTGAAGCCCTAGGGGGCTAGTTTCCCACTTAGATGAGAAAACGCAGATCAGAAACAGGTCGAAACAGGCTGAGACAGAGGCTGGAAAACCCTGACAGAAGCTTTAGAAAAACCCAGAAAAATTTCAGAAAAATAGCAGAAAAATGTCCAGGTCGCAGTTTTTGACCTGTTTTTCATTTTGGTCGCAGTTTTGGGGCTGTTTTCTGCGACCTGAAGCTCCAGGTCACAGTTTTTGGGCCAAAAAGTGCGACCTGCACTTCCGGCACTCTCGGCGGCAGATTTCAGAAAAAAAATGTCGTCTCAGCTGCGGCTGATGTCTGTCACCTGCGCAATAGGGCCAGAAACACGCGGAAGTTAGAAATTTTAATGTTTTAGGGTGTTATAGGGGAAAAACACCATGAAAATAGGAAAAAAAAAAAGCTGAAAAGAAACCCTAGGGTCTGAAGTAGCTGGATATGCAGGAATATGAAAAACGACAGCGGTCGTAATTTAAAACCCGTGTGGAGTCGCCATTTATTAGTATGAATCCTTTGTCGAAGTGTACGAAAAAGGACCACTTTAGCTACGCATAACTAATAGCCCTAACAACAAAAGTGGCTGCCAATATCTTCAGATCTGCTGTTAGTTGAACAAGAAAAGAGCTGCAAAAACCAGATCTATGCATGGAAAGACATTAAGCAGTAAAAACAAGGGTTTGCTCCATATACCAATAGACAAGACAAGAACAAATTTTGAAAGAATTTTTATATTAATTGGGCACCTGGGAGGAAATCAAGAAGGCGTATCCAATTCTCCTCAGTGGGATGGGTTCTTGGAAGTCCTCAGCACTTCAGATCTAAGATTTATCTCTCTTGTTGGTGTAGAAAACCCAATGCAAAGAAAGGAGCTCAATGGGAGCTCACACAGCAAATGATGGAAAAATGTGACCAAGTGTATAGATCGAGAGTGATCTAATAGGCAACAAAAGGTGAAGAATGGTAGGAAAAACCCTCCTATTTATAACAAAATATTGGGTCATTCTAGATCTTGGTGCATGGGTTAACCAGATCTAGATCCATTTTTTATGGAATATTTTATTATATTTGTTGGAGGGAAAAGGTATTTGACTTGGGTCAAATCCCTTAATTTGTTAAAAATAAATAAATAAATGATTTATTTATCTTTTAAAGGAAGCGGTTAGAAGATAATCAAATAAATAATGATTTATTTAATTATTTAAGGAAGTGGTTGAAAGATAATTAAATAAATAGTGATTTATTTAATTATTTGTGGGTAATTTGGTCATATTTAACAAGGAATATTATCTAAATAAGGTTTAAATAATTATTCCTAGAAAATAATAAGATAAATAAAGGTTTATCTAATTAATTTCTTTGATTTTGGGTTAAACATGACTGGGAATAATAATTAAAATATGGTTTAATTAATTCTTCCATGAGGAAAATCAAACAAATATAGGTTTGTTTAATATTTCCTTTTGGGGTTTCATGTTTTAACATAGTGAAGGCCATTTTACTTAGGGTAAAACTGGTCTTACATGGTGTACTTGGGTTCATCTAATGATAATAGGTTAGATGACCAAAAAATGGTGAAACACTTTACCTCCCAGTCCTCATCGTCTTTTCGAAGATCTTACGACTTCGTCAGACATGGATTCCTCAAGTCCTATTAGCAGTGAATAAATGCCTATTTCTACAGGAGAATATCATCTTTTTCCGAAAAATCTCCCATGTGTTTCTAGTCAACCTTCTTCTCAATCGGTGTCACTTCCACCCGGTTATTGGACTTTGAGTCAGATTATTTCTGGTGTTGCGTCCTTAGCACAATCAAGTACCTCGACTCCTCCGAGGAGTTAGGTCCTTCCTTCGTTAGGACTGTCGCCTTCGACACCTAGCTCGTCAGTCACTGTTACATCTGTCCCAGTCCAACCTATCGTCTGTGTGGCTTCATCTGCGCCGGTTGTTACACATTAGTCGTTGGGATCTTTCCACACTCACATGTCTATGTTTCTTAATCCCATGTGGCCTATCAATCTTGACGTTAGTAGATCACAAGATCACGATGTGGAAACCACGCTTTCTTCTAGTGTGGCTACGACTTCCACTTCTATTCCTAGCAGCCTTCCTTTCAATGAGTATCTATTGGCTGTTCAGCAGTAGAACTCTCAGGGTTCTCAGCAGCCCTAAGCTCTTGTCAATCCTCCCCATCACTATGATGTCTACGGTAACCCTGTTTATTTGCCTCCTATCGATCCAAATAAGGCGGTTTATCTGCCTCTGGATGATCCCTATCGGATTGTTCCTCATCGAGGGCCATTGATACAAGGACAACCCTCAAGTCTACAAGAACAACCTTTACAGGGAAAACCTTTGATCCAGCAGAGACAACCTTATGGTTCGCAAGGACAAACCTTACAGGGTCAACCTTCGGTCCAACAACCCCACGGTCCTTCCGGTCAACCTCAATATCAACCAGGAGCACCTTATGTTCCTGGGGGGCAAATGTATCCACCATAGGGAAAACATTTTGTGCAACAATGACAACCTTGCATTCAACAAGGCCAAGCTTTTGTACAGCAAGGACAACCCTACGGTCCTGCTCCGAATCAACCTGGTTATCAGGGACAACCTGGTCCATCGCAACCATCAGGCCAACGTCTTCCTCAAGAGCAACCCGATGGTCCTCAATATCTAGGCTAACCTGCTTCACAGGGACAACTTGCCCAACCTCAGCAGCCGATTCAACCTGCTCAACTCGCTCAACAGCCTATTCAACTTGCTCAACCCACTCAGCTGCCGATTCAACGTGCTCAACCCGCTCAGTAGCCGGTTCAACCTATTCAACTTGCTCAGCAACTGGTTCAACCTATTCAACCAGCTCAACAGCCCGTTCAACCTACTTAGCAGGTACCACCTGCTCAACCTCAAGGTGCTACTTACCCTCCTCAAGATAATTATCAGGCTGTATATAGTGCACCTCAAGGTTTCACTTATTACCCTCAAAATCAATCCAAAATGGTGTATAATCCACCTCAAAGAAATGCTTACATTCCACAACTAAATCCATATGTTTCTCAGCAAGGAGCTCAATAGTATGCTCAGAATCCGTATCCTGGTCCTCAACCCCAGTATGGGTAGAATTATCCAGCTTATAATCCCTATGGACAGAATCCTCCGGGAAAAAACATATGGGGGTAGAATTTCTCCCAGCGTTGGTGGAATGTTAACACTGGTCCTTATCAACGACCACTAATGCCTTTTAATCCTCAATTATCGTTTCTCGATATGTTAGAACTGCCTGATGTGTCAAAATTGACTAATGATCCAATTCTTCATAATCCATATTGGCCTCCAGTTCCAACCAAAATTCCTAGTGATTGTTAAAGTTTGAGGGCAAGTCAGGAGAAGACCCCCAAGCGCATGTTATGACATGCCATCTTTGGTGTTCCTATAACTCTTGGGTTGATGATTCCATCCAACTTCATCTTTTCCAAAGGAATCTTACTAGTGCCGCTACAAAGTGGTACATTGAATTATCTCGTGGCATTTTTCAAGATTTCAACTCTTTAGCCATGGCGTTTCTTACACATTTTCAGTTACCGGTTCGGTATGAGACCGGGATGCACCTCCTCACATTCTTGAAATAGGACCGAGCTACTCATATCTCGGATCATATTCATGAATGGAGGCGCCGTCATCGCTTGATCAAGTTTGATATTCCTGATCAACTTCTAACTGATTGGTTCACTATCTCATTTGTCAATCTAATCGCTAAAGACATAACTATGGGGGCATGTGTAACTGAAGAACAGACCATTGCTCGTGCCGAGTACCTTAATATTGTGTACTCTTAGTCTGGCACATTGTATGATATCTTGTCTGATGCTCCTCGACCTGGAACTTCCAAAGCATCGATGACGCCATCCGTCGACGGTAACATCGGTTCCGTGTCTCAGACTTCTCAGAAGTCTTCTCCTTCAAACCCTGGGAAGCAAAAATATAATCCTTCCAATGATACTGCTTCTTAGCCTACCCTGAATTTTGGTACAACTGCGAAAGTCAATGCTGTTCAGGCCAATCCGACGGAAAAAACTTCCAAAGGAAAAAAGAAGGGTAAAGGTAAGGCCAAAGCTGATACCTCGAAACAGGATTCTCAAAAACCTCGTGCTGATGATGGTTCACAGCGTAAGCCAAAGTACCCTTGTTCGATTTGTGACGTAGAGAACTACACCAAGGACTATCCCCGACGGGTCAAAGTGAGTAGATTGCTCAAAGGCACCCAGGGAACCAGGGCTATTATCAAAGAACCTTTTCCATCACAACAGACCTAGATGGTAGAGCAACCTCAGTCCTCTACCCCATTTGGCTCTCAGGTCTTCATGATGAACGACTCTACATCTGTTTCTATTACTACCCGGTTAAAATATTATATTAAATCTCGCCAATCAGCGGGGAAAGAGATCACTGATGGTCCTCCTGCTCCACCTGCTTCTGGCCCTCTTCAGATTGAAAGGCCCAGTACTGAGCCCGTTATACGGCCACCTTCCAAAGGTGTACTTTGTAAGTCTTCTTACAATCCTAACGCTTGTGCTGCTCAACATTACAGTATTGTTGAGGATTTGGCTCAGGCGCCATCTGCAGTGTCTGCATTAGAAGTACTTCAGAGTTGTCTGTCTCAACAAAAGGCTTTGTTATCTACGATCGGTGGGGTTGATCCTTCTGATTCAAGCCTTATCGCTTTCGACTTAGAGAATTTTGTCCCACGTCTTCCACACCAACTTGCGCTCATCATATAAGTTGGCATTAATGGACTGAATATCCATCGTGTGGTTGTGAATGAGGGTGCGTCTACGTGCGTCATGTTGTCTACCTGCTGGAAATCCATTGGTTCTCCAGCTCTGAATTCATCTCCAAATGCTCTTGAAGCATTTGATGGAAGGGAATATAAACCTCTTGGTGTTCTCGCTAGTTTGCTGATTACTCTAGAAGAGAAGACAGTCAATGTCGAGGTTAAAGTAGTCGACGCCAAGCTCAATTACAATATTCTCCTTGGTCACAGTTGGACTCATGCCATGCTGTGCGTGCCGTCCACTCTCTTTCGTGTGTTGAAATTTCCACACGAAGGAAAGATCGTTACTGTTGATCAGTTGTCGTTCTTCACTTCTTCTTCCGAGAACAATGTTTCGTATGTGGATCAAATTCCTACTCCCTACGAGAGTGTACAACTGAGTCTCTTCAAAGATCCTGCCCTCATGGGTATTTTTCCTCTTCCTCCTCTCAATACTATTCAGATCAATATGATCTCTTGGTCTGACGACTCGTGGATCATCCCTTCGCATGAACAGATTGATTCCTTTGGAGATTCGATGCTGTTGAGTCCAATCGAGATCGACTATTGTGAACTTATCTCGGCTTCAGAGCCTTCGCCTCTCGATCATGCTTCGTTGGGCATGTCTCTTGACACTTATTCTCAATCCCCTTGGCTGAACGATTTGAATTCGCCCGATCCCTTGAAAGAGATATTTCCCTTCGATGAAACCATTGTGGAAACTATGTCTCTCAAGGATCCTCCATGGGACGATAGTCATCATCGTTCCTCATTCATGCCTGGCCTCAGGGCCATGTCTACGTGTCTTGAGAGGTTCACATCTCAGGTTCCTTGTCCTCCTCTTCAAACACCTATTTTGACACATGAAGTTTTTACGGAGGGTAACTTGAATAATATCACTCAAATGATGCCTATAGAAATTTTTGTGAAACTGAGAGTTGTCGAGAACATCCATATTGGGGTCACTTGTTCTTCGGATGAAGTTCAGGTTTATACTAGCCTTTTCCGCGAGTTCCGCGATGTCTTTGCATGGTATTACGAAGAGATGCCCGATATCGATATTAGTATAGTAGTGCATGAGATTCTGACATATCCTGGTGCGAAGCCTGTTCACCAGCGTCTTCGTCCCATGCATCCTAGAAAAGCTACCGCCATTAAGGGTGAAGTTGAAAAACTTCTCAAAGCTGGTTTTATTTATTCGATTCCCTTGACAGAATGGGTATCTAACATTGTCCCTGTAGATAAGAAACAAGGTACCATTCAGGTCTGTGTTGATTATCGTGACATAAACTAGGCCTGTCCTAAGGATAATTATCCTACTCCCTTTATTGATCAAATAATTGATGACTGTGCGGGGAGTGAGATCTTTTCCCTCATGGACGACTTTTCTAGCTATAACCAAATTAACATTCTCTCGACCGATCAACATAAGACTGCCTTTATCTGTCCCTGGGGTACTTTCGCATATAAGAAGCTCCCTTTCAGCTTGAAGAATGCTATATGCTTTTCAACGAGCAATGTCATATGCTTTTCACGATATTAAGCACATTGTTCAACCTTATCTGGATGATATTCCGGCTCATTCAGCTAAACGTAAGGACCACCCTGACCATCTCCGTTAGATTTTTCTTCGCTGTCGACACTATAACATCCGGTTGAATCTGCATAACTGTGTCTTCTGTGTCGATTCTGATAGACTCTTAGGGTTTATCATCTCCAAAGATGGAATTCACCTCGATTCGCTCAAAGTTGAGGCCATCATTAATCTCCTCTCTCCATCCTCATTACATCAGCTGCAGAGATTGCAGGGGAAGGCTAAATTTTTATGTCGTTTCATACCTAAATATGCCGAAGTGGCTAAAGGATTCACGCGATTACTAAAGCAGGGTGTCTCGTTCCTTTGGGATGAGATCACCCAGAAGTATTTTGATGCGCTGAAGATGTTGCTTGTCAACGCTCCTCTGTTGCGTCCTCCGAACTATCGTCGTGATTTTTCCCTCTATTTAGCCGCCGCTTTCAGTACTATTTCCATGGTTCTGGTACAAGATGATGATGACGAGCATGTTATTTAATATCTCTCTCGCAACCTTCTCGATACTGAAACACACTATGCACATGTCAAAAAGTTGGCGTTGGATGTCGTTCAAGAATTTCAACGTTTCTGTCATTACATTCTGTTGCGTACGGTGACTGTGATTTCTGATTACAACCCTATGATCTATATATTGTGTCGACAATTGCTGGGGGTAAAATACTCAAAGTGGATTTTCATCCTCCAAGAGTTCGATTTGGAATTCGCTACTGCCAAGTCGAAGAAATCATTAGTCTTCACTAATCTTATCTGCTCCCTCCCCTCTGACTCCGCTCCGTTTGGTTGCAAGGAATGCATTCCGGATGATACGCTTTTTCTAATTAGCACCCTCGATCCTTGGTACGGTGATATCATCGCCTTCAAATATGAGTTGTTGAAGGATGCTCGCCGATGCATCCGTCATCAATCGAAACCTTATCATATAGTCAGAGATACACTCTACCGCATTAGAGTTGATTCCATTCTCTACCGGTGTTTGAATCTCGAGGAAGCTGAGAAAGTTTTGAATGACTGTCACAGTGGTGCCTATGACGGTCACATGTCTGGTTATTCTACTGCACATAAAATTTTTCGTGTTGGGTATTTCTAGCCCACCATCTTCAAGGATTGTATTGTTGTTGTTCGTAAATGTCATGACTGCCAGATATATCAACACAAATTGTGTGCACCGCCTTCACATCTCCACCCTGTCATTACCGTTGGTCCCTTTGCGAAGTGGGGCATCGATTTTATGATGTGTAACCCTCACTCGACCAGGGGGCATGCTTATATTATCGTAGCCGTTGACTACTTCACCAAATGGGCCAAAGCAATGCCTACACTTACGACTAACGGTAAGGACAACTCAGTTCATATTCAGTCACATCATTCCTAGGTTTGGTGTTCCTCAAGCCATCATTACCAATCATGGTTCCCATTTTCGACATTATATGGTGGTGGAGTTGACTTCCAAGTTGGGTTTGCGTCAAGACAGCTCAATGCCGTACTATCCTCAGGCCAATGGCTAGGTTGAAGCTGTGAATAAAGTTCTTTTCACCATGCTTCAACATACGATTGGGATGCACAAATCAAGCTGGAATCTCATGCTGTTTTCAGCTCTTTGGGCATATCGAACCTCAGTTAAGGATGCGACTCGATTCACTCCATTTCAGCTTGTTTACGGTATGGAAGCCACCCTTTCGATTGAGTGTGAAATACCTTCGCTCAAGTTGGCTGTTGAATTGCTGCCAAACACTTCACTTGAAGAAGAGCGTCTTCTTTACTTAGAAATGCTAGACGAAACTCGCCACTTTGCTGCTTTGGTTATTGAAGCACAGAAGAAGCAGGTCAAAGCTCATTTTGACTAGTGGGTTTCCCCTCGCTCCTTCGTAGAAGGAGACCTTGTCCTCTTGTACGACCAAGCTCATGATAAGCTGGGGGCAGGAAAATTTCAAACCATGTGGAATGGGCCCTACATTGTTAAATGGGTCTTGCATAATGGGGCATATGAGCTCATTGATTACGAAGGTCATCCTTTGGATCAACCCAGAAATGGGTTGTATCTTAAAAAATATTATGCATGAGTCATTCGTGCATGTTTTGTGTACATAGGTGTTCTTTTAATTTTTGTACATTTTTGGATTGGTGTGCTTTGCGAGCGTTTTCCTACTTATTAGGCCGTTGCTTATTGTGCAGATGTCTATTACTCCTTATGTTAGTTTCGCGGATGGTGCTTCCTGCAGTACCCAGAACCTGTCTTTAGCAGCCTGGGTGATTTATGATCCTGCTGGTGAGTTGATAGATCTTCAAGGTATTTGTTTAGGATAATCTACAAACAATGTCATTGAGTATAGTGCTGCCATTGAAATATTAACTGAGGAAATTTCCCTCGCCATTCGTGCATTGGTTGTAAATCTAGAATCACAGCTTGTCATTCTTCAACTTCATGGATATTATTCAGTTAGAAACCCTCACATTTTAAGGTTGTATTTATGTGTTCGTTTGCTAGAAAGACATTTTTATTACATTACATATCAACATATTCCTAGGCGAATGAAAGCATTAACTGATACAATGGCTAACATTGTATTAGATAGACATTTACGCAATTTGTAAAAATCATCATCACATGAAAAGATCCATAATAGGCAAATAGATATATATATATATATATATATATATATATCAAATGTTTGCATAAGTGTGCATCATAAGTTCAAAAAATATGTGTGTTTCTGTTACATCCTGAGACACCATGTCTCTCAAAAAATGCGGAAATAAAACCTAGGTGTCTACTCGGCGTGACGCTCATGATAGCATGTCACCGGACATACAAGCCGCCTTAGCAAGCGGTGAACTTAGTTTGACACCCCTACAGTGTGTCTCTGGTATGCACGAGGAACATCGTCAAATCACGCATAGTCTGAGATCCCACGAGAGATTCCCTCTAGGTTGTGCACGATTTGCTCCTCCTCGCCTCCCTCACCATGAGGGGCAATATCAAAGTCGCGAGGGACTCACCTCGCTATTGGAGACATACCTACAGGTCTCTCTGGGCCAGCATCTGCAAACACATGGATTTAATGTCAGGACATGCATAACAAAAATAATCATAATACTCATGAAAATAAAAATGAGTCTTTTCAAGTGCTTCGTCCCAATCCTCTCCTTCTGGGAGTGGGAGGTCTGGATCACCAGTGAAATATGTGCTAGAGTAGGGCCAATCCTCCATGACAATCAGCTGTCGGCAAAGCCAATCGAAAAACTCCGGTGCCTAGGACATGTGTTGACCGCCCCCTGACCTTGGCATCAGAGCTGCCCAACGGGCCATCCGTGGTTCCTGTGCTGGTGGTGTCGGAACATTCACTTCCTGTCGCTGAAAGATTGGTAGTTGTTCCAGGATGAACGGTACTGGGATAGACCCATAGCCAAACTTCTTCAGTTTTCCTTTCTTGCATTTCGTTAGTTGACGCTTCATGTTGATGGTCATTGCCTCTACCCAATTGTAGAGGGTCAGTGTTAAGCAATCTACAACAATAAGTAGCTGTGTATTTATGGCCTAGTGCGGTGCCTGCGATCCCGTAGCTTGTGTGATGGTGTGTAGCACTACCTTCAATGCCAAGTCCAGGATAGTTTGGATATCCACCTTCCCATTTCCTGATCCTTTCCGTGCCCCTCGACATACCCTATCAAATACCATGCTCATGTTCTCCATGGTGGGCCGGGTGCTGGTCAGGACTAGTGCTGCCCCCCTCCGCGACAACCCTGTTATGAAGTAAATGTATGAAACTTCGATCTCGAGTTCCTGATCACGAAGAATGATTTTTTCTTGGTCCTCATTCCAGATACTGATTAAGTATTGCAGCAGCTCCAGTTGAGCTATGAGGCATGGTGCCATGAATAATTTCTTGAGTCCACAATCTCTAAGAGCTTCCATGCATCTTTCATTATCCATGGCAAGTTCGTCTTCTTCACTGTGTTCTCGTTCTTTCCATTCGATCACCATTTTTCCGCTTCACACCTGCAAACATGTTCATATGAATATCATTAGCCAAATTAAAATCTTTTTTATTGGTGAAAATGGGCCTACTTGCTTGCATTATAAGCTTAAAATGGTCTGCGTGGTTGGCACGACTGTTTTAGAAATAGTCACGCGCGCCCTAGTTCAAAATATTGGGCGATTGGCGTGAGTCTGTGCCCAGCACTCGCGCCAATCGCCAGGCCCTAATTTTTACAATTCCCCCCACAAATTTCCAAATTTGGGGTTGCGGGCAATTAAAATACAATCAAAATGTAGGGAGGAATGATAGCTCTTACCTGGAACTGATGGATTCGAGATTAGTCTGCCAGATTTCCTGCTATCGCTGCCGCAAAATCACAGTCTAAAAAGGGTAACTGTTGCTCCACAAGAAGTAAAAAGTGAAAAGTAATTGTTTTTTTACCATTTTTGGCATTTTATAACTTTCCAAAACCCTAATTAGGTTTTAAGACAATTTTTTTGATTATTTCATTATGTTATTTCGAGAAATGTGTTTTACATGCGTCTCTTGTGCATCGACAGGTTTTTAATGAGATAGAGATGAAGCAACGAGTTGTATTTTATACTTTTTCAGACTCAGTAGAAACACAGAAAAGTCACTGATGGAGTCATCTTTCAACTCTTTTCTGACTCTCTAAAACTGAAAAGATTGCCGAGACTCTTGTTGTTTTGAACTCATTAAATGTCTGCGAAACGATATCTACCCAGTATACGTTTACCCCTTTTTCGGGCTGGGATAGATTATTTACGAAAAAGGAATACCTTAGCTTATCGCTATTAAGAGGTTCTCTCAGACATCATTTTCTACCTTTTCAGATCTAAGGGACTATTTACAAAAAGGGACCCATTGGAGTTTTCTTTTCTGCTTCTTTTCAAACTCTCTAAGCATGAAAAGACACCGAGTTCTTCCTTTGTCAGACTCGTTAAACCCTGATGACATCGGAAATTGTGATATTCCTAAATTAGCATGCAGCTAATTGGAATATTGAATTTTGGTTTTTGCACCTAGTAGATGAATAAATGGGGGAGGAGACCCATAATTAACTTAAATCAGCATAAAAACCCTCTTGGTATGAAAGGGGATCTTTCTAGTAGCTGGATTTGACACCATCATGTGTGAAAAAGGACAATTGGATGTGGACAAAGTCAAGTTTGACCAAGTCAACACCATTCATGGAGAAGAGTGGAGCATCAATGCAAATAGCTCAATATGAACAAAGATCAGTTTAAACAAACATATGGGAGCTAGCTTGAAGACACTTGGGTGTGAAAAGGGGTGAAGCAGGTTGAAGAGGTCAACCTTGACCAAATCAAACAATGTGATTTTGGAGGAGTGGCCTTCATGGAGATACAATGCAGTTTTGGAGGGAGATTGATCATGTGATGTGGAAACCCTAATGGGTGGGACCCAAAGGTGAGGAGGCTCACATAGCTTATAAGGAAGGGGATGGCAGCCATTTGAGGTTAGCTTGATGATTATTGATTTGATGGTCTGCATGAATGTTTGGCATTCTCTTGTTGTTTAGCAGAGTTGCAATGTTGTTTAGCACAAGACATTCTTGTTTAGGAATTCCTTCTCCTACCTTGAGAGGCCTCTTGGAGGAGCATTGTACTTTAGTTTTCCACATTCAGGCTTGAGGCCAAGCATCCTCCTTCAACTATAGCATTATTTCTGCAGAGATAGTGCTGTGTTGCAGGGTGTTGGAGTGGAAGGTCCACAACACCACTTCCTGCACTCATTTTTCAGAGGAGGAAGCATTCCTTACTTTGGAGGATCAGTGAGGGAGATTTCTGAGCATATTTTGTATCTTGGTAGCTGGCTAAAGCATTCTCCATCTCCGACAGTGCAGTCCCTTGTAGGAACTGCGTCATTTTTCTAAGTATTGCAGTTTCAGGGTCAAGACCCTTGATCTTGAGCTTGTTCCTTGGGGAAAGGGCCAACCCTTCTCCTGGAAGGATTGTATAAGCATCTTCTTCTACCCCTTGTATTCTTCTGCTACATATATACAGAGATATAGTATAACGGCGTTATTTCAGATCTAGATCTACAGATCTGGTGTTTTATACTTGTACTTTCATGGAGCCCTTGCTGGGTCATTCCTATATTGTATAAAAAGGAAGAGATCTCCATTTTTCTCAGCCATTGGATGATTGTAAATTCCAGATCTATTATTTCTTGTAATTTTCTGCATAAACCCTCATTAAAATAACGTTGTCACATGCTCATAAAATTCTACATGTCATAAGTCATGGGGTTTGGGCATTTTTGAGTTGTATTGACTTGGGGAGATCTGTTTAGCATGACTAGAGAGATTTGTTTTTGCTCAAATTCTGCATATGAGATGTATATAGGATGAACTAAGGGATCCAAGTCCCATTTCTCACAGTTATAGCATAATTTTCTGAAGATAACGTTTTTATTGTCCATATTGCTACATTTCCCCACTTTTTGGGATCATAAAAGGTGAAATAAGTTGCTGCTGTAACACTAATTGATGGATGTGTGTTTCTAAACACATTTTATGAGATAATTTCTCACTGCTATTCCATTATTGTGCTTTGTATTGCTGCATTCCCTTTTAGGGATATTACAATAATATCAGAGCATGATCTTTGGCTTAGCTTGTGAGTTCCAGCTATCAGAAGAATAAAGAGAAGGATAAAAGATCAGAATTATGGAGAGAATGATTTTTCTCTCATCACTTTTCAGATCCAGAAAGAACCTCTCCTAGGAGGTTAAGCGGAGGAAGGACAAGAGATGCCAAGAAACTCCTAGAGGGTTTCAAGAAGAGTAAGGACCGTGCACTTCCTATTCTCACAAAGAAGAAGACAAGAAGCATAGAGGACACTTGGATCATTATATTCTAAGTGAATACATTGGTGAGTACAAGTCTCAACCTAGAGCCTTCAAGGAGACTCTAGCATTCCCACAGTTCATTCAACTAGAGGAAGAGAGGAGACCCTGCAACAAGGGAGAAATCAAGGGAAATAGATTTCTATTGTCCACTTTTGATGGGACATCTGCATCAAGGAATTGGGAAAGAGACTTAGTGCATTCTTCCTACTACATCCAGTGGTAGAGAGAGAAGCAGTAGAGATTGAAGCGCTGCACATAGAGGGCAAAGCAAGCACTTGGTGGTTCAGTCACATAAGTCATGCAAAAGTATCTACTTTTGTGGATTTCACTCAGAGGGTGATCAAGAGATTTGATGAAGAAAAATCAGAGAGGGAGGAGCCCTCACCACCACTCTAGGAGACTTGTATCAGCGCTGTCACACCTTGGAGGAGCAGCCTTCAACATCAGCAGTTGAGGGAGTCAACATAGTTGAAGAAGGAACTCTTGCAGCCATACAAGGTGTTCCCAAATTCCATCAAGGTATGATTGAATTTACACTTTCTATTATTGCATCAAATATTTTAGAGGATTGTGGAAATTTGGTGTTGCTTGACCCAGGATCATCACTTACTACTAATCTAGAGCAGCAAAGTTGCACTGCGTTGTCCAAGAGCAGCAGTGAAGAAAGAAGGACCCATTCCTCTTGGGAGCATTCAAATGATAGCTTCATTCAGGAAGCAATGGAGGAAGAAATGACAAAGGGTAGACATCTTGAGATGAGAAACATTTTCTCATCTCTAGATGACACTCTCTCAATGAGCATGCCACAACTCAAAGATATACTTCTACTTACAGCAGATCCAAGACCCCATTGGTTTTGGAAGGCCATGCATGAGGAGGAGGTCTCATTAAGAGATCCCATTGGAGGTGCACTTCAACATTTCATGAAGTGCAAAGTTCTTCAAAGGTTTGAGGAGGTTGGTGTCCTACAACGGGAGGATACCAAGTATTTGCAGAATGAGATCCATCACCCACATTGGGATGAGTGGATGATAGTGTGGAGCAAGAGGTTTCCAAACCACTTGCATATCTATGACACAGGCCAACAAGAAGCATGGCTGCACTAGTTGCTCTTGGGTGAGTATGGTTACTACCCAAAGATTCATATTTTATTGTCTCATGCCTTATGTCTCAATGATAGAACGCATAAGAAGAAGGCATGGTTGCTTTGGTTGTTAAGAAGAGAGTTTGGACATCACATGTTAAATCTTATGTCCTTGTATTTACTCTTGTTGGAGGTATGTCTCATGCATTTACATATATTTCTATTTGAGATGTATCTCATGTATGTACTTTGGTTTGGGAGGGAGGATATCTCCCACATGATGTGGTATAAGGGATCTTGTTTGTACTATGTTGATGAGACATCTCATATGTCAATTACTGTATTGTTGCTCCATGATTTGCATCATGTTAATGCAATATGGCAACAAGAGTCATTGTTGCTATGGTTACTATTGGGAGAGTATGAGCATAAATTTCTCCATACTCATCATGATATTTCAGGAGGGGCGTATGGCACATTCAAGGTGCAAAGAGGCTACCCTTCTACATTGAAGGATAAAGAGGGGCTTCCACTTAGGTAGAAGATTTCCCCACATAGCAGCATGATAGTGGATGACTTTGACATGTGGAATGTCAAGGAAGGGGATCATAGAGTGAAAAGAGCCTTATCACTAGGGCCAACAACGCTGTCACTTGGGAGTATGTTTCTATCGATGGAGTCTTCCAAGGGGAGCATGCATCCTCTCTTGTTGCAGACTTTCATGAGAATATTCTCATGGGAGGACTCATTCATGAACCTCACTTTCAGCTTGCTCACTATGCATGGTAAGAAATACATCTTTTTTCTTATTGATTGTTCCATTGAGTATTTGTATCTTCTCACCATCTATGGACAGTGCATTGCTCCACATGAGAGCAAGATTATTCTTGGGCTTTATGGTCACTTTAGGGCCAATCTTTATAATGATGATAACCCATATCTACATAACTTTGGGCAAGTGTATCGTTGTTTTGATTGTGCTTAGCTGATATATATTGCTGATTACTACCACATAGTAATTGAGCAAACATGCACAGCTAGTAAGTCATTGGGAAACAACTTGCCACATGATGTTCTCAATCAGCAGTTGGGAAGACTGTGCTGTATCCACTTGGTAAGCCATTGGTATCATCCAAACTTACACATAACCTTCAACATTTTTCTGATTTGGATGCCAAATGGTGATGATGTGCCATTCATTTTGAATGGGATGATTTGGGCCAGCATGATTCATGACATGGGAGAAAGGATCTTTGGAGATCTAATCTTCTTCTTGCCACTTGAGGGAAACCTTATTGCAGCCACAAAGCAACATGTTCTCTACACTTATCATGAGTGGAGAGAAAGACAGCGTGGGGTAGGCCATTTTTCCTACCATGTTCAGCTATTCAGCCCACCTACATTTCAGGAGCCAGAGGTGGAGGAGATCTTTCATTAGTTGCCATGTTGGAGGGTGACTCATTTTGTGTGGATGATAGCTTGGGGGTGGAGATTTCACATGGGAATGACAGTATAATCTCCTCCAAGA
This sequence comes from Pinus albicaulis, assembly GCA_034641835.2. NCBI lineage: Eukaryota > Viridiplantae > Streptophyta > Pinopsida > Pinales > Pinaceae > Pinus > Pinus albicaulis. The sequence continues at coordinate 948,383,283 of CM076581.1, forward strand.
GACCCTCAAGAAAGGAAGAGGAATTCCTAAATAGGAAATCCCTCTCTCTCTAGCTAAACAACCAAGAGAGTTTGAGTTGCTCAAGCAATCTCAAAATTGAAATATCATCAACAACCTCTCCTTGAGTTTTTCCCTTCCTTATATAAGATTAGGGTTTGCAAAACCCTAAACCACCTTCATCCATTTGTCCCTTTTCACATGGAGGACCTCCTCATACGACTACGCTGATCACTTAGGAGGTTCATTGTATCCGGACTGCTTTATGATTTGATCCTATTGACCCGGTCAAATAGCTTGAACCTGTTCCTCACACAAGTGGATTTTATTGAGAAATCCCTAATTTGACTCTGTTCACATTGGGCATTGATTTATTCTCATGTTTAGGATTTTTTATTTGTTCTCCTTTACATTTTATTCACAAAACATAAAAATAAAATGACATTGAATATTCCTACTGCTTGGGCTAGTTAGGAATATTACAATCCTCCCCCTTCAAAATGTTGCTTGTCTTCAAGCAACTGCAGGGTAGAACAAAGCTTCTCCTTCCTTCTTCTTGTGGCCTCATCAATGGACCCCACCATGGCTGAAAATGATAAGCAATGAATATGTCCTCCAATGATCTCCTCCAAGTGTAAGATAGCAAGTGTACATCATGAGAAAATGAAAGGTGCAAGTGGTGATCTCCTTGTTGCTCAATGACCTCATTAAGGTAGGAGTGATGAAGAGCATGGGGAAAATTTCTCCCAATGAGTGTCTCCCACACCCATGCTATCATCCATAAGAATCTAGTTACTTCCAGATAAGGAAACTTCAGAAAATACTCTTCCACCTCAGGCTCCAACAAAGAAGGTGGGCTGAAAATCTGCAAGTGGTAAGCATCATAGCCTACCCCACACTGTTCACCTATCCACTTATGGCAAGTGTAGAGTGAAGGCTGATCTTGGGCTGCAAGAAGGTGGCCCTCAAGTGGCAAGATGAAGTTTAGATCTCCAAGGATATTTCCTCCTACATTGTGAATCAAGCTGGCCCAATGCTCCTCATATGTGATGGATAGGAGGTCATCATCATCATATGGCACCCTATCATTCACAGGGCTCACCCCAAGAAAGAACAAGTGCTGAACTATGGTGGCCACATCACCTCCCATGTTCCCATTAGAGCATGTCCTACAAAAAATATGGGGATCTTCTCCCCCAAAGGACACATTCAATGCATGTGCCTCTCTCCCAATCATGCTCATGACAATAATGTGATCAATAGCAGCATAAGGAGCCATAATGAAAGTCATGATGGCTGCCATATGTAGCAAGTGAGTAGGGAAATGATCCCTCATATGCAACCAACGCAGTTTGAGCATAAACTGCAATAGAGAATGACAAAAGATGTGGTTTTTCCACCACCGGTTTGCTGCTACACTCTCCTCATGTATTTGGAGAAAAGGAGTGATGTATGATGCAGGGTGAGCATATCCTCCAAAATACAAATCTCCCCCAAGTCCACCAAGGGAGTGGTTATCAACATTTCTCATGGCCTCAAGTAGACCATGCAGCCTTAAAGTAAGAATGCACCTCCTTGGAGCAACATCATGCACATATATGGTTAAGGAATCAATATGTAAATCAACAAGTAAACAAACAATGTCCTTACCATAACTTTTGCTCATGCAAAAGGAGCAGCTCATAGATGAGTCTCCTTCCATCCTCAAGGAGAAAGGAGGTGACTGAGTTAACTTTTCCAAAGAGCTAGGTGCATAGACAGCTCCCATGCCAAATGTATAAGTGGGAAGGTTGCTACCATTCCCCTGCTCCTCCTGCCACAGCGCAGAAACTGAAATGAGAGTGGGTGTGGATGATGTTGAGAGACTGTTTCTCTCCTCCTTGAGTCTACCCTAGACTCTCAGCGCTATATTAAGACCTTCCAAGGTCTCCAATCTTCTGAAATCAATGATTTGTGCCTCAACAGGTGAAGCACTCATCCTCCTTTGCTGATCTAGTGGTTTCCTTGGTGCAATGCCTCCATGCAATGAGACATCATCAACAAGAGGTGACTGAAAATATGAATGGAGAAAACCCTGCATGCTTCCACTGCGCAATCTAATCACCTTCTTAGGTGCATCAGCCTTCTGCAATGGATAGGAATGATATTGGCTCTCTTCCCTACCTTCACCTTGTGTCTCCATGGCTCTACACCTTCTCATCGATGGCACATGTAGATCATGAATTGTGCCTCGATCTCCATGCATGAGACCTTGGGGATTTTCTTGCCATGCCACAAGAATCCCTCTTGTTGGAGCAAAAGCTCCTTCTTCCTCTGCATGAGGCACTAGATCAGATCTAGATCTAACAACGTTGTTGCCCTTTATCTTTGCAACCACATGAGGCATCCTCCTAATGGAATGATCCACCTTTGAAGAAGAGACATCTCCGTTCTTTTGTAGTCTTGCCTCTAGCAAGGCATGATGCAAGTTTTCAGCCCTTTCCATGTGTTTCTGAAATGGATCTGCGTTTTTATGTAGGGCTTTCATTTGAGTTCTCTGGTTTGACTTCACCATATGTTTTCCATGAACTGTCTTATCAAACCTCTTCACTAATGTTTTAGTGAAACTTATGTATGATGAAGTTTTTACATTTATGCAAAAGAGAAACTCAAATTTCAACCAAGCATAGGCCTTACCTCCCAAATGTAAGGCTGCAATTCTGATGGCTTCTTCTTCAGGAATTTGGTGCAGCTGTAGGAAGGTGTCTAGCTCTTTCACCCATTCTTTGGCTGAACATGTAGGTGACCCTTCAAAGGTCGATAGAGTGAATCTATCACTCTGCTTCATGCTCTTCACCTTGGCCTTGCAATGCTTTGAAAAATAGAACTGATTTCTGAGTTCCAGGGCTTCAGACTCATCTTTCTTCAAGAAATCACTAAGATTTCCCCTCTTAGTCACTTCTCCTTCTTCTTCTATCTGTCTCAGGGTAGATCTGGGCTTAAGACTGCGCTGTATATCATAGTGTGTGGCTGCATGCTCACACTCACTGTGTGAAGATCTAGAGTTTGACTGAGGCTCAAACCCTTTCGGAGATTCTTCAGACATCTCCCTTCTGATTTTCTTGAGATCTTTAGGAATTCTCTGAATAGATTTAGGAAGAAGCTTTGTGAGCCTATCTTCCTTCTTTCCTCCAAAAGTTGGAGTCTTCCTCCTGCTTCTTCCTCTGTCTTCTTTATTAGAATAGGAAGTGCAGGGTACTTCCTCTTCTGTTTGCTCATCCTCTTTGGGGAGGTTCTTCATGGATTTGAACACTGATGAGAGTATTCTCATCCTCTCCATCATTTTGATCACTTGCTGATAGCTTGATCTCACAGGCTGGAATGTCCCCTTTTCAGGAATATCAAAATTCTATTCCAGAGATTGATTGCAGGGGCATTTACTGGATATGTCACCTTTGAAAAAAAATGAGATCCAGAAGCTACTTGGTGATCTGCAGACTCTGTCTATAGAGCTTGAAATATCCCTCCTTCATGGATTCAGCACTTTGGCTTGAAGCCACAGGCTGAGCCAAAGTTCTGCTTTGATACCACTGTAATATTCCTCTTTCAGGAACAACTACAGATTGGGAATAATCTGAGTTATTACCAATGTGGAGCTACAGAAATATGTCTAATACAGGTTTCAAAACTCTTAACCTTCTATAAAATATGCAGTAGCAAAGTTATACAACGTTTTACAAGGCAAAAGGTGGGGAAATTGAGGATTTAGGCCCTAAAACGTGTGTATTCAGAGAAATGCATAAAAATAAGATGGGAAAGTGGTTGTATCTGATAGCTAGGGTTATGAGGGACTCCCATGTCAAATTTCAGCAAAAACAAATAAGTTTTTTTAAGTTAAACAACTCCTCCTAACAAACTAGGCTAGGAAACCTTGATTTCCCAAGACTTAGATTATGCAGAATTTTCTGAAGCTTATGCAGCGTGGATTTCTGAATATGAAATGTGTAATATGATATTAACATCAGTAAATCAGCTTAGGTTCAAGGCTTATGCAAAATATATGAAAAAGACAGGAGATTTCCATGAATAAAACCTTAGTTTGAGGTGCAGCAACACATGAGATTAACCAGGATACTCTTCAACGTAATTTCAGGGGCTAAAGCTTCATTTCATTATAAATCATATCTACAAAATATCTATGCATGAAAACAGATATCTAAAACATATCTGGAAGCCAAAGAGGCTTTTTATTACACTCCCCTTGGGGATCTCAGCAAATGATGGACAACAGTGAGTAGATCTAAGTCACAGTTATGCAGCAGTATTCAGAAATTCTGCAGTAAATACATCAGCAAATAAATCAGATCTGAAGGGTACATGGATTGGTTGGCCAATCCATGGATCACCATAGTGAAAGGAGGGATCCTTTCCACTAGAGATCTCTCCTCCAGGAGAACTCCAAAACACCTGCAACTCTGCTCTTCAGAAATTATGCAGTTCAGGGAGAGAAACTGTGATGTCTATGATAATATAAAATTTGGCCTGATTCCAAGATGGAAATATGAAGCTCTAAGTAGCTATTGCACTCCTGCTAATGGTTTAGATGACCTCCCCACTGAAAAGATGTAATAGAACTCTTCAGATCTGAATAGATCTGATTCCACTTGCTGCAGCTCTCTAAACAGTGAAGCCCTAATCAGGATTTACGCCGTCAAGGGAGGTGAAGCTTGGCGAAAATGCGAGATAGTGGATCAATGCAGCATAATCTCCTCCAAGAGACCCTCAAGGAAGGAAGAGGAATTCCTAAACAGGAAATCCCTCTCTCTCTAGCTAAACAACCAAGAGAGTTTGAGTTGCTCAAGCAATCTCAAAATTGAAATATCATCAACAACCTCTCCTTGAGTCTTTCCCTTCCTTATATAAGATTAGGGTTTGCAAAACCCTAAAACACCTTCATCCATTTGTCCCTTTTCACATGGAGGACCTCCTCATAGGACTGCACTGATCATTTAGGAGGTTCATTGTATCTGCATTGCTTTATGATTTGATCCTGTTGACCCGATCAAATAGCTTGAACTTGTTTCTCACACAAGTGGATTTTATTGAGAAAGCCCTGATTTGACTCTGTTTACATTGGGCATTGATTTATTCTCATGTTTAGGAGTTTTTATTTGTTCTCCTTTACATTTTATTCATAAAACATAAAAATAAAATGACATTGAATATTCCTACTAGCTTAGGCTAGTTAGGAATATTACAGTGTTCGACGCCAGTTCACTGTTCACATTCCGTCGATTGTACCTATTGTACCTTGAGAGCCATTGTCATTATTGGTGGTTTCTCTCGTGCATGTTAACAACTTGCATCATTGGCTGGTAATCAGGTGACTTTCTCACATGTTCGACTTCAGTTCACATATTTGCATGCTTGAATTTGTACTTGTTTGGGTTGAAATGGAGCGCAAGACCCTGGGTTTTGTCTAATAATATCCATGTTGCGGGATATTGTGGTTTATCATGACTTATTGCATGACTCTTTTGATTGGATGGATGCGACCTTAGCAGAGTCTATTTGTTGATCCTTATTGCTGGATGGTTGCGTCCATACCTCAGATCTCAGTTTTTATGTACTCTATTATGGATGGTTGCGTCCATGCCACATGTTCATGTATTAGAGATATCAATTGTATTTGTAATTGCAGGTCTTCCGATAGTGGTGTTTTGGTTCGAAAGCGTTCTTGTAAAGCATTTCACCCCTCCCTCCCTCTCGGACCTCATTGTTTAGGGGGCATCTGTTACACAACATTTTGTCACCGTCCCTGCAATCCCCATCCTACACATTGGAGGACCATTTCTGTGAGTAATACAAAGTTTCATGCCTTGCCAAGACCATCATTGCATCCCTTACCATGAGGACAACATTCCTTCTATTGACAATTCCTTGAGCAGACCATCAGAAACACATGTTTTTGCATTGGCGATGGTAGTTCGTTATGCCCTCGCGTCAATGAGGAAGATTAGCACTGGGCCCCATGCCCATTGGTGCTTTGTCCTAGTTAGCTACCCGCGCCAAGCTATTTTTGGAATGTTTTTTAAATATAGAGGCGAATTTTCTATCCTAAAAACTTCGTGGGCGAGTCAGCCTGAGTGGTTCGACTGAATAACTACGACCACCCTCCTTTGGCCTCTTGTTTCCACCTTTTGGGGAAACCTCCCAAAGGATAAGGCCTCCCTTCCATCATTGTAGGGATCCCAACCTCCTTCTTTTCCTCTATAAATAAAGCTATCTGCCATTGATACACTAGATGAACAATCATAGCTGAAAGGCTGAAGAGAATTGTTGAACATTTTGCTAAGGAGATAGATCAGAAAGAGACCATTGTCGAGAGAGAGCTTAGGCTTGTGTCCTCGCCTCATCCCATTTCCCAACGATCCTTCGAGACGTGCTTCGACTGAACCCGCTGAAGGAGGCTGCGACGTTAAGGCTCCGGTTGCAATATCTTTCTTCTATTTATATATACATGAATATTGTCTGGTTCCCATCTTATGTTTATATGGTTTATTTTACGCAATGTGCTTAGTCCTCCTTCACTGAATAGTTAGCTATGAATGAAATTATTGTCTTGTATATTGCTCTTGTCCTTGATCTTTGGGCAGGAATATGAGTACCGTTGCTGAAGGACGCGACCTGTCAGGACAGAGATCAAGAGGCTGCCACTACTATAGTTGCGACAATCGCGTTGGACTCTAGGTAGGTCAATCTACCCCAACCTATTTCATTCATTAGCTAGGAACCTACACCTTAGCTTGTTCCCTTGTTGCTAGACCCACTCTAGGGCTAGAGGGATCGCCTTTGTCTTCAGAGGGGATTTACCTTTCCAACAACAGTCCACATTGAACACTGGGTGCAGGGCAAGGAACGGTGGAATATTGAGATCGAAGGCATTGTCTCCTACAACCTTGGTGATGGTGTTGTTAGCTCCCTATAATCAGCAAGATTGGAAAAAGTCCAACCGCAGGGAGAAACATCTTTTCAACCACTTTGAGATTCTAGGATCTAGCCCTCCTGAATCCGGAGAGGGATCTCTCCAATAAGTGCAAAGATGGATTTGTCTTTGAAGTTTTGGGTAATTATATTAGGCTAGTTATGAAGGCCAAGGGTTTTGTTTTTTGGATGGTTGAGCAAGATTACTATATGAGGTGGAAAGTCCGAAATGCAAAGAGTTTTAAAGGTGAGAAGTTGCAAGAAAATAGAATAAGCTTAAGCCAGGAAGATAGATAACTACAAGTTTTAGTCCATTGGGCTATGCAGTCATAATGGGGTTTAATTGGAACAACAAGAGGCAAGAGTGGTCCATGGGGCAAGTCATCTATGTCTAAGGATCTCTTTGAAGTTTGATTTATGGAATGAAATGATACAACAAGAAGGGGAAATAAACAGATGAAGAACAAAGAGCAACCTAAGATCTGGTAAGTACTTTGAAACTAGCCAGCTTTTGACATACACTTAAGAAAGACATGAAAGTAAACTAGGATCTGGTAAGTACTTTGAAACTAGTCAGCCTTTGATATACTTTCAATAGAAAACATTTAAAAACAGAGGGAAACTTGAAGGCAACTTTCGGAGTAGAAACTAGCGGGCCGGGCTCACCACAAATCCTCTCCTAGCTCTGCTTTACTTGGTTACTTTCAAGACAAACACGAAGATAACATAGAATGGCCTAAGATCTGGTAAGTACTTTGAAACTAGCCAGCTTTCAACACATTCCAAGGGAAACATTCAGACAGTCTTTGGGGATAAAACTAGGACCAGGGCACACCATATCTTCCTTAGTTCATCTCTACTTAACTAATACTGAACATAACATTCAAAAATAATATTCAGCTAAGGCAAGAAGACGAGGGAACGCTAGCATTCCTATGCTTAGACTGAATTAAATCATTCCTAAATAACACAGATTGGAAGAAAACATTCAGATAAAGATTTTTCAGTCAGAGAGGGGTATTGATATACAGTAGGTCCTAACTATATGCATGCTATTCTTTATAAGAGAAAATGAACACAGTGAAAACAGAAATAAAATAACGAGTTATAATGAGAAAAACATCACCGTCAACATAGACCAGGATCCCACAAATCAGATTGTATTGACGCTCCAAACTAGTCACAACTTTAAGTCCAATGCTTTAGTTTAGAAATCATCTACTCATCTCAGCCTAACTTATCTATCACATGCAGAGCTCCAAGAGCCAGTGAAAACTATTTACAGATAGAAGTTTCAAGCTCAATTACATTTCAATGTTCAGCAACTACATCAACCAACCCCTCTCTCATCTTCCGCAGTAGTATATATAGAATAATGAGGAGGCGAGATCTGATAAAAGATCTCAAAAATTAATTAATACAGACTTAAATGGCTTCTTGGCCTTTAGGGGGCTTGATGAAGAAGCTTACAATAGGTGTCCTCTGTATTAAATAATTTACATTAAGATTAAGCTCGGTGGGAGCTTTTGTTGACCTTTGAGGCTTTGTGTGATGTCAAAGTTACTCTACCGATATTTTTTCATTAGTTTGTCTATAGAATTTATCCTTTGGCTGCGTTGTGAGGCAGATCTTTGGTCCTGATCAATAAATTCGGCCTCTGATTGAATGTTTCGAGGGACAGGTGTCTTTGTGGTATCTGGGAGGAATTGATTTGCCTCAGATGTGGCGGTGGAGGTTTTCTGTCCGATGATCCTTTATGATTTTTCTTTTAACTGTGTTTTAGTTGGGGGAATTAGGCTCCTGATAACCCATCTTAGCCGTAATCCCACATATCTGTCTTAAATCCTCTGTTCTAATATATTTTTTCTTCGGCATTGATACTCTCTGACTGTGCTTTATTAGCTGTGTTTTGCTGGTATGCAGGGCTGCACAGGGGTGATATGGCATCAATGCCTCATGAAACACCGATGAAATGTGAAGTTTAAACCCTGTAAATGATTTTCTTTAATGGATCAAAGGCAGGGGGATCGTCACCCTCAGCCTGTGAATTTTCTTCAGCATGGTGGAAAAACCATTAAACCCTGCAAAATACGAACAAATTTTATAAAATCCTGCATGTATAGGTTTACTGCTTCAGAAGGCACGTGGAGGGAGCATGGCCGTTAGATGGCATCATCCAACGGTCGAGATTGATCAGAAAAGGGTCAAAGGGAAGGCGGAAATAGAATTTAAATCGGAGCCGTCGATCGCGCAGAGATCGACAGTCAGGATATTCAGAAAAATAAAATAAAAGTAGAAACAAAGGTTTGAAACTTTTGATTTGGAGAGAAATGATCAAAAATCATGTTCGGGGTTTGGGACAACCGTGGACCATTGGATGAGATCGGCCCACGTGATCAACGATGGAGAACAGGCGCCAATAAACCTTAGAGACATACCCGGATTTCAAATCTTTAATAATAAAATCAGGATGAATAAAACCCCGGGTCCAGAAATGCTGATTGGACGAGGAATTAGGGCGATGAATTATGGACGGTCGATCTGCAGATCAGATCGACGACGGAGATGCTTTAATGACCGCGTCGTATCCTGGTTAACTGTCGGGCTTCTTTGGTGAGTGATCACCATCCGATGAGCGGCCTTAGATCAGACGACGCACATGAATATCGTGTCGGGCCCATGTCCAACCTTTAACGCGCGATGAGGGCAGTATTTTGAACAGTGCTCAAGGCCATGCGTCGAGCGGTGAATGGAATCGCTGTGAAATGGAAAATACCGCCTCCCTCTCAAAGGCGGTGCGATGGATTCCGCTCGGTTTTCTCTTAACATGGTGACAAAAACATTAAAACCTGAAATTTAATTATAATAAAGGTTTTGGTCGGGAAGAATTATATTTATGAAATATATTTAGCGCCTGTGTGGGGCCTTTGGGTGCATGGAAGATAATATAATCGGGGGAGACAGAAAAGAGGGCTAATCGACATGGGGCGATGCGATAAGCGGGTGGATGGCTAGCGCCTGGTTCTAGCCCTAGGGTATATGAAAGGGAAGGGTTAAAGACTTAGCCCAAGGGGGCTTAAGTCTAGAATATATAAAACATGTGATTTTCATAGATTTTTAATGGTTTTCAAAGGTTTTGAGGGTTTTGATAAGGCAAAGAAGGAGTCTTTAAACCTTATCAAAGGGGTTTTGATGAAGGGAAAAGGGGAAAAACATGAAAATGAGGGATTTTTATGGGAAATGGAAGAATAAAAATGAGGTTAGTTTTGGAAGAGGGGAGAGGGGGGAAAATGGTATTTGCAACAGTATTTTGGCTTTGAAAACAACATAATTTCACGATTGTAAAAAGGGCACAACAGTGAAGATTAAGACAGAGGCATGAGGCCTTTTGAGAGTCTTCAAGAGCCAACACTTTTTGGCAGCAAAATTTGTTCCTTGAAGGCTCCAAAAAGATTTAGCCACCTTTTGGTATAACAAATTTCATAGGTGGCTAACAGTGGCTCCACTCGGGGATAGTGCCTTCTTGAAGGCATCAAGAACTTCAAACTTGCATTCTCTGGGAGGCTGATCAGTTGCCTCATCCATTGGGCTGCCTTTCTTTCTGTGGATGATATTCTCTTGTTCTGAAACATATTAGCATTCATGGATTAACAATGGAACTTCATCAATACAACCTGTCTACCTACCCAATCCTACTTATCTAATATTTTCTCTTCTTTAGAGTGCACTTGGATTGGTAAACTCTTTTACAACATTTTATTGTTTTGAAAACAGGAAAACTAATATATTTCTACTCCTTATTTCTCCATGGACCCAGATTAAACAGTTGAGCCCATATGATTCTCTACCTAATCTACTGTTTGTTGGGATTAAACTATCCAACAAACTTTGTTCTCTAAATTCTACAACAGAAATTTAAAAGCATTCAGGTCAGGATTGAACAGTCTAACTTGATGCTGGTCTATGGCATAAGAACAAATTGCACATAGACATTATTTTGCAAGAAATTAAAACAAAAATGGAGAAGGCATAAGGTATGGAAGTTTAAGCACTGCCTTCTCTTTCTCCAGCTCTGGTTTGACCTTTGTTTGAGCTGTTCTTTATTTGATCAACTGGTTCAGATTTTGAATTAATTGGAACTATATTTTTTACATCTTTTGACTCAGAATTTGAAACAGATTTGAGTCATTTTCTCTTTGAAACTTTAGGTTCATATTTTAAGCATGTTTGAACCTTTAATTTCTATCCTATACTATCTACTGATAAGCCAAGATTAGACAGTTTGGCAAATCAAATTCACTATCCTATCAACAGAAAATTTAAAGCTAATTAGTCAAGGTTAAGCTGTTTGACTAACTAGAAGTGTGTTCTTCAGGAGTGGCATTTAAGCTTGCACACTTTCAAATTTGTTTCTCTTTTTGGTATGGGGCTATACCTTTCTTGTTTTCATAATCTGCACACTTTTCTTTCTTTTATTTGTTTTTTGTATTTTTGATTTTTTATAACTTTGAATGCAATGATGGGTGGAGTATTTATAATGGGAAAAATATAAAATGCTTTCAAAACATAACATGGATCAAGAGAAGTAATGCTTAAGCATCCTGCCATTGATAGGACCCCCAAACAGTTCTGCTCCATTCAACTCCTGCAAGAAAAATGCATTATTACTAGCCGCTGAATGGATAGAGTAAGGGCCAAGCCATAAGTTGTCAAATTTCCTGTGCTTGCCTTTGTCTTCCCTCCTTGAGTCCCACTTCAAAACTTTATCCCCAATCTTAAAATTGCTGGCCTTTGTTCTTCTGTCAAAAATCTTTTTAATGCTGTCTTGCTTTTGTAATGCTTTGTTATAAACCTCCTCTCTGGTTTGCTGAAGATGAATGGTCTGATTTATTCTTCTGATCATGTCATTTTCTTCAGTTTGCAACTCTTGGATCAACTTCATCACTGGTACACCAAGGCTGTTTGGAAAAATTGCATCAATACCATACACAAGCTGAAAAGGTGACATGCCAATAGATTTTTTCAAATTTAATCTGTCAGCCCAAAGTGCATGAACTAGCTTTGTGTGCCAAGACTTTTTGTTGTCCTCCAATATTTTCTTGATTATGTTCACTAAAATTTTGTTTGAGGATTCTGCAAGTCCATTACCTTGAGGGTAATAGGCCGTGGAATGCCCCAATGTTATCTGATACCTGTGACAGAATTCACCATCTTCTTTGATTCAAATGCTGCTGCATTATCAGTGATAATATTGGTAGGACAACCAAACCTGGAGAGAATGTTAGTCTCCATAAATTTTATAATAACAGAATCATTGGCTTGCCTACAAGGTATGGCTTCTATCCACTTAGTGAAATAGTCTGTGGCAGTGAGAATCCATCTATGCTGGGCAGAAGACGGTGGATGGATTTCTCCTATGAAGTCAAGTCCCCACTGTTGAAAAGGAGCTTCAACAGTGATTGGATGCAGAGGTAGGGGTAGCAGTTTTCTTTTGCCTTCAAAAAGTTGACATTTATGACAGGCAATGATCATCTTGTGCACATCATGAAAAAGAGTAGGCCAATAGAAACCAACCCTCAAAATTTTGTTGGCTGTTGTCTTCCAGTACAAATGACCTCCACACTTTCCTTCATGGAACTGGTGCTTAACCTTCTCTGCATCAAACTCAGAAAAACATTTAAGCAATAGACCACTTGCATTTTTCCAATAAAGACATTTATCTATGATGCAATAGCTTACAACTTTTAACTTTAGGAACCTTGCCTTTGTTTTTGTCAAACCAGGAGGTGTATTCAAATTAAGCAAAACATAAACAATATCAGCATACCAAGGAGAATTCATAAAATGGTCTTCAACAATGGGAGTTGGGAATCCTTCTTGATCATCCAAAGCATCAATCATATTAATATCAAGAACTTCAAAATTTGATTCAGCCATTAATCTAGCTAGACCTTGGCCTTTGATTAGCTTAGTGGGTTTTATCTCTAGATCATATTCAAGGATAACAACAATCCACTTACCTCTCTTACCATCTGGGTCCTGTGTTAGAATGTCTTTAACAACTAAGTTTGGGACAAAGGCAATAGTGTGTGAGTGAAGAATGTATATTCTGAAGTCTTTCAAAGCTTTAACCAAAGCAAAGGCTTGCTTTTCCATAATGTTATACTTCAAAGGGGCATCCCTCAATGCCTTGCTAAAGAATGCAATAGGCTGCTCTTGTCCTTGTGGATTTTTATGTAAAAGGACAGTAGCTATGGTATGTTATGATGCAAACGAAAAAATATAAAAATCTTTTGAAAAATCAGGACTTATAAGAACCGGTGTTTTGGTTAACACTTGTTTCACCAGGTCAAAGGATTTCTTTGCTTCCAAGGTCCATTTCACCCCTTGCTCCTTCTTCAACATGTTTGTGATATTTCTAAGAATCCCAGCCAAGTTGGGGATGAACCTTCTGAAAAAGTTAATCTTTCCAATGAAAGATTGCAACTCCTTGATGTTTCGAGGATGAAAGATTTGCAATATGGCCTCGATTCTTTTTGGATCTATCTTGATACCCTCTTTTGAAATGATGTGCCCAAGAATTTTACCTTCTTGGAGCCCAAATAGTGTCTTCTTAGGGTTTAAAGATATCCCAAATTTTCTGAATTTCTCGAAAACTCTTCTTAAATGTTCTAAGTGCTCTTCATCTGTTTTTGAAAACACAGTGACATCATCAAGGTATATAATGATGAAGTAGCCCAGTTCCTCCGAGAATGCTATGTCCATGGCTCTCTGAAAGGTTGCTCCAGCATTCATTAGACCAAAGGAAATTTTCATATACATGAAAGTGCCCCATGGTGTAGTAAAGGCTGTCTTTAATTGATCAACAGGGTAAACTAAGATCTGATTGTACCCTGAGTAGCCAACAAGAAAATAAATTCTTCTAGACCCTACCACCCTTTGTAAAATATGGTCCATCTTAGGTAAAGGGTAGTTGTCTTTTAATGAAGCTTTGTTTAAGTCTCTAAAGTCTATACAAAGCCTGATCTCTCCAGTTTTCTTCCTAACTGACACCAGATTAGAAACCCACTCAGAATATCTAATAGGGACAATGATACTAGCATCGTGCATTTTCATGATCTCCTTCTCAACCAAAGGCAGTAGAACAGGGTTTATTCTGCGCAGTTTCTGTTTGAATGGTTTTTGGTTTTCCTTGAGAGGGATCTTGTGCTGTATTATTTCAGTGTCATAGGATTTAAGATCTTCGTAACTCCATGCAAAAACATCAAAAAACTCTTTAAACAGCTCTATGTATTTGAGTTTAATGTGAGCTGGCAAAGTTTTAGACAGTTTAATCATTTTCGGTTTAAGTTCACTACCTATATCACACTCTTCCACTTCAGCCTCTACAAGTTCCAGTTTTGGCTTCTTGGCCACATCATTAAAATCAAACAACTCTTCTAGAGGTGCCAGACCGCTTGGAAAACTTTCATCTTTAGAGTGCAGAGTTTCTAATTCCTCTGTTTCTAACTCTGCATTCAATTCTGTTTTGTTTTTAAGTTTGTTAGTCAAAATATTAATATGGACAAGCTCAGGAGATGGTTCTTCTTCTCTAGGAAAATTTTCTTCACTGCAGTCTGTATCATATTCTAAGTCCGAACTGTGGAGTTCGAATTCATTTCTGAATTGCATGAAGTCTTCTATTTGTTTGTCTCCGTCAAACACCTACCAATACTTTTTATTATCAGGCACGGCTGGTCTAAATTTTATCTGAGTTGTTCAATCTTTGGTTTCATATGGCGTTAAGCATGTTCTAGCTACAAAGGCTAAATTGTGGGCCGCAATGTTTCTCTTCCTTGGGACAAAAATCAGTTTGGACTCCTCAAAAGTTTTAAAAAGGTCCATGACATCATTTCGATAGGCCCTAAGTCTGGGATGATTTGCGTTATATTCCCCATTTACTTGCCTAATGACTAACTCTGAATCCCCATGCATGTTGATTCTTCTGGCTCCTAACTTTTTCAACAAACGTAAGCCTAAGAGAAGGGATTCATATTCTGCTATGTTATTGGAACACTAAAAGTTTAATTGGCAGGAAATGCTTTCTGTGTGGTTGTTTTCAGTGTTGGAAATCCAGACACCTGCACCATCGTTAGTTTTGGTGCATGATCCATCAAAATACATACTCCACAGAGGACTATTTTTGGTTTCATCCATTTGGTGGTTGTCCTCTCCAACTAAAGTGCTTTCGAATGTTTCCTGAATGTCAGCACTTAGCTGGGCTCATTTTAATTACTCAAGTTTTCAATATGTTGAGGAATGTTTTCTTCACTGTCAGGGCTTAAAAGTAATGGACTCATGACTTGTAGCTCAAGACCTTTGTTTGGTTTGCTAACGTTTTCAAGTGCAGCAAACTGTTTTGACACTCCTACATTTTGTTCATCTTCCTCCTTATCAGCCATTAATCCCGTTAAAGTGACTTGTTCACTAAGTATTTCATTGTTAAACATAATAAAATAATCAAGGCCTGTATTTACAGAATACAGAGGAGAGTTTTACGGTCTGTCTTGGCTTGTAACTGTGTATTTCATATGGGACTCCCTGTAAAGTCTTCTATTCTGATTGAAAACAAGGATAGTCACATAGGTCATGTCCATTTGCATAGTCCCTTGTAACTTAGCCCCCCATGATCTTGATAACAACATTCCATACTTGGGGAGAACATCAGCCACAACAATGTCCATTACTAAGCATTTGGCTGGAATCTGGGCTAAGTTAACACAGAGGTCTTTGATTAATCCTAAACATTTTACTCTGGTTGAGTCAAAGGAGTAAAGGTCTTTGTAAGGTCTGGTGATTTCTAGACCAAGGCTCTCCATCACTGCTTTAGGCATCAAATTATGAGAAGCCCCATAATCATGCATAGCGTTATGCAAAATTTTGTCATGAACATTTAAACTCACATAAAAGGGAGGAACAGGTCCCTCTTGATACATACCTTCAATCTTTGGACCAAAAATAAGCTCTGGTTGGTCATCATTAAGATTGACAGTGTCTTCATTCTCTTCAATGTTTAAAGCCTTCAAAATTTGGGACCTATATACATGTTGGATAGCTAACTCAGTCAGGGAACAGAGATTTTGATCTTTGAAATTTCTTGCTCTAGGCTGAAAGGAATTTGGTTCTTTAAAGTACTGATTTCGGCCTTATTAGCTGTCACTCTATCAGCAATATCAGCTTGCTGATTTGTCCTATTTACAGTTGAAAAAATTGTTTTGACAGGAGTACTAGCTGAGATGTTAGTACTACTAATATTTTCAGTCTGTTTTTCATTGTTTTGAGTGCCTTTCTCTTTACCATTACCAGAATTTAAAGCTACTGTTTTCCCCTTTTGTTTGACAATTTTAGGCTTGGTCACAATGCTGTTTTGTGAAGATTTATCAGAGGTTTTGGTGTTGGGAGTTTGTTGACTGGTTTTTCTTCTAAGGTCATATTCTCTTTGAGACTCTATGATGACATTTTCCATGTCTTGATAATAATTTTCATCATCATCTCTTTTTTCATCATAAGGTGTATAAAGACCTTGTTTTCTATCATAATGGACTTCAAAGTCATCATCATCTATCCCCAACATGTTGATATCATCTTGCTCTGTTATCTCATCTGTTTCCTCAACCTCACTCACATAGTTTTGATGAAAGGGAGGAGTGATCTGTTGATCATCTTCCCTAGGTCTGTTTGGAGGTTGGTTCCTTCTAAAATTCTGATTCTGGTTCTGGTTTCTATCTTGAGGAGCAGTTTGGTTTTGACTGGCTTGTACTCTCTTAAGAATGCTCATTTTCTTCATCATCTCCTCCATCATTCTTTCCATCTTTGAGTTGGAAGTAGAGGGTGTAGGTTCCTCTCTAAAAGATACTCTCTTTTCATTTTTCATTCTTGCTCTCTTCTCCATCAAGTTGACTTCCACAGAAAGAGCACCCTTTTGCATCTCTTCAAGAGTTGCAAAATCTCTTTCCCTCAGCTGATAGGCCATATCAGGGTCAAACCCTTCAGGAAACTTGTTTAAAGCTGAGCCTTGTGGAGGTTTTAGATCTGGGGAAAGTGCATTATATACACTGTTGAATTTGGTACAATAAGCTTGTACACTTTCCCCCGTGTTTCTATGGAGGTTTTTGTAATCAGAAAGGACTTGGAGAGGGTTTTTCTTTACTTCCCATTTGTTTAAGAACATCTGATGGAAGGCTTGGAGATCATTGATACTATGGGGGGTTAAGCCTTTAAACCATTTTCTTACTTCTCCCCCCAGACTTTGAGCAAATAATCTAAGCTTGATAGAATCATCATCAACTTCATTTTTGTCAAAGTAGTCGTTCATATTATCCACATGTTGTGATGCAGTTGTAGCATTGCTAGCATCATACAATGGAATTTTGGATTGATAGTCATGTGGAAGATTGACTAATGGTACAGGAAGGACTAAGGGAGCATACCATGTTGCCATGATATGTGGTGGGGGTGGATTAACAAGAGGTGGGTTAACAAAAGGGAAAGTGGGCTGAAGTGGAGTGGTTTGAACAGTGGATGTAGGGTGAACAGAAGTGGATGGACCAGGAATAGATTGCTGAGTTGATCTGGGATGAGAAACACCTAAGTTATGAAGGAAATGTAAATCAGGAGGTGTTGTTTCTCCGCTACCAGGATGTTCACTTGTTTCAGGAGATGAAAGTGAAGACTCAGAATCTAACTGATCTAAATCATCAAGAGACCTAGTTCTAAAGGGATTTACTAAGTCAACTTGTGATTGTTGTAGAGCTGAAATATTTTCAGGGACTGAATTACCTCTCAAGGGTGATATGAAATAAATTGACAGTTTAATCCTAGGAGACTTCCTAAGGATACTTTCTGGATTATCAACTATTTCAAGAGGATCAGGGTCAAGATAGGCTCTAGTGTGGATCTTTCTAGAAGCCACTATGTTGTGTTTTTAGATCCAAATAAACAGAAAAGTTCAACCAGGTATGACAATATTTAAAAGGTCAACTAATCTGTTTACACAAATTTTAATCCCACAGTCCTCTAATTGAGTTTGGATGAAATTACAATGATAAGGGTTCTTCCTAGTGGAGTCTTAAGGTCTGTTCAGGATTGTGGAGTCGCCAAGTGGAAGTTTTTAGCTCCTAAGGAGGTAAAAGGTTTTATGGTCCACCACCATGTTTATTGGATACCAATCTGAAATATTTTTATGTTTTCTAAGTTATTTCTCAGTTGTGTGGTTTCTAAGAATGTCCTAAATTTGTTTCAAAACTTAGCTACGGTTATGAGACAAAGACAATCCACTCCTATGGCTAAGCTAGCTGATTTTTCAAGGTTAGATAAAGCCTTATGAGAATTCTAGGGTTTGCCTAGTTTTTCACTGATTCAAACAAGTTTCATCATGATTACCATTTCTTGGTAGTGCTTGAAAAGGCTGCTTTTAACTCACAAAGTTTATATGAAATTTTAAGGGGAACCAGATAAAAATTTGCCTCAGTCCCCAGTGGAGTCGCCAGAAATGTTAGCTCCCTGTAATCAGCAAGATTGGAAAAAGTCCGACCGCAGGGAGAAACATAGTTTCAACCACTTTGGGATTCTAGGATCTAGCCCCCCTGAATCTGGAGCGGGATCTCTCCAATAAGAGAAAAAATGGATTTGTTTTTGAAGTTTGGGGTATTGATATTAGGCTAGTTATGAAGGCCAAGGGTTTTGTTTTTTGGATAGTTGAGCAAGATTACTGTATGAGGTGGAAAGTCCTAAATGCAAAGAGTTTCAAAGGTGAGAAGTTGCAAGAAAATAGAATAATCTTAAGCCAGGAAGATAGATAACTGCAAGTTTTAGTCCATTGGGCTATGGAGTCATAATAGGGTTTAATTGGAACAGCAAGAGGCAAGAGTGGTCCATGGGGCAAGTCATCTATGTCTAAGGATCTCTTTGAAGTTTGATTTATGGAATGAAATGATACAACAAGAAGGGGAAATAAACAGATGAAGAACAAAGAGCAGCCTAAGATCTGGTAAGTACTTTGAAACTAGCCAGATTTTGACATACACTTAAGAAAGACATGAAAGTAAACTAGGATCTGGTAAGTACTTTGAAACTAGTCAGCCTTTAATATAATTTCAATAGAAAACATTTAAAAACAGAGGGAAACTTGAAGGCAACTGTTGGAGTAGAAACTAGCGGGCCGGGATCACCACAAATCCTCTCCTAGCTCTGCTTTACTTGGTTACTTTCAAGATAAACACAAAGATAACATAGAATGTCCAAAGATCTGGTAAGTACTTTGAAACTAGCCAGCTTCAACACATTCCAAGGGAAACATTCAGACAGTCTTTGGGGATAAAACTAGGACCAGGGCACACCATATCTTCCTTAGTTCATCTCTACTTAACTATTACTGAACATAACATTCAAGAATAATATTCAGCTAAGGCAATAAGACGAGGGAACACCAGCATTCCTATGCTTAGATTGAATTAAATCATTCCTAAATAACATAGATTGGAAGAAAACATTTAGATAAAGATTTTTAAGTCAGAGAAGGGTACTGATATACAGTAGGTACTAACTCTATGCATGCTGTTCTTTATAAGAGAAAATGAACACAATGAAAACAGAAATAAAATAACAAGTTATAATGAGAAAAACATCACCGTCAACATAGACCAGGATCCCATAAATCAGCTTGTATTGACGCTCCAAACCAGTTACAGCTTTAAGTCCAATGCTTTAGTTTAGCAATCATCTACTCATCTCAGCCTAACTTATCTATCACAAGCAGAGCTCCTAGAGCCAGTGAATACTATTTACAGATAGAAGTCTCAAGCTCAATTACATTTCAATGTTCAACAACTACATCAACCAACCCCTCTCTCATCTTTTGCAGTAGTTTATATAGAAGAATGAGGAGGCGAGATCTAATAAAAGATCTCAAAAATTAATTAATACAGACTTAAATGGCTTCTTGGCCTTTAGGGGGCTTGATGAAGAAGCTTACAATAGGTGTCCTCTGTATTAAATAATTTACATTAAGATTAAGCTCGGTGGGAGCTTTTGTTGACCTTTGAGGCTCCGTGTTATGTCGAAGTTACTCTGCCGATATTTTGTCATTAGTTTGTCTACAAAATTTATCCTTTGGCTGTGTTGTGAGGTAGATCTTTGGTCCTGATCAATAAATTCGGCCTCTGATTGAATGTTTCAAGGCACAGGTGTCTTTGTGGTAGCTGGGAGGAATTGAATTGCCTCAGATGTGGCGATGGAGGTTTTCTGTTCGATGATCCTTTATTATTTTTCTTTTAACTGTGTTTTAGTCGGGGGAATTAGGCTCCTGATAACCCATCTTAGCCGTAATCCCACAAATATGTCTTAAATCCTCTGTTCTGATATATTTTTTCTTCGGCACTGATACTCTCTGACTGTGCTTGATTAGCTATGTTTTGCTGGTATGCAGGGCTGCGCATGGGTGATATGGCATCAATGCCTCATGAAACACCAATGAAACGTGAATTTTAAACCCTGTAAATGATTTTCTTTAATGGATCAAAGGTAGGGGGATCGTCACCCTCAGCCTGTGAATTTTCTTCAGCACGGCGGAAAAACCATTAAACCCTGCAAAATACGAACAAATGTTATAAAATCTTGCATGTATAGGTTTACTTCTTTAGAAGGCACGTGGAGGGAGCATGGCCATTGGATGGCATCATCCAACGGTCCAGATTGATTAGAAAAGGGTTAAAGGGAAGGTGGAAAGAGAATTTAAATCAGAGCCGTCGATTGCGCAAAGATCGACGGTCAGGATATTCGGAAAAATAAAATAAAAGCAGAAACAAAGGTTTGAAACTTTTGTTTTGGAGAAAAATGATCAAAAATTTTGTTCGGGGTTCGGGACAACCATGGACCATTGGATGAGATCGGCCCACGTGATCAACGACGGAGAACAGGCGCCAATAAACCTTAGAGACATACTCGGATTTCAAATCTTTAATAAAATCAGGATGAATAAAACCCCCGGGTCTGGAAATGCTGACTGGACGAGGAATCAGGGCGATGAATTATGGGCCGTCGATTTGTAGATCAGATCGACGGCGGAGATGCTTTAATGACCGCGCCGTATCTTGGTTAACTGTCGGGCTTCTTTGGTGAGCGATCACCGTCCGATGAGCGGCCTCAGATCGGACGGCGCACATCAATATCGCGCCGGGCCAATGTCCGACCTTTAACGCACGATGAGGGTGGTATTTTGAACAGTGCTCAAGGCCACGCGTCGAACGGTGAATGGAATCACTGCGAAATGGAAAATACTGCCTCCCTCTCAAAGGCGGTGTGATGGATTACGCCTGGTTTTCTTTTAACATGGCGACAAAAACATTAAAACCCGAAATTTAATTATAACAAAGTTTTTGGTCAGGAAGACTTATATTTATGAAATAGATTTAGTGCCTGTGTGGGGCCTTTGGGTGCATGGAAGATAATATAACTGGGGGAGACAGAAAAGAGGGCTAATCGACATGGGGCGATGCGATAAGCGGGTGGATGGCTAGCGTCTGGTTCTAGCCCTAGGGCATATGAAAGGGAAGGGTTAAAGACTTAGCCCAAGGGGGCTTAAGTCTAGAATATATAAAAAATGTGATTTTCATAGATTTTTAATGGTTTTCAAAGGTTTTGAGGGTTTCGATAAGGCAAAGAAGGAGTCTTTAAACCTTATTAAAGGGGTTTTGATGAAGGGAAAAGGGGAAAAACATGAAAATGAGGGATTTTTATGGGAAATGGAGGGATAAAAATGAGGTTAGTTTTGGAAGAGGGGAGAGGGGGGAAAATGGTATTTGCAACAGTATTTTGGCTTTGAAAAAAACATAATTTCAAGATTGTAAAAAGGGCACAACAGTGAAGATTAAGACAGAGACATGAGGCCTTTTGAGAGTCTTCAAGAGCCAACACTTTTTGGCAGCAAAATTTGTTCCTTGAAGGCTCCAAAAAGATTTAGCCACCTTTTGGTATAACAAATTTCATAGGTGGCTAACAGGTGTATGGCCCATATCGAAGTAGGCAAAGCTTGCAGTGGGTTCTAGTGAGGCACTCCTTCTACAAATGTAGCCAATCTTTGTCGCCCACCTGGAACTTGTGTGGCACTCGATGATGATCGTGTTGTTGTTTGTACTTAGCATTGGATTTGTATAATATGTCATGGACTCGATGGCGGACGTGCTGAATGCACTCAATGAATTTGTTTGCCTTGTTAGCTTTAGATTGGACATGAGTTGAATCTTCTTGAGTAGCTGCAAATGGTATGGCCACATCAATGGGGCATAGTGGTTGGAATCCCAATCTCACTTGAAAGGGGATGTGGCCAGTTGAGCTATGGAGAGATCGTTTGTAGTTTTTTTGGACATAGGGAAGGCTCTCATCCCATGTATGAGGATGATTCGAGTTTTGCATGCGTAAAATGTGCACGATCATCCTGTTGACGACCTTTGTTTGGCCATCAGTTTGGGGGTGGAAAGTCGTGGACTTAGTGAGCTTGGTATCACCTGTTAGAGTCGGTCCTTACAGCCCTCCGTCAGTGATCATTTCGTTTTTGCATATTCATTCTTAGGTGTCTCGCTTGTTCCACTTCGTTGCATTTCGCTAGGAGCATGCCATTGACTGACGAGGGGGTCTGTTGTCTTATATTTCCTCATGCTTACACCTGCAGGGCTATCTAAAATATTCCTCAAAAATCACTCAAATTCATCGTCATTTCATTCATGGTCATTAAATGTCAATAAGTGTCTTTAGTCCTAGAGTCTAGGGTTTTCGAGTCATTTGCATACATGTCATAAAGCCCGCAGGCCATGAGGTTGGTTCCGCAAATTTTGATTTCATGTTTTTATTATCATCAGCATTTGGAGACATTTCTAGGCCAAAACTTTGTTTTGGAAACCAGAAATTGTTTAATTTATTTTTGTAAATAAATGTATTTATTTCATCATCAGAAGATTTCATTGCAAGCCTCTGATCTTTTCCTAAGCTAAAGAGCCACATCCCTGCAAGAGACAGCAAAACCATTAGTTCAAAACTCAGAAAAGCCAAAGAGAGATATTGTATTAAAAGGGCCAAATGTAAAAATGCAGAAACATTGTAATGTGGGTTATCAAATAGATTTGAATCAAATATGATTTTGAAAGATATTTTCCTCATGTATAAAAATGGAAATCAAGTTCATTTGCCAAAATCCGCAGCATAGAAGTCGAAGTTAAGTGTTTGGAGGCCAAAATCGTGCTTTGAAGAAGTGTTGACAGAGTCTGGAGGTCGTGAGACCCACTTGGGCGCATGCGACCCACTTGGCAAATGCGACCCACCTGTGCGTTTTGGCCAGTGTAAATTCTAACGCATGCGACCCACTTGGCAAATGCGACCCACTTGAACGCATGCGACCCACTTGCTAACAGAGTTCAGAAAATTGCGTTTGGCACCCAGATTCGATTCAAATTAGCTCCGGCAGCGTACAAACAGGTTTTTATCATTGCCCAATGGATTTTTGATGTAGTTGGGATGTCATAGATGTTGAAGAAACTAATCATGCTTGGAGAAATTTGTGTAAACCCTACATTCACCATGTAAATGATTCCTCAAGGGTTTTCAATTGTATGGGCAGTTTATGAAGAATTTGGAAGCTTTTGAATGGTTCACACCCTAGCGCCATTGTATATGTCACCCTTATGCCTTCAGTCATCATTTTATCATTGCCATTATACCCTTTCATGTTTTGCACAGTGTTCATGTTGGCTTGTATTTAAACTCCATCACTATATCACTGTTGTCATCATCATTTGACTACCACTGTCATATTCATTTTGTCCTTCATATGGTCTTTGCAAAGATGGTCCTATTCTACATTACATAAAACACAATCCTTTGACAGATTTTTGGCCATTATTAAAACTTGACTGCACATTTGCATTTGGTAGTCATTTGTCAAACCTACTTGCAATCTGAAAACAGAGATAGTGTTTATGCCATTAAAAAAAAGCCATCCCTATCATGATTTTGGTTTTCCCTTGCTAATTGGGTATATGGGTGATATCTGTTGGGTTTTGAAAATACATTAAAACTTGATTTGCACTGCACCTCTATCAGCAGCTATATTACAACTATCTTGTTCACAGCCATGTCAGAAACAGAGTCAGTTTATGAGCAAGAGTCGGACAGTGATTTCACGACTGAAGGTAATGTGTCACGGAGGTCTCACAGAGTTGTCAAAGGTGGTGATCATCGCAGAGAAGAGCCTACTTCTTTGGCTCGGTTGCAGGCATGTCCACTAGCAATGGATTGTTTTCGGTATTTGTCATGTTTTCGATTTTGTGAGATGATTGCACAAACCCGGCTTCATCGTGAACTAGCTCGTCTGTTTGTTCTACATTTACGGGATGGCCGGGTAAATCTTGTCGGGGTTGATTTCATTCTGTCACCCTTGACTATTGCTCAAGCCACTGGCATACCAAACATGGGCGAGGAATGGAACAAACGTCAGCATTTAGAGAAATTCCACTATGAGCCATACATTAAAACTGGATATATGAAGTACTTGGGCAGAGTTTTTCCGTTCAGATTCTTGAGGGATGAGTTTGCACCGCTCATGAAACTCATCATTCAGTATTTTAGTTGTGAGGGCAGATATGCCCGTCTCTTTGCGTACCATATTCATTTGTTGATGCACTTCACAAGGGTACGTATGATGAATATTCCGTACTTCATATATCGCAACATAGAGAGGATGGTGATTTTTGTACAAAAGAAGACGAGCCCAGCGCAGCAGTACAGGAGTATATACCATTACGCTTTGATCAAGATCATAGTGTTACATCAGTTGGCAGAGCAGGGCATCACTTGGGAGGATTTCATTTCTCGTGACTTTTTCACAGTGCCACAGCCGCCTCCCGAGATAGTTCATGATGCGGGAGAGCCTTCACACCAGCCGGACATTCCTGAGGTTGAGCATATCAGCGCTCCATTGGTTCTGACATATCATCGAGGCCACAGGGCCTTATTTGCAGCTACACGGCGAGTATTATCTCCACGTGAGGTGGAAGGGGTCTTGCAGACTTCATCAGCAGAGCGAGTATTATCTCCACATGATGTGGAAGGGGTCTCGCCTTCTTCTTCAGCGCAGGTACAGATACAGGACGGGGGCAAGAAGCCCATTCATGATGAGGGCCCATCAGGAGGCCGGGACACAGATTTCACAGTCATTGATGTTGATGCGAGCTCTCCTAGCTCGAAACTGAGGGAAGTCATCCAGGAGCAAAGGGCCGAGAATGACAAGCTGAAAGATCAATTGCAAAAGGCTCAGTGGGTGATAAACTATTTGGAGCAGCGCAACAAACAGCTTGAGGATGAGCTCACATATTATGAGTTGCATCGAATCCGTGAGGACCGACAGTGGAATCGAAAGAGACCCGGTGACATGACACCAGCCGACCGAGATACTGTACTCACACATGTGAACATTCATCTGGAGAAATTGTTGGCGAAGGCCAATCGAGACAAAGACATGCTTCATCACATGAAAGGCCATTATTGGGCTCGCATGCATGTCTGCAAAGCGAGAATGAAGATTCTGAAGAGGAGGTTGCGCGAAGCACTAAGACGGCGGAAAAGGCCTAATCCACTTCGGATTTTGGCCGAGGCTTCATTGACTGGGCAAGATACATGATGGAGGACCTTCGCTCCGAATTTGAGCAAATTCGGAGAAAATTTTGTCATTTTGAAATTTTTGGGTCTAAAAACAGGTTTTCCAGTTAAGTGGGTCTCGCACTCATATGCTCATTTTTTTTTGGGACACTTGCTGAAGGAAATTTTTGCATTTTTGGATTTTTCATGGTTAGTTATGCATCCTCAGACATTACCTAAGCATTTCATCAGATTCTGGATGGTCAAAGAGCTCAAAAAGACCATGAAAACCACCTTGCTGCCACCTTTTGCACCAGCAGGAAGTACTTCTGGGAGAAAGAAGTTTTGGAGGGTCAAATGAGCTCCAAATTGGGAAATTCCACTTGGGTTGGATAGTCAACATCCAGGGCTTTCCAACGAGCTATCATGAGCTCAATTTTGATGCTGGGAAGTACTTCAAAATCAGGCTGAAAGTAATGCGACCCACTTGGCTCAAATGCGACCCACTTAAATTTTTGCTGAATTTTCAACTGCCAGCTCAGATTTTCGGCTACTTTGGACCAGTTTCGCTCGTGGATGAAATTTTTGGGTTTTCATGATGTAAATTTATGTTTGGCATGTAGCTTTGGCTTATTTTTATCTATTCTAGAAGATTCACTCTCAAAAAAGTGAAAATCATGTAAATGAATCAGTTCCCACTCTTTTAGAGGCAAGTTGTTAGCTGCCTAGATTGTAGTTCCATGATTAGAATTGGTTGAAACTGATCCCTGAAGAGGGAATTCGACCCCTATAGGTGGGGAAAGGTGTTAGAGTGATCTATATATTGTAATTTCTGAGACATTCTACAGGTTGGACTCTTGGGAGACTTTTGGCACCATTGTACATATTTTTTCATATTTTGGCTAAGGAAAGATCAGAGGTTTTGCGGCACTTGTTGGGATCCTTGTGGTTTTTTGTTCTTGATGGTGTTTTCTCTTTGTTTACTGTAATATTCTTCATGTTTAATGTATGCCATCCTTTCATATGCTTCTGAACTAAATTGAATGAGTAAATGAGGTTGAATCCATTGTTTACAGTGCTCTGCCTTTGAATTCAGTTAGTTCTATATGTTTTCGACTGTTTGGAGAGGATCCAAGTTCTTCTTTGCCCTCTTCAGCTCCTCGTCGGTCTAATCTGTATGTATATCCAAATCAAAAGCATCAAGACCGTCACCTACCTCGCCCCAACTCGAAATCTGCAAAGGTCTGACCTTATCCCCAGACCCAAAATTTGTTTTTCCCATTTCTCCAGCGAAAACCCAAAAACCAAAAAATCAAACATACCTATCTCTTTACTAGCCTAAAATCAGTTCTTATTGTAAGTCATCTCGCATCCTATTGCTCATTTTCTCGAGATTGACGGAGAGAGCCCTCTCCTGTCCTCGTAGGGCTAGCTACGAGGCTGAGCGTGGTTTGATGTAGCCTTGAGTTTTACTTCATTTCAGCCTGAGGTAGATTTGAGCGCTAACATCACCCATTGACCAAAGACTTGACTAAAAGGTACTTAGGAACCTGCTGTCCCGATATGAGATAATGGATTCTGAGATCCCAAAATGCACCCACACTCATTCAAAGAAGAGTTTAGTAGTGGCTTCTGTTGTGCTAATCTTCTTGTAGGTTGTTATAATGGCCATCTTAGAGAATCTGTCGATGACCATGAAAACATGGATGTTGCCATGCTTAGTAGAAGGAAGGCCTTACATGTAATCCATGGAGATGGATTCCCAAGGTTGAGTAGGAGTAGGCAAATGAGTATATATGCCTTGCTTCTTGATGGTCGGTTTGGAAATGGCACAGGAAGTACATGATCTGATGTACTTCCCAACATCTTGTAAAAGGTTCAGCCAATAAAAATACTTTTGCGGTACTGCCACTATTTTTTCTACCTCGAAATGTCCAGCGACCCTGCTGTAGTACACTTCCCAATGTAGAAATTATACAACATGCATGTATATCTTGGATTCACTTGATATAACAATGTACTAAAGTTAAATATTGAATCTCTTCTACAAATATTTTGCGGAATTAAAAACATAATCGCTAATCACATGAACATGAAGAAAGATTAATCACACACAACACAAATAATTTCCCGGGGAAAGCTTACAACTAAAAACCTCACTATCTTCTATTGTATATTAAGCATGGATCATGAAACAATTACATACAAATCTCTTCTCACAAGAGCCCTCAGTACTCAGCTAATTGTCTCACACTGTCATATGCAAAACTTACCAACACATAGCCAATTCTCAGCTTCCAGACAACCTGCCTTGCTTGCGCAATCCCTGATGGTAAAGATCCCAAAATGATAGGAATTCTTGCCTTCATTGATTGCACAAGTATCATGGGCACTCCAATGGGTGTTTTCCTGCATGTGTGCAAACCAATAATCCTACAAATGATAGTCAAATTCCCTTTCACCTAGAACTCAACTGGGTCTCCACTGGATCTGACATGCATGCAGCTAATAATAGTAAATCCTCAGTTGCATGTGAGATCACTGATTGTGAATTAATTAATATTTAATTCACTAGATCTCTCACTAGTGTATCTTCAATTATAACTAGCACAACTGAGTTTAACTCACTTAATTGAGTTAAACTGATTTACAAATTGCACCAACTCATGCACCACTGCACTTCGAACTCTATTTCAACTAGAATTACTCTGCATGTCTGACCAACAACCTCTAACTTGAAATCCACTAGCTAACTGAATTTATCACTTTCAGTTAACTCATTCAAGTCCAAATTGAGAATAGATTATAGTTTAACATCCATCTTAATTAAGGGATAACCAAAATAAACATGCACCCAAAAATAGCATTGTGGGCTCCACTCTAGTTTGGGTGCTTAATGCAACCAGGTGCTGAATGCAATCAGGTGCTTAACGCACTAGGCATGGGTGCTTAATCTTCTTGTTGAATCTCAACACTCCCTCTCAACAAGAAAGTGATTATCCTTCACCCCGATCCTATTTCTATGGTATTCGAATTTTCTCCTGGTGAGCGCCTTCATCAGAATATCTGCATCCTGATCTTCCGTGGGAATGTACAGAAGCAACATGATTCTTATCTACACACAATCTATGAGATGATGGTACTGGATATCTATATGCTTAGACCTATCATGAAATACATGATTAATCAAGAGTTTAATGCAACTCTGATTATCACAATGAATCATTGCCAAATCCATCTGAGAACCAAACAAACCAACCAAGGTCTTTCTCATCCAGATATCCTCACTTGTAGATTGACTTGCTTCCATGCAGTCTGCTTCTGCTAAACTGAGTGCCACAGATCATTGTTTCCTGCTGTACCAAGAAACTGCTGTCGAACTAATGCTAAAGACCCCCCCTGATGTGCTCTTTCTGTCCGATGGACTGCCAACCCAATCTGCATCCGTGAAGCCATGCAGATTCACTCCATCCATCCACCTGTACCACAGACCATACTTTGATGTGCCCCTTAGGTATCTCAAGACATGCTTCCCGCCTTCCAAAAAAGTTTGGCAGGCTTAACCATAGCTTGAATCAACTGGTTAAATGTGTAGCAAATGTCCGGTCTTGTGTTCACCAAATACATTAGCAAACCCACTAACTGTCAGTAGACAGTCGCATCCACTACTGTTATGTGCAATTATGAATTATGGATAAATCATTCTTCCCTAGACAGGTGCTAATCTAGAAAAACAGGTCAAAGACTTTATGACTATCTTTCGTAATTGTAAATAGACACACAGAATGAAATAAGGAACCTACTTGGGATCCAAGCGCTTCCAAAGTCTCCTTTTGTTGCTTTTGCTATAGCTTCAAATTCCAGTCGGTTGTGCAAAATATTTCCTACAAGAATGAACACTAAACAACAAGAGATAGCAATAATACATATGTCTATTCAAGTTATTTAGCTAAATCAATAAAGCATAAACCATATACATCAACTAAGAAACCATGATATTTAAAATCAAAGCTTATACATATGTATATAAGGAAAAATAAGCAGTAACCTTTATTGATGATAGAAGGGGAGGTTACAACCCATTGATTGTATTAGAGTCACCATCTCCAGCAGCATCCCAACCTCATCACAATGCAAATATCTCCAGCAATATGTCACTCAAATCAATCTTCTCAATTGAAATTCCACCAGCATTTCTCTACACAAATTCTTCCTTATCAAACACTAAGATCTGTGCTCAATTTATAAAGGAGCTGAAGGTAGTTTTACAATCAATGACTTTCCAATAATAGCAAGACATGTTCCCAATATTGTAGATGTCAAATGGACACATGGATTCAAAGTTTGACACATGTGAACTCTTCTAGAAGGCACTGGCCAAGTGGAGATTCCAGAATAATGAGAAATTTGCTCCCAATGTGACCAATGCACCCATGAATGTCGGGAAGTGCTTTACAGAGCAGCCTTGCATGGGGCTACCTACATATGCAACACACTTAGTCCCTTTAGAGGCAGCGTTGATGATCCCTCACATGATATATTATAAACTTCAAACTTTGGAAACCTTTGCAGATGAAAGTTTTTGATTGATTTGTCTTGTTCTTTGTCTTACGGCATGTAGCAACTGAAATGTTAGGGGATTATAGACCCTATATATTAGTATTGGAGATGATGCCCAGTTAACCAGGTAATTGGGAATGATGGCCAAATTTACCTATTACAACTACCTCTCCAGAAGTAGCATCCTCTTTCCTCCAATTTCCTGGAAGAGGAGTATCCATGGGTTTGCAGCTCTCCATGTTAAACTTACCGAGTATCTCCTTTGCATACTTTCCTTGAGACACAAAAATTTCACCATCCCACTACCATATTTCCAATCTAGGGAAATAATGAAGGAGTCCCATGTCCTTCATTGCGAAATCCCTTGCAAGATCCTCCTTGCATGAGTGTATCGGCTGCTCATCACCAGTCAAAATTAGATCATCAACATAAAGAAAAATGATCAATATCTTACCATCAGCCACAAACTGGTACAGGTTTGCATCTGCTTCTTTTTTGGTGAAGCCCAGTCCAATGAAATAACTGTCTATCAGAGTGTACTAAGCACAGGGTGCTTGCTTCAGCCCATACAACGCTCTTTTGATTTTGCACACATGCGACTCACTGTTGAAGATATTGAAACCTTCAAGCTGCTCTATGTATATTTCTTGCTCAATGATCCCATTGAGAAACACCGTTTTCACAACCATCTGATGAATGCGCCAGCTCGTCTGCGTTGAGAGTGTAAAAATGGATCTTATGGAAAAGTACCTTGCGATAGGTGCAAAAGTATCATCATAATCTATCCCCTCGATCTATGAGAAACACCGAGCCACAAATATGTCCTTGTATTTCTCCACACTCCCATCAACAACTTGCTTTACCTTGTAGATCCATCTCGATCCAACCACTGATTTGTTGACTAGTCTTGGGACTATCTCCCATGCACTGTTCTTGACAATGGAGTCATACTCCTCCACCATTGCATCAACCCAAGTTGGCTGCTGCACTGCTTCCTAAAAGGATGATGGTTCAATCACAATACATTTGCTCATAATAGCCATGTATCTATTATATCGATCAGGAGACTGTCTTTGTCTGCGCTATGAAGTAGGGGCTCCTACATTTGGTGCAACATCAAGTCTCAGCCTATCAGCTTCCGTGGTGTGCCTTCTACCATTTTTGATGGATGACTCTGCATGAGTGATTTCCTTCACTCCATGAACATCCTCATATGGCCGATCCACATCTTGAGACTCATCTTTGGGAACTAGCAGTTCCTCCTCTGCATGCAAGTCCAGCTTCCTCTCAAGGGACAATTACATGGCTTTCTCCTCATCAAATTTGATATCCCATCGCACAACAGTCATTCTGATGTTTGGAAAATACACACGATAATTATGGGGTGTTTCAGTGTACCCCACAAAAATCCCAACCTCAGTAGTTGGTTCCAGCTTCTTCCTGGCATCCTCAGTCACATGCACATAAACAAATGCGCCAAAAATCTTAAAGTGTGAAGCATCGGTTTCTTACCAGTGAAAGCCTCTTCAGGTGTACTAATGCCAAGTACTCTATGAGGACAATTATTTTGCACATGTACCATTGTATTGCATGCTTCCACTCACAGATGCATTGGTAGGCCTTGATCATTCAATATCGGTTGTACTACACCCACAATAGTTTTGTTCTTCCTCTCTGTGACCCCATTCTGCTGTGGGTTATGAGGCGCTGTGAGTTCTCTTTGAATTCCTTCTTTGCTGCATAAGTTCTTAAATTTGTTAGAGATGTATTCTCCACCATTATCACTCCTAAGAGCCTTCACTTGCTTCCCCGACTCTTTCTCCACCAATGCTTTAAACTCACAAAACTTAGAGAATGTTTGATCTTTCTTCTGTATGAAGAAGATCTAGCACTTACGATAAAAGTCATCAACAAATATTAAATAGTACTTATGCTTTGATGTTGAAGCAACTGAGAAAGGACCACACACGTCTGTGTGAACTCTTTGAAGGATCCCAGAAGCTCAATTTTCCTTCTCATGAAAAGTGGAATTTATATATTTTCCCATAGTACATCCTTTGCATGTGTCTGACTGCGCAAGTGTATCCCTGGGAAGACTAGTAGAAATCTGCTGCATGAATTTCAAGGCTCCATGGTGAAGATGGCCCAATCGCCTGGGCCATAATTTTCCCTCATCCTGGCTCACCACTTGATTTGCCTTGCCCATCATTGTTGCGAAGCCATCTACCTCCAGTTTGTAGAGATTCTTAACTCGAATCCCTATCCTCTTGGCTTGACCCGTTGTTTTATGTCGCAGGAAAGATTTTCCATCACTAAAAACAACGTCATAGCCTCTATCCTCCAACATTGCGACTCAGACCAATTTTTCTTCAGACCTGGTACATGCATCACATATTTTAATTGAAATGGTTTACTTGACTCCCTCTGAAAGGTAATGGTACCAATCCCGGTAGCATTGTACCATCTATCGTCGCCTTTTTCAATATGCATATGGAGATCTTTCTCCTCCAAGTCACTGAAAAGTTCCTTATCTCCCGTCATGTGAAAGGAAGCGCCACTATCCAAATACCACACAGATCCCAATGCACTAGACACCATGCATGCGATAAATGAGAAGTCAATCTCAAGTTGTGAGGCAAGGGCCTCACCAAATGCAGATTCAACAACCTTCTTGTTCTTCTTCTTTTGTGGACAGTTAGTAGCAAAATGCCCATGCTCGTGACAGTGAAAACACTTCACCTTGGACATGTCCTGTTTCTTTCCATTCTTTGACTCGGATTTAGAATAGAATTTCTTCCCCTTCCCCTTCCTCACCTTGGCAGCCAAAGCATAATCCTATTCATCCTCATTCTTAGATGAAGATCCATCTCTAGTGTCTCGTCTGAACTCCTCTTGCACCAAATCCAACCACAGTTGTTCCCAATCCGGAAAATTTTCCCTTCCATTGACAGAGTCTTGATAATTGTGCCAACTCTTGGGAAGTCCTAGGAGAGCCAAGCTCACCAAATCATCATCACCAATTGTTGTTCCAACACTCCCCAGTTCATCTCGACATTGGAAATTTTTTTATAGATATTTTGGAATGGTGTTGCCCTTTTCCATCTTGATCTTCCTGAGTTCAGAGCACCAATTTCCTATGGTCGCTATTGCTTTGGAATAGATCCGTCAAAGCCTTCCACATTGCATATGGTGTGGATTTACCATGGATTCTTGAGACAATGTGGTCTTGTACTCCCTCCAATAGGATCCTCCTCGCCTTTGCCACTTTCTTTTGCCTTGCATCAAGATTTGCAGCATCTACAACATTGGATTTATGAACATCTTTGTCAATGAATTCCTTCATCCCATTGTCTTCGAGTACTGCCTCCATCCTGTCCTTCCAAGAAATGTAGTTTGAGCTGTCCTTGAGTGCATACTCTAACCTCAAGCCATTGAAAGCCATTTCGATCTTGAATCAGCTGTAGCACCAAGAAAGTCTTCTTGCAAATTCGAATTCTATCCAGTCACAAACTCATCTCCTGCTTCACTTCTGCAATTTCTTGTGCTCTGATACCATGTAGAAATTATACAACATGCATGTGTATCTTGGATTCACCCGATCTATCACTGTATTAAAGTTAAATACTGAATTTCTTCTACAATTCTTTTGCAGAATTAAAAACACAATCACTAATCACATAAACATGAAGAAAGATCAATCACACACAACACAGATAATTTCCCGGAGAAAGCTTACAGCTAAAAACCTCACTATCTTCTATTGTATATTAAGCATGGATCATGAAACAATTACATACAAAAATATTCTCACAAGAGCCCTCAGTACTTAGCTAATTGTCTCACATTGTCATATGCAAAACTTACCAACACATAGCCAATTCTCAACCTCCAGACAACCTACCTTGCTTGCACAATCCATGATGGTAAATATCCCTAAAAGATAGGAATTCTTGCCCGCCTTGACTGCGCAAGTATCATGGGCACTCCCGTGGGTGGTTTCCTGCATGTGTACAAGACAATAATCCTAAAACTGATAGTCAACTTCCCTTTCACCTAGAACTCAACTGGGTCTCCACTGGATCTAACATGCATGCAGCTAATAATAGTAAATCCTCAGTTGCATGTAAGATCACTGATTGTGAATTAATTAATATTTAATTCAATATATCTCTCACTAGTGTATCTTCAGTTACAACTAGCACAGTTGAGTTTAACTCACTTAATTGAGTTAAACTTTTTTACAAAATTGCACCAACTCATGCACCACTGCACTTCGAACTTTGTTACAACTAGAATTACTCTGCATGCCTGACCAAGAACCTTTAACTCGAAATCCACTAGCTAACTGAATTTATCACTTTCAGTGAACTCATTCAAGTCCACATTGAGAATAGATTATAGTTTAACGTCCATCTTAATTAAGGGATAACCAAAATAGACATGCACCCAAAAATGGCACTGTGGGCCCCACCCTAGTCTGGGTGCTTAATGCACTAGGCGTGGGTGCTGAATCTTCTTGTTGAATCTCAACACCCAAATCATCTTGGCACACTCGCTTAAAGGAACACAAAGGTGTCCCAGGTGGCATAACAGTGCATCTTGGAGGTGATAATTTGGAACTTGCTTTCCTTCCAAGAGCGTCTGGTATGTGAGTCCGAATTATGGATCACTCTTGTAAAGATTCGACCACCCCGAAGTCTCATGCCTGCAGGAGTTGAGCACGGTAGTCAGTGCCATGATCGACGATCGGCCAAGGCAGTCTGCAACATTATTTTTGCTGCCCTTCTTGTACTTAATGTTCAGATGGAACTGTTGTAGGTATGTGGACCATTTTGGATGATGATCGTTATGAAAATTCCCTTGTGTATGTATGAACTGCAGGGGTCAATGGTCTATGTGGATGATTATTTCCTTCCATATAATGTAATGCTTCCATTTTCGCCAGGCCTACACAATGGAATACATCTCTTTGTCATATGTGGGATACTTTCAGACTGTGTCTGAAAGTGTCTCATTGTGATATGCCACTAGATGCCCCATCTAAGTAGGAACTGCACAATAACATAGTGTGAGGCATCTGTCTCAACCTCAAATGGTTGTTGTAGGTATGGTAATGTGAGCACTAGTACAAAGCATAGTCGATGCTTCAACTCGACGAACACTTCGTGTTGGGATTCAGACCAAAACAACTTTGCTTTCGCCCCTCCCTTGGTGACTGGAATCAAAGGCCAAGTGATATGAGAGAAGCCCAACATGAACCTGCGGTAGAAGTTGGCAAGGTCTAGAAAGCTACGGAGCTCTATTAGAGTAGTTGGGGTTGGAAAATCCTGAATGACATGTATCTTGGCTGGGTCCACATGCACACCCCACTCATCGATGATGTACCCCAAATATTGAACCTGGGTCCAGCCAAAAGTGCATTTCTCCAAATTAGCACACAACTTGTGTTGCCACATTGTTTGGAGGACCTGCCGAATGTGGTGGAGGTGGTCTTCCCAACTTTGGTTGAAGATCACGATGTCGTACAAATACACCACCACAAATGAGTTGGTGAAAGGTCACAAAATGTCATCCATCAGCCTCATGAAGGCTGTGGGGGCATTCATCAACCTGAAAGGTATGACCAACCATTCAAAAAGGCCCTTCTTGGATTTGAAGGCAGTCTTCCACACATCAGAGGGCTTGATTGGTACCTGGTTATAACTGGACTTCAAGTCAATCTTGATAAAATATTTTTCACCCTTGAGTTGATCCAATAGGTCATCAATCCGTAGAATCAGATACCTATTCTGGACAGTGATCTCATTGAACGCCCGATAGTCAATACAAAGTCTTCAGGTCCCATCCTTCTTATGTACCAACATGATCAGGCTCCCATGGGGTGATGAAATTGGCCTAATGTTCCATTTCTACAATAGATCTAGAACTTTCCTCTTAATCTCATCGTTCTCCATAATAGAACGTTGATAGATCGACCCATTGGGTAGCAACGCGCCCCGGTCAGATCGATGGAGTGCTTGACCTGACAGTGTAGAGGTACCCCTGCGGGAGAGTTGAAAATGTCCCTGTACTCCTCCACAACCTTGTCCATCTGTTACTATTGTGCAGAGGACCCTATCTGGAGGTCGTGGCCACAATATTCTTCTGGCCCTGAGGGCGAATCATAAGGAAAACAAATTTCCCAGTTCGGGAGATGATCTTATTGCATTACTTACGAGTGATAAGAGAGATGGCGATAGGCGGTGCTACCTCTAGTATCTTGTAAAAATTATTTCCCAAAGTAATAATAATAATGTGAGGCTTAGATTCATACACAGCATGTCACTTCCACAAGTATGGTTGGCCTAGTAATACACCACAAACTTCGAGAGGAGCAACATCAGACATTACCACATCCATGAAGAGTTTAATGTTGTAGGGAAGGCGACAATGCTGGCTGACGCAGAGATCTCGTCCTTGGTGAAGCCACTCGATGGTGTATGTTTGCGTGTGTGTTGTGGTCGGTAGGACTAGCCGCTTCACAACCTCTACTAAAATGAGGTTCTTTTGGATCCTGTTGTCGACAATGAACTGCAGTGGAGAACCCTTCACCCACAATTGTGAGTGGAAGAGGCACACCCCCTCCTCTAGATTTTCGGACTCATCCTTTTGGATCTTAGTGGTGGAAATGGTGGCTATTATAGGTCAATTTGGGCATCATACCCCAAGACCTGGTCAAACTGGACATCATCCCCAGGACCAATGAATTAGGGTCTATCATCCCCTTATATTTTAGTTTCTATATGCCCTAAGTGAAGAATATTTCATTCATGGCTTCTATTATGAGATTTCCAAGGTTTTAAGTATATGTTATATGAAATATTGACACACCAATGCTCATATGAAAGGGACTGACTACGTTGCAGTTCCAAATCCTCCATGCAAGGGTGCACTGCAGTGCTCTTCCCGACACTCAAGGGTGCATTGGCTTATCATTGTTCCGGGAATCTCCACTTGGTCAGTGCCTTCTAGAAGAGTCCATATGTGTCAAACTTTGAATCCAAGTGTCCATCTAACACCTCTGAAATTGGAAACATGTCTTTCCTATTATTAGAAAGTCATTCATTGAGAAACTACCATCAATTTCCCTATAAATTGGGCAGTCATCCTAGTGCTAAGGAGGAAGAATTTTGTGCAAAGTTATGTTTTTGGATTCTCATTTGATAAGAGAGTGAATGTACTGATATGTTTCTGAGATGATGTTGGAAGTGATGAGGCTGGAATGAAGCTGGAGCAAGTTGACAACAAATCGATCCATTGGTTGTAATCTTCTCCTTCTACTCTTTAATAAAGATTGCTGTTCATTTTCCCATACATATGTCTCTATTTCTTGTGCAATGTATTATTTAATGATGTATGTATTTAAGATCTAATTGGTTTGATTTGAGTAATATAAGTAGATATTTGTATATTGTATGTTGTTTGTTGTTCTCTGTTTGTGTTTGCAGGAATCGATCTAGCGATTTGAGTTGGACTAAGAGCGACGACAATAGCGATAGAAGGAGAAGGAGAAGTGAATTAATCACAAGTAGGCTCCTTTCCCATTCTGTATATCTATTTGTTTTAGAGAAAATAATAGGTATTCTTCCCTCTGTTGTTCTAAGTGATAAACACCACGCTTAGGGAAATTGGTTTATCCATAGATCACAATTCTGTATAAAAAATTGGCGACCATACTGGGGAGTATCATATCATTATTGGTATTTTTGCCTATGTTTATCCTCATCAGTAGCATCTACTTTTTGTTATCAGTCATTTGAATGAACAAATTGCATTAGAAGTGTGTCAAGCTACTTGATTTTTCAATCTTAGCTGCGCCCAACGCATTGTTGGTCAAGACACAGTGCATTATCTCCCATTCAGGGGTGCTCTACAACGCACTGTCTCCCCTTAGAGACTGTGTTTCCCCCTCAGCCAACCAAATTCCATCAAAATTTATCTTTTCTTTCAATTTCAGCCACTTGTTTTCTGTATTCCCAGATGTCTAATACCTCTAAGAGACCAGTAAACTTTCCTGCTCTTCCTCCTTTGAAAAGTAATTTGTTTAATGTTTCATTAGTGTTTTTCTTTATCATTGGAAAATCAAATTCAAAGTATTTCATTTATGCATTAGATCAATTTTTTTTTCGAAAAAGAAATTGTTGTTTGATTCCTCATTTCCTGTAGGAAAATTGTAGTTCCATTATTCATTTTCCTAAGAGAAATTGTTGTTTCATTCCTCGTTTCTCATAAGAAAACACTTGTTTGATTGATTTATGCATACAGTTTCATTTATTTCATTCACATTAAAGGGACCTGAAAATAAAAACATGCACGTGCATATAGTGAATTGTGTGTGTTGCATAGGAATAAGTTAGGAAATCTACATTAGTTTGTGCTCTTTGTTGTTTGCTCAAAAACTGATTGCTCTTTCCCCTTAGTAGCTAGGATTTTCATTGAAAAAGATAAATTGAAAAGTTTGCTTATCATTTAGTTTGCATTTTTAGGAATTTCCATTACATCACGCAGTGAACCTCAAAGAAAAACTTTTAAACAAGATCAACCTAAAATTTACATCAATCAACCTAAGAAAGCATTGGAACATTAACAATAACATTTAGAAGGTCTAGGCTAGAGACATGTTCCAGTGTCTTTAAAAATAGTAGTTGTCGTTAAATTGTCTGTGATACATTTCGAGTGTGATACCTCACTCCACATAAGTAATTATATTAGAGCTCGTCCACGTACCTTCAGGTATATAGGGTGGTATTCTAGTATGAAAAGTATAAGGGGGTGCTCTCACTGTGCGGTTTTACATTAGACAACGCTCATATGGACTTGGGCCTCCATGTACCTTTGGGTATATTTGGGAGGACAAATTTAAGTTGCTATCCATCCATACTTAACCGAGTCAGCCACCTTGTAACTTGTGATACACCGAACACAACATTTAGGGAGATTGCCTGCCCGTACTTCTTGGTTCACCATTAGGTATTTTGAAATTCACAATTACTTGGTAAACCTTTTACCTAGAATTACCCTTTTATTTTGTTTATTTGTTTTTTTCATAAAATTAATCAGTCATCGTGGAAGAATAACATCCCTTTCCTCATCGTTCTCGTAGAATAAAACTTAAACCACCTTTACCACTGGAAGCCATTTCTGTTCGGCGAAGGCGACATCGTTCTACCGAAACCAGTAATATCAATACCTCTGGTGTGACATCATCCTCAAATATACTAAATTCATCTCGAGTTGTTTCTACAAATCCTAGTTCATCCACTATTGTCGAGACAGAGTCCTCACAACTACCTGTGGTCACGATCCATCCAATCAGTGAGACCATACCTCTCGAACCCAACGTTGTTCAACTAGAAGTTGATCCAGATCCTGTCATTCTTTTACGAGAACATCTAGATCCCGAAGACAAACAACCAGAAGTTGTTCCTGTATCGGTCTCTCCACAATCGATTGTAGCCATTGAGTCTCCCATATCGCATAGTCAACCACTTGAAATATATCTCGGCCCTGACGGTGAAATCCTTCCACTTGGTTTGATTTCAATTGAAGAAATACCACAAGACGAAATACCTTCAACTCCAACTAATTTTGGGGAGGATATTTATCTTGACGAGCCTCTTCCTCAATCACCTCACACTACTTTCTTTGATCTTGTGTCAATTCCAGTTCCCGTAGATCCTATAGGGTATACATTGGGTCGTATGAACATGGCCGAGTCAACATCTCTAGCTGTACCATCTATTATAGTTGCAACAACATCCACTGTTGCTACCCCGTCGAAGTTTACCACATCACCAGAGTCACATCTATATGGTGGCCCTTCTGTCCCACTTGGTTACCAATCTTTATCTGGAACCTTCTCTGGTGCATCCTCAAAACCATGGACTTCACCCATGTCATCATCTGGTATTCTATATGGTACATCTCTAATGAGTACTAGACGACTTTATCCTTTATATACATCTTCAGTGCAATATCAAGCTCATCCATCTGGGTATATTCCATCAAGTACAATCTCAACTGGACTCCCGATATTTAGAGAAAAATATATTCCATCTTATTATACTCCTCATGCTGGGAGGCAACCTATGATCACACATTTTGACAGTACTCCATCCCTTTATGGTCATCCTAATGTTGAAATTACTGTTTTTCAGTGGCAACCTATTCTTCCCTTTCAAACACAAAAAGTTGTGCATTCATATCAACCGATTCAACCTGTTGCACCCACATCTACTCCACTTGTTAATACATCTTTACCCCTATTACAGGCTCAAAGTTTTTTACCTCAACCGTCTTAGGCGGGTCCTTCACCCCAATACCCTCAAGTATTGGGCCCTCAGACTCCAACTCCTTCGGCTGGTTTACAACAACCACCTGTATCCAGAATTATTTATTCACAAGCTGGATTACCCTATTATGGGATGTCACAGGCACAACTAGGTCTTACCTATTCACAACTGGGTCCAAGCTATTCTAGTTTGGGCTATAATATTAGTGGGTAGATACCTTGGTAGCCACAAGCGCAAATGCCACAACATCCATTCCAACAACAAGAAGCTTACCCATGTTTTGGTCAACAAAATCCTCAAGCGTTTTCTTATCAAAAAAACCTTTATCTGGGATACCAACAACAAATTCCTTATGCTAGTGCTCAAAGGCCTGTTGCCCAAGCAATTCCATCATACCTTGGTTATGCTCAACCTGACTTAAATCGACAGTTTCCCTTTGTTGCAACTTTAGAATTACCTGATTTATACCGACTTACCAATGATCGAATCAACTATGCTCTTTGGTGGTCGGTGATACCACATAAATTACCCTCGGATATTCCTAAGTTCAATGGAAACCCTGGAGAAGACCCTTCAATGCATGTTATGATTTATCATTTGTGGTGTTCATCTAACTCCTTAAATGATGACTCCGTTCGACTGCGTCTTTTCCAGCGTACGCTCACTGGTCCGGCTGCGAAGTGGTACATTGAGTTACCACGAGATTCATTTGATAATTTCATTGCCTTAGCTACTATGGCAACTCCACTAGGGATCAAACCCATAATCTCTGGTTTCTAACCCACTTCCAGTTACCGATACGATATGAAACTGGAAAAGAACTCCTGACTAATTTTAAACAGACTAATGCTACTCACATTTCTGATCATATTCATGAGTGGCGTCGTCGTCGTAGAATGGTCAAAACATTTTTTCCTGATTAGCTCCTTGCTGAGTGGTTCATTAAGTCCTTGCGGCCATTTATCACCGAGGATGTAGCTAAGGGTGGCGTCGTCACTAAAGAGCAGGTCATTTCTCGTGCCCAGTACTTAGATTTGATTTATACTTAGTCTGGCATGTTCTATGAGAAAATTCTCAACGCGTCGCGATGTAATTTTACTATTGCTCCTCCATCTAAGTACTCTCATGCCGGTGACGGTATCATTGGTAATTAAAGCACACATCACTCTACTACATTTGATCCTGCACCTTCTTCCGAAATTCATGCTGTGTCATCTGACAAAGGAAAAAGTGACAAGCAACCCAGAAGTAAGAAAAAGGGGAAAGCGAAGAAAAATAAAAATTCAACCTTGCAGGAACGATCATCTGATCAAAAAACTGGAAATAATCATAAACCTCATTACCCTTGCATAATATGTAATGAGGAGGACTTTTTTCGAGACTGTGATCATCATCCCGAAGTCTCAAAATTTCTTAAGACTTCAAAAGCATCTGCTGTGTTAACAGATCCATTTTCGAATCCAGACACGAATATGGTTGCTACGGATCCAAATTTTAGTTCCCAAGTGCTTATGCTATCTATCACAAAGCCAAAAACTGATGTTTTGGTGTCAACGCGAAATAAATATTACGGTAGTTAGGCTATTGATCAACCTACTACCTCGACCACAAATCCATCTACGGAATCTATTCTGCCAACTGCTATTCATGAGTTAACAATAAAGCCATTGAAGGGAGTCATCCATAAATCGAAATTCAATCCTCGAGCCCGAGCTGCTAAAAATTATAATATAGTTGAATATTTGGCTCAATCCCCTTTAGCTATGTCGATGCTTGAGGTACTTCAAAATTGTCCCTCCCAGAAATAGGCTTTGTTGTCGGCAATTGGTGGAATCGATCTGACATATTCCAATCTTGTAGTCTTTAATCATACGGGATATGTGTCACAATTACCAACAGAATTGGCATTATCCATCTAAGTAAATGTTCTCAATCACCTCGTTCATACTATTATTGATGAGGGAGCATCTACCTGCATTATGTCTCTAAACTACTGGAAGTCACTTGGCTCGCCTTGCCTATCTCAATCGCCTACGACGTTGAAATCTTTTGACGTTCATACATATAAGCCTTGCGGTATCATCAATAACTTGCATGTCCAACTAGGGGAAAAAATTGTAACTGTTGAAGTTGAGTCGTTGACGGACCCCTTGACTACAACCATTTATTCAGAAGCCCATGGGTTTACGTTATGACTGTGATCGTTTCTACTTATTTTAGAATGATATCCTTTCCTCATAAAGGTGTTATCATAGTCATCAAACAACTCTCCTTCTTTGCCTCCAGTTCCCAAGTATATGGAAGCGTTCTGTTAGTTCACGCACCCCAGCTAGCACTTCAAAACATTGGTGTAGGACTCTTAAAGGACTCTTCCCTAGTGGGAACCCTTGCATTATCGTCGCCTATGACGTCCACAGAAATTGCAAGCATGGATAGCAGCTACATGATATCTTCCACTCCATCTGTCTTAAGGAACATTACAGATGATTCTGAAGTTGATGCGTTGGATGAATTTCTGCCACCTAGCCCAATTGAGCTGGCATAACAATCAATCTACATGGCTTGGGCTAATAATCTAAAATCATCGTTTCCGATCTTTTGGGTCGATCGTTCATTAGATTTTTGCACTCCATCTGATCCTTTTTCATCTACTTTCTTCACTAATGAGAGCATTGTGGAATCCATGATGCCAGAAGGAGAGCTATGGGAAGATCATCATCATCGTTCCCATATCCAGGATTATGAAGAAGATAATCTTATTGAACTATATCACCCATCGATCAAAACTTTATTTTCGAATTCTTTTCCCATTACTATAATCGAATCTGAGCGAAACTTATCAAATATGAAGAAACCATTTCTATCGATATTTCGACCAAACCCGACGTTGTAGAAAACATTCATGTCGGTGTGTCTTGTTCTCCATTAGAAATCGAAAATTATTTCTCTCTCTTTCGTGAATTCCAAGATATATTTGCTTGGTCTTATGAGGAAATGCCATGCATAGATACTATTATCATTGAACACACAATTAAAATGTACCCTGATGTCATACCGGTATGTCAACGCCTTCATCATGTTCATTTGAAGAAGGCTGCTGCCATTAAGGCAAAAGTTGAATTTTTTTTGCGTGCTGATTTCATTTACCCTGTTCCACTTACTGATTAGGTTTCCAATATTGTTTTTATTATGAATAAACAAGGGACAATCATATTGTGCGTCAATCTTTCTTTTCCAAAAGACAACTATCCTACTCCCTTTATTGACTAGATTATTGACGATTGTTCCGGATGTGAAATATTTTCGTTCATGGATGGATTCTCTGGTTACAATCAAATCAATATCCACCCAGAGGACCAATACAAGACAACATTCATCTGTCCCTGGGGCACATTCGTTTATTGTAAACTCCCATTTGGTTTAAAGAACATCGGGGCAACATTTTAGAGAGCAATTAATTATGCTTTCAATGACATCAAGCACATTTTTCAAACGTATCTAGACGATTTAACCACGCATTCACGAAACCAGAATGATCACCCGATGCTTTTGAGAGCTATCTTTCTACGCTGCCGACACTACAAAATATGTCTCAATCCACATAAATGTGTGTTTTGTGTTGGTTCTGGTCGTTTTCTAGGATTCGTCGTCTCAAAAGAAGGAGTTCAAATTGACCCATTGAAGGTCTCGACCATTCTTGATTTTCTTGCGCCATCAAATTTGCTTCAGTTACAGAAATTTCATGGAAAGGCTAACTTCCTAAGGAGGTTCATACCCAACTACGCTGAAATGGCTAAAGGATTTACTCGCTTGGAAAAGGGGATTCCCTTCCATTGAGATATTTTGCACAAGCTTATTTTG
Organism: Pinus albicaulis; assembly: GCA_034641835.2. Taxonomy (NCBI): domain Eukaryota; kingdom Viridiplantae; phylum Streptophyta; class Pinopsida; order Pinales; family Pinaceae; genus Pinus; species Pinus albicaulis. The sequence continues at coordinate 948,427,658 of CM076581.1, forward strand.
ATGCTGTCAAGGATACACTTGTGCGGGCGTCATTAATGTATCCCCCCAATTATCAAAGTGATTATTTCTTATATATCGTTGCAGATGATACGATCATTTCTATGGTATTGGTCAAAGAAGAAGATGGGATAAAACATCCAATATATTATTTGATTCATAATCTCAATGATACAGAAATGAAGTATTCATACGTCGAAAAGCTTACCTTGGCGGCTGTTCAAGATGTCCAAATATTTCACCATTATATCCTGTTCCGGAAGACCATTGTCATTTCGGATTGCAACCCCATGACATATATCCTGTCACGTCAATTGCTGGGGGGAAAATATTAAAAATGGATCGTCATTTTACATGAATTTGATTTGGAATTCATCAAATACAAGTGAAAGAAGTCTTTAGTTCTGAGCTTCTCTGCAACCTTCCCTTTGATAGTACTGCTACTATATCGGAACCATCAATTCTTGATGAGTCTCTATTTCTGATCGGATCATTTGATCCTTGGTATGGGGATTTTATCATTTATCTCTGAACTCAAAATTTTCGGCCCGATACCTCTTGCTCTCAACAACGACGTATTCGATACCAAGCTAAAGATTATCTGATCGTCGGCGATACACTTTATCATTGTGGTGTCGATACAATTTTAAGGAGGTGCCTGACTCATGAGGAGGCCAAAAAGGTTTTAAATGATTGTCATGCTAGGGCTTGTGGTGGAAACTTATCTGGATACGCTACCACGCATAAGATACTCCGCACCAGTTACTTTTGGCACCATATTTCGCAACTGCATCCTTGCGGTCAGAAGTTGTCATGCGTGCGAGATATTTGATCGTAAAATCCGCAAACCACCAGCACTGATGGATCATGTTATCGCTGTGGGACCATTTGCAAAATGGAGCACTGACTTCATGAACTAAAACCCTCATTCATCCGGGGGGCATGGTTATATTATTGTTGCAGTAGACTAATTTAGCAAGTGGGCCGAAGCGATGCCTACATTCAATAACATAGGTGAAACAACTGCATTATTATTTTTCAATCATGTCATCTCATGGTTTGGTGTTCCACAGGCTATAGTCACAGATCATGGTAAGCATTTTCGTAATCACATGATGAATGAATTGACTGCCAAATTAGGACTGTCACATGGTATTTCTACTCCTTATTATCCAAAATACAATGGACAAGTTGAGGCTATTAACAAGATTCTTAAATGAGTGCTTCAACGAATGATAGGAGTTCATAAACGAAATTGGAATTTGATCATGTACTCGTCTTTGTGGGCATACCGAATGTCTGTGAGAAACACAACTGGATTTACCCCCTTTCAATTGGTGTATGGTATGGAAGTTATCTTGCCTATACAATGTGAAATACCATCGTTAAAACTCGCCATTGACCTGTTACCTGACAGCTATACTGAAGAAGCGCCTCTTTTTAACATCATCCATCTTGATGAAACACCTCGCAAAGCGGAATTGGCCAACGAGGCACATAAGAGATGAATTAAGGCACAATATGACCAACATGTCCAACTTCACATCTTCTTAGAGGGTGACCTGGTCTTACTTTATGATCAGGAAGCTGATGTAATAGGTACATAAAAATTTGAGCCGTTATGGCATGGCCCCTATATTATCAAAAGTGTTCTTGCTAAGGGCGCCTACGAGTTGGTAAATTATGATAGAATTCCCTTAGCGCAACCTTGAAATGGGTTGTATCTCAAACGTTACTATGCTTAAACATGAGCGTAGTAAACTGTTGTATTATATTGTATATATGCTTTTGATTTACATTTACTGTCTTAGTTTGTTTTTCTAGAGTTTTCTTGAAGTTAGTAATCCACTTTACATTTCATCGCAGATGTTTGAATCTTTGGAACTATTCGTTGGGTATGCTAATGGTGCTAGTCATAGTATGCAAAATCTTTCCTTTGCAGCATGGGCCATTTTCGCTCCGAGCGGCGAGTTAGTGAGTTTTCAAGGGATTTGTATCGGTCGATCTAAAAACAATATCGCTGATTATAGCGCATTGATCAAAATTCTCTTTGATTCCATTTCATTTGGTATTAACCGCATCATCATTAGGTTAGACTCACAACTTGTTGTACTACAACTTACTAGCGTTTATACTGTTCGAAATCCAACACTGCATCATGTGTTCCTAAGAGTTCGACTTTTGGAAAGACATTTTGATTTCATTCAATATCAACACATTTCCATAAAATTGAACACATTAACTGATTCATTAATGAATTATGTTTTAAACAGACATTTTCAACACATGTAAAGACCTATTTTCAATTCACATCACATAATTGAATAGGACTGCGCAATAAACATAGGAAATCACTGAAAACAAATATATAGATAGTTATATGTTTTTACAAAATTTGTGCCCTAGACACATTGGTCATCTGACCTCAAAATGTATGCAAAATGTCAAAGTAAACTAGTGATGCTCGTGATAACAAGCAACTGATCTAGCTATCCTACGCAATAACCACATCCAACGATTAGGAATGCTAATAGTGTGGCGCTACAGTCTAATGGGTAACTCTTCGATCCGGAAATCCAAAATCCTAAGAGTCAATCCTTCTACGTTATTCTGTAGCTTAGCAAGAGTCTCAGTTATATCTAAATCCCGAAGGAATTCTCTCCCGATAGCCCTCTCTGCTGGCTCATCTTCTCCCTGCTCTAGCTGACCCACTGGTCAAATTCGACCCACATATGCATACATAAAAACTTTAGTTTAGTCTTGGGAAACATAAAAATACAAAAACATGTATAAAACTTATAAAAAATAAAAAAACATGGTCAAAACATTCTTACCAATTGCACCCCATTGAGCATCGTCTGGTAGAATCAAGTCTGGGTCTCCTCGGAAGTCTACCTTTGCATATGCATAATCATCAATGGTAATCATTTGTCATATAAACCAGGCGAAGAATGCAGTAGAGAATATGATGGTCGATTGACCAACATGTCTAGATATCAATTCTACCCATCTCTGCATCCGTGGATCTCTAGGGCCAAATATAGATATCAATTCTACCCATCTCTACATCCGTGGATCTCTAGGGCCAAATATACCCAGTGTAACATGCTGGGGCTGCACCAATGGAATCCGCTCTAAGGGGAAGGAAATCAGGATCGAGCCATAGTTGAAATTATTCTTCCTTCCTCCCTTTGCTTTGGTCAGTTGTTATTTCATTTGAAAGAGGACATCTTCAGCCAAGTTAAATATTGTTGGTTCTAAACACTCCAATGCACACTGCATGTATGATTTGTTTGCCACATGTAGTGTAGAAGAATCGGCAAGCTTTGCGATAGTGAATAGGATGGTCCTCAAAGGAAAATCACGTACATTACGAATGTTTATTTTCCCATCTTTACTTGGTTCATTCCTAGTATGGAAGTGCTATAGTATGTAATCTCTCACTGTCTCTCCTCCAAGAGCAGATTCTGAAAGAGAAATGGGAGAACCTCACCTCGATAATCCTGTAAGAAAATAAATGTCCTCCACTAATATTGGGACCACTTTATCCCCAATGTGAAAAGCCTGTAGTACCAGATCCCATGAACGAACAAGGAACTTCAATAGTTCTATTTGCTACCTCATACTCGACAATCTGAAGTACTTCAACAACCCACAATCTCTGAGGGCTCTTACTGTACCAGGATCGTTTAGGACAATCATGTTCTGTTCTTCATGTTCTCTTTCCCTCCATGTAATTGTCATTTTTATCTAATGAAAACCTGAAACAAAATAATAAGCTTCATTAGGATCCATTTCATGCAAAAAACTAGGGAAAATTTGGGCACATAGCAAAAAAAAAAATGTAAATTGTGCCCTACGCACCCCAGGTCAAGGGATAGAGCATTGCAGTGCGTCTGGCCTACAATTTCAGTGCACTGCAACTCACCTTTCGACATTCAAGGGTGTGTTACCCTCTAAGCGTAGTAGATTTACCCTAAGGGGCTCAAAACCCTAAAAATTCATCATGAAATGCAATGAAAATGATACTAAAAGAAAGAGAAGGTTCATAGCTCCAACTTGGATCGAACAACGAGAGAAATCGTCCACATAATCTGTCGCAATCAACTGCTGAAGTTCTGGGGAAAAAACTAGTTCATAGCTCCTAATTTTCAAATGGTAACTTTGGAATGGTAAAAATTCTTTTAATTAGTCAATTTGATTACTTTGAATCATATTTAATGCGATGACTATGGTTTTTCTTCATTCTTGTTATGAAACAAGTATTTTTTATCCGTTTGATGGTGTTCTGAACAAGTTTTACAACTGATACAACAGATTAGTCGTGCACACATATTTAAGAATGATTTGACCACAAAGCATACTTTTATCCTTATTTTTCGAGCTTTGATAAAAATGAAAAAGGACTTGAAGCGCAATTTTATCTCTTTTTCAAGCTTCGATAAAAACGAAAAAGGAACCCCTCGAGCCTTCTTTCAACTCTTTTCAGACTCTGATAATGTGAAAATATTGTCGAGCACTTGTCTTTTCGAGCTTGTAAAAGTAAATGAAACGACATCTACTCAGTATAAGTTTAACCCTTTTTCTGGACCGCGATAGATTATTTACGAAAAAGGAAAACCTTAGTCGAACATGGCTAAGAGGTTTTCTCAGGTATCATTTTACACTTTTTCCAACCTAAGTGACAAATTTACGAAAAACGACTCATGGAGTTTTCTTTTGTCCTCCTTTTAAAACTCTCTAAATATGAAAAAGGACTGGGTTGTCAGTGTCGTTAAGTTCGTTAAAACATAAAATAGCAACGAACTTGTCGATCGTGTGTAATATTCCAAAATTGGAACAACACAACAAGCCTGTTGAAATAACACACTCCTGGGAGATTGATGCACAAAAATGAGTTTACAGCCCTTGGATCCCTTAGATCAATAGATTTGGAGTCTATATCCAAAAGTGGAGCAAAAACAAATCAAACTAGGTGTGGTAAACATATCTCCCACCACCTAGTCTAGCTGAAAAACACCCTACAAGAGGGGCTGCAGCTATGCACAACATACTACTAAAGAAATAATGCAGTCTTGGAAAGCATGGGCAGGAGGCCATCAAATATGATCAAATTATGAGTATACAACAGCAAATCAGAATTACAATGATGCTCTTACATTATACAGTAGAATACAGGAGACAATATAGCAATAAATCTTCAGAAAAGAAGGCTGCAACACATATATAAACTGCAAAATGGCTTAACAACGTTATTTTAAGGAGATGCAGCAGCTGAATGTTATGACTCAGATCTAGAAAAGATCTGTGGACAAAACATCAGATCCATTTCAGATCTGTAAACTAGAAAGACTTATTTACAAGATCCCCTTGGGGTTTTGACCAAATCATTCATTACAAAGAGGAGATTTGAGTTTTAAGTTGCAGATTTGAAAAATGATTCAAAAATTTCTGAAGATGACTTTACATTAAAATAGATCAGATCTAAATAGAACATGGATCAACAAGCTAATCCATGGATCACTAAAGTGAAAGGAAAAGCCCAACACCAGAGATCTCTCATCAAAAATGGGGTCAAAACACCCTGCAAACCCTCCACTGAAAATAATGCAGTCCCTCAAGGAAAACTGCGCTGTAGCTTGAATAACAGAGATAGCCTGATGCCAAGATACAAATCTTAATCTCAAACAGTGGATGCACTCTTCCAGGAGGTTAAAAGACACACTCACTGAGAAGAGGCTCCAATACAAGCTAGATCTGAACAGATCTAGAGTTCCACTTGCTGCAGCCTATAAAAGCAAACAAATTTTCATTGGATCTATGTTGCAGTTGTAAGTAGAGCTTGGCCCAAAGCCCGATAGTGCATCAAATCAGAAAGACTCTAGAATCCTCAATGGAAGAGGTGAAATCTTTGCATATGAACTCCAAGTGCTAAGCAGCACAATTCTCCACTGAACAACAGAGAATAGTATTTTTCTACACAGAAAATATACTCAGAAATATAGACAATCAACAACCTTCTCTTGCTGCCTCCCCCTTCCTTTTATAAGATGAAAGCCTTTGCAAACCCTAAACCACGTTGATGAGTTAGCTCCTTTCACATGAGGGGCCTCCTTCTAAAACTACGCTGTCCCTTCATGAGCTACATTGAATCTAGACAGCGCTGTAGATTTGGTCAAGGTTGACCCAGTCTCATAGCTCAAACCCCTTTCAAACCTGCAAGTGATTTATTTACATGGCCCAAATTTATCCATATGTTCATATGGGCATTTATTTATTCATTATTTTTGGAGTTTTACATGTCCTCCTTTATTCAATTATTCATGCAACAGAAAATGAGATAAAATTTCATATTCCTCTTAGCTTAGGCTAAGTAGGAACATTATAGTCCTCCCCTCCAAAATGTTGCTTGTCCTCAAGCAAATGATAGGGTGAGAGCTGTAGTAATTCCCCTCCTCCATTGGTGACATCATCAATGATCAAGTCCTCATCATAAGCCAAGTTCTCATCAAGCCAATACATCAAGAATTTTTCCTCCAAGGTCAACATAAGATGTGCATAGTCCATCCCACCAGGAGTGAAAAATTCAACATAAATAAACATGGCTGAAGAAATGCTCCATCTAAAACATGTAGCATGAGGTACAGGGAGGAGTTCCAATCCATGTGGTACATACAAACTGCCCATCCTCCCTCCATAAAATCCCATAAATAGTACAACTATATCATCCAAGTATGGAACCAAGACTACATATATGCAAACAAAAATCTGGGCTTGAGGAGGTGGGTCAAAATCACACATGTGATGCCAGCGTAGTGCATCTCCTGCTTGCATTAGATCAAGGTGTGGTAAGTGGCATTCCCACCACACATTTGCTGCATGAGTCACCTTAACATGGCTGAAGATATAAGATATGTTTGGTGCCTTTGAGAAACACCCATCATGAAAAGGAGTCTCCCTTTGCACAACAAGGGAGTGGCCAAGTTCAACATCTCTATTGGCCCACAAAAAGCTATGAGATCCACATGATATCTCACTCCCTCTAGGAGTCATATCCTGCAAAAACATGGTAAAAGAATATGATAAATCAAAAGATAAAGCTTGCTCTACATGATCAGATCCTCTACCATCAAAGTTTTTCATACACATGGAGTTGTGCATGGACATTCCCTCTCTCTCAAATGAAGGAAGAAATGGCTGAAATGACTCTTGCATAGAGTCCATTGGCTGTCCCAACTCCACATAGCTCATGCACTCTTGAAAGTTTTGATGTAGTTCCTCTTTCAAGCCCTCCCAATGAAAGCTCCTCATGATCAGGATATAGATCTTCATTGAATGCATATGGCCGAGAAATAATTCTTTGTAAGCCCCTTGTAGTATCTTTTGCTTGAGCTTGGAAGCTCTAGCTAGGAAGACCCTACCATGATGATAGATGACTCCCCCTTGGACTAAGTATCCCTCTTCTTGTTGCATGTCATATAGCATCATCCCTATGTGAAGATCTTTGGAATACTCTACAAGCAATTGAGATTTCCAATACAGATCCACACTGTTCAACAATGACAACGCTGATGATACATCCATGGGAGTGCCTGTCATGTTGTTGATCTCCTCTTTGACATTTCTCATGCCAAAGTTGTGTGTTGGAAGGTTGATCCTCCCATTCTTCTCCTCCCATAGCGCAAATCCAGAAAAGAGAGAGGGTGATAGTGGTGCACGGAGAAGATCCCCCTCATTCTTGAGCTGTCCCAAGCCCTCCAGCGCTGTAACTTGGTCTCTCATTGCTCCAATCCCTCTCGGATCTAGATTTGGAGCAGCACTTTATGAGGCCTCCCCCACAAGATCTGAATTTTGTGGCATCCCAGGTGGGTTGCCACTAGATAGGAATGTCCCCTACAGAATTCTCATGAATATAAGAGAAGGGACTATGAGATCCTTGCTTCCACTACGCAAATCCATCTATGTTGTTTGTGTGGAAGTAATAGGTCAGGGATAAGTGTGCATGCCTTGAATCAATTGGGGTTTACCACTCTTCAAGTCCACCCACTCCATCTGCAAAGCTTTCCAATCAGTGGTGACCTTCCCCAATGTAATCAACCATTGGACACCTAGAATGATATTGGTGTCTGGTATGTCAACCACAAAAAAGTGATCCACCAGAGTGTAGGATCCCATATTGACTGAGAGTGAGGGGACATATTGCATGCATTGCATGGTCCTATCTCCTGGGACCAAGACAGAGAATCCCTCAAAATTATCAGTGGGGATTGCTCTTCTTTGCATAAGATGAGCATCAATAAAGTTGTGGATTTCCCCACTCTTAATCAGTACATATACCGTCTGATTCATGATTGAAACTTGTACTCTTAAGGTCAAGTACTTAGGCACTCCTCTCAAAGATGCAAGAGTCCCACCTATTGGAGCAAAGGCTCCATCCCCATCTCCAGGTGGTGTTGGTTCTCTCTCCAAAATATCAGCGCTGTGACCCCTCCTTGGTTCATCATCTTCATCTTCCTCCTGAAAACCTGAGAAGACTTCTATGTAGTGTGCTTTCCTAGCAACACATCTGTGTCCAGATGCCCATGACTCTTGGAAAGTGAAACACAGTATCTTCTTCCTCAACTCCCTCCTGAGTTCAATATCAAGAGGCTTCTTGAATGAGCTCTCCTCGGAAGGAGTAGCTTTTTCTTCCTTCCCTTTAGAAAGGTGAGGGGCCTTGCTTTGGAAAGTTGCCTTTGCTTTTGGCAAGGCATCTTGAAGGTCTCTAACCCTCTCAATGGAATCATGCAAAGTGATGGGCTTGGTAGATTTAACCAACCCATGCAAAGGTTCCTCCAAGCCATCGATGAACATGTACACCCTCCTTGTTGCAGAGAGATTAGGAACCATGACAGATAATCTCAGAAAATCAGAGATATAAGTTTCTGCATTTCCTGTGTGCTTTAGCTTTGCAAAGCTTATGAAGGGTGCCTCTGGATCCTTCCCGTCAAACCTCTCCACCAGTCTTCTAGTAAATTCGGAATAGGTAGTCACATTGGTATGTCCCAATGTAGAAAACCCTTGGAACCACCAATTGTGTGCTTCACCTTCAAAGTGCAGCGCTGCAATCTTGATGGCTTCAGTATCAGGGACTTTGTTCAACTAAAAGTAAATGTCCTGCTTTTCCACCCATGCCTTGGCAGAACTGGTGGATGATCCATCAAACTTGGGCAAAAATAATCTGCCCATAGAGTGATGTCTATCATGATTAGGGAAGTACCCACCATCTCTATACTGATGCCTTGGCCTCCTTTTGTCCTTGAGGTGACAAAAATCTTGGAAAATCAACTGGTCCTTGAATCTCTGATTCTGAGAATCATATTCCACAAAGTAGTCTTCAAGGGATGCTTGCTCTGGTGGTCCTTCATTCTCCACAACCAAGAAGGTAGGCATGGTGGAGCGTTGTGGAGCTTGTGGCTGGTTCACTGGCTGACCGGTCCAATGATGAGATATGCCAGAGCTTTCCCCAGGGTGAAATCTCCCAGGAGATTCCCTCACCCTGTCCATCCTCATCTCTTTGATCTCTCTAGCAAGATCTTGCATGGCCACCAAAAGAGTTATTGCAAACTCTTCTCCTTCTTTATCACTTGCAGTTTCAAGGGCTTTACCCTTGTCTTGATCATCAGTAGTGTAATAAAACTTCTTGTGACTTCTATTTTGATACCTCTTCTCCCTCTTAGTAAGAGGTTCATCTTCTTCTAAATGCAACATGGCTGTGGTTATCCAATGAAAGCATAGGCTGTGCCAAGAAAGGAGCTCCGATACCACTGTAATATTCCAAAATTGGAACAACACAGCAAGCCTGCTGAAATAACGCACTCCTGGGATATTGATGCACATAAATGAGTTTACAGCCCTTGGATCCCTTAGATCATTATATCTGGAGTCTAGATCCAAAAGGGGAGCAAAAACAAATCAAACTAGGTGTGGTAAACAGATCTCCCACCACCTAGTCTAGCTGAAAAACACCCTAAAAGAGGGGTTGCAGCTATGCACAAAAAACTGCTTCAGAAATAACATAGTACTGGAAAGCATGGGCAAGAGGCCATCAAATATGATCAAATTATGAGTATACAGCAGCAAATCAGAATTACAATGATGCTCTTACATTATACAATAGAATACAGGAGACAATAGAGCAAGAAATATTCAGAAAAGAAGGCTGCACCACATATATAAATTGCAAAATGGCTTAACAACGTTATTTTAAGGAGTTGCAGCAGCTAAATGTTACAACTCAGATCTAGAACAGATCTGTGGACAAAAAATCAGATCCATTTCAGATCTGTAAACTAGAAAGACTTATTTACAAGACCCCCTTGGGGTTTTGACCAAATCATGCATTACAAGGAGTAGATCTGAGTTTTAAGTTGCAGATCTACAAAATGATTTAGAAATTTCTGAAAATGACTTTACATTAAAATAGATCAGATCTAAATAGAGCATGGATCAGCAAGCTAATCCATGGATCACCAAAGTGAAAGGCAAAGCCTAACACCAGAGATGTCTCATCAAAATTGGGGTCAAAACACCCTGCAAACCCTCCATTGAAAATAACGCAGTCCCTCAAGGAAAACTATGCTGTAGCTTGAATAATAGAGATGGCCTGATGCCAAGATACAAATATGAAGCTCAAACAGTGGATGCACTCTTCCAGGAGGTTAAAAGACACACTCACTGAGAAGAGGCTCCAATACAAGCTAGATCTGAACAGATCTAGAGTTCCACTTGTTGTAGCCTACAAAAGCAAACAAACCCTCACTGTATCTGCATTATAGTTGGAAGTAGAGCTTGGCCCAAAGCCTGATAGTGCATCAAATCAGCAAGACTCCTCTAGAATCCTCAATGGAAGAGGTGAAATCCCTGTATAGGAACTCCAAGTGCTAAGCAGCACAATCCTCCACTGAACAACAGAGAATAGTATTTGTCTAAAAAGACAAGATACTTAGAAATATAGACAATCAAAAACCTTCTCTTGCTGCCTCCCCCTTCGTTTTATAAGATGAAAGCCTTTGCAAACCCTAAACCACCTTAATGAGTTAGCTCCATTCACATGAGGGGCCTCCTTCTAAAACTGCGCTGTCCCTTCATGAGGTACATTGAATCTAGACAACGCTGTAGATTTGGTGAAGGTTGACCCAGTCTCATAGCTCAAACCCCTTTCACACCTGTAAGTGATTTATTTACATGGCCCAGATTTATCCATATGTTCATATGGGCATTGATTTATTCATTCTTTTTGGAGTTTTACATGTCCTCCTTTATTCAATTATTCATGCAATATAAAATGAGACAAAATTGCATATTCCTCTTAGCTTAGGCTAAGTAGGAATATTACATCATGGCAAGATTCGAGGTTCATTTATCGCTAGACTCATTAAATTATTAAATAGCGATGGGTATTCCTGAAGGGTTGAATTATAGATGAAGCATATGTTACCCTCCTCAAGCTTGTTAAAAAATAAAGAGGTACTGGTCGACAAATGACTAGGGAAATTTTGGAAAAAAAAACAGAACACTTTATGGTAGCAGGTCGCTCTTGAACATGACACTTTCAATCCATCACTGTGACTTTTGGGTTGAGTAATATTCTTGATAGTTCATTCATACCTATGGTTCATCATACCTTCACTTCGATTTTGGGTCAATGCTGGCAACTCATCTCAGTGTCACTGATATGTTCAAGAGAAGACATTCAGTAAAATCCTCATCCTTCTGCAATACTCATAAACATTTATTTTCGTGATAGTCGTCTTTGAAAATTTCTATATCAAGTCACATTTTGTCTCTGAAATCAATAACTCGCATTTCGCGATAAAGTTGCTTCCTGTCGACATCAGTTCATCATCCAAGAAGTTTACTTAGAAACACCTTCCATTACCCTGAGTCTTGTTACATCGTCGAAAAGTTTCTCGCTTCCATACCTTTGACCGAAAGATTTTGTTTGGTGTTCGACATCAAATCATCTATTCACACCTTACAAATTGTACTGCAGTACCTTGAAAGCCATTAACATCAATGGTGGTTTTCTCGCGTATTTTAACAACTCACATCATTGGCTGGTAATCAAACGATGTCTTCCCATGTTCGACTTAAAATCATATATTCACATGGTTATACTTGTACTTGAACGATTGAGTGAACAAGATAAGAGGACCCCAGATCTAGTTTCATCCATCTGAACTATGATTTCAAGAATATTTTACACATCATCTGTACGATGGCTTTACATACAGATCGTCATCTGAACATGGACCTATATATGTAGGCATGTTTATATTGGGAAACAATTCAATGTATATGACTTTCTGAATTATGTACATGTTATTAGATAGTTTATGTGATGGGAATGGGAGTGCCTCCCTCAACAATTCGTGATCAAGATAAAAATATCAAGATGTAATGTATTGTAAGATTGATGCAGGTCACCGCCCGCTTCACTTCCTACTCATCACATCGTAAAGCATCTCATCCAAATACTATTATTATTTTGACTTCATGCTTTAGGGGGTAGTTTTTATAGGCCAATTTGGGCATCATCCCCCATTACCTGTTTGAAATGGACATCATCCCCAGGACCAATGAAATAGGTTCTATCATCCCCTTATATTTCAGTTGCTAGATGCCCTAAGTGAAGAACATTTAATTCATGGCTTCTATTGTGAGATTTACAAGGTTTGAAGTATATCTTACATAACCTACTGACTCACCAATGCTCATATGCCAGAGACTAACTATGTTGTAGTGCCAAATCCTCCATGCAAGGGTGCACTGCAGTGCACTTCCCGACACTGAAGGGTGCGTTGGTCACCGGGGAGCAGAATTCTCATTGTTCCAGGAATCTCCACATGGCCAACGCCTTCTAGAAGAGTCCATATGTCTCAAAATTTGAATCTAGGTGTCCATCTAACACCTCTGAACTTGGAAACATGTCTTTCCTATTATTAGAATGTCATTCATTGAGAAACTGCCGCCAGTTTCCTTATAAATTGAGCACTCATCCAAGTGCTAGGAAGGAATAATTTTGTGCAAAGTTATGCTGTTGGATTCTCATTTGATAAGAGAGTGAAAGTACTAATATGTTGTTGAGATGATGCTGAAGCTAGAGCAGGTTGACAACAAATCAATCCATTGGTTGTAATCTTCTCTTTCTACTCTTTAATAAATATTGTTTTTCATTTTCCCATACATATGTTTCTATTTCTTGTGCAATGTATTTTTGAATGATGTATGTATTTCAGATCTAATCGGTTTCATTTGAGTAATATAAGTAGATATAGGTATATTTTATGTTGTTTGATTTTTTGTGTTTGTGTTTGAAGGAATCGATCTAGCGATTTCAGTTGGATTGAGAGCGAAGACAACAACGACAGAAGGAGAAGGACAAGCGAAAGAATCACAAGTAGGATCCTTTCCCATTCTGTATATCTGCTTGTTTTAGAGAAAATAATAGTTATTCTACCCTCTGTTGTTCTAAGCGATAAACACCACACTTAGGGAATTTGGTTTATCCGTAGATCACAATTCCGTATAACAGTGGCACTAGGCCCTGCATCAATAATCAGCTTCCCTTTGTCATTCCCCTTATCAGGTTCTGACTTAGAATCGAAGCATGCATCTGATTTAGAAGCCTTCAGATCAGCCACCAATGAATTCTTGGCTCGATGCTCACTTATGTTGTGATGGAGCTCTTATGGAACTCACACCACTTTCTAGTGTCCTTCTTTGTCTTTGTGGTGTTTTTATTTTCTTGCATCTTCGATGGGTTTTCCTGGGTCGCCCCACCTTGGATTTCCCCTTTTTTGTTTTTGTTTTTGTTTGTTTTTTTTTTTGTTGGTTTGGGAGCGCCTTTCCCTTGCTTTGAATTCACAGATCCAAAGTCCCACTACTTTTGTTTACACTTTTGCTCAATCTTGACAACATATCGATAGGCGACACTGAGCGAGGAAATCTCCAAGAACTCCACTTTGTCCTGGATGTACTTATGCAAAAAACCGTGGTACTTGACTACCAAATGTCGTTCGAAATCCTTGATGCCTAGTTTCATGCGAAGGGTATGAAAACCATTTGTGAACTTTGACACGTCTTGGTCCCTTCCCTGTCGCAACGTGGTCCACTTTATGTATTTGTGTTCATCACTACTAACAAAGTAATACTGCTCCTTGATGGCGTCTAAGAAATAATTCCAAGTGGATGCACCTGAGAACAGTTGGGTTCCCCCTCGTCCTTTTTCTCACAGTAGGTTTCCCACCAGTCCTTGACGTGGGGGGCGACCTTCAAGAGTGAAAAAGTAATCTTTTCCCGGTTGGAAAAGTCATGAACTGAAAAATATCCTTCCAATAGATTTAACCATTTATCTATGAAATCCGCATCTATCTGGCCTTCAAATATGGGAATGTCAAAGTTAACTTGTACCTTAAAAGGTGTGGCGCCTCTAGAGTGGCTTCCAGATGAATATGTGTCACCTGTGGGTAGTCGTCGAAGGATTTGGGCAAAGTTATTCATCATCACGTTCCTCTATTTCTCGAGGGTATCCTCGAGTAATATTTTGAAAGGATCTCTTGCTCCCTTGTCTTTATTTTCTTCCACCATGGGAGGGTGTCAGGGTTTGCGAGGTTGATCTTGAAAAGGTTCAACCAAATTGACTCCTAACTCCTTATACCCTAACCTTGTTGGGGAAATGCAAACAAAATCTGAGAAAGAGCAGACCGCTGTGATACCAATAATCTGAAATTATGCAGGAATGTAATAGAATACATATATAAACATAGACACATAAGTGCAGCAGAAATAAAACTTCATTTAATTAATATCAAAGAACTAAAATATGCTTACATATAGAATGGAAATAAATTAGCTCCAATGATGGTAGCTCATCTCCGAGAAGAGACGTGGTGGCTACTGTTATGCAAGTAAATCCTCTCTACAGATAGAGACGATCCCTCTAGCCCTAGAGCGGGTCTAGTAACAAAGGGACAAGATAAAGTGTAGGTTCCTAATTAATTAATGAAAAGAACAAGGTAGATTGACCTACCTAGAGTCCAATGCTGTTGTCATGGCGGTCGGGGTGGCGGCCTCTTGATCTCTGTCTTGACAGGTCACGATCCTTCCGCAACGATGCTTGGATACCTGCAGGAAGATCAGGAAACAAGAGCAACATATGAAAAAATTATCTCATTCATAATTACTAACTAGTCAAGGAGGGTTAAGCATATTGCATCAAATAAAACACATTAACACAAGATGGGAACCAGACAATAGTCATGTATATGTATTAATAGAAGAAAGAGTTACAACCGGAGCCTTGACGTTGCAGCCTCCTTCAGCAGGGTTTAGTCGAAGCGCGTCTCGATGAATCGTCAAGGAATTTAGATGAGATGAAGACACAAGCCTAAGCTCTCTCAATAAGGGTCTCTTCAATTCCATCTTTTCTAGCAAAAGGTTCAGGAATCTCTTCAGCATTTCAACTATAATAGGTTCCGTTCAGCTATCTCATCAATGGAAGATGGCTATATTTATAGAGGGAAAGGAGGAGGTTGGGATCCCTACAATAGTGGAAGGGAGGCATTATCCCTTGGGAGGTTTCCCCAAAAGGTGGAAACAAGAGGCCAAAGGAGGGAGGCCATGGTTATTCAGTCGAACCACTCTAGATGACTCATCCACGAAGTTGTTATGATGGAAAATTCGCCTCTATTTTTAAAAAGAATTCCATAAACAGGTTGGTGTGGGTAGCTCACTGGGACAGAGTGCCAATGGGAGCGAGGCCCAATGTTAATTTCCCAATTAGCGCGAGGGCATAATGGTCTACTAGCGCCAAGGCAAAAACATGTGTTTCTGATGGTCTGTTTAGGAAATTGTCAACAGAAGGAATGTTTTCCTCATGGCAGGGGATGCAATGATGGTCTTTGCAAGGCATGACACATTATTTTTGTCACAAAAATGAGCCTCCAATGTGTGGGATGGGGATTTCAGGGACAGTGAAAAAATGTTGTGTAAGAGATGCCCCCTAAAGCATGAGGTCCAAGAGAGAGGAAGGGGTGAAATGATTTACGAGAACGCGTTTGAACCAAACACTGCCATCGAAAGACCTGCAATTAAAAATACAACTGATATCTATGATACATGAATATGTGGCATGGGCGCATCCATCCATAATAGAGGGCATATAAACTAAGATCCGAGGTATGGACGCAAACATCCAGCAGTAAGGATCAATAAATAGACTCAGGTATGGTATGGTCGCAACCATCCAATCAAAAGAGTCATGAAATAAGTCATGATAAAGTACAATATCCCACAGCCTGGATCTTATTAGACAAAACCCAGGGTCTTGCACTCCATCTCGATCCGAACAAGTACAAATTCAAGCATGTGAATATGTGAGTTGAAGTCGAACATGCAAGAAAATCACCTGATTACAAGCCAATGATGAAAGCTGTTAACAGGTGCGAGAGAAACCACCAATAATGACGATGGACCTCAAGGTACAACAGGTACAATACATAGAATGTGAACAATGATCTGGCATAAAACACCCATAGAAACACTCGATCGAAGGCCAATGATGTGGACCTATTGTTGAATGCGAAGAACTTGCCATTGAGGCATGCAAGCTCCAAGGTACCGGAAGGGAGTCTCTAGACCAAATTCTTGGATAATGAGCTGAAGTCGAAAGGAAGTGACCCGGTCGAAGGAGGGCCATAAAGTTTCCCACTTCATCGACACGAGGCAGAGCAACATAATGATAATGAATATGGACCAACAGAGAATTAAAGGGAGGTTGAAAACTGCAGAGGCAAAACTTCTCTTGAACATATCAGCGACACAACTCTGGATTTGGTAGTATTTGACATTAAAGGATCCAAGGTCATGATGACATGGAAAAGAGTAGATGAGAGGTCAAAACAGAGTACCCAAACCCATGGAGGCAAAAAATGATGAAATGAGATGTCCCCAACCTGGCACGAATATAGACGAGTGTCATGTTCAAGAGCGACATACTGGCAACACAACTAAAGACTAGTTCCATTTTCCCCCACCATTTATGGCGAGTACCCCAATTATTTTTTTAAAACAAGCTTGAAGGGGATAACATATGCTTGCAATGTAAGTTTGTCCTTCAGACAAATCCAACCTAGTACATTTTACAAGCCCTAGGAAGGAGGAACTCGAGCAACGTCATGGTGACGATTTCCAATGTCATCAGGGTTTAACGAGTTTGACAAAGGGAGAACTCGACATCTTTTCATGTTTAGAGAGTTTGAAAAGAAGCGAAAAAGAAAACTCCAACATGTCCCTTTTCTTAAATAGTCTCTCAGATATGAAAAGGTAGAAAACAATATCTGAAAGAACCTCTTAGTCGCGATAGGCTAAGGTATTCATTTTTCGTAAATAATCTATCCCAGCCCGAAAAAGGGGTAAACATATACTGGGTAGATATCGTTTCACAACCATTTAACGAGTTCAAAACAACAAAAGTATCGACAATATTTTTAGTTTTAGAGAGTTATAAAAGAGCTGAGAGATGGCTCCAGTGGTGAATTTTTCGTGTTTTTACCAAGTCCGAAAAAGTATAAAATACAACTCGTTACTTCATCACTATCTCATTAAAAACCTGTCACTGCACAAGAGACACACGTAAAACCCATTTGTCGAAACAAAATAATGAAATAATCAAAAAATGTGTCTTAAAACCTAATTATGGCTTTGAAAACTTATAAAATGCCAAAAATGGTAAAACACAATTACTTTTCACTTTTACCTCTTGTGGAGCAATAGTTACCCATTTTATACTGCAATTTTGCGGTGACGATAGCGGGAAATATGACAGACCAATCTCGAATCTATCAGTTCCAGGTAAGAGATGACATCCTTCCCTAAATTTTGAGTCCTCTTTCATTACCTGCAACCTTCAATTTTTATTTTTGAGGGGGAAATTGTGAAAACTAGGGCACGACGATTGGCGCAAGTTTCGGGCACAGACTCGTGCCAATCGCCCAATTTTCTGAACTGGGGCGCGCCCATTGGCGTGACTGTTTCTAAAATAGCCGTGCCAACCACGCAACTCTTTTTAAACTCAAAATGCAAGATTATAGGCCCAAATTACACAGATCTTAGCTTTTAATTTGGCTAATAGTGTCCATATGAACATGTTTGCAGGTGTAAAGTGGCAAAATGGTGATCGAGTGGAAAGAAAGGGAACACAGTGAAGAAGATGAGCTTGCCATGGATAATGAGAGATGCACAGAAGCTCTCAAAGACTGTGGACTGAAAAATTTCTTCATGACACCATGCCTCAGAGCTCAACCAAAGTTGCTGCAATACTTGATCAATATCTGGAATGAGGACCAGGAAAAATTCATTCTTCGGGATCAGGAACTTGAGATTTATGTTTCAGATGTTTATTTCATAAAAGGAATGTCGCGGAGGGGGGCAACACCAATCTTGACCAGCACCCGGCCCACCATGGAGAACATGAGCATGGTAATTGACAGTGTATGTCCAAAGGCATGGAAAGGATCAGGAAGTGGGAAGGTGGATATCCAGACTATCCCGGATCTAGCACTAAAGGTAGTGCTAGATACCATCACACGAGCTGCGGGATCACAAGCACCATACGAGGCAACAAAGACACAGCTACTTCTTACTGTCGACTGCTTGACACCGACCATCTACAATTGGGTAGAGGCAGTGACAATCAACATGAAACGTCAACTGAAAAAGTGAAATAAGGCCAAACTGAAGCAATTTGGTTATGGGTCTATCCTGGGATTGTTCTTCCTGGAATGACTACCAATATTCCAGGGTCAAGAGGTGATAGTCCCGACACCACCAACATTGGAACCACGGATGGCCCGATGGGCAGCTCTGATGCGAAGATTAGGGGGCAGTCAGCAGATGTCTTGGAGACTGGAGTTCTTTGATTGGCTCCGCCGACAATTGATTGTCGTGGAGGACTGGCCCTACTATGACACAGATTTCACTGGTGACTCGGACCTCCCACTCCCAGAAGGAGAGGAATGGGATGAAGCACTTGGTAAGACTCATTTTTATTTCATGAGTATTATGATTTTTTTGGGTATGTATGTTCTGACATTTAATCCATGTGTTTGCAGATGTAGGCCCAGAGAGACTTGCAGGTATGTCTCTGATAGCGAGGCAGATTCCTTGCAATTTTGATATTGCTCCTCATGGTGAGGAGGAGGAGATCGTGCACAACTTGAAAGGAATCACCCATGAGGTCCCCGACTATGCGCGATTCGACGATGTTCCTCGTGCGTATTAGAGACATACTGTAGGGGTGCCAAACTAATTTCACCACTTGCTAAGGTGGCTCGTACAGGCAGTGACATGCTATCATGATCATTATGCCAATTAGACACCTAGGCTTTATTTCTGCATATTTTGAGAGACATGATGTCCCAGGATGTAACAAAAACACAAATATTTTTTGAAACTTATGGTGCACACTGATACAAATATTTGATATAAATATATACATCTATCTTCCTATTTGATATGAGTCTTTCATGTGATGATGCTTTTTACAGATTACGCAAATGTCTATCTAATACAATGTTAGCCACTGTATCAGTTAATGCATTCATTTGTCTAGAAATATGTTGATATGTGATATAATCAAAATGTCTTTCCAACAAACGAACATGTAAATACAATCTTAAAATGCGAGGGTTTCTAACTGAATAACACCCATTAAGTTGAAGAACAACAAGCTGTGAGTCTAGATTTACAACCAATGCACTAATGCCGAGGGTAATCGCCTCAGTTAACAGTTCAATAACAACACTATACTCAGCGACATTGTTTGTAGTTCGTCTTCGACAAATACATTGCAAATCTATTAACTCACCAGTAGGATCATAAATCACCCAGGTTGTTGAAAACAAGTTCCGGGTATTGAGGGAAGCACTATCCGCGAAATTGACATAAGGGGTAATAGACATCTGCACAATAAGAAATGACCCAATAAGCAGGAAAACTCTTGCAAAACACACCAAGCCAAAAATGTAAAAAAATGAAAAGAACACCTATGTACATAAAACATGCACGAATGACTCATGCATAATATTTTTTGAGATACAACCCATTTCTGAGCTAATCTAAAGGATGAAATTCATAATCAATGAGCTCATAGGCCCCATTCTTCAAAACACGTTTAACAATGTAGGGCCCATGCCACATGGGTTGAAATTTTCCTGCCCCCAGCTTATCATGAGCTTGGTCATACAAGAGGATGAGGTCTCCTTCTACAAAGGAGCAAGGGAAAACCGACTGGTCAAAATGAGCTTTGACCCACTTCTTCTGTGCCCCAATGACCAAAGCAGCAAAGTGACGAGTTTCATCCAGCCTTTTTAAGTAGAGAAGATGCTCTTCTTCAGGTGAAGTGTTGGGTAGTAATTCAACAACCAATTTGAGTTAAGGTATTTCACACTCAAACGGAAGGGTAGCTTCCAGACCGTAAACAAGCTAAAAAGGATTGAATCTGGTCACATCCTTAACTGAGGTTCGGTATGCCCAAAGAGCTTAAAATAACATGAGATGCCAATTGGATTTATGTATCCCAATAGTACGTTGAAGCATGGTGACAAGAACTTTATTCACAGCTTCAACCTAGCCATTGGCATGAGAATAGTACACCGTTGAGTTGTCGTGACGCAGACCCAACCTAGATGTCAGCTCCACCACCATATAATGCCGAAAATGGGAACTATGATCGGTAACGATGGCTTGAGGGACACTAAACCTACAAATGATGTGATTGAATATGAATTGAGCTGCTGTCTTACCGTTAACCACAAGTGTAGGCATTGCTTCAACCCATTTGGTGAAGTAGTCAACGACTACGATAATATAAGCATGCCCCCCGGTCGAGTGAGGGTTACACATCATAAAATCGATGCCCCACTTCGCAAAGGGACCAATGGTAATGACAGGGTGGAGATGTGCAGGCGGAGTGCGCATCTTGCGCTGATAAATCTGGAAATCGTGACATTTACGGACAACGATAATGCAGTCCTTGAAGATAGAGGGCCAGAAATACCCAGCACGAAGAATATTCTGTGCAGTGGCATAACCAAACATGTGACTGTCATATGCACCACTGTGACAATCATTCATAGCTTTCTCAGCCTCCTCGAGAGTCAAACACTAGCGGAGAATGGAATCTACTCTAACGCTGTAGAGTGTATCTCCGTCTATACGATAAGGTTGCGATTGATGACGGATGCGTCGGCGAGTATCCTTCGTCAACTCAGATCTAAAGGTAGAAGTTTAGAGAGAGACGATGATATCACCGTACCAAGGATTGAGGGTGCTAATCAGAAAAAGTATATCGTCTGGAATGCATTCCTTAGAACCAGATGGAGTGGAGTGAGAAGGGAGGGAGTAGATCATATCGACAAAGACTAATGATTTCTTTGACTTGGAAATAGTAAATTCCAAATCGAACTCTTGGAGGATGACAATCCACTTTGATTATTTCCCCCCCAGCAATTGTCAAGACAATATATAGGTCATGGGGTTGCATTCAAAAATCACAGTCACAGTATGTAACAAAATATAATGACGAAAACGTTGAACTTCTTGAACCGCAACTAACGCTAACTTCTCGACATGGGCATAGTGCATTTCGGTATTGAGAAGGTTACGAGAGAGGTAGTAGATAACATGCTTGTCACCGTCATCATCGTCTTGCACCAAAACCATGGCAATCGTGCTGAAGTGGCGGCTAAATAGAGGGAAAAATCTCGATTATAGTTTGCAGGATGCAACAGAGGAGCATTGACGAGCAACATCTTGAGTGCATCAAAAAAATTCTGAGCGATCTCATCCCAGAGGAATGGGACGCCCTGCTTTAGTAATCACGTGAATCCTTTAGCTACTTCGGCATAGTTAGGTATAAAATGGTGTAGAAAATTAGCCTTCCCCTGCAGACTCTGTATCTGATGTAATGATGATGGAGAGGGGAGATTAATTCCATAGCATCAACTTTGAGCGGATCGAGGTGAATCTCATCTTTGGACACGATAAACCCCAAGAGTCTACTAGAATCAATGCAGAATATGCACTTGTGTGGATTTAGCCGGATATTGTAGTGTTGACAACGAAGAAATATCTGACGAAGATGGTCAGGATGGTCTTTAAGTTTAGCTGAATGAGCTGGAAGGTCATCCAGATAAGGCTGAATGATGTGATTAATATCGTGAAAATCATATGACATCGCTCACTGAAATGTGGCCCCAACATTTTTAAGCCAAAAGGGATCTTCTTATACGCGAAAGTACCCCAGGGACATATGAAGGCAGTCTTATGTTGATCATTTGGGAGAATTTTAATATGGTTATAGCCAAAAAAAGCTGTCCATGAGGGAAAATATCTCACTCCTGGCACAGTCGTCAATGATCTGATCGATAAAGGGAGTAGGATAATTATCCTTAGGACAGGCCCGATTGATGTCACGATAATAAACATAGACCCGAATGGTATCCTATTTCTTATCTACAGGGACAATGTTGGAGACCCATTCTGTCAAGGGAATCAGATAAATAAAACGAGCGTTGAGAAGATTTTCAACTTCACCCTTAATGGCGACAACCTTTCTAGGGTGCACATGACAAAGAAGCTGGCGAACAGGCTTCAAACCAGGGTAGGTAGGAATATCATGCACCACTATACTGGGATCGATGCAAGGCATTTCTTTGTAGGACCATGCAAATACATCGTAGAACTCATGGAATAGGCTAGTATAAACCTGAACTTCATCTGGAGAACAGGTGAACTCGATATGGATGTTCTTGATAATTCCTGGTTTGACGGAAATGTTGATAGGCATCATTTGTGTGATATTACTCAAGTTACCCTCTGTAAAAATTTCATGTGTCAGAATAGGCGTTTGAAGTAGAGGAGAAGGAACCTGAGATGCAAACCTCTCAAGACAGGTAGAAATGGCCCCGAGGCCAGGCATAAATGAGGAACGATGATGACTATCGTCCCACGGAGGATCCTCGAGAGACATAGTTTCCACGATGGCTTCATCGAAGGGAAATATCTCTCTCAAGGGATCGGGCAAATCCGAATCACTGACCCAAGGGGATTGAGAATAAGTGTTAAGAGACATGATCAAAGGAGCATGATCAGGAGGCGGAGGTTACGAAGCTGAAATAAGTTCACAATAGTCAATCTCGATTGGACTCAATGACATCGAATCTCCAAAAGAATCGATCTGTTCAGGCGAAGGGATGATCCATGGGTCATCAGACCGAGAGATCATATTGATCTGAACAATGTTGGGTGGTGGAAGGGGAAAAATACCCATGAGGGCAGGATCTTTGAAGAGACCCGGCCCAACGCTCTTGTAGGGAGTAGGAATCTGATCCACATACGCAACGTTGTTCCCGAAAGAAGAAGTGAAGAATGACAATTGATCAATAGTAACAATATTTCCTTCGTGCAGGAATTTCAGGACACGGAAGACAATGGATGGAACGCACAGCATGGCGTGAGTCCAACTGCAACTGAGGAGAAGATTGTAATTGAGCTTGGTGTCAACTACTTCAACCTCGACATTGAACGTATTCCCTTCTAGAGTAATCGAAAAACTAGTGAGAACACCAAGAGGTTTGGATTCCCTTCCATTAAATGCTTCAAGGGCATTTGGTGATGAATTCAAGGCAGGAGAACCAATGGTTTTCCAGCAAGCCGATGACATGGCGCACGTGGATGCACCCTCATCCACAACTGCCCGATGGATGTTCAAACCATTAATACCAACTTGTATGATGAGCACAATTTGGTGCAGAAGTCATGGAACGAAATTCTCTAAATCAGAAGCGAGAAGGCTAGTATCAGTAGGATTAACCCCACCAATCGCAGATAACAAAGCCTTCCGTTGAGACAGATAACTCTGAATTACTTCTAATGTAAACATTGCAGATGGTGTCTGAGCCAAATCCTCAACAATACTGTAATGTTGAGTAGCACGGGCGTTTGGATTGTAAGAAGACTTGCGGAGTACACCTTTGGAAGGTGGCCGTACAACGGGCTCAGTACTGGGCCTTTCAATCTATAGAGGGCCAGAAGCAGGCGGAGGAGGAGGACCATCAACGATCTCTTTCCCTGTTTCCTGACGCAATCCAGTATAATCTTTCGACCGAGTAGCAATAGAAACGAATGTTGAACCGTTCATCATGAACACCTGAGAGCCAAATGGGGTAGAGGACTGAGGTTGCTCTACCATCTGGGTCTGCTGAGATGGAAAAGGTTATTTAAGAATAGCCGTAGTTCCTTGGGTGCCTTTGAGAAATATGCTCACTTCAGACCGTCGAGGAAAATCCTTGGTGTAGTGCTCTTCGTCACAAATCAAACATGGGTACTTCAGCTTCCGTTGTGAACCATCATCAGCACGAGATTTTTGAGAATCCTGTTTTGGGGTATCGGCTTTGGCTTTACCTTTACCCTTATTTTTCCCCTTGGAAGTTTTATCCGCCGGATTGGCTTGAATGGCATTGGCTTCCACAGTTTTACTAGAATTTGGGGTGGGCTGAGAAGCAGCATCATTGGAAGGATTAGACTTTTGCTTCCTAGGATTTGAAGGAGAAGACTACCAAGAAGTCTGAGACACAGAACCAATAATACCAACAATGGATGGGGTCGATGGTGCTTTAGAAGTTCCAAGTCGAGGGGCATCAGGCAAGATATCATACAATGTTCCAGACCTAGAGTACACAAGATCAAGGTACTGGGCATGAGCAATGGCCTATTCTTCGGTTACACATGCCCCCATAGCTATGTAAGTTTAGCGATTTGATTGACAAAGGAGGTAGTGAACCAATCAGTTAGAAGTTGATTAGGAATATCAAACTTAATCAAGCAACGACAATGCCTCCATTCATGAATATGATCCGAGATGTGAGTAGCTCGGTCCTATTTCAAGGATGTGAGGAGGTGTGTCCTGGTCTCATAACGAACCGATAACTGAAAATGGGTAAGAAACACCATGGCTAAAGAGTTTAAATATTGGAAAATGCCACGAGATAACTCAATGTACCACTTTACAGCGGCACCACTAAGAGTCCGTTGGAAAATACAGAGTCAGATGGAATCGTCAACCCAAGAGGTAGAGGAACACCATAAGTGGTAAGTCATAACATGCACTTGGGGGTCTTCTTTGGACTTGCCCTCAAACTTAGGACAATCACAAGGAATATTAGTCGGAACAGGAGGCCAATACGGGTTATGAAGAATCAGATCATTCGTTAACTTTGACACATCAGGTAGTTCCAACGTAGTAAGAAATGGTAATTAAGGATTGAAAGGCATTGGAGGTCTCTGATAAGGACCTGTGTTAACATTCCACCCAGTCTGAGAGATATTCTACCCCCATATGTTTTGTTCCAGAGGATTCTGACCATAGGGGTTATACGCCTGATAATTCGGCCCATATTGGGGTTGAGGACCAGGATATTGATTTTGAGCATACCACCGAGGTCCTTGCTGGGAAACGTATGGATTCTATTGTGGAATGTAAGCATTGCCTTGAGGTTGATTATACACCAAATGGGATTTATTTTGAGGGTAATAAGTGAAACCTTGGGGTGCACTATATACCTACTGATATTGACCTTGAGGAGGGTAATAAGGGCCTTGAGGTTGAGCAGGTGGACCCTGTTGAGCAGGCGGACCCTGCTGAGCAGGTGGACCTTGCTGAGTAGGATGAAAAGGTTGAACCGGTTGCTGAGCAGGTTGAACTGGCTGCTGAGCAGATTGAAATTGCTGCTGAATAGATTGAACTGGTTGTTGAGTAGGTTGAACCGGCTGCTGAGCTGGTTGAGCAGCTTGAATTGGCTGCTGGGGTTTGGCAGGCTGCCCCTGCGGAGCAGGTTGGCCTGGATACTAAGGGCCACCGGGCTGCCCTTGTGGAAGAGGTTGGCTCGATGGTTGTGATGGACCAGGTTGCCCTTGATAACCAGGTTGAACTGGAGCAGGACCGTAAGGTTGTCCTTGCTGCACAAAGTTTTGGCCATACTGAACGTACGGCTGCTGCTGTTGTACAAGAGGTTGTCCCTGTGATGGATACATTTTCCCCCTAGGAACATAAGACACTCCTGGTTTATATTGATATTGAGGTTGACTGGAAGGACCGTAGGGTTGTTGGACCGAAGGTTGACCCTGTAAGGGTTGTCCTTGCGGACCATAAGGTCCCTGTTGAATCAAAGGTCCTTGACGAGGAATAGTTTGATAGGGATCCACCAGAGGCAGATAAAAAACCTGATTCAGATTGATAGGAGGAAAATATATAGGATTACTGTAGACATCATAGTGATGCAGAGGATTGACAGGAGCTTGGGGCTGCTGAGAACCCTGAGATTTCTACTGCTGAACAACCAACATATACTCTTCAAAAGTAAGGCCACCAGGAATCATAGGGGCAGTCGAAGTTGCACTTGAAGCAAGCGTGGCCTCCACAGTGCGGGGTTGTGATTTACCTGGGTCAGGATTGACAGGCCACGTGGGATTAAGAAAGATAGACCTGCGAGTGTGAAAAGATCCTGTTGATTGATGTGTAACAACCGGTGCAGACAAAGCCAAACATATGGTAGGTCGGACCGGAACAGACGTGACGACAGCTGATGAACTAGGTGCCAAAGGCAACATTCCTGATGAAGGAAGGACCGAAATCCTAAGAGGAGTCGATGTACTGGACTGTGCTATGGACGCAACACCATATAATCTCACTTAAATTCTGATAACCGAGTGGAAGTGAAATCGATGGAGGGGAATACTGATTAGAAACACGTGGGAGATCTTCAGGGAAAAGTTGATATTCTCCTGTAGAAACATGCATTCCTTCACCGCCATTAGGACTCGAATAATCCATGTCTGATGAAGCCGTAAAATCTTCGAAAAGACTATGAGGGCTAGGAGGTAAAGCAACGGCTAAAAATGGTGATCCCGAAGTATGAGGAGGGAATTATCCCTCATCCCCAAAACCAGATCAAGCACCTGAAGGAGGCCAATTGAACTCAACTGATTCTTCAGGGGGAGATCGGGTAGCAAGAGGCAATACAGTCGGAAGGATAGGCTGCGAAAACTCACCAGACCTAGTGGACTGAGGGGTTTCAAAAGAAACGTCAAGAAAATAACTACCACTAGGAGGTGGTGAGGAAGACGATGAAACTGGTGGTTCTGCCACTGTGACAGTATTTCAACACAGGAAGGAAAATGAGGTAGCCAATCGAGGGCTTCAAGATCAAAGTCTAACGAAAAATAAAAAAAAGCCAAGTAACAATCTTTTAATGGGCATGTGATCGTGGGTAATTAATTTTACAACATTGAAACCAAGCTTTGCTATTTCATATTTTAAGAGTTGAGAAACAGACAAAATATGACTCTAGTCACTTTCAATTTTAAACGAGCATGAAAGGACAAGCGCTCGATGATCTCTTCTCTTTTTAAAGAGTCGTGAAAAGATTGAAATGACTACTCAGGTAATCTAAGAAAGAATGTGTACCAAGTTTCTATGAATTGCCATATACACCTTGGTGATCAAATGAAAGAGAAATGACCAAGGACTTACGTACGTGCAGGTAGTCTATCCGAATGCTGTGTTTGGTGTATCACAGTTACGAGGCGGCAGACTCGGCTTCCTATGGATAAAGGATTTGAACCTATAGGGGTCTCCCTTTATATACTTAACGGTATGGGGAGCACAAGTCCATACTGGCGCTGTCTAAAGCCAGATGGGGAATGATAGCTACTAGGTTTAAAGACGTCGGAACACGTCTCTAGCCTAGACCACTAAAAATGTGTTGATCAACGGTTGTCATTGATGTGAACCTAAGCAGCACCAGGGGCTAACCCAATATTGCATGGGAATTTTTACCTACCAAATTTCTATATTCTGGTTCAATAATGCTTTTGATGGTTTCTACTTGTTGAGATATTTTTCGTTGATATATGGCATGCCACGTAATTCTTCACGGTTTGAGAGATATTCATGTTTGAAGTTTACACCCCCAATTAGTGGGCTAAAACCCTATAGGGTTGTGGCATGGGTCTTTGAAAAGTCATAATTAATATTTTTTGAGCTCCTAAAATCCCTCCCACGTTCACTTGTTGAAGCCCCTCTCAACCTAAGCATTTATATAAATTGTGATCCTCATATCCTCCTTATGCAAGGGATTTCGCTATATGAAACAGGTCATCGTGGAATTTTTGCTCTAAATTTTTTTCTAAGAAGGTTCAAAAGCTGAAAAGTTTATGAGATTAAGCCGAAATCCTGAGGAAGCTCCTGTGAAAATTTCATATCAAGGTGCTCAATATTTTCGGAGATATGGTCTGTGGAAGTCAGTGTTTTTGCAGGCTTCTGAAATTCATCTCAAAGAAGTGACCTTGGGAAAATAGTCATAACTCGCTCTCTGAGTATCGGATTGGAATTCTATTAAAAGTGACAGATAGTGCATGGACTTTGGTTTTCTCTCTATACATTTTAGAGCCAAATGAAGAAACAATGACACGTGGCATGCCGTACAAGTTCGCTCTATTAAAACAATCCATAATTAGGGCATTGTGAGAGATTGGGCATAAATATCCCTTGAAGAATCCAAATTGGTTCAGACTTGTGGCATTGGAAAGACAAATCATAGGACTACTACAAGACCATAAATCACATATTGGGGATCTGAAATAACAGAGATACACCAGTTTCAATATCGAGCTCCTAGAAGGAAAGAAAAATCTAGATCATGTGTTGTCAAGGGCTACAAAGGACCATAATTTCTAGGGTAGCAAAGAAAAGCAAGGTGTAGTAGAGGGTATCATGACAAGATTAGCAACAAAGGTGCATAAAAATAGCAAGAAGTTCATCACATGAAGTCTTCAAGTGGGCAACACTGCATACAGTCATTATAAAGGTATCATTGTACTAAGTCATTGTAAATACATTATTGTAAAAATTGTACTAGTGTCTATCTGCCAAGAGTTGAAGAGGCAGTGTCGGGAGGTCTAGGATCATCATTAGGTGGTTGTGTCATAGTTGGGGTTATGGTCTAGTATATCTTCTTCTTCTACATCATTCTATATCATTGTAAAGTGGACCATTTTCCCTAGTACGAGAGTCCATTCTTCTTTTATTCTTCTATAGGGTGGTAGGGTGGTGCTAGGGTGAGTTGTAGCTCATTGGGTGTTGGGGCATCCATTCAGTTGACTACTGAAGAATCTTGGGCATTGGAGCGTCCATCTAGTGGGAGATGGAGAAGAATGCTTTTCTAGATTCTAGGAAGTTGGAGCTTTATTTTCAATTGGAGTTGAATATTAAAGAATTATTAGAAAAGCATTAGGTGGTTTTTGTCCCGGAGTGGGTTTCCACCTTAAAAACTGTGTGCATTTGTGTTCCTTTTGTTTACTATTATCATTGTACATACATTGATAATAATTGAAGATTAACTAATGCTCTAATTGAAAGGAATATTGATTCACCCCCCCTCTCAGTATTTCCAATTTTTTTTTTGCGTTAGGTTCCAATGCTTCCTTAGGTTAATTCAATTGATTTTACGGTTGATCTTGAATTAATGTTTCAGTTTCAAGGCCCTACCAAATTGTGATCTCGAATTTCCTAAATGCAAGCTATATGCAAAAGAACACCATTTTCCATTTGATTAATGCTAATTAAGAGAAGGATAAAGATCTTTCAGCCAGTAGAAAACAAGGAAAACATACGAAGAAGTCTCGTAATGCATCTAATACAATAAAAAAGAGAAACAAAAACTCTTTCCTAAATGCAAGCGCTAGTTATGCGAAAGGCTTTTTCATTTCTGATGCAAATGAAAGGATGACATTTTTGGGTTTTTTGAATGAATGAAGCACACAATGCACTAATTACATAAAAAAATCAAATCAAACACTAGTTAAGAGCACTATGAATGTAGAGATCTCAAAATGAATAATTCAAAGCAATACAAACACAAATGTACTCAAACTAATGATGCACTCTTTCAAACAAAGTGAAAGCCTTCTAAACGATCCAAATGAGCAATGTGATCTATGCTCGAAAATGAAGAGATGGAGAGTCAAACAAACACAAAAGTAATCATTCAACAAACCAAAACTCAAAGGATCAAGAAAGACTCAGGAAACTGATCAAGGAATCAAACTGAAAAAATCCAAAAGACTCGACCTTCAATTAGAAGGCTCAGTGAGCGAAATACACCTAGAACCCTAGGGCTACGAACTACACTAATAGGAAAATAGACAAACAACTGAGAAAAGCAAGTATAAAGCAGTCAAAACAACTCCAAAAGGCCAATTTCAAACCAAAAAACAACCCAGAGTCTAGCACAACTGACCAAAAAATCAATAGGGAGGTCAAACCAAGCCCTACAGGGTTCAGCGCGACTGTAAGGCGGTAATCTGTGCCAAACATCGGTTGGCGCAAATGCAACAAAAGCAACAAGCGCCAATTGGCACGACTGTTCAAACAAAAAGGCGCCAAGCTGAATATCTATAGGAAAATGGGAAAACCAGTGAGTAGAGGTCAATCTTGACACTCTAGAGCCGAACAAGAGGATCCTAAACAATAAAGCAAGGCAGAAAAGATAGACAAGCAAGCAGATGACCGAAGTCGACTCGACAAGGGCAAAACAACAAACTCACACTCTTCCCCAACGAAGTCGCCAATTTGTTATGTAGGTAAATCCTCTCCGTGGATAGAGACAATCCCTCTAGCCCTAGAGTGGGTCTAGCAACAAAGGGACAAGCTAAAGTGTAGGTTCCTAATTAATGAATGAAAAGAACAAGGTAGATTGACCTACCTAGTGTCCAACGCTGTTGTCGTGGCTGTCAGGGTGGAGGCCTCTTGATCTCTATCTTGACAGGTCACAATCCTTTCGCAACGATGCTTGGATACCTACAGGAAGATAAAAAAACAAGAGCAGCATATGAAACAATGTTCTCATTCATAATTACTAACCAGTCAAGGAGGGTTAAGCATATTGCATCAAATAAAACACATTAACGCAAGATGGGAACCAGACAATAGTCATCCATATGTATTAATAGAAGAAAGAGTTACAACCGGAGCCTTGACGTTGCAGCCTCCTTCAGTGGGGTTCAGTAGAAGTGTGTCTCGATGAATCGTCGGGGAATTCAGACGAGATGAAGACACAAGCCTAAGCTCTCTCAATGAGGGTCTCTTTTGTTCTATCTTTTCTAGCAAAATGTATAGGGATCTCTTCAGCGTTTCAGCTATAATATGTTCAGTTCAGGTAGCTCATCAATGGAAGATGGCTATATTTATAGAGGGAAAGGATGAGGTTGGGATCCCTACAATAGTGGAAGGGAGGCCTTATCCCATGGGAGGTTTCCCCAAAAGGTGGAAACAAGAGGCCAAAGGAGGGAGGACGTGGTTATTCAGTCGAACCACTCTAGATGAATTGCCCAAAAAGTTGTTATGATGGAAACTTCACCTCTATTTTTAAAAAAACATTCCATAAATAGGTTCGCGTGGGTAGCACATTGGGACAGAGTGCCTATGGGCGCAGGGCCCAGTGTTAATTTCCCAATCGGCGCGAGGGCATAACGGTCTACTAGCGCCAAGGAAAAAACATGTGTTTCCTGATGGTTTGTTCAGGAAATTGTTAACAGAAGGAATTTTGTCCTCATGGAAAGGGATGAAATGATGGTATTTGCAGGGCATGACACTTTATTTTGGACACAAAAATGATCCTCCAATGTGAGGGATGGGGATTGCAGGGACAATGACAAAATGTTGTGTAACTGTTGGAAATACTGAGAGGGGGGGTTGAATCAGTATTCCTTTCAATTAGAGCATTAGTTAATCTTCAATTATTATCAGTGTTTGTACAATGATAGCAGCAAACAAGAGGAACACAAATGCACACAGTTTTTAAGGTGGAAACCCACTCCGAGACAAAAACCACCTAATGCTTTTCTAATAATTCTTTAATATTCAACTCCAATTGAAAATAAAGCTCCAACTTCCTAGAATCTAGAAAAGCATTCTTCTCCAGCTCCCACTGGATGGATGCTCCAATGCCCGAGATTCTTCAGTAGTCAAATGAACGGATGCTCCAACACCCAATGAGCTACAACTCACCATAGCACCACCCTACCACCCTATAGAAGAATAAAAGAAGAATGGACTCCCGTACCAGGGAAAATGGTCCACTTTACAATGATATAGAATGATGTAGAAGAAGAAGACACACTAGGAGCTTAAAACAAATATTAACTATGACTTATCAATGATCCATGCCCCAACCCCATGGGGTTTTAGCCCACTAACTGGGGGTAGAAACTTCAAACATGAATATCTCTCAAACCGTGAAGAATTACATGGTGTGCCATATATCAACGGAAACATCTCGACAAGTAGAAACCATCAAAAGCATTATTGACCCAGAATATATTTGGTAGGTCAAAATTACCATGCAATATTGGGTTAGCCCCTCGTGCTGCATGGGTTGACATCAATGACAACCGCTGATCAACAGTAACAAATAAATGTCTCTCAATTGTGTTACAATGAAGCTTAGTGGCATTTTTATCATTGGGAAACAATGAGAAACCCTAAACATCCAAAACCTTAACCCTAGGAGATGAAGCGCCAAAAGCTTGTGTGCCCCGTTGGGGTAAGTTGGAATGTCAACTTCCCGGGGTCGTAGCTTTGGCATACAATATTTTCTTGGCTATCATAATACCTCGTTTCGAAGATCTCAACGAGGAGGCTAAAAGCGAACTAGTGAATCAATTTGAAACTTTTTTGGTCTCTCCATTTTTCCTAAAAAAACGTATTTTAGTCCCTCAAAATGGCTCCAAAAGTTTAGGACTCGAAAATTGCCAAAAATAGTAAATTGTGCTACAATTAAGGAAACTGGAAAATTGAAAGAAACAATGATGGGGGTCCAAGTGGAATAGGCGGGTGGACACCAATATCCACCTGAATCAAGGGCTCCAACCTAGATTATTTCCATAAAACATTTAAATTTTCTATGTGACGAAGGACATTGCCAAGAAAATTTTTGAATGAACTTCCATGACTGGTTGCAATAAAACTCTGCAATTGCAACATGGGAGATGATGGGTGAATTGATTAACAATAGTAGCTCCAAATATGGCCATTAGGACAAGTGGTGGTGGATTTATGTCCTCTGATGATGCAATTTGTTGATAATGATGATGGGACTTGCGTGGTTTATTTTGTAATATGAATCTTCGCTTAAGATCTTGTTTAGGGGATAGATTGATCATAACTTGAATCATTGAACATAAAACACCCTTTTTTCCTTAACTCAATTGCTTGATTGGATTATAGGCCCACCACGATATTATTTTTCCTTCTTACGTGGTACAATTCCACTTGATGATTTCACCTTACAATAGATTTTATCCTTCCGAATATTGTTTCTAATCAAATATCCTTAGCTTGTGATCCTTTGATCACGTGCCTTATTGTAGTTAGACAACTTCCAATTACTATTAAGGATCAAGGTAAAAAAGATTAAGCAATAATAACCCCCAAAGCAATGCATAGGCTTCAATCAAATTATCTATTAGAATTCTCAGTTCTACACATACTTACATTTTAGAGTTTCAATGGGGTGATATTCTCCTATTATTATCCTCGAATACATAAAAACTAGAAGTACACAACATGTACAAAAATGTGAGCATGGAGCACAACTATAATAGAAGAAATTCCTCTAAATACGCAAACACATCCATACATCCAAATCACATGTCCTCAATAATGACTATATGCTCTCTATATATAACTATTCACACATTGTCCTTGTGGCCCTTTCATCACTAGGTCAAACCTATTACATATGCATTTACTTATTACATGTACATTTAACCCCATATATGCCCCCCTTTGGGTCATACCATATACATTTAACCCAATATAGGCCCTCCTTGGGGTTATAATATTAGAAATTCGGTCTAGACTATTTTTTAGGTTAATCATAGGCATAGATGTTGTCAATGTCGACAATTCTAATTAAAATGGTGCAACTACAAAATATTGTTAATAATTGACACAAGTGATAAGAAAAAACAAATGGTGGAAAAAGGCTTTATGCCATATTATTAACTCATTGTATTTATTTGATGATCTGAATCTATAATGCATCAATTGGGCATTTTAGATCTAGATCTCATAGACAACTCATAAGTGGATCATGGCAAAACTTCAACGAAGACAATATTTATAACTCATATCTATGTGGTCTCGAACTTTGTGATAGACTAGAGACTCACAATATAACATTCCCCCCCACCTCAGTCACAAATATAAATTATTTTACCTATAAATTTTACCATCTTCAGTATGATACTACTAAACCGAGCATTAATGAAGATATTCCTAAAAAACTACCAACATACAGAAGTGAACAACTACTTTGTCTTAATATTCCTTGTGAATAATTGAAATTATTGTTGTTGAGAAGACTAGTTGCTATGCTAGAATTCCCAAATGATGAATGATTTACTTCAAATCTTGAAGCATGATATATGATATTCCCCCTATCAGGTGCAATGTGAGAAGTTTTTTAATAATTCATTTTTGAAATGATCTAACCTAGAATTTTATTTCCGTTTGAAATAAAAGTAAATTTTGTGGATACATATCCAACATGTATTTAGAGATAAATGATCACTTGGATCTGTTACAAAAATGGATTAAATCCCTCATAACTGAGCATAGAGAAAAAAATAGCTAGCTCGCCCAATGACCTGTATAATTATAGAACTCATCCATGTTTCCTTTCTTTCCCTTCTTCATTTTTATTTCCTTCCTCTGTGTTAGGTTGGATGATAGCTAAAGCCGAATCCCATGGATTTGTTGCAGGGGTGAGCTCCTTTTCTTGGTGCAGAGCTCTCAGATACATGAGATATTTTAGTTCTTGGTATCATCGCATTCTTCATGGTTTCTTCTTCTTGCACTATGGAAATTGGCGTGACTACCATCTTTATGTTTTGGTTGAGATTTGTTGTCTGTGGAGGGGGCTTCTCCTGTGTTGTTGTTTCTGTCATTTCCTCCTTTTATTTACTTGGGGGATCCGTTCGATCCACCTATTATTTGTCTTAAAAGGAGGAGGCTCATGGGGTTTCCAATTCTTTGTGCGTCGCTACCCTTTCCTCTTATTTGTTGGTTTTTGGCAAGAGGACAATTATCTTGTAGATGTCCGATTTGGTTGCATATACTGCATTTAAAGGTTTTGATTTCATAATCTAGACTATGTCCAATGAAAGTGTTTGTTGTTAAACTAGATATGATCTAGTAGCCCCTTTCCGAGGTTGATCTCCACATAGATGCAGGTTTATGTGAAGAGCCCTTTTATTATTCTCTCACTATTTTCTTTTCTAAAAACTCATAGTGCGTTTCCTATGTCTTCAAGAACTAAATGATGCAAATAAGGGAGTGGGAGATTAGGTAAACTGACCCAAACATACATTTTTGTTACTTCCATTGTTAATGGGTCGAAATATGGGAACCAGGGATAACACAACTTTTCCTCGGAACCATGGTCCCTTCTCAAATATTTTTCTAGTTATCTTCTTTTGAAGAAGGGTGTACAATGAAGAACAATTTAGAGCATAAGCAGATGTTGCAATATGTAGTCCAGTTTGTGTGGATCCATCAACATAAATCCTTGAGTTTTGGCCAAAACCATTAAATATGCAAATAACAAACTATGTGGGTGTTTTTTTCCATATTTTCCACTATGTAAGGTCTGGGAACTATCCCAACTAGAGTTGTGACCTTTGCATGTTTGCATCCCCTTTGACAACTTCTTCATGGGAGGATGAAGGGCCCATTTTTGATTCCCTGTGTAAAATTGATACCAAATATAGATATGAGCCTTTGCTTATTCTATATTATTTAAGGGTCTTCTTGTCTTATAGGAGTTTTCCTTATGAGATGAGCCTTTTATTAATTGATGGGAGTCTCTCTCTATGTTGTATCTTGAGTTTGATGTTCTCAACTGAGTCTTCATCATTGACCCAAATCAATAGGGATATGCCAGCTAGGTTTTTTATGAAAATATAGAAAGTCCTCTCCTCCTTTGTGCAAAAACCCTTCTTTTGATCTGAATGTGAGTCAAATATGTGCAAATCTGGCATTTAGGAGGTTGGGAAATGAGAATATCTAGGCATGCAAGACTAGATCCACACCCAGAATCTTGCTAGGGTTGGATCTGTTCTTATCCCTGTGTCAACCCCAATAAGGGGGGGGGGGGATTTTTTTAGAAAAATAAACTTCTATCTAGAGGAAGCAGGTCAATAAGTCTTAAGGATCAAGAAATTTGAACAACAAATATGCCCATTCACCAAATAACCAAGAATTGTGGAACAATTGTGCAAGATTGCATGATTTGGACTGAGCCAAAAGAAATAAGGCCAAGTGGTCATCATCTTCACTCCATGATGCTCCTATTCCCTCTAAAAACATTGTTGCTTCACGTCGGAGGGGCTTCCTTTCCACCACATGCATTGGTTTAGGCCCTCCATATTCCTTGACATGGAGGAGACTGAACTCAACAATCGCTTGATCTGGTTTCCCTCCAGCTCGAAGGTAAATTTGGTATGATTCAACAATTGCTTCATCCCCGCTATGAGAAAAAAAATTAGCGTGCCACACCAACCTCATGGGATCATCTTCCCTGGGCCTTGGATCCTTGTGAGGGGGGCAGCTATAAAACATGGCTTGTGGGCAACAAGCTAAATAGAGTTGAGGAGAACCATAGCATTGTGCATGTTTGGCATCATGAGGTGATATCGAGAAAGAACTTGATCACTTGGAAAAGTTATTTTCAGTGCTTGCCTGGTCTATGTGGTGGTTTTTTTTGGTTAACCACTAACCATCTCTACTTCATTTGGTGTTTTTTTTGGTTGACCAGTAACTTTCCATTGATATTGGTGGTTTATGCTTTACCACTAACCATTTTAATTTGAACAATGTAGTGGCTTTTGGATAACCACTAACCAACTTTATTTGAATAATGTAGTTGTTGTGGATGACCACTAACCAATTTGATTTCAACAATGCAGTGGTTTGGCATGATAATTAATTGATTTGATTTAAATAATGTGGCATTTTCATAGATGACCACTAACCATATTTACTCCATCAATTTACTCCCCCCTTAAGGTGTAAAGAGTTTATTTTTATCAGTATTCTCCCCTCCTTTAGGTGTAGAGAGTGTAGTATTTGACTTTAGAGAACATATATAATCATATAAAATAATTGCTTGATACATTTGTGCTTCTTCCATTTCTTATTTTTTTGTGTCTTTGGCTTTGCCTTGACTAAGCAATAAAACTTATGTAGCTTATTTACTTATAGATTACATATCCAAGAATTATCCATCCATAGAGAAATGTCTTCTTAACTTGCTTCTTCTTACGACATTTTTTTGATAGGTGATTTTTATTCCCACACTGAATACAAGGATGGAGATCAAAACACTGACTCTCTAAGTGACCAAATATTTGATGATGTTGGCATTTAATTTTAAGATTATGGACATCTTTAATAAATCATGCACTCACAATTTGAATTGGTTTGCAGTAATTTGGAATGTGCAAATTTCTTCCTTTGTCATATCCCAAGCCATGTCAATTTTGATTGAATGATATTTCTTCCCAACATCTAACAAATGTCTTGGAAAGCTCTTAATATTATGCTTTTGCTTCTTCAAATTCACTTTTGTTGTTATCATTGTTGATATTCCTTGCTACTACTTGTGACTTATCTTCAATCAATTCATTGCATGATTCCATATCCATTAGGTCTTATGTATTATAATGGGCATTAACCAAATGTATTATGTCTCATGTGTTACAAGTTGCATCAACCTTTTGCAAGATTTCATCTATTTCGCTTGTTGCATCAAATTGATGGATACAATCCACTGTATCATACGTTTCACCAATCTTTTCTAGTAGCTCCTCTATGTCACAACTTACATCAACATTATGGATGAGTTCACCTATATCAAAAATTGAATTAGCTTTTTGTATGAAATCCATTGTGTCACAAATTGCATCAATATTGGCTATAGATGTTGCATTAAGCACGCCATTAATTTGATCTTGCTTTTCTCATAATTTTATTTGAAGTGTATCAATCAATTGATCATTCATATCTAGTTCACTTTGAAGATTATTTATCAACTGTAGTGTATCGACCATGTGATTAATTATGCCTTTTTCATGATGTAAGTCCCATTCAAGTGCTTTATTTTTTTTTTCAATTAATGGTTGCACTCTCACAGATCATTGATTTCCTTAGAGGTGTTTTGTAAATGCTTTCTTGCTTTACCCATTTTTCTCATGCTTTATTGTCACATTCACTTGTGTTTTATCACTTGATTATATGTTTATGTGTCACACTTTCTTGAATTTATGTCACCTTGGGGTGTCGGGTACTGCTAATCATGCATGAAATACCCACTACCTAGACCTTGAATTGTAATATACATGTGCATGTGACACTTAGGTTGGTTAATTGAAATTCTATTGAGGCGTGCATGCCTTTTTATGTGTGGACATGTTAAGATAGTGGGCCAAGGCACTGAAATTTTTTGAGGCTGATGTGTCTGTGGAATTGGGTCAAACAACCTGTATTATTTGGTTGGTGAGGAAAGTTCCATCGAGTCCTATGTACCTGGGTATGTATGATGTATTAGGTTAATGGGCTAACATACTTATGAATTCAAGGCCAAAGAAACCAGTGAAATCAAGCCAATGAACCTATGTGATGATCAAGCCAACGACCTTTACTGACATGGCATTTTAGCTGACTTGTCATTTTGTTGCAGATAGAGGGACAAACAATTTGGGGGATCGATACTCCATGACAAAAATGGTACGCTAATGGGAAAATATATTATAATATTATAATATATTTATAAGAAAAAAGGTAAAAGGAGAAACATGTTTATAAAATGATTTTTAGCCCTATTTAGTGCAGAATGGAGGAGTAAGGACATGAGTCTCTATATGAGAGCCTGTAAGGGTACCTAAAATAATCGCGAGGGTAGCACGACTCCTGGAGTTGCAGGACTATGGAACACCCTTGGTCAAGTTAGACAGGGGATGATAGGGGATGTGAACCTACTCATTGGAGGTTGTCGAGTTTGGTACTTTGGTTGTGTGGGGGCCTGGAAGACTCGCGAGAGAAACATAACTCTAGAACATCCTTAGCTGCCTGAGACAAGCGCTGATGGGGATGTCAGTTTGTTGGTTGGAGGTTATAGAGTTTGGTACCTTGCCCCTATCGTGTTTTGTATGAGGCATGTACATGGATCGAGAAGCCGACACTAAGTGGAGTTGTGGTCCCAACTCGGGGGTGATCAGTTATTGCAAGAAATGGAGTAACATAGTCTATGGTTGGGAGGAACATTTGAGGTCAGTAGTCAACCAAAAAAATCACCAGATAAGTGACAAAAGCCATTATGTGCATGCTTCACAAATTTTCTTGGTAGATATTTCACTATGTTTTTATTTGTTTTATGGCTTCACTGTGCACATGTTTCATATTCTTCTCAATTTATGTATGTGTTTCATGTGTATTTTAGAAATGTTAATATTGGTGTGAGTGGTGTTGCCTCGTAGGAGGGTTTGGGATGTTAAAAAAGGTATCAAAACCCAAATTGCAACATTGGGTCTGTACGGACTAAACCCAAATCATAGGCAAGAAAGTGTTGGTATGTTTGCAAAGTGGAAGATGAAATTACTCAATGAGAATTCAACAATAGTGTAATGAAACTCCAATGGTTCTAGAAAACAGATTCATACTCATCTCATCAAGGCAACTCTTGAAGAATATGCATTTCTAGGAAACCATATCATAAAAATTTATTATAAGTGTGCAGTAATGGTGGATGCATGCAAAATTTTGACAAAATGCATCAGTTAAATTTCCTCTCATGGAACACTATGATTTTAGGGTATACTGGTATGGCTTCCCTAGAGAATGCATAACAATTGTTTGAAAAAATGCCTGAATGAGACCTCATTTCTTGGAATTCTATATTTGTTGGATATTTATGGCATGAATATGGGGACAAAGCTTGGAGGCTATCTCATCAAATGAAGTTGGCGGGCACTACCCCAGATCAGTTCACCTGCTTCATTGTTTTTACTTGCTACACTAACTAACCAATTTTTAAATAGAGTAAGAAAATCCATTAAGATGCTATACAAATTGGATTTGAATCAAAATTTTATGATTTTCCATATGTTAATTCAAGACACGTAGGGGATTATCAAAGAAATGTATGTAAATAGTGATGTATCATGGAGTCCCATGATCATAGGATATGTGCATAATAACAATGGTTGGTAGGTTAGGGATTTTGTTGACAGTGTTGGACCTACCAAAATTCAAGGTGTCTCCCAGATATGTGGTCCCAATTAGACCTCACACCATTCGGGATAAGATATCCATCCGAAATAAAACCCAATTACCATTTTCTTAAAGGTTTTCCTTGCCTCTAATTGTTAGCAAGAGAGAGGAACACAACTGTGCCTTCGAAAAGCAAGCAAGTGTGCCTGGTGAGTGTTTGGTTGTAGGTGTGTCAAGTTTATTCTACTGTGGAGGAAAAAGTAAGTTATCCTATAAGAGAGAGGTAATAGTACCACCATAGTAGAGACACACACAAACAAGAAGGATCCATCTAACATCCAGCGGAATAGTCCACAAAGATGTGACAGTCATTGTAATCAACACAAACAAGAAAGGTATCCATAACATCTAGTGGAATAGTCCACAAACATGTGAAATTCATTGCAACTGTTACAACACATTCTCAATATGATAAGCACTAAAATAATCGCAATAGTTCAACTACTTTAGCACAGGTGAAAACAAACATTCACATAACAGTCTTACACATATTCATAATCCATGTGTGAAGAATGTGTTGGCCATCAGGATTCAGATATTAAGTAAAATTTCCAAGACACATGTATACAACGAACACCACTATCTCTAATAGTGGAGCATTGGAGCCACTCCTTGCTCCCCAAAAGAAATAGCTTCTCTCTAATGCTTTGCGGGATGAGCCAGGGTGTAAAGTGATTTTCTCATACAATGAGGATGTATATATAACCAATGGGGTGATGTTTCACCTCCCTTGTGAATATTTGGCTACCCTCATGATTGCCTGACTTCCTATAACTTTTTAACTTTACACGACTCTTCAAATTATGTACATGTCCTTTGGACTTCTAGTTTACAATACATTTTCGAATAGGAATTTACATAATCCACAAAAAATGATGTGGCATATGGTGACTCATGACATGACACCGATGACATGGAAATTTCAAGCCATTCTTGTTGCTTCTTGCTTTGAGTCTTTGTTACACAACAATCTGTCACTGTACTTGTATTCCCCGTTCCTGATCGTGGAGACCCTTAACGGTGACCCCTGTGCCTGCTTTCCATCATGAAAATATGATTTCATGTCCTCTTTAGCACAATGAACAAACTATTTGTTGGCTATTCCTGGAACAACTCCTTGTAAACATAGCTATCTAGAGCGACATGCCCTCTCCATGTCTTTCTCGCACCGATGGCCTGTTTTTGGTCTAGGGTTGCGCCGATCGCGTTGGAATGAAGCTCATACTCACGTCGATCCCCTTCTGGGAAGTTTTTTAAAAATGGGAGTGAAGATTCGAGATTTGGAAGCTTCGTGGTGGTAACTTGGTTGTTTTTTCTTGAGGATAGAGCCAAGTTTCTCCCTTTGGCCTCTTTGTTCCTACAAAAGTGGAACCACCCAAAGGGATAACTCATTTCCCCACCTAAAGTGGGTCCATGCTCCCTCCTCCTTTGCCATATAATGGGCAATATCCCACAGCTCTGCTAATTAGAACAGAGATAATAGAATAACAGAGAGACCTTTTGTTGCTATGAATGCTGAGCGAGAGTTGAGACCTTCTGCCCTCATATCAAGTTGAAAAAGAAATTTGGAGACGTTCCTAGATCAAGACCCGTCGAAGGAGAGCTGCGACATAAAAGTGCAGGTTGTAACCCCCTCTCTCCATTTTAATATAATATGATTGGTTCATGATTTCCATTATTGTCTTAATGTGTGATTGGATTCGTAGTTTTCCTTGATCAGCTAAGTAGGTTGTATATGCATTATATATGTTATGCTTTCATGTTTGCTGTCATTTTGATCCTTTGTGTAGGTAACCAAGTGCCGGTAGCGGCGAATATTTGAGCACGGAACGCAAAGGACCAAAGGATTCAAATGAGAATTAGCATAAGATTGAGGTAGGTGATCTATTCGCAATATGTACACATTTTCAATCTAGGAAATTAGGTTTATAATTGTTCCTTGTTGTTACTACACCCACTCTAGCACTAGAGGGATCATCTCTATCAGCAGAGAGGATTTTCCTGCATAAAAAATTAGTGACTCCGCTGGGGAGTGCTAGCCTTTTAGTCTCCTATTTTTGATTTTTTGATTCCTTGTCTTGTCTTCAATTTTCATTGAAGGTCTACCTCCTTGTCTCTGTAGCCCCTGTAATTTCTTACAGACCATTATCTCTCTGCTGAAGAGATAAGACTGTTGTTATTTTGGAAAACATTTTTATTTTTTAGTCTTTTCCTTGAACGATGATGTTTTGACTCTGACAGTCGCGCTGATTAGCGTGTTCTGGATTTTACACAGTCACGCTTTTTCCTTTCTAGCGCAGGTTGCTACCTAGGCATTCACGCCAATTCCTGTGTATGACCTTTTATGGTTTTCATTCTTTTAATCATCCAGTGAGTATTATCCTTCTAGATGCTTTTTATTGTTTGATTAGCTCTATTACCTCTATGTTTAGTGAAATTTCTGGTTCGAGTTTTATGCTTTTGGTTGTCTCTCTTGCAAATTTGATTGCATCCTTGTCTTCCTAGGGTTTCTAGGTGTCCTCAAGCCATCCAAGTGGTTGCTTGCTTTGCTAACTTTCAGACTTTCCATTGAATCAAGTCTTGTATTTCCTTTTAGGCTTAGTGTTTGATTGGTTTTCATCTCTCGGCCGGTTCTCTCGGGTAGTATTGTTTCAAGTGCCGATTCTGAATGCATTTGAGTTTCTATTCGCCATCAAGCATAGATTACAA
This sequence comes from Pinus albicaulis, assembly GCA_034641835.2. Taxonomy (NCBI): domain Eukaryota; kingdom Viridiplantae; phylum Streptophyta; class Pinopsida; order Pinales; family Pinaceae; genus Pinus; species Pinus albicaulis. Next base: position 948,470,856 of record CM076581.1, read on the forward strand.
TTTCTTGTGTTCCGGCTGAATTTTGTTTTCTTTGAGTGATTGATAAATGTGTGAATGAAGAGTGATTTGTTTCGGAGAAAATGATTCAAATCTCTCTTTGATTTTTGTAATCGTTTTCCTCTTGTATGCACGCTTGAGAGATCTCATTAGTAATCGAAACATTGTTAATAAATTTGCATTCTAAATTTTGCGTTGTGCTTATAAGGAAAATAAAAAAATATTTTTTGTTTCATTTCACTTTAGAAAATGAAAATTTCATTTCGATTCGCTTCTTAGTGCATGTAGTGAAAGGAAGAAAATTGTAAATTTTTTGTTTCGCTTTAAAATTTTGCACCTGATGAGAAAAATAAGTGTCGTTTCATCCATTTGTTTTGTTTGTACATTGGTTGCGTGGGTTTATCTCTCCCTCATTAGCATAGGATTCATCGAAATGAATGGTTGTTTTCTCATTTAGCTGCATTTTAGGGGATTCAGATGAAATCGGTAAGGTTTTGAAACCAAGACATAATTCAAGATAAACCATAAAATTTATTCAATCAATCTAAGGAAGCATTGAAACTTAACGCTCACATTTAGTGTGTTCTAGGCTAGTGACGTGTTCCGGCGTCATAAAAAATAGCGGTTGTCGTTCGTGATGATCTTACATCAGACAATGCTAGCACGGACTTGTGCTCCCCGTACCATCGCATATATAAAAGGAGACCCCTATAGTTGCAATCCTTTATCCATAAGAAGCCAAGTTTGCTGCCTTGTAACTGTGATACACCGAACACAAAATTCAGGGAGATTGGCTGCCGTACGTCAAGTACTTGGTCATTTCTCTTTAATTTGATCACCAAGGTGTATATTGCAGTTCACCACTACCTGGTAACCCTTTATGCCTAGAATACCTTGAGTAGTCATTTTTTATCTTTACTGACTCTTTAAATTTGAAAAGATCATCGAGTCCTTGTCCTTTCGAGATCGTTAAATATGAAAGTGGCTAGAGTCACCTTTTGTCCTTTTATCTACTCTTAAAACATGAAAAGGAAAAGTTTCATTTCAATGTATTAAAATTAACTGCCCATGATCACATGGCTCACCCATTAGAATATTTCTGGACCTCATTGTGAGTAATTCCTTATTAAGAGATTGTTTGAAGCCTTGAATTAATCATCTTTCTTCTCTCTTGTTTTTTGAGATAAGATCATCGTGGCTGAACCACCAAGTTCAGTTTCCTCTCCATCCACTCCCTTCGAAGGGACATTATTACCTGTCTCTTCTGATTCTCCACCTTCGACTGGGACTCAAACTGATGAGTTCACTCTCATTATGAGTATTCAACCTTTCGCCTCTCTATCTCTGCCTAATTTTCCAGTAGGCTATGTTGCCTACCCTCCAAATCCATTATTTGATCCCATTGAAATCTCCCCTCAACAGCCCTATAGTCCATACAATACACCTGGTGTACCATTTGTGAACTTACCACATCCATCTCGAAGCGCTGCCTGTCAGTTATTCCCGATGGCTTATGAGGGAGAATTTTCATCCCCCCTAGAGGTTTCAAGCACCATTAGTGGAGTAGATGAGACCGTATATGAGGGACGTCAATTCCCTCCCGAGGGTTTTCCTTATGTAATGAATCAACCTTCCTCCTAGCTGTACATTCCGTCAAATTACACCTCGTTGGGACAACTAATCTCGAGTAGGCCGAGGGGTACACCTTTGTACAACAATACTATGTGGCAGAATGATGGTTTATCCACCCCTGGTCCGAGTGTTTCGAACATAGCTGTTTCCATGCCTACTCACAACATAGTCACGCCTACTTCTGCGAGGCCAAATTTTTGCATAGGTGTTTCAGTACCTCCTGATAGTACTCTGGTGTCGATTCCTTTGACTTCAGTTTCTAGAGGAGGTCCTACCCTGTAAAATGTTTCCCAACCTACTACCATACCATCCGCGAGTGGATCTTCGGCTTACGTTCCAAATACCTCTCAAGCCGCTGGCATCATTCCTATGCCTATTGGATGATCCGACCCGACAGTGCCGGAATACGATCAATATTAGCAGTTTTTGCAAAGTCTTAACCAACAACATTATCTCCCGTATGGTTCTCAACAGTTTCAAACTCCCTGTTAACACTGGAAAATCGTATAGCAGAAGACGACATCAATTAATGTCGAGCCCAAGGATTTACAGGACGGGAATACATTATGGAATCAAGAATCTCTAAGGTTTTGAGCCATTCAAGTTTGAACTAGTCATAAATGATCGAATGCGCGCTTTTTCCTTCGAAAAGAGCACCTTCTGTGTGCACTAGAGCCTGATAAGCGCGCATTCTTGGAAGTGGAAAAAATTCACTTTCCGGGACCACAAGCAAGCAAAGAACAATTTCTCCTTATGTGAAAGCCACCTAAAGACGACACCAGCACCTCCTTAGGCCTTGTGTGAGCACACAAAAGCATATTTCAGCCCATAATGGAATATTGCCCCTCCCTTGGGTCACCATCCACCATGTACTAAGGGAGGGAAGGAGGTTTGAAATCTCACCTATATAAACCCTCAAAGAGATGAACAATGTGTGATCACAAAGTTATGCTGGTCAAAGTTGCCCAAGCAACACCAGTTTCTTGTGTGAACCAATGAGCAGGAGCTGAAGAAGGGGACTCGATTGTTGGCCACCCAACAATCTTAGCCCATTGCAGCAAAGAAAGAGAGTTAGACTACGTCAGAAGGAAGAACTTGAAGGAAAAACATCCTTGCATCGGGTCCTAGAGTCTCTGCCTAGGCCCTTTGGCAAGTGGGTAAGATTTTTGTTTTCATTCCAAGCATTCAATAAGAAGAAGGCCATCAAGCTGTTGTTTACCTTGTTACTATTTGGAACTCTCTATATAGCTTCTTTTTGTGTTTTTAGTTTTAGTTTTTTAACAGAACATAATTTAGTGTATTACTTCATTTAAGTTTTATACTTCTGAGCTCCCCCTAGCTACTGCCTATTACTTATGGTTTAGAGAAAAAACACATTCTCTAAACGCGTGCGATTTCGTACACTCGCGTGTCAAATCCACCACAACAGGATTGGTGACTCCATTGACGTGTTTCAAGTTTATGTGGTTGTGCCTTCTTTTGCAGGAGACCCTTAGTCTATGCTGGAGTGGAGCTAATAGTCCTTTGACCCATCTTGCAGTCCCTAGACTCACTGAGGTGACAGACTGAAGAAGGCAGCTCCTAATTTTTTTTTTATTTGTAGGAATTTTGCGCGCTGTTTTTACACACATATGTGCAGGGCGCGCGTTCATAGGTGACCTGCGTGCAGGAAAGTGCACCTGTCAGAGGTTTTTGCGCGCAATTTGCAGAGAGAGTTTTTCTCCCTATCTGATACATTTTTTTTGCTTGTAAGTGTGTTGGGAAACCCCTAATGTATTTTCCAACACCTGTGTTGATACCCCACAGCTTCTGAAGACTAATTTTTGCTGCTTTTTGTAGGCATTTAGTTAGTTTTAATTTAAGTTGGTTTTTTGCAAAAAGTGTTCACATAGTTTAAGTAGGGGGCGAATTAACCATTGGTTTCCGAAAAATTTATGTTTTTGCAAATTTTGGTATGCACACTTAGTATAAATAGTCCAAGTAAGTGGCTCATGACCACACATGCATAAGCTAGTGTAGAAATTGCTTAGTTTAAATTTCAATTTTTGCATTTAGGAAATTGCGGGACTAGGATTGAATCGCAAGTTAGAGCAAGTAATCTCTGCTGTCTTTGTGCCATTGGGTGACCCTAGACAAGCATATGAAAAATCTATATTTGTGATTTTCCATCTCCCTTTAGTCACTCACATAGACTAATTAGGAGGTTTTGGAAGCGGCCCATTATCCGCAAATTATTTTTATTTGAGCAAGGAACAACGTCACATAGTTTAACTAGGGGACATTTGTAAAGGATCACCGATATCCATATGTTAAAATTATGAGATTGTTCACCATACACTCACACACATTCACTCAATAAGAAAAGAAATCCACCTAAAAATAACTTAAACCAATGCACTAAATTCTCCCCACAAGGGCCACAAGAGAAATTATAGCTTAAGTTAGGATCAAGGGGGTAGGCATCCAATAAGCCGCCTTGATCACGCTTCACATTTGAAACATAGAAGTTGTGTTTTTAGGGAGCTTCAAAATCCACCTATCAGCCCATGGAAAAGAAAACCCAAGCGCGATAGAGACCCGATTTAGAGGGGGTTAGGCTTAGGCGTAGTGCGTGCAGTATCAGTTGGGGCTACCTGACCCGTCTGATACTCGGTATTGTTAGTTGACTACCAAGAAGCCCAAGACTCGAACGCTCACGTGGGACGGTGGTTCTTAGTGGGCAAAACTAGGGCATATTTTACCCTATAGGTGATGGTGCAGGCAAGCGCCAGACCCTCTACCCTTACCTTGGTTGATTCTTTTCGGCTGACTGGGGGCGTCGCCAGTTCTTTCGAGACGTTGTGCCAGCACTTGCAAGAAATCATCTCAAGGCCTAGTTAATTTTGAGAGTGTGAGGACGTTATTAGGTCTTCTAGGATTTTTGAGTATCACACGCAAATGAACAAAACCATTTTTTTCTTGATTGATCACATAGATTAAATTAAAGAAAAAATCATTTCATTTTTTCTTTGTTTTATGTATGTGGCCATAAATTTGACGTGATCATAGACTCAATCCCCTCAATTTTTTTTTCCAAAACCTAACTTGGACGACCCTCAAATGGTTCCAATGGAACCTCATCGGTCCAGGCATCTTTTGGACCTCCCCCCATTAACGGGAGGGGTTCTAGGTATTTCACCGTTTAGGCGTCAAAGACAGAACATTGCCACAGTGGTTGGTTCCTCCTTTCTTGGAGCAACCTTCGTTGGGAACCCTAGCGGGTCTCCCACCACCACACCAAACATCACTCCCCCCTCATCCCCTAGGAGGCAGAAGAGTGCATCCCATACAGGAAGCCAGCTGAATTCACAACCGGGTACGTCACAGACTAACCCTAGTTCTAACTAGAACTTCATGTATTCACATGTTGCCATGGCGTCAACCTCTCAGTCACCCTTCTTAGCAGTGTTAAATCTACTGGATTTAACCAAGCTCACCAATGACCCCATCGCACACAACCCCAATTGGCCTCCCATGCCCACGAAGCTCCCTTCAGACATACCAAAGTTTGAGGGCAAGCAAGTGGAAGACCCAGGGAATCATATAATGACCTTTCACTTGTGGTGCTCATCGAATAACATCATTTATGATACTATTAGATTGAGGCTATTTCATCGTAATATCACGGGAGTGGTCGTGAAATGGTACGTCGAGCAACCCCCTTCTTCACATAGAACCTTTAGCGCCCTCGCTACTGCTTTCCTCACATAATTTCAGTTACCCATTCACCACGATTCGGGAATGGAATTACTGAATCATTTAAGACAATTTCCATCTACCCACATTTCTGAACATCTCCATGAGTGGAGACGACGTCGTAGCTTATGCAAAGCTCAACTCGACGACCGAGTCCTTTTAGATTTATTCTTGAAAACTCTGATGGCGGAGATTTCAAAGGATGTGGCGCAACGTAACCCCACATCCGAAGAGGATGCAATCAGTAAAGCCCAAAAACTTGAAATAATTTATATGCAATCAGGGTACATATACAATATCCTGCCTAACGCCCTTCACCTGCAATCTTATCAAGAATTTCCAGGTGCGTCGAACTCTGCAGACAGACTTATTGGGTCAATGACCCAAGGGTACCTAGGCAGCAGTAGTCAGAATTCCGGTTACACACATAGGTCTACCGAGGACATTTCTCAACCCAGATTTTAGAGTCATCATATGCAACAACAAAATTTTACTAATAGGGCGCCAGCGTATCACCCCGAAGGATCTTACCCTCCGGCCGGGGGGACCCAGTACGCAGGAAGAAAAACTGACGGAAGAACTCCCCCCCAATGGCCAGGTGCAAACATGGGACATCAGTATGCTCAATCCCAAGCACATAACCCACCAACGCAAAAAAATGCACAGGTGAACTTTGTGCAGCCGTCCCAAAATCAACCACATCAGTATGATCAGGAGAATTACCCTCCTAACGTGGTCAAAAGAAAGGTAAAAAATAAACCGAAAGGGAACCTTGGACAGGGGGCAGCAACCAATGACGCCCACCGTGACCCCGGCCTGGAGATAACTCCAACCGGAACCAGAAATAGGAGCCAAGCAATGCTCAAAAGCAAGGCAAAAGGCCACCTCTATGAACAAACCATTCTTTTTCAATATTTGGTGAGTACGGGCACTATACTCACCACTGTCCCGAACTCCCTGAGCTTAAAAAGCTTTAGAGTAACCGAGGACAAGGAGGATCTTCCCAGACAACTGCAGTTATGCAAGAACCCTTCCCCCATCAAGGAACAGTCAGCACTCAGCAGCAAAACCCCAACGATTCCGAGAAAAACAACCATGAAATGTACATGGCTGGGGAAGAAATTTTTTTCCAAACCCGGAATCGCAGCTACGACACCCCACTAGACACTAATACGTTAGGGGCTAGTACGAGCGTGCCGACTGCACCTTTGACCATTCCAAAGATTCCTTTGGAACCATTGCCAAAAATGGTTAAAGGGTCGAATAGATGAGCATACAACTACTCCATAGCAGCCCACAATTACAACATTGTAGACGATTTAGCCCAGTCACCTGCTGCTATGTCCACTTTGGAGGCACTGCAGTCGTGCCCGAAGCGGCGGAAAGCCCTACTTTTCGCCTTAGGCACTGTTGACCCTGCCGAAATGCACATGATGACTTTTGATTTAGACAAAGCCACCCCTAGGCTTCCCTCCATGGTCGCCTTCCGGATACCAGTATCGGTACAAAATATCACTATTCACCGATGTGTCATTGATGAGGGTGCATCCACGTGAATCATGTCAAATAATGTATGGCAGAAGTTAGGAGCCCCAGATTTCAAACCTTCTGTCATCACACTAAGGGCATACGATGGTCGGCCCTCGACCCCCATCAGTCTCTTCCAAAATGTACCAGTCTGCTTAGTCGGAAAAGCAGTCCACATAGACATCGAAGTCTTGGATGCTTACTTGGATTACAATATACTCCTTGGGCGGAGCTACATGTATGCCATGTCTGCCATAGCATCCTCTGTTTTCCGCATCATGATGTTCCCCCACGAGGATCGAATCATTACAATAGACCAGTTGACGCACACTAAAAAGCGTCCCTTGACCAATACAGATATGGTTCTACCTTATGTAGACACAACCACATATGGTCTTTTACAATATCAAGAATATGGCCCTGGCCAGATCAAAACGTCATCCGTCCTAGGATCATTCCTAGGAGATCCTCCTTTTACCCCTGAGGTATTGCCCGATGCCATAGGGGCCTCGGTATGCATGATGTCCACATCAAACACCGAGGTTAGTTAGGACACAGACTCAAGCAGTAATGACACCGAGGCATCAGCTACTGCAGCCTCCTTAGTCTATGCCGCCTCCCAAACTCCTTTCCTCTACCCACCTCCTGGCTTCACCTCCCAGCAGATCTTGGCAACACTGGTACTACCCAACATATCATTGGCTTTCCCAGTGTGGTATCTTGTTCCCCCTCCAGGAACGCCAACTACCAACTTTACTATGTTTAGGTTACAACCCCTCGGTCCCGAGGATCCCCAACCTACCCAAGTAGCAGTTGAAACTGCCCCCGCAAGGGAAATCCTTGCTGCGAAACCGGCGACCATGATAAAGAAAATCGCCAAGAAAGGAAAGAAAGTGGTGACCCCCACCATACAACAGGAGTCATCAACCTGTGCTATATGTGATGTCACGGGACACCCTACTCACATATGCCCAAAGTTGGATGAATTAAAACCACTCCTTGGCTACGGGGCAGGCACCTCAAAATGACATTCCCATAAAAAGGAACTTGCCACCAAAAGCACAGGCAAACCGCTGCGTACCAATCACGCATGCACCCTCTGTGACACTTATGGGCACTATACCCACCATTGTCAAAAAATACCATGGTATAGGGATGCCTTACACGCGATCAAGCGATCCTATCAGGAGGATCCCTCCATCTAGTCTATTAATGATGAGCCTCGTATCATCTGGTACTTACAAGAAGAATGACGGTCACCTGAATGACCCCCGACTATACCACCTCCCCCAGTCGAAAGGTGCGTACTTTGCGATGAACTCGATCATTTCATCATTGACTGCCCAGGCTTGGAAATGTTCCAAAGATGGTACCCAGTTCATGTAGTGTATCGCGCTAACATGGATGTTCCATATTCATGCCGGATATGCAGGGATAACCACCCCGTACGTCATTGCCACTACATACCGAGATTTCGCATAGGCTTAGACTGTATGCGATCGACCATCGTCCGCCTCTCCCAGGAAGACGGTGTGGACTAGGATTCCGTGAACAGTTCAACAACCCAAGAGGATGTGACTTATATGTCCACCCCATCGGGGCCATCTGAAATACGGCCAATTAGGGAGATCCATCCCCCTCCAAACGCCAACGACACAACACACCACATACGATTCATGACATCATGCGTTAGAGCCATGACTCGAGCTATCTTCTCATCTACCATAGGTGTTGAGACAGGTGTAGCTATAAGAGTAGTTGGCCCTATAATAGTACAGACCCAACCTTTTTGCACTCTATCTACGACGTTTGGTTCCATCACATCTACAATGAAGTATTTGTCGTGCTTCTCAACTAGCTCCACTAGGATTACCCCCATTTAGTCTCAACCTACGGGGGAACACTCCCCCTTCGAGACCCTCTTTCATTCGGATGAGGATATCCTGGAAACCATGACAGAGCCCGATTACCCATGGGATGCGATGCTTCACTGCTCACTGTTTATTCCCAAAAAGATAGTTAGTCTAGACAAGACAACCGAACCATATATCTATGCGATCGAATCAAAAGACTTTCTACCGTCAGGAAAAGTTGACTGGTTTAAAAACCCCATCCCCGCGCCCGATGCATTCGAGAAAGGAAACATGTCGAATATTTCACCTACCATCAAAATGAATGTATCTCAAAATCCATCAAAAGTCGAAGAAATCTCGCTGGGGGCAGCATGTTCACCAGAAGAGGTAGCCTCTTATACCAAATTATTACAAGAGTATCGAGATATCTTTACTTGGGACTACTCAGAAATTCCTGGGCTTAGTCCCGCGATCGTAGAGCACCATATTGAAACTTAGCTAGATGTAACCCCAGTTTGCCAAAAACAACGTCAACTGCACCCATCAAAGGAAGAAGCAATAAAATGAGAAATCGATAAGCTTCACAAAGCCGGGTTTATCTACCCCATCGCCTACACATCTTGGGTTTCTAACCCTGTTCCCATCATGAAAAAATAGGGCACCATACACGTCTGTGCTGATTTTCGAGATTTGAGCAAATCTTGTCCTAAAGACAATCATCCCACCCCATTCATCAACCAAGTTATCGATGCTTGCACTGGCCACAAGGCACTATCCTTCATGGATGGGTTCTCCGGATATAATCAAATCCAGATCCGCCATACAGATCGGTATAAAACCATGTTTACCACCCCCCTGGGGCACATTCGCATACAAGGTAATGCCATTTTTCCTAAATAATGCCAGAGCTACCTTCCAAAGGGCCATGAATTACATATTTCATGACTTGGCACACCTTATCCTCGCCTACTTGGATGACCTTACAGTATGCTCCAAAAAATGCTCCGACCACCTCAGAGATCGGTCTTTACATCCCTCCGTTAGAGATCATTTCTCATGGTTGCATCTCATTTTTAAGTGTCTTGCTCAATTCACTCAGTTGCATTCCGCTAGGGGCATGCCATAATCTGACGGAAGGGCCTTGTCGTTTATCTCCCTCATGCCTTATACTGCTGGCTTAGGTCTGTTTGTCAAATCAATTTTAAGGTTATTTACAGTCCTGTTTGATGTCTAGGTCAACGAAGAGTTATTTTAGTCATTAGGTCTAGGGTTTAATGCCAGCAGGCCAGAGGGAGGATCAGAATAAGTTTTCTTCGCAAAAACTGTGTTTCACTTGCCTTTCTTGATCAGAGCAGTGGTCCAACGAGAAGGCGACAACTATGGTTTGGTTCCAGCTACAGTAATTTCTGCATTTGATACCAAGATAGTGAATTCATGCAAATCAATTAACAGCAGGGCAGAAATGGATCCTGCATTGAGTTTAGCACTAGTTTTAAATGCTTCCAAATCACGCAGTCAGCTCCTTTCTCTTGCAGATAGCTTTTGGATTGGTAAAAGAGACTCTTTTTCTTTAGAAACCAAGGATAAGTTTCTCAACTAGAGCCCAGAATTCACAGTAAAAACAGACAGCACAATGGAATTTAGAGAAAGAACAGAGAGTTGTTTATTTATAGTTATTTTTATACCTTACTGCTTTGAAAAGAAAGCTAAATTATTGAATTTGAAGGTTGAACCTCATCAATATTTTCTGGATGTAATTGCAAATCATCTAAGTGTTGCATATTCCTCTCATGTTTTGATCTCAAGGCCTCTTAGCAAGGCTTCCTTGGATGCCAGATTTTACTTTCCAGTTCCGGATACTTTACCTTCGGTATCGTACCTATTTGGAAATTCTCCAATCAGTGAGAAATGTAAAGGAAGTCCGCACTGTCAATTGAAGTTTAATAAAAGGGCATCTATCTTAGTAGGGCAAGAAGTACATGGTGATGCAATTTTGGCAGCGGTTGGATCCTCATGGAAGTCGCCGGGAACTATGTCGTGTGAAGATAATAGCCTTAGAAGCTATCACAGGATGCTACTCAATCGAGTCCCTTGGGGCAGTTACAAGATATCCAGAGATGCTATTTTGGTAGCAAACTTTCCAGCTTCTTTCACAACCCGATCAAACTGGCATGGAGCACTACCGCGAGACCTTCTAAATAGTTTCTGTCACAACAATCGCTTATCTGATCCAACATTCTCTCTATCAGAAGTAGATTCCATGGAAAAATTTCAGAATACAAATCAGACACAGCCAGGTCAAAGTGGGTTTTTAAATGCCACAGGAAATGAGTCTGGAATGCTGGACGGGGTTATGAAAGAAATGGGTGAAGGCCTTGATGACATTCAATGTGGGGAATTGGATAATGAATCAACGGGTAGATGTCCTTACAGATGTGCTGTGAAAATACTCTCCAAGGATGGAGATTTAAAAATAGAATGTTGTTCTGAGATGCCTTATAGAAACAAGAGTCATGCAATCCAAAGTGCTGCCTTGAAAGCTATCAATGAAAGGATATGCCTGCATCAAGATCATGATACTGTTTCCATCGTTGAAGATATGTTCAATTACTATAAAAAAGGTTCTCCTATATATGATGATACTTCTTCTTTTTCCCAGAATAAGTTGCCTCAGAAGGTTGTTGACCTTGATCACAACCATGAGATGACCGATCTCAACATCACAGGTCCTGATTGTGGCAAATCACCTTCTAGTGGCACTATAGTATGTATCCAATATAGTGTTTTCCTGCTAGGTAAATCTGTAAGAGAATGCTTGGAAAGCAAAGAAGAGTTCGAATTTAAATTTGGGACAGGTGCTGTAATTCCCCAATTAGAGATGTGTGTAAGTCGCATGTCTGTCAGTCAGTCTGCACACTTCTATACATCTTTACCACCTGAGAGCCTGATATTGGCTACTGCTGGTGAATGTGCAGAGGAGATTTCCACTTTACCTTTAGGAGAATCTGGTCTGGAGTATAATGTCACACTTTTGAGGCTTATGGAGCCCTAGGAAGAGAGGATGGAGCAGGTTTTTTTTAGTCCACCTTTATCGAAACAAAGAATAGAATATGCATTGCGCATTCTTGTGGAGTCTCATGCAGAGTTCTTGGTTGATCTAGGTTGGGGATCTGGCAGTTTATTTGATGCTTTGTTAGAGCAGGAAACTGACTTGGTATATATTTGTGGTGTCGACATTTCACAGAGAAGTCTTATTCGTGCTGCTAAGGTTCTTCATTCAAAACTTGATGTGGGTCATAAGCCTCGATTAGCCACGGCCAGCTTCAAAAGTGCCTTTATATATGAAGGGTCAATCACTGAATTTGATCGGCGGATTCATGGATTTGATGTTGCAACATGCATCGAGGTGATTGAACATATGGAGGAAGACCAAGCATACAAATTCGGAGAATGTGCATTGGGTACATTTTGTCCGCGCGTTTTGATGGTCTCCACACCGAAAATTGAGTACAATCCCATTCTTCAGAGAACCGAAGTGAAAACGTGGAGGTCGAAATTGTGTTGAAACAGAGCTGCGCGGCGCATTGGGTAAGAGCGCGGTGCATAGAGCCGACGCGGCGCACTGGGTCTCCTGCCACAGTGATTTTCTCTATTGACGCGGCGCATCCAGGAGGCACGGCGCACAAGCCTGAAACTAAAATTTTCTGCCTGTCTTCTCCAAAATCGCATTTCTTTTAGTTGCTCCATGCTCAATGATCCTGGGAAATATATTAATGCTTTGTTTGACAACCATGTTGCATCTAGAGCTTCTACGTGTTAATGTATTGTCAAATTTTATCTAGATCAAGATTTTCGTTCTGCTAAAAGTAGAAAATTTACCAAGGCATTGAGCGAGGTGAACAAAGATTTTTCCTTTGGTTCTTTTTGTAAACTTTGAACATCCAGGATAAGGGAAGTGTTGGGAATCATGTTAAGCCAATGGATATGTATTCGCTGGTATTGAAGAAGATATTAAGATATTTTTGTTAAAAAGTTGGTTTTCATTCAACGGCAATGAAAAGTGAAAAGTCAAAGACCGAAAGCCAAAATTAAACGAAGAATATCTACCACAGCAGAGAGATAGGAACATATTGCCTATTTTTGACTTCAGTTGCAATTCAAAGGGTCTACGCTCCAGATTTTGTCTTTTAATTGGTCATTAGAGAAATTCAAGGGGAACGCTGTCTGTCTTTAGAACAGATGATTGGCTTTTCAGCTTTTGTTTGTTATTGATGATAAAACAATTCCTTATTTTGGTCTATTTGTTTTCTCATAGTTGAGTTTATTTATTGTATTGAAAAACATTTGTAAAGGGTCTGAGTTATGGGAAATGGGGGGAAGAATAACTCAGTGTTTGGCTGTACAGTTTTGACAGAGAATTAATGAAAGGATGCAGCTCTGATTTATGAGATTCATGTGGTGTGAGTTTAGCATAGGTGTTTTCTTTCTGTTTCATATGTATCTCATTATGTTTGACCGTTCATTCGTAATCATTTCTAGATGAATGCTTTTAAGTAAGAAAGGTAGAATCCAGTTTATTGCTCTATCTTGGGAAAGCGTTCATGTTTCTGTATGTCTTCTTCTGTTGAAAAGGATTCATTATATATGCCCTTTTCAACCTCTCAACAGTCTTTCCACTCCATATTATTTCAAATTTGATTGCTAAGCTTCCTGCCTATCTTGCCTCATGAAACACTCTGTGTCTTTGATTTAATTTCTCAGCTCATACTGTTCTTTGTCCCATACATCCCTGAAACCCAGTCATTCATCAAAATACCTCTTTCCTATTTATTTACTAGCCTAAAATCAGTATCCATTTTAAGTCATCTCAGACCCTATTGAGTATTTTACTGAGTTGACCCGGAGAGAGCCCTCTCCTATCCTCGTAGGGCTAGCTACGACGCTGAGCATGGTATGGTGTTATCTTGAATCCTACCTTCCTTCAGCCTAAGGTGGATTTGGGAAATAACATAGTGGCGACCATACTGGGGAAGAACTAGTTTGCTTGTTAGTATTATTTGATTTATAGCTACAGACGGAGTCTAAAGTTATGCCAGGTAGCCTTCGAACTGCTCTTGCTCTGCGAGTGCATAGTAGATAAACGCTCCTTCATTTAATCTCCAGTTTAGCTTGTAGTCGTAACACTTAAATTATAAATTTCCCCAGTACATGTAATCAAGTTTAGATCTGATTGTTGATGGTGGACAACGGTCAGACATCAGAAGGCTGAAATCATTCACCTGGCGACTCCATTCACTGAAAAATCCAGAAATCAATCCTTCATGGTGACTCCATTGTAGGAGGATCAGTAGTTTTAAGGTTTTAAGATGGAACAGGTTGCAAGAAGATACGCTCCCATGAGCCGAGATCACATCCCAGGTTTTCCAAATAAAATGCCCAAGGTGGATTGGCTTCAGAATTTTCCTATGTTCAGAAATGTGGAAGGTAATGATGCTGCTCTTCATCTGGTGAAATTTCACATTCATGTGCATAAATTAAAGATCGATTTTCCTGAAGACTGTTTGATGAAAATGTTTATGGCTACTCTGGAAGATGAAGCCCGATCTTGGTATGAAAGTTTGCCACCTGCTTCTATTTATTGTCTAAAAGATTTTCATACAATATTCTTTGAAAGGTATAAAGAATCTTGTCCATCCTTAATATTAGTGCAGAATTGTTGTGAACACGTTAGTAGTTTCATTGAAGATCTTGAGAATTTTTATGGAGATAATGAATTGATGGACGGAGAAATTATGGAAGCATTGTATGAAAATTCGTTTCCCCAGCACGCAGAAATCTTAGAGGATACTTATCAAGATCAGCAGGTTGAAGATTTCCATATGGCTGAAGATGATGAAAGAAGAAGTTTTATTTCAGATCTGGTCGAAATAAAGGATGATACGTAGGAAAATGATGTTCCAATATCAGATAGTGATGAAGATAAATCAGATCGAGAGATAAATTGTGATGAGGAAAAACATGTTGTTCCGGATCTCATAAAAGAGAGTTGTATTGTTGAGGCTGCCTCAAATGAAGAAAACAAAGTTACAGACCTAAATGCTCTCATTCCACCAGAACTAGATCTTCACGAGGAGGTAGTTCATTCCATCTATGAAAAACAAGATGAGATCTTTTTTCAAGTAATTGAAAAAGTTTCTCTTGATGAATCGTTGGTATATGATAGAAATGATAGTGTTGGGTTTCAAGAATCATCTAAAGTTTCTTTTCTCATGATTGATGAATGTAATGAGAATCTGGCTGTCATATCATATGAAGATGACCTACAATATATTCAGACTACAGAAAATCAGACCATTCAGGATTCCCTTTCGGATTCTTCTTCATATGTCTCATGTTTTGAAATGTTTTTCCAAGAGGAGATCCGCTCATCTACTTGTTCAGAATTTTTTGAGGACCAGGAACATACTTCTACTAAAGTACATTTTGAAGGAAGATCAGAAGCAGGAGAAAAAGACACCTTGTTCTTTCAGCAGGAGGTAAATCTTCATGTTTTTCACGATCCATTGGCAAATCTGTTGTAGTCAACAGTGAAGGTGATTATTGCAGTATTCAGTGATGAAGGAGATCATGGTCGATTATATTTTTGGATGCCCAGTTACAAGTATCTATTGTCGACCAGGAGATCTGATCAGGAGAATCAATCAGTAAGGCATCTGCTTGATTGGTTACATTGGCATTTTGATATAGTTTGATGGTATATTATCTTGTAAGAAACACAGGTGGTCATGTACTACCATCAAGCTTTAAGTTTTAAGTTCAGGTCTTAGTCATTTTGAGTTAGTTTGTTAAAGTCAAGTTTTTTCAGTCATTTCAGTTTTAAAATTGAGTCAGTTTGAAGTCATATTTTCAGTCAATAAATCAGTTAACAGTCTGGTGTTGATTTGGACTCCATAGCCCAATGGACGAAGGCACTGTTTTCTCTCCCAAAGATCTGCAGTTCTTGGTACCTCCAGGGAGATGCCATCCCCATTGGAGCCAATGTTAGAGTTGGTCTTTACATCCATCCGTCAGAGATCATTTCTCATGGTTGCATCTCATTTTTAAGTGTCTTGCTCAATTCACTCAGTTGCATTCCTCTAGGGGCATGCCATAATCTGACGGAAGGGCCTTGTTGTTTATCCCCCTCATGCCTTATCCTGCTGGCTTAGGTTTGTTTTTCAAATCAATTTTAAGGTTATTTACAGTCCTGTTTGATGTCTAGGTCAGCGAAGAGTTATTTTAGTCATTAGGTCTACGGTTTAATGCCAGCAGGCCAGAGGGAGGATCAGAATAAGTTTTCATCGCAAAAACCCTGTTTCACTTGCCTTTCTTGATCAGAGTAGCGGTCCAACGAGAAGGCGACAACTATGGTTTGGTTCCAGCTTCAGTAATTTCTGCATTTGATACCAAGATAGTGAATTCATGCAAATCAATTAACAGCAGGGCAGAAATGGATCCTGCATTGAGTTTAGCACTAGTTTTAAATGCTGCCAAATCATGCAGTCAGCTCCTTTCTCTTGCGGATAGCTTTTGGATTGGTAAAAGAGACTCTTTTTCTTTAGAAACCAAGGAGAAGTTTCTCAATTGGAGCCCAAAATTCAAAGTAAAAATAGACAGCACAATGTAATTTAGAGAAAGAACAAAGAGTTGTTTATTTACAGTTATTTTTATACCTCACCGCTTTGAAAAGAAAGCTAAATTATTGAATTTGAAGGTTGAACCTCATCAATATTTTCTGGATGTAATTGCAAATCATCTAAGTGTTGCAGATTCCTCTCATGTTTTGATCTCAAGGCCTCTTAGCAAGGCTTCCTTGGATGCTAGATTTTACTTTCCAGTTCCGGATACTTTACCTTCGGTATCGTACCTATTTGGAAATTCTCCAATTAGTGAGAAATGTAAAGGAAGTCCGCACTGTCAATTGAAGTTTAATAAAAGGGCATCTATCTTAGTAGGGAAATACGTACATGGTGATGCAATTTTGGCAGCTGTTGGATCCTCATGGAAGTCGCTGGGAACTATGTCGTGTGAAGATATTAGCCTTAGCAGCTATCACATGATGCTACTCAATCGAGTCCCTTGGGGCAGTTACAAGATATCCAGAGATGCTATTTTGGCAGCAAACTTGCCAACTTCTTTCACAACCCGATCAAACTGGCATGGAGCACTACTGCGAGACCTTCTAAATAGTTTCTGTCACAACAATCGCTTATCTTATCCAACATTCTCTCTATCAGAAGCAGATTCTATGGAAAAATTTCAGAATACAAATCAGACACAGCCAGGTCAAAGTGGGTTTTTAAATGCCACAGGAAATGATTCTGGAATGCTGGACGGGGTTATGAAAGAAATGGGTGAAGGCCTTGATGAAATTCAATGTGGGGAATTGGATAATGAATCAACGGGTATACGTCCTTACATATGTGCTGTGAAAATACTGTCCAAGGATGGAGATTTAAAAATAGAATGTTGTTCTGAGATGCCTTATAGAAACAAGAGTCATGCAATGAAGAAGATATGTATTTGCTGGTATTGAAGAAGATATTGAGCTATTTTTTTTTTAAAGTTGGTTTTCATTCAACGACAATGAAAAGTGAAAAGTCAAAGACCAAAAGCCAAAATTAAACGAAGAATATCTACCACAGCAGAGAGATAGGAACATATTGCCTATTTTTGACTTCAGTTGCAATTCAAAGGGTCTACGCTCCAGATTTTGTCTTTTAATTGGTCATCAGAGAAATTCAAGGGGAACGCCGTTTTGTCTTCAGAATAGATGATTAGCTTTTCAGCTTTTGTTTGTTATTGATGATTAAACAATTCATTATTTTGGTCGATTTGTTTTCTCATAGTTGAGTTTATTTATTGTATTGAAAAACATTTGTAAAGGGTCTGAGTTCTGGGAAAAGTGTGGAAGAAAAACTCAGTGCTTCACTGTACAGTTTTGGCAGAGAATTAATGAAATGATGCAGCTCTGGTTCATGAGATTCCTGTGGTATGAGTTTGGTATATGTCTTTTCTTTCTGTTTCATATGTATCTCGTTATGTTTTACTGTTCATTCATAATCATTGCCAGTTGAATGCTTTTAAGTAAGAAAGGTAGAATCCAGTTATTGCTCTGCCTTGGGAAAGCGTTCATGTTTATGTATGTCTTCTTCTGTTGAAAAGGATTCATTATATATGCCCTTTTCAAACTCTCAACAGTCTTTCCACCTCCATATTATTTCAAATTTGATTGCTAAACTCCCTGCCTATCTTGCCTCATGAAACACTCTGTGTCTTTGAGTTAATTTCTCAGCTCATGCTGTTCTTTGTCCCATACATCCCTGAAACCCAGTCATTCATCAAAATACCTCTTTCATATTTATTTACTAGCCTAAAATCAGTATTCATTATAGGTCATCTCAGGCCCTATTGGACATCCTTTGCCGAGATAGACCCGGAGAGAGCCCTCTCCTATCCTCGTAGGGCTAGCTACGAGGCTGAGCGTGGTTTGGTGTTGTCCTTTTTCTGCCTTATTTCAGCCTAAGATGGATTTGGGAACTAACATATGGGTTCTCCAGATATAATCAAATCCAGATCCGCCATACAGATCGGTATAAAACCATGTTTACCACCCCCTAGGGCACATTCGCATACAAGGTAATGCCATTTTGCCTAAATAATGCCAGAGCTACCTTCCAAAGGGCCATGAATTACATATTTCATGACTTGGCACACCTTATCCTCGCCTACTTGGATGACCTTATAGTATGCTCCAAAAAACGCTCCGACCACCTCGAGGATCTGCAAGTGGTATTCCAATGATGCCGTCAATAAAACCTGCGCTTAAACCCTCTTAAGTGCATCTTTTGCGTCAATGCAGGAAAGCTGTTAGGTTTTATAGTGTCCCAAAAAGGGATTCGAGTCGACCCCTTAAAGGTTCAAGCCATTAAAGAAGTCCACCCACCTCGAACCCTCAGGCAACTCCAAAGCCTGCAAGGAAAGGCCAATTTTTTGCGACGTTTCGTCCCAGATTACGCCACCTGTGCTCAAGGGTTCCTACACCTCCTCTACTAGGATACCTCGTTTAAGTGGGATGATCATGCCCAACAAGCATTTGATGCACTGAAATAAACACTATCTTCAGCACCACTTATCAGTCCCTTCGACTATAAGAAGGATTATATCCTATACCTATCATCCTCTGACTCCACATTGGTTGGAGTATTGGTCTAAGAGGGCCCAGATGGAAGGGAACACATAATCTATTACGTCATTAAAACCCTATCAGGCCCTGCATTAAGATATGAGCTCGAAGAAAAAATTTCCCTAGAATTAATCCACGTAGTACAAAAACTTCATCATTACATCATCTTAAAAAAGACCATGGTCATAGCAGATACTAATCCCATGAAATACCTGCTCACGCGCTGGCTAATGAACCACAAGTACGCCCACTAGATAGTCATTCTCCAAGAATACACCTTACAGTTTCGCTCTCCCAAAAGAAAAAAGGCACTTGCCATAGAAAAGTTCATTACCAACCTCCCAGGAGATTCCAAAGGATCACCAGTAAATGATTCGCTACCAGATGAACACCTGTTCCTTGTAGCAATGGATGACCCTTGGTACGGGGATATTCTCCTATTCTTACGAACCCAAAAGTTCAACCTCACCTCACGCGAGATGACCGCCAGTGCATACGACAACAATCCCCTCGATACCTCCTCATAGGATATGTCTTATATAGGAGAGGCATCGATAGAATCTTGCGACGATGCCTCACTCACGATCAAGCAGAGCAAGCCCTGAACAATTGCCACGCAGGCACATGCAACAACCACGTATCTGGAATGGATATCGCCCAAAAATTCGTACGAGCAGGGTAATTTTGGCCATCC
This sequence comes from Pinus albicaulis, assembly GCA_034641835.2. Classification (NCBI taxonomy): domain Eukaryota; kingdom Viridiplantae; phylum Streptophyta; class Pinopsida; order Pinales; family Pinaceae; genus Pinus; species Pinus albicaulis. The sequence goes on from CM076581.1 coordinate 948,490,519, forward strand.
CTGTTTCGAGACTATATCATGGCAATTAAAATATGCGAGCGGTGCCAATGCTTTGCCCATAAGGCAAGAGCACCACCCGTCCCTCTGCATCCTGTCATCGTAGCTGACCCCTTCTGTAAATGGGGAATCGACTTAATGACTTGTAACCCAACCTCATCAGGCAACCATAAATACATCATCGTGGCTGTCGATTATTTCGCTAAGTGGGCCGAAGCCATGCCCACATATGACAACACAGCAGAAACCATCGCTCGATTCCTGTTTAACCATGTGATAGCCCAATTTTGCGTCCCCAAAGAATTAGTCTCCGACCATGGAAAGCACTTTGAAAATGAAGTCTTCAAGGAGCTATCTCATCATCTCGGATTCACCCATGAATTCGCTTCACCATATTACCCTCAGTCTAATGGATAGGTAGAGGCTGTTAACAAAGTACTCAAAACTATGTTACAACGCATGGTGAACAACCAAAAAACCAACTGGCACCACATGCTATTCCGCCCTGTGGGCATACCGCACAACAGTTAAGAATTCCATTGGTTTTATCCCTTTCCACTTAGTATATGGGATCGAAGCTGTGATTCCCATAGAACGTGAGATCCCAAACTTACATGCAGCCATCGAACTCCTTGATGAAACCCAGCCTCTAGAGCAACGCCTAGTACAACTTGATTTATTTGATGAAAATAGGCGCCAATCGCTGCAACACAATGAGGCCCATAAGAAAAGGGTAAAAGCATCATTTGACTACCACATCACCCCTCGCTCATTTACTGAAGGAGAGCTAGTCCTTCGCTATGATGTCGCAAAAGAAGCCTTAGGGCCAGGAAAGTTCGAAACCCTGTGGAAAGGGCCCTATATCATCAAAAATTGCCTCCGGCAGGGGGCATACATCTTGACGGAACCGGACGGGACCTACCTAGCTAACCCCATCAACGACCTTTACCTCAAGAAATTCTACCCATAAGGGCCCCAGTAGCCCTTATCCCCTAGAGTTAGAGTACACAAAAATCGCAATACCAAAATATTTTTGACCCAAAAAACCTAAAACGCGCTCAAAATATGACCATGGATCACCAAATTGAACCCTATTTTGGATTTGCTGATGCAACATCGTGATGGTCTCAAAATTTAGCTGCAGCCGCCTGGGTCATCTGCTACCATGACCGATCACCACTGTGTTCAAACAGCGTGTGCATCGGATCAACAACCAACAATTAGGCAGAATATGATGCCATTATCGGACTTATGTGCGATGCCCTCCACGAGGGCATTCGCCATATGCATGTCTACCTAGATTCCTAACTAGTAGTCTCGCAGTTAAACCAAACATTTGAAACCAGGGATGCAAACCTATTTAGAAAATATTTGTGTGCCAGAAGATTAAGCAGACAATTTGATTATATTACATTCTCACATGTATCAAGGAATCAAAACCAAACAGCTGATCGCATAGCTAACAATATCATAGACTGGAATGCATCGCAGGCAAACCACCATACATAAAAAACCAAAAACATGTATATCCATCAGCATAACACAAAATGCATAAACCGAAATAGACATCACACCATGTAGAGCCGCAAAAAAGATCTCTCATATATATATCAAAAAATATGTGTATCAGAGTACAAAAATAGTAGCACTAGCCCATTGGCTAGCCCAAAAATATAGAGGTCATCAAAAAATAAGGGAAGCATCCTCATAATGGGTGCTTTCCCTGTGTACAAATCTACTCTAGGGGGGTGCCCCCTCAAGAGGAGCACCCGGGCCCACCACTGCTCTTGGTGCCACCACTGGAGTTGTTGTCACCATTGCGATAGCTACTCGTCGTAGAGTAGGTCGGTAGTCCCTCTCACAGGCCATCACTATCTCTAGCCATATCTCCTCGAAGTCATCCATAAGATATCGAGCAGGTATTCCGTGGGTTAAACGGTCCACTCAACCCCGGAAGTCCTCTAGAGCCTCTACCAGAGCTGTAAGTGCTGCAATGCGCGCCTCAGCCGCATCTACATGAGCTCTCTCTGCTACTACCTCAACTGCACCTGTGCTGCTACCCTCACCAAAAGGACTAGCACCATCCTCGCCCAGTCCACTGGCACCCTCGCCTGGTCCACCTATGGCAGCACTGGTCCACCTATGGCAGCACCTCCCCGACCACCAGGCGGTCGTGGTAGAGGGTTGTGACCCACCAATCGAGCCACTGGACGTCCCACCTCGCCAACATCTGCACGAGTAACCAAAGGAATGTCAGTTTCAATGAAAAACACTCAAGAACACAAAAAACTTGAGTAAATGCAGAATTATAACACATACTTGCGGGACCCCAAACATAACCAAATGGGAGACCAATATTTGGATCGCCCTGAAAGTCCATCCTCGTGTAAGGGTATGGAAAAAACATCTGTGGATTAGCCTTAAACCAAGCCTCCGTCATGACGTTCCAATAACAACCCACTCTGCCACCACCACCACGTGGCATCATCGGATCCCACCTCATCATACGTGGCTCCCTCGGTCCCCCGAGAGGGACAAGCACTATGGGCCTCATCAGCACGACCCTCTCGTACATAATGCTGCACAAAATGTTGGCGTATGCAAATGATTTGGATCCACGCTGGACCTGGTTTAGTTGTGACACCATACCATCAAAGAAGAAACAGGCAAAATCAAAGAAATGCCCGTTCCTCAAATGGCGTAAAGCTGCCAGCTGTGGGCCCGATGCTCGATGAGGCATAAATGACCCCGCCAGTCGCACAATAATGGCCAGAGCACACCACTCAGCCACATATGTCACGAAGGCAATGTTGATGCACCCCTTAGTAAGAGGCGCACCACCACAATGCCGGCGCCGGAGCCTGCCCATGTTCACCCACCCAGCAGGAAGTGGATACCTCAACGCCTGTCCCTGAGGCACTAATCCAGTCACAAAGTAAATATCCATCTCCGGACGGATAATCAAGTTCGTCCCCCTCAGGACAAACATGTTGCGCCTCCTGCACCAATGCCGAATGATATAACGTAACAATCGGTCCTGTGACCGAAGGAACTCGTTCTCAGCGAATTTTAGGAGGCCCCATGCGGCTAATTGATGGTGCGCCCCAGCATTAGTAGCCAGAGCAGTCTGGATCTTGGGCCAATCTCGCTCTCTCCACACTAACCTGCCAAGCTACAGGCACCCATCAGTGCAAAGGAGAAAAATCATTAAGGACAACAAAAAACCCAATTTTTTTAAAAACATTGCCCTTGCGTGCCTGTTTCATTTATAGGCGCACTCTTGCACGCAAAGAGGCAGGGAAAACACACCTTTGTGTGGCTGTACCTGAGAAATACGCACAAGGGGGGCGCTTATTTCCCTAGATCGGCCGCCCAATCTGGGGCAAAAAGCCCGTTTGAGGCCGTACAAACCTAATTTGTATGGCCCCGGCGTCACCAAATTGGAAAAATCGAAATGCAGGACGTCATGAGAGTTACCTTGGCATAATATCGCTAATCCTCGGTACACAGGCTGACTGAAATGACAAGAAAGGCTCTGCTATCACCTCTGATATCCCAAACTCAGCAAGTACAAATGAATAGGATTAGGGCCATAATCCCTTATTTATCGCCCTTTTCCAAAACTTCGGAGGTCCATAACAGGAGATCAGAAGGTCCATTCTGCAAACCGTAAGTTGCACCATCATCAGTATACCATGACGAACAAAAGCGATGCCCCATATTTTCTTTTCGAAGAAATATTTTTTCAAAGTGTCGGCAGGTACACACCCTCTCATCTTCCTTTCCAAGATTCATTTTTTTCAATAATATTGAATGAAAAGAAGATGCTTTCACTTGAGGTAGTTGTTTTTGTAGGAAGAACCCGCAAACCATTCACAACACTGACCACTGAAATTTCCGGAGTAGGTATCATTCTACCCTCAGCATGATAGAGTCCCAGAAAACTTTGCATATCCTGACATCATTTCTCCATCAGAAATAAACCATAGGGTCCTCATACCCGACCACGTTTATCATTACCTCACCCTGCATATGATAAACGTCCACGATGGTTGGTAGAGCCTACCCTCCATGGTGATCGTCATCTCAAGTAAACCACACATCACTCCACAAGTGACGCCATGGCCATACCATTTTAGTCCGGGAAGCACCTCATGCCCATCCATATATCATGCATAAGGTCAAGTTCACCATTCAAACTCAACCCCCTTCCCAGATTATCGGGTTGTACAAGCATAATGAAAGCGCACCTCCGGACACCGCATTTGGCCCACCATACCTCCACAACATTAACCCATCTGCGACATCTTCTGCTTCATCAACTCCACACATGAAACCAAACAATGGGACCCCTACCTCCAACAAAACAACTTCCTAACACCATCAAGTGAGCGACCCTCTTTCATGTTTTGGGGTACCCGTCTCTGTGTTTTGTACAAACCAAACCCCATTATTTTATTCTTTTGGTAAGTGTACAAAGATCACAAACAACGCCCTTCGCCTCTTCGCCCTCATATTGCACTTTTTCCTCCCATGGCATCAGTCCCCCATCTCCCTTGGTCGAAGTATTTCATACCCCCATGCACGCACCATTACGACAATCATAGCCAGTTTATACCCACCCTGGAAGGCCTACCGACTCCAGGGACTTTTCCCTTCAGAAATACCTATGACTGCTGCCAAGCTGCTCAAATATACTTTGACCTCGGGCCACTGAATCCCCATCATACGTTTTCAGCTACCGCTCACCAACATGCCTATGTTAAACCCATTATGGTTCAGTTAAGGCTTCCTTTTTGTCGACATCAACACTCCTTTTCCAAAAAGGAAGCGGTACCTTGGATGACCCTTCCCCATGCACAGGGGTATCCTCGAGTGGCACTATGGAAGACATCATTTTCCATAGATGTCATCGATCCTTTTGACATTCGACTACAACAAAAGCTTTCATGTCACGATGGTATCGTACCTTACAACCATTGCACTTTGATCAAGATCCGTCGAAGACCCGTGCCTTCATAAGCGTCTCTGACAACAATGCTTACACGGGAAGGTCCCGACATCAAGTTAGCCACCCAGCATTTTTCAAAAGAGACACTCATTCAACATTCTTTCAGCCTCCTCCAAGAAACAAACTAAGCCCGAAATCGTTGGTGCTTGAAGTCCGATTGGCAAGACGCAACCGCTGGTTGTCTTTATACTTTCCCGCCATCTTTGCCTCCCTGCTATCTTACAAAACTATCAAATATTGCTGCATCCTCCTCCTTTTTCTCTCCCCTCCTTCCATCTTTTCCTCTTTCCTTCAAGTTTTCTTTTATCCATAAAAACCCCATCAAACCCTTTTATATTCCTTGTTCCTCTATTAAACCTCATTTATTAAGGTCAAAAACCCACTTTTTGACCTATCGGAACCCTTCCCCTTTTGCAAAAAATCATTAAAACCGTAGAAAAACATGTGTTTCTATGCGTTAGGTTTTAGCCCCTCAGGCTAAGCCCCTTTCCGTTTCTCCCTCCATATGCCCCGACGCCCGAAACCGTGTGCTAAGACCGCCAGGCGCTTAACCCTCGGCAATAATTTATTACCCGAAAACACCAAAAACCTTTGAAAAAATGCGAAAACGGGTTTATTTTATTCCTCCGCCAAAGAAAATCATATTGAATCTCAACCATTGATATGGCCCAGATCAACGGCGCGGAGTCAATCTTCACCTGGTGGACCCCCCCGGTCCTCGGCGCCTGTTTCCAAAAAACCCGTGGTTTTGTGCCCGCACCGCTTTCCGCGTTAAAACGGTTTCCCCCCGTCGGCCAGCGATTCCACCCGCTGGCCGACACGTGTCTTCCACCTCACTCCAAAACCGCCGTGTCAAGTTTTTTCCCCGCGCATTAAGCTTTGTCCCGTGGCCCCGCAGCGGGATTCATCCCCGCCGTCGGATCTAGACCCTCCTATCCGACGGTCCCTATTTGCCTTTCCCGCTCGCCTGTTAACAAACTCGCCCGCCCGATAATTCTTTTCCGGCGCATTCGATAGCCGATCCCCACCGTCGATCTCCGCAGATCGACGGTTCTCCTTTGTTCTCCTGATTCCATTAAAAAGTCCACCTTTGTCCCTTTAAAATTGCTCCCGACCGTTGATCGCGATACGATCAACGGTTCCGATTTCTCCATCCACCCGCACGCCCTCCGATGCAGTTTGCCCATATAACGCAGGATTTCCTCATTTTTCTTGTTTTTTGCAGGTTTTCAAAGGGTTTTTCTCAGATCTTACGAATCAAGGATGAGAGCGATCGACCCAACTTGGCTTAAGTCCATGAATTGATCACACGAGAAGAACAGATATTTACAAAGTCATGAGCTAGTTACCGCACGTCCCTGCAAAGCTTGAAGATGGCCGCCAAAAATCAGAGCAGAGAAAGAGTATCAGGTTAAAGATAAAATGAACCAGACCAGTGGTTTTGTGAGAAGATTGGCGGGGATTACGGCTAAGACGATTATCAAAAGCCTAATTCCGGGTTCTGAACACGGATTAAAGCAAAACCTAAAAGCGTTCATCAGTCAGATCGCTTTCACCGCCATACTTTGAGGTGAATTGATTCCTCAACCACCACAGTGCCACCTATTGCCTCAGAAAGCTCAAACAGAGGATGAATTTATTGAACAGGATCAGATATTATGCCTCGAACAACCAAAGGAGTTATTACTGCACCGGATTTCAACGACAGAACGTCTGCAGTAACCCTAACAGCACGCAGAGCCTCAAAGGTCAATATAAGCTCTCTTCGAGCTTACTTCTTAAAGTATAAACACATTAATGCAATGTAACACCTGTAGAATTTCTTCATCGAACCTCTCGGGGTCAGGAAGACATTAATTCTGCATTGATTGTGTTTGAGATCTTTTAAAACAGATCTCACCTCCTCATCCTTCTATAAATACTTCAATAGAAGATGAGTGAGGGGCTGGATTAGTTGGTTGTCAATATAATTGCTGAAGCGCTGTAGCTATTTCTGAGCGGAAAACTCTTGACTGTAAATAGTGGTTTCATGGGCTCTTGGAGCTCTGCTTGTAACAGATAGGTTAGATTGTGAAAAGAGATGGATTAAAACACTGGATTTGAAGATTTTAACCGGTTTGAAGCAATCAATACAAGCTGATTTATGGGATCCTGGTCTATGCCGATGGTGATGTTATTCTCAGTGTAACTTGTTATTTTATTTCTGTTTTCAATTTGTTTCATTTTCTACTATAAAGAACAGTTTAAACAGTGTTAGAGTTTGCTGTACACCAGTAACCTTCTCTGGCTGAAAAATATTTATCCCAATGTTTTCTTCTTATCGTGTTATTTAGAAATGATTTAATTCAGTCTAAGCACAGAGATGTTGGCGTTCCCTCATCTTTTCGTCACTGCTGAATGTTGTTTTTAAATGTTACTTTCATATATGTTGTGTGAGGAATGAATTGAGGAAATCAAAGGTTAGCCCTGAGTCCCTTTCTTGTTTGCTCAACTATTTGTCTGTTTCCCTTAGGATGTGTCAAAAGCTGACTAGTTTCAAAGTACTTATCAGATCTTGGGCCATTCTATGTTATCTTGGTGATTGTCTTGGAAGTAACTAAGTAAAGGAGAACTAAGATGAGGAGAAAGGTGAGCCCTGCCCACTAGTTTCTGTTCCAAAGGTTGCCTTCAAGTTTCCCTTTGTTTTAATCTGTTTTCTATTAGAAGTGTATCAAAGGCTGGCTAGTTTCAAAGTACTTACCAGATCCTAGTTTGCTTCTATGTTTTTCTTAAGTGCCTGGTCAAAGGCTGGCTAGTTTCAAAGTACTTACCAGATCCTGGGCTGCTCTTTGTTCTGCATCTGTTGATTCCTTTTCTTGTTGTATCACCCCATTCCATAAATCAAACTTCAAAGAGATCCTTAGGCCTAGATGACTTGCCCCATAGATTACTCTTGAACCTGGATGTTTCAATTAAATTCTCTTATGACTCCATAGCCCAATGGATTGAAAACTTGCCATCATCTTTCTTTAGAATCAAAGCTTATTTTGTTTACTTGCAACTTCTCACCTTTGAACCTATTTGCATATAGATCTTTCCGTCTCAGATGTTATTAACTATGTGTTCTCAACCATCTAAGAAACTAACAAAACCTTGGTCATGCACCACTCTAATATCACTACCCCAAATCTCAAAGATAATATTCACTTTATATATTGAGAGATCCCTCCGGGATTCGGGAGGGCTGATCCCATCCCAAAGTTGGTTGAAATGATGTTAATCAGATCTGGGACTCTTACAACTTTGCTTGTTACAGACCCAACATTTCCAAGCACCCACCGGGATCGACTTGAATTTTCCATCTTTTCCTTTATTTTCATAACACCTGAGTAAAAAGTCTTTCAAGCACTACCAACTTACCAAGAAATGGTATCCATTATAACACTGTGTGTGAATCAAGGATAAACTAGGGCTTAACCCTAGTAGGTTAGTTAGTTTTATCTAACCTTAAAATCAGCTACTAAAACATAAGGATGTGGACTGTTTTTTTGAGCTTCTTAACCGTAGCTAAGTTTTAAGGCAAAGTTAGGACATTCTTTTCAAACCACAAATATAAACAATTCAGAAAATACCAAAAACATTTCAGATTGGTGGTAAAACACTAGTTTTGATACCCGTATACGTCTTTGATGTGTTTTACCTTATACTCTTAGACAGAGTCTGGAAAGGGCCAGGTAGCCTCTGGATTTCACCCTCTTTTTGGGGGCGATATATCTGGTGAATGCCCTCCCAGTCAATCTCTGGTTAGAGTTTGTTGTATTTTGAGATATCTTCGAAAAGGAATGTTCCACAAACACTGAGGTGGACAGTGTACTGCTGTGAAAACACTCTGAACCTTCCACCTGGCGACTCCACCATCCTAAAAAGACCTCAATACTCCACTGGGAAGAACCCTTATCATTATTAAATCCTTCAAACCCAGTTAAAGCACTGTAAGTTTCGATTTGAGAAAACAGATTAGTTAACCGTCTAAAGATTGTCATATCTGATTCAACTTTTCTTGTTTAGATTGGGTCTAATCCCATAAACATTGTGGCTCCTAAAAAGATTCATACTAGAGCCCATCCTGACCCAGATCCTCCTGAAATAGTGGACAACCCAGAAAGAATTCTTAGGAAGTCTCCTAGGATACAATCCTCTACTATCTTCAGACCACCCCTAAGAGACAATTCAGTCCCCGAAAACCTTTCAGCTCTTCATGAATCACAAATTGACTTCTTAAACCCATTCAGAACTAGGTCATTGGGGGATTTAGATCAATTAGATTCTGAGCCTACCCTTTCATCTCCCGAAACCAGTGAGACTCCTGGGAATAGAGAATCGACACCTCCTGATTCACATTTTTTACATAATCTAGGTGTCTCTCATCCGAGATCAGCTCAGAGATCTACTGTTGTTTCATCCACTGTTCAAACCACTCCACTTCAACCTCCACCTCCACTTGTAAACCCACCCCCACCACATATCATGGCGGCATGGTATGCTCCCTTAGTCCTTCCTGTACCATTAATCAATCTTCCACAGGACTATCAGTCCAAAATTCCATTATACGATGCTAATAATACCACAACAGCATCTCAACATGTGGACAAGATGAATGACTACTTTGACAGAAATGAAATTGATAACGAATCTGTCAAAATTAGATTCTTTGCTCAAAGTTTGGGGGGAGATGTGAGAAAATGGTTCAAAGGATTAACCCCCCATAGTATCAACGACCTTCAAGCCTTCCATCAAACTTTTTTAAACAAATGGGAAGTAAGGAAAAACCCTCTCCAAGTCCTTGCCGACTACAACAATCTCCATAGGAACCCTGGGGAAAGTGTACAAGCTTATTGTACCAGGTTCAACAGTGTGTATAATGCACTTTCCCCCGAACTGAAACCTCCTCAGGGATCAGCCTTAAACAAATTTCCTGAAGGGTTTGACCCAGACATGACATACTCACTCAGAGAAAGAGTCTTTGCAACCCTTGAAGACATGCAAAGAGGTGCCCTTTCTGTAGAGGTGAACCTTATGGAGAAAAGAGCAAGGATGAAAGCTGAAAAGAGAGTATCTTTTAGGGAGGAACCCACCCCTTCTACTTCAAGCTCAAAGATGGAAAGAATAATGGAAGAAATGATGAAGAAAATGAGCATTCTAGAGAGGGCGCAAGCGAGTTTGAATCAAAACGCTCCTCAAAACAGAAACCAAAACCAGAATCAGAATCTTAGAAGAAATCAGCCTCTAAACAGACCCAGGGAAGATGATCAGCAGATCGCCCCTCCCTTTCATCAGAACTTTTTAAGTGAGGTCGAGGAAACAAATGAAATAATAGAGGAAGATGATATAAACTTATTTGGGGTAGATGATGATGACTTTGAGGTTCATTATGACAATAAACAAGGTCTCTATACACCTTATGATGACAGAAGAGATGTTAACCAGGATTACTATCAAAACATGGAAAACGCTGTCATAGATCCTGTTAAGGAGTATGAACTCCGAAGCAAATCTAAACAACAAACCCCCAACAATAAAACCTCTGACAAACCTTCTCAAAACAGCGCTGCAACCAAGTCTAAAACAATCAAACAAAAGGACAAAACGGTGGCTGTTGATTCTGGTAAAGATAAAGAGAAAGACACTCAAAACATCGAAAAACAGAGTGCAAACATTAGTAGTACTAACACCTCAGTTAGTACTCCTGCAAAAGTAATTGTTTCAACTGTAGATGAACCGAATCAGCAAGCTGTTTTTGCTGATAAAGTGGCAGTAAACAAGGCTGAAGTCAGTATTCTGAAAAATCAAAACCTCTTTAGCCTGGAACAGGAAATCTCAAAGATCAAGATCTCTGTTCCTTTGACTGAGTTAATTGCCCAGTATGTATATAGGTCCAAAATTTTGAAGGCTTTGAACTTAGAAAATAATGAAGATACCCTCAATCTTAATGATGACCAACCAGAGCTTATTTTCGGTCCAAAGATTGAAGGAAAGTTCCAAGAAGGCCCTGTGCCTCCATTTTATGTAAGCTTAAACATTCATGACAAAATCCAGCATAATGCTATGCATGATTCAGGTGCTTCCCATAATTTAATGCCAAAAGCTGTAATGGAGAGCCTGGGTCTTGAAATTACCAGACCTTATAAAGACCTGTACTCCTTTGACTCAAGTAGAGTTAAGTGTCTAGGATTGATTAAAGATCTCTGTGTTAATCTAACCCAAATTCCAGCCAAATGTTTAGTCATGGACGTTGTTGTGGCTGATGTTCCCCCGAAGTATGGAATGCTTTTATCAAGATCTTGGGGGGCTAAGTTACAAGGGACTATGCAAATGGACATGGCCTATGCAACCATCCCTGTCTTCAATCAAACCAGGAGACTTTACAGGGAATCACACATGCAGTACACAGTGACAAGTCAGGATCGGCCTCAAAACTCCCCACTCTATGCTATAAACACGAGCCTTGATTCTTTTATCATGTTCAATAATGAAACACTCACTGAACAAATTATTCCGGAAGAGTCCATGGCTGGGGTTAAAAAGGAGGAAAATGATGCCGAATTTCCAGAACAATATACTGTGGCTGAAAGTCCTAGCAAATTTAACACAGATCTGGAAATCCTAGTTATCAATCCTGTGAGCTCAAAACTTGACAGTCAGAATGACAGTCCTCAACCTGATGAAAAACTTGGGGAATCAAACAATACAAAGTCCAGTCCTCAAACTGAAAATCTGCCTCTCTGGACTATGTATTTTGATGGGTCGTGCACCAAAACAAATGCAGGTGCAGGTGTCTGGATCACTAACTCTGAAAACGATCATACAGAATGCATTTCATGCAAACTAAACTTTCAGTGTTCCAATCACATAGCAGAATATGAATCCCTCCTCTTGGGCTTGCATCTTTTAAAAAAACTAGGTGCCAGGAGAATCGATGTATATGGGGATTCTGAATTAATCATTAGGCAAGTCAATGGGGAGTATAATGCAAATCACCCCAGACTTAGGGCCTACAAGGATGATGTCATTGATCTTTTAAAAACATTTAACAAGTACACCTTATCTTTTGTCCCAAGGAAAAGAAACATTGCTGCCCACAATTTAGCCTTTGCTGCTAGAACCTGCCCAATGCTGTATGATGACACCTCTCAGATAAAATTCAGACCAGCTATCCCAGATAACAAGAAATATTGGCAGGTATTTGATGGAGATAAACAAATAGAAGACTTCATGCAATTCAGAAATGAGTTTGAACCCTATGGTTCAGATTCAGATTATGATACAGACTGCAATGAAGAAAATTTTCTTGGTGAAGAAGAACCATCTCCACAGCTGGTAGATATAAACCTTCAAACTATCATGTCCACACACCAAACAGAATCAAGTCCAAAACCTGAAACAGAAGAAATGGAAACTCTGCATTCTAGTACTGATAGTCTGCCCAAAGGTTTAGCCCCTCTAGAAGAACTGTTTGATTTTGATGATGTGGCCAACAAACCAAAACTGGAACCTGTGGAAACTGAAGTGGAAGAATGTAATATAGGCAGTGAAGAAAAACCGAGATTGATTAAACTGTCTAAAACTTTGCCAGCTCATATTAAACTCAGATACTTAGAGCTGTTTAAAGAATTTTCTGATGTTTTTGCGTGGAGTTATGAAGATCTTAAGTCCTATAACACTGAAATAATACATCACAAAATCCCTCTTAAAGAAAACCAAAAACCATTCAAACAAAAACTGCGCAGAATCAACCCTGTCCAGTTGCCATTGGTTAAGAAGGAAATTATGAAAATGCATGATGCTGGTATTATTGTCCCTATTAGATATTCTCAGTGGGTATCTAATCTGGTGTCAAGAAAAGATCGGAGAAACTGTGCTTTACAGATTCTGAAATTTAAATAAAGTTTAGTTGAAGATAACCACTCACCCAAGATGGATCATATTTTACAAAGGGTGGTAGGGTCTAAAATAATTTCTTTGCTAGATGGCTATTCAGGGTATAACCAAATCCTAGTTCACCCTGATGATCAATTAAAGACAGCCTTTACTACACCGTGGGGCACTTTCATGTATGTGAAAATTCCTTTTGGTTTAATGAATGCGGGAGCGACCTTTCAAAGAGCCATGGACATAGCATTCTCGGAAGAATTAGGCCTCTTCATCATTATATATCTTGATGATGTAACTGTGTTTTCAAAAACAGATGAAGAACACTTAGAACACTTGAGGAAAGTTTTCAAGAAGTGCAGAAAGTTTGGGATATCTTTGAACCCCAAGAAAACATTATTTGGTCTCCAAGAAGGTAAGCTTCTCGGGCATATCATCTCAGAGCAGGGTATAAAGATAGATCCCATGAGGATTGAAGCCATATTGCAAATCTCCCATCCTCGGAACATTAAAGAGTTGCAGTCTTTCATAGGAAAGATTAACTTTTTAAGAAGGTTCATCCCCAACTTGGCTGAGCTCCTTAGGAATATCACAAACATGTTGAAAAGGGAGCAAGGGGTGAAATGGACCACAGAAGCAAAGACATCCTTTGAACTGGTTAAACAAGCGTTAACCAAAACACCAGTTCTCATAAGTCCCGATTTCTCAAAAGATTTTTATATCTTCTCATTTGCATCAGAACATACTATAGCTGCTGTCCTTTTACAGAAAAACCCACAAGGACAAGAGCAGCCCATTGCATTCTTTAGCAAGGCATTGAGGGATGCCCATTTGAAGTATAATATTATGGAAAAGCAAGCTTTTGCTTTGGTAAAAGCTTTAAAAGACTTCAGGGTATACATCCTTCACTCTCACATCATTGCCTTTGTCCCGAATTCAGTTGTAAAGGACATTTTAACCCAGGATCCAGATGGTAAGAGAGGTAAGTGGATTGCTGTTATTCTTGAATATGACTTAGAGATTAAACCCACAAAGCTTATCAAAGGCCAAGGTCTAGCTAGGTTAATGGCTGAATCAAATTGTGAAGTTCTTGATATTAACATGATTAATGCTTTGGATGACCGAGAAGAATTCTCAACCCCCATTGTTGAAGATTATTTTGCGAATTCTCCTTGGTATGCTGATATTGTTTATGTTTTGCTTAATTTAAACACACCGCCTGGTTTATCCAAAACAAAGGCAAGATTCCTAAAGTTAAAAGCTGTAAACTATTGCATTATTGATAAATGTCTTTATTGGAAGAATGCTAGTGGTATATTGCTTAAATGTTTACCTGAGTTTGATGCAGAAAAAATTAAGCAGGAATTCCATGAAGGAGAGTGTGGAGGCCATTTGTACTGGAAGTCAAGAGCCAACAAAATTTTGAGGGCTGGTTTCTATTGGCCCACTCTTTTTCCTGATGTGCATAAACTGACAACTACTTGCCATAAATGCCAATTGTTTGAAGGCAAGAGAAAATTACTACCCCTTCCTCTGCATCCAATTACTGTTGAAGCCCCTTTTCAACAGTGGGGACTTGAATTTATAGGAGAAATCCACCCTTCATCCTCTGCCCAACACCGGTGGATCCTCACTGCCACAGACTATTTCACTAAGTGGATAGAAGCCATTCCTTGTAGACAGGCCAATGATTCAGTTATCATAAAATTCATAGAAACCAATATCCTTTCCAGATTTGGCTGTCCTACCAAGATCATTACAGATAATGCAGCTGCATTTGGATCAAAGAAAATGGTGGAATTCTGTCATAAGTATCAGATAACATTGGGGCACTCCACAGCCTATTACCCTCAAGGTAATGGACTTGCAGAGTCTTCCAACAAAAGCTTAGTGAACATAATAAAGAAACTGTTGGAGGACAACAAGAAGTCTTGGCACACAAAGCTTATCCATGAACTTTGGGCTGACAGATTAACTTTGAAGAAATCTATTGGTATGTCACCTTTCCAGCTTGTATATGGTACGGATGCAATTTTTTCTAACAGCCTGGGTGTACCAGTTATGAAGTTAATTCAAGAGCTGCAGATTGAGGATAATGACATGATCAGAAGAATAAATCAGACCATTCATCTTCAGCAAATCAGAGAGGAAGTGTACAACAAAACATTGCAGAAACAGGACAACATTAAGAAGCTTTTTGACAGAAGAACAAAGGCCAGCAATTTCAAAATTGGGGACAAAGTTTTAAAGTGGGACTCAAAGAGGGAAGACAAGGGAAAGCATGGTAAATTTGATAATCTATGGCTTGGCCCTTACTACATCCATTCAGTTGCTGGAAACAATGCATTCTTCTTACAAGAACTGAATGGAGCAGAATTGCTTGGGGGTCCTGTCAATGGCAGGATGCTTAAGCATTATCTTTCTTGAGAACTTTTTCATGTTTATAGTCTTTTCATCTTTTTCCACTGTAAATATTTCATCCACCATTGCATTTAAAGTCATGAAAGAAACAAAAAAAAAAAAAAAAAAAAAACAAAGAAAGAAAAGAAAAGAGGGCAGAAACGAAAACAAGAAAGGCAAGGCCCCATGCCAAAAAGAGAAATAAATCTGAAAGTGTGCAAGCTTAAATGCCACTCCTTGAAACACACTCCTAATTGGTCAAACTGTTTAATCTTGACTAATTAGCTTTCAATTTTCTGCTGATAGGATAGCAAATGTGATTTGCCAAACTGTTTAATCTTGGCTTATCAGTAGATAGAGTAGTATAAAAATTAAGGTTCAAACAAACTCAAAATCTGAACCAAAGTTTCCAAAGAAATGACTCAAAGCTGTTTTAAATTCTGAGTCAAAGAATGTGAAGACCTGGTTCTAATCAGCTTAAAACCTGAACCAAAAGGAAAGGAAGACACAGCTCAAAGAAAAAGCAAAAACAAAGCTGAAAGGAAAAAAGAAGGCCATAATAAGAAACTTTCAGATCTTAAGCCTTCTGTTTTGATTTAAAATTTTCTGCAAATAATAATCTATGTGCAGCTTGTCTTTATGCCATAGATCATAGCAAGTCACACAGCTCAATCTCGGCTTAGCTATTTTTAAATTTCTGCTGTCGAATTTAGAGAATGAAAGTTTGTTGGACTGTTTAATCCCAGCAAACAGTAGAATAGGTAGAGGAATATCCGAACTCAACTGTTTAATCTGAGTTCGGGGAGAAATAAGGAGTAGAAGTAGATTAGATTTACTGCTTTCAAAAGAATAAAATGTTTTGTTAAGAGTTTGCCAATCCAAACGCACTCTGCTGAAAAAAAAAAAAATGTTAGATCAGTAGGATCGGGGTAGGTAGAAGTTGTATTGATGTAATTCAGCTTTCTTTCATAACTGACCTTGCTTTGTCCAGAAGAAAAGCAAGAGAGAATGATCAGACATCAGACACCAGTCAGCATCCCAGAGAAATCAAATCTGAATTCTTGACATCTTCAAGAAGACGCCATCCCCAAGTAGAGCCACTGTTAGCCACCTATATTTTTCAAAATATATCAGCTGGTGGCTAAATATTCTTTGCAGCCTCCAAGAAACAAATTCAAGCCTGAAATTGTTGGTGCTTGAAGTCTGATTGGCAAGATCATGAACCGCTGGGTTGGTTCCTTATACTTTCCCCATCTTTGCCTCTGTTGTTCCATAAAAATCCAAGTGAAATATTGCTGCATCCTCCTCCTTTTTCTCTCCCCTCCTTCCATCTTTTCCTCTTTCCTTCAAGTTTTCTTTCATCCATAAAAACCCCATCAAACCCTTTTATATTCCTTGTTCCTCTGTTAAACCTCATTTCCTAAAGTCAAAAACCCACTTTTTGACCTATCGGAACCCTTCCCCTTTTGCAAAAAATCATTAAGAACCATAGAAAAACATGTGTTTCTATGCGTTAGGTTTTAGCCCCTCAGGCTAAAGCCCCTTTCCGTTTCTCCCTCCATATGCCCCGACGCCCGAAACCGTGTGCTAAGACCGCCAGGCGCTTAACCCTCGGCAATAATTTATTACCCGAAAACACCAAAAACCTTTGAAAAAAAATGCGAAAACGGGTTTATTTTATTCCTCCGCCAAAGAAAATCATATTGAATCTCAACCATTGATATGGCCCAGATCAGCGGCGCGGAGTCAATCTTCACCTGGTGGACCCCCCCAGGTCCCCGGCGCCTGTTTTCAAAAAAAAAAACCGTGGTTTTGTGCCCGCACCGTTTTCCGCGTTAAAACGGTTTTTCCCCGTCGGCCAGCGATTCCACCCGCTGGCCGACACGTGTCTTCCACCTCACTCCAAAAACCGCCGTGTCAAGTTTTTTCCCCGCGCGTTAAGCTTTGTCCCGTGGCCCCGCAGCGGGATTCATCCCCGCCGTCGGATCTAGACCCTCCTATCCGACGGTCCCTATTTGCCCTTTCCCGCTCACCTGTTAACAAACTCGCCCGCCCGATAATTCTTTTCTGGCGCATTCGATAGCCGATCCCCACCGTCGATCTCCGCAGATCGACGGCTCTCCTTGGTTCTCCTGATTCCATTAAAAAGTCCACCTTTGTCCCGTTGACTCTTCAAATTTGCTCCCGACCGTTGATCGCGATACGATCAACGGTTCCGATTTCTCCATCCACCCGCACGCCCTCCGATGCAGTTTGCCCATATAACGCAGGATTTCCTCATTTTTCTTGTTTTTTGCAGGTTTTCAAAGGGTTTTTCTTCGTATTCTACGAAATCTGAAGGATGAGAGTGACGACTCCAATCCTCCTGGTTTGTCCATGGAATTGATCATACGGAGAAGAACAGAGATATTTACAAAGTTTCATGAGCTTTGGTTACCGCACGCCCCTGCAAAGCTTGAAGATGGCCGCCAAAAATCATAGCAGAGAAAGAGTATCAAGTTAAAGATAAAATGAACCAGACCAGTGGTTTTGTGAGAAGATTGGCGGGGATTACGGCTAAGACGATTATCAAAAGCCTAATTCCCGGTTCTGAACGCGGATTAAAGCAAAACCTAAAAGCGTTCATCAGTCAGATCGTTTTCACCGCCATACTTTGAGGCGAATTGATTCCTCAACCACCACAGTGCCACCTATTGCCTCAGAAAGCTCAAACAGAGGATGAATTTATTGAACAGGATCAGATATTATGCCTCGAACAACCAAAGAAGTTATTACTGCACCAGATTTCAACGACAGAATGTTTGCAGAGTAACCCTAACAGTACGCAAAGCCTCAAAGGTCAATATAATCTCTCTTCGAGCTTACTTCTTAAGTATAAACACATTAATGCAATGTAACACCTGTAGAATTTCTTCATCGAACCTCTCGGGGTCAGGAATACATTAATTCTGCATTGATTGTGTTTGAGATCTTTTAATTAGATCTCACCTCCTCATCCTTCTATAAATACCTCAATAGAAGATGAGTGAGGGGTTGGATTAGTTGGTTGTCAATATAATTGCTGAAGCGCTGTAGCTATTTCTGGGCGGAAAACTCTTGACTGTAAATAGTGGTTTCATGGGCTCTTGGAGCTCTGCTTGTAACAGATAGGTTAGATTGTGAAAAGAGATGGATTAAAACACTGGATTTGAAGATTGTAACCGGTTTGAAGCAATCAATACAAGTTGATTTATGGGATCCTGGTCTATGCTGATGGTGATGTTATTCTCACTGTAACTTTTTATTTTATTTCTGTTTTCAATTTGTTTCATTTTCTACTATAAAGAACAGTTTAAACAGTGTTAGAGTTTGCTGTACACCAGTGACCTTCTCTGGCTGAAAAATATTTATCCCAATGTTTTCTTTTTATTGTGTTATTTAGAAATGATTTAATTCAGTCTGAGCACAGAGATGCTGGCGTTCCCTCATCTTTTCGTCACTGCTGAATGTTGTTTTTAAATGTTACTTTCATATATGTTGTGTAAGGAATGAATTGAGGAAATCAAAGGTTAGCCCTGAGTCCCTTTCTTATTTGCTCAACTATTTGTCTGTTTCCCCTAGGATGTGTCAAAAGCTGACTAGTTTCAAAGTACTTATTAGATCTTGGGCCATTCTGTGTTATCTTGGTGATTGTCTTGGAAGTAACTAAGTAAAGGAGAACTAAGATGAGGAGAAAGGTGAGCCCTGCCCACTAGTTTCTGCTCCAAAGGTTGCCTTCAAGTTTCCCTTTGTTTTAATCTGTTTTCTATTGGAAGTGTATCAAAGGCTGGCTAGTTTCAAAGTACTTACCAGATCCTAGTTTGCTTCTATGTTTTTCTTAAGTGCCTGGTCAAAGGCTGGCTAGTTTCAAAGTACTTACCAGATCCTGGGCTTCTCTTTGTTCTGCATCTGTTGATTCCCTTTCTTGTTGTATCACCCCATTCCATAAATCAAACTTCAAAGAGATCCTTAGGCCTAGATGACTTGCCCCATAGATTGATCTTGAACCTGGTTGTTTCAATTAAATTCCCTTATGACTCCATAGCCCAATGGATTGAAAACTTGCCATCATCTTTCTTTAGAATCAAAGCTTTTGAGTTTACTTGCAACTTCTCACCTTTGAACCTATTTGCACATAGATCTTTCCGTCTCAGACAGCAACTATGCTCAACCATCTAAGAAAACCAAACAAAACCCCCTTGGCCTTCATAACTAGCCTAATATCATCACCCCAAACTTCAAAGACAATATCCATCTTTGTACATATTGGAGAGATCCCTCTCCGGATTCGGGAGGGCTAGATCCTAGAATCCCAAAGTTGGTTGAAATGATGTTAACTCTGTGATCGGACTTTGCCAATCTTGCTTGTTACAGAGACCTAACCGGCCCCGTGTATTCGTACATTGCGCAGTGATATGCCATACCAAGATTACGCATATGGGTACCACATTCCACCTATCGTCAAAGAAAAAACGCCCCTGAGGGCGTCAACAGTCGTCGTCAACAACCACCAACATCACTACTATAGTAGTGGCACAGACAACACATCTATCTGTCAATTTTGTTTAACTAGCCATAGCATCACGAGCATGGGACATGCCCGCCTCATTGAAATTTTGCAAATATGTTTTATATTTTGTCTACTTACAAGGGGTCCCCTAGGCCATGGTTATCTCGAAACTGGTGCACGGTGTTGTCTCTTCTACATGCAAGCCTCGCTCTCTCTCTCTCTCTCTCTCTCTTTGCATACGATACAGAAAAGAAAATATAATGTATTTCAGCTATACAGTTCTTCCTA
Source organism: Pinus albicaulis (assembly GCA_034641835.2). Taxonomy (NCBI): domain Eukaryota; kingdom Viridiplantae; phylum Streptophyta; class Pinopsida; order Pinales; family Pinaceae; genus Pinus; species Pinus albicaulis. The sequence goes on from CM076581.1 coordinate 948,510,651, forward strand.
GACCTCACACATTAGGGGGAAACTGTAAACACTGGAAAATAGTATAGCAGAAGACGACATCAATTAATGTCGAGCCCAAGGATTTACAGGACAGGAATACATTATGGAATCAAGAATCTCTAAGGTTTTGATCAATTCAAGTTGGAACTAGCCATAAATGCTCAAATGCGCACTTTTTCCTTCGAAAAGAGAGCCTTCTGCGTGCATTGGAGCTCGATAAGCGCGCATTCCTAGAAGTGGAAAAAAGTTACTTTCCGGGACCACAAGCAAGCAAAGGATAGTTTCTCCTTATGTGAAAGCCACCTAAGGACAACACTAGCACCTCCTTAGGCCTTGTGTGAGCACACAAAAGCATATTTCAACCCACAATGGAATATTTCCCCTCCCTTGGGTCACCATCCACCATGTACCAAGGGAGGGAAGGAGGTTTGAAAGCTCACCTATATAAACCTCAAAGAGATGAACAATGTGTGATCACAAAGTTATGCTAGCCAAAGTTTCCCAAGCAACACCAATGTCTTGTGTGAACCAAGGAGTAGGAGCTGAAGAAGAGGACTCGATTGTTGGCCACCCAACAATCTTAGCCCATTGCAGCAAAGAGAGAGAGTTAGACTGTGTCAGAAGGCAGAACTTGAAGGATAAACATCGTTGCATCGGGTCCTAGAGCCTCTGCCTAGGCCCTTTGGCAAGTGGGTTAGATTTTTGTTTTCATTCCAAGAATTCAATAAGAAGAAGGCCATCGAGCCATTGTTTACCTTGTTACTGTTTGGAACTCTCTATATAGCTTCTTTTTGTGTTTTTAGTTTTAGTTTTTTAACAAAGCATACTTTAGTGTATTACTTCATTTAAGTTTTCTACTTCTGAGCTCCCCCCAGATATTGCCTGTTACTTATGGTTTAGAGAAAAGACCACATTCTCTAAACGCGTGCGATTTCGTACACCCGCATGTCAAATCCAACACAAAACTCCCCCTAGTAAATCCTCAATGGTTTCAACAGGCAGCACCTTACATACAACCTAATCAAGCCTTTTTCCATCAAGGCTAATTTTCCTATTTTCATCAGGGACAACCTTCTGGGCAACCAGGCAAACCCCAATTTCAGCAGGGTTAGCCTTTTATCTAGCAAGGACAACACTCCATTCAACTGAATCCAGTCTTTATTCAGCCAGACCATCAGGTACAACCTATCCCTCAGGCACAACCTGGTCCTCACGTACAACCTAGTCCCTAGGTACAACCTGGTGCTTAGGTACAACCTGGTCCTCAGGCACAACCTGGTCCTCAAGTACAATTTGTCTCTCAAGCACAACCTAGTCAACCTCAGCAACCTCAGGTTATGATATAGCAACCCTAGGGACAACCCCTGGAGCAACCCCAGGGAAAACCCCTGGGGAAACTCCAGGGGAAACCTGAGGGACAACCCCAGGGAAATCCATATCAAACCTTCCAGCATTCGTAAAATATGTATGCTGGGAACTATGGTCAACCTAGATATCAGTGGTTTGCTGTAGGTCAGAATCCATTTTTAGGTCAGCAACCAGGATATGGTTCAAATCCACAAGGTTTCAACCCTTATGGACAGTACCAAGGTTACTATCCTTATGGGAAAAACCCTTCAGGGTAGCACCCTTGGAGGCAGAATTACTCCCAACCCAATTGGCATCCAAAAATGGGCATGTATCAAAGACCCAACACAGTGAATTTCAATCCGCAATTTCCATTTATTGCAACTTTGGAACTTCCTGATGTGTCAAGATTGACCAATGATCCAATTCTTCCCAATCCGTATTGGTTCCCTGTTCCAAATAAAATTTCGATTGATTGCTCCAACTTTAAAGGAAAATATGGGGAAGACCCCCAGGCGCATGTTATGAAGTACCATATTTGGTGCTCCTCCAGTTCCTGGGTCGACGATTTCGTTCGTTTACATCTCTTTCAAAGAACGTTGACTGGTGCTGTTGGAAAGTGGTAGATTGAACTCTCGAGAAAGACTTTTCAGGATTTCAATTCATTAGCCATGGCCTTTCTCACGCATTTTTAGTTTCCTATCCTTTATGAAATAGGAACCCACCTCTTGATTTCCTTAAAGAAAATACTGCTACTCATATCTATGATCGTATCCATGAATGGAGAAGGCATCGCCATTTGATCAAATTTGACATTCTTGATCAACTGTTGATGGAAAGATTTACCAAATCATTCGTCAATTAGATCGCTAAGAATATCGCCATGGGTGCAGCTGTCAAAGAAGAGAAAGTTATAGCTCGTGCACAGTATCTTGATCTATTTTACTCTCAGTCTGACACGTTATATGATATCTTGCCTGACACCCTGTGCCCGAATTCTCAATTTTCAACCTCAAAAGCTCTGGTGACACCGCCGGTAGACGGCATCATAGGTTATGTTTCCCATACTTCACGGAAGTCTTCTTCTGTGTCTAAGTAGAAATCATATTCTTTCTCTGATTTTGTTCCTCAGAATCCCCTGAATCTTGGAAAAGCTTCGGAGGTAAACGCCATTTAATATTCTGCGGTTGAAAAATCCTCTAAAGGAAAGAAGAAGGGCAAAGGAAAATCAAAATTTGATGCCCCAAAATAGGATTCCTCTAAACCTCACACTGACAATGGAGCCAAATGTAAACCGAAGTATCCTTGTTTGATATGTGATGATGAGCATTACACCAAGGACTGTCCTCGATGGGCCGAAGTGAGTCATCTGATCAAAGGTGCCTAAGGAACTCCAACTGTTCTTAAGGAACCGTTTCCATCACAACAGACTCAAATGGTGGAACAACCCCAATCTTCCACCCCCTTTTGTTCTCAAGTTTTTATGATTAATGGTACTGCACCCATATATATCGCTACTAGATTGAAAGATTATGCAGAACCATGTCAAGAGATGGGGAAAGAAATCGTAGATGCTCCTACTCCTTCTCCCTTGACCGCTTCTGCCCCTCTTCATATTGAAAGGCCTAGTTCTGAGCCCGTTGTGTGGCCACCTTCCAAAGGTGTGCTTCGCAAGTCCTCCTATAACCTGAATGCCCGTGCTGCTCAACACTATAATATTGTTGAGGATTTGGCTTAGGCGCCATCTGCTATTTCCACACTGGAGATGCTTCAGAGCTATCTGTCACAATGGAAGGCTTTGTTATTCACCATCAAACAAGTTGATCCTGCCAATTGGAGCCTTATTACTTTTGATATGGAGAATTTCGTCCCACGTCTCCCTCACCAACTTGCTTTGATTATCCAAGTTGGGATTAATGGTAAGAATATCCATCAAGTAGTCGTGGACGAAGGTGCATCTACTTGCATCATGTCCATTGCATGCTAGAAAGCCATCAGTTCTCCAGCCCTTAACCAGTCTCCAAACGCTTTGGAGGCCTTCGACGAAAGGGAATCTTGCCCTCTTGGTATCCTTGCCAGCTTACCTATCACATTGGAAGGAAAAACGTCAATGTTGAGGTTGAAGTCGTTGATGCGAAATACAAATATAATCTCCTCCTCGGTTGCAGTTGGAATCACGCCATGCTATGTGTACCATCCACTCTCTTTCATGTTCTCCGTTTCCCGCACGAAGGAAAGATTATCACTGTTGATCAATTGTCCTTTTTCACTTCCACTCATTCAGAGAGTAATTTTTTGTATGTAGACCACATTCCCACGCCTTGTGAACGTGTGGGGCCAGGAATTTTCAAAGATTCCGCCCTTATGGGTCTATTTTCTCTTCCTGCGCCAAACACTGCTCAGGTCAATATGATCTCCACTTCTTCTGATCCCTAGATTATTCCTTCGCTTGATCAGGTTGATTCGTTTGGTGATGTAATACTGTTAAGTTCAATAGAAATTGATTATTGTGAAATCATCTCAAATTCAGCTAATCCTTCTAAACATGCTACTTCTAGCATGCGCTTTGACACGTACTCCCAGTCTCCTTGTCTCGGTTCTTCAGATTCATCCGATCCCCTGAATGAGACGTTTCCCTCTGACGAAAGTATCGTGGAAACTATGTCTCTTGAAGAAACACCCTGGGATGATAATCATCATCATTCATCATTTCTGCTGATCCCAATAGAAATTCAATCGTGTCTTGGAAATATCGCTCTCCATGTCCCACGCTATCCGCTCCTAACGCCATTGTCAACTCATGAGGTTTTATATGAGGGGAACATGGGTAGTATCACTGAGACTATGCCTATCAACATTTCTGTGAAACCATGAATTGTTGAGAATATTAATATTGGGGTGACTTGCTCTCCAGATGAGGTCAAGCTCTATACTAGTCACTTTCAATAATTTTGAGATGTTTTTGCATGGTCTTATGAATAAATTATTGCCATCGACTCGAGTATAGTGGTGCATGTAATACCTACTTATCCTGATGCGAAGCCCGTTCGTTAGCGACTTTTCTCGGTGAACCCTAGAAAGGCAGCCTCCATTAAGGGAGAAGTTGAAAAAATTCTTAAGGATGGATTCATTTATCCCATCCTATTGACAGATTGGGTGTCCAATATTGTCCCTGTTAATAAAAAAAAAGGTACCATTCGCGTTTGTGTTGATGACCGAGATATTAATTGGGCTTTCCGAAGGATAACTTTCCCACTTCATTTATTGACCAGATCATCGATGAATGCACTGGGAGTGAGATATTCTCCTTTATGGATGGTTTTTCTGGCTACAACCAGATTAACATCTTATCCACTGATCAACACAATACTGCCTTTATCTATCCATGGGGAACCTTTGCTTACAAAAAGCTCCCTTTTTGTCTCAAGAACGCTGATGCTAATTTCCAACATGCGATGTCCTATGCTTTTCATGAAATTAAAATCATCGTGCAGCCTTATTTGGATGACTTCCCTACTCATTCAGCTAAGCGTCACAACCATGCCGCGCACCTTTGAGAGATTTTTCTACGCTTTCGTCAATACAATATTCGTTTGAATCCACATAAGTGTGTTTTTTGCGTAGAATCTGAAAGAATCCTTGGGTTTTTCATCTCTAAAGAAGGCATTTGTCTCAATCCTTTGAAAGTCAAGGCTATTGTCAATTTACCCCCTCCCTCCTCTTTATCACAGTTGCAAAGTCTAAAGGGAAAGCTAATTTCCTACGTCGTTTTGTTCCCAATTACGCAGAACTTGCTAAAGGTTTTACACTATTACTAAAATAAGGGATCCCATTTCTATGGGACGAAGTTGCTCAATGCTCCTTTGATGCTCTAAAGAAGGTTCTCTTCAATGCTCCTTTACTGCATCCCCCCAATTATCATCGTGAATATTTTTTATACTTAGCAGTTTCTTCTAGTACCATAGCTATGGTACTCGTTCAGGACAACGATAATGGTACTGAACATGTCATCTATTACTGAACTCGATATGCCCATGTCAAGAAACTGGCTTTAGTTGCAGTATAGGCTGTTCAATGCTTTCAACATTATATTGTCTTACGTACGACTACCGTGGTCTTCGACTACAATCCTATGACTTATATCTTGGCCCGTCAGTTGTTGGGGGGAAAATATTCAAAATGGATTGTCATTTTATAGGAGTTTTATTTGGAATTCACTGCTTCCAAATCAAAGAAATCATTGGTTTTCGTTGAATTAATATGCTCCCTTCCCTTTGTCTCCGCTCCATCTGATCTCGATGAGCACATTCCAGACGAAACTATCTTCCTAATTAGAATTGTCGATCCATGGTACGGTGATATCATCGTGTATCTCGAGACCCAAACCTTCCAATTTGAGTTGGACAAGTCTGATCGTCGACGGATTCGACATCATTCCCAACCGTATCGCATTATTGGAGATACTTTATACCACATCAGCATCGATTTGATTCTTCGCCACTGTTTGAATTTCGAAGAAGCTGAGAGAGTGCTCAATGACTGCCACTCTGGGGCATGCAGTGGTCATATGTTTGGCTATGCATGTAATATCCCAAAATAGGGAATTTCTACAAAAATGAGAATATCTTAAGATATTCTAAAGTTGGAGATCAGAAATACTTGAAAAAAATAATGCAAGCTGTGTTAAATTACTTATTTAGATCATATTAGGAGCATATCAACAAAACTATGTCTCCATATGTTATCTCCAAGTGGGGAAAAGTAGTGATCTGAACCATAAAAATACTATTTCTAGAAAATAACACTGTGAATATGAGAAATAGGGCTTGGATCCCTTAAAACATACAATATACATCTCACATATAAAATGGGAGCCGAAACAAATCATTCTAGCTAAGTTAAACAGATCTCCCAGTCCTGGTATGGCTTAAAAAGGTCCAAATCCATGACTTAGCTCAAAAGAAAACTCTGAAGCAAGAAAAATGTAATTACAAGAGGGTTTATGTAGCAATATGTTGTAGACAACAGATCTGGAGTTTTTTTAGCCGAAGCACAGAGAAAAACAGAGATCTAGCCTCTTTTATACAATGTGAAGATAACCCGGCGAGGGTTTCTTGGAAACTCAAGTACAAAATGAATAGATCTGAATATTTAGCTGAAAAATAACGTAGTCCCTTGCAAAATTACATAACATAGCTGAATAAAATACAATAGGGATGAGAATCCATTTTTCTAGCTTTCTGGGGGAAGGGTTGGCCCTTTCCCAAGGAAACTATCCCAAAATTAAGGTATCAAACCTTGCTGCAGCTGCTCTTTGTAAAATGACGCAGTTCTTGCAAGGGATTGTGCTGTAAAAGTGCAGAGATGCTTTGGCCGAGTGCCAAGATGTGGAAATATGCCCAGGAGACTCCCTTGTTGATCCTCCAATGGATAGACAAGCTCTCCACTGAAAAACAAGCCCAGAAATGGCTCAAAGAGATCCTCCTTTGCTGCACCTTGCAACACAACCCAACTCTAAACAGAAACTGTGCTGTAGCTGAAGGATGTAGTGTTACACCATTTTTTTGGTCATATAACCTATTATTATTAGATGAACCCAAGTACACCATGTAAGACCAAGTTTACCCTAAGTAAATTTGCTTTCACCATGTGAAATAACTTATTTGTTTACATTTCCCGGTCATATTTAACCCAAAACAAGGAAATCAATTAATAAATCCTTATTTATTTAATTATTTCCTAAGAATAAGTTATTTAAATCATTATTTAAATAATATTCTTAGTTAAATTTGACTAAATCATCCATAAATAGTTAAATAAACCATTATTTATTTAATTATATTCCCATCATTTCCCTAAAATGATAAATAAATCATTTATTTATTTATTATTTATAAATAAAGGAATTGACCCAAGTCAAAAATCATTTTCCCTCCAACAAATATAATAAAATATTCCTAAAGGGTGGTTCTAGAATTCAATTAATAATATTTTATTCATGCACCGAGTTCTAGACCGCCCTAATATTTTGTTATAAATAGAAGGGTTTTCCCCATTCATTAGTCACCTCCATTGCATTAGACCACTCTGGATCTACTCTTGGTCACCATTTTCCATTTTTGCCTTGTGAGCTCCCATTGAGTTCTATGTTTGTCTGGGTTTTTCTACACCAATAAGAGAGAGGAATTTTAGATCTGAAACACTGCGTACTTTCAAGAACCCATCCCATTGAGGAGAACCGGAAAACACCTTTCTTGTTTTCCTCTCAGGTGCCCCCTTTTTATATAATACAAAAATTCTTTCAAACACACTGTTCTTGTCTTGTCTATTGGATGCATGGAGCCATATTTTACTTTATCTGCTTAATGTCTTTTATGCTTAGATCTGGATTTGTGCAGCATTATTTGGATCATCTATTTGCAGATTTAAAGATGTTTGGCAGCCATAATCAATGTTAGGGCTATTTTTTATGCGTAGCTAAAGTGATCTTTTATGACGAAAGATTCATACTAGCAGGTAGCTTGGACAAAATTCCAGAATGAGGAAATGTAGCTCAAGAACCTCTCCTTCCCTGAGGATGAGGTAGGGATTCCCGACCGGGAACACCCTTGTGCTAAACAACACTGCAACCCTGCTAAAAAGCAAGAGGAAGCAAAGTATCAACAGACTGAAGCAAATAATAATCCAAGCATGAATACAATGGCTGTCCTCCTCTCCATATATAGGAAGTGCTCCTCTCCATAATGGGTCCCATCCATATGTGCCACCTAGCCTATGCAAGTTGTCCTCCATTCAAACTGCGCAGTCCATCATGGAGATACAATGTATCTAGAAAGTGCATGTGGATTTGGTCAAATATGATTGAATCAACATGATCCAATCCTGTTCACACCTGTAGGTGCTCAATCTAGCTGCTTATTCTTCCCCCTGTTCACATGAGGAATGTTATTTTCTCTTCTAAAGAGGTTAATGGGCCTCCCTACCCATTTTATTCACCTACTGCTAACTATAATGTTCCTTTTAGCTTGAGGCTACAAATTTGGAACATTACAGTCCTCCCCTCCAAAATGTTGCTTGTCCTCAAGCAACTGCATAGAGAGAGAAAAATTCCTCCCCTTTCTCCTCTTGTTTCCTCCTCATCAATAGTCCCCACCATCACTCAAGATAATCTGCAACAAATCTGCCCTCCAATGTCTCCTCCCAAAGATGCATGACCAAATGGCTCACATCATGAAAAGGTGGAAGGTGTAAGTGGAAACCTTCTTGCTGTCTCATGGCCCCCTCAAGGTAGGAGTGATGATACACATGGGAAATCTCATTCCATGCTATCATGCAAATGAAATGAGCCATCGTAGGTAGCTCATCAAAGAAATCTACAACCCCAGTTTTATGCAATGTGTTGGGGCTGAATGGAGAGTTTATATTTTCCCATCCAAGTAGTTTCTCTCTCCATTTGTGGTAAGTATGGGGGGGGGTTGCTGATATTGGGCTAGAATGTCATGGCCTTCAAAAATGGCCCAAGCTTCCCCACAAGATAAGTCAACCGTGAAGTGCCTCCTCCAAGAAATTTCTCCCAATGGCTCCTCCTACATGAAGGAAAGATGTGTGTTGTGGCAATAATGGTGTGCCCATTGTTTCTCCTGAAACATACAACATGTAAAATAGGGAGAATCATACTCCCAATGGGCATATCCATCTCAAATTCCACTCTCCAAACAAATCTTCCCATGATTAAAAACATATCAGCAATATATGGAAGCAAAATACTATGAAAACAAGCTGCCAAATGACAACTGGAGAGTAAATCAAAGTTCCACACAAGGAACCAGCGTAGTGCATTCCATGCCTGCCTCAAAATAAACAATAACAAGTGCTTCACCAACCACTTGTTTGCTGCCACAATCATCTCATAAGATGGAAACATGAAGATACAATGTGGTGTCAATGGTGCACACCAAGAATCATGTGGCTTCCCCCACAAACCACCAAAAAGAGAGCCAAAATCAATGCTACAAGTAGCTGCAAGTACATCATCATACAATATGCAAGAAGGGATAATTATTCTTGATACATCATGCTGCTCGAACAAGGAAAAGAATTACAATACAAAATGTGAAATTATACCTCCTCCATCATGTACTTGAGATCTTGAGTTGAAATGGCTCAACTGGAATTTTTCCCTCACCTCTAATGAGTAGGGAAGTGGCTGTGACCTCCTATCTATCACCATCCGGGCTATGCATCTCTCCATATGATGAAATATGTCATGCTGGATGCCCTCCCAAGTGAACTATTCTGCCAAAGAAAGATATGCATCATAATGCATGGAAAGGAAGTCATGTGCTGTATGAAGCAGCTTCTCCTTGAGCTTAGAAGCTCTAGTCAAGAAGACTCTGCCATAAGAATAGATGACCATATCATCTACCATATACTCATCATCTCTATCCGGCTCATTAAGTATCATACATGCACCTAGATCCTTGGAGTACTCTACCAAGAATTGAGACCTCCAATATGGATCAATCCTCCCAAGAGACAGCGCTGGTGATCTGACATGTGAAGCTCTCCTCATGCTATTGTCTGCTACTTTGAAATCCCCCATGCCAAAGTCTTCTTCCAAACTCTTCACCTCTCCAAAATCCAAGAATGGTGAACCCAAAGACAAGATGTCTCTCATCAACTCTAGATTTGGTGGCCTCCCAGGTGGAATGCCTCCATGTAGTGAGACATCAAAATCTGAAGTGGACTGTGTATATGAGTGGACTTAGTTGTCCCTCTCTTCACTGTGCACTGCAATCCTCTCCCTATGTGTAGAAACCTCCCAAAATAGATAAGGGTGAATGCTCATCATCCCTTGATGCTGATCCTTCTCCTCTTCTTCCATGTATGAGAATGCCTCATCCTCAATGAGAGCCCCTTGATCTCGGTCATCCCTTGAAGGAGAAGATTCCATGTCTTCACAAATAGAAGAGGGCTCTTCAAGAAATGGGGATCTTTCCCTTAGCAAACTATCATGCATGTTTTTATCCCCTTTAAAACTATGGAGTGGAGTTGGTTTAATAGGTCTCTCCAACTCATGTAAAGGGTTTGAGTTTTTGTTTTTAACAAATGATGGTTCACAATGTTCTTTATCAAATCTCCTCACCAATTCTTTGGTGAACTCAACATAAGTTTTTACATTTGCATGACAAAATGAAGTAGAATAATTAAACCACCAATCATGGGCCATACCTTTGAGGTGTAGCGCTGCTACTCTGATGGCCTCCTTCTTTGAAACTTGGTGTAGCTGAAAATAGGAATATAACTCTCCTACCGAAGCTTTTGCTGTGCACTCTGCTGATCCATCAAAGTGAGATAGGAAGATTCTACCTCTCTTACTTATTTTGTGGCTGTTGGATCTTGCCTCCTTGATTTTGGAAAACCCTTGGAAGTCTAAGTGCTCTTTGAATCTCCATGATTAAGATTCATACTCCTGAAGATAGTCACTCAAGGTCTCCTCCCTTGGTGCATCTTCTTCCTCCATCCTTATTGAAGTCAATGTGGGCAATAGACAACGCTGTGGATCTGCATGTATGGCTGAATGCTCACACCCATCATGTGAATATCTAGGGCTTGCTTCAAACTGATCAAGTGATCATGTCCTATTGGAGAAAATGCTCAAAATTTTATTTGCTCAAAATTGGTTGGAACCTAAGCGACCGGATAGGCCTCGGTGATACGATCCCAATGCCATGAATGACACTCAAATCCGTTATTGTATGAAGAAGTTATTGCACTTTGAATGTTGAAGTGAAATTGCCAATAACCTCCAATGTTGAAAGGGAATTTATAAATTTATGTGTTGGAAATTATTTATTTATTTATTTTAATTAAGGTTTAATTAATAAATTAAATTATATATATATATATATATATCTATATATCTATATTAATGTTTGTATGGTTTTAAAAAAAATCATATATTATATTATTATATATATATATATTTTTATTAATATTTAAAACCTTATTAAATTTGTTTTTATACCACACATTTATTTAAATTTTAATTATTTAAAACCCAAAACAAAAATCAAAGTTTTAATTCATTTGAAAAAGGTTAAGGTCACGTGCCAAATGTTACGTATTATATTGGAGTGGAGGTTTGAAGGGGCTTCGGGCTAGCCCCCCCCTCCCCATTCACATGACCACACTGTATTGACCAGCGGTTCATACCACCGGCGGGATTCAAGTAGCCCAACGGTTAGTGAAACATAACTTAAACAACAGTTATGTGACCACACTGCAGTAAACATTTAATGTGACGGTTTGTAAACTGATAAAAGTTGCGGTTTAGGCGGAAGTGCCATGTGACCGCTCAGATGAAATTTAATGTTATCCCTTAACCACCCGCCAAATTTGGAGCACGCCCTCCTAATTCAGCGGCATCACTAAATTTAACTGCAGTTAACTAAAGTTGGCCCACCTTTTGTGGGATTTTTGCCTAACATTGGGCAAAAGACTGTTTGGGCCATATCTTTCACATGGGGAATCCTTTCTGAGCGATTTTTTTTTTTGATTTTGGGTCTTCTTAGCATTTTGAAGCCATTGAGACAATTTTCAGAGTCATTGGAGTAGATATTTAGCTTGTTTAGCTTCGGAGAAGCTTTTTGAGCCACCAGGGCCATTTTGGGGTTGATGTTATGCAGAGCTGTGGTTAACAATTTGAGGTGAACCAAGAGTCTACTTTGGGTAATTTGAGAATTCCAGAGCCAATGGTGTAGGTTGCAGAGGCAACAGAGATCATCTTCAGGTAATTTTTCAGCAGAGAAGCTTGGAGAGCCATTAGGGCCTAGGGAATGTGAGAGCTGTATTGGGCTATGGTTAACCTTTGGAGGTGAAAAAAAAGCCTATCTTTATTGTTTTAAATGTTCTGATCTCATTTATGCAACTATTTTTGCCTGTTTAGGCTTTCTACACATTGTATAACCATTTTCTGAGCATAATAAGAGCAAGGACATGCCCATTTGGGGGCCTTGGACCCAATAGATGTAGCCCAGGAGGGGTGAATTGCCTTATCATATGCTGTGTTATATTCTGTGATTTACTTGCTGTGTTTTATCAGAGTTAAATATGTTAAACAGTAAAATGAAATAAGCCTCCTACACACAAAAGACTCATAAATTCACCAAAAGCATTTTGTTCCAATTGCAAAACACATTAAATAGTTTTCACACATAAGTTTATGGATAATGAATACCTTGCACCAGCAAACAAGTAGTTTCATTATTAGATCATTAGTGATTACTTCTATTATTTCTTTAGGTAGAGTCTGTAAAGGGCCAACAAGCTTCGGGATCTCATCCTTTCTTTAAAGGTGACATATCCTGTAAATGCCCCTACAATCCATCTCTGTATTAGAAATAAGAAGTTCTCACATTTCAGATTAGATTGGTATCAGAGCATAGGTTAGGCTTATGGTTTTGAGCTAGATTTTTTACTTAGCATTTGTTGTGTGCAAAGATTAAGTCTTTTGTTTGCAAGTTTTGATGCTTACTAGGTTAAAACTCAAGAGAGGTGAAGGAAACTTGGTTAGTGCACAAACTAATCGACAACCAAGAAGGGTCAGAGAACCACCTCCAAGAGCCCTAGAAGCAGCTACAAGCATGTCTTCAAGAGAAGGTGAAGCTCATGAAGAGATGGATCCCAAGGGGTTTTTCGGAAAGCTTTCTTGAATATGACTGAAATGGTAAGGATCTGTTGGGGTTCCCATGTTTTGGCCAGGTTGGCAAGACCAAAAGATGAGACAACATAGAACCACTTTCAGACCTTAGGATCTAGCCCTCCTAGGTCCAGAGAGGGATCTCTCTATATGAGTCAAAAGGTATGTCTTTGAGGCTCTAAGTTATGATTTTAGGCTAGTTATATACACAAGGTTTGTTTGTTTGTTTATGTTTGGTTGTTGGGAATCAGGAAAGAAGGGTCCAATATAAGACAAGGATGAGCAAAGAGGAAATTAGGCAAAGGTAGATAACTCAGAGAACATCAAGGCCATTGGGTAATGGAGTCAAGAGAGGATTTACTTGTGTTCAATGTGCAAGCTTTCAGTTGGGCTAGTCATCCAGAGCATTTGGATCTTAAAGATGATATTTGAAATGGGACATTAAGGATTGAAAATGAATGGAGAAGAACACCTTACCCTATCTATAGATCAAAGCAAGAGGTCATTTAATTTTAATTGCCGTGACAAAATCAGAGGCAATACAAGGGATCTTAGAAAGGCTTAATTGAGATGGAAAGATCCTAGTGAGGCAGAGACAGGGTTCTTGACCTCCCAGTGTTCTCAACTCATCCAACTAAATCCTAGCAAGAACATCTCAACATAGATTTCTTCAATTCATACATCAAAGAGCAGGCAATGACATCCACTACACTGGTTAAATCAATTGAAATCAATATTCAGATACACATGTAACCAGAAAACATAAAAGGCTGGGAGAGCAGAAACATAAGGTACCTATCAAGGGTAAATCTTATGCCAAACTTCTGATGCGAGGCAGTAGAAATGGAATGAAATGAAATCAAACACAGAGATAGGAAAACATCACCAGCTGCTTTAGATCAGGATCCAAAGAAACATGCTTGTCATATTAAAAACAACACCAATCAGGTACATCATTGCCCATAGCTTGAACATTAAGCCTGGATACATCAAATCTCAGCCTATCTTACAATATTACACAGAGAACTTGTCTCAAGAGGAAAATAATTGCATTTCTCTGATATCTCATCAACAACCTTTACAATAATTTCCTTCTGTGTTTTATAGTAGAGGATGAACAGAAGATCGACTGAGGAGGTAGGTGAACACTAAATGCTGTATTAAACATCTGAAAGAAAGAGGGTCGAGGCCCATTCTGCTTGTATGCTGAGTATTTAATCTCTGTCACCCCTTTTATGAAAGAGTGATCTTTTTCAGATATGATTTTGACATGTTTCGGCTGTGGCACTCCTGGTGATTTGAACAAAAATAAAATAAACTACTGAGAAGTCTGCCATATCAATGCTCTGGTGATTTTGAACTGCTATTAGGGTGGAAATTCCTTCAGGGACGTTGAGCATAATGAAATCCATATGGGCACCCTGTACTTGATGAAGAAAAACATTCTGCTGATGAATAAACCTTGATATTACCTCTTACTTGCGCTTAGGATCCTTTGATCGATCCTCGGGATCTTCAAACTGGTGCTTTGTCTCTGAAACTGCTGATTTAAGGCTCAGGATCTTCATTAGCGTGCCTTAATATCCTTTTCTTTGTACTGAAACACTTTTCCACTCCATTCTCGCTTTTGTTAGGTTAGCTCGAGCTTTAATGATGCTGGGAGCTTTTCCACAGAGTCTGAACCCTGTCTCTTTAATGAACGTCTTGTATTCACCTTCCCAGGCCATTTTTCGTAAATTCTGCCCTTGTAAATGATCTTCTTTGATATCACTGTCATTGTAGCAGAGATGCGCACCATGGCAGCCATTAGCTCTTAATAACCCTGCAAAACAACAAACTTGTCAAGAAATCCATGGGCGGGATTGATGCATGCAGTGGGGACGATGAAAATGGCCATGCAGATGATGAGATGGAGGAAAAACTGTAGAGAAATGGTGGAAGGGGCTACACGAAAATAAACCAATATATGCAACAGAGTGATCGGCTGTACGATGAATGGACGTGGAATGACAACGTGGCAAAACAGGGCTATAATGGAAACAGTCAACAGCGGAAGGAAGACCAATCAGGACCGTCAGATCTCAAAAGAGATCGACGGTCGACAATGCAGCGGAGGGAGACGACAGTGGGTTAGGTGTACAGTGGAGATGGCTTTAACTCCCACGCGGCTTCGTTGATTAATGACCGTCAGATGAAACACCCAAAATCTTGCGGCTGTCATGAATTTCACTGTGTGACCTGAGCCGAAAGATAACACGTGGGGAGAAAGTGGTTTTGTTGTCATACAGGGGACAGGTGGAAGATGGTGAGTGGAATCGCTGGGTGCTCGGGGAAAACCACCAGCTGCGCATAAGCGGTGCAGAATAAACCAGCGGGTTTGGAACAGTGCACGGGCGGGGACCACCGACGGGAGGACTGTGGACTGTTGATCTGACGGGGAAATGAACGGCGATCGCGCGATAAGAAAATGGACGGGGGGAAAATGGAGGGCGTCGGGATGCACGCTCAACGTACGATCAACCAAGATCGACGGATGGAAATTCGCCCGATAAACTCAGTGGATAGGCGCCTTTTGCTTCAGTGGGTGGTTCAGGCACTAGATCACGTGGAGGGAAAAAGCGTTGGTGCATACGCCGAAAGGGGCTAGGGCCCAATATACAAAGTGTATGATTTTTGCACGTTTTTAATGCATTTTAGGGCCACTAAGGTTTAACGATACGGGAATAATGGGGGAATTCAGCCAAACCACGGGTGTAGGAGTGATTTAGGAGGGTAAAGGTGTAATTTAGTAAGGTTCGAAGGGAATTTGGGAAAACAGAAGAAAAGGTTAAAAAGGGGGATGTTTGCAAGGGTACATGGGGCAGAGACTTATAATCAGAGAGGCTCTGAGAAATGAATCATCAGAGGGGATATGTATTAGGCATAGCACAAAGAGACTTCAAGGAGGATGGGTTTTCAGGGAGAAGGCATTCCTTGAAGGCTCCAAAACCCCCTAGCCCCCAGCTTGCTTGTCAAGAATTTCGTAGGGGGGCTAACAGTGGCTCCACATGGGGATGGCTTCTTCCTGAAGGAGTCAAGAAACCAGAAATAATATTTGGAGTAGGCCAGATGCCTGCTACTGTAAGCCATATTTCTTCTTTGATTTTTAGCTGCCACAACATGTTAGATACACAAATCAGTAGAAATTTTTTTCCCAACCAACTCTACCTACCCAAACTACAGTTCTAACAATTTTCCCTTGGGGTGCATTTGAGCTAGCAGACCCTTTACATCATTTTACTTTACAACAGAAAATAAACCTATTCTACATCTACCCTTATTACTCCATGAGACCAGATTAGACTGTTGGTCTCACATGCTTCTCTACCTAATCTACTACCTGTTGGGATTAAACTGTCCAACAGGTTTCTTCTCCTACATTCTAAGATAGGAAATTCAAAATAGCCAAGACAGGATTAAACTGTCTGACTTGCTGTGGATCCAAGGCATAAAAACAGTTGCACATGGACACAATTTTGCAGAAAACAAAACTGTGAAGGCTTTAAATATGAAAATTGCAGTATCCTTCTTCTCTTTGTGACTCAAGTTTTGAGCTTGTTAGAGTCACCTCTTTTTCCTCTCAGCTCTGGTTTTAGGCAAGTTAGAGCTGATTCTTTTTTTTCCTTTGCTGGTCCAGGTTTTGAGCTTGTTAGGACCAGCTTCTTTACTTCCTGCATGGACTGATACTGAGGTGGGATATCTTTGTGAGCCTCATCTTGAGAATTTTTTTTTTTTTGGAACATTTTTCTCTGTTTTCTTGAAAGTAAAACTGCAATGGTATGTACAATGGAGATGGAAGCTGGAAATGAAAATCAGCAGAAGTAATGCTTGAGCATCCTGCCATTGACAGGACCCCCAAACAGCTCTGTACCATCAAGTTCTTGTAAGAAAAATGCATTAGGACCCACAAAGGCTTGGATATTATATGGACCTTGCCACAAACTATCAAACTTTCCATGTTTACCTTTGTCCTCTCTCCTTGAATCCCATTTCAGAACCTTGTCCCCAACTTTGAAAACAACAGCTTTGGTTCTCTTGTCAAATAATTTCTTTATGTTTTATTGGACTTTGACTGCTCTATTGTAAACCTGCTCCCTTGTTTGCTGGAGATGGATTGTTTCATTTATTCTCCTCACCATACTGTCTTCTTCTGTCTGAATCTCTTGGACCAGTTTGATTACCGGTACCCCAAGGCCGGTAGGAAATACTGCTTCTGTACCATAAACAAGCTGAAAAGGTGACATGCCAATGGATTTCTTGGTTGTAAGCCAATCAGCCCACAAAGCATGCACTAGCTTATTACGCCATGATTTTTTGTTCTCTTCCAACAGCTTTTTGATGATGATCACCAGGATTTTATTTGATGATTCAGCTAGGCCATTACCTTGGGGGTAATAGGTAGTTGAATGACCAAGTGTTATTTCGTATTTGTGGCAAAAATCAACCATTTTCTTGGATCCAAAAGTAGCAGCATTGTCAGTGATTATTTTCCTTGGACAGCCAAACCGAGAGAGAATATGACCTTCTAGGAACCTAATGATGACAGAATCAGTGGCATTCCTAGTAGGTATGGCCTCTATCCACTTGGTGAAGTAGTCTGTGGCTGTTAGGATCCATTTGTGTTGTCTAGAAGAAGTAGGGTGTATTTCTCCAATAAATTCTAGGCCCCATTGCATGAAGGGACCTTCTACAGTGATGGGTTGTAAAGGGAGGGGGAGGAGCTTTCTTCTGCCTTCAAAGATTTGGCATTTATGACAGGCAGTTACCATTTTATGGACATCATTGAAGAGTGTGGGCCAATAATAGCCAGCCCTGAGTATCTTATTTGCAGTGGCTTTCCAACTCAGGTGGCCTCCACATTCTCCAGCATGGAACTCTTGTTTAATTATTTCAGCTTCAAGTTCAGGAAAGCATTTAAGAAATAGGCCATTTGGGTTTTTCCAATATAAGTTCTCATTCAAAATGCAATAGTTTCTAGCTTTCAGTTTTATGAATCTGGCCTTAGTTTTGGACAGTTATGGAGGGGCATTGAGATTGGTGAGCACGTAAAGGATATCAGAATACCAAGGAGAGTTCTGAAACCTCTCCTCAACAGTTGGGTGGGGAAATCCTTCCTGCTCATCTAAGGCATTTATCATGTTAATGTCAAGGGCCTGCAGATTAGATTCAGCCATTAATTGGGTCAGGCCTTGACCTTTGATCAGTTTGGTGGGCTTTATCTCAAGGTCATACTCTAAGATAGTAGCAATCCAATTGCCCCTTTTCCCATCAGGGTCTTGGGACAAGATATCTTTGACCACTATACTTGGCACATAGGAAATGGTGTGAGAATGCAGAATGTACACCTTAAAGTCTTTTAAGGCCTTTACCAGGGCATAGGCCTGCTTTTCCATAATTTTGTACTTCAAGGGTGCATCCCTTAAGGCTTTGCTGAAGAAGGCAATTGGCATTTCCATTCCCCCTATGTTTTTCTGCAGTAAGATAGCGGCTATTGTGTGTTCAGAGGAAAATGAAAAGATTAGAAAATCCTTTGAGAAATCTGGACTGATCAGGATAGGGGCTTGAGTGAGCGCCAATTTTACCGACTCAAAATATTTCTTGGCCTCAACAGTCCTCTTAATTCCGACACCTTTCTTCAGCATGTTGGTCATTTTCCTAAGGTGCTTAGCTAGGTTGGGAATGAATCTCCTGAGGAAATTGAGCTTCCCAATGAAGGACTGTAACTCTGTGATGTTTCTCGGGTGTGTGATTTGAAGTATCCCCTCAACTCTTTGTGGATCTATCCTAATCCCTTTCTCAGATATAATGTGGCCTAGAAGTTTGCCTTCTTGCAGCCCAAAAACAGTTTTCTTAGGGTTTAGTGACAGACCGTACCTTCTACATTTTTCAAAGACTTTCCTCAGATGTTTCAGGTGTTCTTCTTCAGTTTTAGAAAAAACAGTCAAGTCATCCAAGTAGATAACTATGAAGTGTCCTATCTCATCTGAGAAAGCTATATCCATCGCTCTTTGGAAGGTGGCACCAGCATTCATCAATCCAAAAGGCATCTTCACATACATAAAGGTGCACCATGGAGTGGTAAAAGCTGTTTTGAGTTGATCTTCTGGGAGTACCAACACTTGGTTATAACCCGAAAAGCCATCTAGCAGGGAGATTCTCTTTGAGCCCACTACCTTCTGTAGGATATGTTCCATTCTAGGAAAAGGATAATTGTATTTTAGAGAGGCTCTGTTGAGATTTATGAAATCTATGCATAACCTGATCTCTCCTGTTTTCTTTCTCATAGCCACTAGGTTTGATACCCAATCAGAAAACCTCACAGGGAATATTATGCCTGCATCATACATCTTCTTAATCTCCTTTTCAATTGCAGGCAATTGTTTTGGATTTATTCTACGGAGTTTTTGTTCGAAAGGCTTCTGATTTTCCTTCAAGGGTATTTTGTGCTGTATTATGTTTGTGTCATAGGCCTTTAAGTCTCCGTAACTCCACACAAACACGTCAATGAATTCCTTGAAAAGGTCAACGTATCTCTTCTTCATGTTTGCAGGTATAGACTTAGCCAGTTTGATCATTTTGGGTTTATCTTCAGTGCCTATGTTGCATTCTTCTACGTCTGAATCTGCATGTTCCAAAGTGGGTTTTTTCGCTACGTCATCAAAGTCAAAAAGGTCCTCCAAGGGTGCCAGGCCTCTGGGTATATTCTTATCTTTGGCCTACAACACCTCCATTTCCTCACTATCTGCGTTTTCACGTTCTGTGGTTGCACTTCCAGTTTCTAGGGAAAAAGTGTTTATTTCTATGCTACAAGGTGGGGTTTCCTCACTAGAGGATTCTTGACTCAGGTAGTTGTCCTCAGATTTAGAGTCTGAATCAGAAAATTCAAACTCGTTTCTGCCTATCAGGAAATCCTCGATCTGTTTATCTCCTTCAAAGACCTGCCAATATTTTTCATTGTCTGGCACCGCAGGTCTAAATTTGGTCTGAATGATGATTTGTTGGTCGGCTGGAGTCTTAGGATATGAAATAGCCAGGCAAGCCAATCCATTTGCGATAACATTTTGACCCCTAGGGACAGACACCAGCTCATATTCCATAAATGTTTTCAGTATATCCATGGCATCATTCCTGTATGCTCTTAATCGAGGATGTTTCGCTATATATTTACCATTCAACTGTTTGATAACTAACTCTGAGTCTCCTCTCACAGCTATCCTATGGGCTCCTAGTTTTTTCAATAGATTCAGGCCAAGGATAAGAGCTTCGTATTCTGCAATATTATTTGTACATTTGAAGTGCAGATTTATAGCATGGCTCTCAGCGTAGTCACTCTCTGTGTTACCTATCCACACCCCTGCCCCAGCATCTTTCCTAGTACAAGACCCATCGAAATTCATCTCCCACAGGGGTTCGCCATTATGTTGCACTATGGGATCTGCACTACGATGTGGATCACTTCGTTCTTCGTGAAATGTAGGAGTTTTAGGGATCTGGTTAGATGGTTGTTTACGTTCTGTTTCTAGTTCACTCATAGTTTCGTTTTCAGTACCCTGCCCATGGTTCTCTTCATCGTACTCTTCTAGGGTAGCCATTATGTTAAAGTCCATGGGCTCTATGTTATTGTTTATATTTCTGTTTTCTGACACTGGCTCTCCTAAGGATGGGTCGTTATAAATAATGAAAGAGTCCAGGTCTGTGTGCACAGAGTATAATGGTGAATTTTCAGGTTTCTCGGGGCTACTGACTAGGAATTTCATCTGGGACTCTCTATACAGTCTTCTAAGTTGGCAAAAAATAGGGATAGTGGCATATGAGCCATCCATCTGCATCGTTCCTTGCAGCTTGGCTCCACATGATCTAGATAGCAGCATGCCATACTTAGGTGGCACATCTGCCACCACAACATCCATGACCATACATTTAGCTGGGATCTGGGTCAAGCTCACACATAAGTCTTTGATCAGACCTAGGCATTTTACTCTGCTAGAGTCAAACAAATACAAATCTTTGTAAGGGCGGGTTATCTCTAGGCCTAATCTTTCCATCACCACCTTAGGCATTAAATTGTGTGATGCTCCAGAATCATGCATGGCATTGTGGAGTATTTTGTCATGAATGTTGAGACTGATATAAAAAGGTGGAACTACCCCTTCCTGAAACTTTCCCTCAATCTTTGGACCAAACAAAAGAGCAGGTTGGTCATCACTCAGATTCACAGTATCATTGTTTTCCCCTAGATTCAATGCTTTCAAAATTTGGCCTTTATATACATCCTGAGTGGCCAACTCAGATAATGGTACAGAGATTTTGATTTTTGTGATCTCACTCTCTAAATTGAAAGTGGATTGTGCCTTTGGAGTGCTTAAATCTGTTTTATTTGCTACTGCCTTAGTAGCTGTATCAGTTTGTGATTTCTCACTATGTATAGGGTCAGGAATCGTTTTATCAGGAGCACTAACTGCAGTGCTGGTGTTGCTGGTTGGTTGGCTTTGTTTTTCAGTGTCTTGGTTGTCTTTTTCTTTGTTTTTCCCAGAATTTTCAGCTGCTGATTTGCTATTCGCAGCAGATGCTTTAGAAGTTTTATCAGGTATTTTATTGATGGTAACCTCAGGAGTCCTAGTTTTGGAATTTTCTTGGTTCTTTTTGCTCCTAAGTTCATATTGTTCTCTGACCTGCATCATGGCATTTTCAAATCCTAACCTGTAATCTTCAGTTTCTAACCATTCCTCATCCTAGTACGAAGGTGAGGGCTGATCTTCCCCTGAATCACAGTTAAGGACTGAGTCTTCTGTTTCAAACATGTTTATCGCATTCCCTTCAGACTCCACTATGATTCCCTCATCTTCATCTAAATTTTTTTGGAAAGGGGGAATAACTTGTTGATCTGATTCTTTCTGTCTGTTGGGAGCATTGTTGTTCCTTCTAAATTTCTGGTTCTGATTTTGGTTCTGGTTTCTGTTTTGGTTACTGACCGTGACAACCATTTTCTCCATCATTTGCTGTAGTCTTTCCACGTTTTTAGATAGTCTATCATAATTTGGGTCTGAAGTGGAAGCCACAGTGTCATCCCTATATGTTACCCTCTTCTCAGATCTCATTCTTGCTCTTTTCTCAATCAGGTTTGCCTCTATGTTCACTGCTCCTTTCTGCATGTCCTCCAACGTGGTGTACTCTTTATCCCTAAGTTCGTAGGCCATGTCGGCATCAAAGCCTTCGGGGTATTTTGCTAGGGCCATACCTTGAGGAGGTTTCATATGTGGAGGGAGGGCATTGTAAATGCTGTTAAATCTTGTGGTGTAATCATGGATGCTCTCCCATATATTCCTTTTAAGGCTCATGTATTCTGCTAAGAGTTGGCGAGGGTTTGCCCTAGCTTCCCATTTGTTTATGAATATCTGATATAATGCAGGAAGATCTTGGATACTGCCAGGAGGTAAGCTTTTAAACCATTTCTTTACATCACCCCCTAAGCTTTGGGCAAAGATTATCATTTTGATTGTTTCATCATCAATTTCCATATAGTCGAAGGAGTCTTCCATTTTATCTACATGTTGCTGAGCTGTGAGTGACTCTTTAGCATACCAAGCTGCCATAATAGAGTTCTGATGAAGTATAGGGTTGGCTTGAGCAGCTGGTATATGGATAACAGGGATATTAGGACCAGCAAAAGTTTGTTGAGAAGATCTAGGGTGGGAGAGCCCCAAGTTCTGAATGAAGTGGATATCAGGTGGTGTAGATGGAGGGGCTCCTCTGTCCCTAGTGTGTTGACCACTGTGAGATGGTCAACTTTGAAACTCAAGGTCTGGCTGGTCTAGATGATTGAATGACCTAGTTCTTGGTAGCCTATTAGGTAGGTCTAGGTCAGGGGGAAAATGTGATAGAGCTGCTAGGTCTTCTGGTGCAGAATTAGCTCTATGAATGTGACTAGAAACAGTTGATCTTCTCGATGAAGGAGATTTTATGAGGATACTTTCAGGGTTATCAACTATTTCAGGTGGGTTCGGGTATGGGAAAGCTCTTGTATAGATGGTACTTGAAGCCAGAATGGTGTTTCCTAGCTGAGCAGCTTAACCCTACTCGTTACTTCTGTCATGGTTGGTGTTGTTATGAAGGCAGGTCTCCCAGTGGAGTCTTATGTGAAACCAAGATAACCAGCAGGCCTACTGATCACCAGTGGAGTATTTGATCTTTTAAGAACTATGGAGTCGCTATGTGGAAGTTTTAGGATATGTCTAAGGGGTCACACTGTCCACCACAGTGCTCAGTCACTATCACCTTTCAAGGATAACCTCAGAACACAACTAACTCTAACCAGAGATCGACTAGGAGGGCATTTACCAGATATGTCACATCTGGAAGAGGATGAGATCTGGAGGCTACCTGGCCCTTTCCAGGCTCTGTCTAAGAGCATGGGAGAACACAAAAATTGGTATAGAGGTTGATGTGTGAATGGGCGTGTTTAACTACCAACCTAACCAGAGATTCCAGGTTTTCTGAGGGTTTGTGATGTAGCAAAGTGAGGAAAACTTAGAAGCTCCCCAGCGGAGTCGCCATTATGTTGGGGTTCCCATGTTTTGGCTAGGTTGGAAAGACCAAAAGATGAGACAACATAGAACCAATTTCAGACCTTAGGATCTAGCCCTCCTAGGTCTAGAGAGGGATCTCTCTATATGAGTCAAAGGGTATGTCTTTGAGGCTCTAAGTTATGATTTTAGGCTAGTTATATGCACAAGGTTTGTTTGTTTGTTTATGTTTGGTTGTTGGGAATCAGGAAAGAAGGGTCCAATATAAGACAAGGATGAGCAAAGAGGAAATTAGGCAAAGGTAGATAACTCAGAGAACATCGAGGCCATTGGGCAATGGAGTCAAGAAAGGATTTACTTGTGTTCAATGTGCAAGCTTTCAGTTGGGCTAGTCATCCAGAGCATTTGTATCTTGAAGATGATATTTGGAATGGGACATTAAGGACTGAAAATGAAAGGAGAAGAAACACCCAATTCTGTCTATAGATCAGGCCAGAGGTCATTTAACTCCAGACTTGCTTGGAAAAAATCAGAGGCAATACAAGGGATCTTAGAAAGGCTTAATTGAGATGGAAAGATCCTAGTGAGGCAGAGACAGGGTTCTTAACCTCTGAGTGTTCTCAACTCATCCAACTAAATCCTAGCAAGAACGTCTAAACATATATTTCTTCAATTCATACATCAGAGAGCAGGCAATGACATCCACTACACTGGTTAAATCAATTGAAATCAATATTCAAAAACACATGTAAGCAGAAAACATAAAAGGCTAGGAGAGCAGCAACATAAGGTACCTATCAAGGGTAAATCTTATGCCAAAATTCTGATGCGAGCCAGTATAAATGGAATGAAATGAAATCAAACACAAAGATAGGAAAACATCACCAGCTGCTTTAGATCATGATCCAAAGAAACATGCTTGTCATATTAAAAACAACACCAATCAGGTACATCATTGCCCATATCTTGAACATTAAGCCTGGATACATGAAATCTCAGCCTATCTTACAATATTACACAGAGAACTTGTCTCAAGAGGAAAATACTTGCATTTCTCTGATATCTCATCAACAACCTTTACAATAATTTCCTTCTGTGTTTTATAGCAGAGGATGAACAAAAGATCGACTGAGGAGGTAGGTGAACACTAAATGCTGTATTAAACATCTGAAAGAAAGAGGGCCGAGGCCCATTCTGCTTGTATGTTGAGTATTTAATCTCTGTCACCCCTTTTATGAAAGAGTGATCTTTTTCAGATATGATTTTGACATGTTTTAGCTGTGGTACTCCTGGTGATTTGAACAAAAATAAAATAAACTACTGAGAAGTCTGCCATATCAATGCTCTGGTGATTTTGAACTGCTATTAGGGTGGAAATTCCTTCAGGGATGTTGAGCATAATAAAAGCCGTATGGGCACCCTGTACTTGATGAAGAAAAACATTCTGCTGATGAATAAACCCTGATATTACCTCTTACTTGTGCTCAGGATCCTTTGATCGATCCTCAGGATCTTCAAATTGGTGCTTTGTCTCTGAAACTGCTGATTTAAGGCTCAAGATCTTCATTAGCGTGCCTTAATCTCCTTTGCTTTGTACTGAAACACTTTGCCACTCCATTCTCGCTTCTGTCAGGTTAGCTCGAGCTTTAATGATGCCGGGAGCTTTTCCACAGAGTCTGAACCTTGTCTCTTTAATGAACGTCTTTTCTTCACCTTCCCGGGCCATTTTTCGTAAATTCTGCCCTTGTAAATGATCTTCTTTGATCTCTTTGTCCTTGTAGTAGAGATGCGCACCATGGCGACCATTAGCTCTTAATAACCCTGCAAAACAACAAACTTGTCAAGAAATCCATGGGCGGGATTGATGCATGCAATGGGGACGATGAAAATGGCCGTGCAGATGATGAGATGGAGGAAAAACTGTAGAGAAATGGTGGAAGGGCGCTCTAGTGGAGGTGGGGGGTTTGCGGAGCAACATACGAACGAAAAACCTTAAAGAACACGAAAATAAACCAATATATGCAACGGAGTGATCGGCTGTACGATGAATGCACGTGGAATGACAACGTGGCAAAACAGGGCTACAATGGAAACAGTAAACAGCGGAAGGAAGACCAATAAGGACCGTCAGATCTCAAAAGAGATTGACGGTCGACAATGCAGCGGAGGGAGACGACAGTGGGTCAGGGGTACGGCGGAGATGGCTTTAACTCCCGCGCGGCTTCGTTGATTAATGACTGTCAGATGAAACACCCGAAATCTTGCGGCTGTCATGAATTTCGCTGTGTGACTTGAGCCAAAAGATAACGTGCGGGGAGAAAGTGGTTTTGTTGTCGTACAGGGGACAGGTGGCAGACGGTGAGTGGAATCGCTGGGTGCTCAGGGAAAACCACCAGCTGCGCATAAGCGGTGCGGAATAAACCAATGGGTTTGGAACAGTGTAAGGGCGGGGACCACCGGTGGGAGGACTATGGACCATTGATCTGACGGGGAAATCAACGACGATCGCGCGATAAGAAAATGGACAGGGGGAAAATGGAGGGCGTCGGGATGCACGCTCATCGTCCGATCAACCAAGATCGACGGATGGAAATTCGACAGATAAAATCAGTGGATAGGCGCCTTTTGCTTCAGTGGGTGGTTTGGGCACTGGATCACTTGGAGGGAAAAAGCATGGGTGCATACGCCGAAAGGGGCTAGGGCCCGATATACAAAGTGTATGATTTTTGCACGTTTTTAATGCATTTTAGGGCCACTAAGGTTTAACGATAGAGGAATAAAGGGGGAATTCAGCCAAACCACGGGTGTAGGAGTGATTTAGGAGGGTAAAGGTGTAATTTATTAAGGTTCGAAGGGAATTTGGGCAAACAGAAGAAAAGGTTAAAAATGGGGATGTTTGCAAGGGTACATGGGGCAGAAACTTATAATCAGAGAGGCTTTGAGAAGTGAATCATCAGAGGGGATCTGTATTAGGCATAACACAAAGAGACTTCAAGGAGGATGGGTTTTCAGGGATAAGGCATTCCTTGAAGGCTCCAAAACCCCCTATCCCCCAACTTGCTTGTCAAGAATTTTGTAGGGGGGCTAACAGGATCCTCTATCAAGAAAGAAATGAAAGGATTGCTGGAGAAAGAAATAAAAACCAAAAAGAAGGAGGAGATTATTTAGGAGGAAAGAAGGATAATGATAAGTCAAAGAAAGGGAATGAAGGAAATGGTGATCCACCATCTCCATCGTCATCCTCTTTTTCAACATCCTCCTCTTCAACTTCAGTAAATCAGTCACATAAGTAAAAAACAACCGGTAAAAATCCTTTGTTAAAGCTTGATGTCAAATTTGAATTGCCAATGTTTAATGGTGATGTTAATGCAGAGAAATTAGATAATTGGATCAGACAACTGGAGGTCTATTTACGAATTCAAAATTTGCATGATGATGACACTAAAATTCAGCTAGCCTCATTAAGGATGGAAGGAGCAGCATTAGTTTGGTGGGAAGCCAAAACCAAGGAGGAAATAAGGAAAGCTTACACTATCATGGACTGAGTTTATTACTGCAATCAAGAAGAAATTTTATCCTCTTGCTCACCTTCAAAAGGCTATAATGAACTGGAAAAACTTTAGATAGCTTAAGCGACAGAATGTGCAAGAATATACCCAGGAATTTAGGAGAAGATCACTCTTACTTGGGGTAGATTTACAAAGCCCAGATAATTTGTTAAAGTACATAGGTGGTTTGCACAATTACCTTCAACACACTATTCTTATGTTTAATCCTACTAGTCTAGACAAAGTTTGTGTACAAGCTACGCATTTATAGGCTAGAGGGAAAAACACTTTTGATGCCTTGAATGAGGATAGTGATTTTAAAAGTAAAGGAAGAAAAAGGGTTGCAAATTCTAGAAAATAAAAAGGTAAATTATTTTGCAAGAACTGTTCAAAAACAAGCCATTATGAAGATCAGTGTTGGAAGCTTCATCCTAAGTTGAAACCAGAGAAATATAAAAACAAAGACAAGACCAAATAAAAGAGGAAAACTGTAGCAATTGTTGAATAGGACTTAGGGTCAGCATTAGGTGATGAGACAAAAAGAATCACCATGGTATTAGAGAACATAAAGGGAAAAGAGGTTGTACAAGAATCAAATCCCAGTTCTAGCTCATTAAACTGTCACAAAGAAACTCAAGATGAAAAGAGGAGGATAGAACTATTTCATTTGAGGATAATCTCAAAACACACAAAGATAGACACACTTTTTGATAGTGGGTCTCAAGCTAATCTCATATCAGAAGACTTGGTTAAACAACTGAAACTTGAGACAATTCCACATCTAAAGCCTTGTCCACTTGGGTGGATATGCAAGGATGCAAACTTACAAGTCTCAAAGAAGAGCATCTTGCGCTTCGCCATAAAAGCTCATTATGTCGATTGGGTTGAACTGGATGTAGTACCGCATAACATTACAGGTGTTGTGTTGGGTAGTCAATATTTATATGACAGAAAGGAAATCTTCTATCTCCATGAGAATAAGTATCACTTGTTCAGGGATGGAAAAGAGTACATTGTGAGAGCACATAAGAAGAAGCTAGAATCTTCTTTAGTCCACGCAGGTCAATTGAAAAGGCTACTTAATGCAAGTCAAAATCTAAGTTTGTTGATCTTGAAACGAAAAGATTTTGTACATTTACCTTTTCATGATATTGCTAATGATATGTCTCAGTCTGATAATAGTTCATCTTTGAAAGAAGATGACATTATGTTGCACAAGGTACCTTTGGTGTCGATCGGTGCAGAGGACAAAGTGTCGGTGCAAAGCAGTGCAAGAGTCCATGAGATGGAAAGGAATGCAAGCAAAGAGGGCACACAGTTCAGCATGGGTCAATGTTGGTTTCAGAGTGGCAGATTTTTATGGTGAGAAAACTTGGTCGAGATTCGGCACAAGTGCATGGCTCATTCAACAAAAATTCGCCATGTGAACAATTGGCAAGGTGAATCTTGTTTTAAGTCTTCTTTGAAGTTTGATCATGGTAGAAACAATATGATTTCTGCAAATTATAGTTGCTGTTCTCCAAATTTTAAGAATTTGCATTATGACTCAGTCAGTTTTAGCAACGGTCGATCAATGAATTCAAGGAACAATTTATCATTTTATGAGAAGCTCAATTTGATGAAGTCACGAAGATTTCAGTGGTTCAAAGTTGGAAGAGTGGAGAATCAGTCTGCTCATATTCATTTTCTGTAATCAGAGAGATTTTTTGGGTCCAAAAGCTTCCCATTTGGGAGGTGTGATCAGGTGATCATGTCCTATGGGAGAAAATGCTCAAAATTTTATTTGCTCAAAATTGGTTGGAACCTGAGCGATCGGATAGGCCTTGGTGATACGATCCCAACGCCGTGAATGACACTCAAATCCGTTATCGTATGAAGAAGTTATTGCACTTTGAATGCTGAAGTGAAACTGCCAATAACCTCCAATGTTGAAAGGGAATTTATAAATTTATGTGTTGGAAATTTTTTTTATTTTAATTAAGGTTTAATTAATAAATTAAATTATATATATATATATTAATGTTTGTATGGTTTTAAAAAAATCATATATATATATATATATATATATATATATATATATATATATTTATTAATATTTAAAACCTTATTAATTTTTTTTTTATACCACACATTTATTTAAATTTTAATTATTTAAAACCCAAAACAAAAATCAAAGTTTTAATTCATTTGAAAAAGGTTACAACAAGGTGCCAAATGTTACGTATTATATTGAGCCGAGGTTTGAAGGGGCTTCGTCACCCCCCCCCCATTCACATGACCACAATGTATTGACCAGTGCCTTATACCACCGGCGGGATTCAAGCAGCCTGACGGTTAGTGAAACATAACTTAAAGAACAGTTATGTGACCACGCGGCAGTAAACATTTAATGTGACGATTTGTATACCGATAAAATTTGTGGTTTAGGCGGAAATGCCATGTGAGCGCTCACATGAAATTTAATGTTATCCCTTAACCGCCCGTCAAATTTGGAGCGCGCCCTCCTAATTCGGTGGCATCACTAAATTTAACTGCAGTTAACTAAAGTTGGCCCACCTTTTGTGGGATTTTTGCCTAACATTGGGAAAAAGACTGTTTGGGCCATATCTTTCACATGGGGAATCCTTTCTGAGCGAATTTTTTTTGGGTCTTCTCAGCATTTTTAAGCCATTGAGATAGGTTTCAGAGCCATTGGAGTAGATCTTCAGCCTGTTTAGCTTCGGAGAAGCTTTTTGAGCCACCAGGGCCATTTTGGGGTTGATGTTGTGCTGAGCTGTGGTTAACCATTTGAGGTGAACCAAGAGTCTACTTTGGGTAATTTGAGCATTCTAGAGCCAATGGTGTAGGTTGCAGAGGTAACATAGATCATCTTCAGGTACTTTTTCAGCAGAGAAGCTTGGAGAGCCATAAGGGCCTAGGGAGTGTGGGAGCTGTATTGGGCTATGGTTAACCTTTGGAGGTGAAACAAAAGCCTATCTTTATTGTTTTCAGTGCTCTAATCTCATTTATGCAGATATTTTCACCTGTTTATGCTTTCTACACATTGTATAACCATTTTCTGAGCATAATAAGAGCAAGGACATGCCCATTTGGGGGCCTTGGACCCGGCAGATGTAGCCCAGGAGGGGTGAACTGCCTTATCATATGCTGTGTTATATTCTGTGATTTACTTGCTGTGTTTTAACAGAGTTAAACATGTTAAACAGTAAAATGAAATAAGCCTCCTATACACAAAAGACTCATAAATTCACCAAAAGCATTTTGTTCCAATTGCAAAACACATTAAACGGTTTGCACACATAAGTTTATGGATAATGAATACCTTGCACCAGCAAACAAGTAGTTTAATTATCAGATCATTAGTGATTAATTCTATTATTTCTTTAGGCAGAGTTTGTAAAGGGCCAGCAAGCTTCAGGATCTCATCCTTTCTTTAAAGGTGACATATCCTGTAAATGCCCCTATAGTCCATCTCTGTATTAGAAATAAGAAGTTCTCACATTTCAGATCACAAACTCTCTCAGAAATCTTCTACACTCCTCCCCTTTCATCTCCTTGAGATCTTCTTTGATATTATTTATAGCTTGGAAAAGAAGCAGGGAGATCCTCTCTTCCTTCATTCCTCCGAATAATGGAGTCATGCTTGTGTTTCTTCTGCACAACTTCTCTCTATGAAAAGCTTCTCCTCCTAATGGCATAATGTCTTGGATGCACAGGCTGAGCCAAGACTGATGCTATGATACCACTGTAATATCCAAAAATAGAGAAATTCTACAACAATGAGAATATCTTAAGATATTCTAAAGTTGGAGATCCAACAATACTTGGACACAATAATGCAATGCTGTGTTAATTTACTTATTAGATCAGATTAGGAGCATATCAGCAAAACTATATCTACATATGTTATCTCTAAGCGAGGAAAAGCAGTGATCTGGACCATAAAAATGCTATTTCTAGAAAATAATGCTGTAACTATGAGAAATGGGACTTGGATCCCTTAGTTCATGCAATATACATCTCACATATAGAATGGGAGCTGAAACAAATCATTATAGCTAAGTTAAATAGATCTCCTGGTTCTTATATGGCTGAAAAAAACTGAAAACCCATAGCTTAACCCATACAGAAACCCTCTTGTAATTACACTGTTAATGCTTCAAAGTTTTTTGTATGGGTTAAGCTATGGGTTTTTAGTGTTTTTCATCCATATAAGAACCGGGAGATCTGTTTAACTTAGCTAGAATGATTTGTTTTAGCTCCCATTCTATATGTGAGATGTATATTGCATGAACTAAGGGATCCAAGTCCCATTTCTCACAGTTACAGCGTCATTTTATGGAAATAGCGTTTTATGGTCCAGATCACTGCTTTTCCCCACTTGGAGATGACATATGGAGATATATTTTTGATGATATGCTCCTAATCTGATCTAATAAGTAAATTAACACAACATTGCATTATTGTGTCCAAGTATTGCTGGACCTCCAACTTTAGAATATCTTAAGATATTCTCATTGTTGTAGAATTTCCCTATTTTGGGATATTACAATGCAATAGCTCAAAAGATACTTCATGATAGTTATTTATGGGTTTCTATTTTCAAACATTGCATCCTTGCCATCCGAAAATGCCATGGTTTCCAGATTTATCAGTGCAAGATGTGCGCCCTGCCTGCACCCTTACACCTGGTCATTACGGTCAGCCCATTCTCCAAATGGGGCATTGACTTCATGAAATGTAACCCTCACTCGGCCGGGGGGCATGCTTATATCATTGTAGTTGTGGAATATTTCACTAAATGGGCCGAGGCGATGCCTACACTTGTTGTTGATGGTAAAACCGCGATTCAATTTATTTTTAACCATGTTATTGCAAGATTCAATGTTCCTTAGGCCATTGTCACCAACCATGGCTCTCATTTTAGCCATTACATGATGGTTGAGCTGACTTCTCAGTTGGGCTTGCGTGGCGATAACTCAACTCCGTATTACCCCCAGGCCAACGACCAAGTCAAAGGAGTAAATAAAGTCTTAGTTACTATGCTTCAACGCACTATTGGGATGCACAAATCAAACTAGCATCTCATGTTGTTTTCAAATCTCTGGGCATAATGAAATTTAGCCAAGAATGCTACTGGATTCACTCCATTTCAGTTAGTATATGGACTTGAAGCAACCTTTCCAATTGAATGCAAAATTCCTTCGCTCAAGTTAGTTGTCAAATTACTTTCAAACACCTTGCCAAAAGAGGAACGTCTCTTATACTTGGAACGACTTGATGAATCTCGACGCTTCACCACTTTGGTTACCAAAGCACAAAATAAACAGGTCGAAGCCCATTTCGATCAAACGGTTTCTCCAGGTATCTTCTCTGAAGGAGACTTGGTCCTTATCTATGACCAAGCACATGATAAGCTGGGTGCAGGAAAATTCAAACCCATGTGGCATGGGCCATATATCGTAAAACATGTTTTTACAAAAAAGGGCCTATGAGCTGCTTGATTATGAAGGCAATCCTTTAGATAAACCCAAGAATGGGATTTATCTAATGAGGTATTATGCATGATTTTCTCATGTTTTTACCCTTGTACATTAGTGTGATTTTCATTTTTGTACATTTCTGGTTTGGTGTTTGTTTGCAAGCGGTTTCCTGCTCATCTTGTTTTAATTGATTTGCAGATGTCTTTGGCTCCTTATGTTAGCTCCCTGTAATTTTCTAGATTGATTGAGATACAAATGGATAGGGGTAACATCAAACTAGACTTTGGAATCCAAGGACCTAGCCTTCCTAGATTCAGAGAGGGCTCTCCCTATTAGGTGTAAAGATGAAACTTGTTTGATTTTAAAGGTTAGTTTTAGGCTAGTTATGAAGTATTGGGTTTGTTGATTGTTTTTGCTTGGGTATGATGATTAGATAGACTAAATAGAAACAAGGAAAACTTCAAGTCATTGGGCAATGGAGTCTAACAAGGTCATGATAGGTTCATTCATGGATTAGGGACTATTGTAGGGCAAATCTAGCTTGGTTGGTGGATCTTTGGGATTTAAAAGATCATGAGATGAAAATAAATATTGAGAACAAAGTTAACAAAGGGAAATCAAGAATCCTTTATCATATACTTTAAAAAGGAGGTCTTTAAAAACAGATAAGCAAAAGCTATAACTCATGAGGTAGGGCAAACCATTAAGCTCAATGAACAATACTTAAACTGATCAATATCCAAGATAAAAATTTCAGTGAAACATAGAAAGCATAAGAGCTTATCTAACTTTAGTAAATTCACCTTCAGAATTAGAAAACATTTAAGGTCACAAATAACTTCAATCATAGAGGAGGGAACTCCTGAACATCTAAGGTTATAGCTATGGAGATATTTAAAACAATTAACTAAGCAAGTGCAAAGAGTATGATTTGAAACAAAACTTCTTTGACAAACCTAAGTAATGATGCTTTAAAGAGAGACTTCAAGAACAGTGCTTTAGTGGCAACAAGTAAGCAGAGCTAACCATGAATCATGCTTGATACCTACTGTATTAAACCATTCAGGAAATAAACAAACTTAGGAGATATTAGAGAGCAAAGAAGGATCCTCTAACATGTCCTAACAGAAGAAAACATTAAGGAAGTGAAGAACAAATAGAGCTAAGGTGCCATCAGAACATTTATTAGTCTAAATTCTTTGTCCTACTGCAACATAGAAATATGGAAACACAATGATAAAATAGAAAACATGAACAAAAGAAACACTTCACCATCAACCAGGCTCATGGATCCTGCAACCAATCCTCCTCCATCAAAAAACAAATCAGGGCATTCATAAGCTCCAAGACATCAAATTGTTTTCAACCTCCAAGGGACTATGTATTACTTCAAAATCAGTCATCAAATGCCAACCCAATACATAAGAGCCTCATGCTCTATTTATGGAGCAAGTGAGGAGGTGGAAACCATAAGAGGCTTCCAAAAACCCTAATTCTGTCATAAATGTCATTTATGTGCTTAATAACCATGCAAGGCCCAAGACACATAATATCTAAGCTAATAAATGAAAAATAACATAATATAACTTCTCAATCAAATCTGGAGTGATTTTCCCAGGAAAATATTAAAAAATCATTTTGCCATTAATTTGTGTGTTTTGTTGACTTTTTGGCAAAAGACAGTCCATTTACGCAGTGCCACTTTTGCAGAAAATAGGCTGTTTTGCAACCAAGTTTTGGACCACTTCCCGATGTTGGATTTGGCCTCGTGATGGCTCGTTGGAAAGCCTGAAGAGTATAATTTCCAAAAATTCTTGTGGTTTTTTGATCCAGCTCCTATAACCTTGTCAGAAATGAAAAATCCCTCAGACTTTCATTTGCGTAGCGCCAGGCCTAAAACAGAGGCAGAAAGGTGATTTTTGAGGTGTTTTTTGACCTTTTGAGGGGTCAAAATTGCTCCAAATATTCTGAAATTCGGTGTGGATGATGAGTAGGCTAGGAAAAACCCAAAAATTTCAATCTTTCCTCCTGAAGATGCTCCAGATTTTTGCGGAGCGCCAGTGGCGCTGCATAAACTAGGCCAAAAATTCTCAAAAAGCAAAATTTTCTCCAAATTCCTTCAAAATTGGTGGAGACCTTCCTTAGATTTTTTTAGACAACTGCTAAGAAGCCTCAGCCAAAATTCCAAGGCTGTTATGCTCATTTTACTCTTTTAGGTTTTTTACCTCAAGGAGAGCCTCCTTGAGTTTGGCACAAGCAAACCTCCTCTTCTTTGTGTAATGCTTGGTCATTTTATTTTGGAGAGCAAGGCCTCTCTTGATCTTCTTGAAAACCTTATGCTCAATTTTGTAATGCTGGGTGATGTATTATGCCATGCCGAATTCCCTCTCTAGCTCTTTGATTGTGCATATTTGGTTTGAAGTAGCAACCTAGTGGCCATATTTTCCTTGCCATTGTCAAGTCTTTGAGCTAATGTAGATGACAAGGTCCCTTGCCTTTTGGAGGCCCCAAACACTTGCCTTGAACCTCTTTGATATGTGCATGTAAGAGGAGTGATGGAGGTTTTGGTGGTGTCTTCATCATGGCTATGACCTTTTGTGTTGTCATCATCTCCCTTACCTTTACCATGATCTTCTTTAGTGATTACATGCTCTGTTTGATTACTACCCTTTTGACCTTCAACACCCTCTTTATATTCCTCAACATCTTCTTGGTCCTCAATTTTTTCATATGCATCATCCATTTTTTCACTTTGGTCTGACTCATTTGCATCACTATCATCACTGCCTCCCTTTGATTTATCACTGTCTTTGTCTTCACCACTGCTGTGCTCGCTTTCCTCTTCTTCACCATCATTTCCTCCTTTATGTTTGGTCTCAAAGGCTTTTGACCTTTATCACCACCACTGCTGTTGTTAGCTCTTGACATGTTGATAGGAGATGTTGGTTTTCAAATTAGGGCTTGATGAAACAAGGTCAAGATGATGATGGAGTCAACTTTGGAGAATGAGAGGTGTGGAGGCTAGGGCTCTTAGGGTTTAAGTGGCTTTGTAGCTTGAGGAGGTTTTATCATGAGAGTATGGTAACAGTTTAAAATCCCTTACCCACCCATGCCATAAAATTGGTCCAAGAAGGATTATAAGAACAAGGTCCCTTTGTGTACTTGACCTAGGGTTTTACCCCCTAGGGTTTTTAGCCCAACAACTAAAAAACCAAAATGAATTTGCAATTTTGCTTAGGGATCAGAAGAATATAACACTTACCAACTTTTTAGACTCTATTAAACCTTGGAGGTGCCTCAGATGATAAATTTAGGCAATAGGAAGGGATATTTTGAAAATTTTCACCTTCCTAGGATTTGAGCAGCGCTTGGCAGTCCTGCCCATAGATTTTGCGTAGCGCCACTTGTTTGCGTAGCGCCCAAAAAGGGTCAACTTGCAGGAAGCTTTTGATGACCTTCCTAAATTTATATTTGGGCTTGTGATAGCTTTTTGGAAATCTTGAATTGTCTAATTTCCAAGTATACCATTTTTTTCCTATTTGGAGTTGATTTTCCTGGTCAAAATTTAATTTTCCCAAGACTGGTCAAAAAGTCCTGAATGATGGTGCAGAAATGCAGAGTGCTGATGCAGACCACTTTTGGATGCCTTCCTAAATTCCAAATTGAGCTCATGATAGCTCATTGGAAATATATTTAATTCTAGTTTTCTTTATATCCATCAAGAAAGTCATTTGGACACTCCAGCTGGGAGAAAACCTGATTTTCCCAAAGTCACTCCAGCAGTGCAGAAATTCTCCCGTGACAACTGTATTTTTGACATTGCTCCCAAACCATGATACCTATGTAAAAAATGAAGGATTTTTTTCTTCTTGGACCTATTTTGGACAAAAACCTCTCTCACTTTTTCCAAATTCATCTCTGTTTGGTCAAAATCATATTTTTAAACAAAACTAGCCCTAGGTGTGGCAAATGACTTGGCCCTTGGAATGAATTTTTAGAAAATGATGGAGGAATTATGTTTATGAGTTAGTATGGAATTATAATTGCTGATATGATCTATCAAATGGATCTTTTTCTCCTATGTTTATTTTCCATGGCAAACCCTAGCTTAGTTGGAAGAGGAAATTAGGGTTTGGTGAGCGGATTTAGGACTGCCTTGTAGAGGGAGGGGAATGAAGGGGTTAAGGGGTGTCTAAATTCTTGGGGAAATTTTGGGGGATAGGAATAGATGTTAGAGAGTAGGGGAAAGTGGAATTTAAAGAATTTAGTGAGGGCAAGTGGTCCAAAAGGGAAAAACACAGGCCTAGTCTCAAAAAGTGTCAAATTGTGGCAATAGACTAGGTTTTGTAGAAAAATGATGATTTTGAGGAATAGGAGTGATGGGAAGTGTTTATGAAGGTATATTAAGGATAGGAAGAGGTTTAAGAGCATAAGGATATAAGCCTTGTTGATTATTAATCCATGGAGGTCATGAAACCAAGAAAATTTCCCTTTAAAACCCTAGTTTTCTTTGAAAATAGGCATGCTGCCTCTCCTTTGCTGTAGGTGTCTTTAGTGATGAGTTGGCCTCTTACCTTACCTAGTTCTTTGCTGATAGCCACCTTGACACCTCTTGCAGAAATTTCAAAATGGGTAGTTTTCCTTTGCAGACTTTGTGCTTGGCCAAAGAGGCCTTCCTTGGAAGATTTTCTAATCTCCTTTGGACAACCACTTGTTGATCTTCCTCCTCTTTGATTTTACTTTTTTAGCATATGAAAAATAATGAATTAGATCATCAAAACAACCCTACAACCTATGAAACCCTAAATGACCTAGTGGGAGGCTCTTTGGACTTGGCCTCTGCTTGAAAACTTGACTTGGGATTATTAGGTGTAAAACAAAGTTTTGGACAAATTGATGTATTGAAGATCCAAAATCCAATGTACTTGATTTATCTAAAGAGCATACAAAGATAGTTTTGAGATCATCAATGCTTGAGGCATTTGGGAGACATAAGAGAGTTGATTGGTTGGTGACCTTAGGGAGCAGTGGAGGGGTTGGGCAACACAAGAATAGTGGGCTTGAGGCCAAAGGTGACCAGACATGGTGAAAATGAATAGCATGAGCCCATGATGGGTCTTTTGGGAGTAGCAGGCTGACCATGGGATGGCAAAATGGTAGAATAGTGAATTTTTTAATCTAAGGATAATGAAGGCAGTGAGATTTCTAGAACTCACAATGTTCATGAACTTTGTTTCTAGAAATATAGGGAAATAATTTAGTCATCTACAACATGAAAAAATTACTGATGACTAACACCTTATGTTGGTTTTGTTGATGGTGCCTGCCACAGTACTCGAAATCTATCTTCTGCGTCTTGGGTTATTTACAACCCTAATGGTGAGTTAGTGGATCTGCAAGGTATATGTTTAGGTCGTACAACCAATAATATCGCTGAATACAGTGTATTTATTGAGCTTCTGTCCGAAGCAATCTCTCTTGGCATTAGAGAACTGGTTGTTAACCTGGATTCACAACTTTTTGTTCTACAGCTCAACAAGCATTATTCCGTCAGAAACCCTCAAATCTTGAGAATGTATCTGCATGTTCATTTGTTAGAAATAAGTTTTGATTACATCACATATCATCATATTCCACAACGCATGAATACATTAATAGATGCATTAGCTAATCATGTTCTAGATAGACACTTGCGGAATTTATAATCATCATAACATGGAACAGGAAAATAGAATATATATATATATATATATATATATATATATATATATATATATATATATATATCTGAAAATAGTGTTTACAGGTACATCATACCCCCATCAAAACATAACACATGTTCTGATACATAGCGAGACTCGCAGGTCTCGGCAAAACTGCAAAAAAATAAAATAAAAAAAATCCACGTGGTGATGACGATAATAGGCTACTACTCGAATCACTCGAGTCAGCAGTTGATGGATGTGATCCGATGCACTGACAGTGTGTCACTGGTACTGATGGGGAATGTCTCCCATCTGTGCATATTCCGGAATCCCGGTGGTTAGGGCATCAAGGTTCCTCACAATCTCCTCTTCAGGGTCTGCTCCCTCCACATAATGGGCGCCCTCGAAGTCTCTTGTCACCCTCCTGGCGATGGGTGACATCCCCGCTGACCTCTGTGGTCCTAAATCTACGGTACATAAATCTTCACATCAATTCATATATATATATATATATCATATAAAAACATGCAAAAATAGAAAAAAACATGCTTTTACCTCTGTCATCCCAACGCTCACCTGCTGGAAGTTGCATATCAGGGTCTCCTCATAAATCTATCCCGGAGTATAACCAGTCTTCCACCATGATCAGCTGACGTCTCAACCATGTGAATAAGGCAGGTATGAATGACATACTCTGCCTGCCTCCTCCGCGAGGCATCAATGCTGCCCACCTTGCCAATTGTGGCTCTCGTGGCACTGGTGCATATATCTCTATCCCCTGGTACTGAAATAGAGGAACTCGCTCTAAGAATAAGGCCGTCAAGATAGACCCATATCCAAATTACTTTAGATTACTGTTTTTACACTTTGTGAGTTGTTTCTTCATGTTTTCCACTACGACCTCGTACTAGTTAAATATGGTGGGTGCCATGCAATCCACCGCTATCTACAATTGATCCTTAGTGGCTTCATGTGACACTTGTGCCCCAACCATGCATGTAATAGTGTAGAGCACTACCTTGAGTGCTAGATCATTTATGGTACTTATGGCTCTTTTTCCACTTGAGGACTATTTTGCTTCAGAGCATGCTCTCCCAATGAGCATATCCATACTCTCACCCATAATTCGGGCTCTCGACAACCGTGCTTGTGTCCCTCTACGCAAGAGGCCAATAATGAAGTAGATGTATGCCACTTTGATTTCTAGTTCCTGGTCACCAAGGATGAATCTCTCTAGGTTTGTGTCCTAGATACTGACCAGATACTGCAGAAGATCTGGTTGAGATATTATCCCTATGGTCATAAATAATTTGAGGAGCCCAAAGTTCCTCATTACATCTAGGCAAGCTTGGTTTAGCATATCTACCTGATCGACTTCATCATGATCTCGTTCTTTTCACTCAATCACCATGGTTGATGGCTTCTCTTCCTTGCAATGACATTTAACCAAGTCTTTGTTAGTGTTTAGGTCTGAAAAGTCCGGATTTAAAGCTTTATTTTGGGCGGTTTTCTTATTTTTTTCGCACCGTGGTCAGCGCGGCTATTTTAAAAACAACAAAGCCGATTGGCAACCTGCCCTTTGTAAAAAGGGCGGGTCGGCACGATCCCGATGGTGGATACTTGTGCCAATCCAGGGCGTTACCCAAATTAAATTCCTCTCCCCAAAAATTAAATAATCCCTAAAATATACTACAAATAAATATTAAAATGAAGACAAGGAAAGTGCCTCTTATCTGGCACAGACAGCTCGCTGATTGACCTCCCGGATCTCTTGTAATGCACTCCTAAAGGTTCGAGGTAAACTAGGGTAAAAAAATCTTTCTCAAACAAGTGAAAGTAAAAAGTAATTTGTTTTTTACTTTCTTCAATTTTTACATATGTGCCATGACATTTTAGGGTTTTGCCTTATTTTAATAATATTTAAAAGCTCTTACCTCAGAATCAATTTGTGGATTTTTCTTATGCAGTGACCGGTTCTATTTCTTCATGGATGACACTTTTATGAGTTCCAGTTTACTAATTTTTCAGACTCGATTAAAAAACACATGAAAAAGTAACCCCTTTGGAGGATTTCAGCTCTTTTTTGACTCTCTAAACATGAAAGGATTTCCGAGTTCATGTCGTTTTGAGCTCGTTAAAGTGCACAAAACATCATTCACCCAGTATAGGTTTACCCCTTTTTTTTGGGCTGGGATAAATTATTTACGAAAAAGGAATACCTTAGCCAATCGTGACTAAGATGTTCTCTCATAGTTTGTTTTCTACCTCTTCGGGTATGAGGGACTATTTACGAAAAGGGCCTTTTGGAGTTTTCTTTTCACCTCTTTTCAAACTCTCTAAATATGAAAAGACATCGAGTTTCACCTTTGTCGGGCTCATTAAAATCTTACGACATTGGATCCGTCATCATGACAACATCGAGTTCCTCCTTCCTAGGGCTCATTAAATGTATTAGGATGGATTTTTCTGAAGGACAAACTTATATCACAAGCAAATGCTATCCCCTTCAAGCTTGTATACAAAAATAATTTGGGTACTCGCTAGAAATGGTGGGGGAAAATGGAAAGCGTTAATCAGTTGTGTTGGAATTATGTCGCTCTTGAACATGACACATCCTCTATTTTGTGTTGGGTTGGGGATATCCTTCATTCGTCACTTTTCCTCCATGGGTTTGAGAAATTTGTTTTGCCTCTTATGCCATCACCATTTTTTGTCCAACATGACATTTGATCCCATTTAAGTCAAATATTTCCAGATTCAGAGTCGCGTCTCTGATATGTTCAAGAGAAGTTCCTTCTGCGTCTCATTCATTGCCTGGTTCTTTGATCACTCTCATTATCATCTTATTGCCTTCATCTCGTGTCGATGATGAGGGATACATTATGGCCCTCCTTCGATGGATCGCTTCTTGTCGACTTAAGCACATTATCCCAAAAGTTGATCTAGAGATACCCTTGTCAGTACTTGAGAGTCTGCATGCCTTAATGGCAGGTTGTTCGCACCCGATGATAGGCTTACATCATTGGCTTCGATCAGGTGATTCCGCAAATTTTTGATGACAACTTCTTATTCACATCTCGTCAATTGTACTGTTGGTACCTTGAGAGATTCTCATTATTGGTGGTTTCTCTTGCGCCTTGTTAGTATGAATCTTTCGTTGGAAAAAGACCACTTTAGCTACGCATAACAAATAGCCCTAACATCAATTATGGCTGCCAATATCTTTAAATCTGCAGTTATTTGATCCAAATAAAGTTGAGAGGAAAACAAGAAAGGTGTTTCCAATTCTCCTCAATGGGATGGGTTCTTGAAAGTCCTCAGCATTTCAGATCTAAAACTTCTCTCTCTTGTTGGTGTAGAAAACCCAGACAAACATAGAACTCAAAGGGAGCTCACAAAGCAAATGATGGAGAATGTGACAATGATAATGGCTCAAAGTCAGACCAAGAGTATAGATCTAGAGTGATCTAATGTAATGAAAAGTGACAAATGAATGGGAAAACCCTTCTATTTATAACAAAATATTAGGGTAGTCTAGGACTTGGTGAATGAATAAAATATTATTAACCAAATTATAGAACCACCTTTTAGGAATATTTTAATATATTTGTTGGAGGGAAAAGGCATTTGACTTGGGTAAAATCTCTTTATTTGTAAATAATAAATAAATAAATGATTTATTTATTATTTTTAAGGAAGAGGTTGAATGATAATTAAATAAATAATGATTTATTTAATTATTTAAAAATGATTTAGTCATATTTAACAAGGAATATTATTTAAATAAGATTTAAATAATTATTCCTAGAAAATA
Organism: Pinus albicaulis; assembly: GCA_034641835.2. Taxonomy (NCBI): domain Eukaryota; kingdom Viridiplantae; phylum Streptophyta; class Pinopsida; order Pinales; family Pinaceae; genus Pinus; species Pinus albicaulis. The sequence continues at coordinate 948,552,811 of CM076581.1, forward strand.
ATAAGATAAATAAGAATTTGTCTAATTAATTTCCTTGTTTTGGGTTAAATATAACCAGGAAAAATAATTAAATTATTGTTTAATTAATTATTCCATGAGGAAAATCAAACAAATATAGATTTGTTTAATATTTCCTTTTGGGGTTTTCTGTTTAGACTCTAAAAAACCTAATAAATGTGTTTTATTAAGTTATTTTACATAGTGAAAGCAATTTTACTTAGGGTAAAATTGGTCTTACATGGTGTACTTGGGTCCATCTGATGATAATAGGTTAGATGACCAAAAAATGGTGTAACACGCCTGTTAACGGTTTACATCATTGGTTGGTAATCAGGCGATTTTCTTGCATGTTTGACTTCAACTCACTTGTTAGCATGCTTGAATTTGTACTTGATTGGGTCGTGACTGAGCGCAAGGCCCTAGGTTTTTTTTTAATAAAACCTAGGTTGCAAGGTGATATGTATTATTCATGATTGTACACATGAATATTTCATTCGGATGGATGCGACCATACCTTGAGTCTATATCCATGATCCTCTTTATTACAGATGGCTATGTCCACACCTTGGATCCTGTTTCATGATTACTTCTATGGATGACTACGCTCATACCTTATGTCATGTGATTATTTCAGAGATATCAGTTTGTGTATATGTCTACTTGTTTGCGCAGGTTTTCTGACGACGACATCTTATTCCTGGAACTTATTCGTAAAGCATTTCACCCCTCACTCTCATTCAGCCTTCATGCTTTAGGGGGCATCTATTACACAACAATTTGTCACTGTACTTGTACTCCCCGTTCTTGATCCTAGAGACCCTTAATGGTGACCCCTGTGCCTGTTTTCCATGATGAAAATATGCCTTCATGTCCTCTTCAACATAATGAACAAAATCACTGTTGGAAATTCCTAGAATAACTCATTGTAAACCTAGTTATTTGGAGCGACGCACCCTCTCCATGTCTTGCTTGTGCCGATGGCCTGTTTTTGGTCTAGGGTTGTGCCGATCAGTGCTGGAATGAAGCTCATACTCATGTCAATCCCCTTCTGGGAAGTTTTTTAAAAATGGAAGTGAAGCTTCAAGATTTGGAAGCTTCGTGGCAGAGACCTGGTTGTTTGTTCCTGAGGATAGAGCCGAGTTACTACCTTTGGCCTCGTTGTTCCTACAAAAGTGGAACCACCTAAAGGGATAACCCATTTCCCCACCTAAAGTGGATCCATGATTCCTCCTCCTTTGTTATATAATGGGAAATCTCCCATAACTCTGCTAGTTAGAACAAAGATAATAGAACATCAGAGAGACCTTTTGTTGCTATAGACGTTGAGAGAGAGTTGTGACCTTATGCCCTCATATCAAGTTGAAAGAGCGATTTGGAGACGTGCCTACATTTGGACCTGTCGAAGGAGATCTGCGACATCAAGGTGCAGGTTGTAACTCCCCTTCTCTATTTTAATATAATACGATTGGTTCATGCATTCCATTCTTATCTTAATGTGTTATTGGATTCTTAGTTTTCCTTGATCAGCTAAGTAGGTTGTATATGCATTATATATGTTATGCTTTCATGTTTGTTGTCATTTTGATCCTTTGTGCAGGTAACCAAGCGCCGGTAGCGGCGAAGATCTGACCACGGAACACGAAGGACCAAAGGATTCAAACGAGAATTAGCATCACATTGAGGTAGGTGATCTATTCGCAATCTGTACGAATTTGCAATCTAGGAAAGTAGGTTTCTAATTGTTCCCTATTGTTACTAGACCCACTATAGGGCTAGAGGAATTGTCTCTGTCCGCAAAGAGGATTTTCATGCATAACAGTATTCTTGAGAATGTACTTATATCCACTTGCATATGGCTTAGAGATAAGGAGTCTTCAGTGATATTGGGTATTGAGCTGCAGTCACAAACTGGTGTCCCTTTACTTTCTCCTGATTGATCAACTTACATATTCATCTACAAAGGTTTCTTCTAACATGTTCTCCTTCTCCATATCCTTATTCATCATCTTGTCATGGTATGGTAGAGTACCTACATCTATAATTGACTCATGAAAAGACGACATATGTCTGATAAGCCCTTAGTCTAAGATGTTGCATAATGATCCACTGACTGAGCTAGAGCCAGGTGATAGGTTGAGGGAGAGGCTCAGTGACTATGCAATTGTGAAACTCACGTAGTCAAGGGTTGAATTTTAACCTTGAGCCTACGCAATACGTTGTTCAAACTTGGACTGAGCAAAAATATTGTGCAGTTGGGGAGCTCAAAGATCCAGGTTGAGGGCTTGAGAAATAATTTTTCCCACTACGCAGTTATGAAAGGCAGAGGAGGCTAGGTGATTACACAATTGTGTAGATCAAGAGCTTAGGGCTGAGGCTTGAGCCTTGGGATTGCGCAATGTGAAGTACTTACTAGGTAGGAGAGAAAATTTGCACAATTTTTGGGGTCAAAGGCTAAAATTGAACATTGTGATTACGTAGTGCACAATCCTGGGAGGCTGGAACTACACATTGTGCAATGCCAAGAGGCAGGGTTGTAGCATGATGGTTGAGACAACACAATGTACAGTTTAGGAGGGTTGGACAAGGCTAAAAGCTTGGTAGGGAAGTTTCCAGATTTGGATAAGTGCGGGATCAATGAAGCTAATGTGAAAAATGATAAGACTTATCTATGGTCACACACTTGATGCCACAATATAGATAATCCAGAACACATGAACAACACACTTCCCTCAGTGCGACAACTTTGCGATAACTTAGGACACCAAAGATACACTTGTGCGACAATGCTTAGAAATTTGGAAATGAGTGCGCCACATGTTTACATGGTAAGATCAACTCATTTACACAAATATAAACTCTTGAAAACACCAAAAATAGCTTTTATGCTGTGTGTGACAGTTAACATGCAAAAAGACAACACTTTAATTTTCTTGCAAATAGGACATAAACACTTAGAGAAAACACATGTAATAAGTCTCAATTCTTGCGACGACAATATGCAAGATCAAAGGAGGCTATGAAATTTGGGTGTAGGCCAAAATTTTGGAAGGTGTTGTAGCAGCAACAACACTTGGCAACACACTGGTAGAATTCGATCTTCGCTGTCTTGGTTGGCTCTTTTGTGCAGGGTGATGGGCCTCTAAATTAGACATAAAATAAGGCCCATCTAACCTTTCGTAGGCCCATCTACCTTCCTTATGCACATAAAATGATATATTAAATTTATCCTTCTACACTTAATAATGTTTTCTTATGCTTCAATATTTTTTTAGGAAGGTTTAAAGGTAATTGCATATTTTTGCCTAATATTGGTTATTTTTGTAGAATATTGTGAGAATATTTGGCAGATTATATAGATTTGGAGAAGGAGATGATTTAGGGACTTTCTCCCTGCCATTGGAAGATCAATATTAAAGAATAAATGAGCACAATATCAGGAAATTAGGGAGAAATATTGGAGAGATTCAAGGGGGTTGTCCACCCTCCCTAACTCTCAAAGGAAGACAAGCAAGTCAAGACCAAGTTCACTCAAGCCATACTTCACTTGGAGTCTCTAGAAATTCGAATTCCAAGAGGCAGCCAAGAAACTAAAGATGAAGAGCTCTCAATCTATGTTTACTAGGAGTCAAGTGGACTCAATCACCATTTCTAAGGGAGCTGTTAGTAGCTGCCCTGTAGAATAATAAAGCAGAGCTAGAACTAGGAAGGAGTTAGTTAGCTAGTGAGTTGATTCTAGTAGATTTCCACTCCATTCTAGGGGATTCGATTCCATTCAGAACTTTCATGGCAAGCTATTAGGATTTTCCTATTTAAGACCTTCAGGATGTAATAAGACTGTATTTTTAATGCAATGAGTATTCAAATGACTTTATATTGATCTAGTTCAAGAGCGCTGGGCTCATGGGTTACTGACCAACCCATGTGCCTTAGCTTCTCTGCTGTTTTCATTCTTTCCTTTCAGTCATTTAGCTTGTTTTATTTCTGATATTTTCATTGTTGTTATAGTTTGCTACTGTATATTTTATCTGCTTATTTGCACTGTAGAATAGTTGATGAACTCCATAAAACTGTGAGGCAGCCTTTCCCTCTCATATTTGATAGAGCTCAAGGAGGGTAGACCTTCAAGCAGACCAAAAATACTTTATGTTTATGATTCTCTGCTTCTGAGATTAGAGTAGACTGCAATAACAGTTTCAGTCTTTCTTCCATTGTTTTTATCACGCAATTCATATGTGTTTCATGCATAAATTAGTAGGGTTGATCGCACAACGTATTGTTAAAGCCCCAGAGCAGTTCAGTGGTGCCTTCATGCTTCATTTTCCATCTCTGATTTCATGCCTAAGCATTGCTGTTACGCCCTCATTTCCCTCCTTCTTTTCTCTTCTTATCAGCTGATGTGCCTTTTTTTTATTCACAAAACACTTCAAAAAATTAAAAGTTTGACTTCGCCCTTCCTTCCTCAAATTTCCTTCTTATCGCATCTTGACCATTGCAAAATCCATTCCCTTTCCTTTGTCATTCTTCAACATTTTAGAGATTTTCCCTTTTCACCTTACCTTTCTCTTTCTAACGAAAATATTCGAAAAACATTGGGCTCGATCCCTTTTCTTTTAAAAAGACTTATCGTACTTCGCTGACCTCAAATTGCAGTGTTTAGTTCTTCCTTACAACTTACCACAATTCTGCCACATCGAAATCGCATGCCGCAACCTTTTTCCCTTTTTGTTAACATTTACCACTCCTAAACCCCGATTGTGAAATATCTCAGTCACATTTCGCATCACCTTCCCGAATCATATTTTGCATTTCACACATTGCAATGCGCTCATTCCATTTGCTTTCTGTTAATGCTTTCCACCTCCGAACCCCGATTGAAATATTACCATACTCCTTTGCCACATCATCCCTTACAATCGCTTGTCGCACATTTTTCCTTTTCCCTTAAGACTTACCGCTCCTTTTTTTTCCGATTACGATATTGTGACATCACATATCGCAGATCGCAGTTTTTACCACCTCTTGTTTTTGCCGATTGTGATATTGTTATTGCACTTCGCCGATCTTCCCCACCACACTTCACATATCACATTATTTAGCCTGTTCCCTTTAACGCTTGCCACTCCAACTTCGCAATATCACGATTGGATATCGGTTCCACCTCCACAGCGCATCTCCGCTTTCACATATTTTAGGTTATTCTGCTCCAAAGACTTTTTCACTATAATAAAGTCTTAATCCGGTTTATACCCCACTTTCCAAATCCTCCCACTCCAAATAATTTTTGTGATATTATGCGCTTTAATAAAGTCCAAACACCTTTTTCACTCCTCTAAGCCTTGTTTCATGCGTTTAAGCCTTCCATGAGAACCTTCAGCCCTTTTTCCTCCAAACTGCAATCAACACTTTTTCAGTTAGAATTAGATCATGAATAGATGCATGGTTAGAAGCATGGTAGATAGATCATAGGATAAGTAGAGTGTGTTTAGCCATTTGGCCAGCACAATGCAATTTAGTTTAGTTTATTTTCTGTCATTTCCTTTCTGCAATTTAGCATAGTTTCCTTTTTGTCATTTCTTTTCAGAGATTTAATTTAGCTTCCTTTCTGTCATTTCCTTTCTGCAAATTAGTTTAGTTTCATTGAAGTGTGACAAAATTCACTGAGAACCCTTATAAATAGCACCCTTTCGTAAATCATAAGAGGATGACATGAACATAATGCATCTGCTGTGTATATAGCACTATCACCTCCAATTTTGCACAAACCCCGTGTTGATAAAGTAAAGTAGGGAAACCCCTGGGAGTTGTAGCACTCTGGTGCAATACCAGGGCTCACCACTTTTTTGGCGTCATTGCCGGGGAGGTGTCTAGTAGATGCTTTGATTTTGTTTTTAGCTTTATTTTATGCTTTCCTTTATTTTCATGCCATTTCAGAAATATTAAAAAAAAATACAAAAAGATCTGATTTTCATACCTCATAGGAGTAGGGATACTCAGAAATTAAAAAAAAAAAAAAACCTCTCCAATACCAACCCCCTCACTTGACCACGTGGTGCAGTAAGAATTGCATCACCATACACTTTTGAGGGTAGAAGAGATGGATGTATATGATGAAAATGAAGAATATCTTATTGGGTTTCCTATTCAAGATATGGACATCAATGTACATATGAGGAACATCCCTCCAAATTTCCTTCCCAACTTCCATGGTATGAGGACAGAGGATCCAAAAGCATTTCTCTTTGAATTTGAGATACTTTGTAGGTCTTATGGCTAATTATCACATACTAAAAAATTGAGATTGTTTCTCGCAACATTGAAGGATAGAGCTCTTAAATGGTTCATGAGTCTAGGTACTAATCCAATAAGATCATGAAATGATATGCAAAATATATTTCTAGAAAAATATAAAGATCTTGATCTTAGAGAATAAATTTTTAGAACGAACCAAGGAGAGGATGAGAGCCCCGAGGATCTAATAGAGAGGTTCATGTATAATGTTAAGATGACAAAATTGCATCATCTATGATCTGACACACTAAAAACGCTCTTAGAACAATTAGGGATGAGTGGATTGATCTCCTTAATCTCATGAGTAGAAGAGATGTATACCAATTGTCATTTAAAGAAATTTGTGAAACATGTAAGCACATATCAAGAGAAGGGAAAGAGTAAGTAAATTAGCATCAACATTGGTAAGGCAAGAGGAACTTGGAGACTTGCTTGATAACTTTAAAACAAAAATTATTAGCAATCTAAGTGAACAAGTAGAGATGTTAAGAATGCAAAATGAACAAAAAAAATATGCTGATATTTTTGTTATCCATGCAAAATCATATGCTACTAAATGTTGTTCATCATTCCCTAGGTTTAAAGAAGTTTACCAAGAAGACAATGGAGCAAGGCAAGCACCAAAGAAGCTATGTTATGTAGCTCCAAGGAGACCCTGGCAGCTTGTTTAACTTGATATGATGCAAGGACCCACTCCACAATTTCAAGCTTATTCACATCCATATCAAACTAATTGGGACACACTCCCTCCTTGGCAACCTTGGCTATCTCAACCCCAAAACCAATCTTGGCAACATGGTTGGCAAGGACCTTATTGGGAAAATCCTCAACATCCTTAATATTTCCATCAATATCATCCATACCCAACTTCATGCTATCCCTACCATCCACCTCCACCACAACCACAGCCTCAACCACATCCATCTCATATATCCACCCCCACTCAACTACCTGTACCACCATTTCCAAACCCACACCATCAAGTATCTCAGCTCACTTATAATGTTGAGGTACAACAATACCAAACATATGCTCTTGATCTAAATGGTCTGTGTCTTATTTCAACAAAGGTATTGCAAATAAGAGATTTTATTAATGTCATTGAAGGACAACATCAAGAAGAAGAATATCTAAATGAGGAGATCAAAAGATCAAGGGCTGCACTTGATGAAGAGCCAACATCAGAATCAGATGTTGAGAAAGTTTCCTCATGTTTACCAAAATTTCCTCCATGTGTTCAAAATAACAATACAAAAAGAGAGGAAGATTTGAATGTCATAATAGAAGAGGACATCCAAGGTGATCCAACTCAACGAGTGGACCAGGGACACCACAACTATATTGTAATATCCCAAAATTGGGAGAGCAGCAATATAGCACATAAAATTGGAAATATGCAGAAATATCATTGAATCAAAACATGAGACAACTAGAGAGCCATTCAATTATTATTATAACAACAAAATAGGTACAAATTATTGAGGAAAAGATCACTCAAGTTGGGAAAACAAGTCTCCCATGAAAGAATACACCTAAATCTGAAATGATGCTAATACATGAAATGCCAGAATGCTATAACTGCGATTTCTATAAGAGTAGTAGCAGTTGAAATATGGAAATATGTACATATGCTGATACAATGCTCCAAAAGTGCAAAGACTAGAGATCTATGCTCCAAAATATATTTCCATGACAACCTAGAAATACACACTATACAAAATATAGTAGATATGGCCCTAGGGATGAATAATCACTACAAATGAATCACTGATAGGAGGTGGCTAATATGATATTTGAGATGTCTTATCCTCCTCCAATAGATCTCCTACATAAAGGGTTGATCCCCACACAAGAAACCTAAACACTCCAAATAGGGCAATAAACCCACTACTGCAGCTGCTCTCTAAATAACGCAGTCCTTGAGGGAAACTGCACTATAGTTGATGGTAGCTACTTAGATTGATGCTAAATAGTGAAATGAAGCCTTGAGAACTTTCTCACAAGCTTCCTGGATGACATGATGATCCCTCTAATGGAAAAATAACTCATAAATTGGAGATCTCTCTCCTCCACTGCTACACCCATGCAACACAACCCAACTCTAAACAGAACTGCGATGTATATGAGACTGAAGCTTGGTGAAATGGCAGATAGTGGTAATGCAGCTTAAGATAACCTCTCCTGAGTAGGCACTCTAAGTCCCCCAAGTATGAGGGTGGGATTTCCGCTCGGAAACACCCTTGTGCTAAACAGCACAACAAACCCTGCTAAACAACAAAAGCATGCACAGAAATGTCACATGACAAATCCATATCTAAAAATATCAAAATAAATAATACAAATCCATGTCTTCTAATGCTGCTATCCTATTCCTTTTATTCTTGGTGAACATCTTCACCCTAGATCCCTCTCAATAATGGAGCTACTCTCATGCATACACTCCTCCTAAATGACTGCGTTGTCCTCCATTAATCCTCCATGATCTCCATAACAACGCTATTGATCTGGTCAACATTGACCTAGTCCACATGCTATAGCCCCTGTTCACACCTTAGGGTGCTTTATTAAGCTGAAATTATGATCCACATTCACATGAGAAGTGGTTTTATTCTTCATAAATAGATTTATGGGTCTCCCTACCCACTTATTCATCTAAGTAAGTGACAAAACAAAACTTAATATTCCAATTAATTTTGGAATATTATAGTCCTCCCCTCCAAAATGTTGCTTTTACTCAAGCAACCTATAAGGATACTGCAAAAACTCCAACGGATATGTCTCCTCCCAAGTATACAAGTTAGCCTTTGGTAGATAAACCAAATAGATTTCATCATGAAGAAGTGGGAAATATATGGAAAGAGTTATATGATGTCCATTGGCCTCCTCAAGGAATGAGAGACGGTAAATGTTGGGTGCCTTAACCTCCATGAGAAAATCCAATCTCCATGTTATCATCCAAACAAAGTGAGCCATCAATGGTAGCTCATAGAAATAATCACAGATCCCCTGCTTCTGCAATGTGTAGGGGCTGCATGGCTGAAAATGAGAGATAAATTGTTCAACTTATGCTGTCTCTCTCTCTCCATTTATGATAAATTTGGAGCTGCTGATCTTGGGCTTCAATAATATATTCCTCATGAAGCCAAAAGATACTTGGAATCTCATGATCCTACTCCTTGATTCTAGGAATATTTCTTGACCAATCCTTCCTACATATAGTGAATAGAGTGTCATCACCATATTGGCTCCAAAAGAAACATGGACTAAGTGTCACATGACATATTGGATGGTGACAATAGTCCCTAAAGTGAGACCAACATTGTTCTCCTTCTTGCTGTCTCCAAACATGATATGATAAGTGGCCATCCAACCACTTGCTTTCTGCCATAAGCTTCTCAAAATCTTTAAAATAGTGAAGGACATTAGGTGTTAACATAATATGATCTAAGAAAAACATGTCTTTCCCAAATTCCTCTACAAAGTGGTCATACTCATCACTGAATGTAGTCCCAAAAGGACCATGAATTCCAAGAAGAGGCTTGCTCTTGTGGAGAAATGTGCTGCAAATGTATGGTAAAGGAGTGTACATACATTGTTAGTTAATCAATAAGCATCAAAACACAATCTTTACCATATATTGTAGATAAGTTGGTGAAGAGGTCCATGGATGAGCTTTCCCTTCTCTCCATCAAAAGGAGAAGTGATTGTAACAACCTTGCATGGTGGTTGATTTCCTCCTCATACATCAAACAAGCTACATATCTCTTGATATGTTGGTGCACATCTTCTTTGAGATCCTCCCAATAGAATCCTTCCATGATGGTGTGATAAGACTCAATGGAATCTGCATGTCCTGAAAAGAGTTCCTCACATGCTGCATGTAGAATATCCTTCTTGAGCTTGGAGTCTCTAGTCAAGTAAATATGATCATGGAAATAAATGACCCCATTAACCACTTTATATATCCCATCTATCACTTTCCCATCAAGAACCGTACATGTGAAGAGGTTCCTGGAATATTCCACCAATAGTTGGGACTCCCAATATGGATCTAGGCTTCCCAACAATGACAACGCTGTTGAAATCTAAAATGAAGCACCTGTCACATCATAACTCTCCTCTTTGACATGCTCAATGCCAAAGCCACATGTTGGAGTACTGCTACCCCACCTTTGCTACCTCCCTTGCAGCTGATCTTGCCCAAGACAAGATTGGAGTACATGGAGGTCAACCTCCTCTTGGAAGGTATTGCCCATCGAAAACTTCCATAGTTTGGCCCATGCATACAAGAGTGTTAATAGCCTCTTGTCATATTAAAAAATCTTCCTCATTTGTGGAAGTATCAATTGCTATCCCAAGACTATGGAGTAGCCCTTTGACACCATGATTGTTCCATCATAGATTCATGAATCATTATCTTTCAGCGCAAATAGCTAAGTGGGATATGGAAATGTCCATATCAGAAAATTGCTCATCCCTCCTTTGAACCCACCAAAGGTTCTTTGTGGTGTGCTAGCTCCTCCCAAGGCTCCTTCCTTAGCCAAGTCTATCAATGATGCACCATGTTGAGAGAACTCTTTTATCATCTTCCAATCAGGGGGTCTCCCTGGTGGAATGCCTCCATGTAATGAAACATCAAGGCCTAGAGCAGGCTATATATGTGAGTGGACTAATTTGTCGCTGCCCTCATTGTGTAAATCATCCTCCTACTTCTGTGCATAAACCTCCTAAAAATAATGGGTGTGTATGTTCCCAATCACTTGATGCTGGGCATCCTTCTCATCTTCTCCTACCTCCTACAAGATCTCACAGTCTAAGTTATCCTTCTCCAATGTAAGCAACCCATGCACACCCAATGTCATATTGGCGTCAAGAATCTTAATCACAAAGAAGTGATCTATCATAATGTATGTCTTCAAAACTATGGTCAATGTTGGGACACACCTCCTCCATTTCTTTGTCTCATTGCCTATCAACATAGACACATGATACTCTTGATCTTCATATGTGAGATCCTTTGGAACTTCTTGCAAAGATATAAGAGCTCCTCTAGTTGAAGCTATTGCTTCATATCCATCTATGAAAGGTTGTGGATCTCCTCCTGCTTTTACAGCGCTAGAGGCTCTTTCCAGCTCTTCCTCTTCCTTATCCTCATCATTGGATAATACCCTATCATTAGGAGGTCCTTGGTCTTGATCCCCTCTTGAAGGAGTAATCCTCATGTTTTATTCTTGAGAAGAAATATCTTGCTGAAGTGGGGTTCTTGCCCGTGGAAAAGTATTTTGCAAATATTTAACCCCCTCAACAATATTTAGAAATGGATTTGGTTTCATGGAACCTTCCAACTCATGTAAAGGTTCTGATTTCTTGGGTTTGGCTTGCTCACCCAAGGAAGTTTCATAATTTTTTTGATCAAATATTTTCACTAACCTCCTAGTGAACTTTGCATAAGTAGATATATTTGCATGATTTAATGAAAAATATTCATAAATCCACCAAGCATAAGCCTTACCTTCAATATGTAGCACTTATACTCTAAGGGCCTCCTCTTCTGAAACTTGATGCAGCTGAAAATATGTATCTAGCTTCTTTACCCAAGCCTTAGTTGTGCACTTCGGTGACCCATCAAAAGTAGGTAGAAAGAATCTAACCAAAGTGTGCTACATGCACCCTCTTCTTCTATTGTGGTTATTGGGTCTTGTGTTCTCTTTGATTTGACAAAACCCTTGGAAGTTTATATAATGCTCTTTGAATCTTCTAGACTGAGATTCATATTCTTGGAGATAGTCACCAAGAGACTCCTTGTTTGGTGTATCTATCTCCTCTTCTTCTCTTGCTTAGAATGTAGGCATAGTACCTCTTATCACCTATTAAATCGTGAAAAATTTCTTGATAGGGTCATATAGGTCACTCACCAAATGGATAAGGTCTCCTAAGCCATTTCAAGGTGGTATAGGAAAAATTTTCCATTTTTAAGCCTATCCTAAGTTTTGAATTCACCTTCATTTATGCCATTTCATGTAAAATCAGTCCCATGCCATGTCAGTTGTCATTCCCTATGAATTCAGACTCAAAAGGATGAATCTACCACTTTTTCAAATTTTCGTAGCATTTTACACAGGAAAACGACAGGAAACACTATGAAATTACCTGATAATTTCGTAGCGAATATGATGATTTCTCTGTTTTTTTACTTTTGAGCAGTAAACTTCAAGGGAAGTTTATCAGAAAATAGAGAAGTATTTTAAGAAATAGAGAGATTTTATTTTCAAGCACATATCAAATAACATTAACCTCTTTCACTTTTCTCAAAGGTGCTACAAATTGGGAGATTCAGAGATGTCTTTCAGCTCTATTTTCAGAATGCAAAATTTTCCTGTTTTATACATGTTTTTAGAATGCAGATTCTAACAAACTGGAGATGGTTTTCAAAATAACAAGAGAGATTTTTCTTCAAAACATAATGACCTACAAAAACCTCCTTCTGTTTTGCAATATCTATCAAGGATAGAGAGATATGAGCTCATCTCTGCACCTTATTGTTTCAAAAAAAATAGAGTCATTGTATTGGCAAATTAACTTGCTTAAGGTGAAAATAATGATTTTTGAAGAGGGTAAGAGGAAATTTTGTCTTATAATATTTCATTATATCACTTTTTAGACCTACAGGTGAAATTTGGAAGAAAAATGAGAATTTTGAAATTTTCTTCACTTTAGGAGTTTTCGTAGTGCTAGCGAGGCTTGAAGCCCAAAAAACGCTACTAAATTTCTGAAGATGACTTTTTGATAAAAATGGTGGTTAAAATTGAAATTAAAGCTTGGGAAAATTTTGTATTAGCTCTTTAAATATATCAAATAGATGTTGGAAATATTGTCATTGATGCCAAAGAAGACAGACAAGGAGAACATTAGACATGAAGAAAGGCAAAGAGAGATAGCAAAATAAAGGCAAAGGAGACAAAAAAAGAGCAGAGAGATGAAGAGTTGGAGATACAGAGTAGGTTGCAGAAGGGCCATTTGATTCGAAGATCTAGCCAGGACAAGCAGTCTTGTAAGTGAATTCATTTGTCTATATGAATGAAGGAATTTGTTCTTGAATGTATGTGTATAGGTTGATTAATTTCTGTGTGGGAATGATTTGAATCTCCATGAACTATGTGTGAATAGAACTCTGGAAGTTGGGGTTTAATGATCCTCTATATGTAATTTTGGAAATCGATAGTTAAGGCTCGATGGAACCTCCAGAAAAGACACTGTTAGTATCAATCACGGTTTTTTAACGATGTTCTGTGCATAATTGAGGAAACCAGATAATTTTTGCGACAGGGTAGTTTACGAGATTGAGGATTATATGGTATTGTTTGGTTTAACTCTGCGTAGGGGCCTTTAAAGTTAATTGACATGTCGAATACACCCACAAACATTTCTAGAATGAAGTATGGGGTCTCAGAATACACAGTAGAATATGAAGCAATGGAGCTCAATAAGGTACAGAATGGGGAGTGAACAAGACAACAATAGAAGTGAATAAGTCACGTGGGCAGCATATGTTGAGAGAAAGGAGATCTTCAAGTGAAGAATCAATGGAATTTTTGGATATTTAAGGGATGAACTTCAATAGAAAAGTAATGGGGTGAAGGCACATCAAAGGAATGGCGTAGGTTTATAAGCGTTTACGTTGAAAAAAAACGGAGGCAATATAGAGCAACGGACGAAGGAACGAAACCTTGAGCCGATAACGGAACCATGAGGAGCAACAATGAAACCAGGGTTCGAAAAACCAGTGGGTTTGCATTATTTAAAAGTGGTAATTGGTATTACAAAAAATAATGCGATATGGGTCTTCATTCGATGTGTGGCAAAAGTGGTTAATCGAAAACCACTTTTATCACGTAAATTTTGAAGATTAAGGCTCAGACTTGTTAATTGCGCGATATTACGTGATTACCGTCGGATTGGGGTTGAAGCGCGATAATAGATCAACCGTTGGATCTATCCGGAGGTTAATACAAGATTTAAATAAAGCATTAAGGCGTGGATCGACGGTGGATACGTCGAGTTGGAGTGAGGTGGAGCGCGACAAGTTTATAGCCATCGGATGTTAAACGAAGCTGCATGGTCGATGATGCAAAGGTAAGTGTTAAACGAGATGTGGGACCCAACTTATTATATGTTGGTGGTTGACAGTTTAAACAAATTCTGGGGTTTATATGAATCACCATAACCAAAGGTTTACGTGTGGAGGCTTGGGTAAGTTGTAAAGGATTGAGGGTTTGAGCTCTTGAACAATGGTAAGTTCATAAAGTCGTGGGCCATTATATAAAAGACTTTTATTATAGGTTGAACGTTTTAATATAATGTATTTTCTGATGCCTTGGATCTTAGACTAAAGTCGCCCTTTGGGTTAATTCCAATTTTAGGCGAGTTGGATATCTACCAGGTTGTAAAATATTGATACATATATCCATATATGTGCGGTTGCGAAGATATGTTTGGGTACATTGAATATTGTATGCATGGGGCCCATAAGAGTCCAACGTAACACAAAACTTTTGTTCTTAGAGTTAAATGGTGTTAGCGTTATAAGCTTAAGGTTGGTCATTGAGTAGGTGATTTGGAACCAATTATTTCATAAGTATTTAATACTATGATGAAAGGTTAATCTCCTTTTATATGCCAAAGCATTATAGATTCGAAGGATTTCGAGTCGGGTTTTTAAGTGAAGTCGAATTAAGAGTTATAACCACATGAATTTAATAAAAGAGTATATTATATGCTTCATGGGGTTTTATAACCACCATACCTATAGATAAAAAGCTTTCGCATAGTTTTATAATTTCCAGAGTGTGAGTTAAATTGACTTAGATTTGTAATCTGAGGGATGTGGTTGAAACATAGAAAAGAGTTAAGCCTCCGCATTTATTTAATTTTCCAGCAGATAATAACAAGAAGTTGCATTTTTATATGCAATGAGAGTTTGAGATTTTATTGGGCATGAAGTTGGGAAGTGAATTATGCATGAACAGAGAGTGTTAATTTAATATCTCAAATCTCTAATTTGAGATATTAAAGCTTCTAGATACATTTTATTTAAATTGCCCAGTTCTGAAAATAAGAAAAGATTCCGCATGTAAATATTGCCAGATTGTGAATTCATTGGGGGCTAAACTTGTAAAAGAGTTATATATGTAGTAGATACACAATTGCATTGAACAAGAGAATATGCAGAACAGTTACACAACAGCAGCAGAAAAGACAAACTCACAGTGAGCCAAAAACTGAATGGGCTGAATAGAAATACTTATGTAACTGAAAATGTAAAGTTTTATTTATTTTATATTGTTTTTGATGCAAAGGCAAGTCTCCATAGGCAAACAAAAATCCCACTGTAATATTGAAATGTATACATGTTGTTATATTTTTTTGAATATGCTAGGTGTTAGCGCTCAAATCTACCTTAGGCTGAAATAAGGTAAAACTCAAGGCTACATCAAACCATGCTCAGCCTCGTAGCTAGCCCTACGAGGACAGGAGAGGGCTCTCTCCGGGTCTATCTCGGCAAAAGGTCTTCAAAGGGGCTGAGTTGACTTATAACGAATATTTATTTTAGGCTAGTAAAGAGATAGGAAAGTTTGATTTTGATTTTTTGGGTTTTTGTTGAAAAGATGGGAAAAACAATTTTGGGTCCGGGGATAAGGCCAGATCTTTGCAAAATTCGAGTTGGGGCGAGGTAGGCAGTAGTCTTGATGCTTTTGATTAGGTGTATGGATGGATCAGAACGACAAGGAGCTGAAGAGGGCAAGGGAGAACATGGATCCTCTCCAAACAGGCGAAAACATGTAAAACTAAACAAATTTAAAGGCAGAGCACTGAAACAATGGATTCAACCTCATTTACTCATTCATTTAGTTTCAGAAGCATAAAAAGGGAATGTCATACATCAAACATGAAAGAAATTACAATAAACTAAGAGAAAACACCATCAAGAACTGAAATCCACAAGAATCCCAACAGGTGCTGCAAAACCTCTGATCTTTCCTTAGCCAAAATATGAAAAATATGTACAATAGTGTGCCAAACTTTTCCCAAGACTCCAACCTGTAGAATGTCTCAGAAATTACATCATATAGACTATCCTAACCCCTTCCCATGTCTCTAGGGGTCGAATTCCTCCTTCTAGGAGCAGTTTCAACTAATTCTAAACAAGGAGCTAGAATATAGGCAGCCAAACAACTTGCCTCTAAAAGGAAGGAAACTGATTCTTTCACTTGATTTTTACTTTTTTAGGAGTGAATCATCTAGAATAGGTAAAAGTGAGTCCAAGTTACATTACAACCATAAAATTACATCAAGATAACTCAAAAATTACATCCACAAGCAAAACTAGTCCAACTGGCCGAAATCCTAAGCTGGAAGATGAAAAATGGACCAAAAATCTGTATGAGTAGCGCGCCTGAGCTATATTAATAGCGCGCCTTTCAGCCTACTTTTGGGGCACTTCCTAGCATCAAAATCAAGCTCATGATAGCTTTTTGGAAAGCCCTGGATGTCTGCTATCCAGCCCAAGTGGAATTTCCCAATTTGGAGCTCATTTGCCCCTCCAAAACTTCATCCTCCCACAAGTACTTCCTGCTGCTGAAAAAGGTGGCAGAATGGTGATTTTCATGGTGTTTTGGCCCCTTTGATCATCCAGAATTTGGTGAAATGATTTGGTCTTACTGGAGCATGCATAAATTTCCATGAAAAATCCAAAAATATAAAGTTTTCCTCCAGAAAGTGTCCCAATCATAAGCGAGCGCGTTGACGCGCTACTCGTATGGCTGAAAAATCTGTTTTGAGACCAAAATTTTTCAAAATGACAAAAATTTCTCCAAATTTGCTCAAATTCGGAGCGAAGACCCTCCATCATGTATCATGCCCAGCCAACGAAGCCTCGGCCAAAATCCGGAGTGGATCATGTGTTTCACGACGTTTCAGTATCCTCCTGGTGCATGCAGTTTCAGTAGTGAAAACACTGTCTCTGTTGTGATGTGTCGGTCTCTGTCATGGTGTCACAATGTGTATGAAAAGTATGCTGATATGGTTATGATGAAAACAAGAGTTTGGTGTATGCTCCAATGTCAGATGTGTCACATATATGTCAAGGTGCTATAGGAAATATCACAATGGGAAAAGGACTGTCACAAGGAGTTTGAATGGAAAATAGCCACTCCTTGACTACATGGGGATTTGACATGTGAATAGGAATGAATGTAGTGTAGTGTAGGTCAATAGAAATAGCCCTTGCAGTGTTTGACAATTTCAATGGAGGATGTGGACAAGTGAAAATGAGACTATGTCATAACATGAATGATGAGCAGTGTTAAAATGACAATGGCAATAATAATGACAGCAGTGATGTAATGGAAAAGAATGGCAAAGAGAGAGAGCGTGAGAGCAGAGGCACCACTGACAATAGATGACCAGGCATATATCAACAACACTAACTTGAAAACCCCCACACAGTCACTAACATTTGTTTCAAAACCCTAAGAAGTGAATTTGGAAATAAATATAGGGTTTACATTTCTCCACATTAAACACTTGTTTCTCCACTTTCAAAACACCATAAACATGTCCAAAATTCACTGAGAAAACGTGAAAAACCTACTTGCAAGCAGTTTGAGGAAATTTGGCACGAATCTGGATGAAGGAGTGAATTTTTTTTGGCTCTGAGATTCTACGCGTCGCGCGCTCACCCAGTGCGCTGCGCGCAGTATGTGCGTCGCGCACGTGCTAATTTGCACAGTCCTGTGAAGCCCAGTGCGTCGCGCGCCTCTTGTGCGTAGCGCGCCTCCTCTGTGCGCCGCGCGCACTTCCACCTCCAGCCCACGGCTTTGAAAACACTTCAAACTTGACTTCAACACTCCAACTCGATTTTGCTTTGGGAAATTTGTGAAAATTATTTGTTTTCAATGCTTTATATGGGTTGTAAAATATCTCATAAAAATCAAATTTGATTTTAATTTGCTCCATAACCCACTTTTATAATGTTTGGCTTTTTGGCACTTCATCATTTTAATGCAATTCTATCTTTGGCTTTTCACTGTTTTTCTTGAGTCTTGGACTGATGAAACTTGGTTGTTTTTGCGGGGATTTGGCATTTTGGCTTTGGCAAAGACCAGAGGCTGCTTTTGAACTTCTTATAGTGGAAGAAATATACAATTATTACAAAAAATGAAATTTGACAATTTCTAGTTCCAAAACAGTGTTTTGGACTAGAAATGTCTTCAAATGTTTTTGAGAATAAAAACGTGAAATAGGAACCTTTTGAAACCGACCTCAAGGCCTGCGGGCTTTTATTACATGTACCAAAAGACTGAAAACCCTAGACTCTAGGACTAAAGACTCTTTTTGACAAAAATAATCATTTATGACTATGAATGAAGTGACCTGAACTTCAGTGATTTTTTTTAGGAATTTTAATTAGCCCTACAGGTACAAGCATGAGGAAACACAAGACAACCAGACCCTCTCGTCAGTCAATGACGTGCCCCTAGTGAAATTCAATGAAGTGGAACGAGCGAGACACCTAAAAATGATATGCAAAAAGAGAAATGATCTCTGACGGAGGGCTGTAAGGACCGACTCTAACATTGGCTCCAATGGGGATGGTGGCTCCAAGGAGATGCCAAGAACGGCAGATCTCTGGGGGAGTCAGACAGTGCCTTCATCCATTGGGCGATGGAGTCATTATTTCAACAGATAACACAAAACGTTTAATACATTTATTGACTGCAGACTTGACTGAAAACCGACTGAAACTTGACCAAAACTGACTCGATTTTTAAACTGAAAAGACTGATAAAACTGACTTGAAAAACTAACTTAATACTTGAACTTAAAACTTAAATCTTGCTGGTAGTACATAACCGCCTGTGTTTCTTACAAGACCATATACCATCAAACTATATCATAATGCCAATGTAACCAATCAAGCAGATGCCTTCTTGATTGATTCTCCCGATCAGATCTCCTAGTCAACAATACAAACTGATAATTGGGCATCCAAAAACATAGCTGACCATGATCTCCTTCATCACTGAACACTGCAATAATCACTTTCACTGCTGATTGTAACAAATCTGCCATTGGATCCTGAAAAACATGAAGATTTACCTCCTGCTGAAGAAACAAGGTGTCTTTCTCTTCTGATTCTGATCTGTCTTTATCATGTACTTCAGTAAAATTATGCTCCTGGGCTTCAAAAAACTCTGAACAGGTAGATGAGCAGATCTCCTCTTGTAAAAACATTTCAACACATGAAACATATGAAGAAGAAACTGAAAGGGAATCTGGAATGATCTGATCTTCTGTAGTCTGAAAATATGATAGGTCATCTTCATATGATAGGACAGCCGGATTTTCATTATCAATCATAAGGAAAGAAACTTCAGCTGATTCTTGAAGCTCAAACATGACATTTTTATCATCTACCATAAATTCATCCAAAGGAACTGTTTCACTTACTTGAATGAAGGTCTCATCTTGCTGTTCATGAACTGACTGAATTACCTCTTTATGAAGACTCTGTTATGATGAACTGAAAACATTTGGATCAAAAACTCTGTCTATGATCCCAACAGCAAAATTCTCCTTTTCAGAATTCAACACAAGGTATGCTTGGTCATCACAATCTGAATCTGAAACTGAAGTAGCTGAAATGATGTTATCACATTCTGCAATCTGCATGCTGTCTTCTTCCGTGGGCAGATCTGAAATGAGACTTTCTCTTTCATCACCTTCAGCCATATAGACCTCTTCAACCTGCTGATCTATAAAGCTGCTTACAGGACTGTCATCCCTTTCAGAAAAGGAAGAAGTTCCACCATCACCTTCTTGATCATGTGCACACTGCAGATCTGTGTTAACTTGAGCTGGAACATGACCTTTCAATAGTTGATCTATCTCATCTTCAGTCAGAGGGGATAATGCTTTATGTTTTCTTTGGCTCAAACAATGATTGTCTTCATTGATTTCAAGTGAAGGAGTGTACTGATTCTCCTCATACTGCTGATCCATTTCATGTAATTCCCGTTGACTGTCAAAATTCAAAATTCCTTCATCTTCCACCGTACTAAGATCTTGATCCTGCTGCAATTTTTCATGATCGTCTTTATGCTGCTGAAATGGATTCTTGTACAGAGCTTCCATGATCTCATCATCCATGAAATTATCATCTTCATAATATTTCTCAAGGCTTTTAATAAAAGTAGAAGCATGTTTGCAATAGTCATGAACTAAATTTAATGATGGATAAGATGCTTGATATCTTTCAATGAACAGGGCATGAAAATCCTTTAAACAGTAAATACAGGCCAGCGGCAAATTTTCATACCAAGATTGGGCTTCACCTTCCAGAGCGGCCAGGAATATCTTCATCAAGCAATCTTCAGGAAAATCCACCTTCAACTTGCGAATATGCATGTGAAATCTAACTAGATGTAAAGAAGCATCCTTCTTACCATCATCATTAAACGTAGGTAGATTCCTTGACCAATCTACCTTGGGCATCTTATTCGGAAAACCTGGGATGTGATCTCGGCTCATGGGAGCGTATCTTCTTGTGATTCGGTCCATCTTGAAAATCTCACAGCTACTGATCTCCCTGCAGTGAAGTCACCATGAAGCATCGATTTCTGGATTGTTCAGTGAATGAAGTCGCCAGGTGAAAGTTTTCAGCCTTTTGATGTGTCTGACTGCTGTCCACCATCAGCATCAGATCTGAACTTGATACACGTACTGTGGAAATTTATAAGTTAAGTGTTACGATTACAAGCTAGACCGGAGATCGACTGAAGTAGCGTTTATCTACTATGCACTCGTAGAGCAAGAGTAGTTCTAAGGCTACCTGGCGTGACTTCAGACTCCGTCTGTAGCTTATAAAACAAATAACACCCACAAGCAAACCATGTTCTCCCCAGTATGGTCGCCACTATGTTAGCGCTCAAATCTACCTTAGGCTGAAATAAGGTAAAACTCAAGGCTACATCAAACCACGCTCAGCCTCGTAGCTAGCCCTACGAGGACAGGAGAGGGCTCTCTCCGGGTCTATCTTGGAAAAAGGTCTTCAAAGGGGCTGAGATGACTTATAACGAATACTGATTTTAGGCTAGTAAAGAGATAGGAAAGTTTGATTTTGATTTTTTGGGTTTTTTGTTGAAAAGATGGGAAAAACAATTTTGGGTCCGGGGATAAGGCCAGATCTTTGCAGAATTCGAGTTGGGGCGAGGTAGGCAGTAGTCTTGATGCTTTTGATCAGGTGTATGGATGGATCAGAATGACAAGGAGCTGAAGAGGGCAAGGGAGAACATTGATCCTCTCCAAACAGGCGAAAACATGTAAAACTAAACAAATTTAAAGGCAGAGCACTGAAACAATGGATTCAACCTCATTTACTCATTCATTTAGTTTCAGAAGCATAAAAAGAGAATGTCATACATCAAACATGAAAGAACTTACAATAAACTGAGAGAAAACACCATCAAGAACTGAAAGCCACAAGAATCCCAACAGGTGCTGCAAAACCTCTGATCTTTCCTTAGCCAAAATATGAAAAATATGTACAATAGTGTGCCAAACTTTTCCCAAGAGTCCAACCTATTCCCCCCTGTAGAATGTCTCAGAAATTACATCATATAGACTATCCTAACCCCTTCCCACACCTCTAGGGGTCGAATTCCTCCTTCTAGGAGCAGTTCCAACTAATTCTAAACAAGGAGCTAGAATATAGGCAGCGAAACAACTTGCCTCTAAAAGGAAGGAAACTGATTCTTTCACTTGATTTTTACTTTTTTAGGAGTGAATCATCTAGAATAGGTAAAAATGAGTCCAAGTTACATGCCAACCATAATATTACATCAAGATAACTCAAAAATTACATCCACAAGCAAAACTAGTCCAACTGGCCGAAATCCTGAGCTGGAAGATGAAAAATGGACCAAAAATTTGTATGAGTAGCGCGCCTGAGCTATATGCGTAGCGCGCCTTTCAGCCTGCTTTTGGGGCACTTCCTGACATCAAAATCAAGCTCATGATAGCTTTTTGGAAAGCCCTGGATGTCTGCTATCCATCCCAAGTGGAATTTCCCAATTTGGAGCTCATTTTCCCCTCCAAAAATTCATCCTCCCACAAGTACTTCCTGCTGCTGAAAAAGGTGGCAGAATGGTGATTTTCATGGTGTTTTGGCCCCTTGGATCATCCAGAATTTGGTGAAATTCTTTGGTCTTACTGGAGCATGCATAAATTTCCATGACAAATCCAAAAATATAATTTTTTCCTCCAGAAAGTGTCCCAATCATAAGTGAGCGCGTTGACGCGCTACTCGTATGGCTGAAAAACCTGTTTTAAGACCAAAATTTTCCAAAATGACAAAAACTTCTCCAAATTCGCTCAAATTCGGAGCGAAGACCCTCCATCATGTATCATGCCCAGCCAAGGAAGCCTTGGCCAAAATCCGGAGTGGATCGTGTGTTTCACGACGTTTCAGTATCCTCCTGGTACATGCAGTTTCAGTAGTGAAAACACTGTCTCTGTTGTGATGTGTCGGTCTCTGTCATGGTGTCACAATGTGTGCATGAAAAGTATGTCGATATGGTTATGATGAAAAACAAGAGCTTGTGTATGCTCAAAACCCAAATATGTCACATATGTATCAAAGTATCATAGGAAAACAAGCCACAGTGGTAATGGCTCTGTCAAGTGGATTGGCACAAAAACAGTCACTGCTTTTATCACAAGGGAATTTGAAAAATGAGTAGAAAAGATTGTAGTGTAGTGTACAGCCTTTGCAATGCTGGCTAAGATTTGTCAAAGGGGAAGTGAGTATGGGACTGTGTTTGTCAATGGATAATGGGAAACAGTGTGACAATGACCATAGTAAAACAATAGCAATGACAGTGGTAATATAATAGCGATGACAGCATTGATGAAATGGCAAACAGAGAGCGTGAGGGCAGTGACACTTTTGACAGTAGATGCATAAGCATATATATCAACAATACAAGCTTGGAAATCCTTCACAAGACTATCAACATGTCTTTCAAAACCCTAAGAAATGAATTTGCAATGAACATAGGGTTCACCTTTCTCCACATCAAACACACTAGTTTCTCCACTCTCAAAACACCACAATCATGTTCAAAATTTACTTAGCAATCATGAAAACCTACTTGCAAGCCGATTGAGGCGATTTGGCATGAAACTGGACGCAGGAGCGAAAATTATTGGCTCTGAGATTATATGCGTAGCGCGCTCACCCAGTGAGTAGCGCGCGGTATGTGCGTAGCGCGCGTGCTATTTTGCACAGGCCGATGAAGCCCAGTGCGTAGCGCGCCTCTTGTGAGTAGTGCGCCTCCTCTGTGAGTAGCGCGCACTTCCACCTCCGGTCTACAGTTCTGAAAACAAGCTTTCGCCCTTCTAATCTGCAATTCGACCTTTGCTTTGGGAATCTATGCAAATGAGTTGTCTTCCAATGGTTTATATGGGTTGTAAAATATCTCATAAAAATCAACTTTGATTTAAATTTGCTCCATAACCCACTTTAATAATGTTTGGCACTTTGTCATTTGATCACTTAATACAATGCTGTCCTTTGGCTTTTTATTATTTTTCTGAGTCTTGGACTAATGATACTTGGTTGTTTTTGCAGGGATTTGGCATTTGGCTTTGGCAAAGATCAGAGGCTGCCTTCAAATTTCTTATGATGAAACAAATACACAATTATTACAAAAAATGAAATTTGACAATTTCTAGCTCCAAAACAGAGTTTTGGACTAGAAATGTCTTCAAATGTTGTTGAGAATAAAAATATGAAATGAGAATCTTTTGAAACCAACCTCATGGCCTGCGGGCTTTTATTACATGTATGCAAAGGACTGAAAACCCTAGACTCTAGGACTAAAGACTCTTTTTAATGAAACTAATCATTTATGACCATGAATGAAGTGACCTGAACTTCAGTGATTTTTGAGGAATTTTAATTAGCCCTGCAGGTACAAGCATGAGGAAACACAAGACAACCAGACCCCCTCGTCAGTCAATGGCATGCCCCTAGCGAAATGCAACGAAGTGAAACGAGCGAGACACCTAAAAATGATATGTAAAAAGTGAAATGATCTCTGACGGAGGACTGTAAGGACCGACTCTAACACTAGGAAAGAAATGAGAAGGTGGAAGTCAAAGATTCATGGCTGTTCACTTCAAATTCCCTGTGGAATACAAACAATCATGAGGTGAACCCTATAAGTAATATTACAAAGACATGCATAGAGAGGTTAGAGAATGGAGAATTAAGGTAGAGAGGGTAAGAAGAAGGAAGAGCAGACAGAGAAGCTGTGAAGACTCAGAAATGATATAAGGCATATATGAAGGCTAGTGGACAACAATGAAAAGGAACAGAACAGAGCTGATATCCAAGTAAATCAGCATGTGTTTTTGAAAGAGTGAGGAAATTGGTGCTTCCATATCAAGTTGTAGCTTGATAGATGTTAATTGTAGCTGGCTGAGGTAGGAGCCTCCTCTAGGTTGTAGCCTGCAGAAAATAGATGGGAGTTAGAGCTTCCTTGCAAGTTGTAGCTCGCAGATTTGAGGTAGGAGCCTCCTGTAGGTCAAAGCCTACAGAAAATCAGCGGTGAGAGGGAGTTGGAGCTTGCCTTTGCATCACAACAATAATAAGATGTGGTTTTCTCCCTTATGGGTTTCCACTTATATCTGTTGTCTATATGCATGATGATTATGTGTTGATACTCTGTATTTATTTTGCTTAATACCTGCTGCTCATTTATTATGATTGCTGTTCCATTGTATATTAAGTTGATCACAAAATGATGATGTGAATGAGTATAAAAGAAAGGTTAATAAGAACATGACTACATTAAACTGATTCACGCCCCCGTCTCAGTTTAACCAAGGGTCCAACAATTGGTATCAGAGCTAGTTCCTTCTGCATCAGTTTAACAACTGGAAGGAGATCCTAGGTCCCCAGGATGGCTAGTATAGAAGGATGCTCAACAAATAAAGCCCCTTTGTTCACCGGTACAAATTATGCCTTCTAGAAAATAAGAATGAGGACGTACATAATGTCTCTAGGAATAGAAGTTTGGGCTGCTGTGGAATTGGGATATGCCCTAAAGGAGACTGACTTAGAGAAAGATGCCAAGCAAGACTTTGTAGCTAATGCAAAAGCCATGAATGAACTCTTAAGTGGACTGTGTGAGGCAGAATTTATCAAAGTAATGCACAACAAGACTGCCAAAGAAATATGGGATACTCTAGAAAACATCCATGAGGGAGACAAAAAGGTGAAGATAGCCAAACTCCAAGTCTATAGAGCTCAGTTTGAAAATATAAAAATGAATGATGATGAAGACATTGCCAACTTCTTTTTAAGGGTTGTATAAATTGTTAATAATATGAAATCTCTAGGAGAAACCATAAAAGAATGTTTAATTGTTCAAAATATTCTAAGATCTTTACTATCCAGCTTTAACCCCAAGGTTTTTACCATAGAAGAAACAACTGATTGGGAAACTTTGACCATGAACCAACTACTTGGAAAATTAACAGCCTATGAGATGAGACTGCCACAGAGGAAGTCAAATGTGAGGGAGGCAGCCTTTAGGACAGAGAAGAACAAAGAAGATACATGCTCCCGCTCTGATGAAGAAGAGGCCAAATTTATTAGAAGATTATATAGAGGCTCAGGAAAGTATAAAGGTAAACTTCCATTTAAATGCTTTAACTATGGAAGAGTAGGACACTATGCTTCTAAGTGTCCTCATAAGAAGACAAAGAATTAGACTCAAGAGACAGAGAAAACAAAATCAAGGAACTGGCAGAAAGGGAATAGATACAGGAGAAAATCATTTTATGCTCATCAAGACAGGAGTGCATCTGAAAGCTCAGATGAATCTTCCAATGAAGAGGGAACCTATGAATTTGTATTAATGGCCAAGGAAGATCTTGAAGGATTCCTTCTAGAAGATGAGGAAGAAGGTGAAGTTGATCTTGAGGGGGAGCTAAAAAGTGCTCTGGAGGAAATAGACAGACTTAAACTAAAGTGCAGAAAACAAAAAGACATTCTCCTCAAATATGTAAGAGAAGAAAAAAATTCAGAAGTCCTCATTCAGTTGAAAGTAGAGCTTGAAGAAGCCAAGAAGGTAAAAGACACTTTACTTAAGAAAATTGAGGATAAAATTCAGAACCAAGATAAATTGGAAGAAGAAGTAGTATGCTTGAGGAAGAAATTAGAAAACACCCAAAGGAAATTGTCAATACACTCTTCTCAAATGAAAAGCTCTGAGAAGTTGAATAACATACTAGATGCTCAAAGATCTCCTCTGATAAAATCTGGGATAGGCTATGAAGGAGAAACAATTAAAGTCAAAGAAACAGATAACATAAATAACATTTTTGTAAAAACTGTCAAGGATAATGAAGCAACTCAGAAGGTTCCTACAGAAGTAGCAGCTTGCAATGAAGTAAATAGTAACAAGAAGGAACCTCAAATGACAAAGAAAGAAATTAATAAACAGTTAACTGGAAAAGGCTCATACATTTTTGAATATATAAAATTTGGAAGCTATCAAAGGAGATTCTTCCCCCCTATGAAAAATGTCACTTGTTATGCTTGCCACAATCTGGGACATATTGCTGCATATTGTCATAAAAGGAGAATCGATTCCAACCAGCAAAGGATGCAAAAATTGAAAAGACTACCTCAAGCTAACAAATGGAGAAGACAACCCTTCATCAGGTATGCTAATTGTTTTTATGGGTTTTTTTTTTACTGTAAGGAATTCGGCCATAAATCCAAGGAGTGCAGAACATATGGACAAAGACTGATGTTCAAAACCTCAAGGAGATTTATGAATTATGGAGAGTTCAATCATACTCATAATTCTGCTAAAAATATGATCAAATGCTGTGTATACCATAAAATCGGACATATGTCTTCCCAATGTCCTCTCAAAGAATGTGGTCCATCTTCTCAGAAAAGGTGCCAAACAAATAGCTTCCTGCAGTGGAAAAAGAAGTTGAATAAGTGTGACCTGGCTCTAATAGCCCAAGATCAGAAAAGCCAATGGTATTTGGATAGTGGATGCTCAAAGCATATGACTGGAGATATAAGCAAGTTTATAACGTTTGATGAAAATAAATCTGGAAATGTAACTTTCAGCAATGATAAAGCAGGGAAAATCAAGGGAAAAGGCTCAGTTAGTCTAGATAATGGAAGAGGAAAAGCCCAATATGTACTATTTGTGGATGGGCTGAAAGCAAATCTTCTTAGTGTCAGTCAAACGTGTGATAAAGGCTGTGAATTTCTTTTTAGAGCACAAGACTGTGAAGTAAGATCAAGCACCATAGGAAAGACCTTGATCAAAGGTATTCGAACAGAAAGCAATGTATATATAGTGAAAGAAGAGAATGAAGCATGCCACCTAAGCAAACTTGATGAATCATGGTTATGGCATAGAAGATTGGGACACCTAAACTTTGACCACATCATCAGTCTGAGCAAGAAGAAAGCAGTGAGAGATATGCCAGCAATAAAGAAGCCTTCAAACACCATATGTAAATCTTGCCAATTGGGAAAACAGACCCGCACATCTTTTAAGACCAAAGAAGAACTATCAACAAGTAGGCCACTTCAGCTTGTACACATGGACCTGTGTGGACCTTCAAGAACTAAAACACCAAGTGGAGAATCTTATTTCATGTTGATAATAGATGATTTTTCCAGAATGACATGGGCAACATTTCTCAAATATAAATTTGAAGCTCTTGAGAAATTCAAGCTATTCAAGGCTTTGGCAGAAAATCAAACAGGATGCAAGCTAAAGTGCATCAGATCAGACAGAGGAGGTGAATTCACAGACTATGATTTTGCAGACCTATGCAATGAGCATGATAAAGTAACAATTTACAATTGCACACCCCAATGTATCGAGGCAGAGAGACAAAATAGGTTAGTACAATGATTTCAGAGAAATGATGCAAGAAAATATTCCCCAAACCTTCTCAAGTAAGAAGACACATTGTCACTACATTCTTAACAAAGCTCATTTAAGACCAAACAGTGAAAAGACTCCTTATGAACTATGGCATGGTAAACCAACATCAATCAAGCACTTTAGAGTCTTTGGAAGTAAGTGTTACATAAAGAATAATGATGAAAATATGGGGAAGTTTGATGCAAGAGCCGATGAAGGAATATTTTTAGGATATGCATCCAAGAGTAAAGGTTACAGGTGCTACAACAAAACACTTCGAAAAATTGTGGAAATCATTGATGTAATATTTGATGAATAACTACCAAACAAAACAAGAATTACAGGTTGCAACAATCCTCCAGAAGATCATGAAGAAGAGAACCAAGATGATGATGAAATAAGCAAGACAATAGAAGATACTGAATTGAACTCAAAAGGCCCCTCAAGACACAATCAAAAGAATCATCCAAAAGATCAAATCATTGGGGACAAAAGTGT
The DNA here is from genome assembly GCA_034641835.2 of Pinus albicaulis. Classification (NCBI taxonomy): domain Eukaryota; kingdom Viridiplantae; phylum Streptophyta; class Pinopsida; order Pinales; family Pinaceae; genus Pinus; species Pinus albicaulis. The sequence continues at coordinate 948,581,628 of CM076581.1, forward strand.
GGGAGTCCAGACTAGAAGACAGCTAGCTGAACAGAAAGAAGTATATCTAGCATCAGATCAGACAGAGGAGGTGAATTCACAGACTATGATTTTGCAGACCTATGCAATGAGCATGGGATAAAACAACAATTTACAATTGCAGGTACACCTCAACAGAATGGAGTGGCAGAGAGACAAAATAGGTTAGTACAACAGATTTCCAGAGAAATGATGCAAGAAAGTAACATTCCCCAAACCTTCTGGGCAGAAGCAGTACACATTGCTGTTCACATTCTTAACAAAGCTCATTTAAGACCAAACAGTGACAAGAATCCTTACGAATTATGGCATGGTAAACCAACATCAATCAAGCACTTTAGAGTCTTTGGAAGCAAGTGTTTCATAAAAAATAATGATGAAAAGCTAGGGAAGTTTGATGCAAGAGCTGATGAAGGAATATTTTTAGGATATGCATCCAAGAGTAAGGGTTACAGGTGCTACAACAAAACACTACACAAAATTGTGGAAAGCATTGATGTAAAATTTGATGAAGATCTACCAAACAGAACAAGAAGTACAAGATGCAGCAATCCTCCAAAAGATCGTGAAGAAGAGAACCAAGATAATGATGAACTAAGCAAGACAACAGAAGATGCTGAATTAAACTCAAAAGGTCCCTCAAGACACAATCAAAAGAATCATCCAAAAGATCAAATCATTGGGGACAAAAGTGTGGGAGTCCAGACTAGAAGACAGCTAGCTGAACAGAAAGAAGTATATCTAGCCATGCTATCTCAAATAGAGCCAAAGAAGTTCGAAGAAGTCAACAAAGACAAAAACTGGGTAAATTCTATGAATGAAGAACTGGACCAAATTGAGAAGAAAAATACCTGGAAATTAATTCCAAGACCCACTGGGAAAAATGTCATTGGCACAAAATGGATATTCAAGAATAAGATGAATGAACAAAGGCAGGTAATCAGAAATAAAGTCAGACTTGTATGCAAGGGATATTCACAAATTGAAGGTCTTGATTATGATGAAACCTTTGACCCTGTAGCCAGAATGGAAGCAATCAGAATGTTTTTGGCCTTTGCATGTTATCATGATTTCAAGATATATCAAATGGATGTGAAGTCTACCTTCTTGAATGGAGATCTAGAAGAAGAAGTCTACATGGAACAAACTGAAGGATTATCATTAATAGATAAACAAGACTATGTGTGCAGATTAAAGAAAGCCTTATATGGGCTGAAATAAGCTCCTCGTGCATGGTACTCAAGGCTGGAAAAATACTTGCAAAAACAAGGTTTTAAGAAAGGAGGAGTAGATAGCAATCTGTACATAAAGGCTAATGAAAATGAACTCCTGATTGTAGTAGTATATGTAGATGACATCATGTTTGGTAGCAACAAAGAGAATTTAACAAAATAATTTGCTGAAGAAATGAAATCAGAATTTGAGATGTCTATGATTGGAGAGCTCACCTTCTATCTAGGACTTCAAATTCAACAAAAGAACACAGGAACATTCATCTCACAAGAAAAATATTTAAGAGAGATGTTGAAAAGGTTCCAAATGGAAGACTGCAAACCTGTGTCAACTCCCATGATCACTGGCGGCAAGCTATGTGCTAATGATGGATCTGCAGATATAGATCAAAGACTTTACAGATCCATGGTAGGAAGTCTGCTGTACTTAACTGCCTCTAGACCAGACATTGTGTTGGCAGTAGGACTTGTGGCAAGATATCAAGCAACACCAAAACAAAATCACTTATTAGAAATCAAGAGAATATTCAGATATCTACAAGGAACTGCACATTATGGGCTATGGTATCCAAAAAGCAAAAGCTTCATTTTGACAGCATATACAGATGCAGACTGGGCCAGCTGCGTGGATGACCGAAAAAGCACAAGTGGAGGTGCATTTTATTTGGGAAAAAGTCTGGTGGCATGGCTAAGAAAGAAGCAAACTTCTATCTCTCTATCTACAGCATAAGAAGAATACATAGCAGCAACAACATGTTTCACACAAGTAATGTGGATGAAACAAACTCTCCGAGACATGAAGGTAAGCATTGATGAACCTATTTCTATTAAATGTGAGAATACAAGTGCAATAAGTATATTAAAAAATCCTGTACTTCATTCAAAAACAAAGCACCTCCCAATAAAGTACCACTTCCTCAGAGAAAAAGTAGCACATAAAGTAGTGAAGTTGGAATATGTACCAACAAAGGAAAAAACATCAGACATATTCACAAAAACCTCTTGCTAAGGAACCATTCGAATATCTAAGAGACAAACTAGGGGTAGTTTCTGCACATGTTACTCTCTAACATGAAAAGAAAGCATCATTCCAGGGGGAGATCAGACAAGAAGGCATCATTCCGGGGGGAGATTAGACAAGAAGGCATCATTCCAGGGGGGGATCAGTCAACAAATATTGTCACAAAAGAGCCAGAGCTAGTGAGAAGTGCATGGAACAGGTCCTCAAGATCAGAATTTTATGGACAAGATTTGGAAACCACACTAGGAAATGTGCAACCCTTTGCCATTGATGTCAAAAGGGGAGGAAAAGCAAGCAACAGAAGAAAGGGTCCTCTAAAAGGCAAGTAGAGGAAGTGTATTTTCATCAATGCCAAAGGGGGAGACTGTTGGAAATATTGTCATTTATGGCAAAGAAGACAGACAAGGAGAACATTAGACATGAAGAAAGGAAAAGAGAGATAGCAAAATAAAGGCAAAGGAGACAGACAAAGAGCAGAGAGATGAAGAGCTAGAGAGACAGAGTAGGTTGCAGAAGGGCCATTTGATTCGAATATCTGGCCAGGACAAGCAGTCTTGTAAGTGAATTCATTTTTCTATATGAATGAAGGAATTTGTTCCTGAATGTATGTGTATATGTTTATTAATTTCTATGTGGGAATTCTTTGAATCTCCATTAACTATGTGTGAATAGAACTCAGAAAGTTGGGGTTTAATGATCCTCTGTATGTAATTTGGGAAATCGATAGTTAAGGCTCGGTGGAACCTCCAGAAAAGACACTGTTAGTATCAATCACAGTTTTTTAATGATGTTTTGTGCATAATTGAGGAAACCAGATAATTGTTGCGACAGGGTAGTTTACGAGATTGAGGATTATATGGTATTGTTTGGTTTCACTCTGCGTAGGGGCCTTTAAAGTTAATTGACATGTCGAATACACCCACAAACATTTCTGGAATGAAGTATGGGGTCTCAGAATACACAGTAGAATATGAAGCAATGGAGCTTCATAAGGTACATAATGGGGAGTGAACAAGACAACAATAGAAGTGAATAAGTCACGCGGGGAGAATATGCTGAGAGAAAGGAGATCTTCAAGTGAAGAATCAATGGAATTGTTGGATAGTTAAGGGCAAAAATTCAATAGAAAAGTAATGGGGCGAAGGTACAACAAAGGAATGGTGCAGGTTTATAAGCTCTTATGTTGAACAAAAATGGAGGCGATATACAGCAACGGACGAAGGAACGAAACCTTGAGCCGATAACGGAACCATGAGGAGCAACAATGAAATCGGGGTTCGAAAAACCAGTGGGTTCACATTATTTAAAAGTGGTAATTGGTATTACGAAAAATAACGCGATATGGGTCTTCATTCGACGCGTGGCAAAAGTGGTTAATCGAAAACCACTTTTATTGCGTAAATTTTGAATATTAAGGCTCGGGCATGTTAATTGTGCGATATTACGCGATTACTGTCAGATTTGGGGTTGAAGCGCGATAATAGATCAACCGTTGGATCTATCTGGAGGTTAATACAAGATTTAAATAAAGCATTAAGTCGTCGATCGACGGTGAAGACGTCGAGCTGGAGCGAGGTGGAGCACAACAAGTTTATAGCCATCAGATGTTAAATGAAGCTGCATGGTCAATGATGCAAAGGTAAGTGTTAAATGAGCTGTGGGACCCAACTTAATATATGTTGGTGGTTGACAGTTTAAACAAAGTTTGGGGTTTATATGAATCGCCATAACCAAAGGTTTACGCGTAGAGGCTTGGGTAAGTTGTAAAGGATTGAGGGTTCGAGCTCTTGAATAGTGGTAAGTTCATAAAGTCGTGGGCCATTATATAAAAGAATTTTATTATAGGTTGAACGTTTTAATATAATTTATTTGTTGGTGCCTTGGATCTTAGACTAAAGTCACCCTTTGGGTTAATTCCAATGTTAAGCGAGTTGGATATCTGCCAGGTTGTAAAATATTGATACGTATATCCATATTTGTGCGGTTGCGAAGATATGTTTGGGTACATTGAATATTGTATGCGTGGGGCCCATAAGAGTCCAGCATAACACAAAACTCTTGTTCTTAGAGTTAAATGGTGTTAACGTTATAAGCTTAAGGTTGGTCATTGAGTAAGTGATTTGGAATCAATTATTTCATAAGTATTTAATACTATGCCGAAAGGTTAATTTCCTTTTATATGCCAAAGCATTATAGATTCGAAGGATTTCGAGTCGGGTTTTTAAGTGAAGTCGAATTAAGAGTTATAACCACAGGACTTTAGTAAAAGAGCATATTATATGCTTCGTGGGGTTTTATAACCACCATACCTATAGACAGAAAGCTTCCGCATAGTTTTATAATTTATAGAGTGTGAGTTAAATTGACTCAGATTTGTAATTTGAGGAATGTGGTTGAAACATATAAGAGAGTTAAACCTCCGCATTTATTTAATTTGCCAGCAGATAATAAGAAGAAGCTGCATTTTTATATGCAATGAGAGTTTGAGATTTTATTGGGCATGAAGTTGGGAAGTGCATTCTGCACGAACAGAGAGTGTTAATTTAATATCTCAAATCTATGATTTGAGATATTAAAGCTTCCAGATACATTTTATTTAAATTTCCCAGTTCTGAAAATAAGAAAAGCTTCCGCATGTAAAGATTTCCAGATTGTGAATTCATTGGGGGCTAAACTTGTAAAACAGTTATATATGTAGCAGATACACAATTGCAGTGAACAAGAGAATATGCAGAACAGTTACACTACAGCCGCAGAAAAGACAAACTCACAGTGAGCCAAAAACTGAATGGGCTGAATAGAAATACTTATTGTAACTGAAAATGTAAAGTTTTATTTATTTTATATTGTTTGTGATGCAAAGGCAAGTCTCCATAGGAAAAAAAAATCCCACTGTAATATTGAAATGTATACATGTTGTTATATTTTTCTAAATATGCTAGGAAAGAAATGAGAAGGTGGAAGTCAAAGAGTCATGGCTATTCACTTCAAATTCCCTGTGGAATACAAACAGTCATGAGGTGAACCCTATAAGTAATATTACAAAGACATGCATAGAGAGGTTAGAGAATGGAGAACTGAGGCAGAGAGGGTAAGAAGAATGAAGAGTAGATAGAGAAGCTATGAAGACTCAGAGATGATATAAGGCAGATATGAAGGCTAGTGGACAGCAGTGAAAAGGAACAGAACATAGCTGATATCCAGGTAAATCAACATGTGTTTTTGAAAGAGTGAGGAAGTTGGTGCTTCCATATCAAGTTGTAGCTTGATAGATGTCGGTTGTAGCTGGCTGAGGTAGGAGCCTCTTGTAGGTTGTAGCCTGCTAGATGGAAGTTGGAGCTTCCTTGCAAGTTGTAGCTCGCAGATTTGAGGTAGGAGCCTCCTGTAGGTCAGAGCCTACAGAAAATCAGTGGCGAGAGGGAGTTGGAGCTTGCTTTTGCATCAAAACAATCATAAGATGTGGTTTTCTCCCTTATGGGTTTCCACTTATATCTGTTGTCTATATGGATGATGATTATGTGTTGATACTTTTTATTTATTCTGCTTAATACCTGCTACTCATTTATTAAGAATGCTGTTCCATTGTATATTAAGTTGATCACAAAATGATGATGTGAATGAGTATAAAAGAAAGGTTAATAAGAACATGACTGCATTAAACTTATTCACCCCCCCCCTCTCAGTTTAACCAAGGGTCCAACAATAGATCCATGAAAGAAAAGAGAGCTAAGAGGTGGTGGAAATTTGCAAATTAAATTTGCTACCAAAAGTTGGTATGAAACTGCCTTGTTTTCCCCTGTTTTGGCAACAAGTTGAATTTTGAAGGAATTGTGGTTTGAACAGTGGCTCAAGGTCATTTAATCACATGTGGAGGTAAAATATGGTAAAGAATATAATTTTATGCAAGTTTTGGTCCACGAAGCTGTTTGAGTTCATCTTCAAATTATCATTTCATCATGGAGGTATTTCATCATGTATGCTGGAAGAAACTCCTTAAAAGTAGGAAGACATGTTACATGAAGCCCTCCTAACATGTTTTAAGGGCTCATGGTAGCATAAAGTCAAATTTATTGGCAAAAGTATTTAAAACAGAGGCGCTACGAAAATTTGCTACGAAATGAGCCCTACGAAATTTTCTGTACATGACTGTTTTAGCAGTCAACTTCAAGTTTGATTTTTGACCAAATGAAAAATGAGTTTGGAAATATGAAAGAGGTTTTTCTTCATCATAGGCACATATACAAAAAACTCTATCAGTTTCTGCAAATCCATCAAGGTTTGGAAATTATACACTCACCTTTGAAGCCTATTTTTCAAAAATTTCACTAATTAGATTTGTGAAAAATTTGTAAAATTAGACTTGGAGGAGGTCCAACTCAACATCCACATGGCACAATGAAACATCAACACTCTAGTACACTTAGAAAATTAGTTGGTTGCAATTGATAAGGGTTATTAAATTTATTTTTTGAACTATTAATGAAAGAAGAGTCTTGTATTCAAACTCTGCAAAACAGAGATATCCATAGGAAGTCTCCAAGTGATGGAATCATGTTTGAAATAGGTCTCTGAGGTGGGAATTCGAAGCTGGCAAGGTGGAAAATCATTTGTATGATTCCTCACTCTATAAATGAGATAGTTTTAGAATTAGAAAGGGTTGGGAGATGGTGACTTGACACTGCTACTATTGTAATTTATGATATTAGTAATATAGATAGACTTTGTTTCTGCTTCACCTGAGATTCTTGGAATGTTTCAATGAGCTTATGTTTATGTCTCTCTTAATATTAATTATAGTATTGTTTGGTCCAATCTGCTAGTTTAGATTAGGCTTCATTTTCTTATCAATCTGAGTATGTACACTTAGAGGTAATTATCTAAAATATATAGATCTAGAATGATTTGGTATCCTAAATGAGGGTTTAGTGTAATAGGATTCAATTCTCTTTTACAAGAGGTTTTTCCTTGTCTCCTTCCACACTTGAACACCTTCTTAAACAAAACAAATCTAATCTCCTAAAAACAAAGTTCTATTGTTTGTCTGAGATTCTCTAGTTCTTTTACAAGAACTCAATTTATAGAGCCTCTTCCAAGTCTTAAATCAACACACTTATCAATCACAATTATTCAAAACAGATAGCAAGGTAAATAATCTTGAAATCAACCAATAGCTAAGTCCTTTTACAAGGTTCGGTCATTAGAATACAAGTTGAGCTCTGCAATTACAACCATGATCATTAAGCAGAAATGATAAATGAAATAGTAAACACAACTTTTAATTCGAAGACTGATGTCAATTGAATCTTCTTACAAAGACCTTTCACAAAAGACAGGGGCTTCTATTAACAATTCTGATTCATAAAATTGCAGCATAGGAATTAAATGGAAATGCATATCAGATCTAATTATGCAAATGTAAACGAAAAACACAAGAAAGTGTACCAGCTTTGTAGTGGGGGCTCTCCACATGTTGCAAGCACACCTTAAGATAACTCAGATGAAGAAAATTACTGATTGTAACAACATAGACAACTGAATCTCTGTATTAAAGTTTGAAATCCAATTACATAAATCGAGTTTTTAAGTTTTTCACATAATGTCTCATGTAGTGTAGTCCTTCAATGTTTTTCTTCTAACTATTTATCATCGAATTACATAACAAGAAGAGGCTATTTGTGTTCCTCAAAATCCTAACTAACTTCCCAAAGGAGTCGAATTAGTTCAAATCCCTTTTTACAAGCAAAATATCAAATCTGTTCATTAATTGCTTAGGATTTTCTACTAAAATATATGAAGTTGACCAACGTTGACCAACCACCTATGGACTTCGAATCTGGAGGTGGATAGATATTTCACCATCCTTGTACATTTAGGAATAGACCCTCAATCCTCGATTTGGCCAACTTGTCATGCAACATGTCAAAACATGAAGCCATTACAGGAAGTTACGAAAACCTGTAATTTTCTGAAAAATCCTAACTTTAACACAAAAATTCCTAAAATTAATTCCAATGTCAAAATAATAATAATGGCATTACATTAATCAGTTTGAAAGGAATATGGGAGATTTATGAAGGTTAAATGAGAAAATATGATGGATAAAATGAAGTTTTTAGGTGAAAGGATGAGTCATGAAATGGTACCAACATCTCCCCCAAACACAAGACTTTGCATGTCCTCATGCTAACCTGTCAGACTTCTTTGCTTGCAGCTTCTGCTGCCTGCAATAAAACATCCATGTTCATCTGAGTTTGATATTCAGTCTTCAAGATTTGGTATTTGGCCTTGATAGCTTTCTTCTGTCTATACCATTTGCTAGCCCATCTACAAATTTCAATTTTGTTGGTTTTGAGTTTTTTTACTTTTCTCTTCAATTTTTCATTTTCATTTTGAATTTTCTTACTTTGTATTCTCAGTATCTCATTCTCTCTTTTCACAACTCTTTCCAACATTTCTGATTCCATAAGCTCTTGTTGAAAATCTTGAATTTGCCTTTCTAATTACTTCTGCTTTTTTTTTGAGAGTTTTTGCTCCTTTGGTTCTTCCTCCTTGCTTTTGATTACTAGTTCCTGTGTATTATCATCCTGGCCTTACTGTAGGTTATCACTGTCGTGAACTATCTTGCCTTTATTCCTTCTAGATTTTCTTGTATAAGTGGTGAAAATTTTATCCTTTTAATATTTCTTGGCTTCCTCCCTTCTCATTTTTATTGTTCTTATACTGCTGCTAGGTAGAGCAAAGGTGTTTGGTCTATACTTTGGAGTTTCATCATCTATTTCAATTATATCGACCATCGATTCTGTAATCTCTTGCTCTTTTTTTTCTTCTTCATCAATTTTAATTTCATTAGAGATCAAAAATCTCTTCCATGACATCCCTGTCTTTTGTAGTTCAAACTCAATTAAAATTTTCACCAATCTGAAGTGATATAGGCTTCTATCCATATTAGTTCTTTGTTTGTATATGGTTTTATACATTTTAGTCAAACTTTGTAGAAGAAAATATGCAAGGCTTATAGTACATTCTCCCTTCAGATGCAACAACATTTTAATGTGATAAAGATATACTATGCTATATCTTCCTTCACATGTAATAAATTTTTGAAGTACATAAACCATTTCATCCCAAGGATAAACAAGATAACTTCTGGAAACTCCAATTTTCCAATTAACCGAGGATACTCTGGATCTAGATACAAACTGTGTCCATGATTTCTCCTTGAATTGCTTTGTTTTGAAATATTTTTCACCCTCTGAACTGATGCCTATGGTTTGAGCAATAGTATCCTCTGAAACCCTGAATGAAAGATTTCCTACTGTGGCTCTTTCTCCATTAAAGGAAGAAGCAAATTTCCTAGTAATTTCTTCATTATGTCCATTAAATTTCTCTAAAAATGTCAACCACTGTTTATCTCTCAAAATTTTACAACAATATGCATTTATTTTCGAACTATCAAACCTCTCTGGTTTTGCCCTATTCGCCATCAAATTCCTCTGTTCCTTATGCTCTGCCTTTTTTTTTTAAAAATTACCTAGGGTATTTGACAGTTACCTGGTTTGTTCCATTCCTCTTGGAGTCTTCTGAGCTGACCTCCACGTGTTTGGATATGCTCTGGTTGCTATATCTTCTCCTCTGTCCAAGCAATGTATCCGGCAACAAGCTTGCATGTGTCGGTATCTTGGCTGTCTTCAAACTATTATCTCGATAATTTCTCTAATTTTAAACTACAAAACCCTTTCAACGAACTAAAAACTCAATTTAAATTATACCGACCTTTGTGGATGGAAAAACCTAAAAGTCTGCGCCTGTGTATCATGGGATGATGTTGATATGGTTGTGGTTGCAGAGGATGGAATGAAATGGCTGCAGAGGACGGGACAAAATGATATGCTGCGGAGGACGGAATTGTTACAATGGTGGTCTTTTAGACAAATGTCTTAATTCTAATGTCTAATTAGGCTACAGAGAGGCCTTATAGACCGTTTGTACTGGTTGTCAGTTCGTGCATAATAGAATTACAGATTTGAGGTTTTAAAATTAAGGTTTTAAGAGGGGTTAAGGGCGTATAGATATAGGCTAAGGGTTTAGGAGTTTTTAAGAGTAGTAGTATAGGTTATAGGTTGAGTGACAGCAGAACCAAGATGTTGGTATAGGTATAATGGTTAAGAGTATAGGTTATAGGAGAATTTATGAAATTGATCTCAATAATTAACCATAAATTAATTATTTAAAACTGAAATTAACATAGAAATTTAAGTATTAAAATAAGAATTCTTACAGTCCTTTACCAGTTTTTTTTAATCTCCCTTTGAATGGTTGGCTTTGTGCAGGTATGATGTAGTCTTCTTCCCTTAAACAGGACCCTTTCTGGATGAGCATGCAATAGGTCCCTCTGATATTTCTTGTTGAAATCCAACTTATTTAATCTTGCAGACATGTTGATGTAGCCTTTGACTTGCTTGGTTTTGGAAACATGTTGATGCAGCCTTTGAACTGATGTGATCTTGCTTGAACAGGTCCCTCTGCCATTTATTTATAGAAATTTTATAATATTTTGATGATGCACAGGTCCCTCTGCTGATTTGAATTAGAACAACTCCTTCTTTGAACAATCAATCAATTAAATAAAACAAATCCCTTGCTTATTGAAATTCTGGAAATGAGGAGATGAAAGAAAATATGAAAAATTCACTTCTTCCTTCACCCCTACTTATTCATTGAGTTGTCCTCAAGTCATTATTTAGAATTGGGAAGAGAAAATGACTTTGACAGAAATGAAAAAAAATAAATTCTTACCGACCAATTTCTTGGTTTTCCTGTAAGAATTCTAGTTTAGATTGTGCCAGAATTCTTACAGTCCTTTACCAGTTTTTTTTAATCTCCCTTTGAATGGTTGGCTTTGTGCAGGTATGATGTAGTATTCTTCTTCTAAACAGGTCCCTTTCTGGATGAGCATGCAATAGGTCCCTCTGATATTTCTTGTTGAAATCCGACTTATTTAATCTTGCAGACATGTTGATGTAGCCTTTGACTTGCTTGGTTTTGGAAACATGTTGATGCAGCCTTTGAACTGATGTGATCTTGCTTGAACAAGTCCCTCTGCCATTTATTTATAGAAATTTTATAACATTTTGATGATGCACAGGTCCCTCTGTTGATTTGAATTAGAACAACTCCTTCTTTGAACAATCAATCAATTAAATAAAACAAATCCCTTGCTTATTGAAATTCTGGAAATGAGGAGATGAAAGAAAATATGAAAAATTCACTTCTTCCTTCTCCCCTACTTATTCATTGAGCTGTCCTCAAGTCATTATTTAGAATTGGGAAGAGAAAATGACTTTGACAGAAATGAAAAAAAATGAATTCTTACCGGCCAATTTCTTGGTTTTCCTGTAAGAATTATAGTTTAGATTGTGCCAGAGTCTGGTTTTCACATCTAAACTTTTATTTTGTTTTGATTTTTTTATTGTTTTATATATATATATATATATATATATATACATTTGTTTCAAAAATATTTGAAGAAAAATAAAAATAACTATGGTAAAGATATCACAGCTGATTGCTGTACTATCTCAACCTCCTTCTGCTGTGTCATTGTCTGAATGAAATCCTCTTTGCTTATAGGCTTGTGATAAAACTTCAGCCTATGTTTATTAACTATAAATTTTCTTCCTTCTTGGTCAATGGTGCTAAGTTTTACTAATCCATTTTCAAATACCTGAACAATTTCATAAGGGCCCATCCAGTGTGTTGTAAACTTGGCCTTATAATATTTAAATTTGGAATCAAATAGTAAAGCCCAGTCACCTTCTTGAAATTGTTTCTTCTTGATGTGTGTGTAATGCCATTGATTCCTTTGTTTTTGCATAAGTATTTTTCTTTCTAATGCCTAATGTCTCATTTCATCTAATTGATTCAATTGCGTGATCCTTTCTTTTTGAGCCTTATTAAGATCAATGTCTAAATTTGCAGCCAACTTGTAAGTGTGTATTTGAAACTCAATAGGCAACATTACCTCTTTACCATACACCATATGATACAGTGTAAACCCTGTTGTATCTTTCCATGTGATTCTATAAGCCTAGAGAGCATCCTTGAGCTTATCCTCCCAGTCCTTTTTATTCATTGCCACTGTTTTGGTGATGATTCCTTCCAGAGTTTTGTTTGTAGACTCCACCTGGCCATTGGCCTGTGGATGGTAATGTGTACTCCTTCTATGCTTGATTTTGTACTTTTCAGTGATGTCCTGAACCAATCTTGAAGTAAATTGGGTACCTTGGTCTGTTACTATTTCTCTAGGCACTCCATATCTGACAAATATTTCTTCAAAAAGGAAATTGACCACTATTTGCTTAGTTTCCCTAACAAGTGCCTTTGCTTCAGCCCATTTATTTACATAGTCAGTACATACTAAGATGTGATTTTTACCCTTACAAGGTGGATTAATGGGTCCAAAAAAATCTAGAGCTCATTTTTCAAATGGCTCTAGATGTACTTGAGGTTGTAGTGGCATCTGATCTGAGGCAGTTGGTCTGCCCATGCGTTGGCAACTGTCACAACTTCTTACATATTTCTTTTAGTCTTTGAAAATTGATGGCCAATAATAACCAAGACTGAGGATTTTGAATGCTGTTCTTTTAGCTGCAAAATGGCCAACACAAGGTTCATCATGGCAATATTTTAATATATCAAGAATTTCATCATCCCTTATGCATCTCCTAATAATCATATCATAACCGGTATAAAACAAGTCTCCACTAACCCATGAGTATCTGGCACTTTGCTTGATTAGTATTTTCTTCTCCTTTGAACTGAAGGATGGAGGTATCTTTCCTGTTGAGAGATAAATAGATAAATCAACATACCATGGATTCAATATTGAATTTTCAAATAAATGTTCATCAGGAAAAGAATCTTCAACTGGAACAACTTCACCTGGATTCTGGAGTCTAGAAAAGAAGTCTGCCACCTGGTTTTCTTTACCTGGTCTGTCCAGCACTGTAAAATTAAATTCCTGTAATAATAGTAACCATCTGGTGACTCTACCATTAGTTATGGGTTTATTCATTAAGTACCTAATGGCAGAGTGATCAGTATGAATAAATACTTCATAACTAGTTGTGTAATGATGAAATTTGTTCACAAAATGTATAATTGCAGGCATTTCCTTCTCAGTGACTGTGTAGTTGAGTTATGCAGGTGTCAGATTCTTACTAATGAAATAAATGGCATAGCTTAAATATTCTTCTTTTTGTCCTAACGAAGCACCTATTGCTGTATGAGATGCATCCGTGGTGATGTGGATAGGTAGATTCCAATTAGGTCCTTTTAGAACTGGAGTAGTGGATAATTTATCTTTAAGTTTTTCAAAAGCTGTTTGACAATTATCATTCCAATTGAAAGATACATCTTTTGCAAGAAGCTTAAACAAAGGAAAAGCTATTTTACTAAAGTGTTCAATAAATCTCCTGTAATAACTTGCATAACCAAGAAAGCTTCTCACATCTTTTTGAGTTTTTGGTACTGGAAGATTAACAATAATTTGGATTTTTGATTGATCTACTTTGATTCCTTCTGAAGAAACATAATGGCCTAATACTACCCCTTCATTTAACATCATATAACATTTTTCATTACTTAGGGATAAATTGGCTTCTATACATCTTTTTCAAAACTTTCTCAAGTTTTTGCAATGAATGATCAAAAGAGTTACCATATACTGAAAAATCATCCATATATACTTCAACACAATCATGAACTAGATCAGCAAAAATAGCTAATACTGCTCTCTGAAATGTTGCTGGAGCATTACACAATCCGAATGGTAAAACATTGTAAGCATATGTGCCCCAGGGACAAGTAAAAGTTGTTTTGTCCTGGTCCTCTAAGGCTATGCTAATATGATTATAACCACTGAAACCATCAAGGAAGGAGAATGATGATTTCCCAGCTAATGTGTCCAAAACTTGGTCAATAAAGGCAATGGAAAATAGTCTTTAAGGGTTTCTTTATTGAGTTCTTTGTAATCAACATAGATTCTCCACTTACCATTTTTCTTGGGTACTATCACTAATGGAGATACCTACTGGCTGTCAGAGATGGGGTAAATGAAATTGACCTTCAGTAACTTTTGCAATTCATCTCTTACAATTTCCTGAAGTATAGGGTTCATCCTTCTTTGTGGCTACCTCACTAGTCTTATATTAGTGTTTGTGTAAATGTGGTGAGTGCAAGTTTCCGGGTGAATTCCCTGCATATTAGTATAGTCCCAAGCAAATGCCTTTTGGTATTTTGTCAATAATTCAATCAACTTTTGTTCTCGAGATGAGTCTAGGAGTGTTCCAATATTTAATGTTTTTCCTGGACTGATCTCTATGGTTTTGCTTTGTGTGTTTGTCATGGAATGAATGGGAAAAATGTCTTCAAACAATGTTTGTAAAGAATGGATGGTACAAGTTTCCTGAAAACATTGTGCTAGTAGTTGATCTGCAACACTATATTGTTCATTTCTTAATTCCTATGAAATATCAGGTTGAGAAATAAACAATTCTACCAAATCTTCATTGTTATCTTCTTCAAAATCATAGATTTGGTTAATGCTCAAAACAAAGTGAACTTCTTCTTTGTCATTATATCTGTCATCGAGCCACAGGTTATGAGCTATTGCTGGAGATTGTGCTGATGAGTATAAGGTAAGTTGTTTTATTTCTGTCCCTCTATAAATGGTCATGTTGCCTGATCTACACCCAATAAATGCATCAGCAGTTGCCAACCATGGCCTGCCAAGTATGATAGGATGTCCTCCTAAATTGGACTTTGGCTGGAGTAATAGAAAATCTACTGGATACTCCCAAGAGTCTACTGAGACAATTATGTCTTCCAATATCCCTTCAGGAATGACTTTGGATCTATCAACTAATTCCAGGATAATTGGTGTTAATTGTAAGTCTGTGAGTTGTAATGTTTTCATTGTTTCCAGTGTTATAACATTGATGGAAGCTCCAAGACCAATCAAGGTATTTGGAATGGAAATGTAATGATTGTGGTAACTCTAGGGATACCAGGGTCAACATACTTCTCCATTGAAATAAAATTTTACATGAGGCCCACTAAATTTCCAATGACATGAATGGTTTGTGAATCAAATATTTTCTTTGCAGGCTTTTTAAGACATAATTCTTTAATAGCTTTAGTGTAAATTGTAATGTCTTTTATTGCCTGAAGTAATGGAATTTTCACATCAAATTGAGGCAAAGACATTGGTAATTTTGCTTGGATTAATCTCTCAGGAAAAGGAGGTGGATGCATGGTTTGCATTTGTTTGTTTTGTATTTCATCATCTTGTTTTCTTGGAAGTTCATCATTCATGTTTTCTTTTTGCTTTGTAGCTGCTGGAGGTTCTGTTTGGGGAGTTCGACCATAACTAAGCTCAATGTTTTGCAGAGGTAGAATTGGGTAAGATGTTCCCTCATCTACACTATATGCTGGTATGTCTACTCTATTATTTGGGTTAGCTATAGGTTGAGTAGGTCTAGGAGGCTAGTTAGAAGGTAGTTGTAATGGTGGTGAATTTATTGGTGGAGGAGCAGTTATTTTTTGTTGAAGATTTTGTGGTTGATAAACAACTGGCTTTTGAGGGTATTGCTGAGGGTTTTGTTGAGGGTATTGTTGATATGGCTGAGGATATTGTGAAGGAATTTGTTGTTGAGGATATGAATATCCTCTCCATCCTTGTTGTGGATAAGATTGTTGCTGATTAGACCAATTTTGCCAAGGCATAGGAATGTTCCAAGAATTCTGAATAAGCATTTGATAATGTGCAGGAAATTGTAAATTTGGAGTTTGAAACATACCTGGAGGTCTCATTTTCCATGGTATTATAGCTTCCATGAGATATAAGTTCTCCAATTCTGCATTAGCTTCCAAATTGTAATTCTGCAAAACCTTCATCTTAGAACAATTAAAAATATTATGATTTTCTGTACAAAATGCACAAACCTAAACACTTTCTAAAGGACATTCCTTTAAAGCATGTTTTTTTCTGCATTTTGGACAGAACACATCCATCAATTGGTCTTCTTCTTCTTGTTTCTTCTTTGTTTTTAGCATATCTATTTGATTTCCCAAGGTGCTTAATAGGTCTGTTTTAAAGTATTCAAATAGGTTGCCTATTTCAGCTCTTGTAACACTTGTTGTGGCAGATTTAGTGGCTTTAGATGTCAGTTCTTTTTCCATTCCTTGCTTTACTTCTAGAATACTTTTCACACAAGTTTGCAATCTCATCAAAGGGTAAATGAGAGATATCACCTTTACCCATTAGGTTAAGGTCATCTAAATATTCTTCTCGGATGCCTTTTAGGAATATTGTTCGAATAATATCAATAGACATGGTTCTGTGCTTTTATTTTTGCAGATTATAAACAAATATTTCCAAGTATTCTTCTAAGGTTTCATCTTCTTGTTGATTCATTCTAAAAATGTCATCTTTGGAATCTTTTGATCAACAGTAAGGTTGATACTTTTTCAAGAATATTTTCCTCATACCATCCCAATCAGTCACTGCATGTTCACCTAATCCCATAAACCACCTAAGTGCTGATGCTTTTAATGTGGCAGGAAAGAGTCTAAGTCTGTGTGCATCATCTATATACCCATAGGTTCGACATACTATATCAAATTCAAATAAAAATGAATCAAGGTCTTCAGATGCCATGCCATAAAAATTTGGTAATACATATGGGGGTATATTTTTCATTTTAATTTCTTCATCATCGAGTTCTTCTTGAATAGGAAATTTAAATGTTGACTCCTATTCCTCTCTTGGGTTTCGATTTACATCATCTCTTTGTTTTTGTTCAAGTTCTCTTTGTCTTCTCCTTTCTTCTTGTTGTCTCTCATATTCCCTAATTTGTTCTGCAGTAGGTCCTATTGCTGATTCTCCTCCTTCCTCAGCTATTTTGGGATGTTGTTCTTCTAATTTCTCTTCCTCTTGAGGCTTTTCAGGGTCAATTTGTTCAAGGAGAGGTTGTTGTGTTCTTTTACCACTCTCTTTTACTATAGAAGATTCAGGGATATGTTTTCTCTTTGCTTCATAAGCTAATAGGACTTGTCTTTCAATAAGAGTAAGTCTCTGGCCTAATTTTTGTTTTTCCTCAAGTTCTTCTATAGTAACTTTTCCGGTTGGTGTTGTAAATTCAACCTTCTCTAAAGTTTCTGCTCCCAATGGTGGGTTAGTTTTTGGATGGGGGGTTTTTAGAAATCTGCCTTTTTCATCCCTAGGTCTAGACATAAGGAATCATGGCTTAACAAAATGAAAAATTGAAATTAAATCTATGTTTTTGTTTTTTTAAAGAAAAATCCTTCTAGTTGCACCTCCTTGGCAACGACGCCAAAATTTTTGGTCCAATCTACTAGTTTAGATTAGGCTTCAATTTCTTATCAATCCGAGTAGGTACACTTAGAGGTACTTATCTAAAATATATAGATCTAGAATGATTTGGTCTCCTAAATGAGGGTTTAGTGTAATAGGATTCAATACTCTTTTACACGAGGTTTTTCCTTGTCTCCTTCCACACTTGAACACCTTCCTAAATAAAACAAATCTAATCTCCTAAAAACAGAGTTCTATTGTTTGTCCGAGATTCTCTAGTTATTTTACAAGAACTCAATTCATAGAGCCTATTCCAAGTCTTAAATCAACACACTTATCAATCACAATTATTCAAAATAGAAAGCAAGGTAAATAATCTTGAAATCAACCAATAGCTAAGTTCTTTTACAAGGTTCGGTCATTAGAATACAAGTTGAGCTCTGCAATTACAACCATGATCATTAAGCAGAAATGATAAATGAAATAGTAAACACAACTTTTAATTCGAAGACTGATGTCAATTGAATCTTCTTACAAAGACCTTTCACAAAAGACACGGGCTTCTATTAAAAATTCTGATTCATAAAATTGCAGCACAAGAATTAAATGGAAATGTATATAAGATCTAATTATGCAAATGTAAACGAAAAACACAAGAAAGTGTACCAGCTTTGTAGTGGGGGCTCTCCACATGTTGCAAGCACACCTTAAGATAACTCAGATGAAGAAAATTACTGATTGTAACAACATAGACAACTGAATCTCTGTATTAAAGTTTGAAATCCAATTACATAAATCGAGTTTTTAAGTTTTTCACATAATGTCTCATGTAGTGTAGTCCTTCAATGTTTTTCTTCTAACTATTTATCATCGAATTACATAACAAGAAGAGGCTATTTGTGTTCCTCAAAATCCTAACTAACTTCCCAAAGGAGTCGAATTAGTTCAAATCCATTTTTACAAGCAAAATATCAAATCTGTTCATTAATTGCTTAGGATTTTCTGCTGAAATATATGAAGTTGACCAACGTTGACCAACCACCTATGGAATTCGAATCTGGAGGTGGATAGATATTTCACCATCCTTGTACATTCAGGAATAGACCCTCAATCCTCGATTTGGCCAACTTGTCATGCAACGTGTCAAAACATGAAGCCATTACAGGAAGTTACGAAAACCTGTAATTTTATGAAAAATCCTAACTTTAACACAAAAATTCCTAAAATTAATTCCAATGTCAAAATAATAATAATGGCATTACATTAATCAGTTTGAAAGGAATATGGGAGATTTATGAAGGTTAAATGAGAAAATATGATGGATAAAATGAAGTTTTTAGGTGAAAGGATGAGTCATGAAATGGTACCAATAAGTATCTTGAGGTTGAATTACTCATAATTCATGTCACACATGCTTTGAATTCCTTTTAACATTGAGCTACTGAATATTTCTATGTGTTAGTATTGTCCTTCCATTGAAACAGTAACAACCTCAACTTCCACAAGTAGATTCATTTGTCACTGAATTCCTTCTTACTGACTCCATGAGCCCAATGGTAGTGAAATCTATCCCATTTTTCACCTGCTATCAAATACATTAAGATACTCACAGAGTTAGCCATTTGATTTAAGACCTAATTGAGAAAATAATTAGATAAATTGAGAGAGCCCTCTCAGACTGGAGAGGCTAATTTCCAGTTGCAAGTGGTTTGAAAGAGTTATTCCAAGTTGACCATTGAAGCAGCCCAACAAGACTTAGTTTGGTGATAACATTTTGGCGTCGTCGCTGGGGACCGAAGGCGTACAATTTTCCCTGGGAAGATTGACAAAGTTTCAGTTTGAATGTCTGAGAGAAGAAGACACTTAGACAAATATTGGCTGTATTTATGCTCTGGCGACTCCACACATCAAATAATAAATTGGAAGGTGACTCCACTACTTGAGGATCGGTAGCTTGATGAAGTTCCAAGATGAGTTCCATTGCAAGAATAAATGCCAGGTATGCCCTAAGAATCGGTCTCACATCCCTGGTTTTACAAATCCTATGCCAAAGGTCGATTGGTTAACTGATCTTCCCATATTTAAAATGAAAAGAAAGACAATGCTGCTCTTCATTTGGTTAGATTCCATATGTATGTACACAGGCTTAAGGTTCAGTTCCCTGAGGATTGTCTAATGAAGATGTTTATGGTCACTTTAGAAGGAAAAGCATGGTCTTGGTACGAAGGCATGCCAAATGGTTCCTTATATTCTCTTGTTGATTTCCATGTTTCATTTTACGAGATGTATAAAGGATGCCATTCCTCCTTATTTCTGGTCAAAGACTACTGTAAAAATTGTGTGAGTTTTATTGAATATTTGGAGAATTGTTATGAACATGACGAGTTCATGGATGAGGAAATTTTAGAGGCCCTTCATGAAAATCTCTTTCATCACCAAGAAGAAAGGGTAGCCTCTCTCTTAGATGAAAATGAAACCCAACAGGAGTTTATTTATGAAAATCATGTTACATCCTCTGAGTTTGATGACAATTTGCAGCAGACTTGTCAGTCTTTTGATCATCAGGAATATGAGAATCATTTCAAACAACAAGAGGAAATACTAGAAGATAATTTCTATAATCCTCAGGTAAATGAAGAAATTTATTCTTCATGTCATTCCTTGCATCAGCCTACATCAAATGAAGAAAATTCTGAAAATAAAATTTTAGACAATCATATGGGTATGCTTGTTAAATCATATGAAGCGTTACCTTTAGAAATTTTTGTGGTGCATACTGAGGCAGTTCCTTTTGAAAGTGTCCAAGAGTTCTCCAAGTATTTTTTCCTCTCAAATGAAAATAGTGATTAACAAATTTTTCCTTTTTTATTTGAGAAAGGTCATAAGGGTTATAATGAATAATCTGAATAAGGAACACCATCTAAGGATCATATTTACTCACACTTTCTTGTTGATCAACAAGAATTATTCATGCATTCTCTCAAAGATCCTTTCGCAGCTCTGTTGGAATCTCCTATAAGAATGAATTTCAATATGATTTTCAGTTATGTATACAAATTCAGATGGTGGAACAACTTGTCATCTCTCAAGAATGGCTTTATGATCAGAGAAGTGGAATGTACGTTCCAACCCAGTACTCAACTTCTTGATTGGCTTCATTAGAAGAGTGAGATCACTTGATTCAGTTTTTATGTTCAGCAAGTAGAGTAGGATCATTTGTATATAGGTAAGCTTGAAGATCAATCATTTTGTCGGTTTCAATTTTAAATTCAACATGTGTACTTTTAGCTCTTTAGTAGTTACTTGTTTTTTTTTTTTTTCAATGCCAATGTTACAGGTCAGAACAGGTTGCAAGTTTGCATTTTGAATAAGGGAGCAGGACAGTGGAGGTGGCCTGGAATTACTAGTTCTTTGTTGTACCACAGGGGCACACCATCCCAAGTGGAGCCACTGTTATCACCCATTAAATTGTGAAACATTTATTGATAGGGTCATATAGGTCACTCACCAAATGGAAAAGGTCTCCTAAGCCATTTCAAGGTGGTATAGGAAAAAATTTGCATTTTTAAGCCTATCCTAAGTTTTGAGATCACCTTCATTTATGCCATTTCGTGTCATATCAGTCCCATACCATTTCAGTTGTCATTCCCCATGCATTCAAACTCAAAAGGACGAATCTACCAGTTTTCAAATTTTCGTAGCGTTTTACACAAGAAAACAACAAAAAACGCTACAAAATTACCTGATAATTTTGTAGCGAATATGAGGATTTCTTTGTTTTTTGACTTTTGAGTATTTAACTTCAAGGGCGGTTTCTGGGCAAACAGAGAAGTATTTTAAGAAACCGAGAGAGGTTATTTGCAAGAACATATCAAATAACATTAACCTCTTTCACTTTTCTTAAAGGTGATACAAATTGGGATATTTAGAGATGTCTTTCAGCTCTATTTCTAGAATGCAGTAGTTTCCTATTTTATACATGTTTTTAGAATGCAGATTCTGGACAACTGGAGATGGTTTTCAAAAGAATATATATATATATATATATATATATATTTTTTTTTTCCTACAAAAACTCCTTCAGTGTTGCAACATCTATTAAGGATAGAGAGATAGGAGCTCATCTTTGCACCCTAGTTTTTCAGAAAAAATAGTCATTGTATTGGCAAATTAACTTGCTTAAGGTGAAAATAATGCTTTTTGAAGAGGGTAAGAGGAAAGTTTGTCTTATTATATTTCATTATATCACTTTTTATACCTACAGGTTAAATTTGGAAGAAGAAAGAGAATTGTGAAATTTTCTTCACTTTAGGAGTTTTCATAGTGCCAGCCAGGCTTGAAGCCCAAAAAACGCTACTAAATTTCTGAAGATGAATTTTTGATAAAAAGGGTGGTTAAAATTGAAATTAAATATTGGGAAAATTTTGTATTAGCTCTTTAAACATATCAAATAGATCCATGAAAGAAAAGAGAGCTAAGAGGTGGTGGAAATTGGTAAATTAAATTTGCTACCAAAAGTTGCTACGAAACTGCCTTGTTTTCCCTTGTTTTGGCAGCAAGTTGAATTTAGAAGGAATTTTGATTTGAAGTGTGGCTCAAGTTCGTTTAATCACATGTGGAGGTAAAATATGGTAAAAAATATAATTTTATGTAGGTTTGATCCACGTCGAAGCTGTTTCAGCTCATCTTCAAATTATCAATTCATCATGGAGGTATTGCATCATGTATGATGGCATCAGCTCCTTAAAAGTAGGAAGACATGTTCCATGAAGCCCTACTAATATTTTTTAAAGGCTCATGGCAGCATAAAGTCAAATTTATTGGAAAAACTATTTAAAACAGAGGCGCTACGAAAAGTTGCTACGAAATGAGCGCTACGAAAGTTTTTGTACATGACTGTTTTAGCAGTCAACTTCAAGTTTGATTTTTGAGAAAATGAAAAATGATTTTGGAAATATTAAAGAGGTTTTTCTTCATCACAGACCTATATACAAAAACCTCTCTCAATTTCTGCAAATACATCAGGGTTTCTAAATTATACACTCATCTTTGAAGCCTATTTTTCAAAATTTTCAATAACCAGATTTGTGAAAAAATTGTAAAATTCGACTTGGAGGAGGTCCAACTCAAAATCCACATGGCATAATGACACATCAGCACTCTAGTACACTCATAAAATTAGTTGGTTTCAGTTGATAAGGGTTATTACATTGATTTTTTGAACTATTAATGAAATTAGAGTCCTTTTTGTATTCAAACTCTGCAAAACAGAATTATCCCTAGGAAGTCTCCAAGTGATGGAATCATGTTTGAAATAGGTCTATGAGGTGGGAATTCATTAGCAAGGTGGAAAATCATTTGTATGAGTCCTCACTCTATAAATGAGATAGTTTTAGAGTTATAAAGGGTTGGCAGATGGTGAATTGACACTACAACTATTGTAATTTATGATATCAGTAATATAGATAGACTTTGTTTTTGCTTCACCGAAGATTCTTGGAATGTTTCAATGAGCTTATGTTTTATGTCTCTCTTTATCTTACTTACAGTATCTTGCGGTTGAATTACTCAGAATTAATGTCACACATGTTCTGAATTCCTTTTAACATTGAGCTACTGAATATTTCTATGTGTTAGCATTGTCCTTCCATTGAAATAGTAAAATCCTCAGCTTCCACAAGTAGATTCATTTGTCACTGAATTCCTTCTTACTGACTACTTGAGCCCAATGGTAGTGAAATCTATCCCATTTTTCACCTAAAATTAAATACATTAAGATACTCACAGAGTTATCCATTTGATTTAAGACCTAATTGAGAAAATCATTAGATAAATTGAGAGAGCCCTCTCAGACTGGAGAGGCTAATTTCCAGTTGCTAATGGTTTGAAAGAGTTACTCCAAGTTGAACATTGAAGCAGCTCAACATGACTCAATTTGGTGATAACAATACTATGTTGTAGATCTGATGGTGAAGCTGAATGCTCACACCCATAATGTGAAGAACTGGAGCTTTATTTATGTACAAGCTCTCTTGGAGAATCTCTACATCTTTCCATCCTCATCTCTTTGATGTCTCTATTAATACCCTGCATAGTTTGAAGAAGAAGTCTTGAGAATTCCTTCCCTTTCATTTCACCTGATAATAGAGTTTTGACTTCATCCATTCCACATATCTTCTCCTTTCTATGAGAAGCCTCTTTAGATGACATAATGGCTGAATTACATAAGTTGAGCCAAGATTGTGGTCTGATACCACTGTAATATCCCAAAATTGGGAGAGCAGCTATAACACATAAAACTGGAAATATGCAGAAATATCACTGAATCAAAACATGAGACAACTATAGAGCCATTCCATTATTATTATAACAAAAAAATAGGTACAAATTCTTGAGGAAAAGATCACTCAAGTTGGGCAAACAAGCCTCCCATGAAAGAATACATGAAATGCTAGAATGCTATAAATGCGATGTATATAAGAGTAGCATAAAGTGAAATATGGAAATATATACATCTGCTGATACAATTCTCCAAAAGTGCTAAGGCTAGAGATCTATGCTCCAAAACAAATTTCCACGACAACCCAGAAAAGGTTTCTGGAAATACACACTATACAAAATATAACAGATATGGCCCTAGGGCTGAATAATCATTGCAAATGAATCACTGATAGGAGGTTGCTAATATGATATCTGATATGGCTAATAATCCTCCGATATATCTCCTAAATGAAGGGATGATCCCCACATAGAAACCCAAACACTCCAAATAGGGCAATAAACCCACTGCTGCAGCTGCTCTCTAAAATAACGTAGTCCTTGATGGAAACTGCACTGTAGCTGATGGTAGCTACTTATCCTGATACTAAATAGTTAAATTAAGCACTCAAAACTTCCTCACAAGCTTCCCGGATGAAAGGATGATCCCTCTAGTGGAAAAATAGCTTAGAAATTGGAGATCTCTCTCCTCCATTGCTACACCCCTGCAACACAACCCAACTCTAAACATAACTGCACTATATATGAGATTGAAGCTTGGAAATATACGAGATAGTGGTAACACAGCTCAAGATAACCTCTCCTAAGTAGGTACTCTAAGTACCCCGAGGATGAGGGTGGGATTTCCGCTCGGAAACACCCTTGTGCTAAAAAACACAACAAACCCTGCTAAACAACAAAAGCATGCACATAAATGTCACATGAAAAATTCAGATCTAAAAAGATCAAAATCAATAATAAAAATCCATGTCTTCTAATGCTGCCATCCTCTTCCTTTTATGCTTGGTGAGCATGCTCACCCCGGATCCCTCTCAATAATGGAGCTACTCTCATGCATACGCTCCTCCTAAATGACTACGTTGTCCTCCATTAATCCTCCATGATCTCCATAACAATGCTGTTGATCTGGTCAACATTGACCTAGTCCACATGCTATAGCCCCTGTTCAGACCTTAGGGTGCTTTATTAAGATGAAATTCTGATCCACTTTCACATGAGAAGTGGTTTTATTCTTCATAAAGAGATTTATGGGTCTCCCTACCCACTTATTCATCATTTTAAGTGACAAAAAAAAACTTTAATACTCCAATTAATTTTGGAATATTACATATATTGACATATGGTTCCAAATAGTCATTAAGTTGTAGTGAAAAATTCTTCTCCAACAATACTTTATACAATCCCAGTCAAAGAAATTCATCTCTCATATTCAGGTACCTGTCAAAGCATGTATTCAAAGTGTGCACATGATTTTATCTGCCATCTTGATGTGTACATGGCTTCATTGGAAGTATTCCTATACTTGAAAAAGGTGTTTTTTCCTTTCAAGTAGAGTAGGAAAGTGAAAAAAAAGGGAAAGAATAAAATCTCAGGTGAAAACCTCTTTTGAGGCATCTGAGATTGGTTCACTGATTGAAAACCTCCATGAGGTAATCATTGGGTTGAAAAAAAGAGAGAGAAAAATAAAATATCCTAGGTGAAAACCTCCCTTGAGGCACCTAGGTAGACCTTCTAGTTGAAAACCTCATTGAGGTAGCTAGTAGGCCTTAAAAAAAAATGCATTTCTCCATGTATCTCTATCTAATGAATGCAGGTGCTCTCCAACCTTTGCAAGTAGAAAAAAACAAGTTGGAACAAAAAGAAAATTTGGTCAACACTTTAGTCAAAGGTAGTCAAACTTGGACTTCCTCCTCCTATGCTCAAAAGCTCCAAAAGGACCTCAAGAAGATCTCCACATGCAACTTCAGTAGCAGCTTCAGCAACAACTTCAACAACAACTTCAACAACAGCTTCAATATAACCTGCAAAAACAAATCAATGGTAAGACTCAGGTATGCAATCATCTAACCCTTTCTTCAAATCTATTTTAGCTTAATAAAACATTAAAAAGTGTGAGAAGGAAAGTTTTTTTATATAGCCAAAATCAATAGCAGAGCAACCACAGCCTTATCTAGCAACTAACCTCACTTTTCCACCAAGAAAAGGAACAAGACAAAAGTAAAAAGGACTTGAGAAAGTGGGTAGTAAGAAGTTCATGTAATGGAAGACAAGGAGTGCCAAAGGAGTAACCAAGGGTGAACTCAGTTCACAGAAAAAGAGCTGTGGGTTTATTTTGCATGCAATTAAAAAAAGAAAAAAAAGAAAAAAGAAAAAAGAAAAAAGAAAAAGAAAAAGAAAAGAAAAAAGAAAATAAAATACAAGGTGGATCCACCACCTCTTGGCATGCAAAACATATTTACTTAAGGCATATGAGGACCTCTATGAATCACCTACAAGAAGAAATGCAAGAAAAATAGCAAGAAGATTAGCAGGAGGAGCAGCGCATGGGCCAATAAACAGAAAATGAAATAAGCAAGCATGCAGGAAGAAACAAAAGGCAGGGAGGATGAATATGTTAGTCAGAGGATGAGCAACAATTTTAGTAGGGGGGTGATGATGGGTCTCTAAATTAGACATAAAATAAGGCCCATCTAACCTTTTGTAGGCCCATCTACCTTCCTTATGCACATAAAAGGATATATTAAATCTCTCCTTCTGCACTTCACAATGTTTTCTTATGCTTCAATATTTTTTTAGGAAGGTTTAAAAGTAATTGCATATTTTTTCCTAATATTGGTTTTGTTTGTAGAATATTGTGAGAATACTTGGTAGTTTATACATATTTGGAGAAGGAGACGATTTAGGGACTGCCCCTGCCACTGGAAGATAACAAAGGAATAAATGAGCACAATATCAGGAAATTAGGAGAAATATTAGAGAGATTCAAGGGCTTTTCCACCCTCCTTAACCTCACAAGCAGCCACAACTCAAGGCCCAAGTGCACTCAAGGCATAATTCACTTCTGGAGTCTCCAACACCCGAATTCCAAGAGTGCGCTCTGCCAACTCAAGACCAAGTGCACTCAAGCCATACTTCAGTTGGAGTCAAGTAAATCAATCACCATTTCCAAGGGAGTCACAGAAGCATCCTTACAGAATAAATAACCAAAAAGGTAGAGCTAGGAAGGAGTTAGTTATCCAGTGAGTTGATTCTAGTTGATTTCCACTCCATTCTAGGGGATTCGATTCCATTCAGAACTTTTGCTTCACGCTATTAGGATTTTGTTGTTTAAAATCTTTAGGATGTAATAAGATTGTATTTTTAATGCAATGAATATTCAGATGAATTTTTGTTGATCTAGTTCCAGAGAGCCAGGCTCGTGGATTAGGGCCCAACCCATGTGCCTCAGCTTCTTTGCTGTTTTCATTCTTTCCTTTCAGTCATTTAGCTACTTTTATTTCTGATATTTTCATTGTTGTTATAGTTTGCTGCTGTATATTTAATCTGCTTATCTGCGCTGTAGAATAGTTGATGAACTCCATAAAAATGTGAGGCAACCTTCCTCTCTCATCTCTGATAGAGCTCGAGGAGGGTAGAACTTCCCGTAGACAAAAAATACTTTCTGTTTATGATTCGCTACTTTTGAGATTAGAGTAGAGTGCAATAACAGTTTCAATCTTTCTTCCATTGTTTTTATCACACAGTTCATATGTATTTCATGCATAAATTAGTAGGGTTGATCGCAAGACGTATTGTTAAGGCCCCAGAATGGTTTAGTGGCGTCTTCCCGCTTCATTTTCCATCTCTGGTTTCATGCCTGAGCATTGCTGTTACACCTTCATTTCCCTCCTTCCTTTCTCTTCTTATCAGCTACCGTGCCTTTTTTTTTATTCACAAAACACTTCAAAACATTAAAAGTTTGACTTCGCCCTTCCTTCCCCGACTTTCCGCTTATTGCATCTCATCCATCGCATAATCCCTTCCCTTTCCTTTGTCGTTCTTCAACATTTTAGAGATTTTGCCTTTTCACCTTACCTTTCTCTTTCTAACAAAAATATTCTAAGAACATTGGGCTCGATCCATTTTCTTTTAAAAATATTTACTGTACTTCTCTGACCGCAAATCACAGTGTTTAGTTCTTCCCTTACAACTAACCGCAACTCTGCCACATCGCAATCGCATGTCGCAACCTTTTCCCCTTTTCGTTAACATTTACCGCTCCTAAACCCGATTGCGAAATATCGCAATCACATTTCACATCACCTTCCCAAATCGTATTTCGTATTTTGCACATCGCAATTCGCTCGTTCCATTTGCTTTCCGTTAATAATTTTCGCCTCCAAACCTGATTGCAATATTACTGTACTGCTTTTCCATGTCACCCATCGCAATCGCTCGTCGCACCTTTTTCCTTTTCCCTTAAGACTTACCGCTCCTTTTTTTCCGATTGCTATATTGAGACATCGCATATCGTAGATTGTAGTTTTTACCACCCCGCAGATTTCTCTCCATAAGCTTTTCCCTTTTTCATTAACACCTATCGCTTGTTTCTGCCGATTGCGATATTGTTATCGCACTTCGCCGCTCTTGCCCGCCGAACTTCGCACATCGCATTATTTAGCCTATTCTCTTTAATATTTACTGCTCCAACTTCGCGATATCACGATTGCAATATTGGTACCACCTCCACAATGCATCTCTGCCATCACATATTTCAAGTTATTCCACTCCAAATCCTTTTGCACTATAATAAAGTCTTAATACATTTTAAACCCCCAGTTTCCAAAGCCTCCCACTCCAAAGCATTTTTTACGATATTATGCGCTTTAAAAAAGTCCAAACACCTTTTTCACTCCTCTAAGCCTTGTTTCATGCGTTTAAGCCTTCCATGAGCACCTTTACCCCTTTTTCCTCTGAATTGCAATCAACACTTTTTCAGTTAGAATTAGATCATGAATAGCTGCATGGTTAGAAGCATGGTAGATAGATCATATGATAAGTAGAGTGTTTTTAGCCATTTTTCCATCTCAATGAAATTTAGTTTAGTTTCTTTTTTGTCATTTCCTTTCTGCAATTTAGCTTATTTTCCTTCCCTTCATTTATTTTCAGTGATTTAATTTAGTTTCCTTTATGTCATTTCCTTTCTAAAATTCAGTTTAGTTTCATTGAAGTGTGATAGATTTCACTGAGAACCCTTAGAAATAGCACCCTTTCATAAAGCTGAAGAGGATGACATGAACATAATACATCCGTGGTTTATATAACACTGTCACCTATAAGTTTGTACGAACCCCAGGTTGATAAAGTAAATTAGGGCAGCCCCTGTTAGTTGCAACACTCTTGGTGCAATACCAGGGCTCACCACAGGGTATTAGTTCTTTGGGAAGTATTGATTCATCGTGTAGATCACTTTGGCTTCCCAACTTATCGTGCGAATAAACATAGTCCCCTCTATCCCTTTTTGACAAAACACAAACATAGAATTATAAATATTGCAATGTTTTAATTAGGAAAAGGTAGTTTAGTTCGTGAGTTATAGATTTTGAGAGTATAATTTTTCATCTCTAGTCCGCTATCAGGAAGCCTAGACAGTACCCTGTCAGAGTCACTACAAGAACACAAACATTGCTCTGCTACCAACGAGCTTGGTCAGTACCCCAATGGAGTTTATTGCTTCGCCTCTCTACATGGGAATCATTTCTCTTCTTTCACTTTTTATTTATTTATTTTAATAGGACTGTGCATAGGCTCTTATTCATTTCATGGGCAGAAGAGGGATCTCGACTTATTGAGAGAATAAGAGGTTGTTCGTTCAGAGAAGCATATAAATACCTATTATTAAGGTTTGCTCATTTAAAATTTTCCCCTTTTCCTCTTCTACTTGAGTGGATAAGCATGAAAAAACTGAAACATAAAGAACCGAGTATGAGTGTAAGGTTTATAGAATAGACACATGTATTATGGTTTAACACAAAACTCTCGTTACAAAAGGATCCTATTTTCCGTTATAACATCGTTGACCAAAAGGTATAACCAAAACAAAGAAGGAGGATCAAAGGTTAGCGAAATTTTGTGGTGTCACAAGATTCAAGTTTTTCAACTCAACCACAGAAAAAGAAGCCATAAAACATGGTCACACACAATGCTTATTTACATAAACAGAACAAAACTCAAGATGAAACAAACAAGAAAACAAGAAAATAAAATATGTACATATCGCAGGGGAAAACCCCACATCATCATTGAAAATATTATTTTAAATCTTGGCCATTAACGAGAAGAGAGTCAATATTCCAGTCTAGATATTGGAGACGATATGTGTGTTGGACAAGCTTTTTGTGCACAGTGAATGAATTGATCCACAAGGATTAGAAATTAGTATGTTTTCCTTTGTCCTCGTGGGATTTTTCACAATTCAAGACTAGGTCACCCTTAGTGAATTCATTTTTCCTTTTAGACTTCTTATCGAACCATCTCTTGATATGACTCTTGTTGGACAAGGTACCCCTCAATGAAATATTTTGAGAAAGACTCCACAGATCAAGGAACGAAGCACGCATTATAGAGCTATGTTAAAGTCTTAGGGGCTTTGGGGCGGGTCAAAGCCCCTTATTTTGTAAAAGAATGGGAATATTTTGGATACGTTAAGCTTTGCCCATGGTTTTTGGACCACGTTATTGTAAATGTAAATACTATATAAGGAGTCTAGGATAGTCTTGATGATATCATACTTGATAGATAGATCATAGAATGCACTTGGATGTAAGATTATTTTGAGTATGTGATTTTCTGTTTGAGTTAGAGAAAATGCTACTGCAGCTAAGTGCACAGATACCTTAGGAAGTCTACATATCAGTGTGCAGACCCCTGTAGCTGAGTGCGCAGGGTAGAATGTATTGTACTGAGAAGACCTAAACATTAATGAAAGACTTTTGTAGACAGACCTGTGTTATTTGCTTAAGTGTTTTCTTTATTTGTACTTTGATATTATCTGTGCTGCATTAGGGTTTTACTTATAATTGCATTGCGAAATCTTGTTTATGGTTATTTATGTTGTTTTATGCTTCTTAAAGTAAGATTGCATAGTCTGCAAGTTGGTTCAATAGAGTGTTGAACTACGGATTTACAATTAATCTATCTGCTCTGCGAAGCTCTGTTAAGTATTGAAAGGAAGACAAACCCTAAAGCCACAATCCATTTTCCCTCTAGATGCACAAACCTGGTTCTAACATCTACCTACATTTCCTCAGGTGAGACTTTGGTCTACACAACAGATCGTTGCTGAAAGGGCTAGTAATAGTGGGTTTTGTTGGTTCATGCAACCATATCTGAACCTGGGTCTAGGCCCCATCAATCCAATAAATGGTTCCATTATCGGGACGAGGTCTGATTGAGGGATATGTGGATGTGGCATCCGTCTAAGAAATAAATTCAAGGCTGGGTAGATCTTGTCGTTTGCTAGCGAGTTGCACAAGTGGTTATCAAGACTAGCTGAGAAAACTTCAACAATAGGCCTACTATGTGGACTCCATAACTGATCAAGTAGCTGAAGAGGGTTGATAAAGAGGTCACGAGGGCTGTTGATTATTGGATCGATAGTATCCTTAGAGGTTTTATTACTGAGTTTGCGATTGATACATCTGTATCCTATATTGAAGAAAAGAATAAATTTTTCCAAGGTCCACTAGGTAAGTACTTGACATCATTGAAGCTTTGGATTAAGATGCTATTGTGTGAAAAGGGTGTACTATGGATGTAATTAGATTTATGTTTGGAGGAAGAGAAACTAATACCACATGACGAGGAAAAAGGATTAGGACAAATCATGATACTTACGTTGAATTTGAATATAGTCCATTGTTTGGGTTTGAGAGCGAAGAAACAGAAAGAAACCCTGCTACCCCTAGAAGTGCATCACTAAGATCTGGAAATCATCAGAGTACTACCAGGATTCTCCAACCTTGCACTCCCATCACAACCCATCTCCATATTTTTCCTCCACCTCCACCTCTACCTCCACCGTCCCTGTTTACCATGGCACAAGCACCGAAGATGCCTGTTTTTAAGGGATCAGATGATCCCGAGAAATTTTGGTTTGTTGTAGAAGCGATTTGGAGATCACAATACATTACTGATGAGAATATGATGAAAGCACAGTTGGTCACAGTGTTGCAGGAGAAATAATTTTCCTGGTATATGAAATACATCTCGACGAACCCAAATTCCACGTTGGCCTAAACAAAGGATGTGCTGAATGTTGAGTTCAAGAAACCAAAGTCGCAATCCCAATGTGTTATGGAGATTAAAGAGATCAATAAATTGGTCACTGAAACTATGTGGCAAGTAGATCAAAGATTTAAGAAACTGCAAAGCGAAATCAACTTCGAGATCCCTGATGAGCAACACAAGGAGTGGTTTATTGCTGTTTTTTTGCCTCATCTCTAATTGCCATTATAACAGCAGAAGATTGCAACCAAAGTTGAAGTGTTGGAGATTGCGATGAAACTAGAAGCTTCATTGGTAGCTGATACCAATATCGAGGTTCAGCAAATCCAAACCCAGTTGGAAATATTGCATATGGAGCTCCAAGATTTGAAGAAGGGAATTGAGGTCCGACCTAATATGAATTCATAATTTTGGTGCATCAAGTGAAAAGTGGAGGGGAACTATAAGGACTAGTGCCATATTTATAGAGAGTACATGGGCACTAGGATGCCAAGTCCGTTGAAGCCTGGGCCAAGTACTAGACCAAATGTGGGACCAAATTTCTGGTGTAGCTTATGCGAAGTTGCAAGCTAACACTCCACATACTATTGTCATCTACTGTAGAAGTACATCCGGTCGCCGAAGCAATTGTTTTGTAATTTTTGAAGTTTGGTGGGACATGATGAAAATCACTGTCGAAGCTATGATCTAATGATGTAGAGTCCTGGAAAATACCGAGTGCAAGCCGAAGGTCGTGAATATACATGATCACCAATAGTATGGGGAGGTTTCTGAGGCTGCGGAGGAGGCACTAGACCAGGTCACATACAAATCATATGTTATAATTGCGGTTAGCTTGGACATTTCGCCAGGGATTGTCATAATCTCACTGCCATATCTTGTAGGTATTTTCACGCATTTGATAAAAATAAATAGGATTGTCCTACATTATTGGCTCGAATGCAGGAAAAGAAAAATCAACAACCTTCCCCAAACATACAAATGATGAGGGCTTAACCACGTGAGGAAGATCCAAGTGTCAACATAGTGACACACAAAGGTGTAAATACTGAGGAAGACTACGCGGAAGGAAAAAAACCTATGGAGGATAGTTATGTTCGGAAAGACGGAGACAAGAATGTTGGGTTCAACGTATAACACAAAAGAGAGACTTTCATGGAAGAAAAGAAGAATTTTATGGATTTTGGAGCTTCGACATCAAAGACACAGTTACAAATAGTTCCACGGAATACCAAGCCCAAGGAGATTGCTAAAACGAAGGAAGTTGATCCATCAATTCTGAAGTCCTTATTGCAGACATGTATGAAGTTGCTAAGGGTTCAAAAATATGTGTAGGGATTGCAGGAGACGATAGATGACTGCACTGAAAAAGAAGAGCCACAACATAGCACAACCTGTCAAGACTTAGCAAGTCAACACAGGCTCAGAAGCAGAGCCCAAGTTTGCAAATATTGGGGACTATTGGGACAATGACACGGTGAGCAAGGTCATTGAATTGTTGTGTGAGTACAAGGATCTATTATCGATGAAGTTCTCTGAGAAGAAATGCATTATAGGAGATATGGGAGCTATGCACATCACTTTGAAGCTTGATGCGAAGCCGATTAAGCAACGCCCATATTGGCTGAACACAAAATATAAAGAAAAAGTGCAGGAGGAACTCGATAAAATTTTCGTTGCTGGCATTAGTAAACCTATAGAGGAATATGAGTGGGTTAGCCCTATGGTGGTCCAAGAAAAGAAAACCAAGGGAGAAATAAGGGTTTGTGTCGATCTTAGTAAGTTGAATGATGCATGCGTTCATGATCCATTTCCAACACCATTCTTTGATGAAGTTTTGGAGAATGCGGGAGGGTAGGAAGCCTACTCCTTTATAAACGGGTTCTCAGGATACCACCAGATAAGGATCGTGTTGGAGGATAGGAGAAAGACCACTTTCACTACTGAATGGGGATCATTTCATTACACAGTTAGGTCGTTCGAATTGAAGAACACTCCAACAATATTTTCCAGAGTCATCGTTGCAACATTTAAAGAATATATCCATAAGATTTTGGAGGTGTATTTTGATGACTGGACAGTCTTCGAACTGTTAAAGAGGCATGTTTCTATTTTGCGCTTGATGTTGGATACATGCAGGAAATATCAAATCTCCTTGAACCTGAAGAAGTCTATTTTTTGCATGCCATATGGTATATTATTGGGGCATATTGTCTGCAAGTAGGGGTTGATGGTAGACCCTGTGAAGATCGTTGTGATTATCAATTTTGAGCCCTCGACAAATGTGAAGCAGTTACATGTGACACTTGGGCATATAATTTATTATAGGAAGTTTTTAAAGGCCTATGTGCAAATCATTGTGCCGATGGAAAACATATTGAAGAAAGATGTCAAGTTATGTTGGGATGATGATTGTTAGAAGAGCCTTGATGCGTTGAAAGAAAAGATGGAAACTGTGCCTATTCTAGTCTTTCTAGACTGGAAGAAGGAATTTCATGTACATGTCGATGCGTCTTGCATAGTTTTGTGAGCTGTCTTAGCGCAGCCAGGAAAAGGCGATCTAGATCATCATGTTTCTTTTGCAAGAAGAAATCTGTCTAAGGAGGAGTGAAACTAGTCCACCATAGAGTGCGAGGGTGTGATTATGTGTAGCATAAATTTAGACACTATCTATTAGGAGTGCACTTCAAAATTTTCATGGATCACTCTACTTTGAAATACTTGGTCAACAATCCTATGTTGGGGGGAAGATTTGTAGGTGACTATTGCTATTACAAGAGTATGATTTTGAAGTATGATCTGGATTTATGCAGGAACAAAACATAATACACATATAACCATGAATACAAAGATGCAACATAAATAACACTTCATTTCATTAATATCAAAGAACTGAAATTTTCTTACAGACAAAATGGAAATAAACTAGCTAGGGCATTGGTATATTATCTCTGAGAAGAGATGTGGTGGCTACAGGCCTCTAAACTGTGTTATAATGAGGCTCGAGGGCCTATTTATTATTTAGAAATAATGGAAAACCCTAAACATCAAAACCCTAACCCTAGGAGATGAAGCGCCAAAACTATGGGCCTCGTTTGGGTAAATTGGTGTTTCAACTTCTCGGGGATGTAACTTTGGCATATGATCTCCATTTGACGTGCACCATACCTCGTTAGAAAGATATATTTGAGGAATACAACTTTTTATGTGAACAACATCAGTTCATGGACCCAAGTTTCTCCCAATTTTCCCAAAAAATGTCGTTTAGGGCCTCAAAACGGCTCCAGAAGTTCAAGACTCGAAAAATTTCTAAAAATAGTAAGTCATGCCGAAACTGAAAAACTAAAAGAGACAATGGTGGGGCCCCAAGTGGAATAGGCGGGTGGGCACCAATAGCCACCTGGATCATTCCTCCCCCGTTAGGAAGCAATGGTCCCCATTGCGTTGAGTTCCTCCATGAGATGAGGAAACTTCAGATGAACTTGGTCCTTAATGAACCACTTGCCTTAGTGCAGGAGTTGGCCAGCTTTGACAACTCGATACAGTTGGATCTTTTGTTTGCGAGTGTTCTTGATTTTAATGTCCATGATACAATCTGTGGTGGCCTGTTCCATGCAGTCTGGGTTTAACTTTGTTGGTGTGAGTTGTTCTGCAATGTCAGAGGTGTCTAGTAGAGGTGGGAAGTAGGGACGAATGCGGTCCACATTGAATACTGGGTGCAGACCAAGGAATGGTGGAATACTGAGCTCGAAGTCATTGTTCCCTACAACCTCGGTGATGGTGTACGACCAATATTGGAGCAGGAAAAGTTTGCAGTGGGGTCCAATGAGGCGCTCCTTCTGCAAATGTAGCCACACTTTGTCGCCCACATGGAATTTGTGTGGCACTCGTTGTTGATCATGTTGTTGCTTGTACTTAGCATTGGCTCTATCCAATATTTCATGAACCTGTTGGCGGATGTGCTAAATGTGCTCGATGAAGCTATTCACTTTGTCAGCTTCAGACTGGACATGAGCCGAATCGACCCGAGTAGCCGCAAATGGCATGGCTACATCAATGGGACATAGTGGCTGGAATCCCAAGCCCACCTGAAAGGGGCTGTGGCCAGTTGAGTTGTGAAGAGCCCAGTTATAACTGTTGCACATAGGGGAGGCTATCATCCCATGTGCATGGATGCTTTGAATTGTACATGCACAGAATGTGTACAATCATCTTGTTGACAACCTATCTCTGGCCATCATTTTGGGGATGGAAAGCTGTGGAATTGGTGAGCTTGGTGTCCAAAATTGACTAGAGACTGGACCAAAATGTGCTGAGGAATGTGTTATCCCAACCTAATATGATAGACTGTGGGATCCCAAAGTGCACCCACACTCGTTCAAATAAGAGTTTAGCAGTGGCTTCTGCTGTGATATTCTTCTTGCAGGCCACCATAATTTCCATCTTCAAGAATCTGTCGACAACCAAGAAAACACAGTCTTTTCCATGCTTAGTAGAAGGAAGGCCTGACATGTAATCCATGGAGATGGATTCCCAAGGTCGAATAGGGGTAGGTAGCAGAGTATAGAGGCCTTGCTTCTTGATGGTCGGTTTGGAAATGGCGTAAGCAGTGCATGATCTGATGTACTTCCCGACATCCTGTCGAAGGTTCGGCCAATAGAAATACTTCTGCATTACTGCCACTGTTTTCTCAACCCCAAAATGCCCAGTGACTCAACTGTAGTGTGCTTCGCATATCATCTTGGCACGCTCGCTTGAAGGAACACAAAGGTGTCTTAGGTGACATAACAATGCATCTTGGAGGTGAAAATTTGGAACTTGCGTGCCCCCCAAGAGTGACTTGTATGTGTGGCCAAACTCTGGATCACTCTCATAGAGAAGTAGCCTATCAGAAGTCTCATGCCCACAAGAGTTGAGAATAGTGGTTAGCGCCAAAATCAGTGGTCGATTGAGGTAGTCTGCAACATTATTGGTGCTACCCTTCTTGTACTTGATGTTCAAATGAAACTATTGCAGATATGTGGACCACTTCTGATGGCGATCATTTTGCAACTTCCCTTGTGTCTGTATGAACTGCAGGGGCCAGTGGTCAGTGTGGATGAGTGTTTCCTTCCCCAAAATGTAATGCTTCCATTGTCAACAAGCCTGCACAATAAAATACATTTCTTTGTCATAAGTGGGATACTTGCAAACTGTGTCAGACAATGTCTCACTATGATATGCCACTGGATGCCCCTGTTGAGTAAGAACTTCCCCAATAGCATAGTCAGAGGCATCTGTCTCAATCTCAAATGGTTGTTGCAAGTCTGGTAATGTGAGCATTGGGGCAGACCAGAGGCGATGTTTCAATTCTATGAATGCCTTCTGTTGAGGTTCCGACCAAACAAATTTTTCTTTCGCTCCTCCCTTGGTGACTTGACTCAAGGGCCAAGTGATATGAGAGAATCCCAACACGAACTTGCGGTAGAAATTAGCAAGATCGAGAAAGTTGCAAAGCTCTATTAGAGTGGTTAGGGCTGGCCAATCCCGAATGACTTGGATATTGGTTTGATCCACATGAACCCCCATTTCATCAATAATGTATCTTAGATATTGAACCTGGGTCATGAAAAAAGTGCACTTCTCCAAATTGGCACACAAATTGTGTTGCCACAATGTTTGGAGGACTTGTCAGATGTGGTGGAGGTGCTCTTCCCAAGTCTGGATAAAGATTAGAATGTCATCCAAGTAAACTACTACAAATGACTTGGTGAATGGCCGCAAGATGTCATCCATCAACCTCATGAAGGTTGTGGGAGAATTCGTCAACCCGAAAGGCATGACCAGCCATTTGAAAAGGCTCTCCTTGTCTTTGAAGGCAGTCTTCCACGCATTAGAGGGTTCGATTGGTACCTGGTGATAGCTAGACTTTAGGTCGATCTTGCTGAAATATTTCACCAATTTGAGTTGGTCCAGAAGGTCATCAATCCATGGGATCGGGTACCTATTACAGACAGGGATCTTTTTCAACGCCCAATAGTCAATACAGAGTCTCCAAGTCCCATCCTTCTTCTGTACCAACACGATTGGGCTCCCACAGGGCTATGAACTTGGCCGAATGTGACCTTTCTGTAGCAGCTCCTAAATCTACCTCTTGATTTCATCGTTCTCCAGAATAGAGTGCCGATAGATCGGCCAATTGGGTAGAGGCACACCTGGGGTCAGATGAATGGGGTGCTTGACCTGACAGTGCAGAGGAACCCCTATGGGTGAGCTGAAGATGTCTTCGTACTCCTCCACAACCTTGTCCATTTGTTGTTGTCGTGTAGAGGAGCCCTGTCTGGAGGTCGTTGCCACAATCTTCTTCTTGCCCCGGGGGCAGATCATCAGGAAAACAAATTTCTTGGTTTTGGAAATGAGCTTACTACATTGTTTTGCAATAACCAAAGAGATAGCGGCAGGCGGTGGTACCTCTGGTATCCTGTACAACTTATTTCCCAAAGTAATTATAATAGCGCGAGGCCGAGACTCATACACAGCATGTCGCTTCCATAATTATGGTTGGCCTAACAATACATCAAAAACATCAAGAGGATAAATGCCACATAATACCTCATCCATGAAAGGATTGATGCTATAGGGAAGGTGACATTGCTGGCTAACGCGAAGATCCTGTCCTTGGTGAAGCCACCTGATGGTGTATGGATGTGGGTATGATGTGATCGAAAATCCCAAAAGATTCATGGTGTCTGCAGAAATGAGGTTCTTTTGGATCCCATTGTCAAATATGAACTATAGTGGGGAACCCTTTACCCACATATGGGAGTGGAAAAGACAATCCTCCTCCTCTGGATCTTCTGGTTGCTCCTTTTGGATCTTCGCAGTGGAAACAGTGGCATTGGGCTCCACATCAATAATCTATTTCCCTTTTTCACGTTCTGATTCAGATTTAGAGCATGAATATGACTCAGAAGCCCTCATCTCGGCCACCAACGACTACTTGGCCTGACACTCACTTGTGTTGTGAGTGGAGCTCTTATGGAACTCACACCACTTTCCCATGTCCTTCTTTGGCTTTGTGGTGTTTTTCTTTGCTCGTGGCTTTGACAGGTTGTCTTGGGTCGCCATGCCTTGGCTTTTTCCTTTGTTCAGTGGTTTGGGGGCACTTTTCCCTTGCTTTTGATTCACAGATCCAAAGTCTTGCTTCTTCTGTTTGAATTTATGCTCAATCTTGACAGCATACCGGTATGTCGTACCAAGCGAGGAGATGTCGAGGAACTCCATTTCATCCTAAATGTATCTGTGCAGACAACTATGATACTTTAGCACCAAATGTTTCTCAGAATATTTGATACCCAACTTTGTGCACAGGGTATGGAACAAATTCGTCAGCTCATGCACATTTTGATCCTTTGTTGCTGTAGCGTGGTCCATTGTATGTACTTGTCCTCATAGCTCCCCACAGGATAGTATTATTCCTTGATGGTGTCTCAGAAAGAATGCCAAGTGGGTACGACTAAGAACAAAGAGGGTTCTGTCTTGTCCTTTTTCTCACAGTAGGTTTCCCACCAGTCCTTGACATGGGGGGTAGCTTTGAGGATTGAAAAAATAATCTTCTCTCGGTCGGAAAAGTCATGAACCAAGAAATATCCTTCTAATAGATTAAACCATCTATCTATGGCATCTACATCTATTTGACCCTCATATATGGGAATGTAAAAGTTTACTTGTACCTTAAAGGGAGTCGCGCCTCCAGAGTGGCTGCTGGATGTAGATGCGCTGCCGGTGGGTAGTCATTGAAGGATATGGGAAAAGTTGTCCATCATCGTGTTCCTTTGTTTTTCGAGGGATTCCTCGAGCAATATTTTGATAGGATCTCTTGATCCCTCATCTTTCTTTTCATCCCCCATGGGCGGCCATCAGGGTTTACGAGGCTGATCTTGCAAAGGTTCCATCAGATTGAGCCCTAACTCCTTATACCCTGACCTCGTTGGGGACATGCAAAGAAGGATTGAGAAAAAGTAGACCGCTCTGATACCACTGATCCAGATTTATGCAGGAAAGCAAAAAAATACACATATAACCATAAATAAAAAGATGCAGTGGAAATAACACTAAATTTCATTAATATCAAAGAATTGAAATTTGCTTACAGACAGAATGGAAATAAACAAGCTAGGGCACTGGTAGCTTATCTCTAAGAAGAGATGTGGTGGCTACAAGCCTCTGAAATGTGTTACAATGAGGCTCGAGGGCCTATTTATTGTTTAGAAACAATGGAAAAACCTAAACATCCAAAACTATAACGCTAGGAGATGAAGCACCAAAACTATGGGCCCCGTTTGGGTAAATTGGTGTTTCAACTTCCCGGGAACGTAACTTTGGCATACGATCTTTGTTTGATGCACACCATACCTTGTTAGAAATATCTATCTGAGGAATACAAATTTTTATGTGAGCAACATCAAACCATAGTCCCATGTTTCTCTCGTTTTTCCCAAAAAACGTTGTTTAGCGCCTCAAAACGTGTAATGTTCCCAATTTTAGTCTCAAGCTAAAATGGAACATTATAGCTGCACATTTTATTTTTATTTAATAAAATGGGGAAGGAGACACCTTAGCCCCTTTTAGATGAAGAAATAACACTCCTCATGTGAAAAGGAGGAGAATAAAGAAGTTGAAATAAACACCAAGGGTGTGAATGGAACCTAGCTCACTTGATTAGTCACCTTTGACTAAAGTCAACAACGCTGCCCAAGGAGGAAGAGGCTTCCTAGAGAAGCTGCACAGTTTTGGAGGGAAGACACTCATGTGAGGGTGGAAACCCTAATTGGTGGGACCTTGGTGGAGAAGGGTTCCTTTTGTTTATAAGGAGGAGATAGCAGCCCATTTGGACATGTTATGTTTTGGAGTTTCAGACTTTGGGTCTGCAAAAGCTTGCATCCCTAGGCTGTTTAGCGGGGTGATGGTGCCCTCGGGAACTAGGGTGTTCCCGGTCGGGAATCCCTACCTCTTCCTCAAGGAAAGATGAGGAATGAGCTGATTTTACTCAATCCGGAATTGGCCAGAGCTACTACCATCAACTACAGTGTTATTTCTACAGCAGAGAGGACGTTGTGTTGCTGGGGGCAACAAAGGAGGAACTCATGGAGTCATCTTAGCTAGTTTTCTTCAGTGGAGGAGTGATATATACATTGGAGGAGCTGCAAGGAGGATTCCTGAGTTTTATTTCAGATCTGTTGGCATGGGCCAACATTCCATCACCTCCCACTGCGCAGTCCATGGAGGAAACTGTGTTATTTTATGGAGGCAGTGAGAGAGGGTTTCATTGGGCTCATCAGGAGTGTGTTTCTGAGACAAAGTGATCAGCACTTTGTATTAGAGACATTATCAGAGGAGGGAATATACATTTTAGATCTGCCATGACCTCATTCATATTTTGTTCCAGTTGCAATGACAACTCTGTTGTCACATTTTTGTATTCTATGGAATTTCTAGCAATCTTCATAGATTGGCTAGAAATATTGTATTTAAGCCCATTTCTCTGTTATTGGGATATTTATTGTATTACTTCAGCCACATATGTATTCTATTCATATTCAGAAGCTTATACCTTCACATACACTGCGCAGTCACTACTCTTTGGCATTTTGTGGAGTTGCAGCAACTCATGTATTTCAATGTTCATGTATTCGAGGTTGGTTCTTAAGGCTTGAGTGGATTGTCCCTCTACTATTTCCTGTATTTATTTGCTGATATATCATAATATCATGATGGCTGTAGCATTTCCCTCTTATGATGTATTCAGAGATGCAGAGTTCATGTTTATGTTCATATATTGCTGTAAGCTCTCTCATTGAGCATTATTTTAGAGACCTAGATTGGGGAGATCTAAATAACCCATCTAGAGTTATTTCTTTGGGCTCATATTCTGCATAGGAGTTGTATGAGATGTGTTCTAGGGCATCCTAGTGTTGGTATGTATTATTTTTGCAACAAATTCCTTATACAGTGTTCGCAAGGACCCTGTAGCAGAAATTCCCGAGGTGGAATATTGCATATCCATAGACAGAGTATGTGAAGGGCTAGCTAGCCTCAGGATCTCTCCCTTCTTTGGAAGGAGACATATCCTGTAAATTCCCCAACAGTCAATCTCTGAAATGGACTTGTGATAGCTCACTAAAGAAGGAAATTGGAATATCTGAAGATATTCCCGATGGAGCAGCAAGTTCCAGATTTGGAATATTACAATGGTATCAGAGCATGATCTTGGCTCAGCCTATGCCCAAGATCTAATTTCATCAGCAGAGGAGCTTCTCTCCAAGGAGAGGAGATTGACAGAGGAAACAAAGAAAGAGGAATGAAGGAAGAGGAGGTTTCCCTTCTTCTTTTCCAGAAGATTATTGAAGATCTTGATGAAAGGGAAAATTTGGAGGAATTTTCTGAGAAGGGTTTGTTGATGAAAAAAATCCTAGCTATTCTCAAGAAGGTTTTTAGCATTCAGCCACACATGTAGATCCACATCGCAGTACATTTCCCATAGTTACTACAAGAAGGATGGATGGAAAGAGTTGAGGCCTTAGGAGGAGCAGCGCTGCAAACTCAAAGGTATGATTCATGATAATTGATTTCAGAGTTCTATTTCATGTTCTCATGCAAATGAGAGATCATGTGCTGCAGTCACAAAGAGTTTTTCAAAGGGGATTAATGAAAACCAATGTGAAACATGGTGTGACAAAACTTCAAACACTTTGCATGCATGGAGGGGGACCATGAAACAAGATCATTCCATCTTTCTAGAGGGGGAGTAAATAAGGAGAATGGCTTGCTAGAGGTAAGACCCCCATTGTATGAAGGGAACTCTTCCATTTGTGAGGGTGTGGAGACATTTCTCTCAAGGGAAGGCCAAGATCCAAGGCCTCTCATTGGGGAGGAGATACACTCACATGTTGGT
The DNA here is from genome assembly GCA_034641835.2 of Pinus albicaulis. Taxonomy (NCBI): domain Eukaryota; kingdom Viridiplantae; phylum Streptophyta; class Pinopsida; order Pinales; family Pinaceae; genus Pinus; species Pinus albicaulis. The sequence goes on from CM076581.1 coordinate 948,624,752, forward strand.
AGAGGGGAGGTGCATACAGTGCTGCACCATTGGAAGAAGAAGAAGATCAGGAGGATCAGCATGAAGGGATGATGGACATTCACCCTTATCTATTTCAGAGATTATCTTCACATGGGAGAGGGACTACACTGCATAGTAGAGAGAGAGAGGACCTTTCATTCCTCTCATATACACAGTCCACTTCCTATCTTGATGTCTCACTTTTGGAGGCTTTCCACTTGGGAGGCCACATGATATATAGATGATGAGAGGCATCATGCTTTTTGGTTCACCACTCTTGGATTCCGAAGGGGTGGAGACATTTGAGGAGTCCAACACAACATAGTGAGTTTGGGGATGAGCACAAGGAGGAGGGATACACTCTCATTTTCAGTACCACCAATTCTCATCTGCTTTACTGCGCAGATAGAGTTGCTGTATGGATGGAGGATAACCTCTTCATGATGCAGGATGGCTGCTCCATGGATTTGGTGAGAGAGAGGTTACTTCCTTTGGGGAAGGACTCTTTCATGCATTGGAGTAGATGGAGGCCACTCATGCTTACATTGCCCAGGATTGGGAGATTCTTTGGAGGTGATGGTCTCTCATGGGAGGCTCCTTTTCAGAGAGCATCATTTCTATTTGAGCATGAGTAGCTGCATGATGGCATGGCAGCAAGTTGGAGGATGAATTTTGCATGAGGGGATGTCAAGGTAGCAGGAAACAGCGTGATGGAGCACCATATTGCAGAACACTAGCCCTGTCTATGTGGAGGATTGATCCAGGATGGAGGACTAAACTTTGGTTGAGTATTCCCTAGGATCTTTAAGCATGCATGATTTTTGGATGGCCTTGATTGAGGTGGCAAATACTTAGTGGATGATATGATCATCTATCATCATGGCAGACTCTTCTTGACTAGGGCTTCTAGTCTCAAGGAGACACTATTGCATGCAACATATGAGGACTTCCTAGCTATGAACTTAGATGCATACTTTTGCCTTGCTAGAGGAGTTCACTTTGGAGGGAATTCAACATGATATTCATCAGCATATGGATAGATGCATAGCCCAGTTGAATTTGGATAGGTTGGCACAACCATTCCCTTACTCATTGGAGGAGAGGGAGAGCATTCAGATGAGCCATTTCAGCTCAAGGTCTCAAGTACATGGTAGAGAAGGTATAATTTCACATTATGTAACTCTTTACTTTATATGAGCAACATATTGATCAAGGAGGATCATCCCTTCTTGCACTTGGTATAATGTACTTGCAGCTACTCGCAGCCTTGATTTTGGCTATTCTTATGATGGTTTGTGGGGGAAGCCACATGTTTCTCGGTGTGCACCATTGACACCAATTTGTATTCTCATGTTTATCTTATGAGGAGATGTTGTGGCAGCAAACAAGTGGCTATTTCAACACTTGTTACTTTGATTTTGAGGCAAGCCAAGGAGGCACTACGCAGGTTCCATGAATGGAACTTTGAACCATTCTCCGGTTGTCATTTGATAGCTTGCTTTTATTGTGTATTGCTCCTTGTATTTCTGATGTTGTACATTCATTGAGGAGCATTATTTGGAGAGTATTATATGTACAACCCATTGGGAGCATGATTCTCCCCATTGTGTATGCTTCATTTTGCAGGAGACACCATGGGAAAACCATGATTGCCACATTGTTACTTGTCTCTTCTTGTGGGAGAAACCACTTGGAGAATTTAAGGAGGCATTTCATGGCTGGTTTTTCTTGATGGGGTAGCTTGGGCCATTCTTGGAGGCCATACTTTTCTAGGCCAAAGACAAAGGCAGCCCCATATGTGCAGCAAATGGAGAGAGGGCCATCATGGGAAACCAAAACAACTCTCCATTCAGCCCCAACACATTGCAGAAATCAGGGGTTGAGATTTGTTTTTGGATGATTGCATGGATGAGAGGATCATCATTGGGAGCAAAATTTTCCCATGCATATCATCACTCTTAACTTAAGGAGGCCTTAGCACAGCAAGAAGGATTCCACTACACCTTCTATCTTTCCATGAGGAGCATTGTTTCCAGCTTTCATACTTGGGAGAGAGCATTGGAGGAAAATTTCATTGCAACATATTTGAGCAGTGGTGGGACCATTGATGAGGAGGCCACAAGAGAAGAAGGGGGAGACAATTTTTTTCTCTCTATGCAGTTGCTTGAGGGCAAGAAACATGTGGGAGGGGAGGACTGTAATGTTCCCAATTTTAGCCTCAAGCTAAAATGGAACATTATAGTTGCACATTTTATTTTTATTTAATAAAATGGGGAAGGAGACACCTTAACCCCTTTTAGATGAAGAAATAACACTCCTCATGTGAAAAGGAGGAGAATAAAGTAGCTGAAATAAACACCAAGGGTGTGAATGGAACCCAGCCCACTTGATTAGTCACCTTTGACTAAATTCAACAACGCTGCTCAAGGAGGAAGAGGCTTCCTAGAGAAGCTGCGCAGTTTTGGAGGGAAGACACTCATGTGAGGGTGGAAACCCTAATTGGTGCGACCTTGGTGGAGAAGAGTTCCTTTTGTTTATAAGGAGGAGATGGCAGCCCATTTGGACATGTTATGTTTTGGAGTTTCAGACTTTGGGTTTGCAAAAGCTTGCATCCCTGGGCTGTTTAGCAGGGTGATGGTGCCCTCAGGCACTAGGGTGTTCCCGGTCGGGAATCCCTACCTCTTCCTCAAGGAAGGATGAGGAGTGAGCTGATTTTCCTCAATCCGAAATTGGCCATAGCTACTACCATCAGCTACAACATTATTTCTGTAGCAGAGAGGACATTGTGTTGCTGGGGGTAGCAAAGGAGGAACTCATAGAGTCATCTTAGCTAGTTTTCTTCAGTGGAGGAGTGATCTATACATTGGAGGAGCTGAAAGGAGGATTCTCGGGCTGTATTTCAGATCTGTTGGCATGGGCCAACATTCCATCATCTCCCATTGCACAGTCCATGGAGGAAACTGCGTTATTTTATGGAGGCAGTGAGAGAGGGTTTCATTGGGCTCATCAGGAGTGTGTTTCTGAGACAAAGTGATCAGCACTTTGTATTAGAGACATTATCAGAGTAGGGCATATAAGTTTCAGATCTGCCATGGCTTCATTCATATTTTTTTCCAGTTTCAGTGACAACTCTGTTGTCACATTTTTGTATTCTCTGGCATTTCTAGCAATCTTCATAGATTGGCTAGAAATCTTGTATTTCAGCCCATTTCTCTGTTATTGGGCTATTTCTTGTATTCCTTCAGCCACATATGTATTCTATTCATATTAAGCAGCTTATACCTTCATATACACTACGCAGTCACTACTCTCCGGAATTTTGTGGAGTTGCAGCAACTCATGTATTTCATTGTTCATGTATTAGAGGTTGGTTCTTAAGGCTTGAGTGGCTTGTCCCTCAACTATTTCCTGTATTTATTTGCTGATATATCATAATATCATGATGGCTGTAGCATTTCCCTCTTATGATGTATTCAGAGATGCAGAGTTCATGTTTATGTTCATATATTGCTGTAAGCTCTCTCATTGAGCATTATTTTAGAGACCTAGATTGGGGAGATATGAATAACCCATCTAGAGTTATTTCTTTGGGCTCATATTCTGCATAGGAGTTGTATGAGATGTGTTCTAGAGCATCCCAACGTTGGTATGTCTTATTTTTGTAGCAACTTCCTTATATAGCATCCTCAAGGACCCTGTAGCAGAAATTCCCGAGGTGGAATATTGCATATCCATAGATAGAGTCTGTGAAGGGCCAGCTAGCCTCAGGATCTCTCCCTTCTTTGGAAGGAGACATATCCTATAAATGCCCCAATAGTCAATCTCTGAAATGGACTTGTGATAGCTCACTGAAGAAGGAAATTGGAATATCTGAAGATATTCTTGCTGGAGCAGCAAGTTCCAGATTTGGAATATTACAAAACGGCTCCGGAAGTCCAGGACCCGAAAAACTGCTAAAAATAGTAAGTCATGCCGAAAATGAAAAACTGAAAGAGAAAATGGTGGGGCCCCAAGTGGAATAGGTGGGTGGCCACCAATATCCACATGGAGCAAAGTAATAGTTAATCTAGGACAATTGAATGCAGGATCAAATCATTTGTCTAGGATCGAGACAGGCGAAGAGCTGACAAATATTGAGGAAGGATTACCTGAAGCATAGTTATTCGCTATTCGGGTTGCAGATGAACACTTTCTGGATATCATTCAGTTTCTAACTACGGGCATTGCACCTGTGGAGTACACTATGTATTAGAAAAAAGAGATAGTAGTAAACACAACATATTTTATTCTGATCGCAAGACATCTATACAAGATGGGGGCTGATGAGATTCCACGAAGATATTTTCTTAACCACGAACGACATAGTATTTTGGTTGAAGCACATGGCGTCATTGTTGGAGGTCACTACGCAGGGAAGGCAACTGCATAGAAGATCATACAATCTAAACTTTGGTGGCCTACGATGCATAAGGATTCGAAGGAATATTTTAGCGTTTGTGATGTTTGTCAAAGGACTGGTATACCTTCATGAAGGGATGAATTGGAAACACACCCTCAAATTACTTTACATACATTTGATAAATGGGAAATTGAATTTGTGGGACCGATTGAACCACTTCGGAAGAAAACAGGTGTGCGGTACATTATTATAGTGACAAATTGCCTCACTAGATGGGGCGAGGCACAACCAATGAAGAATTGTAGTGCAGAAATAACGACAAAGTTTATTTTCAAACTGCTTTGGTTGTTCAAAGATCTTGATGAGAGACCAAGGTATGCCTTTCTTGAATAACATTATTGAAGCATTGACCACAGAGTTTAGAATGCATCACCAGAAGAGTACGCCATATCACCCATAGGAAATTGGGACGATTGAGGCCTTTAACAAAACTCTAGAGAATGCTTTGACAAAGGTGTGCAAGGTCAACAGGGATGACTAGGATCTGCACATTCTTGTAGTTTTATGGGTCTACAGGACTACCTGGAGGAAGTTGATGGGTCAGACTCTATTCCGATTAGTGTATGGACAGGAAGCTATGAAGCCAATGGAGTACATTGTGCCTAATCCTCTCATCACCGTAGTGACAGATATGGAGGACAACAATATTATGGAGAAGAGATTGGAGTAACTGCTCGTGCTTGAGGAAGATAAGTTCATTGCTGGTTTTCACCAACAGGTACAAAAGGAGGGGGAAAAATCCTGACATGATAGACATATGAAGCAAAATACGTTCAAAGATGGGGTCTTAGTTCTTTTATATGACAACAAGTTCATGAAGTTCCCGGGTAAGGTGAAAATGCACTGGTTAGGCCCTTACATTGTCAGGCATGTTTCAAAAGGGGGCACATTTCAACTCAAAAAGATAAATGGATAAATTTTCCTTGGACGTATCAATGGAAGCATATTGAAGTTGTACTGGGATGACTCCGACGCTGGAGGTTCACAATGACTATATGGCCGGTGAAGAGTCTTAATTCTCCACGCAGTTGAAAGAGAGCATGGGACTATAAACGATTATTCCAAAGGGTGGCTTCATTACAATGAGAGCACTGTGCAGTATGTGGGAAGATGGTGAAGATGGAGGAAACTGTGCCGAGGGAGGAAGGACAGTGCCGAAGGGATGAGTCTGACAAAGTTCGTCCAAAAAGTGACTGTTGGAACATCAAAAATTGATTTGACAAGGACTTGGCCATTCAAAGGAGCAGGAGGTATGTATTTAATGAGCATATCTGGGTGGATCTACTGCAAAATATGCATTTATGGGGCATATCTGAAGGAGATCATGGAGTTTGAATTTTCATTTTTTTATAAATCAGGCATCCCGCTCCACATTCAGACACTTCACGCTGTAAGTATTAGAATTGAGATTTTGTGGCTGTAAGAGCGTCGAGCGATCTGCTACATGTTAGAATAAAAATTTGAAGTGTTTAAATAGGAATTTATCAGATCAGGGCTATGATACACAATCTATCAAAATATAACACACACAATGACAGCTACGCCACCAAAAAATGTCATAGGGCCGAGGTCGCCCAGGAAGTAGACCACTACGGGTGCGGCTCCATCCAAAAAGCCGAAGAAGCCAGTGCTGAGAATGTTTCCCAGGAATAAAATTACAAAGGAGTAAAGGAATAAGGCGACCCAAGATCGACAGAAGCAGAATATCGAGGTAGAAGAGTCAGACGAAGAAGAAATCAAGCTAGGAGGGATAGTGGATATTGATGCAGAGGAGGTAGAACCTATCTCTAGCTTTCCCCCATATGTCCCACCATGGAAGCCGACAGTTGCGAATCCTACAAAGGATCTAGAAGCAGTCAAATATAATATTTTTACACCATTTATCCCACACGAAGTATCGATTGAGGGGTTTGTTGGGAAAATTTCCCCAACTACGCATGGAGGACTAGGATTTTAACGACCGCAGAAAATACCTATAGTTCGATCCAAGATGGTATCTGCGCTCCATCTACTATGAAGCTACCAGAGTAACTAGATTAGAACCAATGAAGTGGATGGTTGGTGTCCAAGATGCAAGGCTACTGAACATGTTATATGTTCTGCACTTTGGGCGAAGCATCATCAATACATTTTGTGTGCACCAATTGCTGGCCCTGGTGCACGATGACTGCTTATAGTTGGGGAAGAGGATCCTTATTGACGCGATGTTTATAAAGAATATCATGACATTTCATTGTCTCATCTTGGACCCCACATAAGAATTTGTGGGACAGTATCAGAACAAGAAGCTAGTAGTCAAGATGAAGCAAGACTATGGTCTGATGAAGGGAGGTAAGGGTTACTCGATTAAAACCATCACTGATAGGTCAATGTGCTTTTATGCACATATTTTGGTAGGAAGAATCATGTGGAATGCCGCGCAGAGGAGGTTTCTACACTGGTGGTGTCTTTGGCTGTAGATTGCAGCAAGGGCGTCGTATATAATTGGGTGGGATACCCATGTAATGAATTCTTAGCTGACTGTCGCGAGGCTCAAGAGGAGAGCAAGCAGTTCCACTACGCATGGATCTTGCTCTTAATAGCGTTGATGGCCTGGAAGGACCCCGATGAGTCGTAACTCTCATTTGTGGACCCAGATATTTGTGAGGCTACATAATATGCCTCGTTGTGGCATTCAAAAGAGTTTCCCCGAGTAATGCGAAACAAAATATTTTGGGTAGGGTTCGAGATGAGTCTGCATAGGATGATCAGACAAATGCCCCGATTATCACCAAGTATTTTGGAGGAATATTGGTAGGTCACAAAAATAAAGAAGATTTCCACCATGTACACATCCAGGGGAAGAAGGAACTTCCTGGGGTCTGGTACGAGCTGTCATACCTGGTGTTATCACTCAGATTGAACCTCAGGCTGAGAGAGGAAATCACAAGGTAACCTCAAACCATGCTTAGCCAAGTAGCTAGCCCTACTAGGCCAGGAGAGGGATCTATCCATATAGAAAACAGTAAATATGATTTAGGAAAGAAGATTTTAGGCTAGGTTTAGTTTCTTAGGGTTTTGATTTTGATTTTTTCGGGTTTGCTGGAGCAGGAGGAGTCAAACAGCTAGGGTAAGGAAATTAGGTCAAAATTTGTAGGCGTTCTAAGGGGAAAGGTAGGTAGAAGGCTTGAAATTAAAAGATGATTATGGTGAGGTGAATAGACTGGTGAGGAGTTAGGAAGAGAATTTGAAATTAATTCTCCCTAAACTGAAGAAAATAAACAAATTATGCTAAATTTACCAAAATAAAGCATGAAACATGAATTATTCCTTTCAACTTGAAATTAAGCATATCATAGACATGAAAATGATTTATGAGCTTACAATACATTCATAAAAATGATAACAAAGAAGAAACTATGTCAAACATTTCATACCACATGGATCCCAAAGAAATCCCTGCAAATTTCTATTAATGTCCAAGCCAAACTGATACAAAAATGTCCTTGAGATGCCAAAGCTCCAAGTGAGTCCAAATTCTACAAATGATTGAGAAAATGCATGATATAGACCTAAAAACCACTCTCCATAGCCTCAGGGAGTTGAATACATGAGATAGGTATCAGTTTCACCTACTCCCAAACAAGAATATGAAGACTAGGAAAACTCAACAATTTGCCTCTTAAAGAGAGGAAACTGATTCATTTGACCTCTAGAAGACTTATCTGATGCATCTACCCTAGATGAAAGTAAAAAAATGACATTTACATTCACCATGACCATTTAAATCAGTAATTTTCTCATTTTCCCAAGTAAAAAGTCAAAAAGTCAAAATTTTGCTAAAGATGATGAAAACTGCATTTTCTTCGTAAACGCACAGCGCCATGATAGAAAAAATAGCCTGTCTTGCAGGAAACTTTTGGAGGCCTTCCCGATGTCAAAATAATATCCATGATATCTCATTACAAATTTCTCTAAGTTTAGTTTCCAAATATGCCTCAAGTTTCCAAAATGGTGTCCATCTACTCTGTCAAAAACCTGTTCTCACAAGACTGGTAAACGCGCAGCGCCAAGGTAAAAAAGGAGGCAGAAACATGTTTTTTTGGTGGTTTTTTGCCCTTTTGAGGGACTAGTTCTCCTCCAAATATTTTGAAAATTTATGGAGTTAATTTCCTCATCATTATGAACATGATGGTGGTTTCCATTTTGCAATTGGATTCCCTAAAAAAGAGCGCAGCGCCAGTGGCGCTGCGCGTTTAGCAGAATTTTTGTTTGTCAAAATTGCCCAAAAACTCAAAAATGCACTACAGTGAAAAATGTGCCAAAAACTTGCCAAAATGTGTGGGGTTACTTGCTGATCAAGGGCTTGAGGCATGAAGAGAAACCTTAGCAAGTATTTCTAACCTCTCCTTCTCCTTTTGCTCGGTCAAAGCTTGAATTTTTGCATGGGCTCGTTTGAGTTTGGCCCTTGCAATTTTGTTCCTCATGGCATAATGGTTTGCCATCTTTCTCTGAATGTCATTGTATTTTTGATACTTGAAAAAGAGCTGCTCCAAGTGTTGTTTGACCCTCTCAAACCATGCTTCTTTGCCTTTAAGAACTACATTGGTGATTTTGTCCTCATTTTCCTCACCTAGGTAAATCAACTGATATTCATGCTCTGTCTCATGTTTTCCCTCCTCATCATCAATGTTTGGCTCTATTACCTTTTCCTTAACTTTTTCTACCTACTGTGTTGATGAAGAAGGCATGGCCTCTTTCACTGCAAGTGAAGCAAACACGTGCCTATGACCTCTCTGATAAGTATGTACCAATGTGCCCAAATTAGCCCTCTTAGGCTTGCTAATTTCACCTCCGCTAGGTTGCCATGATTTATTTGGTGTTCAAAACCCTAAGGAGATGATGAATGAAATGAAGGAGTGTGAAGTGAATGGAGTTTTGGGGAAATGAAGGAAATGTGAATATGCAAGGGAGCCTAGGCTAGTGAAAACCCAAGGGTAAATGGAATAAAATGAAGGGAATATGGATTTGAAAGGAGAAGCTGTGACAAATGGAGGAAGTGATAATGTAAATGATAAAATAGGTCTAAGAAAACACTAGGATGTTATAGTTTTGACTGATATATGTTTTAGGGATATGAACATGGGAAATATGAATGAAAATGGGAAAGGAATAAAAAAACTAAGGTTTCATAGGCTATAACACTTTCAACTCTTTAATGGAACAAAATATATGTGAAAAGAGTGGTGTTTTATGTCCAATTAATGATAAAAAACTCCTTGGAGAATTTTATGAGAAAACCTGAGCTTGATGGAAGCAGTTAAATCCTTCAAAAGCTTCACTGTGTAAACACGCAACGCCAAATCAAACGCGCAGCGCCAAGAAGCACTATTTTTCAAACCACATTTGGAGGCCTGCCCGGTGTCCAAATTGGGCCCACGATAGCTTGTTGGAAATATTATCCTATAAAATTTCCAAATATACCTTTGGTTTTCTATTTTGAGTTCATTTTCGTGATCGAAAATTGATTTTCCCAAGATTGGTCAAAAAGTGCTGAATGAAGGTGCATAAATGCGGAGTGCTAGTGCAAGAAACTTTTGAAGGCCTTATTCAACTCCAAATTGAGCTCATGATAGCTCATTGGAAAGATAGTTTTGTATAGTTATCATTTGACTCATCAAGAAATTCATTTGGACACTCAAGATAGGAGAAAACGTGATTTTCCCAAGGTCACTCCAGAAATGCAACAAACCTCATGTAGGACCCTATATTTTTATATTTATCAAAAACCATGATACCTGTATACAATAAGAATGAGGTTTTTCTTCCTTAGCATATTATTGAAAAAAACCTCTCTCACTTTTGTCAAATTCATCTCTGTTTAGTCAAAAACATAGTTTGAAGCAAAACTGGCCTTGTGTGTGGCAAATGATTTGTCCCTTAGAATGGTTTCTTGAAAAATGATGGAGGCATGATGTTTATGAGTTTGGATGGCTTCATAATTGCTAAAATGACCTCCCTTATGCCTCATCTACTCATATGTCTCTTATTCCATAGCAAAACCTAGCTCAGTAGGAAAGGAAATTAGGGTTTGGTGTAAGCAAAACAAGGGATTTTAGGACTGCCTTGTAGAGGGAGGGGAATGAAGGGGTTAGGGGCTGTCTAAATTCTTGGGGAAATTTTTGGGGATAGGGATAGATGTTAGAGATTATGGGAAAGTGTAATTTCAAGTATTGGGTGAGGGTAAGGGGTCCAAAAGGGAAAAATACATGCCTAGTCCCGAAAAGTGTCAAATTGTAGCAATGGGCTAGGTTTTGTGGAAAAATGATGATTTAGAGGGATAGGAGTGATGGGAAGTTTTTAGGAAGGTATATTTAGGATAGGGAAAAGTGTAATAGCATCAGGATATAAGTCTTGTTGATTATTTAACCATGGAATTCATGAAACGAAGAAAAATGCCCTCAAAACCGTAGGAGAGGGAAATGAGCTTTCCAAGCACAACTAAGAGACAAATATGGTAAAAAAAAAGCCACTTACTTGGAAATGATAGTTGAGAACCTGAAATTTTTGAATACATTTGACTATCACTACTCCTTCAAAAGATGAATTTGATGGTGAAATGACCAATGACCCTATGACCTAATGGGACTGTGTTTTGACCTGACTTTTGAATGAGACTTTGACCTTTGACTTTAAAGACTTCCAAGTGAACAGATAATTTCCATAGGTGTTATTATGCTCAAGGAGACATGATAATGAGTCAGCCAATATAATCTTATGAGGGGGAAGGAAGCTTATTTGACCAGGACAACCACCAGTGGAACAATTTTATATCATGACGTAATGGAATGATGAAAAATTTATTCAGAATGGGACACCTAAGATGCACATGAAAATGTGTTTTGATCCCTGGTGGAAGTATGAAAATACTAACACTAACACCTGGTGACAGAGGAATATGTTGCAGCCATAGTCAATGAATGGCTGAGTGATTGTATAACTCCCTCTAATGAAGGCATGGAGATGAAGCAGGCATGCACAAGTGACACAAAGACCAGTGCACAGACAAAGAAGGAAACCAAAAAGCAGCCTAAGCAGGTCTCCTTCGCGACAACTAAGGAGTCTAAAAAACAAGTTGAGTGGGAAACAAAGATGGAGGTTCCAGAAACAAGAGGGGGGGATGATCACGATGATGATACATTTATGGATCTGACAGAGCCCCCCTCAACTTTTATTACTAAAATACGACAGCCACAGAGCGACGACGCGTGGAAGAAAATGAAGTCCAGTAGGTCCACCGGCTCAGAAGCAATGGTCCTCACGAAGGGGGACTTCGATGAGATATGAGACACTGTTCAGCACGTCACCGAGCATATATGGGGTAACATTGAGGATCAATAGAAGAAGATACTAACGGAGGCCTATCAGGGCCTCAAGGAAATTCAGGTTCAGAGGAGAGTGGTACAAGTGAGCATGAGTCAAGCGAGCACGATTCAAAAAAGCGAGGCACCAATAGGTGCACATACAAAAGTGAACAAACTGGCCATTACAACTAATACCCACATGGTGTCAATTCTTGCGGGCACATTATGTTTTGATATTGTGGAGCAGCTACAGCAGGGAGTGCATTGGAAAAACACAAGGCCTAGTCTTGCTGCACTGCATCTGCAAACATTGCATGAGTTCCACTAGGGTGTTACTAAAGAATTACAGATCAGAGAGCAACACCCCCTATTTGTTATCGAAGATGTTAAGAAAGAGAGATAGAGGATGGCCAAGGAAAAACAACTATCCATACAGGAGCGTGATGCAGAGACTGTACACAACCAAAAGTTGGAGGAGGCCATCTCTAAGGCTTGCAGCAACCTACCTCAGCTAAAGATTCAGGCTGCAACTGCCCTAAAGGAAAAAGTGGAAAATATGACCATGGGAGTAATGGATTCTAATGCTAAAGTCGAAAAGGTGTGACTCGAAATGAAAATGAAGATAATCGAGTTGTAGATGAAATTGCATCCCTCCATGCCACCAGAAGTCCGGGAGCAGCGTGCAAGAGAGCTCAAGGGTGCCACTGAACACATTGAATCCACCATCCAGGAGTGGTCACAATTAATTTTGAAGATGTCATGGATGTATGGGCCTCACTGTAGGAGGACCCTCAGGTGTAGAATATTGAACAAGAAGTTCGTGAGAAGTTAGAACATATGGACCACATTAAGATCACTCCAAAGAATATAGCACCAATACAACGATATGCCCGTCTCCAAGACTGAAGTACTGTTTATGGTTATTTATGTTGTTTTATGCTTGTTAAAGTAAGATCACGTAGTCTGAAAATTGGTTCAATATGTTGGGGTTCCTGTGATTTGGCTGATCGGTAAACCAAATGACAAGGCAACATATAAACCAGTCTTTAGAGCTCTAGGATCTAGCCCTCCTAGTCTCAGAGAGGGATCTCTCAATTTTTTTGCAAATATATGACTTGTTTGCTTGTAAAGGGTTGATTTTAGGCTAGTTATTAAGCATGAGTTTGTTTGATTGTTTTGTGGGACATGATGATATAGGCAGCACATATAGAAAAGGGAAATATCTAAGTCATTAGGAAATGGAGTCAAATGGAAGTTTGTAACAAGTTTGTAAAGGGAAAATCTAACTTGGTTGTTGGATCTACAAAGTTTTCAGGTGAAATGAAATGAACATCAAGGTTTTAGAATGAAAACTAGAACTAAGGGAAATTAAGAATCCTTAATTATATGTACTCTTCAACAAAGGGACTTGAAGCATCATTTGAACCTGAAGAAGTATTTTATAGACAGGGCTAACTATGAATTCTACAATTTACACTTCAGCAAATAACAATTTCAAGACAAACTTTCAAAATGAAATCTAAGAGTTGAGGAACGCTCTATTTCATCAAAGATTTCACTCTCAAGGATAAGAAAACATTTAAGATTCACAAATAACTACATTCATAGAAGAGGGAACTCCTAAACATCTAGGAATACAATTATAAAGGCCTTCAAAACAATTATTTGAGTAAGTACAAAGGGTATGATCAAAACATACCTATTTGGAAAACTTTGGACAATGGTACTTTGAAAGGAGACTTCAGAAACAGTTTTTTTAAAGGGTCAACAAGAAGTAGGGAAAACCATAAATCATCTTGAGGGCAACTGTATTGAACTATTCTTGAAATAAACAAGCTTAAGGGTTGAAAAGCAGTTAAAATACTCAATCAAACATTCAACAGATGAAAACATAAAGACAGTGAAGAGCAAACAGGCCTAAGGTGCTTCTAGTAGACATTTCTTAGCCTAAAACTTTTACTATACTGCAAGCAAGAGGTGATGAAAACAGAATGAAAATAGGAAAAACATTAAATAGTTTAGAATACTTCACCAATAGCCAAGCTCACGGATCCAATGACAGAGCTTTCTCCATCCACAAACAGGTCAAAACATCCATAGGTTCCAGTACATCAATTTATTTTCAATCTCAGCAGAACTATGTATTACTTCAAAGAGTTAGCAAATGCCCACAATACAATGAGTTCGAATGCAGTATTTATGCTACAAATGAGGAGGTGGAACTATCTAGGTTTCAAAATTTTATTAAGGACACAGTAAATGCACTCCTATCCTTAAAAACCATGCAAGGCATAAGGTAGGAATGTTTCTCAACTACTTCTCTGTGTATTAAATCTGTCTTTACTTCCTAAGGATAAAATAGCTGAAAATATTGACTTTGAGGCTCTTTCTTGTCCTTTACAATAACTGTCTGACAGTTTTAAAATATATTTTTGTGTAATAACTGCCAATTTTCCCTTTGAGACATAAAGTAATTGAAAGGTGTCAATTTTGAGTCATTAAGTGAATAACTGTTCCTTTGATGTATTCGAGGCTATCTTTAAGCCTAAGTATTCTTGATTTACTCATAAAACTGCTCTTTGGGCTTAATCTGCCTTTACTTCATCATTAACTGTGTTTTAAGGCCTGATGATGCCTTTGGCCTTCATAATGTAACATTTTTGCCCTTTTTCCTTTATACACTACTTGATTGGAAACTTTATTTCCTTGTTTCTTTAGTTTTTTGGCCTATGTTTGGACCACAAAGGTCGTAACCTTCTGGTCCCGTCCCTTTATGGACCGTGGGAGGGTTTTTACCTTTAAAACCGCTATCAAACCTACACAAGACAAACAAAACATTAATAAAACCTGCGAGTGTTGGAAAAACTGCTTTAAAGAGGTTGGGTGGAAGCGGAAGGAGCAGTGAGGAGAAAATGAATGCGCAGAAGGGTTTTATGGAGAAAACCGCGAAGAAACATGTTTCAAAATAGTCTTAGCATGAAATTTGAGCAAAATTGGTTTTGGAAAACCATTGGTGGTTTTCGTGTTGTAGTTGGGTGGTTAGCGGTTTTGCCCCTAGGGAACGTGATCCCATTCATCGCTTGCCACGTGCCCTGGGAAAAACCACCAATTTCATGTAGAAATGAGGTTTTAAACCTCGGGAGGAAAATGCGCGCGATATCGTATATGAGCCGTCGGATCTAGGGAGGTAGATTGAAAGGCGGAGATTTAGCGCGATAGCGGAGAGTTGAACAGTGGATGGGGATGGTGGAAGACAGGTGGCAGGCGATGATTGGATGGTAGCTCTGTGGGTGGAAGGTAGGGCTCGACTGACGTCACCCCCCTTTTTTGTGTAGTGGGGGGGCCTTTGGGTTAGGGAAACCTTAGTTTTCCGTTTTAAAATGAAAAACTCCAGTTATGGAAAAAATACAAAGGAGAGGAGCCTCTTTGCTTTATAAGGGGCGCAGGGGAAAATACAAAGGAAAGGAGCTAAAAATGGGGGAGGAAAGGGTCCGGTGGAGGGATAAGGTGACTAGGAGTGCAGGGGAAGAGCTAATCACATCGGTGGATCAATAAAAAATAAGATAAGGGGGAAGGAGGAAAAGAAAGGGAATGCTGATGTGATGGGGGCTAAGAGCTTGGGCCTGGGGCACAGTCTTGTGGAGCAGAAGTGACTAGGGGCCAAAGAAAGGGAGCTAATTCGCATCGGCGGGGAGAATTTTATAAAGGAAATGTAGGTTCATAGAGGAATTTATGATGTGACGGGGTTTGGGCGCTTGGTCATAGCGCTCGGACATATGGAGAAAAGGAGCGAAAGGCTTAAGCCCTCAGGGGCTTAAACCTTAGTTGCAAAAAAGACTATTTTTGGCTAAAAAATGGGTTTTTAGGCCAATTCTTAGAAGTTCTGATTGGTAAAGAGGGGCATTTTTAAACCATAAAAAGGGGTTTTTATGGGTTTAAAGGGGTTTTTCATGGGTAAATGAAGGTTGAAATGAGAAGGGAAAAAGGGGATATTTGGAAAATGGGGCCTTAGAAAATAGCTTCTTTGGGAACAGTAGGATTACTTGGTGGATTTCTTTTTAAGGAAATAACAGTATTTTGAAGGGAACAATAGGATAAGGAACAGTACTGTTAAGGAACAACAATAGGGAACAACAATGTAAAGGAACAACACTGCTAAGGAACAACATTTTTAAGGAACAACAGGATAACCTTTTTAGGAAAAATAGATGAAGATTTTGGTGAAATGACAGACTTAGAAAGATGAAGGTCGTGAGATTTCTAGAATTCATAATTTTTTTTGCAATTTTGTTCTAGAAATCTGGGTTTGTCAAATTTAGTCATCTTTGGATAAAATCAGAATTATGGATGACTAACAGTGGCTCCATTTGAGGAGACAACTGTCCTTTTAGGTGTCCAGAACCTCAGTTTACAGATCTCTGGCTTTTAGTAGATCAATGCCTTATCCATTGGGCAAATTTCTTCTTTTCTTACTGATATTCTTCTGAAAAGGACAACCTTTATCAATCTGAAACATGTAGTTTCTTCAAAATAACATCTCTACCTACCCAACCTTACTTGTTCTAGCATTTTTTCTTCTTCCTTTGAGTGCATTTGAACTAGCAAACTCTTTGACATTTTATTTTTGAAAACAGAAATAAACTATCTAATCCTATCCTTATTTCTTCCATGAGTTCAGATTAAACTGTTGAACACATTAATTCTCTACCTAAGCTACTATCTGTCAGGATTAAATAGTCTGGCAGATTTTATTCTCTATTTTCTAAAACAAAAATTTAAAAATAGTCAAATCAGAATTAGACTGTCTGATTTGCTATGTTGTCTATGGCTGTATGTACAAGCTACACATAGAATTTATTTGCAGAAAATGAAACAAAATTGTGAAGGCTTAAGATCTGAAATTTAAAGACATCCTTCTATTCTTTCTCAGCTCTGATTTTGATCTATTTAGAGCTATCTCCTTTCTATCCTAATCTATTCTGCTGATAAGCCAAGTCTAAAAAAATCTTATCAATCTGTGCTTCTACTAGCTTATCAACATAAATTTAAAGAATTTTCAGCCATGATTAGGCTAGATGATTGAACAATATATCATTTTTTAATCAGAAGTGGCACTTAGATTTGCTCACTTTCAGAAAATTCTCTTTTTTGGGTATGGGGCTGTACCTCTTTTGAATCTGCCCTCTTTTCCTTTTCTATTTTTTGTGTTTTTTCTTCTTTTTTCAAATTCAAAACAATGTTATATACAGTGAAAATAAAAGCTCTGAATTTTAGGACTCTTGGCAGAAATAGTGCTTGAGCATCCTGCCATTGACAGGACCTCCAAATAAATATTTTCCATTTAGCTCTTGCAGAAAGAATGCATTATGACCCCTGATAGAATGAATAATGTAGGGCCCTTTCCACAAATTTTCAAATTTTCCATGTTTTCCCTTTCCTTCTCTTCTAGAATCCCACTTGTTGGGGCCCTTGTTTTGAATATTTTGAATATTTTGAATTTTGAATATTTTGAATTTTGAGTCACAACTACGGTAAGTAGCGGAGCTACCAAAGTTGCGAGGGAACAAGTACATAGCTGAAGAAAGCAGATACATGAGTACAGACGAAGAGAATATACAACAAAAGATAGAGAGCAGAACACACAGACAACAAGAGAGAAGCCAGAAGCAGCTGAAGAAGAACGCAAGAGGAACTAACAGTTGCGATAGCGAGTGAATAAATAGCTGTCACCTGGGCAAAAGAGGAGAGGAATGCAGAGCGACTAAAGGAGAATGAGCGGATGCTGCAGCAGGAACATAGACCAAGCATGATATCTCTGTAGTTCCTAGGTTTCTCCTATCTACCTTTCTGTTCTATAAGGCGTCTGTATCAGACTTGTAAGCTCTTCTTGTGAAAGCTATGTAATTATGGGTTTGGCTGAAGATATCAATATACTTGCAGGTTGCTGTCTTATTATGTGATTCACATGCATGCATGATGGTTGTGATGATTTAAAATTTTATTTTCTTAATACCTGTACACTCTCTGAATGTTCTTGCGTATATAATGCTATTTATGTAATCAATTCAATGTTAATCATGAGTTGCAGATCCTTTCACTGCTATCAATCTATTCCCCTTCTGCATGTGGTTGCGGCACACCTTGGGTGAGACTCTCTGCTCTTCGGAGTAGGGTGACAATGCCGGCGTGGTTATAGACTATAGCGGATTCCCTTGTTGGCCCCAACCCCTGAACTTGGGTCTTGCCTGCGAGACCTGTTTCTTCGCCAACAAATGGTTCCGTTGCCGGGACCTGCATGTTATGAGGGGAACTAGAACATGGTATCGAGGATCTTCAAAGGCAAAATACAGAGATGGTGGGATAACCATCTGGACCAGTTCGTTGCTCAGCAAGTGGAGTTGACGAATCAAAAGGAAAGGGTGCTTAAGGATCTCGTCCTTTTCTCATATTCCGCTAGTGATACCTACGAGATCCTCTGGGGAAAATTCCCTAGTGACCTCTATAATTGGTTGTGGAGGTTATAGACGAAGGTGCCTAGGGATAGCTCGCGGAAGATAAACCGCAAGTGGGTGCACGGGGATCTGGTGGCTTTGCGTCGTTTGAACACTGAGTTGACCCGCGCGGTGGATTTTTGGGTAGAGACCACTTTGGACGAATATATTATGGAGTTTGCTACAGAGTGCTACCAATCCTTCTTGAAGGCTGAAGCTATCTTCCGCTTCGGGCTAAGAGGGAAGCTGCTTAAGGAGATTCCGCTGTGGATTAAGGCCCTGATGGTGGACGAAGGGCTGATGGAATTCCAAAAGGTGAGCATGGAAGCGTAAACCTCCGGTGCTGGGGGAAGGGATGAAGGGACCGATGCTACATAAAGTGTGAAACGGGGAGTGGGGAATGGATGCTGAGACCACAAGGAAGTTGAGGGAGCGACGTGGACATCGGCGGGCGCAGATCGTTGATAGGTGGCGAGAAAGGGTGATGTGGGATTTAAAACGATGGGAAACAAATAGGAAGAATCAAGAGGAGGCACCTCAGAGGGTAGGAATTATGGACACTCAGGCAGATACCTTGGAAAGGGAAGGGACCTCTGTGGGAGTGCGGCGGGTGCATGGGAGCCCGGCTAAGAGAAAAGGGGAGACGACGACTAACGAAGACGATGCAGGTGTGCAGCCCGAAGAAAGTTCCGATGGCGAATGGTATGTCGTGATGTAGCGATTGTTTCAAGAGAGGATGGCATTCATCTCTCTAGGCATCCCTACTTCCAAACATTTGCATGACAAGGATCCCTACCTTCCCCTGGTACTCTATCAACCTTTAAGTAATATTTTCGTTAAGTTACAAGCATTGAGTCAATTGCACAACAGTTCATTGTTGACAACGACATACGTTAATAGCAGCGTCACTAGTAGTATTTCATTTCCCAGTGGTACAGTCACGCAACCAGGACCCGGAGGGTTTATCCTGGTTACCCCTTCGCAAGTAAATATGGTTGGGTCATTCACCCGGTATCTAGAATTCTCTGGCCGAGGCAACGATGATGTAGAGCAACACTGGTATCTCTGCGAAGCCATATGGAGGGCTCGGCAGATGCCAAATGCAGGGAAGCTAATAGAGTTCCAAACCACACTCAGAGAGAGGGCTCTGCGATGGTTTATCAAGTGGTTCGAGGCCCATCCTAACCCAGTAATTGTGGACGTAAAGCGAGATTTTTTCTGAGAATTTAAACTTCCCCAGACGGACCAGCAGGGTCTGTCCGAGCTCTAGGAGATTAAGCAAAAAGAAGGAGAGACTGCATGGGAGCTGATGCGTCGATTCAAGGACGCGATCGGGAAACTCAGCTACCTGATCGACTCAAACCATCAGAGGGACTGGTTCATCAAGGCTCTACTTCCCTTGACGCAAACCCCCCTCACACAGCAGAAGATTGACAACTTGCAGGACGCTTTGGAACAGGCCATGAAGATAGAGGCCATGGCGGGCTACCCTCAGGAATATCGGGGAGGGCCGGCCCCGCAGGATCCTTCCTTGGTGGGATTGCAACATCAAATCACTAGCTTGACTGAAAAGCTCAAGGAGATGCAGCCTATAAGACCAGCCAGGCCGAACATTTGGTGCACTCACTGCCTAGTTGAAGGCCACGTCGCAACCGAGTGTCCTTGGCTACGTGGCACGGGGGTGGGACCCTCTGTCGTGGCAATCCAGGGGGGTCCACCCATGGGGGGTGGCACGGTGATGAATCCGCGAGGGGTATACTAGCCGCAACAGCCTTATGCGGGTTTCCCATCTCAACCAAACCCAACCGCCACGGAGTATTGCGAGATTTTCCGGACGATGGGGCATCCACCTCGGATGTGCCCGATACTACAGAAGTACTCCAACGTCCCAAACAATGTATACTGTGAGTTTTGTGCTTCCACGACTCACAACACTGAGCAATGTAGGGCTCTCGACGCACTCGCAGACAGGTTGGATCGACCCTCCTATAGGGTGAACGAGACTTCCAGGGGAAGAGGAGGTGGGATGCGTGGAGGCCGCACAGGGGGGCGAGGTCTGGTGAAATGCTAGAACTGTGACCAGGAGGGTCACGTGGCTCGGGAATTTCCCCTTCCCCGACGTCCTTGGTGTTCCCAGTGCCGCGTGAATGCCCATGCAATAGCTGACTGTCCAGAACTCATCAAGAAGTGGGAGGAACAGGCATGGCAGAGGGGCACGAATTTGGTAAACTCTGAGCTGCGAGGAACCACGACTTCGGCCATGCAGAATGTAGCGATCGTCATGTGTGGCGACAAGAAGATGGGAGATGACGCTCATGGAAAGGAGCCGGTCCAGGCTATCCGGCCTGCCTCCCCGAACCAACTGATCCAGCCGGATGCGCAGAAGAGGTACTTTCAGGAGGCGATGGAGGCTTTTGCTCAGTTGGGGGGAGCCAGAGGCCTCGAGGTACCCTCGACGACTGGTTCCGGAGAACAGAGTGCCACGGGGACCTTGATTGAGGAATAGCTTCAGTTGTTCCTCAAGATTGTTGATAATGCTTCGATGAGAGACCAGCTCAAGCGTACCCTGGAGGATGTACTGCAGGGGAATACAGGGTCGAGAGAACCCGTGGACACAACACCCCAGTACGTGCAGCAGGTCAAACGAAACAAGCGACGCACAAGAAAAGAGTTCCGGCTTAACATGTAGGTTGCAGGATTCCAAATCAGTGATACCATGCTTGATTTAGGGTCTGATGTCAACATCCTGCCACGGAAGACATGGGAGGCTCTTAGACAGCCATAGCTGACCTACTCGCCAATCCAACTCAAAATGGTGAACCAGTACTGCATTGTGCCGATCAGCTGACTCGAAGGCGTCGAGGTCGACATCACGGGGGTGAAGACTTACACGGATTTTGAGGTTATTGATATTATGGGAGACAAGGATCCTTACCCCGCCCTTCTAGGCATCGATTGGGCTTTTGAGAATTATGCCATCATTGACCTCAAAAAGGAGCTGATGATCTTCAAAGATGGAGAGGTCCGGGTCACTCAGCCCCTCGACCCGTATCAAGGCCCGCGATATACCGAAACTATGGACAACCGGGAGGATGCTCAGATGATGTACCACCTTTATTAGATGACTGCAGGGAAGTGGGAGGACTATATCAACTCGACCGCAACCGGCTCCGTCAGCTAGCGTAGTGTCCAAAGCTCGGAGCTGGGATTAGAACTCGCCTGGGAAGACTAGCAGCAGGGGGGGTATGAGACCAGCACGCGGAGATGTGCCGCCATTGCCCGCATCCATTGTATTGGTGCTGAGTTCAAAGAATACCCCACCTTGTAGAACATGCAGGCTTTCAATACCTTCATTGAAAAGGTCGAGGACATGGTGCCAGAAGGAAGCAGGATACCACTTTTGGACGTCGTACTACAGTCCACATCAGCCAGGTGGTGGAAGAACCACTGCAACACCCTGTCGCGGTGGAGTTGTCTGGCGGAGGCTTTGAGGGTGCGGTTTAAAGAAGACGAAGGCCCTCAAAGCAGGCACGGGTACCAAGGGACTTCTGATCCACGGGACCACCTAAGGACCTGTGAGGAGCAGTGGCAAAGTATAGGATATCCACAAGAGTTGTGGGTACATCGGTTCATCCACTCCTTAGATACCATCCCCCAGGCCTGGTACTTAGAAGAAGAGTGGAAACGAGGAACCAGCTCCTGGTAGGAAGTCACGAACAAATTTTTTCGGTGCTTCTCGTTCGAAGGAGAGACAAAGCTAGTGTCCTGAGCATTACAAGCTATCAAGGGGGTATTGTTTCTCCGTGACCCTGAGCCTGATGGGAGCACGTTTGCATCACGTCCTGAGGCCAGGTGTGAGTTGGCTTGCCAACGGATTGACGACGATCCAGACGATGAAAGTTTGGAGGACCTAAGGCACCTATATTTCAAAGAGAAGGAAGGCGAGTGGAATATTAACGAAGAATGGACCACCAAGGGCATCCATTTCTGTTCACTGAAGACAAAGAAGTCAAACATCGGTACGGAGGAAAAACCCAAATTGGCTACAGTTGGGGATTACTGGGACGAGGAGACGACAAAGTAAATTTTCAGCCTCCTCCAGGAATATGAAGATTTATTCCCTTCATCGGTTGCAGATTTTAAGGGCATCAAGGGTGACCTCGGAGAAATGCATATTTTGCTGAAACCGGATTCCAGGCCCGTAAAGCATACACCCTATCGGTTGAACCCACGGATCAAAGAAGAGGTCAAGATGGAGATCGATAAGATGCTGACCGCAGGTCTCATATTTCCGGTTGAAGAAGTAGAGTGGGTAAGTCCTATCGTCATTCAGAATAAGAAGGAAAAGTAGGAGATACGGGTTTATGTAGACTACTGGAGCCTGAACAACGCCTGCATCCATGATCCGTTTCCCACTCCTTTTAGCGACGAAGTATTGGATCATGTTGCGGGAAATGAAGCTTACTCCTTCACTGTTGGCTTTTCGGGTTATCATCAGGTGCGGATTGCGGAAGAAGACAAGACGAAGACGACTTTCACCACCGAGTGGGGATCATTCGCATACCACGTAATGCCATTTGGCTTGAAGAATTCCCCGGCCGTGTTTTCCTGGATTGTCATCGCTACTTTCCGGGAGTATATCCACAAGTTCCTGGAAGTCTACATGGACGATTGGACCATCTATAGTTTTCTGAAGAAACATGCCACCCTGTTGCGTATCATGTTCGATCGGTGTCGCCAGTTGCAGATTTCCTTGAACTTGAAGAAATGCATTTTTTCAGTTCCTTTCGGCACGCTGTTAGGACACGTGGTGTGCAAGCAAGGGGTTTGCGTTGACCCCGCCAAGGTAGCAGTGATCGTCGACATGGAAGCCCCCGAAACGGTGAATCAGTTGCAGGCACTGCTCGGGCACACAGGATATTACAGGCGGTTTATCCGAAATTACGCGAAGATCACTGCTCCTTTAGAAAAGCTACTCCGAAAGTCCTAAGTATTCCAGTGGACGGAGGAGTGTCAGATGGCCCTTGAAATTCTGAAGGAAAAGCTGGCGACGGTGCCTATTCTTGTTCACCTAGACTGGGATAAGCAGTTCCATGTGCATGTTGATGCTTCCAGTATTGCACTTGGGGCAGTCTTGGCGCAACCCGGAGAGACGATAGTTGACCACCCCGTCTACTTCGCCAGCCGCAAACTGTCTAATGCGGAAAAGAATTACACCACTACTGAGAGGGAGGCCCTGGCAATGGTGTACTCACTCCAGAAGTTCCTCCACTATCTTCGAGGGGGCAAGTTCAAGTTCTTTACGGATCACTTTGCATTGAAGTACCTGGTTAATAAGCCTATCTTGGAAGGATGGATCTGTCGCTGGCTTCTACTCTTCCGAGAATTCACGTTTGAGGTGATCGTCAAGCCCGGGAGGTTGAACGTCGGGCCCAATCACTTATCCAGGTTGGAGACAGGGGAGAGCGATGTCTCTCTCGATGATCAGCTGCCAGACATTGACCTTTTCCGAGTTGAAGCGATACCGGATTACTTGGCCGACATTGCCACCTATCTGACCACGGGGCAGTGCCCTCAGCACTACACCCTGCTCTAGAAACGACACTTGGTCATCCGCGCTGCCAAATATCAACTGATTGCTGGGAAGCTATACAAACTGGGCCTTGATGAGGTTCTACGCAGATGCGTACTTGACCACGAACGTGAAGCCGTGATGTGGGAATGCCACAGCGAAGTTGCGGGAGGGCATGTGGGGGAAAAACCCACCGCGAGGAAGGTACTCCAAGCTGGACTATGGTGGTCGACAGTCCATGCAGATTGTAAGACATTCGTTAAGAGATGCGATGTCTGTCAGCGAACGGGGAGGCCCTCTCACCGAGATGAGCTTCCGCTACACCTAGTACATGTGTTGTGGCTGTTCGAGAAGTGGGATATCGACTTCGTAGGTCCCATAGCCCCGGTCGTCAGGCATTCCAAGGCCCGCTACATCATTACCGCAACCGACTACCTCACCCGGTGGGCTGAGGTAGCGGCGGTACGAGACTACACGGCGGATACAGTAGAACAATTCATCTTTGAACACATCATCAACAGGTTTGGCTGCCCGTGAAGTTTAACCAGCGATCAGGGTACGCATTTCATTAATGACACGGTCAAATCGCTGCTGGACACATTCATGATCCAACATCACAAAAGCAGTTCATACCACCCGCAGGCCAACGACACTGTTGAAGCGTTCAATAAAATCCTTGAAAAGGGGTTGACAAAGATCTGCAACGCCCAGCGGGATGACTAGGATGAGTATCTACCAGCTGCACTCTGGGCCTACTGGACTACGGTGAAGCGCTTGACCAATCAGACACCGTTCCAGTTGGTGTATGGCCAGGAAGCTGTGATTCCCGCCGAGTTCACCATACCAAGTATTTTAATTGCCACATCCCTCAAGTTCTCAGAAGAAGCATCGCTCTAGGAGCGCCTCCATGAATTGCAAGAACTGGACGAGGCCCGGTTCCAGGCCGAATTTCACCAGAAGGTTCAGAAGGACAGGCAGAAAGCGTGGCATGACCGCCACATCAAGAACAAAACGTTCCATGTTGGAGGAAAGGTCCTCTTATATGATAGAAAGTTCCAGAAGTTCCCAGGAAAGCTACAGATGCACTGGTTGGGACCTTACCTCGTCATCGAGATTAGAGAGTCCAGAGCTGTTCGGTTGGCTCAGCTGGACGATACTATTTTACCGGGGTGGGTGAATGGCGCACGCCTGAAACCCTACCAAGAGTAAGTTTATTTCACTCTTCATCAATAACTCTCGCAACCAAGAGCACCCGTAGAGTAACGTAGTTGAATAACTCTCCCACAACAGGGATGAGCATAGGTAGTGTTTTTTGTTCACGCATAGCTTGTCAATAACCGCTCTGTTGCGGGACCGTACCGCAACCGACTGTGGTTAGGGAGGGGTGTGTCCAGCGTGTTATCCCCATAGGATTAATAAACGTGTCAAGGTCAGTCCAGGTCATTTCAATCAGTACTTATGTTAGTCCCTAGAATCATCTAGATTTGCACCATAAATAGCCATAATTGGAAGTAACCTCGCAATAATCATTTTGCCATAATCCGCAGCAACCTCAGCCGTCGCGTCCACCCATTTCCCCATGCCACCGTTAGCAACTGTCAGAATACACATTGGCACGCGATTGATCGCACAATTATCGCAAAGAAGAATGCCAGCAGGAATTAACTTGTTATGGGGTCTCATCAACTCCACTCGTGCCAGGAAATTACATAACTTGCATGAAAAACAAAAGCACGAGAATGACGGAGCAGTTAGAATTAGCAATTTAAGTAGAACCAGAGTAGCAGAAGTATCTAGACACACAACACCAAGAGAGGACGCTGAGACGAATTCTGCAGGTCTATCAGCGCCGAGCAAAAATGCCAAAAGCCCTCCCAGCCGTCCTAGAACCAGAGCTCGAGAGCAGAATTCATAAGACAGAGTCCCTTGTAGGGAAATACGACAATGAGATCCTGATAGATGCTAACCTTTCAGACTCTTCCGAATTCCTGGCACTCAATTGGCAGGTGTATATGGAACATTACCTCACAACAGCCGGGCACTCAGCAAACAAAATTTTACCAGAGTTCCAGGGCCTTCAGCAATCTTCTCTTCTGAACTTAAGAAATCTTCCGGTCTTCGAGACCACAGGACCGGCTATGTAGTGCACTAGGTTCCTACTCAGCCGCATCTAGAATGGGTCCTTGTGGCTGAATAAGGAAATTCCCATTCATGTTAAGGATATCCATCGTCTTACAGGGCTTTCACAGAATGGTGCGGATGTCTCGACTACATGTCAAACCACCTCCAAGCGAGCACGGAAGTCGGGAGACGTAGAATTGTATGTCAAATATGGCACCCGACGGGGAGGAAAGGGAGCCAAGATGGAGCTTATCAATAAGCCCGAGATTAAATTTTCCTACTACCTCATTTCCAGCAAGACAATGAGGCACTATACGAAGGGCGAATGCACCCTGGATACTATATCCATTGCGGAGCACTGTGTTCAGGGTGCCAAGCTGAACTGGTGCTCCTTCCTGTTGAAGGAACTGTTTGATGCATGCGAGGAAACCTACAAGCGCGCTACAAGCTTCATTTATGGATATTTGATGGTTGCCTTTGCCATGTGGAAATGGTACACTCCCCTTGTCAGGTTCCCAGTGGAAATTCCAGAGGGCCAGCCTCTAGCGATGAAGTTCGTTCCGTGGAAGGTGTTAGCTGATCCTAGCACCAAACAAGTGAATGCAGAGGAATTTTGGTCCTGGTATGGATTAATGATGGATGTGGTAACCAGCCAGCAAAGGGTGCCCAGGAACCTGTTAGATGAGTACAACGAGCAAGTGTGGTTTGGGGTCAATCACAGGCATACTTACCTCCGACCTACTTGTGTGCCGGAGGACACCTTCCGCATGAAGCCGCTGAAATTACAGCTTGAAGATGCTGCCTTCCACAACGAGGTCTATTCGTGGCCAGGGGTTGCAATGGAAATCCTTGATGGGGTACCCAGGTACAACTTGGATCGGATGTTACCGGAGCAACAGCCTGCCGAAACGGATGCGGAGGCGACACCACTGGAACTCCCTGAGCCGCTCGTCCCCATCGTCTGCCACTTGAACACTTAGGTATGTAGTTTTAATGTGGCAGCCTAGGTCATTTCAAATGGTGCCACTCCTTTCCCTTTACTTTCCGAGTTCCAGCTTTCTTGCTCTACCTCGCACCCCCATACAACCCCTCTCACCTCCCCCATCCCTACTGTTCTATTTACTTCGGCAAGCCCAATCATAACCCCGATGGGAGAGAAGAGAAAGACTACAGATCAATTAGAAGCTCCTCAAGCCAAGTGGGCCCGCAACACCAAAGCAAATCCGGTGGTGGACCTCACTGGGGATGATCCACCACTGCCACCGAGTACAGGGGTGCTGATACAAGAAGAACCTCTCATTGACCCCTTAGAGTTCATCAATATTCGCGTTCCACCTCCACCCACCGTTCCACCTCCACCTACCACTTCATTCGCTCCATCCAATTCATCTGCTACCGTGTCCGACCCAATCATCCGGGAACTCCTTGGTGGGGACCACGGGGCCGAAGTTGACTCCAGTACTGCAGTAGTAGTACCACCAGTCGACCCCGCAGGAGAACCCCAAGTTTCTCTATCTGATATATTTACCCAGATGGCACACATTGTTGCCGACTCAGCTGAGGCTCAGCCTGAGCCTACTGTCCCTCCACAAACTGGCCATACAGATCAGCAGGAATGACCGGACTTGAATATGGCTGACTCAACGCACCAACAGACCCCGCTGCCATCCCCTCCAGAGCATTCTAATCGATCAGTTGCCAGTGGGAAACCCTTGCAAGAAAGGAGGCCGGAAAAGGGCACTTCGGGGATCGCCAATTTAGAAACATGGGGTACAGCTCAGCTATACTTATTCATCTAAAGGGTGGCCCAGCAAGCCGAAAGGCTTCATTCTGAGCTACAGCAGAGGTGCGGCGAGCAACAAAAATAGATTGCAGCACTTACTGAACAACGCGAACAACTCATAACAGCACAGGAACAACTGAAAGGTCAGATAAACAACGTCACCCAGGTGTTTTCAGAGCTATGGCCAATTTTCGGGGCTCATTATACTCAGCTGCTTGCAGATATACCAGAGACAAGTGTCGTAGCATAGGCCTTCCACCTCCGGATCGCATTCAACGGCCTCCACAGGGAAAATGAGGCGCTTCAAGCAGCGTTAGCCGCACGGCCAGCGTTGCCCGATCTAGAGGTTGTCTATTCAGCACAGGTTGTAGCAAAGCAGGGCCAGGCCACTCAAATGCAAGAAACTCTCAACTCTGCGGTGCGCGAGGCTTACGACCTCCTGAAGGGTCTTAAAGAGTGCTTAATGGCCCTTACAGTCAAAACGCAACCAATTTCAGCGTAGCTACAACAGATTTCGAGGGAAATCCAAGAGGCCACGTACCCCGCGCGGTTAGACCAGCTATATGCCCAGGCAGATGATCTTGAACTGCAGATCCAGCAAATAGAGGCTAGCTCAGCAATGGCCAAATGGGTAATTCGTGAGCTCCGCCCGCCCCTCCAGCTCAGCGCCAGGATAATGCAACAACTAGCCACCGAGGCTGAAACCTAGATTAGCACGATGTTCGGGGCTGTACCGACGCACGTAGAGGAGGCTACTGTCACCAAGATTTCCAAAGAAAAAAATTCACTGCTGCAGGGGTGGCAACAAGCTGTGTCGACCTTCACTGAGCTTAAAGCTGCAGCGTTCTGCAGAGTCCCGGAGTTGGGGCCCTTGTTTGGACAGCAGACGGAAGGAGCACAGCAAGAACAGACCATGGGGTCCAACGGGGCGATGGAGATAGAGACAGTGATTTGCGATTGACTCGGGACGAGTCAAGAAAATGTGGTCAGGGCCTGTTGGGGCCCTTGTTTTGAATATTTTGAATTTTGAATAAAGAACAGCTTTTTGGAGGTTACAGAACGACACATGGTAGCCGCAATCGAGTCACAACTACGGTAAGTAGCAGAGCTACCGAAGTTGCGAGGGAACAGGTACATAGCTAAAGAAAGCAGATGCATGAGTACAAATGAAGAGAATATATAGCAGAAGACAGAGAGAAAAATGCACAGAAAACAAGAGAGAAGCTGGAAGCAGCTGAAGAAGAACGCAAGAGGAACTAACAGTTGCGATAGCGGGTGAATAAATAGCCGTCACCCGGGCAAAAGAGGAGAGGAATGCAGAGCGACTGAAGGAGAATGAGCTGATGCTGCAGCAGGAACACAAACCAAGCATGATATCTATGTAGTTCCTAGGTTTCTCCTATCTACCTTTCTGTTCTATAAGGCGTCTGTATCAGACTTGTAAGCTCTTCTTGTGAAAGCTATGTAACTATGGGTTTGGTTGAAGATATCAATATACTTGCAGGTTGTTGTCTTATTATGTGATTCACATGCATGCATGATGGTTGTGATGGTTTAAAATTTTATTTTCTTAATACCTGTACACTCTCTGAATGTTCTTGCGTATATAATGTTGTTTATGTAATCAATTCAATGTTAATCATGAGTTGCGGATCCTTTCACTGCTATCAATCTATTCCCCTTCTGCATGTGGTTGCAGCACGCCTCGGGTGAGACTCTCTACTCTCCGGAGTAGGGTGACAATGCCGTCATGGTTCTAGACTACAGCGGATTCCCTTGTTGGCCCCAACCCTTGAACCTGGGTCTTGCCTGCGAGACCTGTTTCTTTGCCAACACCACTTTAGAACTACATTTCCAACTTGGAAATCATTGTATTTAGTCGTCTTGTCAAATAATTTCTTGATACTTTCTTGGACAGTTTGTATTCTGTTGTACACTTCCTCTCTGGTCTGCTGTAAATGAATGGTCTGATTTATCCTTCTCTGCATATCATTTTCCTCAGATTGTACTTCTTGGAGGAGTTTCATGACTGGAACTCCTAAAGAGGTTGGGAAGACTGCATCCATGCCATAAACCAGATGATAGGGGGACATATTTATTGACTTTTTGGTGGTTAATCTATCAGCCCACAAAGCATGCACAAGCTTACTATGCCATGATTTCTGATTCTGCTCCAATAGTTTTTTGATAATATTGACAAGGCTTTTGTTTGAGGATTCAACTAACCCATTTCCTTGGGGATAGTAAGCAGTGGAATGACCCAAGGTGATATGATATTTATAGCAGAAGTCAACCATTTTCTTAGATTTGAAGGCAACAACATTGTTTGTGACAATTTTTCTTGGACAACCAAATCTGGATAGTATGTTGGTTTCAAGGAACTTGATAATGACAGAGTCAGTAACATTCCTGGAGGGTATGGATTCTATCCACTTGGTAAAATAATCAGTGGTAGTGAGGATCCACTTATGCTGGGCTAAAGAAGATGGGTGAATTTCCTCAATGAAGTCCAAGCCCCATTGTTGAAAAGGAGCCTCAACATTGATGGGATGTAGGGGTAAAGGTAGGAGTTTTCTCTTGCCATAAAAAAATTGACACTTATGGCAAGTAATGACAAGTTTTTGAGTATCTGGGAAAAGGGTGGGCCAATAGTAACCAGATTTGAGGATTTTATTTGTTGTAGTCTTCCAGTACAGATGTCCTCCACATTCTCCCTCATGCAGCTCATGCATGATTTTTCCTGCATCAACCTCAAGTAGACATTTAAGCAATATTCCAACATCATTTTTCCAATATAAAACCCCATCTAATATGTAATAATTCAAAGCCTTCTGTTTCAAAAATATGGCTTTAGTTTTAGACAAAGAAGGGGGGGTATTCAGATAAAGCAGCACATATATGATATCAGCATACCAAGGTGAATTCACAAATGTTTCTTCAATGAATGGAGCTGTGAATTCCTCTATTTCTTCTAAGACATCAACCCTATTCATATCAAGTGCTTGGAAGTTTGACTCAGCCATGAGTTTTTCTAATCCCTGCCCTTTGACTAGTTTGGTAGGCCTGATTTCTATGTCATATTCTAGAATAATAGCAATCCATTTTTCCCTTTTACCATCAGGGTCTTGACTTAGAATATCTTTGACAACAGTATGTGGGAAAAAAGCAATGATGTGAGAATGCAAAATGTAGACTCTAAAGTCTTTTAATGCTTTTACCAAGGCTAAGGCTTGTTTCTCCATGATGTTATACTTGAGTGGAGCATCTATCAAAGCCCTACTAAAAAAGGATATTGGTTGTTCATGCCCCATGTCATTCTTTTGCAGTAATACTGCAACTATTGTATGTTCGGATGCAAAGGAAAATATATAAAAATCTTTGGTGAAATAAGGACTAATAAGAACTGGTGTTTGAGTTAAAGCTTGTTTCACTAGTTCAAATGATTGTTTAGTCTGTATTGTCCATTTAACACCTACCTCTTTCTTAAGCATGTTTGTGATATTTCTTAATAGCTTAGCAAGGTTGGGGATGAATCTCCTTAAAAAATTTATCTTCCCAATGAAAGATTGTAATTCCTTAAGGTTTTTAGGATGGCTGATCTTCAATATGCCATCAATCCTTTTAGGGTCTACTTTGATTCCCTCTTCAGAAATAATGTGGCCAAGAATTTTTCCTTCTTGGAGACCAAATAGTGTCTTTTTGGGAATCAAATATAAGCCATATCTCCTACATTTCTCAAAAAATTTTCTCAAATGAATCAAGTGTTCTTCATCAGTTTTAGAGAAAACAGTAATGTCATCAAGATAAATGATTATGAAATAGCCTATGTCTTCTGAGAAGGCTACGTCCATGGCCCTTTGGAAGGTGGCTCCTACATTCATTAAACCAAATGGAATTTTTACATACATGAATGTAACCCAAGGTGTAGTAAAAGTAGTTTTATGTTGGTCACTTGGGAGTACTAAAACCTGATTGTAACCTAAGAACCCATCCAGCAGTGAAATTCTTTTAGACCCAACCACCCTTTGAAGTATGTGATCCATTTTTGGCAAGTGATAGTTATCTTTAAGGGAGGCTCTATTTAGATTTTTGAAATCAATGCAAAGCCTAATTTCCCCAATATTTTTCCTAACATATACTAAGTTGGAAACCCATTCTGAATACCTGATAGGAACTATGATCCCAACATCATACATTTTCTTAATCTCTTTCTCAACTAAAGGAAATAAAACAGGGTTTATCCTTCTGAGTTTTTATTTGAAAGGTTTCTGATTTTCTTTAAGAGGAATTTTGTGTTGAATGATGCTAGTATCATATGATTTTAAATCGTTGTATCCCCATGCAAATACATCTTTAAATTCTTTGAATAGGTCTATGTATTGCTATTTAATATGCACTGGGAGAGTGTTGGATAGCTTGATCATTTTGGGTTCTGCTGGGCTGCCTATGTTATGTTCTTCTATGTTTGTTTCCATAGGTTCCATTCTTGGTTCTTTGGCTACATCATTGAAATCAAAAAGTTGTTCTAATGGTGCAAGACCTCTTGGAATTGTATCATTTTTACATTGTAAAACTTCCAGGTCTTTCTGATATGCGTTGTCAATTATTTCTGCTCTAAAAGGATGTTCAACATGGTTTATCAGCCAAAAAATACAGCTTTGTTTCAGGGTTTTGTTCTTCATTAAAACAGTTTTCTTCATGGCTTGAAAAAGGTGTTGGTATGGAAAAATCATTCTTTTATTGTAGAAAATCATCTATGTGTTTGTCTCCTTCAAACACTTGCCAATAATCCTCATTGTCAGGTATTGCAGGTCTGTTTTTTAATTTTATATCAAATTGTTCATTTGTCTCTGGTATTTGGAAATTACTAGCAGCAAAGGCAAGTTCATTTTCTAGATTATTTTGAGCTCTTGGGATGAAAATGAGTTCATATTTTTCGAATATTTTTAGGAGATCAAGGGCATCATTTCTATATTATATTAGTTTTGGGTTTCTAGTTGAATACTCCCCTTTAATCTGCCTGATAATTAGCTCAGAATCCCCTTGGACTGATATTCTTTTGGCTCTATCTTTGAGTAAGTGTAAGCCAACAAGGAGGGCTTCATATTCAACAATGTTATTTGTGCATGGAAAATCCAGTTTATAGGAAAATCCTTTGTTTGTGTTTTGTATCCATACACCAGCCCCTGCACTTAATTTGCTACAAGAGCCATCAAAGTTTATTTTCCAAGGTATTTCAATCTCATTTTCATTTTCTTCCTGCTATTTAAGGCTGCTAAAATCTGGACTGTTCTTTTCTTGAATTGATGGCAGCTTTGACTGTTCTAGTAGAGTAAATTCTCCTTTGTTTTCCTTTTCTAGTTGGCTGATTTCATCTTCATTATATAAGATAAAGGAATCCAAATTTGAATGGATGGAGTAGATAGGAGAATTGTTTGGTATATCTATGTTGCTCACCATGTATTTCATGTGGGATTCCCTGTATAGTCTTCTAGTTTGGTTAAATATTGGGATGGTGGCATAATACATGTCCATTTGAAGGCTCCCTTGAATTTTGGCTCCCCATGATCTAGATAGAAGCATGCCATATTCAGGGGGAATGTCAACTACCACTATGTTCATTACTAGACTCTTAGAAGGAATTTGAGACAAGTTAACATACAAATCTTTAATTAAGCCTAGGAATTTGACTCTGCTTGAATCAAAAGAGTAAAGGTCTTTGTATGGTTTAGTAATTTCTAAGCCTAAGCTTTCCATTACTACTTTGGGCATAAGATTGTGTGAAGCACCTAAGTCTAGCATGGCATTATGCAAGATTTTTTCACGTATATTCAGGCTGACATAGAAAGGAGGGGCAGCCCCTTCTTGGTATTTCCCTTCAACTTCAGGACCAAACAATAATTCTGGTTTATCATCTGTCAAGTTCAAAGTATCAGTGTCACTGCTTATATTCAAAGCTTTCAAAACTTGGTTTTTATATACATCCTGAGTTACTAGTTCAACTAAGGGTATAGTGATCTTGATTTTGGAAATTTCCCCTTCAAGGCTCAAAGGAACTATTGTTCTTGACATATTTACATCGGTTTTTTCATTTACAATTCTTTCAGCAATTCTAATTTGCTGATTTTTATTTGGACTGCTATTTGGGATAGATTTGTTAGGGCTACTAGCAGAAGTACTAGGGCAACTTTGTTCAACTTTTTGTCTTTATTTTGATCAGCTTTCTTGGCTAAAGTGTTGGTGTTACTTGTTGTTTTCTTAGGATGATTTTCTGAGGTTTTCTTAATAGCAGTACTGGTGTTTTTGTCACTGGAACTCTCTGGGCTACCTTTGCTTCTAAGATTGTATTCTTTTTGTATCTCCATGATAGCATTTTCAAAACCCAATCTATAATCTTCAGAATCCTCATTATTGTATTCAGTTTGTTTTGAAGAGATGAATCCTTCTTCTTCTTCAGTGAGAAAAGCATCTATCTCACTATCAGATCCTATCAAGTTTACATGATTTTCTTCCAACCTTTCAACTTCCATTTCTTCCTCTTGATCAACATAGTTTTGTTGAAAGGGAGGCCTAATCTGCTGGTCATTATCTCTCTACCTATCTTGATTAGGGTCTCTTCTGATATTTTGGTTTCTATTTCTGTTTTGGTTTTCTCTAGGAGGCACTCTATCATTCAGATTTATCCTTTCCAGCATCCTCTCCATTACCTTCACTAAGTTATCAATTTTGGTATCTGATGATGAGGTTGAAGCCATTGTATCATCTTTGTATGTAACTCTTTTTTCTGCTCTCAACCTAGCTCTCTTCTCAATCAGATTTGCCTCCACACTCATGGCTCCCCTCTGCATATCTTCTAAAGTTGAGGGGTCTCTTTCTCTTAGCTGGTAGGCCATTTTAGGGTCAAAGCCTTCTGGGAATTTTGCTAAGGCTAGGCCTAGTGGAGGTTTCATGTCTGTGGGAAGTGCATTATACACACTATTGAATATAGTGTAGTAATCATGGACACTTTCCCCAGTATTTCTTTTGAGGTTAGTATAGTCTGAAAGGATTTGGAGAGGGTTCTTTCTAATTTCCCATTTGTTTATGAATGCTTGATATAAAGAAGGGAGATCATTTATGCTGTGAGGAGCTAAGCTTTTAAACCATTTCTTGACTTCTCCTCCTAAACTTTGAGAAAAAATTCTCATTTTAATGGTATCTTCTTCTATTTCCATGAAATCAAAAGCATCATTCATTTTATCTATGTGCTTTTGGGTAGTAGTAGGTTCATTTGCAGTGAAATGGGGAATTTTGGATTGGTAATCATTTGGTAAAGGAGCCATAGGCTGTGGTAACACTAGTGGAGCATACCATGCTGCCATGATTGGAAATAATGGGGGATTTACAAGAGGGAAAGTGGGCTGAAATGGAGTGTTTTAAACAGTGGATGTGTGGATAGGAGTGGAAGAAACACTTGGGCCAACAAACTGATGATGAGCAGATTTGTTGTGGAAGGAGCTGAAATGATGGAGAAGTTGAGAATGAGGTGGAGTAGAAGGTGAGCCCTATTTGCTAAAGCTATGTTGTAAATCTTTGGTTTCAAAATTAGCTTGATTTAAATCACTTTGAAATTGTTTCTGAAAAGGTTCGTTGTGTGAGGTAAGTCAAAGTGAGGTCCTTTCAAGACTGTGAGTTTTTTAGGGACAAATCTTGTTCTTGGAATGGTCTTATCAGTAGTTGGTTTTCCAAGTCTAGAAGTTTTCCACAAAATCCTCTTTGGATTGAAAACTATAGTAGGGGGATTAGGATCTGGATGGGATCTAGTGTTGATCCTATGTGAAGCCAGATTGTAATGTTCCAAATTTTAATGGAACATTAATTTTTGTTAAGGAGATGAATAAAATGGGTAGGGGACCCATTCTTTGCATGGTTAGAGAACAAAAATCCTCTAAATATGAAAGGGGATCATATTAGAGCTAGATTTCACACCTCCATGTGTGAAAGGATGTTTTTGCATACATACTTGGCCAAGGTTGACCAAGTCAAACTGCGTTGGCATGAGTTGGAAAGCACTATGTGGACAACGTAGGAGGGAAGATTATAGATGGAGGAAACCCTAATTCGAAGTAGGGCACATGGAGGGAAGGCTCATTGTTTAAAAGAGGAGCAAGGTAGCCATTGAGATTATCTTTGATCATTTCTACATCCAAGTCTTGGAGACTTGTTGCTGCCTCTTGTTGTTCAGCAGAGCTGTAGTGCCCTCGGGCACGAGGGAGTCCTGTTGAGGATTTCCTCTCCTTCTTGAGTAGCTCATGAAGGATTTCACCCCATTCCCCATATTCCATCATTCAAGCCATAGCTTTAGCCATCTACATCAACACAATTTCTAGAGCAGATATTGTGCAGTGTTGTTGGGTGTTGCCGGGGAGGTTTCCACACACCATCTGGAGCTAGTTTTTCAGTGGAGAGAGGTTATATCCATTGGGAGGTCAGCACATGAGGTTCATGAGAATATCCCATCATCTTTGGCATGAGGCCAACCACATTCCATCATTGGCAGCGCAGTCCCTCTCTTAGACAACGTTTTTCTGAGTGAGTATTTGCTGTGAGGGATTAGCAAAATTTGGAGGAGAAGTCTTGGGTGAAAGGATCAGCCTTTCACTTCATATTTCCATTGGAGGAGGGTTCTTTAGTTATTGAAGAAATTTCAGCCTTCTCCATGTATTTCTAGTTCTTGAGTAGCTGCAGCTACCCAGCTACTCTAGCATTTCCGCAAAATGCCATTTTTGTATAGATTTCAGCCAATCCTTTTAGAGGATTGATGTTATGTATTTTCAGGAGTTGAGAGTTTGCTCCCCCACTTTATTTGAGCCTATCATTGCTATATCTTTGTATTTCCATATTTTATGCAGCAGTTTCTCCTATAACTGTGTAGTCATGGCCTAGGGTTTGATGTATTTAGCAGTGTTCTTCATATTGGTGTGTACAGATTTCTTGAGGCTTGTTGTGCCTTACTTGAGAGATTATTTCTTCAAGCAGTTGTATATTTTATTGCAACTATGATCTAATATGATGGCCATTGAGTTCTCCGGCATTTCATGTGTGTATGATTCACTGCTATTTACCATGTGATGTATTTGTTATTGTTGTAGCTGCAATGTTGGGGTTATCTTAGAGATTCCCAATCTTGTTGTATTTCCCTATTGGGGATATTGTCCTTTGACAATCACTCTATAGACAGAGTCTGCTAGTGGGCTAGGTAGCCTCTAGAGCTCATCCTTTGTTTAAAGGTGACAAATCTAGTAAATTCCCCTGCATTCTATCTCTGGAATATATTTTCTTTGTCGATTGACAATGTTTCTGAAAAAGGAACATTACACATATTTCAATTTTAAAAATTCTTAGAGAGGAAGAGGTTTTTAGGATTGTTTTCAAAATTTTTCCTCTCACAATGATTTCTATAATAGGATAACTAGACTTCTAATCTTCCTCAAGGTTGTTTAACACAATCCTAAGGAAATCTGGAGATCTAGTGAGGTAATAGGCCTACTGGGGTTAGTGGAGTCGCTAGGTGGAAATTTTTAGCTTTTCTGAAGGTAAAATGTTTTTTGGTCCACCACCAATGGTTAATTTAAAAACAAATCTGAAATGTTTTTGGGGTTTTTCTAAGTTTCTATGGATGTTTGAACAACTAATGAGTCTATAAGAGCTTGCTAGGCAACTATGAACTCAGTGGTCCCACCGTGATCGCCAGAATGTTGGGGTTCCTGTGATTTGGCCGATTGGTAAACAAAATGACAAGGCAACATATAAACCAGTATTTGGAGCTCTAGGATCTAGCCCTCCTAGTCTCAGAGAGGGATCTCTCAATTTTTTTGCAAAGATATGACTTGTTTTCTTGTAAAGGGTTGATTTTAGTCTAGTTATTAAGCATGAGTTTGTTTGATTGTTTTGTGGGACATGATGATCTAGGCAGCACAGACAGAAAAGGGAAATCTCTAAGTCATTGGGAAATGGAGTCAAATGGAACTTTGTAACAAGTTTGTAAAGGGAAAATCTAACTTGGCTGTTGGATCTACAAATTTTTCAGGTGAAATGAAATGACATCAAGGTTTTAGAATGAAAAGTAGAACTAAGGGCAATTAAGAATCCTTAATTATATGTACTCTTCAACAAAGGGACTTGAAGCATCATTTGAACATGAGGAAGTATTTTATAGACAGGGCTAACCATGAATTCTACAATTTACACTTCAGCAAATAAAAATTTCAAGACAAACTTTCAAAATGAAATCTAAGAGTCGAGGAATGCTCTATTTCATTAAAGATTTCACTCTCAAGGATAAGAAAACATTTAAGATTCACAAATAACTGCATTCATAGAAGAGGGAACTCCTAAACATCTAGGAATACAATTATAAAGGACTTCAAAACAATTATTTGAGCAAGTATAAAGGGTATGATAAAAGCAAACCTCTTTGGCAGACTTTGGACAATGGTACTTTGAAAGGAGACTTCAGAAACAATTTTTTCAAAGTGTCAACAAGAAGCAGGGAAAACCATAAATCATCTTGAGAGCAACTGTATTGAACTATTCTTGAAATAAACAAGCTTAAGGTTTGAAAAGTAGTTAAACTACTCAATCAAACATTCAGCAGATGAAAACATAAAGACAATGAAGAGCAAACAGGCCTAAGGTGCTTCTAGGAGACATTTCTTAGCCTAAAATTTTTTCTCTACTGCAAGAAAGAGATGATGAAAACATAATGAAAAAATGAAAAACATTAAACAGTTTAGATTACTTCACCAATATCCAAGCTCAGGGATCCAATGACAGAGCTTTTTCCATCCACAAACAGGTCAAAACATACATAGGTTCCAGTACATCAATTTCTTTTCAATCTCAGCGAAACTATGTATTACTTCAAAGAGTTATCAAATGCCCACAATACAATGACTTCGAATGCAGTATTTATGCTGCAAATGAGGAGGTGGAACTATCTAGGGTTCAAAATGTTATTAATGACACAGTAAATGAACTCCTATCCTTAAAAACCATGTAAGGCATAAGGTAGGAATGTTTCTCAACTACTTTTCTGTGTATTAAATCTATCTTTACTTCCTAAGGATAAAATAGCTGAAAAGATTGACTTTGAGGCTCTTTTTTGTCTTTTACAATAACTGTCTGACAGTTTTAAAATATCTTTTTGTGTAATAACTTCCAATTTTCCCTTTGAGACATAAAGTAAGTGAAAGGTGTCAATTTTCAGTCATTAAGTGAATAACTACTCCTTTGATGTATTTGAGGCTATATTTAAGCCTATGTCTTCTTGATTTACTCATAAAACTGATCTTTGGGCTTAATATGCCTTTAATTCATCATTAACTGTGTTTTAAGGCCTGATGATGCCTTTGGCCTTCATAATGTAACATTGTTGCCCTTTTTCCTTTATACACTGCTTGATTGGAAACTTTATTTCCCTATTTCTTTGGATTTTTGGCCTCTGTTTGGACCACAAAGGTCGTAACCTTCTGATCCCATCCCTTTATGGACCGTGGGAGGGTTTTTACCTTTAAAACCGCTATCAAACCTGCACAAGACAAACAAAACGTTAATAAAACCTGCGAGTGTTGCACAAACTGCTTTACAGAGGTCGGGAGGAAGCGGAAGGAGCAGTGAGGAGAAAATGAATGTGTAGAATGGTTTTATGGAGAAAAATATGAAGAAACAGGTTTCAAAACAGTCTTGGCGCAAAATTTGAGCAAAAGTGGTTTTGGAAAACCATTGGTGGTTTCGCGTTGTAGTTGGGTGCAGTTTTGCCCTCGGGGAACACGATTCCATTCATCGCTTGCCACGTGCCCTGGGAAAAACCACCAGTTTCATGTAGAAACGAGGTTTTAAACCTCGGGAGGCAAATGCATGTGATATCGTATATGAGCCGTCGGATCTAGGGAGGTAGATCCAAAGGCGGAGATTTAGCATGATAATGGAGAGTTGAACGGTGGATGGGGATGGTGGAAGACAGGTGGTAGGTGATGATTGGATGGTAGCTCTATGGGTGGAAGTAGGGCTCGGCTGATGTCACCCCCCTTTTTCGTGTAGTGGGAGGGCCTTTGGGTTAGGGTGTAATATTCCTTTTTCGGGAATTTCTGCAAAAGGGTCCTCAAGGACGCTGTATAAGAGAGGCAGTGTAAAAATAAGTTGAAAGGGGGCTTGGATCCCCTTATTAGCTCACTAAAAACTTCTCCTCCAGAATTTGAGTGTAAAGAAATAAGCCTAGAGGGCTTATACAGATCTCCCCAAAACTAGATCTCTCAGCAATTGCTCAATGAGAGAGCTTACACCAATACATGAACACAATCATGAAACTCTACAAATCTGAAAATGACATAAGATGAAATATATTACATCCATCATTTACATTAATGGATCAGCAAAAATATACAAAAATATAATGAGGAATCAACCCCTCATTCAATGAGAATCCACCTCCAGTAAATAAACCATGAAATACAAGAGATGCAGCAACTGCATAAAATGCCAGAGAGTAGTGAAAACACTGTCTCTAGGAGTGTAGCTGCTGCTATGAGTATGAATACATGAAATATGACTTAAATATATAAATAAATTCCCAAGAATAGAAGAATGGGCTCCAATACACTATTTCTAGCCAATCTAGGAGAGATTGCTAGAAATGCCGGAAAATGTACAATGTGACAATCTGACTTGTCACTGCAACTGAATCAAAATATACAATGAGGCTATGGAATATCTGAAATAGTTATTCCCTCCTCTGATAATTCTCTTCAGCATAAGTCTGATCCCTCTAGTCAAGAACAATCCTCCTTATGAGCCCAAATGGCTCTCCCAGCAACTACCTCTGAAAATAACGCAGTTTGTGCCCAAGACTACGCTGTGAGAGATGCTGAGTGATTGGCCCAATGAAAAATATCTGAAATGAAGCCCAAAAGTCTCCTCTGCTGCTCCTCCAAAGAATAGACAAGATCTCCATTGAAGATAAGCCACAGAAAGACTCTATGAATTCCTTTGTTGTTGCTCCCAACAACACAATGTTAATCTGCTGCAGAAATAACACTGTAGCTGCAGAGATAATCTTGGACAAATGACAGAATGAGGAAATGAAGTCCAAACCCTCTCCTTCCTTGAGGATGAGGTAGGGATTCTCGACTGGGAACACCCTTGGGTGAAGAACACTACAAACCCTGCTAAATAGCCAGGGGATGCAAGTCTTTGCAGACCCTACGAAAATACTAAGCCAACGCATAATGAAAATGGGCTGCCATCTCCTCCTTATAAAGCAAAATAACCTTCCTCACCATGGGTCCCATTCACACTTGCTTCTAGCTCAAGCAAGTGAAGCCTCCACTAAAACTGTGTTATCCAAGTAGGTGCAATGTATCTGGACATTTTTAGTTGACTTGGTCAAAATGTCTAGATAAAGCTTGATATAGTCTTGTTCACACCATGTGGTGCTCAATCCAGCTGCTTTATTATTCCTCCTTTCAAAAAAGGAGTGTTATTTCTCCAACAAAATGGGTTAAGGTGTCTCCTTACCAATTTTATTTAACAAAATAAAAATATGCTAACTATGATGTTCCATTTTAGCTTGAGGCTAAAATTGGGAACATTACAGTCCTCCCCTCCCACATGTTGCTTTTCCTCAAGCAACTGCATAGAGAGAACAAAAATTATCCCCCTCTTCTTGTGGCCTCCTCATCAATAGACCCCACCATAGATCATCAAGGTATGCAATAAAGCTGTCCTCCATGTATCCCTCCAAGTATGTAGAACCAAAGAATACATCATGAGATAATAGAAGGTGCAAGTGGAAATCTCCTTGTGGTTCAATGGCCTCCTCAAGGTAAGAGTGATGAAAAACATGGGAAGTCTTATTCCCAATGAGTGACTCCTTCACCCATGCATTCATCCATATGAAATGAGCCATCCTAAGTAGCTCAACAAAGTAGTCATCAACCTCAGATCTATGTAATATGTTGGGGCTGAATGGAGAGTTTAGATTTTTCCATCCCAGTAGTTTCTCCCTCCATTTATGATAAGTGTGAGGGGGTTGCTGATATTGGGCTGAAATTTCATGGCCTCCACAATTGGCCCAAGCCTCCCCACAAAATGAATAAACCATGAAGTTCCTCCTCCAATAACGCATTCTCTCCCAATAGCTCCTCCTATGTGAAGAGAAAAGTAGTGATATGGAAATCATGGTGTGCCCATTGTTTCTCCTGAAACATAAAGCATGTATACTGGGGATAATCATACTCCCAATGGGCTATCCCCATACTTCCGACACTCTCCAAGTAGTGCTCCCTCTAAATGTACAACCGTCAGCAACACAAGGAAGCAATATGCAATGAAAACAACTTGTCATAAGACAACTAGAGAGTGGGTCACTGCTATACTCATGGGACCAGCACAGTGAACCTCCTGCCTGCATCAAAATTAAAAAAAACAAGTGTTTTTCCCGCCACTTTTTGGCTGCCACAAACATCTCATAAGATGAAAATATGAAAGTATAAATTGGTGCCAATGGTGCACACCAAGAGATATGTGGCTTCCCCCACAAACCATCATAAAAATAGCCACTCCCATTGCTGCAATGGGCCACAAGTACATCATAATAAGGAGCATAAGGAGATGTGATCATCCTTAGCTCATCAAGTTGCTCATATAATGTAAATAAGGGTAAACCAAAATGAGAACATATACCTTCTTTTCCATGTACTCTGGTCCTTGAGCTGAAATGGCTCATCTGAATGCTCTCCCTCACCTCAAATGAGTAGGGAAATGGTTGTGCCAACCTCTCAAAAATCATCCGGCCTATGCATCTATCCATATGCTGATATAAATTATGCTGAATGCCCTCCCAAATGAACTCTTACATCAAAGCAAAGTATGCATCATAGTGCATAGCTAGAAAGTCCATATGTGCTGCATGCAATAATTTCTCCTTGAGACTAGAAAATATAGCCAAGAAGACCCTGCCATAACAATAGATGACCACATCATCCATCATGTATCTATCATCTCCCTCCTGATCATCAAGAAACATGCATGCACCAAGATCCTAGGAATACTCAACCAAAAGATGAGTCCTCCAACCTAGATCCATCCTCCTCATAGACAGCGCTGGTGATCTGCAATATGATGCTCCCCGCACGCTGATGCCTGCTACTTTGACATCCCCTATGCCAAATTCATCCTAAAAAATGCTACCATGCCAATCATGTAGCTGCTCATGCTCAAATAATAATGGTGATCCTAGGAAGCTAGTCTCCCATAAGAAACTGTCATCCAAAAGGAGTTTCCCGATCCTGGGCAATGTAAGCATGAGAAACCTCCAACTACTCCCATGTGTGAAAGAGTCCTTCCCCAAAGGAAGTATTCTCCTCCTCATCAAATATGTGGAGTAGTCATCCTCCATCATGAAGATGCAATCCTCCATCCTTGCAGCAAACTCTGTCAGCGCAGTATAACTGATGAGAGTGGGTGATGCTGAAAATGAGAGAGTGTCTCTCTCTTCCTTGGGTCTATCCCAAACTCCCTGCGCTATGCTGGACACATCCAAATTCTTCACCTCTCGGGAATCCAAGAGTGGTGAACCAACTGACAAGATGCCTCTCATCAACTCTAGATCAGGTGGCCTCCCAGGTGGAATGCCTCCATATAGTGAGACATCAAGCTCGGAAGTGGACTGTATGTATAAGAGGAATGATTTTTCCCTCTCTTCACTACATTGTACAGTCTTTCTCCCATGTGCAAATACTTTCCGGAATATATAAGGGTGTATCAACCCTTGATGCTGATCCTTCTCTTCCTCCTCCATCTCACAATCCCCACAAGTTGCTGCAAATGACTCCGGAATTGTGCCAAGGTTCCCACATGTTAAAATATTTGGAATCCCTTACATAGAAACAAGGACTCATCCCATATAAGAAATGACTCCCTTCTCATCTTCATGTGGTGATGTATCTTCCTCCAATATGACAGCGTTGTGGATTCTGTCATGCACATTCTCTTCATCAATATATGAGCATGTCTCCCTTTCAATGAGAGACCATGGATTTTGGTCTTCTTCTGAAGGAGGGATCTCCATGTTATCACAAATAGAAGAGTGCCCTTCATATAATAGGGACCCTGCCTTTAGCAAGTCATCATACACATTTTAATCCCTTTCAGAAATATGGAATGGAGTTTGTTTCATGGTTTTCTCCAATGCATGAAAAGTGTTTGATGTTATGTTACAAAGAGATTCACAATTATTTTCATCAAATTCTCTCACCAACCCTTTAGTGAATCCATCATGTGATTATACATTTGCATGATAGCAAGAAATATAATTTCCAAACTAAAAACCATGAGCCATACCTTTGAGTTGCAGCGCTGCTCCTCCAATGGCCTCATCTCCTTTCTCCATCCTTCCAGCAGTGCAAGTGGACAATGAATTGCGCAGTGGATTTGCATGTGTGGCTGAATGCTCACACCCATCATGATAATATCTAGGGCTTGTTTTATCCACAAACCCTCTCAGAAAATCTTTCCAATTTTCCCTTTCTTTCTCTTCAAGGTCTTCAATGATACCCTCCAGGGTCTGGAAAAGAAGAAGGGAAACATCCTCTTCTGTCATTCCTATTTCTTTGTTTTCTCTGTACTTCTCCTCTTCCAAATGAGGGGCTTCTCCTTCTAATGGAATTTTATCTTGGGCTGCACAGCTGTAAAGTTCCCTTCTTAGGAATATCAAAAATCTATTCCAGAGATTGACTGCAAGGGCATTTACTGGATATGTCACCTTTGAATAAAGGATGAGATCTAGAGGCTACTTGGCCATCTGCAGAATCTGTCTATAGAGTTTGAAACCTTCCTCCTTCAGGGATTCAGAAATTTGGC
This sequence comes from Pinus albicaulis, assembly GCA_034641835.2. Classification (NCBI taxonomy): domain Eukaryota; kingdom Viridiplantae; phylum Streptophyta; class Pinopsida; order Pinales; family Pinaceae; genus Pinus; species Pinus albicaulis. The sequence goes on from CM076581.1 coordinate 948,669,420, forward strand.
TTGAAGCCATAGGCTGAGCCAAAGATCATGCTCCGATACCACTGTAATATTAATTTTTCCTGAATTTCTACAAAAGGGTCCTCAAGGAAGCTGTATAAGAGAGGTAGTGTAAAAATAAGCTGCAAAAGGGCTTGGATCCCCTTATTAGCTCACTAAAAAATTCTCCTCCAGAAGTTGAGCTCAAAGAAATAAGCCTAGAGGGCTTATACAGATCTCCCCAAAACTAGATCTCTCAGCAATTGCTTAATGAGAGAGCTTACAACAATACATGAACACAAGCATGAAACTATACAAATATGAATACAACATAAGATGAAATATATTACAGCCATCATTTAAATTAATGGATTAGCAACAATATACATAAATATAATGAGGAATCAACCCCTCATTCAATGAGAATCCACCTCCAGTAAATAAACCATGAAATACAAGAGATGTAGCAACTGCATAAAATGCCGGATAGCAGTGAAAACGCTATCTCTAGGAGTGTAGCTACTGATATGACTATTAATACATGAAATATGACTGAAATATATAAATAAATTCCCAAGAATAGAAGAATGGGCTATAATACACTATTTCTAGCCAATCTAGGAGAGATTGCTAGAAATGCCAGAAAAAGTACAATGTGACAATCTGACCTGTCACTGCAACTGAATAAAAATATACAATGAGGCTATGGTAGATATGAAATAGTGATTTCATCCTCTGATAATTCTCTTCAGCAGAAGGCTGATCTCTCTATTCAAGAACAATCCTCCTTATGAGCCCAAATGGCTCTCCCAGCAACTGCCTCTGAAAATAACACAGTTTCTGCCAAGACTGCACTGTGAGAGATGTTGAGTGAATGGCCTGATGCAAAATATCTAAAATGAAGCCCCGAAGTCTCCTCTGCTGCTCCTCCAAAGAATAGACAAGATCTCCACTGAAGACAAGCCAAGGAAAGACTCTATGAATTCCTCTGTTGCTGCTCCCATCAACACAACGTTAATCTGCCGCAGAAATAACGCTGTAGCTGTAGAGATAAGCTTGGCCAAATGCCAGAATGCGGAAATGAAGTCCAAAACCTCTCCTTCCTTGAGGATGAGGTAGGGATTCCCGACCGGGAACACCCTTGGGTGAAGAACACTACAAACCTTGCTAAACAGCACGGGGATGCAAGTCTTTGCAGACCCTACGAAAATACTAAGCCAATGCATAATAAAAATGGGTTGCCATCTCCTCCTTATAAAGCAAAGGAACCTTCCTCACTATGGCTCCCATTCAAACTTGCTTCTACCTCAAGCAACTGAAGCCTCCACGAAAACTGCGCTGTCCAAGTAGGTGCAATGTATCTGGACAATTTTAGTTGACTTGGTCAAAATGTCTAGATAAAGCTTGATCTAGTCCTGTTCACACCATGTGGTGCTCAATCCAACTGCTTTATTATTCCTCCATTCACAGAAGGAGTGTTATTTCTACATGAAAAGGGGTTAAGGTGTCTCCTTACCCATTTTATTTAACAAAATAAAAATATGCTAACTATAATGTTCCATTTTAGCTTGAGGCTAAAATTGGGAACATTACAGTCCTCCCCTCCCACATGTTGCTTGTCCTCAAGAAAATACATAGAGAGAACAAAAATTATCCCCCTATTCTTGTGGCCTCCTCATCAATAGACCCCACCATAGCTCATCAAGGTATGCAATAAAGTTGTCCTCCATGTATCCCTCCAAGTATGTAGAACCAAAGAATACATCATGAGATAATAGAAGGTGCAAGTGGAAATCTCCTTGTGGTTCAATGGCCTCCTCAAGGAAGGAGTGATGAAAAACATGGGAAGTCTTATTCCCAATGAGTGACTCCTTCACCCATGCAATCATCCATACGAAATGAGCCATCCTAAGTAGCTCAACAAAGTCTTCATCAACCCTGGATCTATATAATATGTTGGGGTTGAATGAAGAGTTTAGATTTTTCCATCCTAGTAGTTTCTCCCTCCATTTATGATAAGTGTGAGGGGGTTGTTGATATTGGGCTGAAATTTCATGGCCTCCACAATTGGCCCAAGCCTCCCCACAAAATGAATCAACCATGAAGTGCCTCCTCCAATAACGGATTCTCTCCCAATAGCTCCTCCTATGTGAAGAGAAAAGTAGTGATATGGAAATCATGGTGTGCCCATTGTTTCTCCTGAAACATAAAGCATGTATAATGGGGAGAATCATACTCCCAATGGGCTGTCCCCATACCTCCGACACTCTCCAAGTAGTGCTCCCTCTGAATGTACAACCATCAGCAACACAAGGAAGCAATATGCAATGAAAACAACTTGTCATAAGACAACTAGAGAGTGGGTCATTGCTATACTCATGGGACCAGCACAGTGAACCTCCTTCCTGCATCAAAACTAAAAACAACAAGTGCTTTTCCCGCCACTTTTTGGCTGCCACAAACATCTCATAAGATGAAAATATGAAAGTATAAATTGGTGCCAATGGTGCACACCAAGAAGTATGTGGCTTCCCCCACAAACCATCATAAAAATAGCCACTCCCATTGTTGCAATGGGCCACAAGTACACCATAATAAGGAGCATAAAGAGATGTGATCATCCTTAGCTCATCAAGTTTCTCATATAATGTAAATAAAGGTAAACCAAAATGAGAACATATACCTTCTTTACCATGTACTCTGGTCCTTGAGCTGAAATGGCTCATCTGAATGCTCTCCCTCACCTCAAATGAGTAGGGAAATGGTTGTGCCAAACTCTCAAAAATAATCCGATCTATGCATTTGTCCATATGTTGATATAAATTATGTTGACTGCCCTCCCGAATGAGCTCTTCTAGCAAAGCAAAGTATGCATCATAGTGCATAGCTAGAAAGTCCATATGTGTTGCATGCAATAATTTCTCCTTGAGACTAGAAACTCTAGCCAAGAAGATCCTTCCATAACAATAGATGACCACATCATCCATCATGTATCTGTCATCTCCCTCTTGGTCATCAAGAAACATGCATGCACCAAGATCTTGGGAATACTCAACCAAAAGCTGAGTCCTCTAACCTGGATCCATCCTCCTCATAGACAGTGCTGGTGATCTGCAATATGATGCTCCCCTCACGCTGCTACCTGCTACTTTGACATCCCCTATGCCAAATTCATCCTCCAAAATGCTACCATGCCAATCATGCAGTTTCTCATGCTCAAATAATAATGGTGATCATGGGAATCTAGTCTCCCATAAGAAACTGCCATCCAAAAGGAGTTTCCCGATCCTGGGCAATGTAAGCATGAGTAACCTCCATCTACTCCCATGTGTGAAAGAGTCCTTCCCCAAAGGAAGTATTCTCCTCCTCATCAAATATGTGGAGCAGTCATCCTGCATCATGAAGATGCAATCCTCCATCCCTGCAGCAAACTTTGTCAGCGCAGTATAATTGATGAGAGTGGGTGATGCTGAAAATGAGAGAGTGTCTCTCTCTTCCTTGGGTCTATCCCAAACTCCCTACGCTGTGCTAGACCCCTCCAAATTCTTCACCTCTCGGGAATCCAAGAGTGGTGAACCAACTGACAAGAAGCCTCTCATCAACTCTAGATCAGGTGGCCTCCCAGGTGGAATGCCTCCATATAGTGAGACATCAAGCTCGGAAGTGGACGGTATGTATAAGAGGACTGATTTGTCCCTCTCGTCACTGCGCTGTATAGTATTTCTCCAATGTGCAAATTCTTTCTAGAATAGATAAGGGTGTATCAACCCTTGATGCTGATCCTTCTCTTCCTCCTCCATCTCACAAACCCCACAAGTTGCTGCAAATGACTCCGGAATTGTGCCAAGGTTCCCACATGTTAAAATACTTGGAATCCCTTGCATAGAAACAAGGAATCCTCCCATGGAAGCAATGGCTCCCTTCTCATCTTCATGTGGTGATGGATCTTCCTCCAATATGACAGCGTTGTGGATTCTGTCATGCACATTCTCTTCATCAATATATGAGCATGTCTCCCTTTCAATGAGAGACCATGGATTTTGGTCTTCTTTTGAAAGAGGGATCTCCATGTTATCACAAATAGAAGAGTGCCCTTCATATAATAGGGACCTTTCCTTTAGCAAGTCATCATACGCATTTTCATCCCTTTCAGAAATATGGAATGGAGTTTGTTTCATGGTTTTCTCCAATGCATGCAAAGTGTTTGATGTTATGTTACAAAGAGATTCACAATGATTTTCATCAAATTCTCTAACCAACCCTTTAGTGAATCCATCATGTGATTCTACATTTGAATGATATCAAGAAATATAATTTCCAAACCATAAACCATGAGCCATACCTTTGAGTTGCAGTGCTCCTCCTCCAATGGCCTCATCTCCTTTCTCCATCCTTCCGACAGTGCAAGTGGACAATGAACTGCGCTGTGGATCTGCATGTGTGGCTGAATGCTCACACCCATCATGATAATAGCTAGGGCTTTTTTTATCCACAAACCCTCTCAGAAAATCTTTGCAATTTTCCCTTTCTTTCTCTTCAGGGTCTTCAATGATACCCTCCAGGGTCTGGAAAAGAAGAAGGGAAACCTCCTCTTCCGTCATTCCTCTTTCTTTGTTTTCTCTGTACATCTCCTCTTCCAAATGAGGGGCTTTTCCTTCTAATGGAATTTTATCTTGGGCTGCATAGCTGTAAAGTTCCCTTCTTAGGAATATCAAAAATCTATTCCAGAGATTGACTGCAAGGGCAATTACTGGATATGTCACCTTTGAACAAAGGATGAGATCCAGAGGCTACCTAGCCATCTGCATACTCTGTCTATAGAGTTTGAAACCTTAATCCTTTAGGGATTCAGCACTTTGGCTTGAAGCCACAGGCTGAGGCAAATATCATGCTCCGATACCAGTGTGATATTCCTTTTTCGGGAATTTCTGCAAAAGGTTCCTCAAGGACGCTGTATAAGAGAGGCGGTGTAAAAATAAGCTGAAAGAGTGCTTGGATCCCCTTATTAGCTCACTAAAAACTTCTCCTCCAGAATTTGAGCTCAAAGAAATAAGCATAGGGGACTTATACAGATCTCCCAAAAACTAGATCTCTCGGCAATTTCTCAATGAGAGAGCTTAGAGCAATACATGAACACAATCATGAAATTTTACAAATATGAATACAAAATAGGATGAAATATATTACAGCCATCATGTAAATTAATGGATCAGCAAATATATACAGAAATATAATGAGGAATCAACCCCTCATTCAATGAGAATCCACCTCCAGTAAATAAACCATGAAATACAAGAGATGCAACAACTGCATAAAATGCCGGAGAGCAGTGAAAACAATGTATATAGGAGTGCAGCTGCTTATATGAGTATGAATACATGAAATATGACTGAAATATATAAAGAAATTCCCAAGAATAGAAGAATGTGCTCCAATACACTATTTCTAGCCAATCTAGGAGAGATTGCTAGAAATGCCGGAAAATGTACAATGTGACAATTTGACTTGTCACTGCAACTGAATCAAAATATACAATAAGGATATGGAAGATATGAAATAGTGATGCCATCCTTTGATAATTCTCTTCAGCAGAAGGCTGATCCCTCTACTCAAGAACAATCCTCCTTATAAGCCCAAATGGCTCTCCCAACAATTGCCTCTGAAAATAACGCAGTTTCTGCCCAAGACTGCGTTGTGAGAGATGGTGAGTGATTGGCCTGATGCCAAATATCTGAAATGAAGCCCCAAAGTCTCCTCACAGCATGTGGTGCTCAATCTAGCTGCTTTAATATTCCTCCTTTCACACAAGGAGTGTTATTTCTCCATCAAAAGGGGTTAAGGTGTCTCCTTACCCATTTTATTTAACAAAATAAAAGTATGCTAACTATAATGTTCCATTTTAGCTTGAGGCTAAAATTGGGAACATTACATAGGGAAAACTTAGTTTTCCGTTTTAAAATGAAAAAATCTAGTTATGGAAAAAATACAAAGGAGAGGAGCCTCTTTGTTTTATAAGCGGCACAAGGGAAAATACAAAGGAAAAGAGCTAAAAAATGGGGGAGGAAAGGGTTTGGTGGAGGGATAAGGTGACCAGGAGTAGAGGGGAAGAGCTAATCGCATCGGTGGATCAATAAAAAATAAGATAAGGGGGAAGGAGGAAAAGAAAGGGAGTGTCGATGTGATGGGGGCTAAGAGATTTGGCCTGGGGCACGGTCCCGTGGAGGAGAAGTGACTAGGGGCCAGAGAAAGGGAGCTAATTCCCATCGGCGGGGAGAATTTTATAAAGGAAATGTAGGTTCATAGAGGAATTTCCGATGTGACGAGGTTTGGGTGCTTGGTCATAGCGCTCGGACATATGGAGAAAAGGAGTGAAAGGCTTAAGCCCTCAGGGGCTTAAACCTTAGTTGCAAAAAAGACTGTTTCTGGCAAAAAAATGGGTTTTTAGGCCAATTTTTAGAAGTTATGATAGGTAAAGAGTGGCATTTTTAAACCATAAAAAAGGCATTTTTATAGGTTTAAAGGGTTTTTCATGGGTAAATTAAGGTTGAAATGAGAAGGGAAAAAGGAGATCTTTGGAAAATGGGGCCTTAGAAAACAGCTTCTTTGGGAACAACAGGCTTACTTGGTGGATTTATTTTTACGGAAATAGCAATATTTTGAAGGGAACAATAGGCTAAGGAACAATACTGTTAAGGAACAACAATAGGGAACAACAATGCTAAGGAACAACACTGCTAAGGAACATCATTTTTAAGGAACAACAGGATAACCTTTTTAGGGAAAATAGATGAATATTTTGGTGAAATGACAGACTTAGAAATATGAAGGCCGTGAGATTTCTAGAATTCATAATGTTTTTTGCAATTTTGTTCTAGAAATATGGGTTTGTAAAATTTAGTCATCTTTGGATAAAATCAGAATTATAGATGACTAACACAATAGAGTGTTGAATTGCGACTTTACAATTAATCTATCTACTCTGCGAAGCTCTGTCAAGTATTGAAATGAAGATAAGCCCTAAAGCCACACTCCATTGTCCCTCTGGATGCAAAAACTTGGTTCTCACATCCCCTATATTGCCTCGAGTGAGACTTCAGTCTGCACAACAGATCATTGCCAAAAGGGCCAGTAATAGTGGGTTTTGTTGGTTCGCACAACCATATCTGAACCTATGCCTAGGCCCCATCAAGCCAACAACTTTTGTGAAGAGAAAAAAATTCTTTTGATTTCTGTCTTTCTTCCTGCAGCTTGTGAAGGCTGTCTATCCTACTCTGAACCAATAAGCAAGGCTTGCCCTGGGATTCTTATGACATTTGAAGGGAAGAAAAGTAGATGTTCAAAGGTAGGATGGATTCTTTTCTATACAAGAGGAAGTAAGGTGACATATTTAGAGAAGGTTTTGGCATGACTTGGTCAGCCGATAAGGCATTCACCAAAGCGAAGTGGAAGTTCCTCTTTTCAGAGAAAATGATCTTCTTGATAATGCAAATAAGGTTCTTTTTAGTAGACTTAGCAAGATCATTTCCCTGCGGATAGTAATTTGCAGAATATTTCAATACAATTCCATTCTCCAATGCAAAATCATATAATCTTAACGATAAAAATTACATTTCATTTTAAAAAACAAGTGAAGTAAGAATGAAAAACCTAGAAATGTAACGAACAAGGTTCATGTATGTTGTACCTATTTCTCGTAGGCCGTTCTTTACTGCAGAAACTATGCCTAGAAACCAAATCGACCAATATTTAGGTTCAAGCCGGCCTTTGAACTAGAGGGGGCTCCCTAAATAGTTACGAGGCCTTGTTTAACGTTGTTCACCGTCATTGGACAAAAACCTATGAAGCACAATGGCTAGATTTATGATTTAATGGGGTGGTTTCTAATGATTGCACAATTACTATTCATGAATAAATCCCTCCTTTGCAGAGCCTTTCTCAAAGTGCCAGCTTCCAACATGACATAAGAACTTAAGTTTTTAAAGAATTTGAAAGAAGAATATAAGGGGATTCCTAATAATTAAGGAGTCAGACAGAATACTTAATTAACTAGGAAAAATTGGATGCATGTAGAAATCTTCTATAGCCCAAAAAAACACATTCAGGAGAAGATAGAAGGACAAACAATAACTAGTTCAACGAGGAGCTACCTCAGACAAGCAGTCCAATATAATAATCTCTTTAAACAATTATAAATTTGTAGGGGATTTAAGAGAGATTGAAACTAAATCTATTCTTATCGAGATTTTCTATAATAATTTAAATATGTGTAGAAAAGAAGTTATGGAAACACTAGAAATACATACTAAAAACACAAATTCTATCATAAACTGGAGCCGAAAGGCTTTGATAATAAATTCTATAATAGAAGTTTTAAAGAGTTGAAAGGTTTTGGCATCAAAATCCAACACCCGTTTATTACAAATGAAACAATATATAGAACTAAATATCTCTTAAAATGTTACAATAATCCTGGAATAAGATCCTGAATAATAACTAAAAATAAAATAATATCTCTGATTTATATGGAAATATTGAACTGTTTGCAAGTATTGAGCATTGAAATCTGGAATGGTTCACTGACTGCTAGAAATCTGTTGTTTGGTCTTTAATCTGTTGATATTTTGTTGCTAGGTGTCTTAAACTGATCTTCATGCCCTTGAAATCTGGAAAAAGGTTGAAACTGTCTTCACAAAGTCTATTAACTACCCTCTTAAACGTGATTTCTCTGCCATCTCCCCCTTTGAGTTATATTTCTTTTGTTTTTTTTTCCCTTCATAATCTTTTGATTACTTTATATTTTCAAAAAATATTTGGAGAAAAATTATAGAAATTATATGCACTAAGCATGAATATGTCCAAGATCCACCTAATCTAACACTATTTAATTTTATGCAAGATACTGAATCTATTCCACTTGTTAATCTTTTGCGGAAAAATTAATTGCACACACATGTGAAGCATAAACAAAAATATCAATCGCACATAACACAGTTTTTAACCGGGAAAGTTTGAAGCTGAAAACCTCAACTATATATTATGTAACATGGAGATGATATGACAATCTCATACAAACATACAAAGCTTATCACAAGCTCTCAGTACAGTACAATCGTCATACACTAATCAGACCCAATCTTGCAAATCCATGCACCGATCTATGCCACCTGCTAGCTTGCCTCCACTACGCAATATCTACTGAAGAATAGATCTAAATGAATTTGAATTACTCTTGGATTGATTGTGCAATCCTCATTGGCATCTCCACTGTGTGTTTGATGCAATCAATGCATCACTAATAGTCACAACAGATAGTCTATCTTTCCCTTTCACCTATCTCTCCACTGGTCTCCACTGAAACTACCATGCACTGTAGTTAAGCGATGTATTGATGGGTTGATTAATAGGTTATTATTTATGAATTAATTAACAATTAATTCACTCACTCTCACTAGTGTATAAATACGGTTAGACTAGATACAACTAGCTCAAGCGGTCTATTTGAGTTAAACTAAAAACCACTCCATAACTACTTCTTCCAACTGTGTCATAACTCTGCCACTTGAGTTCTAATTGAGTCCTCCATGCGATAGCTCCAGTAAACCCTCAGGAATAGTGTAATTCCTTCTGTCAGCTGCTGTGCCACATTTGTGCACTGAACTGAAGTGCTCCAAGAGAATAAGTTTCTGTTTAGAGTCTGATTATTATAAAGAGCTAATAATAATCGACATGCATCTATTTTTAGATTGACGATCTATAAATAGACTACGCCCAATATTCTAAAAATAGAATTTCATCTATTTTTCCAACTTGATCAACCATCCACAAATAGCATCCTGTAACTTCTGAAATATGATCGACATGTCTAAAAATAGACATAGTCTAAAATTAGACTTGTGCCAAAAATAGCCTGCAGGCCCACTTAGTGAAGGTGACTCTTTTCTCTAAGCTTATCATCTTGTTGAATCTCAACACTCCCTCTCAACAAGATAGGGATTATCCTTCACCCCGATCCTGCCTTTATGGTATTCGAATTTGGTCCTGGTGAGCGCCTTCGTCAGAATATCTGCATCCTGATCCTCCGTAGGAATGTACTGAAGCAACATGATCTTCCACTGTACACAATCTCTAATATGATGATACCGGATATCAATATGTTTATATCTGTCATGAAACACAAGATTAATCGAGAGTTTAATGCAACTCTGATTATCACAATGAATCACAGTGGGATCTAAATGTGAACCGAACAAACCAACCAGAATCTTCCTCATCCAGATAGCCTCACATGTAGCTAAACTTGCTGCCATGTATTCTACTTCCGTTGAACTGAGTGCCACGGATCTTTGTTTCCTGCTGTACCAAGAAACTGCCATAGATCCGATACTGAAAATCCCTCCTGATGTGCTCTTTTTGTCTGTTGGGCTTCCTACCCAATCTGCATCCATGAAGCCATGAAACTTCACCTCATCCATCTATCTGTACCATAAACGATACTCAGATGTGCCCCTAAGATATCTCAGGACATGCTTGCCCGCCTTCCAAAAGAGCTTGGTAGGCTTAACCATCGCTTGTGAAAGTTGGTTCACCACATAGCATATGTCCAGTCTTTTATTGACTAAATACATGAGCGAACCCACCAATTGTCGATAAACAGTGGCATCCACTACCTCTGTCGATGTAGCATCATCTTTCTTCCAATTTCTTGGAAGAGGAGTGTCGATAGGCTTGTAGCCTTGCATGTGAAACTTCTCCAGTATCTCCCGGGCATACTTTCCTTGAGACACAAACAATTCACCTTCCCGTTGCCATATTTCCAATCCAAGGAAATAATGAGGGAGGCCCAAATCATTCATCTCAAACTCCTTTTCAAGATCAGCCTTGCATGAGTGTATCAACTGCTCATCACCTGTTAGTATCAAATCATCAAAATAAAGTACAATGATCAAAAGCTTACCCTCAACCAAAATCTGGTACAGGTTTGCATCTACCTCACTCTTGGTGAAGCCAATTCCAGTGAAATAGCTGTCGATCCAAGTGTACCAAGCACGGGGTGCTTGTTTCAGCCCATACAACGCTCTTTTGAGTCTGCACACATGCGACTCGCTGCTGAAGATCTCAAATCCTTTAGACTTCTCAATGTACACCTCTTCCTCAATGATCCCATTAAGGAACATAGTCTTCACATCCATCTGATGAATGTGCCAACCCATCTGTGCTGAGAGAGAAAGGATGGTCCGTATGGAAGAATACTGTGCGACAGGTGCAAAGGTTTCTTCATAGTCAATCCCCTCAATATGTGAGAAGCCGCGGGAAACAAATCTTGCATTATAATTCTCGACGCTCTCATCAACAACTTGCTTTACCTTGTAGATCCATCTTGATCCTACAAATGATTTCCCCACCGGCCTTGGAACAATCTCCGAAGAACTGTTTCTGACAATGGAGTCATACTCCTCCACCATGGCATCTACCCATGTGGGCTCCTGCACTACTTCTTCAAAAGAAGATGGCTCTGTCACAATACACTTGCTCAGAAGAGCCATGTATCCAGTATATTGGTCAGGTGACTGTCTCTGTCTACGTTGTGATGTAGGGACTCCTACATTATGTCCCGCATCAACCTTCAGTCTCTCAGCTTCTGTGGTACGCTTCCTGCCTTGTCTGATGTTTGGTTCTGCATGAGTGGACTCCTCCACTCCATGAATCTCCTCTTGTGGCTGATCCACATCCAGAGGCTCATCTTTGGGAACAAGAAGTTCCTCCTTTGCATGCAAGTGTAGCTCCCTCTCAAGCGACAACTGCATGGCTTTCACCTCATTGAATTTTATATCCCGTCGCATAACAGTCATCCAACTGTTTGGAAAATACACACGATAGTTATGGGGTATTTTTGTATACCCCAAAAATATCCCAACTTCTACAGTCGGCTCCAACTTCTTCCTGCCATCCTTCGTCACATGAATGTAAACAGGTGAGCCAAAAATCTTCAAATGAGAAATATCAGGCTTCTTACTAGTAAAAGCTTCCTCGGGTGTACTCATGCCAAGTACTCTATGAGGAAAATAGTTTTTCACATAAACCGCAATGTTGCATGCTTCCGCCCACAAGGGCATCGGTAGGCCCTGATTATGCAGCATCGCTCGTGCAACACCCACGATCATTCTGTTCTTTCTCTTTGCGATCCCATTTTGCTGTGGGTTATGAGGCGCTATGAGTTCTCTTTGAATTCCTTCTTGGCTACAGAAGTCTTTGAATTCGCCAGAGATGTATTCACCACCATTATCGCTCCTTAGAGCTTTCACCTGCTTCCCCAACTCCTTCTCCACCAATGCCTTGAACTCATAGAAATTTGAGAACGTTTCACTCTTATTTTGCATGAAGAAGATCCAACATCTATGAGAAAATTCATCAACAAATATCACATAATACCTGTGTTTTGTTGTTGAAGCAACCGAGAATGGTCCACACACTTCTGTGTGAATTCTCTCCAGGATCACCAAAGCAAGGTTCTCCTTCTCATGAAAGGTGGTCTTCAAAAACTTACCCATTGTACATCCTTTGCACTGATCTGACTGCGGAAGAGTACCCTTGGGAAGTCCAGTAGAAATTTGCTACAAAATTTTCAAAGCACCATGGTGAAGATGGCCCAATCTCCTATGCCATAATTCGTCCTCATCGCGGCTCACCACTTCTTCTGCTTTTCCTACCATTGCAGCACAACCATCTACCTCCAGCTTGTAGAGATTCTTAATTCGAACCCCATCCTGGTAGTTTCTCCCGTCCATTGACAAAGTCTTAGTAGCTATGCCAACTCTTTGGAAGCCCAAGGAGAGCCAATCTCACCAAGTCTTCTTCATCAACAATAACCCCCACACTTCCCAGCTCATCCTTGTAGTGGACAAACTTCGTGAGGTATTTTGGAATACTGTCACCTTTCTCCATTTTTATTTTTCTGAGCTTGTCTTTAAGCGCCAACTTCCTTTGGTCACTTTTGATTTGGAACAAATCTGTCAAAGCCTTACACATTAAGAATGGAGTGGCTTTCCCATGAAGGCTGGACATAATGTGGTCCTTCACACCTTCCAACAGAATCCTCCTCGTCTTTGCAATATTCTTTTGCCATGCATCAAGTAATGCAACATCTCTAGATCCCGACTTAGGAACATCGCTATCGATGAACTCCTTTAGCCCATTATCCTCCAGCACCACTTCCATCCTGTCCTTCCAGGCTATGTAATTCAAGCTCCCATCAAGGGCATACTCCAATCTCAACCTGTTGAAAGACATTTCAATGTATACTCAATTTCTGCACCAAGAATCTTCTGTAGCAAATTCGAATTGTCCACCAGCACAAACTCACTTCACAATTGTAATCTTCAATCAACAACCCTCTGATACCATGTATAAATTATATGCACTAAGCATGCATATGTCCAAGATCCACCTGATCTAACACTATTTAAATTTATGCAAGATACTGAATCTATTCCACTTGTTAATATTTTGCGGAAAAATTAATTGCACACACATGTGAAGCATAAACAAAAACATCAATCGCACATAACACCGTTTTTAACTGAGAAAGCCTAAAGCTGAAAACCCCAACTATATATTATGTAACATGGAGATCATATGAAAATCTCATACAAACATACAAAGCTTATCACAAGCTCTCAGTACAGTACAATCATCATACACTAACCAGGCCCAATCTTGCAAATCCATGCACCGATCTATGCCACCTGCTAGCCTACCTCCTGAAGAATAGCTCTGAATGAATTTGAATTACTCTTGGATTGAATGTGCAATCCTCATTGGCATCTCCACTATGTGTTTGATGCAATCAATGCATCACTAATAGTCACAACAAATAGTCTATCTTGCCCTTTCACCTATCTCTCCACTGGTCTCCACTGAAACTGCCATGCACTGTAGTTAACTGATGTATTGTTCAGTTGATTAATGAGTTATTATTTATGAATTAATTAAATAATTAATTCACTCCACTCTCACTAGTGTATCAATCAGTTAGACTAGATACAACTAGCTCAACTGAGTCTAACTGAGTTAAACTAAATACAACTCCATAACTACTTCTTCCAATTGTGTCATAACTCTACCACTTGAGTTCTAACTAAGTCCTCCATGCAATAGCTCTACTAAACCCTCAGGAATAGCGTAATTCCTTTTGTCAACTGCTGTGCCACATCTGTGCACTGAACTAAAGTGCTCCAAGAGAATAAGTTACTGTTTAGAGTCTGATTATTATTAAGAGCTAATAATAATGGACATGCATCTATTTTTAGATTGACGATCTATAAATAGAATTCACCCAATATTCTAAAAAATATAATTTCATCTATTTTTCCAACTTGATCAACCATCCACAAATAACATCCAGCAACTTCTGAAATATGATCGACATGTCTAAAAATAGACATAGTCTAAAAATAGACTTGCGCCAAAAATAGCCTGCGGGCCCACTTAGTGAAGGCGACTCTTTTCACGAAGCTCATCATCTTGTTGAATCTCAACAAAAATATATATTTTAAATGAAATTTCCAAATATTTTTACTAAACCCTTAAATGAATTTCATAATTTATAATTTCAACAGATTCATTTGAATTATTTATAAAACCATAATCTATGTGTTGTTTCCAAAATCTATGGTTTGTTTTATTTTCCCATGGATTCACAAACCATATGTTGTTTTGTAAATCCAAGTCCTGTTTCTCCTTCAAATAGACATAGTCTAAAAATAGACTTGCGCCAAAAATAGCCTGCCGGTCCACTTAGTGAAGGCGACTCTTTTCACGAAGCTCATCATCTTGTTGAATCTCAACAAAAATATATATTTTAAATGAAATTTCCAAATATTTTTATTAAAAACTTAAATGAATTTCATAATTAGAATTTCAACAGATTCATTTGAATGATTTATAAAACCATAATCTATGTGTTGTTTCCAAAATCTATGGTTTGTTTTCTCTTCCCATGGATTCACAAACCATATGTTGTTTTGTAAATCCAAGTCCTCTTTCTCCTTCCCCGCAAAAACTCATTTTTTACTTATATTCTATTTATTTTCACACTGTAAATTTTATTTCACATGTACTTGTAAATTATTTTTACATCTGTAAGTCTTTGGATTGATTACCAAAACCATGTGTTGTTTCTACTTTTACCTGTAACTGTAAATTCAAATTTACATGTACCTGTAAAATTGATTTCCCTTGCATCAGTAAATCTATTTCACAATGTAGTTGTAAATTTATTTCACGTGAGCCTCATTTACCTCAACTTTATTATTAGTGACTGTAAAACTCATTTACGTGAGTATCATTTTGGCCCCCTCCTATCATTAAAAAATATTTCATAATGTATGAAATATGACTTTGATATATTTTCCCACCACATTTTATAAATGTATTTCTGCCATAATTTAATAAATAGGAATAATGGTAGTTTTGGGGGTAGGTAATAAATGGTTTAGGAGGAACATGGAGAGGTATCTCCATGGTAAATGGTTTTTAAAGGTGGGGAGCAAGTTGAAGTAGAGGCTCACAAGTGTAAAATCCGGTAAAGTTATCGATGCATGAAAAGGTAGGGTGATTTAATAGTTAGGTGAGGGGTGGGGACATAAAGGTGATTGGAATTTTGTCTTTTGAATTTGGATATTTTATAACATAACTTTTAACTTTAAATATATATTTCCATATAAATATACAACTATATTTTTATAAAAATATGATTATAGGCAAGTGAAAGAAATTGCTACAAGAGTATAGGCAGCGAAAATATTTAAAATACTTCAAAGATGTAAATGTCCATTGTAACACATGTAACTACATATTGAATATTGAATATTGTATATTGAATTTATGTAATATATATTATGACTACAAATGAGAATGAGGGCCTGCTTATATACCCTAAGTAGGTGCCTTTCAATCAATAGTCATGCCTTTAAGGCATGCCTCTTCATTACTAACTAACTAACCATTAGTTATTATTTACTATTCTTATATTTCTATTTCTATTTCTATTTATTATTTTTATATGAATTATATTCATAACAAAAATTTATCCTACTCTGAACAAATAAGCAAGGCTTGACTTGAGATTCTTGTGAAAGTTCAAGGGCAGGAAAGTATCAAAGGTAGGATGGCTTCTTTTCCATACACCGGGAAGTAAGGTGACATATTCAAAGAAGGTTTTTGCATGATTCGGTCAACCCATAAGGCATTCACCAAAGCGGAGTGCCAGTTCCTCTGTTTAGAGAAAACGATCTTCTTGATAATGCAAATAAGGTTATTATTAGTAGACTTAGCAAGACCATTTCCCCACGGATAGTAATTTGTAGAATGTTTCAATACAATGCCATTATCCAATGCAAAATCATTAAAAATTAATGATGAAAAGTATGTTGCATTGTTAAAAACAAGTGAATTATTAATGTCAAATTTGGAAATGATATTTCGTTTGAGGAAGTTGATGACTTACTGATCATTCACTTGCTTCAGTGGAATTTCTTCCGTCCATCGCTTGAAGTAGTATGTGGTAGTGAGAATATATCGGCACTGCTTCAACGAATGTAGGAAAATTTCATCGATGACATCTAGGCCCCATTGTTGAAATGGTTCTTCCAAGGCAATAGGCTGCGACAGGGTGACTGACTTCTTTCCTTAGCTGACACACTTTTGATAGACCAAACACTTGCGGGCATATGCGTGAGCATCTTTGAATAATGTGGGCCAATAAAACCCGACCTGCATAACTCTGTGCACTGTTGTGTCACCCACAAAGTGTCCCCTAGTTGGTCCATTGTGGAGATCACATAAAAATTTCTCTGAATCATGTGCTACTAAGCATCTGAGAGTTACTCCATTATGGTGATTTCTAAAAATAACCCCATACACCAATTGGTAAGATAATTATTTTAATCTGATTTCCCTCTTTTGTCGTGCAAATAAGTGACAGGGAAAAGTGTCGTGCTCAAGATACTAGCGCACATATATGTACCAATATTTTGTGATAATAGTGGGGATGGCTTGCTCGACATTATACTTCTCGATTTCCTTCTCCCATACAGATGGATCATCATCTATTGCATCCACCACTTCTGCTGCCAGCCGACATAGACCATGGCCATTGATAATGTGAAATGGTTTGAATTCTAAGTCATACTCTTGCAGAATATTCATCTAGTTCGCTCTTCTCTCACCCAACTCTTGTTGGAAAAAAAATGATCTGACTGTTGGGTGCGACATAAAGATAATACAATGATTATTCAAGAGATAGGTCTGAAAGTGCTTCACCGACTTGTAAAATGCATACACTTATTCACCAATGGAAAGATAGTTAATTTCAAGTACTTTTAGGCTAACACTCATGAAAGATATTGGTTTCTCATTGTTTTGATCATCTTTCGGCGTACGTACAACGTAAGAGAAATATTAGAAGCGAAGGTGTAGAGAAAAATATATTTTTTGAAATCTGGGCTGTACAATGTTGATGCTTCTATGATTGCTTGCTTGATATGAGAGAACACATCTTTTTCCCTTTTATCCCACTTGTATATTGCATTATTCTTTACCATCTCCTGTATAGGTTTGAAAATTTGAGCATAATCAGAGATGAACTTGCAGAGAAATTTGATCTTCCCCAGGAAGGACTACATGGCTTTCTTGTTGACTGGGAAGGGAATCTACGTAATAGCATTGACCCTTTCGGGGTCCACTTTAATACCACTTTTCACAATGATATGGCCCAATATGTTTCCCTTAGACACTGGAAATATACTCTTCTTGGGTTTAAGTGATATCCTGTATTTCCGACATTGCTCAAATATTTTCTTCAAGTGGCGTAAGTGGTCAGATCTATTCTTTGAAAACACTGTAACATCATCAAGATAAACCACTATGCTCTGTCCAATCAAACCGCGAAATGCGATGTCCATTGCACATTGAAAGGTCACATCGACATTGCCTAGCCCAAATGGAATTCTTCAGAATGCAAACATGCCTCACATTGTTCAAAAGATAGTCTTAAGTCTGTCAAGCTCTGAGACCAGAACTTGATTGTATCCAGAATAACCTATCAATCAAAGAGAACATTTCTGACCCCGATGCTGTCAAAAATATATGTTCCATAAACGATGCAGGGTAGTTGTCTTTGTCTGAGGCATAGTTGAGATTTAGGAAATCTACGCACAAGCGTATTTCCCTAGACTTCTTCCTCACTAGGATTAGATTAGATATCCAAGTTGAATGTCTCTCTTTATAAATGATATGAGCATCCAATAGTTTCCTCAACTCCTTCTGAATCAGGGGCTCAAGCGTCAGATGCACCTTCTGCAAATTCTATTAAAAAGGCTTGGACAGAGACGATCCTTCTAGCCCTAGAGTGGGTCTAGTAACAAAAGGACAAAATAAAGTGTAGGTTCCTAATTAATGAATGAAATAGACGAGGTAGATCAACCTACCTAGAGTCCAACCCTGTCGTCGTGGCTGTTGTAGTGGTGGCCTCTCGATTCCTATCTCAGTAAGTCACGATCCTTTTGCAGCAATGCTTGGATACGTGCACAAGATCAAAAAATAAGAGCAACATACGAAACAACAATCTCATTCATAACTACTAACCAGTCAAGGAGGGTTAAGCATTGTGCATCAATAAAACACATCAACGCGACATGGGAACCAGACAATAGTTATACATATGTATTAATAGAATAAAGAGTTACAACCAAGCCTTGATGTTGTAGCCTCCTTCAATGGGGTTTAGTTGAAGCGTGTCTCGATGAATGTCAGGGAATTTGGATGGGATGAAGGCACAAGCCTTAGCTCTCTCAATAAGGGACTCTTTCGTTCTATCTTGAATAGAAATCTCTCCAACATTTCTGCTATAATATCTTCATTTCAGCTAGCTTCATCAATGGAGGATGGCTATATTTATAGAGGGAGAGGAGGAGGTTGGGATCCCTACTATGGTGGAAGGGAGGCCTTTTCTCTTGGGAGGTTTCCCCAAAAGGTGGAAACAAGAGGCCAAAGGAGGAAGGCCATGGTTATTCAGTCGAACCACTCCCTATGACTTATCCACGAAGTTGTTGTGATCGAAACTTCGCCTCTAATTTTAAAAAAAATTCCATAAACAGATTGGTGCGGGCAGCTAACTAAGACAGAGTGCCAGCTGGTGTGGGGGCTAGTGTTAATCTGCCTCATCGGCGTGAGGGCATAACAGGCTACTAGCGCCAAGGCAAAAACAGGTGTTTTTGGTGGTCTGTTCAGGAAATGCTCAACAGAAGGAATGTTGTCCTCATGGAAAGGGATGCAATGATGGTATTTGCAAGGAATGAAACTTTATTTTGATCATAGAAATGAGCCTCCAATGTGTGGGATGGGGATTGCAGGGACAGTGAAAAAATGCTATGTAACAGATTCCCCCTAAAGCATGAGGTCCGAGAGAGAGGAAGGGGCGAAGTGCTTCACGAGAATGCGTTCGAACCAAAAACTGCTGTCGGAAGACCTAAAATTACAAATATAACTAATATCTTTGATACATGAACATGTGGCATGGGCGCAACCATCCATAATAGAGTACATATATGAACTGAGATCCGAGGTATGGACGCAGCCATCTAGCAGGAAGGATCAATAAATAGAATCAGGTATGGTCACAACCATCCAAGAAAAAGAGTCATGTAATAAAGTCATGATAAATAATAATATCCCACAGCCTGGATCTTATCAGACAAAATATAGGGTCTTGCCCTCCATCTCGACCCGAACAAGTACAAATTCAAGCATGCGAATATGTGAGCTGAAGTCGAACATGTAGGAAAGTCACCTGATTACCAACCAATGATGAAATTTGTTAAAAAGTACAAGAGAAACCACCAATAATGACAATGGCTATCAAGGTACAACAGGTACAATCGACAGAATGTGAACAGTGAGATGGCGTTGATCACTTGCAAAATCACTCAATTGAAGGCCAATGATGTGGACCTATCGTCGAATGCAAAGAACATGCCATTGAGGCATGTAGGCTCCAAGGTACCAGTAGGGAGTCTCTAGACCAAATTCTCGGATAATGAGCTGAAGTCAACAGGAAGTGACCTGGTCCAAGGAGGGCCATAATTTTTCCCGCATCATCGACACGAGATAGAGGAACATAATGATAGTGAATCAGGACCAACAGAGAATTAGAGGGAGGTTGAACACTGTAGAGGTAAAATTCTCTTGAACATAATAATGAAACGACTCTAGATTTGGCATTATTTGACATCAAAGGGATCTAAGCTCATGATGACTAGGCAAAGAGTAGATGAGAGGTCAAAAAATATTACCCAAACCCATGGAGGAAAAAATGACGAAATGAAATGTCCCCAACCTGACACGAATGCAGATGAGTGTCATGTTCAAGAGAAACATATTTCCAACACAACTAAAGACTGGTTCAATTCCCCCCCACCATTTCTGGTGAGTACCCCAATCATTTTTTAACAACAAGCTTGAAGGGGATAACATATGCTTGTAATATAAGTTTGTCCTTCGGAAAAATCCATCCCAGTACATTTTACGAGCCCTAGGAAGGAGGAACTCGGTGAACGTCATGGTGACGATATCCGATGTCATCAGAGTTTAATGAGTCTGACAAAGGAAGAAATTGACATATTTTCATGTTTAGAGAGTTTGAAAAAAAGCAGAAAATAAAACTCCAGCATGTCCGTTTTTGTAAATAGTCCCTCAGATCCGAAAAGGTAGAAAAAAAATATCTGAAAGAACCTCTTAGTCGCGATAGGCTAAGGTATTCCTTTTTCGTAAATAATCTATCCCAGCCCAAAAAAAGGGGTAAACGTATACTGGGTAGATATTGTTTCGCAGCCATTTAACGAGTTCAAAATGATAAGAGTCTCGGTAATCTTTTCAATTTTTAAGAGTCAGAAAAGAGCTGAAAGATGACTCCTACTGAAGGAAAGACTGGTATTAAGGGTAGCAACTGGTTCTAGTGGAACTTCTCAGAACAAGTAAAGGTCAAGAGGCTGGCTAATAAGACCACTCATTGCAGCGTTTCCTTAGGAATGGGAAAAACAACCAAGTGAAGGTGTATGACCGGCCAAGCAGATAGTGACGATGGAATGAGAAAACCAAGGCTCATATGGCAAAATAGGCTGATAAAATGGCAATCACGAGAGGTAAAATGGGAATGGTTTCATTTTTACACAAGCTTGAAATCAGAAAAATCTTCTTGAGGTTGGTTTCATTTTTACACAAGATTGAAACCTTGTAGAAAACTATGCTTGAAACCGGTTTCATTTTTACACAAGCTTGAAACAGAAACAAACCATGCTTTAAAAGGTGGGCATGCCCCCCACATGGTGACTCAATTCAAGGTACGTGCCCCCCAAGCTTTAGTCCATATAAAAGGCAGATGGATTGAAGGTTCAAATTACGAGATCAAGAGAAAGACTCGACTGGGATTTTACAAGATCATATCAAAGACTCAAATTGAACAAGAACGTGTTTCATTGTTTTAACAAGGTTAACACATTAAAGTGTTAGGTCTCTGTAATTTTAGCATATTAGCAAGACTAAAGCGGCGGAGAAAAAATTTGAACCACTTTGGGATTCTTCAAATGTTCTTAGTAAGTCCATGACATCATTTCTATAGGCTCTAAGCCTGGGGTGTTTGGCACTATATTCCCCATTCACTTGCCTAACAATTAACTCTGAATCCCCATGAAATTTTATCCTTTTGCTCCTAATTTCTTCAACAAGTGTAGGCCTAAAAGGAGGTATTCATACTCAACTATGTTATTTGAACATTGGAAATTTAATCTATAGGAATTCCCTTTAGTGTGATTATTTTCAGTGTTATGTATCCAAATGCCCGCACCTGCATTGTTCTTAGTGCAAGATCCATCAAAATTCATACTCCAAAGAGGACTAGTTTCGGGTTCAGCAGTTTGAATACTATCCGCTTTATCTTGTGTGCTTTCAGCTTGTTCTTGACAGTCAGTATTGTATTGAAATTGTTCTAGTTCCTCATGTTCTTCCTTAAGTTAAGGATTATTTTCTTGGTTCTCAAAGTTAACAAGTAATGGATGACTGTTTTGTAGCTCTAGACCTGTGATTAGTTTACAGTGATTTTCTTTTTTGACACACTGTTTTGACCTTTCTATCATGTCTCCTTTCTTTTCTATGTCTGCCACTACATTACAGTGAGGAGTGGCCACTAAATCAGTTAAGGTTTCTTGCTCATTAAATATTTCATTATTGAATAGAATAAATGAGTCAAGGCTTGTATGTACATAATAGATAGGAGAGTTTTCTGGTCTTTCTTGGCTACTTACCATGTATTGCATATGAGATTCCCTATAAAGTTTTCTTGTTTGATTAAAAACAAGGATAGTAGCATATTTCATATCCATTTTCATTGTTCCTTGTAACTTAGCTCCCCAAGATCTTGATAATAGCATACCATACTTGGGGGGTACATCAGCCACTACAATATCCATTACTAAACAGTTGGCTGGAATTTGTGCTAAGTTTATGCAAAGGTCTTTGATCAAACCTAGGCATTTCACTCTACTGGAGTCAAAGGAGTATAGATCTTTGTATGGTCTAGTAATTTCAAGGCCTAGGCTCTCCATTACTGATTTGGGCATTAAGTTATGAGAGGCCCCTGAGTCATGCATGACATTGTGTAAAATTTTGTCTGAATCTTCAAACTAACATAAAATGGAGGAACCGGTCCTTCTTGGTATCTTCCCTCAATAT
Organism: Pinus albicaulis; assembly: GCA_034641835.2. NCBI lineage: Eukaryota > Viridiplantae > Streptophyta > Pinopsida > Pinales > Pinaceae > Pinus > Pinus albicaulis. The sequence goes on from CM076581.1 coordinate 948,692,178, forward strand.
TAGGACCAAATAAAAGCTTTGGTTGGTCATCATTAAGATTGAGAGTGTCATGATTTTCTGTTACGTTAAAAGCCTTCAAAATTTGTGATCTATATACATCTTGGGTGGCTAATTCAGTAAGAGGAACAAAGACTTTTATTTTGGAAATTTCCTGCTCCAAACTAAAAGGCAGCTAATTTTTTACAATGTTTGTTTCAGCCTTATTAACCACCACTTTATCAGCAAAATCAGCTTACTGATTTCCTCTATTTACATTGGTAAAAATTGTTTAACAGGAGCACTAGTTGAGGTGCTAACGCTGCTAAGATCTGCACTCTGTTTTTCATTATTTTGAGTGCCTTTTTCTTTGTTCTGATCAGAATTTACAGCCACTGTTTTATCTTTCTGTTTTGCAATTTTGGTTTTGTTTACAGGGCTGTTTTTTACAGAATTTTTAGAGGTTTTAGTTTTGGGAGTTTCCTGATTCTTTTTAATCCTAGGGTCATATTATTTTGGAGTCTCTATGATGAAATTTTCCAGCTCTTGATAGTAATATTCATCCTCTGGTCTTCTATCATCATAGGGTGTGTATAGACCTTGCTTCCTATTGTAATGAACTTCAAATTCATCATTTTCTATTCCCAACATGTTTATGTCATCTTCCTCTGTTTGTTCAATTGTTTCTTCAACCTCACTTACATAGTTTTGATGAAAAGGATGTGTAATCTGTTGATCATCCTCCCTTGGTCTGTTTTGAGGTTGGTTTCTCCTAAAATTCTGATTCTGATTTTGATTTCTGTTTTGAGGAGCTGATTGGTTTTGACTACCTTGCGCTCTCTCAAGTATGCTCATATTTTTCATCATCTCCTCCATCATTCTTTCCATTTTTGAACTAGATGTGGAAGGTGCAGACTCTTCCCTAAATGATACTTTCTTCTCATTTCTCATTCTATCTCTTTTCTCCATTAAATTTACTTCCATAGCTAAGGCTCCTTTCTGCATATCCTCTTGAGTCAGAGGGTCTCTTTCTCTAAGTTGATAAGCCATTTCAAGATCAAATCCTTTAGGGAACTTGTTTAAAGCTGAGCCTTGTGGAGGTTTCAGATCTGGGGGAAGTGCATTATACACACTATTGAACCTAGTGCAATAAGCTTGAACACTTTCCCCAGTGTTTCTTTTGAGGTGATTGTAATCTGAAAATATTTCGAGAGGGTTTTTCTTGACTTCCCACTTGTTTAGGAATAACTGATGGAGGGCTTGAAGGTCATTGATACTGTGAGGGGTTAAGCCTTTGAACCAATTTCTTGCTTCTCCCCCAAGCTTTGAGCAAATAATCTAAGTTTGATAGATTCATCATCAATCTCATTTATTTCAAAGTAGTCATTCATCTTATCCACATGTTGTGAAGCAGTAGTAGAACCACTGGCATTAAATAATGGTATCTTGGACTGATAGTCCTGTGGTAGATTGACTAGAGGTAAAGGAAGGACCAGAGGGGCATACCATGTTGCCATGATAGGAGGTAAAGGTGGATTTACAAGGGGTGGATTTACAAGAGGGAAAGTGGGTTGGAATGGAGTGTTTTGAACAATGGGTGTATGGGTAACAGAAGTGGATGGACCAGCAAGAGATTGTTGAGCAGATTTTGGATGAGAGAAACCAAAATTATGTAGGAAATGTAAATTAGGTGGAGCAGTTTCTCTGCTACCAGTATGTTCACTTCTATATTTGGGTGAAAGTGAAGGCTCAAAGTCTATCTAATCTATATCATCAAGTGACCTAGTTCTGAATGGGTTTCTTAAGTCAACTTGTGAATCTTGTAGAGCTACAAGGTTTTTAGGGATAGAATTAGCTCTATGGAGTGGTCTGAAAATAGTTGAATATTTGGCCTTAGGAGACTTCCTAAGTATTCTTTCAGGGTTATCAACTATCGCAGGAGGATTTGGATCAGGATGGCTCCTAGTATGGATCCTTTTTGAAGCCACAGTGCTATGTTTTTCAGACCCAACTTAACAAGAAAAGTTTAACCAAATATGAAAATCTTTAGGAGGCTAACTGATCTTTAAACAATAAAACTTTAATCCTTAAAGTTTTCTTAACTGAGTTTATATGATGTTATGATGATAATGGGTTTCCCAGTGGAGTCTTTAGGTCTGTTTAGGATTGTGGAGTCACCAGGTGGAAATTTTTAGCTCTTTTGGAGGTAAAATGTTTTATGGTCCACCACCATGTTTATTTGTAACCAATCTGAAATATTTTTGGGTTTTCTGAGTTTTTTCAGTCCTATGGGTTCTAAGAGTGCCCTAAATTTGTTTCAACACTTAGCTACGATGATGAGACAAAGAAAGTTTACTCTTATGGCTTAGCTAGCTGATTCCTTCAAGGTTTTGACAAGGCCTATGAGAATCCTAAGGGTTACTTAGCTTGTCACTGATTCAAATAAGTTTTATCATGATTACTAGTTACTTGGTAGTGCTTGAAGAGAGCTACTTATACTGCACTGAATACTGATTATCTTGTTTCAAGGATTTTACTCAGAACTCCCCAGTGGAGTCGCCATAAATGTTAGGTCTCTGTAATTTTAGCAGATTTGCAAGACTAAAGCTGCAGAGACAACATTTGAACCACTTTGGGATTCTAGGATCTAGCCCTCCTGAATCCAAAGAGGGATCTCTCTATAAGTGTAAATATTGATTTATATTTTAAGGTTTTTGGTATGATATTAGGCTAGTTATTACGAACAAGGGTTGTTTGTTTGTTTGGATGGTTGAGCATGATTTTTAATTGAGTGGAAAGTCCTAAAAATGAAAGAGTTTCAAAGGGGTGAAGGTGTGAATGATCAAAACAAGGTTTAGCTGATAGGATGGATATGAAACAATGCTTAATCCATTGGGCTATGGAGTCACAAAAGGGTTTAATTGTACAACAATTTCAAGAGTGGTCCAAGGGGGCAAGTCATCTATATCAAAAGATGTTTTAGATTTAAATGATGGAATGGAACATTAAAAGTTCTGAGAAGGTTGAAAAAGTCAATAATTTCAACAAGGATTTATCAACTTTCCATACAAGAAAAGCCTTTTAAGCAACTGTTTGAAACCAACCAAAGACAGGGCTAACCTTAAACTTCTTTGGACAAGCTTGTACTAAATCTAACTTATCAGACAAACAATCCAGCAAACAATCCAGTAATCCACATGAATACTTTAAGAAAAGATGAAAACAGATAAGAAAACAAAGTGCAGCTTAAGATCAAGCAAGATACATTACCATCAAAGATTGCTTAAGCATACTCTTAGGGAAACCTTCAAAACAACATTTGGAGAAAGAACTAGAAGACAGGGCAAACCATAAACTTTTCTAGTCTGACTCTACTTAGCATGTAAAGAAAATATCATTCAAGAACTTCCTTTCAAGTTTTGCACATTAAGACATGGACAAACCAACATTCCTTGATAATGTTTACACTCAACTTAAGTCATTCTTAAAAACACAATTGGAGGAAAAAATAAAGATAAAGCTTATCAATGAGAGTAGGGTACTTTTAACAGTAAATCCTAGCTCTATATTTTTTGTTTTTTATAAGAGAAAAGTGAACAAAATGGCATACATGAAAGGAAAACAATAACAGTAAGAAGTACTTCACCAATGATATAGACCAGGATCCCAAAAATAAGCTTGTATATTGATTGTCAATCCAGTTACATACTTCAAGTCTAGTGTTTCAGTACAACACCATCTTCTCTTCTCAGCCTAACTTCTTTGATCACAAATAGAGCTTCAAGAGCCTCTGAAAACTATTTACATGTAGAAAGTTTCGAGCAACAAGTATTACATCAAAGTCCAGCAACCAACCTGTATCTCATCTTCTTCAAAAGTATTTATAGAATAAATGAGGAGGTGGGAAAAAATAAAAGATCCCTAGTTCAATTAATACAAGTTAATGCTTCTCGGCCTTTGAGGGGCTCAATAGAGAATTTTTCTGATATTTCTCTGTATTAATTGGTATTCATTAATTTTTTCAGGCTACTTGGCAGAGTTTGTTGACTTTAAAGCTCTTTAAGCAGGCTGGAAATAACTCTGGCTGTATTTAACAAAATGTCACTGATAAGGCAATAACTATGCCTTCTTTGATTTATTGAGGTTGCAGGTGGCACTCTGGTAGCTGAAGAGGATTCAATTTGCCTCTAATGTTGCAGTGGAGGTTTTTCGGATTGATAGATTTCTTTGTTTATTATTAAAACACTTTTAATCTGCTTTACTCTGTGTTTTAGGCCTAATTAGGCTTTGATCTTTATTTCCGGTCTTCATACTGTCTTTATCTCTGGATTAGGCCTTTGATTTACTGAGTTTGTGCCTTAATCCATCAAAAATATGTTACAACATTTAATTCTTCATCTCTGCTTCGTTTTTATGTTGAAAAACTGATACTCTTTGTCTGATTAAGGTTTACTGTGTTTTGTTGCTTTGCAGGCGCGCAGAGGGTTTTATAATGTTATCAGTGCTCATGAGGCATGATAAAACCATATTTGGAACCCTGCAAATTTTCATTCTTCATTGATATTGGCTTGAGGGATCGTCATCCCCGGGCCTTGATTTTCTTTTAAAACTGTGGAGAAACCTTAAAAACCTACACAAAACGAACAAAAATTAAGAAAACCTCGGTGAAAATAGGTTTAGACAGCTCTGGACGTGACATTAAATCATGATCGTTGGAAGAAATCAACCAATGGCCAATATTGCTTTCTGGGGTCAATTTGGGGGTGGTTGGGTAAATGGATGAAGGATTAAGTCCGGGCCGTGATCTAGATTGATCAACGGCTGAGATTGATCAGTAAAATATTTGGGAGCAAAGGGGAAGGGCGATGAGTTGGTGAGGAAATTCAATCAAAACTGTTGATCTTGACAAATGAACAGTCAAGATCGTGTAATGGAATGCTCAGGATTTTAGATGGTGGGGAAATGCAATGGGGGGAAGTTTTAATCAAGACCATGATCTTCAGAGATCGACGGTGGAGAAAAATCGATAAAATGCCCGGGAGAGAAAACAAAGGGACAAAGACTTGGGGCTTAGATGCAATCTGGGCTGTTAGATCAAAACAATGGACGGTTAGGATCTTTCGATGGAACCCCTTTGGAGAACAAACGAGAAAGGACCTGAGACCAGGATATAATCGAAGCTGTCTGATCTAAAGGATCGACGATGGGGATTTAGTGTTTAAACGCTCGGGAGAAAAGACGAAATGGCAAAGGCACAGGGGTCACATCAAGTCAAGACCATCAAATCAGATTGATGGACGGCTAGGATTAAATGCAGAATTATATTGGGGAGGAGTGGTTTTTAGTGGAAAAACTATTGGTTTCGCACAATTCTGAGGCGGTTTCAAAATTTCTCCAAAAAAACGTGATATGCTTCACTGCCTGACACATGTCCTCAGAAAACCACTCTTTTTCGCGTAATTTTTTAGTGTTAAACCCCAGATGCAAAAAAAACGTGAAACTAACTGTGAGCTGTCGGATGGGAGGTTGGAGATCCGACGGTGTGGATCGCACACGACGGAGGAAGATGCGGGTTGGGGAGTTAGTGGAGTACACGTGGCGCTGCGTGAGTAGGCGGGAGTTTCACGACGTAGGAGGTAGGTCCCAAAGGATTTGGGCCTGTCAGGTTTAATCTAGACCATGGGATTGGAATGATGGACGGTCCATATTACTTCTCGTGGTGGAGTAAGAAATGGTAAGGCAGGGGATCGGGCGGAGATCGGCGAAATGTGGACCGTCGATCTGCAAAGATCAACGACGGAGATCCGATCACAGGAGCGCATCGGTTGAGGGAAAAGGCAGAGTGACAATGTAATGCGCCGATGCAATTGAATGCAGGCTGTTAGATCTAAGAGAGATCAACGGTGGAGATTTCATCACATCGGAAAAAAGGAAAGAGGTCACAACACTGGGTCTTTTTGATTTTGTGATGTGCGATTAAGTGCTGATCGTCAGATCGGTTTTTAGAGATCAACGGTGGAGATTTAATCGGCGGGTGCGATGGTCAGAGGGCTATGGTGGAGCACGATTAAATCTGGGCCGTTGGTTCTTGTGTTTTCAACGGCTGGGATTGAATCGCGGGATCAGAATCGGAGGAGGGAAAAGGGAATGGACAAAAGGAATTGCGATTGCTAATTGCGATTAGCACTCAGTCGCAGCTCCAAGTCATATGCAAAAAAAAAATGGGTTGGGGCTAAGGCCGAAAGGGGCTTAAGGCCTTTAGAAAAAATTAAGATTTTTTAGGATTTTCAAGGGGTTTTCAAAAGATTTTGAAGGTTCCGATAAGGGAGAAAATGGAGCTTTAAACCTCCTAAAGGGATTTTACAAGGTTTTGAAGGGGAATTCGAGGGAATGAGAGGTAAATGAGAGGTTTTTTAGAAGGAATTTATGAAGGGGAAAAAGGGTGAAAAATGGTGGAATTTTTGAGTGAAAGGGGGAGTAAAATGAGGGAAACTGGGGCCTTTAAGTAGTCTTCTTTTGGCAAACATAAGATTTTTAGGATTTATGAGGGAAACAACAGTGAAGATTAACTAAAGGATTAGTTATCTTCATAATACTTTAAGAACTCACAATTTGGTCATGAAATTGTTTCTTAAAGGCTTGAAAATGATTTAGCCACCATTTGATATGACAAATTTTTATAGGTGGCTAAAAAAAAGAACTATCCTCGTGAGCTAATTCATTTTTAACAATGTTGATATAGAAGAAAAACTATCCTCAAGACCTAATTCATTTTTTTAACGAGGTTGGCATAGAAGATGAACTATCCTCGGATGAGCTTGTTTCATTTTTTAAGGAGCTTGACACAAGAAAACAAAATCTGCTCCAACGACCTTCTTTCATTTTTTAAGGAGCTTGACACAAGAAAATGAACCATGCTCCGACTAGCTTGTTTCATTTTTTAAGGAGCTTGACACAAGAAAACGAACTTTGCTCCAACCAACTTGTTTCATTTTTTAAGGAGCTTGACACAAGAAAACAAACTGTGCTCTAACCAGCTTGTTTCATTTTTTAAGGAGCTTGACACAAGAAAACGAACTGTGCTCCAAGGAACTTGTTTCATTTTTTAAGGAGCTTGACACAAGAAAACAAAATATGCTCCAACAACCTTGTTTCATTTTTTAAGGAGCTTGACACAAGAAAATGAACTGTGCTCCGACCATCTTGTTTCATTTTTTAAGGAGCTTGATATAAGAAAACAAACTATGCTCCAACCATATTGTTTCATTTTTTAAGGAGCTTGACACAAGAAAATGAACTGTGCTCCAACCAAATTGTTTCATTTTTTAAGGAGCTTGACACAAGAAAACAAGTTGTGCTCCAACTAGCTTGTTTCATTGTTTAAGGAGCTTGACACAAGAAAACAAACTGTGCTCCAAGGATCTTGTTTCATTTTTTAAGGAGCTTGACACAAGAAAATGAACTATGCTCCAATGAAAAGTCATCATGTCAAATAATAAGTCACGACTTCCAAGAGGCTCTCATCTGATGGAAGGAAAACATCTTGGAAGTCAAGACCCAATGCCCCCAGCACACGATGCACAACAGCACTATCATTGAATATGGGCACAGGGCAGGTAGCCACATAATTAACTTGCGACGGGGAATGTACAACCGGTGGATAAAGATATATAAGAGACGATGGTGGGCCAACTGCCACATCAGGACCAAAGAATGAAAGCTGATCAATGGTCACGATCTGACCTTTGTGTGGAAAACATATCACATGAAAGAGGGAAGAGACAAGCACTCCTATGGCATAAGCATAATCGTGCCCCAAGAGTAAATTAAAATCCAAGGGGCCTGGAATAACCATCAGGTCTATATAGATGGTTTTCCCTCCCAAAGTAACAAGCAACTTCGGAAGGATCCCTAACGGTTGACTGGTTCCTCTGTTAAAAGCCAACAGATTCTGCGTAACAGACACAAGCGGTGGAGAACCAAAATATTTCCAAGTAGTTGAAGACATAATACTAACAGACGTGCCTTCATCTATAATTGTGCTAGGTATGGTCACATTGAAGGCCTGTACCGCGATCTCAAAAGGCACATGAGAAGGAAGGAAATATCCTGCGAATTGACTCCAATCGAAGGAATCGATCAAACTACTTGGAGGGAGTACCATAGAAATGAGATGGTCATCCCATGGTGTTAAAAGAGCAAGAGGAGTATCCTACGGGACCTCCATCACGGAAGCAGAAGGATAAAATTCTTGAACTATAGGGATAGGAGAATATTTCTCCAAGTCTGAGGAATCTGAAGAAACAAGAAGAACGTGAGGGGGATGAGATCCAATCTCTACGGAAAATTCTTGATGAACCATAGGTAGGATCAGATCAACCGATTCCATGACCAATGGTTGGTCGGGAATGGATTTGTGAATTTGAATTTCCGGGGGGGTGGGATCGACCAAGGATGATTCTTGACTGATCAGGGTATCAATTAGCAGAGGACTCGATGAAAGATTCTTGTAACCAACCAGAAGGCAGGGTGTAGAAAAAATAGGGTTTTCCAACACTCTCGTGGCTTCATCCATGTATGGACAAAGGTGAATGGGATGATTCCCTTCACACAACTTAGAGGGATTGGTAATCTTACCCTGTTTCTTATGAATCTTATCATGGCTAGTTGAAGATGTGCCACCAATATGAATTCCAGAAGCCAAAGGCAATGACAGAAGACCATTAGACCATGCTTCAAGTACCTTGGGAATGCCAGTGCAGTCTCGAAGAAGGTGGTCACCTTTGCACAACATGAAAGGGAATTTGAATTTCTGAGGAAGGTTGGATGGTTTATCAACGGAAGGCGTCTGAGGCACAATAGCCGTAGAGTTGGCCTCTCTCTTATCTGACTTCTTCTTCTTCGTCTTCTTCTTCTTCTTCTTAGCCACTTGGTTACTAGAATCCAAACTTTCACTAGGTGAAGTAGAGGAAGAGGACGAAGGAATAGGCGAAGAATGGGAGAGGTCCACCTTAGAATCAACATGACGTTGTTCAGGTGGGGGGGATGGTTGTATAGAAGGCGGAATACTTGGGACCATAGAGGTAGATAATAACCAAACAGGAAACCCAAAAGTTAACCCAGGAAGGGATAATGTTGCCATATAAGGAGAACCAACATTTCCAAAAGTAGGAAAAGGACCAGGATTCCCTTCGAAGGGGATTCCTTGGTTGGTAAACTACAGAAAAGTTTTCATTGGAAACAACCTTAAAAAAAAATACTAAGGAAGATAATTTTAACCAGGAATATTTCGTGGGCAGTTAATTTTTTAAGACATTGAAACAAAACTCTGTCGTTTCATATTTTAAGAGTCGAGAAACAGGAAAAGGTGACTCTATCACTTTCAGGTTGAAACGAGTGTGAAAGGAAAAGCGCTCGATGATATCTTTTTTTTTTAAAGAGTCACAAAAAGATCGAAATGACTACTCAGGTAATCTAAGAAAGAGGGTGTACCAAGTTTCTGTGAACTGCCATATACACCTTGGTGATCAAATGAATGAGAAATGACCAAGGACTTAAAAAACATGCAGGTAGTCTCCCCGAATGCCGTGTTCGATGTATCATGGTTACAAGGTAGCAGACTCAGCTTCCTATGGATAAATGATTTGAACCTAATGGGGTCTCCCTTTATATACTCGATGATACAGGGAGCACAAGTCCTTACTAGATCTGTCTAAAGCCAGATGGCGAATGACAGCTACTAGGTTTAAAGACGCTGGAACACGTCTCTAGCCTAAACCACTAAAATTTTTTGCGTTAGGTTCCAATGCTTCCTTAGGTTAATTCAATTGATTTTACAGTTGATCTTGAATTATGTTTCAATTTCAAGGCCTTACCGAATTTCGATCTCAAATTTCCTAAATGAAAACTATATGCAAATGAACACCATTTTCCATTCAATGAACGCTAATTAAGAGAAGGATAGAGATCTTTCAAACAATAGAAATAAATGAAATAAAATGAATAAATCCGCTAATTCATCTAATTAAATCAAGCAAAAAATGAAAAATTATTTCCTAGTTAATCAATCACTAGTTATGCAAAAGAACTTTCCTTTTTCATGCAAATGAAAGAATGCAATTTTTTTGATTTTTCAATGAAACAAAGCACACAATGCACTAATTACACGAAAAAACAAAACAAGCACTAGTTCGAGGATTGCGAATGTAAAGAGCTAAACCGACTGATTCGATAAAAGAAACACAAACACAAAAAACCACTCAAACCAAGGAAGCACTCTTCCAAACAAAGAAAAAACTTTGAAAGGATCCAAACAAGCAATGTGATCTATGCTTGGAGTAGCAAGAAGAACAATCAAACGAAATCTAAAATGATCATTCAACCAAAACAAACGCTCAAAGGATAAAAAAGAACTAAACGCAATTGATCAAGAGATGTGATTGATAAGAAAAAAAAGACTCGACTTCTAATCAGAAGGCTCAGTGAGCTAAGACACTCAGAAACCCTAAGGCCATAAACTACACTGATAAGTAAACAGACATACAACTGAGAAGAAAAAGCCTATGACAATCAAAACAATCTCAACAAAACAATTGCAGATCAAAAAACAAACCCAGAGGCAAGCATAGTTGAACAAAAACTCAAAAGAGCAGTCAAACCAAACCCTATAGGATTCGGCGCGACTATAAGGCAGTAATCTGCGCCAAACAGAAGTTGGTGCTAGTGTAACACAAGAAACATGGGCCAATCAACACGATTGTTCAATCAAAAAACGCGCCAAGCTGAATATCTATGGGAGAAAGAGAAATCTAATGAACAGAGGTCAATCTTGAAACTCTGGATCTGAATAAGAGGAATCTAAACAAGCAAACATACCAGAAAATATAGATAAACAAGCAAATGACCGAGGTCAACTTGACAAGGGCAAAAAGACAAACTCGTACTCTCCCCAGTGGAGTCAGCAATTTGTTATGGAAGTAAATCCTCTCTGCGGTCAGAGACGATCCTTCTAGCGCTAGAGTGGGTCTAGTAACAAAAGGAAAAACTAGAGTGTAGGTTCCTAATTGTTGAATGAAATAGACAAGGTAGATCAACCTACCTAGAGTCTAACGCTATCGTCATGGCTGTTGTAGTGGTGGCCTCTCGATTCCTATCTCGGAAAGTCATGATCCTTTTGCAGCAATGCTTGGATACCTGCACAAGATCAAAAAACAAGAGCAACATATGAAACAACAATCTCATTCATATCTACTAACCAGTCAAGGAGGGTTAAGCATATTGCATCAATAAAACACATCAACGCGACATGGGAACTAGACAATAGTTATACATATGTATTAATAGAAGAAAGAGTTACAACCAAGCCTTGATGTCACAGCTTCCTTCAGCAGGGTTCAGTTGAAGTGTGTCTCGATGAATGTCAGGGAATTCGGATGGGATGAAGGCACAAGCCTAAGCTATCTCAATAAGGGACTCTTCCGTTCTATCTTGAATATAAATCTCTCCAGCGTTTCTGCTATAATATCTTCATTTCAGCTAGCTTCATCAATGGAGGATGGCTATATTTATAGAGGGAAAGGAGGAGGTTGGGATCCATACTATGGTGGAAGGGAGGCCTTATCTCTTGGGAGGTTTCCCCAAAAGGTGGAAACAAGAGGCCAAAGGAGGAAGGCCATGGTTATTCAGTCGAACCACTCCCTATGACTCATCCACGAAGTTGTTGTGATAAAAAATTCACCTCTATTTTTAAAAATCTTTCCAGAAAAAGATTGGTGCGGGCAGCTAACTAAGACAGAGCGCCAGCTAGTGCGGGGCCCAGTGTTAATCTGCCTCATTGGCGCGAGGGCATAATGGGCTACCAACGCCAAGGCAAAAACAAGTGTTTTTGGTGGTCTGTTCAGGAAATGGTCAACAGAAAGACTGTTGTTCTCATGGCAAGAGATGCAATGATGGTATTTGCAAGGCATGACACTTTATTTTGATCACAACAATGAGCCTCCAATGTGCAGGATAGGGATTGCAGGGACAGTGAAATTTTTTTGTGTAACACCATGGAAGAAGAAATTAAGATTCACAAGGGAGGCCACCATTCTAGTTTTGAACCATATACCTTGTAAGAAATTAATGCCTCTCCTTTTGCCAAGAGATGTTTTGAAAACAATGGTTGTTTGAGGTTTTGTGAGAGGATTAATGAGGTGGGCTGTCATGCTCAGTTGACAAGCCTCTTTTCCACTAGCTTCAGAAAAGACAAGGCCACCATAGCAGGCATTGAGTTTGCCATATCAGCATATGTGATTGCATCAACCACATGTATCCTGAGCCATGGAGAAATCTGGTTCAAAGGGATGGAATTGGACCTTGAAAACTACAAAATTTTCCTGAAACATCATTGAAAAGATGCTCCTTAGCATATCTTCCCTTTCAGGCATTTACTTGATAAATATGCCCCTTTGATGAAGTTAATCATGAAATATTTTACATGTGAAGGGATATTTTCAAGGTTGTACAAGTATCATGTCAGGTTATTGATGCACTTCACTGTTACTCAGCAACTCAATTTACCCAATTATTTGTTCATAAGTTTGGTCAAGATGATGAAAAAGGTACAAAGAAAAGGTAAATATCATCACCCCAGTTTATTCCATCATGGCTTGGTCAAGCTTATTTTTTTGCATCATCTTTTAGAAATCAGTATGTCTTGGGAAAATTTCATTGAGAAAGTTGCATCAACGCCTCCTGCTAGCCCATCCAACATCCATAACACATCATCAGTACCTGCACAACAAAACCAGGTTGTCTCCTCAAGTAGGCAAGCAGAGATATCAAAGGAACCTAGGGTTAAGATAACTCAAACCTATGAGAAAGGCAAGAGGATGGTTTTTTCTCCTAATATCATCAAAGGAGTAATTGTACTTGATACCACAGTTGAAAAAAGACAAGCAGAAGATCAACCACTTAGTCATGATAGTGATCCACTCATGCATGAGGACGAGTCACCATTGCATTAGCATGAAGAAAAAGTGCCCATGGAGGTTGATATGGCAAAGCACATAAAGGAAAAGACAACTGAAGAGATCATAAGGGAGAAATATGTAGAGATGGCAGAGTTGAGGGACAACCTCTCAAAGGAAAACTTCTTGATTACCTTCCTACAACAAGAGAATATGCAGTTGAAGGTAAAACAACTCCTCCAAGCCAAACCAAAGGAAAAACTTGAGGCAGATAAAGGAAAGAAAGTGGTGGATTTTAAGTAGCTGGAAGTGATCAGAAGTTCATAAATTTTGCTCAAAATTGAAAGTTATAGGATTGAGTTGAAACTAGGATGGTTCCGTAAATCTCGTCTTCTTGATTCTGGCGCCGTGAATGGTTTTAAAAACCGATGCCATATGAGGGAGATATCGCATTCCGATCGAATTCCCAAACAACTAAATTTTGCGACAGGGTTGACTAGGATGCCCAGTCAACATGGAGGGTGCACAGTCATCAAAAGGAATATTTTGAGGAATATTCCTTTCCTCAAAACCAATCCTAGGCTTAAAAATGATGCATTATGATTTGTTGGTGGATTTTACATTATTTTTTGGAGCACCAATTATAGGGTAACATGTGGCCAGCCCTGAGGCCGCCACGTGTCCCCAAGGTGTTAGTGTAAATTTTTTATAGAGGTCCGCAGGGCTCAACCCCGCGACCTCTGGCACACATAGTCTCCACCTTCTACACTACAACATGTTTCTTACCCTCTATAGCTACGAGTTCTATTTGAAGTTTAATGTAATGTGGTTTGGGGGTTGGGACCGCCGGTGGTCCCAACTTGCCAGCGGTCCCATAGAACATGGTCACACGACAATGTTTAAACACTACCACCAACAATTATCCGATGGTTTAAACCTTCCACAGTCACAAAAATTTTTATGTTATACATATCACATGCTACTTATCTGTGCGGTTAAAGACTTATCTCCAACGGTCTCGTAACATGACTTCAAACTCCGGTTTAAATGTTATTACCCATGGTTTAAGCAGAGTTCCGCCCCACCATAATGGTAACTGCAGGTTTTGGGGGTTGGCATGTGGCCAACCCCTACCCATAAAATTTATTATAATGGTTAAAACTGGCAGAGTTTATAGTGCACCCTAAATTTGTGTAGATTGCACTAAAATAACTCCAGTTAAGTGGAGTTCTCCACAATTAGTGGAGCTTTTCTAGGTGTTACTAGGAAAATGAGTTGGAGACTCATTTTTCGCCCATTCTAAGTGAATGAAGAGTCATTATAAACTAATTGGAGCATTCTGTAGCCATTGGTGCAGAGAAAACAACCATTAGAGGCTTGTAACTACATGTATTTACAAAATTTTGAGCATAATGAAAGATGGACATGCCATTGGGAGCTGAACCAGTAGATGTAGCCCAGGAGGGGTGAACTGCTTCATCATGCCTGTTGTGTAAATGTTATGTGGTGTTTTATTTCTCTTTTTTCACTTCTGTTAAATGTTATTTAGGCTTATTTTCATGCTTCTAATTCACTAAAATCATCTACAATTCATGGTTAAAATCCTAAATCCTTAAGCAAAATAAAGAGATAAGTATGCACATGTTTTGTAACTGAAAATACACTCAGCACATCAAAACTAATACAATCATTTTAGATCAGGAAGACACAGAGGTTGAAGAAAATCCTAGGAGGCCAAGAACAAGAGGGTTGACCAAACAAAAACATCAAGAAAGAGAGCCATCACCACCTCCAACTTAGTTAATTTTTGATGAGTTGATTACTGTTGAAATTGAACAAGATAAAGAGTTGTGGTTGGATAGGGTCAAAATTCATCTTAAGAAGATGTTGAATAAAGAAGAGAGAGATAAAAATCTACAAAGGCATATGACAAGGCACTATTTCACAAGAAATCAAATCGGCAAGGTGAGAGTGAAAAACTTGAGAAAAAGGCTTAAAGAAACCGAAGTGAAGCTTAAGGAGAAGGAAAATTTGAATCTACTTGATGAGGCCTCCTTATTTGTTTAGCCCTTCATACCAGGACATCATAGAAGAAAAAATGGATGTTTTTAAGCAATTTTTTCATTTTTGGTGATTTTTACAAAATTCTAGATTTAATTTGCCTTTAGTAGAAGCATCGCGTCGTTGCGCGATGATTTTTATTAGAGCACTCAAATGAAGCAAAATATACATGGATGGATGCATATTCACTTGTACATCATAGATATTACATCAAATCAACATGTTATCCTCCCATTTTGAATAAAAATTCAAAAAACATCACTTTTTTCATGCTTCTGCCACCTTTTTTACCTCTACGCGGGACTTTTGGAATGAGGTTGGGAGAATCAATTTTTGGAGATATTCTAGCGGGTGATTTCTCATTTTTGAGGGTGCATTAGAAAGAAGACACACATGCCTACCTAGTCTAACTTCCAGATTTTCAATTGGGCACTTAAAATTCAGTAAAAAATAGGTCCAAGTTAGGCGCATCGCTTTTGCTGGGAGGCACGACGCTTTTGCTGGAGGTGTGATGCTTCTACTAGGAGGCACGATGCTTCTACTGGGAGGCACAAAAATTTTGTTGGAGGTGCGACACTTTTATTGGAGGCATGACGCTTTTGCTGGAGGCACGATGCTTCTATCATTGGATTCCCTTAGACAGATGTCAACTCAGAAAATCTCCAAATTTTGAAGTTTAGCTATCCCATGAGGTGTATTTTTAGTGGAAAAGTTTTTTTTTTGCCTCTTTTTATGGAGGAATTATGTAATTAATCCAAGAGACATGAAATCCTAGTTATTAGCTACATTTGAGGAAGTGGTTTCTAACTTCCCTAGATTCTAGGTAATGACTCATGCAATACATTTATGATGTGTTTTAGATAAGATTTTGACCCTATGAGCTGTCATGAACTCAATTTTCTATAAGTAGTACACCTCAAGTCATTTTAGAGGTTGGATAGTTGTTATTTGCAGCTTCTGTCATTGGATTCTCTTAGACAATTGTCAACTCATAAAATCTGGAAATTTTGAAGTTTAGCTATCCCATGAGGTGTCTTTTTAGTGGCAAAGTTTATTTTTACCTCTTTTTATGGAGGAATTATGTAAATAATCCAAGAGACATGAACTCCTAGTTATTAGCTAGATTTGAGGAAGTGGTTTCTAACTTCCCTAGATTCTAGGTAATGACTCATGCAATACATTTATGATGTATTTTAGATCAGATTTCGACCCTATGAGGTGTCATGAACTCTATTTTCTATAAGTAGTCCACCTCAAGTAATTTTAGAGGTTGGATAGTTGTTATTTCCAGTGGAGCTATTGTAGAAAATCTTTTTTCAGTGAAATCAAAGGATGTTGCAACTATACTCTTGAGATTCCAGTGGTATGCTTTTGAGAATTGTTTCTTCTCTGTTACTTCATCAAGTTAAATGTTATGTTACATTTTTCATCACATTCATGCTTTTGTATGTTAATCTTATGAGTTTATAAACATACATCATTTCCTTCTATGCTCTATTTTATAATATTTACATGGATGTGTTTACTCTTCTGATGAATGAATTCATTTAGATGCTCATTCTGACTCCTATTTCAAAACCCTATACAAAATGACAAATTAAGTATGTTCTTGAGTTTACCTATCTGGCCTCATGCTTGTCTCTGTAACCAAACCTTTGAAATATGACCTAAACCCTAATTCTAGTTACTTCACTATCATTCCTATGCAGCAAAACTTCAAACAAACAAAAAACCTAATCTATTGAGCATCATAACTAGCTTAAGATCATTATATATCTAGTCATCTATTTGGCTGCAAAGTGACATTGAGAGAGCCCTCTTTGGTTTGGTAGGGCTAGCTACCTGACCTAAAAGTTGGTTGTGGTTACCTTCCTTCAGTTCCATTCTTAGCCTTGGGAAGTAGGGGGAAGTAATAAAAAATCAGATAAGTGATAATTCACTCAAAAAGAAATCATGCATGTCAGTTCTGAGAAATACCCAATTGAGATTGGAGTTAAAGGGAAGTGTCCTATGAGTTTTATAATCATCCAAATAGTACAAGTGGTGCATGCAGTCAGAAGAAGGACTAAAATAAATCAGTCATTAATTAGAGAACTCACTAATTTTAACCATTCGAATTTCCTTTAAAAGGAGGAATGAAGGCACAAGTTTAAATATTTTTTTGATGAGCACGAGTTGTTGAGACCAAGAAATAGGAAGCACAAGTTTGTGTGTGGAGGTTGTGAGAGAAAGGTGTGCCAAGAGAAGCTTGTGCAAATGTTGGTAGTGAGACAGATAGAGATAGTGCAGAGAGCTCTCAAGCATGAGAAAAGAATTGTATTGTTCTCATATTCTTTGACTTATGAAATATACATATAGGAAGGTTTTTAGCTGAGGCTTTCCCTAGATAAATATTTGTGTTGTGCGATTGAAATTCTTTCTCTTTTTTGTTCATGTGATTGTGCGATCGTAATTGGTTTCCACAATTTGTAGAATAGATTCAAGTATTTTGTTTTAGCATATTACAAGATCAGTTGAATCTATGCAGATTTTCTACATGATATTAGAGCACTTTCTTGGGTAGAGTTGGGGATAATTATTTTTTTTCATTTTTTTGTAGGAATTTTTTGGTGGCGAGTTTGCAGAGTAGATATGAAAATTTTGGTGAAAAATTTTCAAAATAAAATAACAGATATGAATTCTTTACGAAACAATACCAAAATTATAAAAAAAATCAAGGGAATCGGAGTTCAGATGAGGGAGATATCACCAATTTAAAATCAACTCTTGTCCTAAGGCGATATGAAGTAATAGTCCCAAGAGTGCAGAAATTTGGGCAGGGTCCATTGAGATGTCTTGTATCATGGATCATTACCTTGCTCTGGGGGCCCACAATACACAGTAGCAAGATGGATCAGTGGTGATTGATGCAATTATATGACAAAGTGACAGATGTAGAGACTAGCATCAATCAGATATTGGGGAGCACAATGTAGAGTTGGCAGCAGTGCAGAGTCATCAACAATGCTGAGTTTTTAGTAGACAATGTAGTAGCTAGTAGCAGTCAGAGACTCATGTGACATATGCATCATATTGATCACAATTGATTCAGTTTGGATTCTTTTTAGTTTCAGAAGTTGCAGTAGCAAAAACACTAGAGAGAAGTGTTGAATGTAGAACATTCCAAAGGTACCAGATTAGGATAGAATTGAATTCCTTTCTTGTTGAGAGAAATTGTTGAAATTTGCAACAAGAAATATTGAAAATGGCAACAAGAAGAGGATTTTAATTTAATTTTCCCTTAACTAAATTAGAAGTAAATTGTTATTCCACGTCACATGACATCTTGTACGAGTTAACTAAGTGAGGAAGACTTAGTTAGTTAAGTTAATTCGAGTTGAGAGTCTAATGGGAGGCATGTAGAGCGTTCTCTAAGTTTTAGGGGGCCTAGTTTCCATTTATTTTGAGTTGTAATTAATTAACTTAATTTATTCAAGTTAAAATCACTTTAAGTATTTCTAACTCATGGAGGAACTAGTGAGGGGTCAAGTGAATTAAATTAGATTTAATTCAAATGCAGTGATCAATTAGATAACTGATAATTCTCTCAAAAATAACTCATGCATGTCAGTTTTAAGAAAGACCCAGTTGAGATTGGAGTTAAAGGGAAGTGTACTATCGGTTTTATAATCATCCAAATTTCACAGGTGGTGCATGCAATTAGAAGAAGGACCAAAATAAACCATTCTTTAATTAGAGAACTCACTAATTTTAACCATTCGAATTGCCTTTAAAAGTAGGAATGAAGGCACAAATTTAATCATTGTTTTGGTGAACACGAGTTAGTGAGACCAAGCAATAGGAAGCACAAGTTTATACGTGGAATGGTCTAAGGCTCAATTTTTAGCTCAAAATTGAAAGCGATCAGAAATGATTCAAACCTGAACGCCTGGATAGAGCTAATCTCTAGGATTCCAACGAAACTTGTTTCATCAAATTCTGAGTATGTATGAGGGAATTATGGCATGTTGTTTGTTTTCCCAAACATGCAAAAAAATGAGTAGAACAGGTACAGGGATGATGTGGCAAGTCCAACCATCTTCACAAGGTTTTCTCTAGTTTCAACCAGTGACATTGTGACAAGTGTCATCTGCACATTTTCCAAGGTTTGCCATGAAAGTTGAATTTATCCTCCAATTCTTAAGTTGGAAACTTTGTTTATGGATCATTATTTTATTTGGAGGAATTTTTGTGAGCCAATGTGGAAGGGCCACGTGACATGCCATGTACCCCCCATGGTAATGACAGGTCTAATTTCAAGTTGGCATGAAAGATTATATTAAGGTTGGACCATATGGTAAATCACATTGAATGAAATGATATATATATATATATATATATATATATATATATATATATATATATGTTTTAACCTAAGTCCTAGACCTATACTACTGGTGGAGTCAACTAACTATGGAGGGCTCGACAACAAGGTTAGCGGACAGTCAGTATAGAAAATTTATGCCAAGTTTATCGGCGGTGACAAACAAAGTTTATGAAAAATATATTGGTAGGGATCGGGGTCGAACCCCAGACCTACCGCCCGCCACTGCCACGCCTTACCACTCCGCCTCCACCTTGGGTCTTAACCCATAATGGTTCCCACTACATGTTAAATTGAAGGCTGTCAGCGTATGTGGGTTCAGAGGGGGCCAACCCCCTCCCATGATACCGACGACAAGAAACCAAGCACTCCGCCAAACCAGACGACACGAATTTCAAATTTGATATTAGCGCTAATCCATATGTATTAAATTTAAACATCAGATTATCGTGGTTAACCTACGTTTAAACATAATTAGCGCTAAAATGAACTTATGGCATTAAAACACCACTTATATTATGTTAACGTCGCTTATCCCCTTAATTAATGACCAATTAGTTTGGCAGTGGAGTTAGCTTACGTGCCGAATTCGGCAGAAGTTGCCAAATTTAGATTTTTAACTGGCGTAACTCCAGTTTTGGAGGAGAAAAGCTAGGAAAAGTTTTTTTTTGTCATAACCCATGCATTTTTCGACCAAAATGAGCTCAGGAAGAGTCATTTCTGGTAGATTTTGATGTTTGAAGCCATTGGAGTAGGTTGGAGAGGCAACAAGAGACAATAAACATGCATTTTTTACATTTGAATACAAAGGCCCACACTATGAAGCTGGGCCAAGGAGATGTAGCTCAGGAGGGGTGAACTACTTCATCAAAAAGTTGTGTATTGAGTTCTATTATTTGTGCTTGCTGTGTACTTATTTTCTGCTATTCATATATTAGTTTTTGATGAAGTAGTTCACCCCTCCTGGGCTACATCTCTTTGGTCCAACTTCATAGTGTGGGCCTTTGTATTCAAATGTGAAAAATGCGTGTTTACTATCTCTTGTTGCTTGTGCTTGCCGTGTACTTATTTTATGTTGTTTAGCTATTAGTTTTATGCTTTTGACTTCATGAACAACACTAAATTTCACCAAGTTTAATGGATAAACAATTCACATGCTCATGAATAAACCCTCAATGGATAAGCAAACTGTTATCACAAAATCAGACCTGATAGGCTGCTCATCATACTAATCTTGTGCAACTATTTCAAACCAAGCTTTTGGCCGAGGCTTAGCCTCCTCAACCTGAGAGGGCTCTCTCAAGGGTTTATGATTTTTGATAAATATGTAGATGGCTAACTCTATATGGGGTAAAAGTAGTTAAATGATATAAACTGGTTGTAAATCACATTGGCAAGCGTACATTGGGCTTATGGAGTCATAATAGCTTTAGCAAAACCAAAACAATTTACCTAGCATGGAAGTCAAGGCATATCAGAGTTCAAGTCAAGGAATACACATATAGAACAATGAAACACACAGTCAGTTTGTCTATGAAGGAAGTCAGAGCATCATTGATGAATTTTGAGTAACATAAGAAAACACCACTGCAATAGAATATTGAAAATATGCCATCAGAACAAGAACATACAAGAACTCCTCATGAATCTTGAGTTGTCTAAGTAGAAAATCTGTATTAAGCTAAAAACAGTCACTTACAAAAAACACAGTATTTTTGCTAACAAATGTCAAACCCTTTCTTTTTCGACTCCTTGATCCTTTATAGATCATTTACATCATAATATAATCTTATCCATATCTTGATACATCGAATTCCTATTTTTAACACCTATCCTAACCATAAAACATGATATTTATTACAAAAACAATTGTAAACCTAATATAGAGTCCTATTACAACTAGAATTAGAACTCTTTTAACTCAACTCAAAACAACTTTATCTAAAATTAATTACATCATTTTCCACCTATATTTCCATAAAGTCGAATCTTGATGATAATCTCCGACTTGTTATGACCATAATGCTGATGATGTTGATCTCCTGTAAACTAGGAGACTGCTCCCCTGTTTTTAGGCTTAGGATTCTTCAAGCTTTGGAGACACTTTAACCACCATGAAATTATGGTTTCGAAATCATTTGCTGTCAGGATTTGAAATAACATGTGTTCAAAATAATTCATAGATTCCAACTGTACAAAATCATCATTGAACTGCCAAAAATAACCAAAACAGACTTGTGCTATGAAAACAACACAGTTTCGTAGCGCTTTTCGTAGCGCAGTCTTTTTAACCCTTTTTCTTCAAAATTTTGGCTTCTTCTTTTCAGATTTATCTTCATTATCACTTAGCACAACTTCCCTAGCAATTCCAGGTCTTCATACACATATTTTCCCTTCCAAAATTTAAGAGAGAGAGTGAAAAAGCATGCTACAGCAGATTCGTAGCACTTTTCACTGATTTTTCACTGTGTGCACTACGAAACTACTGTGTAAGCAGTTTTAACCATATTTTCTTCAAAACTTGAAACAAAAAGGTGCCACAACTTTAGAAAATCACTGGCTTCATCAAAACTATCATCTACTTGGACTAAAAACATAACCTTCATAAAATTTATTCCTCATTTTCCATTTGAGTTTGCTTTGAATTTGTCATTTTGTACCTCTGTTCTTTAGTTCATTTTGAGACTATTTTAATTGCAGCTCCAAATCCTCCACTTGGCCTCTTAGCTTTCTATTACTGGCTCTCCAATGAGTGTTGATCACTCTAAAGTTTTTTTCTTCTTTAATGGCTGGAACTGTCCATGTAAAAAACTGCTCTGCACTGCTTGGAATCTCTGACCTAGAAATTGTTTGACCTTCCCAACAACCTTCATCCTCTTGAACTATATATTTTCAATGCTATGCTTTCTGGCCCTCTTTCTCATCATTTCCATCTCTTGGTTTGCTAGCTTCAACCTTTCTTCCAACAGTTAACACTTTGTCATGTGTTCCTTTCCCTTCATTATCTTGTTGGCTGCATGCTCCACTATAGGTGATGAGAGATCAACCACCTCTTTAGGGAATTTGGTTGCTTCAATAGTTACTTGGATATATTTACTGCCTTCTTGGATTTTCTTTGCATGCCTGGTTAAAGGTTTTCTAGCTTGAAAAACAAAGGTTGCATTCTCACCTTCAAATTCCAATTTCTTTGTCGATTTCATTTTTTGTTTGTTTGTGTTCAACTACTTCAATGAACTCTGCTTGCACAATGGGTGATTCTTCTATATCAATTGCATGAATTATATCATCCAAGTTTCCTTTCATCTTGGGATGTCCTTTGTCACTAAAATAGTTGCTTTTCCCTTTGATGCTGTTTCTTGGCTTCTTGTCTTTCTCTGGATCTCCTACTTACTGGCCACTTGTTTTTGTTTTGTTTCTTTGATCCTTTCTACTCTCTGTTTTGCAGGTGATGGAGTTTCCGCAACAAGCACTGATGTTTTCTCTGTTCTATCTTCAACCTGCTTCCTTGGTTTCAACTTTACAAACCTCTTTGCTTTAGTAACCACTGGCTGACTGGATTCTGCTACTGGTGGTGAAGGATTCCTCTTAATCTTAGGGTTTCTATCTAGGGTTAGGGTTTCCATTTAAAATCCACTCATAAATAAAAAGGAAGACCAATCCCTATTTATTTTCTGAAGCTCATTCAAAACCAATAACTTTATCAAACCGTGATGAAATAGAGATGTTTCACAGTCATCAAATTTGGCTTGGACTTTGTCAGCCATTTTGGCAGGGCTTCTATGCAAGTAAAATGGTAAATCTAATGATATCATACCTGTGAAATGCAACAGTATTTTGAAATGATAAGTGTAAACTTTATGGTACTTGCCTTCACATGTGAAGTATCTTTGAATATTGAATATCAACTTTGCATAGTTGTCCTTGATACAACTTCTAGGTATTGCATTGTTCAGGTCCATATCTACATATTCAGGTTTCATAAATTCCTTGCATGGTTCCATGTCAAACCTAAAACCTTTAAAAAAATATTCCCGTTGCCTTGGTATCTCTGTCACAGAAGCTATGATATCAGGTGTAACTGGCATATTTATCATTCCAATTTTGGTAGTGGTTCCACTGAAATGTAAAGAAAACTCTTTGGACACCTGAGTGTGGAAACCCTGAAGCTTTTCACAAAATTTGAGACAGCTAGCTTTGCTAAAATCCTCCATCACCATTTGATCCTCAAAAATAGCATTTTCATTCTCAGGCTGGTATCTTAGACAATGTCCCCCTCTATGGACCTTCTTCTCCTCTGCCATGTTTCTTGTAAAAAACCTGTTATCTTCTCTAAAAGCTGTAAAACAACCTTGCTTGATAATGGTGAAAGTCGTCTTTGCATAGAACAAACACAAACTTATCTTTACTGCTTCAAAGCTAGGACAACATATGTGAAGGTGAATGAAACAGAGATGACTCAATTAGGCAAAAAAAATTCGAATTAGAGACGTCACCTCATGACTAAATGATGTTTCATTGATTTCCTATCATGACAATGATGACTGTAGGATAGGTAGGTACATCAAATCTGGTAACTGACTGACTCACCATACCCCTATCATATCATTTTCCAATTGAAACTGATAGATCTCGGCTTATTTGACACGATAGATAAGAAACTGCGATTTCGTAGCGCTCACAGTGTATTTTTTGCACTTTGTGCTATGAAAGTAGCAGCCCTTTCGTAGCGCAAAACTCCCTTTTTGAACTAATGGTGCTACAAAATGGTGGATTTCTGGCTTATCGCAGAAAATTAGCCCGAAACTTACTTAAATGACTCTTGAATGAAAAATGTGAATTTTTAACCATGGAGTGAACCTATAAAGACCTTATTTGAGTTCAGATGATGAACACTAAACCTATAAAAACTATGACATACCCTTAACCATACTAAAATGACTTTCAGAACTATTTAGACCATGATCAAAACAGAGTTAACATACAATGTTTTGAATTTTTTTTTTTTTTTTTGGGTGATAACAAAAACCAAAGGAAAGTTTATTTAAATATGAAATTGATATTAGCATAGAAAAACTAACAATCATTTTCAGATCAAGTTGGTATCAGAGCACAAGGTTGATTTCTTGTTTTCCTTGAAGGGTTTTAATAGTTGAAATTTTTGTGATGATTACAAGGTTGAGATTGCAGAGAGGAGAAGGGAAGCTATTGGTAGCTAGTCTTGAGATTAGGACAAGAAGGAAGAAGGCTGAAAAAGGCATCATCCTCACCCAAATTAACACTCAAGGCATTGCTTGAAGCACCTCAAATTCCATCTCCATCAGTTGAGATAGAAGAGGTCCAAATTGCACAAGAGGCTAAAGTGATTGAAGGTGTACAAGCTACAAAGAATGAGCTTGAATCCAAAGCCAAAATGTCAAGATATGAAGAGACTCATGAACATTCTGAAGAAGAGGATGTTAAGAGAGACTTCAAATAAATGAAAATAATGGTTAAATTCATGTATGAAGCATTCATTGCAGAAAAATATGGAGAAGGTTCAAAACCTCTACATGGAGAAGAATCTTCAAACGATAAGAAGGATCAAGAGAAGAGCTCAAAAGGTAGTGGAGGAAATCCACCTCCATCTCCACCATCCTCATTTTCCTCATCCTCATCAACATCTTTATCTTCCACATCCACCACAAAACTCATACCCACACTCATTCCAAGATCCCAAAAGGAAATACTCCATTACTCAAGTTGGACATCAAGTTTGAACTTCCCACATACAATGGAGAAGTTAATGCTGAGAAGCTATACAATTGGATTCGTCAGTTGGAAGTATATTGCAGAATTCAAAATCTACAAGAGGACAATATCAAAATCCAGTTGGCTTCATTAAGGCTAGAAGGAGCAACACTAGTTTGGTGGGAGGCAAAGACACAAGAGGAAATGCGAATCCATGGTATATTTCCATTTCTTGGGTTGAATTCATTTCTTCCATTAAAAGGCAGTTTTATCCATTAACCTATATGAAAAAAATAATTATGAGTTGGCAAAAATTTAGGCAGCTCAAAGGCCAAACTGTTCAAGAGTACACACAGGAGTTTAGAAAGAGGGCTTTGTTGCTAGGAGTAAACTTGAATTCACAAGATACACTCTTGAAATATATAGGAGGTTTACATTCCTAATTGAAGCATACTATCCTAATGTTTAACCCAAACAACTTAGATGAAGTATGTGTGCAAGCCACACATCTTGAAGCAAGGGGTAAAAACGTTTATGAAGAGGGTAGTAAGAAGAATCCATTCAAGGGTAAGGGCAAAGAGAAGGGAGGAAAATGGAAGGGAAAGAAGAATGCAAGTATTAAGAAAGAAGGAGAGAAAATTACATGAAAACATTGTTCCAAAGAGGGGCATAATGAAGCTCATTGTTGGAAACTACGTCCCGAATTAAGACCAAAGAAACCAAATAACAAAGGGAAACAAAAGATGATTTCCACTACACAACAAGATCTTGGATTTGATTCAGGAGATGAAACCAAGATAGTTGCCATGGTTAACAAAGGAAAGAAATCCATAGCAAGTTATAGTTCCTCAAACAGTCACAACAACACTCCAAATGAAGACAAAAGGATAGAATTGTTCCATGTTAGAGTGATTTCTAATCATACAAAGATTTATGCATTATTTGATACGGGGTCACAAGCAAACTTGATTTCAGAAGACTTAGTCAAAAAGCTTAACCTTGAAATTGTGCCACATCATAAACCATACCATTTTGGATGGATAGTGTTATCACACTCAAAATTTTCAAAATTTGATTTGATAAGGTGGTTTCATGTTATGTCATGTTGGGTCAAGTCTTTGATGAAGAATTTACCAAATCATGCTTATCCTATGTCAAAAAAACCACCATGAGTCATGTCATGGCAGTCAACTACACCTCATGTCCTTCAGTTTTCATTCCCACGCTTTTAAATCAAAAAAATCTTCCACTTTCCAATTAAACACAATTTCATAGCGAATTCAGTGCAAAATAGGCAGATTTCGATACGAAACTACCTGATAATTTCGTAGCGAATATGAGGATTTCTCTGTTTTTTGACTTTTGAGTAGTCAACTTCAAGGGTGGTTTCTAGGCAAACAGAGAAGTATTTTAAGAAACTGAGAGATTTGATTGTCAAGAACATATCAAATAACATTAAAATCTTTCACTTTTCTCAAAGATGCTACAAATTGGGAGATTCAGAGATGTAATTCAGCTCTATTTTTAGAATGCAGAATTTTCCTGTTTTATACATATTTTTCAAATGCAGACTCTGGACAGCTGAAGATGGTATTTAAAAAACCAAGAGAGGTTTTTCTTTAAAACATTCTGATCTAAAAAAACTTCCTCCAGTTTTAGAAAAATCTATTGATCTGAAAATGGAAGTACTTGAAAATGGTGCAAGGTATCCATTTCCATCTTAATTAAATGTGTGCAAAAACCCCAAGTATAGCTGATTAAACAACTACTTGGAACTATTCCAGAGATTGACTCTAGGGGCATTTACTAGATATGTCACCTTTAAAGAAAGGATGAGATCTAGAGGCTACCTGGCCCTTTACAGACTCTGTCTATAGAACTTGTAGAAGTTAACACTCATAAAATTAAAGTGAATTGACTTGTATTTGCTGTTCAAGATAGTCATTTTCCATAAAATATATATACAAACAATTATTCATGTCTTGAAATTGAAATAGAGTGTTTTGGTAGTTGTATAAGAGTTTATGTGTCAAGGTAAGTTATTTTAATTTTCTATTTAACATATTAAATCAGAATTATACAACAATATAACTTTAGCATATCATGACAAATGTGTTTGATGAGCAGTTCACCCCTTCTGGGCTACATCTGCTGGATCAAGCCTTCCAAAATGGGCTTGTCCTCTTGTATTAAAAAGCTCTCAAATGAAATACAAGATTATAAGTGTCTCAATAGACAAATATAAATACAAATAATGATTCAAAAGACAGGAAATAGCTAAGAATGCTTTTCCAAATTCACTTAACAGTGAGGAATTACCATAAACAATGATTTCTTCATCAATGTCCTGCTGACTATTTGAACTTATTTTCTACTTTTTGGGCTATATAATTCCTCAAATTCCTTTGAAACCTCTTCCAATGGCTTCATAATGTCAAAATTAGCTGAAATAGATCTTTGGTTCACCTCAAACAGATAACCACAGCTCGACACAGCTCCAACTCTCAAATGGCCCTAGTGGCTCAAAAAACTTCTCCGAAGCTAAAAAGGCTGAATATCAGCTCCAATGGCTCTGAAACCTATACGATTGGCTTCAGAATGCTGAGAAGATACGAAATCAAAAAAAAAATTGCTCAGAAAGGATCTCCCATGTGAAAGATATGGCCCAAACAGTCTTTTGTCCAATGTTAGGTAAAATTCCCACTAAAGGTGGGCCAACTTTAGTTAACTGGAGATAAAATTTAGTGGTCCGCTGAATTTGGAGGAACAGGCGCTGAATTTTGGGGTTACATTAATTTTTTAGGGACACATGTGACTGCATCTTCAGATTAAATGTTGGAGCAAATGGTTATAATAACCATGACAATTAATAAACTTCGTAACCTCTGCCATATGCATGTGGCCTTATCCACTTCTGCATTAAACTTAACCGCTTGTTGTGTTAGCTGTTGGAGATAGCGCTTGGGTACGAGCCTGTAATCATATCATAGAGGGGGCTGGCCCCCTTTTGGGCCCGCCCATATTCAACACAAAGTTTAAATATAACTTGTACCGCCCACATAACAAGACATAATGTGGTGGGTTAACGGTAAGACTTGTCGCTGTTATCCGTGAGGTCTTGTGTTCGAATCAAGAAACTTGTAAAAAATTTAATACGCCATTCAAGCGTGACTTGGGGGCTACGTGGCAACCTCCGGGCCTGCCACATGGCGGCCTCTGATTGGCCATCTCCATAAAAGGTCAACCAATAAACCAACCTACAAATGCCACTTGTCCAATTGTGAATGGCCCAAATGGAATATTCCAGGGAATATTTTGAAGAATATTCCAAGAATATTCCTTGGAATATTCTTTTTTTTTTTAATTTTTCAAATTGAAAGTCAAACTTGGTCAAACTCAGTTTTTGAAGGAAATTGCAAACTTCAAACCTTCATAACTTTCTCATGCGAAGTCGTATTTGAGTGCCGTTCACAGCGTTGGGATTATATTTCTAAGGACTATCTGGTTGTTCAGGTTGCAAGTGATTTTGAACAATTTCAATTTTGAGCCTTTTTCCATGGTTCGGACTTGAGCTCCTGATCACACCTCCCAAATGAGAGGCTTTTGGACCCCAAAAGCTCACTGAAATTCTGAACTGAACTATAGTACAAAAAATGAGAGAATAACAACATCCTCTTCTCTTTATCCTTCAAAAATTTTCCTGAATTGCCAACTGATCACATGGCGAATTTTTGCTGAATGAGCCAAGTACTTGTGCCGAATCCCGACCAAGTTTTCTCACCATACCAATCTGAAATTTGCATGTAAAAAATGAAGATGAATTACTGCATTAAGAATTTAATCCACTTCCTACCAAGCCAAATCCATGGCATCTTTTGATGCAACCTCAATTCTTCATGTGAATCTTCCATTTCCACATCGATAATGGACTCCATAGATCCACTTGTGCCAAACTGTTTGTCCCTTAGCTGCATATGCTTTGGACGATGGGTTGGATGCGAGGTCCAAAAATGAGAGACATCATGTCCCTTCCTTTGACAAAATGTGCAACTGTTAAGCACTTTCTGAGAAAGCTTTCTTTCCCTTTTCTGCTTCCTGTGTGCTTTCTTTTTCAACCAGCATCTTGAAGCAACATGGTTAACTCCACCAAAAACTGTGCAACAAAATTTTCTTTCATTTGAATAAGAAAAATGATCATTCTTTGCTGAAACATAATCAAATTGATCATGTGAATGATTATACCTCTTTTTCTGCATGGAATTTCCATCCTTTTTGTCTTCGAAAGACGATGAACTAGTAGAGGAAGCAACTTTCCTTTTCAGACTTTCATCAATGTTCTTTTCTTGAAAACTTCTTACATTTGCATGCTCGCCATAAGAGACACGTTTACCTACTAATTGCTATAATGATGGCTTCAAACAATGGCAATCATCCTTAATTTTTTTTTGACATATATGCATAGAAGACCTTGGAATAAAGGTTCTCTTTAAATTTGCAAAACATGCATTCAAGGATTTGGATTCTTCACCATTAAACTACACATAAACAAGACCAACATTCTTGGGTCGCTCCACAAATGAAATAGGGTCAACCATGCCTTGTGCATGCTTGCCCAAACCTTTGCCTTCTTGATAGCCCATCTTAAACATTAATTTGGACCCAATGCCCCTTGTATGTTTTTCAGAAGAACCAACACACTTTTCAATGGAGGAAATTGAAGACAAGTTGGAATGGTTTACCTCTTCCTCATGCTTGTTCTTGGACAAAGCTTCTCGAGCTTGAAGGAGTTGTTTCTCCATGTCATGCAACCTTTGGAGAATTTCTCCCTTCTCATCCTTCATATCCAACAATTGTGCATGAAGCATAACACTTTCTCTTTAATTCTCAATGAGAATCTGCACCATGTCCTTCACCTTAATGAACTCATTCTTCATGTAATCATTGAAGAATCTCGTGAAAGAGGAAACTTCACTTGTAGAAGAAGTTGACATTATGTAATTGGTTAAATTAACAAAAGGAACTTCCAAAGAAAAGTTCTCAAAGCTTTCCAACAAATGACAAGATTTTTTCCCAAATTTCAAGTTTTTAACCAAATGTCTTTTCAGCCAGACTCTCATTCAAGCAACCATAAAACACAACTATTGGAGTTTGTTTTCCAAAGATAATCTTGAGGTACTTTGGGATAAGGAAATAGCCTACAACTCTTTTTTCCTTTCCAAGAATTAGCTATCAACAACTTGTTAGCCACCTATAATATTTGTTATAGCAAAAGGTGGCTAAGACTTTTTGAGCCTTCAAAGAACAAATTTTATTGCTAAAAATTGTTGGCTCTTGAAGACTCTTGAAGGCCTCATGCCTCTATCTCAAGAATCTTCATTTACTATTTCCATTTTATACTCAGAAAATTCTGCTGATTCCAAGAGAAAGACTGCTGAAAAACCATCATTTTCCCTCTTCTCCCACTCAAAACTAACCTCCATTTGCTCCCCTTTTTCTCCATAAAGACTCCCTTGTTTTCATAATTCCTCTTCTTCCATTTATGAAAATCACTTTTACAAGGTTAAATAATCACTCTTTAAACCTTGCCGAAACCCCCAAATCCATTGAAAACCTTGAAAAAATTCATAAAAAATACATGTTTTTGCATAAGGCTTTAGGCCCTTTTAGCTAAACCCCCTAACCACTTCCCCACATGTGCCCTGTCATAAAAACCAAGCGCTGAACCCATATAGTGCTTATCGCATCGGAAAATTTCGATGGTGCGTAAGTCCTGTGTTCCTTTTAAATCCCGATGCGATCAACTCTATTATATAAACCTTCCTGATTGCATCGCAAAAATTCAGCGCACCAGTTTGTTTTGACATCCTCCGAATTTCCGATGTGATTAAGCCCTGAGCTTTTATTATCCGATCATATTATTTTTTATATATAACCCATAGGCCCGCCTTCCGTACTTTAAACCTTGTAAATAATCCATCCCGATCCATTTTTTCCTTTGTAAAACCCAAAAACCCACTTTTTCAAAGTTTTGGTCTAAAAACCAAAATCACGTGTTAAATATTTCAATGAGTAGATTGAAAGACCGATCGCGCAATCACAATTAGGAAAATTCAGAATGGGTTGATCGAAAAGACCCGCATCAAAAGTTTCGATGCGATTGGGTCTTATATATGTTAACTCCCCCCCGCCTTTTGTTTCATATGAATTTCCCCTGGGACCAAGCGTCGAAGTCCCGAGGTGCTCAATCGCATTGCAATATTTCAAATGGGTTGATTGAAAGACCAGCCCGAGGCTCCGATTGTGATTGGCTCCTTTAAATATATAAAGCCCCGGGCATCTAACATTTCATATATCCAACAGCCCCGCAGTCGGGCGCCTCGCTACTTTATATATATATCCCGCCCCGATCCATATAAAACCTTTGTTTTATTTTAAACTTTGGACTTTATATATTATAAGGTTTTTTTCCACCGATTCGTTTCAAACTAATCCCTGTCGTTGATTGTCGACCGATCAAACGACCAGCGTTCAATCGCATCACATGTCTCAAATCGCATCGCATTTCTTAAATCGCATTGCATTTCTCAATCGATGCATTTTTTTGTCCACCCCCGATTGCCGAGTTCCCCGATTCATTCTCCACCGTTGATCTCGTCCTTAGATCAACGACCATCGCTTAATCACCTCTGTCCTCCCGATTGCGCAATCACATCGGAGATTTTCATTGCTCCCCTTTCCTCCTCCCACCGATTGCGATTCCCTGATTAGATATGGACCGTCCACGTGTCCAGATCCAACGACCACGCTCCTTCCCGCAACCTTCTAAGAAGTTTAACCTAAAAGCGTAGGGTTTCATAACATTTTGCTTGTTTTGCAGGTTATGATGGTTTTTTCCATATTACAAAGGAAAAGAAAGCCAAAGGTCCCGATATTTCGGCCTTGGTTATCGAAGGGAAAGTGACCAAAGGGGCTCTACTCCATGTTTATTCAATGCTCCACGGGCGCTGATACCATAAAGAGCCCTGTGCGGCCCTGCACATCGACAAGACACTGTTTTGTTAAAAAAAACAGTTAAAAGAGTATCAGTTTTTGAAGACAGAGCACAGCAGAAGATTGAAGACAGATATGGGAATTATGGCTAAGAATGCTTATCAAAAGCCTAATTCCCAGAATTAAAACACAATTAAAAGAAATCATAAGTGTTTAACAGACAGAAAGGCCTCCACCGCTTCAATTTAGGCGAATTGATTCCTCAGCTACCATAAGTGCCACCTGTGCCTCAAAGCATTCAAAACAAAGGCCGACTTATTGCAGAATTAGTTATTTTTCCTCAGCGTAGCCAGGGAGTTACTTCTGCAAGGAAATAAATGCAGAAATATCTGCAGAGTTACTCCAAACATTACACAGAGCCTCGAAGTCAAATAAAGCTCCCACCGAGCTTAAATCTTAATTGTAAAAAAATTAATACAGTAACACACCTGTAAAATTCTCCATCAAGCCCCTCAAAAGACCTAGAAGTCTTGAAACTGTATTAATTGTCCTTAAGATCTTTTGTTAGATCTCACCTCCTCATCCTTCTATAAATACTTCTGTAGAAGATGAGAGACTGTTGGTTGCAGAACTTTGAAATATATTTGAGCTTAAACTTATGATTGTAAATAGTGTTCACTGGCCCTTGGAGCTCTGTTTGTGTTAGTTTTGTTAGGCTGGATAGTGAAGATGATTGCTGAACTGAAACATTGGACTTAAAGACTGTAATTGGTTTGACATCAATAAACAAGTTGTTTCTTGGGATCCTGGTCTATATCACTGGTGAAGTGCCTCTTTCTTTGTTATTGTTTTCCTTCTATGTATGCCATATTTGTTCATTATTCTCTGATAAAGAACAACATTTATAGAGTTAGGACCTGTTGTACATCAGTAACCTTCTCTGATTGAAAGCTTTATCTCAATGTTTTCCTCCAAATGGTTTATTTAAGAATGATTTAATACAGTTAAGCAATTAGGAATGATGGAGTTCCCTCGTCCTACTGTTTGCCTTAAAAAATTTTCTTGAAAGTTATTTTCCTTAGTTTATTATTAAAGTTAGACTAGAAAAGTGATGGTTTGCCCTATTTCTAGCTTCTATTCTCCAATGGCAGATTCTGAAAGTTTCCCTTGGTGTTGACTGAAAGCAGACTAGGTTTAAAAGTACTTTATCTGATCTTAAGTTACACTTTGTTTCTCTTATCTGTTTTCATACTTTCTGAAGGTAATTATGTGGATTACTGGATTGTTTGTCAATTAATCTTCTTTAATACAAAATTTCCCAAGAGTTCAATGGTTAGCCCTACACTTGGTTGGTTTTAAACAGTTACTTAAGAGGCTTTTCTTGTTTGGACTTACTATAAATCCTTTGTGAAATTATTATTAGTTTCCACCCCTCCAACACTTTATTGTTTCCATTCCATCACTCTAATCTCAATAATCTTGTGGTGTAGATGACTTGCCCCTTGGATCACTCTTGATGTTGTTTTTCAATTAAAGCCCTGTTATGACTCCATAGCCCAATGGACTAAAAACCAGCGTTATATCTATCTTTTTAGCCATAGATGTTCTATTCACTTGCAACTTCTCACCTTTGAAACTTTCTGCACTTAGAACTTTCTCCTCAAAATAATAATCATGCTCAACCATCCAAAAAACAAAACAAACCCTTGGCCTTCATAACTAGCCTAATATTATTACCCCAAACTTCAAAGACAAATCCATCTTTGCACTCATTGGAGAGATCCCTCTCCGGATTCAGGAGGGCTAGATCCTAGAATCCCAAATTTGGTTGAAACGATGTTGTTTCTGTGATCAGACTTTGCCAATCTTGCTGATTACAGATCCCTAACACAACTATATTTTCAACTCAAGAAAACTTAACAAGCAACCATTTTGCAACCAATAAAATAGTAAGATTGACTGTTTTAACACCTTTTGCGCAACAACAAATGCTCAATCATAAGCACAACCAATGCTCAACCAAAGCTCTGATACCATATGATATGAAAATGGAAGTACTTGAAAATGGGTGCAAGGTATCCATTTCTATTTTAATTAAATGTGTGCAAAAACCCCAAGTATAGTTGATTAAACAACTACTTGGAACTATTCCAGAGATTGACTGTAGGGGCATTTACTAGATATGTCACCTTTAAAGAAAGGATGATATCCAGAGGCTACCTGGCACTTTACAGACTCTGTCTATAGAACTTGTATAAGTTAACACTCATAATATGAAAATGAAATGACTTTTATTTGATGTTCAAGATAGTCATTTTCCATAAAATATATATGAAAACAGTTATTCATGTCTTGCAATTGAAATAGAGTGTTTTTGGTAGCTGTATAAGAGTTTATGTGTCAAGGTAAGTTATTTTAATTTTTTTTTTAACATATTAAATCAGAATTATACAAAAATATAACTTTAGCATATCATGACACATGTGTTTGATGAGCAGTTCACCCCTCCTAGGCTACATCTACTGGATCAAGCCTTCCAAAATGGGCTTGTCCTCTTGTATTAAAAATATCTCAAACACAATACAATATTATAAGTGTCTCAATAGAAAAATATGAATACAAATAATGATTCAGAATACAGGAAATAGCTAAGAATGCTTTTCCAAATTCACTTAAAAGTGACGAATTACCATAAACAGTGATTTCTTCATCAATGTCCTGTCAGATCTTTGAACTTATTTGCTACTTTTCGGGCTATATAAGTCATAAAATACCTCTAAAACCTCTTCCAATGGCTTCAGAAGGTTGAAATTAACTGAAATAAATCTTTGGTTCACCTCAAATAGATAACCACAACTCAACACAACTCCAACTCTAAAATGGCCCTGGTGGCTCAAAAAGCTTCTCCAAAGCTAAGAATGATGAAGATCAGCTCCAATGGCTCCGAAACCTATACCATTGGCTTCAGAATTATGAGAAGATACGAAATAAAAAAAAATTCACTCAGAAAGGATCTCCCATGTGAAAGATATGGCCCAAACAGTCTTTTGTCCAATGTTAGGTAAAAATCCCACTAAAGGTGGGCCAACTTTAGTTAACTAAAGATAAAATTTAGTGGCCCGCCGAATTTGGAGGAAAAGGCGCTGAATTTGGGGGTTACATTAATTTTTTAGGGCCACATGTGACCGCATCTCTGGATTAAATGTTGGAGCAAATGGTTATAATAACTGTGACAATTAATAAACTTCGTAACCTCTGCCATATGCATGTGGCCTTATCCACTTTTGCATTAAACTTAACTGCTTTTTGTGTTAGCCGTTGGAGATAGCGCTTGGGTACAAGCCTGTACTCATATCATAGAGGGGGCTGGCCCCCTTTCGGGCCCGCCCACATTCAACACAAACTTTAAATATAACTTGTATCGCTCACATAACAAGACATAATACATAATGTGGTGGGTTAATAGTAAGACTTGTCGCTGTTATCCGTGAGGTCTTGTGTTCGAATCATGAAACTTGTAAAAATTTTAATACGCCATTCAAGTGTGACCTGGGGGCCAAGTGGCGGCCTCCGGGCCTACCACGTGGTGGCCTTTGATTGGCCATCCCCATAAAAGGTCAACCAATAAACCAACTTGCAAATGCCACTTGTCCAACCGTGAATGGTCCGAATGGTATATTTCAAGGAATATTCTAGGGAATATTTTGAAGAATATTCCAGGAATATTCCTTGGAATATATTTTAATTTTTTTTTCAAATTGAAAGTCAAACTTGGTCAAACTCAGTTTTTGAAGGAAATTGCAAACTTCAAACCTTCATAACTTTCTCATGTGAAGTCGGATTTGAGTGCTGTTCGCGGCATTGGGATCGTATCACCGAGGAATATCCAGTCATTCAGGTTGCAGGTGATTTTGAACACTTTTAATTTTGAGCCTTTTTCCATGGCTCGGACTTGAGCTCCTGATCATCTATCAAGGATTTAGAAATATGAGTTCATTTCTAAACTGCAAATTCTGCCTTTTTTAGGCAGTTTCGTAGCATGCTATAGGCTTGAAGTCAGAAAAAACGTTGCGAAAATTTCTACAGGTGCATTTTTTCTTTGGAATCTAGTTTTATGAAGAGTTAAGAAGGGAAATTGATAGTATTTAGCTCTTTTAACCCAACAAACATGGCCACATCAGAAAAGAGAGCTAACAGGTGGCAGAGGTTGGTGAAATGAAATATACTACTAAACTACACTACAAAACTGCCTAATGACACTCTTTGCAGCAAGGTGTTTTGGGTTTTATTTTGTTATTTTGAAAGTGTTTTGAAGGTAAGATAGCCACATGTAAAGGTTAAGCATGTTAGGAGTATGAATT
This sequence comes from Pinus albicaulis, assembly GCA_034641835.2. Lineage (NCBI taxonomy): Eukaryota > Viridiplantae > Streptophyta > Pinopsida > Pinales > Pinaceae > Pinus > Pinus albicaulis. The sequence goes on from CM076581.1 coordinate 948,728,606, forward strand.
TGCACTTACAATCCAAAAACAGAGCTTTAAAGGACAAAGTAGAATACCTTTAGGAGAAATTAGATTTGATTCATGTGGTGCTGGAAAAGAAAGGATTGAAAATGAAAGTGGTAGAAGAGCCCATTAGTCAATTGATTGTGAATGAGGAGGAAACACCACATGAGTAATCATTTAATATGGAATATGTTTTAGGAGATTCATAACATGGAGATAACCAAAATTTTGCAGCTGGAGGACAGTTTTTGAAGATAATCATGAAAAAGCAATTTTTGGTTTTTTGCATAGTTTCGTAGCGTACCTCAGGCTTGAGGACAGAAATACACTACGAAAATTTCTGTAGGTGTATTTTTGCCTCAAAACTCAATTTTTTCAAGTTTTATGGAGGGAGGTTGATTGTTTGAAAATTTTCATGGCATGATAAAGGTACTGGAACAACAAAGGAGTCAAAGAGATAGGTGGAAAAGTCATTTTGCCTATGCTTCTAAAACTCGCTAAGGAACTGTCCAAAACTGCCCTGTTTTCCTAGTGAGGAGTTTTTGAATAATTTTGAGAATCTTAACAGTACATCAGCCAGATGGAGACCTCCAACATGTAAATGGACCTTATTAGCAGAGATTTATGACTCGAAGGGAGTGCCATACATCCAGCTCATCAATCAGAACAACATTTAAAGAGAAGGACATCCATTCCTAAAAAGCAGGGTTATGTTCCACTGATCTAGGGATGCTTTAAAGATGTAAAGTGGTGGTGAAATAGGGTCATTTTTCATTCGAATATGTGACATTCATGATGTAACCATTACGTAACTATTTCACTAATAGGATAAAGGAATGTAATAAATAGAGATAGACTCCTATTAGGATTTTGTTTTATTTTAGGATAGCTGTCAGTTTTCTGTTTTAAATTAGTGATTTTAGTTATGATAGGTGCCAGAGTATAATTCGAGGATCTAGCCACTAGAAAGATCATCTATATTGTAAATAATGTCTATTTATATACAAAACATCGAAGAAGCAAGGGGTTGGAGAATATTGCACCAAATTATTGCTTGTATGTTTCATCCATTTTTAGTAATTAAAAAGTGACATTCTTCTTCCAGGCTTGAGATTCTCATGAGGTTTTTGATGTCTTATTTATCTATATCTTTATGTTTAATCAATTTCAGTAGATTTTGTTGATCAACGATTGTCATTGATGTCAACCGAAGCAGCACCAGGGGCTAACCTAATATTTCATGGGAATTTTGACCTACAAAATTACTATATTCTATTTCAATAATGATTTTGATGATTTCTACTTGTCGAGGTGTTTCCGTTGATATATTGCACGCCACTTAATTCTTCACGGTTTGAGAGATATTCATGTTTGAAGTTTATACTCCCAGTTAGTGGGCTAAAACCCCATAGGGTTGTGGCACGGGTCATTGAAAAGTCATAATTAATATTTTTTAAGCTCCTAAAATCCCTCCCATGTTCACTTTTTGAAGCCCCTCTTAACCTAAGAATTTATATAAATTGTGATCCTCATATCCTCCTTATGCAAGGGATTTCACCATCTGAAACAGGTCATCGTGGAATTTTCGCTCTCACTTTTTTTCTACGAAGGTTCAGAAGCTGAAATTTTTATGAGGTGAAGGTGAAATCCCGAGGAAGCTCCTGTGAAAATTTTAGATCAAGGTGCACAATATTTTAGGAGATATGACCTGTGGAAGTTAGTGTTTTTACAGGCTCCTTAAATTCATCTCAAAGAAGCGACCTTGGGAAAATATTCATAAATCTCTCCGTGAGTATTGGATTGGAATTCTATAAAAAGTGACAGATAGTGAATGGATTGTAGTTTTTTCTCTATAAATTTCAAAGCCAAATGAAGAAACAATGACACGTGGCACGCCGTACAAGTTCGCTCTACTGAAACAATCCATAATTAGGGCATTGTGAGAGATTAGGCATAAATCTCCCTTGAAGAATCCAAATTGGGTCAGACCTATGGCATTGGAAATATGAATCAAAGGAATAATACAAGACTGAAAATCACATATTGGGGATCTGAATAACAAAGATACACCAGTTTCAATATCGAGCTCCTAAAAGGAAAGAAAAAGCTAGATCATGTGTTGTCAAGGGCTGCAAAGAACCAGAATTTCTAGGGAAGAAAAGCAAAGAAAGGTACAGCAGAGGGTAGCATGACAACAACAGCAACCAAGGTGCATACCAGCAGCAAGAATTTCATCACATGAAGTCTCCAAGTGGGCAACATTGCATACAGTCATTGTAAAGGTATCATTGTACTAAGTCATTGTAAATACATTATTGTAAAAATTGTACTAGTGTCTATCTGCCAAGAGTTGAAGAGGTAGTGTCGGGTGGTCTAGGATTATCATTAGGTGGTTGTGTCATAGTTTGGGTTATGTTCTAGTGTGTCTTATTCTTCTACATCATTCTATATCATTGTAAAGTGGACCATTTTCCCTGGTACGAGAGTCCATTCTTCTTTTATTCTTCTATAGGGTGGTAGGGTGGTGCTAGGATGAGTTGTAGCTCATTGGGTGTTGGGGCATCCGTTCAGTTGACTACTGAAAAATCTCGGGCATTCGAGCATCCATCCAGTGGGAGTTGGAGAAGAATGCTTTTATAGATTCTAGGAAGTTGGAGCTTTATTTTCAATTGGAGTTGAATATTAAATAATTATTAGAAAAGCATTAGGTGGTTTTTGTCCCGGAGTGGGTTTCTATAGAGTGTTGGACAATAGTTAAATTATTCACCGAGATTATCCTGATCACACACTATTTGAGCTTCATGCATAATACATAACCTCTTCTACTATTGATAATCAATTTGTGGAAAATAAACAATCGCATGCGCACATTAAAAGCACATAATCAATCACACATATAAACACAGTGTTTATGGGAAAGCTTAAAGCTGAAAACCCCCAACTATCTATATATTACAATGATAGAGTTCATGTAATAATAATAGCACAAAGCTCCTCACAAGATCTCAGCTCTATCTCACATGCTACACACTACACAAGCTCAGACCAAGCAAGTCACATGCTAAAATCTCCTCCACCTATTAGCTAGCCTCTACTACGCAATCCAATATGGATAATCATGAGATCCAAGTTCGAATCCCACCAAGATGTACTGCACAATCCTCATTTTCTTCTCCATCAATGTGTGTGCAAATCTCATGCACCAGTATAGTCACACTGATAGTCAACCTGCTCTTTCACCTACCTCCATCACTGATCTCCACTGAAACTGTCCATGCACTGAAGTTAATTGATGTGCTCATTAGTTGATTTATGAGTTAATAATTAGTGAATTAATTAATAATTAATTCACACCAATCATCACTAGTGTATTAATCAGTTAGACTAAATACAACTAGTTCAACTAAGTCCAACTGAACACAACTCCATCAACTCCTCAATCAACTCCACCAAACTCACTCACATGAGTTCTAACTGAAGTCATCATGAAATAGCTCCACTAAACCCTAGGAATAGCATAATTCCTTCTGTCAGCTGCATGTGCCACATCCAGGCATCAAACTAAAGTGCTCCAAGAAGATAAGATAATGTTTAGAGTCCAAATATTATTAAGAGCTAATAATATTCGACATATTTTTTTTTTAGACTGGCAATCTAAAAATAGATTCTGCCCAGTATGTCTAAAAATAGAAGTCCATCTATTTTTCCAATTTGACCATCCCTCCACAAATAGCATCCTGCAACTCATAGAATCATGATCAACATGTCTAAAAATAGATAGTCTAAAAATAGACTTTGCGCCAAAAATACCCTGCGGGCCCACTTAGTGAAGGCGAATTCTTTCCACTAAGCACTGTCATCTTGTTGCATTCTCAACACTCCCTCTCAACAAGATACGGATTATCTGCAACCCCTATCCTACCCCCGTGGTATTCAAATTTTCTCCTGGTTAGTGCCTTCGTCAAGATATCAGCATCCTGATCCTTCGTAGGAATGTATGAAAGTAACATGATCCTCCGCTGCACACAATCTCTGATATGATGATACCGGATGTCAATGTGTTTGGATCTATCATGAAATACTGGATTAGCCGAGAGTTTGATGCAACTCTGGTTATCACAATAAATCACAGTAGGCTCCAAGTGTGAACCGAACAACCCGACCAGGATCTTCCTCATCCATATAGCCTCGCATGCAGCCAAAATCGCTGCCATATACTCGGCCTTTGCTGAACTGAGTGCCACGGATCTCTGCTTCCTGCTGTACCAAGAAACTGCTGTCGACCCGATACTGAAAATCCCTCCAGATGTGCTCTTTCTGTCCGTTGGGCTCCCTGCCCAATCTGCATCCATGAAGCCACATAGCTTCACCTCATCCGACTGTCTGTACCATAATCCATATCTCGATGTGCCTCTGAGATATCTCAATACATGCTTGCCTGCCTTCCAGTAGAGCTTGGTAGGCTTAACCATAGCTTGTGAAAGCTGGTTAACAGCATAGCATATGTCGAGTCGTGTATTGACCATATACATAAGCGACCCCACCAACTGTCGATAAACAGTGGCATCCACTACCTCCGCTGAAGTAGCATCCTCCTTCCTCCAACCACCAGGAAGAGGAGTATCAACAGGCTTGCAGCCATGCATGTTGAACTTCTCCAGTATCTCTCAGGCATACTTACCCTGAGAAACAAACAGTCCATCACTGCGCTGCCAAATTTCCAATCCCAGAAAATAATGAAGGAGGCCCAAGTCCTTCATCTCAAACTCTTTTGCAAGATCCTCCTTGCATGAGAGTATCAACAGCTCATCACCTGTCAAAATAAAATCATCTACATAAAGTACAATGATCAGAAACTTACCCTCCACCACAATCTGGTATATGTTTGGATCCGCCTCACTCTTGGAGAATCCAAGTCTGGTGATATAACTATTTATCCGTGTGTACCAAGCATGAGGTGCTTGTTTCAACCCATACAACGCTCTCTTGAGCCTGCACACATGCGACTCGCTGCTGAAGATCTCGAAACCTTCGGGCTGCTCTATGTACACCTCCTTCTCAATGACTCCGTTGAGGAACACAGTCTTCACATCCATCTGATGAATGTGCCACCCCATCTGCGTTGAGAAAGAAAGAATCGTCCGTATGGAAGAATACCTTGCGACAGGTGTAGAGGTCTCCTGATAATCGATCCCCTCTATCTGTGAAAAGCCTCGGGAAAAAAATCTTGCCTTGTACTTCTCCACACTCCCGTCAGCTGCCTGCTTCACTTTGTAGATCCATCTTGAACCCACCACTAATTTCCCTTCCGGCCTTGGGACAATCTCCCATGCACTGTTTCTAACAATTGAATCATACTCTTCCACCATGGCATCTACCCATGCGAGATCCTCCACAGCTTCCTCGAAAGAGGATGGCTCTGTCATGATACACTTGCTCATAAGAGCCATGTATCCAGTGTACCGGTCCGGTGACTGTCTCTATCTGCGTTGTGCTGTAGGTGGTCCTACAACCTTCTCTGCATCTTGAGCCAGTCGCTCAGCTTCTGTAGTGCGCTTCCACCCTCTGATGGTTGGCGCTGCATGAGTGGTCTCTTCCACTCCATGAACCTCATCTTGTGGCTGATCCACATCCTAAGACTCATCCTTAGGAACTAATAGCTCCTCATATGCATGCAAGTGTGGCTCCCTCTCAAGCGAACACTTCATGGCTTTCTCCTCATGAAATTTGATATCCCATCGCACAACAGTCTCGCGACTGTCTGGAAAATACACACGATAGTTGTGGGGCGTATCAGTGTACCCCACAAATATCCCAACCTCTGCAGTCGGCTCCAGCTTCTTCCTGGCATCCTTCGTCACATGAATGTAAACAGGTGAACCAAAAATCCTCAAATGGGAAATATCAGGCTTCTTACTAGAAAATGCCTCCTCGGGTGTACTCATGCCAAGTATCCTGTGAGGACAATGGTTCTGCACATATACTGCAGTATTGCATGCCTCATCCCACAAGTGTATGGGAAGGCCCTGATCATGCAACATCGCCCGTGCAGCACCCATGATCATTCTGTTCTTCCGCTCAGCAACCCCATTCTGCTGTGGGTTATGAGGTGCTATGAGCTCTCTTCGAATTCCTTCTGCGCTGCAAAAGTCCTTGAATTCGCCAGAGATGAATTCACCACCATTGTCGCTCCTAAGAGCCTTCACATGCTTCCCCGATTCCTTCTCCACCAGCGCCTTGAACTCACAGAACTTTGAGTATGTCTCGCTCTTCTTCTGCATGAAGAAGATCCAACACTTCCGAGAAAAATCATCAACAAAGATCACATAGTACTTGTGCTTTGCTGTCGAAGCTACTGAGAAAGGTCCGCACACGTCTGTGTGAATTCTCTCAAGGATCGTCGTGGCATGACTATCCTTCTCGTGAAAGGTGGCTTTCACATATTTTCATAAGGTACACCCCTTGCACTGATCTAACTGCGCAAGAGTGCCTTTAGGAAGCCCAGTAGAAATCTGTTGCAGTATCTTCAAAGCTCCATGGTGAAGGTGGCCCAATCTCCGGTGCCACAACTCGCCATCATCCCGGCTCAACACTCCTTCTGCCTTGCTTACCATTGTTGCACGCCCATCTACCTGCAATTGATAAAGGTTATTAATTCGAACCCCTATCCTCCAGGTCTCACCAGTTGCCTTACTGCGCAGGAAAGCCTTTCCCTCGCTAAAGACAACATCATATACCTTGTCTTCTAACATCGCCACAGAGATAATATTCTTCTTCAATCCTGGAACATGCATCACTTCCTTCAATACAAAGGGTTTACCAGACTCCCTCTTAAAGGAAATGGTACCGATACCGGTCGCACTGTATCTACCATCATCGCCCATCTCGATGTGCACTCCAAGATCTTTCTCATCCAGATCTGAAAACAGATCCCGATCTCCCGTCATGTGAAAGGGCGCACCACTATCCAAGAACCATACTGATCCCATCACACTTGAGACCAAGCATGCGATCATCGAAAAAATAGCTCAAATCGCGAGCTAAGGCCTCTCCAAACAAGCATCTAAAAAATGCTTTATTTTTCTTCTTCAGTGGACACCAGCATAATGTCCTGTGTTGTGACAAGAAACACCCCCCCTACCTGACATGTCCTTTGGCTTGCCTTTTGCAAACCTTAATGAGAAGCTTTCTTGCTCTTCCTTCTTTTTTATTTGGCGCTCAAAGTACAATTCCTCATCGATGCCTTTCGATGAAGTGATCTTCCCCGGTTCTTCGCTCTATCTCTCGTACAAGATCCCACTCAAAGTCGCTCCCATCCTGGAAATTTCTCCCGACCATTGACAGAGTCCTGATAAGAATGCCAACTCTTTGGAAGCCCAAGGAGAGCCAAGCTCACCAAGTCCTCATCATCTACAATCACCCCCACACTTCCCAGCTCATCCCTGCATTGGATGAACTTCGTGAGGTACTTGGGCACACTGTTGCCTTTCTCCATCTTTATGTTTCTAAGTTTATCCTTGAGCGCCAACTTCCTCTGGTCGCTCTTACTTTGGAATAAATATGTCAAGGCTTTCCACATCAAGAATGGAGAAGACTTACCATGTAGGCTAGAAACTATGTGATCCTTCACGCTCTCCAACATAATCCTTCGACACTTTGCTGTCTTCTTTTGCCAAGCCTCAATTACGGCAGCATCGCTAGAAGTAGGCTTTGGGACTTCAGCATCTATGAACTCCTTCAACCCATTTTCATCTAACACCACCTCCATCCTGTCCTTCCATGCAATATAATTCGAGCTGCCCTCAAGGGCATACTCCAATCGTAATCCGTTGAAAGACATCTCAACTTCGACACCAAGAAAACACTACTGCAAATTCGAATTCCACCAGCACAAAACTCAACCGCTTCAATGTCTGCAATTGCTCCAATGATCAATATTGCTCTGATACCATGTATAAATTTGAATAATAGTTAATTTATTCACCGATATTATCCTGATCACACACTATTTTAGCTTCATGCATAATACATAACCTCTCCTACCATTGATCATTAATTGTGGAAAATTAAACAATCGCATGCGCACATTAAAACCACATAATCAATCACACATATAAACAAAGTATGTAATGGGAAAGATTAAAGCTAAAAACCCCCAACTATCTATATATTATAATGATAGAGTTCATGTAACAATACATAGCACAAAGCCCCTCACAATCTCTCAGCACTATCTCACATGCTACACACTACACAAGCTCAGATCAAGCAAGTCACATGCTCAAATATCCTCCACCTGTTGGCCAGCCTCTACTGCGCAATCCAATATGGATAATCATTAGATCCAATTTTGAATCCCACCAAGATGTACTGCGCAATCCTCATTGGCTTCTCCATCAATGTTTGTGCAAATCTCATGCACCAGTATAGTCACACTGATAGTCAACCTGCTCTTTCACCTACCTCCATCACTGATCTCCACTGAAACTGTCCATGCACTAAAGCTAACTGATGTGTTCATTAGTTGATTTATGAGTTATTAATTAGTGAATTAATTAATAATTCATTCACACCACTCATCACTAGTGTATTAATCAGTTAGACTAAATACAACTAGTTCAACTAATTCAAACTGAACACAACTCCATCAACTCCTCAATCAACTCCACCAAACTCACTCACATGAGTTCTAACTGAAGTCATCATGCAATAGCTCCACTAAACCCTAGGAATAGCGTAATTCCTTCTGTCAGCTGCATGTGCCACATCCAGGCATCAAACTGAAGTGCTCCAAGAGGATAAGATAATTTTTAGAGTCCAAATATTATTAAGAGCTAATAATATTCGACATATCTATTTTTAGACTGGCAATCTAAAAATAGATTCCGCCCAGTATGTCTAAAAATATAAGTCCATCTATTTTTCCAACTTGAACATCCCTCCACAAATAGCATCTTGCAACTCATAGAATCATGATCGACATGTCTAAAAATAGACTTTGCGCCAAAAATACCCTGCGGGCCCACTTAGTGAAGGCGACTTCTTTCCACTAAGCTCTGTCATCTTGTTGCATTCTCAATAGTTTCCACCTTAAGAATGTGTGCATTTGTGTTCCTTTTGTTTACTGCTATCATTGTACATACACTGATAATAGTTGAAGATTAAATAATGCTCTAATTGGAAGGAATACTGATTCACCCCCCCTCTCAGTATTTCCAACAATTGGTATCAGAGCTTGGTTCCTTCAATAACAGTTTAATAGCTGGAAGGAGGTCATGGAGCATACCAAGAATGGTGTACCTCTATTCAATGAAAATAATTATGCACTCTGGAAAGGAAGAATGGAGGTCTATCTCTTGGCGCAAGGTTACGAAGTATAGGACACTGTTCAAAATGGATTTACATCAACCACGGATGAACAAGGCAAGAAGAATTTGGTAAATGATGCAAAAGCAAAGAATATTATTATCAATGGACTTATTGAATCTTCTTATCATAAGGTGTTGGGTTGTAAAACCGCCAAAAATGTATGAGACAAGCTTGAGAATATATATGCAAGTGACTCAAATGTCAAAGAAGCAAAGCTTCAAATCTATAGAGAAAAATTTGAGCAAATCAAAATGAAAGAAGATTGCAACATTGCTGCATACTTCCAATACGTTGATGAAATAAACAATACTCTGGAAGGATTGGGAGAGCTAGTTGAGGAGAAGACTATTATACAAAATATTATTAGAACGTTACCAGGGAGATTCAACCCAAAGGTATCGGTCTTAGAATACAGTGAAAATATGGACAAACTCAGCAAAGATGAATTACATGGAGTTCTCATAGCATATGAAATGAGACTTGATGAAGAAGAGGGTACTTCGAATCTAGAAACTGTGTTCGTTGCATCTAAGAAAACCAATAAGGACAAACAACCTTCAATTGAAATGACATGCACCTGCAAGTGTGAAGAAAAGGGAGATGATGGAGAAGGTCTTTCAGATGAAGAATATGCTTACTTTATGAGAAAACTAAAAATTGGTAAGGGAAAATTCAAAGTTAAACTTCCATTGATATGTTTCGGTTGTGGTGAGGCTGGGCATTTCGCAACAAAATGTCTGAACAAAAGTGATGGTAACTCAAAAGGAAAGAAAGGCTTTAAGAAATTCAACAAGCAAGGCAAAAATAAAGAATCCAAAAGGAAATTTCTCTCTAAATAAGATAGCTCATCATTCGATGAAGAAAGTGACAACAAAGAAGAAGCCAATGAGAAAGTATTGTTTATGGCCAAGCACAATAAAAAAGAAGTATCAAATAATGAAGAAGAAGGGTTGACCATAGAAGAATTTTTTGAGGAGGCAATCAGGCTTATAAAAGAGCTCAAGGCTGAGAAGACCCATTCCAATACTCTTGAAGGACAAGTTCAAGGTCTCAAAATTGAAGTTGAAGAACACAAATGTATTGAAGAGTCACTTCAAAAGAAGTTGGAAGAAAGCAAGTGATCTGAAAATGGTCTGGATAACTTGTATGTATTTCAAGAACCTGTTAGTGTCAATATTTTCATACTTCCACCAGGGATGAAAAAAAATTTGCATGTGCATCTTAAATTTCCTATTTTGAAGAAATCTTCAATCATTCCATTAGGTCATGATATAAAATTATTTCGCTGGTGGTTGTCCTTGTCAGAAGATGCTATCTCCACAAAGTCACCGCCCTGCCTTTCAGAGAAGTTTCCCATAGTATTTTCAATGTAAAATCACGTTCTAAATATTTTTATCAGAAAGAGCCCAGAAAGAGCTTTCCAATGGTATATCATACTCTCAAAACTGACTTCTGGATTGAAAATTATGCCTAAGTGAAAAAAAGTTCCCTATAGTCTAAACTTACCCCTTTTCCCATTTCTCCCTTACACTTTATTTCATGAAAGTTTAGTGTTTTTCTTTATAAAATCCCTTTTTCCCTATCCGATTGTATAAATCGCATGGTAAAAAGTCCTTTGACCCATAAACTCCGATGTGATTAAATAAACCCTTTTTCCTCACCTTCCCTTAAACTTTATAATAAAATTTTAAAGTTTTTGTATTATAAATCCCCTCTTCTGATCGCATTACCCATTCCCCTCAGATCCGATCGCAATCACGCTATACAATTTGTGCATCCTGATTGACTCTTCCGATCACAAAACTGTCGATTCGATTGACCCCACCTGATTAGATCCCGACCGTTGATCACATTAAAGATCCGATGGCCCATAGGCAATCGCATCATCACAATCGCATGTAACGATTGACCTACCCCGATTGACCATCCCCGATTACTCCGATTGTGATTAACTCCGCTCCCTCGATGGTATTTGCACCGTCGATCTACCCTTCTGATCGGACGGCCCACAACCAATCACACCATCGAAATCGGCCATTTCCGTTGTTCCAATTCTCGCTATGTCCCCCCCGATTTGCGATTGCGATTGACCTTTCGGGTCCCACCTTATAACCTTTCCGCCTTTCAATAAGAATTGTTGTTTTTCCTTTGTAAGGCATAAATTTTGATTTAAATCCGTTTAAAGGGATTTCTCCAATCGGACATTACTTTTCCTTATTTATCCCCGCACTTCTATTGTATTACCCTATCACTTATTCCCAAATCGCAATTGGCGAAAATCCCATTCTGTAATACACCCGCCCCGAGCCCCGATTGCGATTTAGTCCCCGGTCCCACCATCCTTTCCTTTGTCTTTTTCCATAAAAAAGCGAACTTTTCTTCATTTAAGGCATAATTTCATTTTTATGAGAATTTTCATTAAAATTTGGTTTTCTTCAAAGGATAAAAACAAAGCAACAGTTAAGGGCTGAGAACTAATTATGAAACAATCACATCTTCAACAACGATTAATAAGGGATTGGTTCTACAGTTTCTTATTCTCATTTGTTGGATGTAACTACGAAATCTCAAGATGTTCAAAAATGTATTGTTGCTCCTTCTTTTCAGGAGCAGATCATTGGTCTCTTTCCTATGTTCGGATTCCAGTGAAACAACTCCCTTTTTTATGTGGATCTATTTCCCACATTTCTATCTATTTAATGTAATTTTCAGTCATTTGCAACCAATAAGTAAGTAGGGGAATTAAGTGTGGAAATCAAGGAGGACGCTCTATGCTCCATTGTAACAGTTTGACAGGGAATTAATAAAGATATGCAGCTCTGATTTGTGGGATCCATGTGGTATGAATTTTAGCATTTGTTTCTTCCTTTTTGTTCATATGTTAATTTTTATGTGTACCATGTTAGGTAAACATGACTCGGGGTAGAGTCAATGTTGACTAGGGTAAATAGTAGTGGTTTTGGGGCACATGGTTTTGTGCACCCATGGTTTTGGCCCATGGTATTACATGTAATGGAGCGTATAAGAGGCTAAGAATACTTCATTGTAATGCAGGCCTTGAGGTGAGCGGTGAAAGCTCACTTGGCCGGATTGGCCAGGATTCTGGCCAATGGTTAATGAAATTTCATTGGTTGGGTTTTTCCTAGATAAACATATGTGTTTATGTTTATGTGCTTTGTTGCTGGGTTTTTTAATTATGTGTATTCCTCTCAATAAATATTTATTATTTCTGCGGTAATTTCTAACAAATGGTATCAGAGCCATATTTTGCTTCAGAGGGACAATTTTGTTGCCAAGGGTTTTATTGAGCTATGAAACGAGACATGATTTGTTATGGAGATATGCAGATCTAGATTCTTCTCACTGAAGGTGAGTTCAAAGCATACATCAAAAGTGTTTCCCATGGTGAATGTTGGAAGCATCGAATAGGTGGGGAAAACAAGCAACAAAGTTGAGAAGAGATTCTCCTAACGTTCAGATCTGCGCCAAAGAAATCAATGGCTAAAATCGGGCATATGTTGGTGGCAAGGATTTGACCGTCGACTATGATAGAAGCAGTAGCTTAAAGCATAATATGTAAAGCTTTACTGTTTTCATCTCCGCACTTGGCATTCTTCCATAATTTTAAAAGTCTGAATTTCTCCATCTTGTGAATTGGATCAGTGGGATTCGATCCATTGACATCGAGGTTTGTTCCATGTAGGCTTTGGCCAATCTTAAGAAGGGGTGGGTGGTTCCCTATGTATTTCCATGGCATTTGAATGTCAGAAGGGATGGCAGGTATCTTCTGTCTCAGCTAATGATGCTTGGAATGAAGAGACGGTGTCATGCTTGGAGCTTCCCGGTCCCCATTCCTTACGAGTAAATGAAGTAGAGATTCAAACTAAGATTAACAGCAACGCAGAGAGATCAACTTATTCATTAATAGATATTAATCACAATGAACATTTCTCATTTCTTGAACTTCCCCCTGTACTAATATCGGAGATCCTCAATCGTCTCAATGCAAGAGAACTCGGCATTGTTTCATGCATATGTGTTCTTTTCCAGAGGATTTCCTCAGATAGCCATGGATGGGAGCTACACAACAGCAGTTGCAGTGGGCACGAAAGGCATAGAGAGCCGAAGTGAAGGCAGAACAGAGGAGTTGTTGTTTTTTTTGTGCGTGTAGAATCGTGGACAAATGTTTGGAGGTGAAGATATCCATTTGGTGTGCAGGAGTCGAATTCTTGCAGGGAAGGCCGAGTTGTTTGTCGGAGGAGAGCGAGTTTTCCAGGGGATGTGAGGCCATATTGCCTTAGGCAAAGGTGAATCTGGTCACCTTTGGCATAGGCTATTCATTGGTTTGATCTGGAGACATTGCGTGTAAGATGGTGGATCTGCGTTTGCAGTGAAACTGCCGCTTGCAAGTAAATTCTAACAAGTAAATGGAACAAAGATGGCATGGGCGCTGGAAGGCGCATTTCCAGCGAGATTTTCTTTGTGGCAGGTTATTAGTGGGCCATGTCAAAGAATAAAATTGTGGTCGAGGGTGGAGAAGAGGAGCTTCACCAAGCAACCAAGCAGAAAATTAGAATGGACCAGCAAAAGCGTAGAGGGCAGATTTATATACAACTATGATGTCCTCTTTGGAGAGGACATCATGAATGAATGTATAAAATGAGAGAGGATATGAGCACGTGGATAAATTAATTGATGAACCATGTATCTGAAGATAATTCCTAAAGGACTGGCGGTTATAGAGGCTAGTGACCCATGTAATCCGGTAGATGAATTCTTTTTATATGGACATTGATTTCATATGTATAAATACAGTAACAATGAAAAAAAAAATTATTATAATGGAGTTAATTTTTTATTACATGTAAATGGGCATACTTCTGTAAGACCTGGTATGGCATGCGTACCCCTGGATAATCACTGGTAAAGTCTGGGTTAGACCTAGGTGATAGGGGGGATGTCAATTTTATAATTACCCTGGGTAAAAATTTGAGGGGGGAAGAGCTAGAGTGAGCCGGGTTGTCTCACTTAGCAGGTTTGGCTGGATTTAGTCAATAATCCAAGTCAAGTTTAAGGGGGAAATATTGTTGGGTGTGGAGCCTGATTATCTTGTTTACTTTGTATCACAGCATTGGATCCCTGTACCTTAAAAGGGGCGGCAACGCCGCCTGTAATTAATCGTTGCCGTGGGGGGTCCAGGGGGGGCGGCAACGCTTTTTGGAGCCCCCCCTGGTGGGGGGTTTCGGGGGAAGCACCCTTAAAGCTAAAAATAGATGTAAAATTGCCTTGTAAAAGTATAGTAATTTCTAGCCAATCTGGGCCGTTCATAGGCGGATGATCTAATGGTAGAAGTTATGTTTAGTTTAGGGTTTTTTTCCCTAGAAGGCAACCCCCTTGTATATATGAGGGTATTGTATTGCGGCTGTGTATTACGTGTGTATTATCAAAGCGAGAAATAGATAGGGAGACTGCGAGAGAGAACAGAGGATATTACAACAGATCTGCTGTAGGTTTTGTCTCTTCAATTTTTGCTGGATAATAGAAATGAAGGACTAGCTGTTCGGGGTGGACGTAGCCCAAACTGGGTGAACCACGTATATCTGTGTCTCTCTGGTTTTATGTGTTTTGTGTGCTTGTATTTTTCACATATTTTATGTGTTGCATTGCTCCATATTTTATGTGTTGTGGAAATCAAGGAGGACGCTCTGTGCTCCATTGTAACAGTTTGACAGAGAATTAATAAAGATATGCAGCTCTGATTTGTGGGATCCATGTGGTATGAATTTTAGCATTTGTTTCTTCCTTTGTGTTCATATGTTAATTTTTGTGTGTACCATTCATTCATAAACATTTCCGGTTGAATTTTTTCAAGATTGAAAGATAGAATCCATTGTTTAATGCTCTGCCTTGGGAAATCATTCAATATTCTGTGTTTTCTTCTGTTTGAAAAGGATCCATTTCCTATGCCCTTTTTAGATCCTCACCAGTCTTACCATCCCATCATTATTCAAACTTAATTGCTAAAATTTCCTGCCTACCTTGCCCCACGAAATACCCTGTATCTCTAGTTTAGTTCCCCAGTTTCAAACTGTCCCATATATTCCATACAACCCTGAAAATTCATTAAAACATTTCCCATCATTATACCTAGCCTAAAATCAATTTACTCTTATATTTCATTGAATATATTTCTTGGAGAGAGCCCTCTCTTGACCTTGTAGGGCTAGCTACAAGGCTGAGCATGGTTTAAAGGTTACCCTGATTTTCCTTCCTTCAGCCTGAGGTTCAAATCAAGTGCTAACATTTCTGGCAACTGTACTGGGGAAAGTTTTGTAACAAAGATTGATTAACCCAGTAATATCTTCCCTGGTAAAGAATGACAAAGTTTATATTTGATTGTTGATGGTGAACAAAAATCAGATGCATATGAAGGCTGAACCATTCACCTGGCGACTCCATTCACTGAAAGATCCAGAAAATCAAATCCGTCATGGTGAATCCACTGCTGCAGGAAGATCAGTAGCTTCAAGATTTTTGTTTTAAGATGGCAAGCGTTGCAAGAAGGTATGCTCCCATGAGCCGAGATCACATTCCAGGTTTTCCAAATAAAATGCCTAAGGTGGATTGGCTTAAGAATTTTCCTATGTTCAAAAATGTGAAAGGTAATGATGCTGCTCTTCATCTGGTGAAATTTCACATCCATGTGCATAAATTAAAGAATAATTTTCCTGAATATTGCTTGATGAAGATGTTCATGGCTACTCTGGAAGATGAAGCTCGATCTTGGTATGAAATTTTTCCATCTGCTTGTATTTATTGTTTAAAATATTTTCATACAATATTCTTTGAAAGGTACAAAGAGACTTGTCCATCCTTAATATTAGTGCAGAATTGTTGTAAACATGTTAATAGTTTCATTGAAAATCTTGAGAATATTTATGGAGATGATTAATTCATGGACGAAGAAATTATGGAAGCACTGTATGAAAATCCATTTCAGCAGCATACAGAAATATTAGAGGATACTTATCAAGATCAACATGCTGAAGATATTTGTACAGCTGAAAATGATGAAAGAAAAGGTTTTATTTCAGATCTGATTGAAATAAAGGATGAGATACAGGAGAATGATGTTCCAATCTCACATAGTGATAAAGTCAAACCAAACCTAGAGTTAAAATATGATGAAGAAGAATACGTTGTTCTAGATCCCATAAAGGAGAGTTATATGGTTGAGGCCACCTCAAATGAAGAAAACAGAGTTATAGACCTGAATGCTCTCATCTCATCAGAACAAAGTATCCATAGGGAGGTAATTCATTCCCTCTATGAAAAACAAGATGAGGTCTGTGTTCAAGTAAGTGAAAAAGTTTCTTTGGATGAACCTTTGGTAGATGATAGAAATGTCAGTTTTGGATTTCAAGAACCATCTGAAGTTTATTCTCTAGTGATTGATGAATGTGACAAGAAACATGGAAATCTGGTTGTCATATCATATGAAGATGATCAACAATATATTCAGACTACAGAAGATCAGAGCATTCAGGACTGCCATTCAGATTCTTCTTCCTATGTTTCATGTTTTGAAATGTTTTTTCAAGAGGAAATCTGCTCACCTACTTGTTCAGAATTTTTTGAAGACCAGGAACATACTCTTACTGAGGTACATTGTGAAGAGAGATCGGAATCAAGAAAAAAATACACCTTGTCTCTTCAGCAGAAGGAAAATCTTCATGTTTTTCAGGATCCAATGGAAAATCTATTGCAGTCAGTAGTGAAGGTAATTATTACAGTGTTCAGTGATGAAGGAGATCATGGTCAACTATGCTTTTGGATGCCCAATTGCAAGTATCTATTGTTTTCTAGAGGATCTGATTAGGAGAATCAATCAAGGAGGCATCTGATTGATTGGTTACATTGGCATTTTGATATAGCCTGATGATACTTTGGTTTTTAAGAAACACAGGTAGTTATCATCAGGATTTGAATCCTTCAAGTCTTAGTGATATATTGCCATCAAGCTTCAAATGTTAAGTTTTGACTTAGTCAGTTTTGAGTCACTGTTCAGTTAGTTTGTCGAGTCAAGTTTCTTTCAGCTATTGACTCCATGCCCAATGGATAAGGCTACTAGGTCTACGATGTTCTTGGAACCTCCAAGGAGCTACCATCCCCATTGGAGCCAATGTTAGTGTCAGTATTTGCATACTTCCACCAGGGATCAAAACACATTTGCATGTGCATCTTAGGTGTCCCATTTTGAAGAAATTTTCAATCATTCCATTAGGTCATGATATAAAATTATTTCACTGGTGGTTGTCCTTGTCAGAAGCTGCTATCTCCACAAAGTCACCGCCCTGCCTTTCAGAGAAGTTTTCCATAGTATTTTCAGTGTAAAATCATGTTATAAATATTTTTATCAGAAAGAGCCCAGAAATAGCTTTCCAACGGTATATCATACTCTCAAAACTGACTTCTGAATTGAAAATTATGCCTAAGTGAACAAAATTTCCCTATAGTCTAAACTTACCCCTTTTCCCATTTCTCCCTTACACTTTATTTCATGAAAGTTTAGTGTTTTTCTTTATAAAATCCCTTTTTCCCTATCCGATTGTATAAATTGCATGGCAAAAAGTCCTTTGACCCATAAACTCCGATGCGATTAAATAAACCCTTTTTCCTCGCCTTCCCTTAAACTTTATAATAAAATTTTAAATTTTTTGTATTATAAATCCCCTCTTTCAATTGCGTTACCCCTTCCCCTCCAATCCGATCACAATCACGCTATACAAATTGTGCATCCCGATTGACCCTTCTGATCACAAAACCGCCGATGCGATTGACTCCACCCGATTATATCCCGACCGTTGATCCCCTTAAAGATCCGACGGCCCATAGGCGATCGCATCATCGCAATCGCATGTCCCGATCGACCTACCCCGATTGACCATCCTCGATTACTCTGATTGCGATTAACTCCGCTACCTCGATGGTATTTGCACCATCGATCTGCGCTTTTGATCAGACAGCCCACAAACAATCGCACCATCACAATTAGACATTTCCGTTGTTCCAATTCCCGCTACGCCCCCCCCGATTTGCGATTGCGATTGACCTTTTGGGTCCCACCTTATAACCTTTTCACCTTTCAATAAGAATTTTTGTTTTTCCTTTGTAAGGCATAACATTTGATTTAAATCCGTTTAAAGGGATTTCTCCAATCAGACATTACTTTTCCTTATTTATCCCCACACTTCTATTGTATTATCCCATCGCTTATTCCCAAATCGCAATCGACGAAAATCCCATTGTGTAATACACCTGCCCCAAGCCCCGATTGCGATTTAGTCCCCGGTCCCACCATCCTTTCCTTTGTATTTTTCCATAAAAAAATGGACTTTTCTTCATTTAAGGCATAATTTCATTTTTATGAGAATTTTCATTAAAAGTTGGTTTTCTTCAAAGGATAAAAATAGAGCAACAGTTAAGGGCTGAGAACTAATTATGAAATAGTCACGTCTTCAGCAACGATTAATAAGGGATTGGTTATACAGTTTCTTATTCTCATTTGTTGGATGTAACTGCGGAATATCAAGATGTTCAAAAATGTATTGTTGCTCCTTCTTTTCAGGAGCATATCGTTGGTCTCTTTCCTATGTTCAGATTCCAGTGAAACAACCCCCTTTTTTTGTGGATCTATTTCCCACATTTCTGTCTATTTAATGTAATTTTCAGTCATTTGTAACTAGTAAGTAAGTAGGGGAATTAAGTGTGGAAATCAAGGAGGACGCTCTGCGCTCCATTGTAATAGTTTGACAGGGAATTAATAAAGATATGCAGCTCTGATTTGTGGGATCCATGTGGTATGAATTTTAGCATTTGTTTCTTCCGTTGTGTTTATATGTTAATTGTTATGTGTACCATTCATTCATAAACATTTCCGGTTGAATTCTTTCAAGATAGAAAGGTAGAATCCATTGTTTAATGCTCTTCCTTGGGAAATCATTCAATATTTTGTGTTTTCTTCTGTTTGAAAATGATCCATCTCCTATGCCCTTTTCAGCTCCTCACTAGTCTTACCATCCCATCATTATTCAAAATTAATTGCTAAAATTTCCTGCCTACCTTGCCCCATGAAATACCCTGTATCTCTGGTTTAGTTCCCCAGTTTCAAACTGTCCCATCTGTTTCATACAACCTTGAAAATTCATTAAAACATTTCCCATCATTATACCTAGCCTAAAATCAGTTTTGTAGGTTTTAACCCTGAACAGAAATTATCTACACACGAATCTTATAACATAAAATAAACAATAGCAAGAGCATAAAACATAAAACAGATAAACACAGAGATTTTTCCCCTGGCTCCCAAATCGGGACTACCAACTTGATTTTCATTATATTCCTTTTAGTGTTACAACACATATATATACATGCCGAAGCATACATAAACCCCAATCCATTAACCCTGGATTAGAACATAACCGTAGTTCCCTTGACCGGATCTACAAAACACCAGGGGCCGAAAACCATCGTACCCCAAAACCATGTAACTCATTTACAAAACATGGGTAGGGTCCACATAACCCACACCTGTGAGCTGCGCACACGCCTGACCCCGACATAGGCCGCTCGGCGGACTTCTATCACTTATGCAATGATACTAGACTAATCGTGGAAAGAATATAACACATACCCAACATTCTCCCACTTGTTGTTTTCTTTTCACGGGGGGCCACAAGAGAGCTTAGTCATTTGCCCAATTCTTCAACACCCATTGTTTCTCTACACCAAGAGAACTTCTGAGTGCTCACAGACTTCGTCAATGCATCTGCAACATTCTTCAAAGTGTCCACCTTTACCAGCAACACCCTTTTAGCCTCAACCATATCTTTAACAAAGTGATATTGAACATCAATGTGCTTTGTCTTTGAATGATAAGCAGGGTTCTTAGCCAAGAAAATTGCACTTTGGCTATCACAGTCTATCCTTATAGCTTGTCGTACCAACCCCATACTTGAACACAATCTCTGCAACCAAACTGCTTCCTTGCTTGCATGAATGGCTGCTATGTATTCTACCTCTGTAGTTGAAAGAGCCACTACAGACTGTCTTTTACTCATCCATCGCACCTCCAAATAGGCTATAACACATACCCACTTGTAGATCTTCTTTGGCCCAGATCTCCAGCTCAGTCTGCATTAACAAAACCACGAATGTCCAACACTCTTTCCAATCTTGGTCTTCCCTGGTAGCACAAGCCATAATCACTAGTGCCACGCAAATATCTGAAAACCCGCTTCACTGTTGTCCAATGCTCCTTCCTCGGGTTTGACATAAAACTGCTCAATACTCCCACTACATGTGCAATGTCTGGTCTAGTACAGACCATTTCATACATCAGGCTACCCATTGCACTTGCATATGGAACAAAGGACATATCCTCCTCTTCTTCTTGTGTCTTGGGACATCGAAGCCTGCCAGAATTCAGACCTATTGTGGAATAGAAACACTCTCACCGGCTTACTTGATCCTATATATTGAACCGCAATATAGTCTCAACATACCCCAAAACTCAGTCAACCCGTAGCATCCTCTTTGCCCGATCTCTCTTAATTTTTATGCCCAAAATATAGTTTGCAGCACCAAGATCCTTCATGTCGAATTTGGAGAACAGTTGGGTCTTCAAATCTTGGATAATTTCTTTGTCATTTCCAATCAACAACATATCATCCACATACAAGACCAAATAAATAACACGGTCACCAATTAATTTAAAATAAACACAGTGATCCTCCTTGCTTCTCGTGAAGCCAAGTCCCCATATATAGGTATCAAATTTCTGATACCACATCCTTGGTGACTGTTTTAACCCATACAGAGACTTCTTCAACCTGCACACCAGTTCTTTCTTACCCTTCACCATAAAGCCTTCAGGTTGCTTCATGTAGATCTCCTCTTCAAGATCCCCGTGAAGAAATGTTGTCTTCACATCCATCTGTTCTATCTCAAAATCAAATGCAGCAGCAACAGATAAAAGTAATCTAATAGAAGTAACTTTGGCAACAGGAGAAAAAATATCACCAAAATCAATTCCCGGCACCTGGGAATAACCTTTCGCTACCAAACGAGCTTTGTATTTCTCCACCTTGCCTTATACATTCATCTTCTTCTTAAACACCCATTTACTCCCAATGGGCTTCCTTCCAGCCGGCAACTCCACCAGATCCCATGCATCGTTTTTGTGCAAGGATGCCATTTCATCAACCATGGCCTCCTTCCAGAGTTTTCCATCCTCTGAATCTACTGCCTCCCTGACAGTTCTGGGTTCATCATCAGTTATAGTTAAGGCAAAACCCGAACAGAAAGCAGATGGACTATACCTTTCTGGTTGCCTTCTTTCCCGAACTGATCTTCTCAAAGCTGGAGTTTGTGGCTCTTCATCTTCTGAGTCTTCTTCTGTTGTAGAGTCTGATTCATCCTCCTTTAGCTCAAACTCTATCTTCTCAGGTTCCTTTGGTAGGATTTCATTTTTAACAACATCTTTCACTTCTCTAAACACCACATCTCGGCTGTACACAACCTTCCTTGTTTCTGGGTTCCAAAGCTTGTAACCCTTTAAACCATCCTTATACCCAATAAAGATGCACCTTTCAGATTTATTATCCAACTTGGTCCTTTCTCCTTTGGAACATGTACATATGCATCACATCCAAATACCCTTAGATGTGAAAGAGAGGGTTTCTTACTAGTCCATACCTCATGTGGAGTCTTATCCTCCAACGCTGATGAAGGTGATCCGTTAACTAAGTAACATGCAGTCTCCACTGCCTCTGCCCAGAATTCTTGTCCTAACCCAGTACCACTGAGCATGCTTCTTGCCTTTTCCATCAGTGTTCTATTCATTCTTTCTGCAACTCCATTTTGCTGAGGTGTGTATGGAGTAGTCTTCTGTCGTGTTATACCACACTTCTTACAGAACTCTTCAAATTCCTTCTTGCAGAACTCCCCACCATTATCTGTCCTCAACGCCTTTATCTTCTTCTCTGTCTGGTTTTCCACCAGAGCCTTAAATTTTTTAAATTTGTCAAAGACTTCAGATTTCTTCCTCAAGAAATATATCCATGTATTCCTTGAGAAGTCATCTATGAATGAAACATAGTACACAGACTTTCCCAGTGATGGAACTGACACAGGCCCAAACACATCACTGTGCACAAGTTCTAATATCTTGTTTGCCCTCTTAGCACTAGAAGGAAAACTCACCCGATTTCGCTTCCCATATACACAATGTTCACAGAAATCGAAATCCAGAGAACAATTAGACATACCTTCTACCATACCATCTCTATGCAGTATCCGAAGGCCCTTCTCTCCAATATGTCCAAGCCTTTGATGCCATAGCATGGTCTTTTCTCCAGAGATAGCTAGGCTTTCCGTCCCACTTTCAGGAACCATAGAACTGTTACACCCATCAATAACAGTACTACCTTGTAGCTTGTACAGAGTTCCAGTCCGAACTCCCCGCATTAATACCAGTGCTCCCCGAACCATCTTGCAGGCATCTTTCTCGAACACTGTTTTTACACCTGCATCATCCATCTTGCTTACAAAAATCAGATTTCTAGCCAATGTAGGAATATGCAGAACACCAGGAAGTGTTCTAATCCTTCCACCTTGCAGCTTCAGCTTGAATTTTCCACGTCCAATGATTCTAGCCTTTCTATCATCCCCTAAAAAGACATCACCACCATCATATTTTTCATACTCGCAGAACCACTCCCTATGGGGAGTGAAGTGAAAGGATGCACCTGAGTCAATCAACCATGACTCATGATCTACATGTGTATTCGAAGAAGAAGCCAAATACACATCCCCACCTTCATCCGAGGTGGTTTTTGCCTCTGCAGAAGGAGCTTCATCAGATCCCTTTCCTTTCTCAGGAGCTTTAGATCTGCATTCCTTTTTGTAGTGTCCTTCCTTTCCGCATTTCCAGCACACCTTTACAAACTTTCCAGAAGATTTAGATCTCCCTCTAGATTTAGATCTCCCACTCGAAACCTTATTCTTGTTTCTGTTCTGGGACCTTCCTCGTACAGATAAGGCATCTCCATTCTGACCCTCCATATTTCTCCGTCTCATTTCTTCCGACAGCAAGGCTGAGACAATGTCATCAAAATTCAAGGTAGTTGTATTGCTACCTATTGCAATAACCAGACTGTCCCACGAGTCTGGTAGAGAGCACAACAAACTGATGCACTTATCTTCATCTGAGATTTTAACATCAACAGACGACAGCTGACTTACCACAGTATTGAAGGCGTTCAGATGCTCTGTCATCGAGTCTCCATCCTTCATCCTCAGGTTATACAGCTTTTTCCGCAGGAACAACTTATTCACCAGAGACTTAGATTGGTACAAAGTCCCAAGTTTTTCCCACAAATTCTTTGCCGTAGCTTCCCCAGATACATTCAACAATACCGAATCTGATACACACAACCGTATTGTGCTCTTAGCCTTCCGATCCAGTTTCTTCCAGTCTTCATCTGACATTGCCGTTGGTTTAGTACCTGGATCTACCGTGATCCACTGATCTTTATCCACCAGCAGATCCTCCATCTTGAGCTTCCACAACTCAAAACTCTGACCATTAAATTTCTCGATCTCTATCTTTTCGCCGCTCGCCATCTTCTTTCACCGCAAGAATCGATCCCGCAGATCTCCCACTGAACAGGGTCTACCACAGGCCCGAGCAAAAAACCCTCAACAACAAAGGCGTCCCCTTGAAGCCGAAACAGCTCTGAAACCAAATGTAGGTTTTAACCCTGAACAGAAATTATCTACACACGAATCTTATAACAGAAAATAAACAATAGCGAGAGCATAAAACATAAAACAGATAAACACAGAGATTTTCCCCCGGATCCCAAATCGGGACGACCAGCTTGATTTTTCATTATATTCCTTTTAGTGTTACAACACATATATATACATGCCGAAGCATACATAAACCCCAATCCATTAACCCTGGATTAGAACATAACCGTAGTTCCCTTGACCGGATCTACAAAATACCAGGGGCCAAAAACCATCGAACCCCAAAACCATGTGTAAACTCATGCACAAAACATGGGTGGGTCCGCATATGAGTGGGACCGCATACCCAAAAAAATTTCGCCGGGGCGCTGCCGCCCCCCCTGTGACCCCCTTTCTATGCCCGGCGCAACGTACAGCGCATGGGACTAGTCGTGGAAAGAATATAACACATACCCAACAAGTTTACTCTTATATTTCATTGAATATCTTTCTCGGAGAGAGCCCTCTCCTAACCTTGTAGGGCTAGCTACAAGGCTAAGCGTGGTTTAAAGGTTACCCTAATTTGCCTTCCTTCAGCCTGAGGTTCAAATCAGGTGCTAATATAACTTACCACTCAGTTTAAATTAAAATGATCTAGCTTGTACTTGACAATTTTGCGGAATTATTTACTTGAAAGTGGTGTATGAATTTTTATTGTTTATGTGTCTTAACTTCATTTTTTCTTGTTGTAATTTAACATGTATGACAAAAAAATAATGTAGTAAATAATCATTCAAACACAACATCAATTTTTATCTAGGAGTTCACTCGAAATCTCATGGGCTACGTCTCCTTTGAGCTTTGTCATCATGACTCAGCTCCTTGGGATTATGGTAAGTTTTTTTACAAAGTAAATACTTAATTCCAATGAATACAAAAATGATCCAAAGGATTGAAAATACCATAGATATTCCTCTAATGGCTGCCCAAATTCTGCAACATAACTTTAGGTTCTTGTTGACACGATTCCTTCTATCGGTGCACTAAGCTACTCTAAGATTCTAAATCGCACAAAATCCCTCAGAATTCTATTTCTGTCACTAAAACCACTCCTTATGTATCCAATACACATCAGAAATCAACTATCAACTGATAAATTTCTCAAATTGAGCACTGCAATGCCAAAATAGGCTATCCTCCACGGTTTGCCCAGGGCTGCCCAGAACTTCACATCAGCTTTTCAAGCTCTATAAGTTCTCAAAATGTTCTGAAACCACTTCCATTGGTTCCAAAATGACTGAAATAGTCAATATAGAGTTTTTTTTCATCAAAAATAGCCTCCGGTTGCTCTGGTTTTGCCTAAATCACCTATCAGCACCCCTTGGCACTAAGGTCAAGGAAAAATTGTCTGCTGAGTTTGATACCTCTAAAAGTATTTAGCACTTGCTGAAACCTCTGTAAAAATATTCAGAATGAGGTTTTCAATCAATAATGACCACTGGTTCACTGCAAATGGTCTCAAATAACTCTTTCTAAGCCCTGCATTGCTACTGGCAAAAGCTGGCACTAATGACCCCTGGAACTTTACTGAAGCTTTTAGGCCTTCAAACATTCTCTACAGGCTCTGCAAACCATTTCATCAGATTTAGAACATCTGAATTATCCAATTTAGACTATTTGAACTCTATAAAAGGACTCTAACTCCCCTTGTTAGGCCTCAAACTGAATTTGTCTCATGGTGGCCCTGATGGCTCCTTCATCTTCCCTAAAGAAAAATATACTAAAGATCACCTCCATTCGACCTTAAACCTGTCCCAAAGTGTTCAGGAGGTCACAAAGATCCAAAATTGACTAAAATTTAATCCAATTTGGTTCAATAATGAGAGAGTTATGACCAAAACAACTTTTCCCCAATTTCCTCCACTAAATGTGGGGCAACTGCCAGTTAACTCCACTAAAAGTGGAAGTCCGCCTAAATTTGGGAGTGCCTCCAGAATCTCCTCCATATTAAACTCCACTTAACTGAAGCTTAGTTAAATATTAAACTTGATATTAGGCTCCTTAAGCGCTCTTAATATTAAGCTCCCACACTGGTCATATGATGAGGTTCCATGGGAGGAGGGCTGGCCCCTCCGTGCTCCGCCGGACCCACTCGACATTCAAAGTGCAATAACTTCTTCATACGGTGTCTGTTTTTCGAACCGTTTGCAACATCAGAATCGGGAAGATGAGACCTATTCA
Source organism: Pinus albicaulis (assembly GCA_034641835.2). Classification (NCBI taxonomy): domain Eukaryota; kingdom Viridiplantae; phylum Streptophyta; class Pinopsida; order Pinales; family Pinaceae; genus Pinus; species Pinus albicaulis. The sequence goes on from CM076581.1 coordinate 948,755,003, forward strand.
ACCATCTTAGTTTCAACCCAATCTTGTAACTTTGAATTTTGAGCTAATCCTTAGGTCCTTGATCCAGTTCTGATCACACCTCCCAAATGAGAAGCTTTTGGACCCCAAAAGCTCTCTTGGACTACTAAAATTGATCTGTACAACAAATGAGAGTACTGCACCCTCTTCTCTTCAACCTCCCAATACTTTCCTTGCATGGCTAGTGAATTTGAACAACAACTAGAAAGCACTTCATGTTGAAAATGGCAACAAGAAACAGTGAAGGAGGCCTCCTGAAACATCTTTCCTGATCCTAGTTGGAAAGTGATCACCTAAACTAGGTGGGGACCACACATGTGATTTTTGTCAAAAAGTCTATTTTTAGACATATGGAGCATGGTCTAGGAGTTGCGGGATGCTATTCTTGGATGATTGGTCAAGTTGGTAAAAATATATGGACATCTATTTTTAGACATACAGGTTGAAGTCTATTTTTAGACTGCCTGTCTAAAAATAGAACAGTCAAATATTATTAACCCTTAATAATATTTAGACTATAAACATTATCTTATCCTCTTGGAGCACTTCAGTTTGATGCTTGGATGTGGCACATGCAGCTGACAGAAGGAATTACGTTATTCCTAGGGGTTAGTTGAGCTATTGCATGGTTGACTTCAGTTAGAACTCATGTGGCAGAGTTTGGTGGAGTTGATGAGACAGTTGGTGGAGTTGTGTTCGGTTTAACTTAGTTGAACTAGTTGTATTTAGTCTAACTGATAAATACACTAGTGATGAGTGGTGTGAATTAATTCACTAATTATTAACTCATAAATCAACTAAAGAACACATCAGTTAACAACAGTGCATGGAGAGTTCAGTGAAGACCAGTGGAAGAGATAGGTGAAAGAGCAGGTTTACTATCAGTTGTGACTATAGCTGTGCATGAGATTTTCACATTGATTGATTGAGATTGCCAATGAGGATTGCGCAGTACAAGAGGGTGGGATTCGAACTTGGATCTCAATGATTCTCATCTTGGATTGCGCAGTAGAGGCAGGCAAACAGTGGAGGAGTTTTGAACCCGTGACTTGTTCAAAACTGAGCTAGTTTGTGTGTAACTTTTGGAGATAGTACTGAGTACTTGTGAGGATTATTGTACTATGTATTGTTACATGTTCTCTTTCATTATAATATACAAATAGTTGGGGGTTTTCAGCTGTAAGCTTTCCCCGGTATACATACTGTGTTTATATGTGTTGAATTTAATGTTTCTATGTGCGCATGCGAATGTTTTCAATACCGCTTGTTGTTTTTTAATTCCGCATGTTGATGATCAATGGTAGAAGAGATTATGTGTTATGCATGAAGCTCAAATAGTGTGTGACCAGGATAATCTCGGTGAATAATTAACCTATTATTCAAATTTCTACATGGTATCAGAGCAGCATTGATCCTCGGATCTATTATAGTGATTACAATTTATTTCGGTAGACAGAGTCTGTAAGCGGGCCAGGTAGCCTCTGGATCCATCCTTTCTTTGAAAGGTGATATATCCATTAAACGCCCCTACAGTCGATCTCTGTGCTAGAAATACTTTGTTCTCATAGATCCAGAAGCAGTTGAGTTTTAAGCTGTTGGAATTCGAATTTGCAGAATTGTTTTCTTGGTGTCACAGGCGAAGATGTCTTTCATCGGATTGCGATTGGAGTATTCCTTGGAAGGCAGCTCAAATTATATTGCATGGAAAGACAGGATGGAGGTAGTGTTAGATGATAATGGGTTGTTGGAGTTCATAGAGAAAGAAATTCCAAAGCCTACTTCTACGGATGCTGCTATAATTGAAGCTTGGCAAAAGAAGACAGCAAGGTGTCGAAGGATTCTGTTGGAGGGTGTGAAGGATCACATAGTATCCAGCCTGCATGGTAAAGCTTCTCCATTCTTGATGTGGAAAGCTTTGACAGAATTGTTCCAGAGCAAGAGTGACCAAAGGAAGTTGGCGCTCAAGGATAAACTCAGGAAAATAAAGATGGAGAAGAATGACACTATTCCAGTATACTTGACAAAGTTTGTCCACTGCAGGGATGAGCTTGGGAGTGTAGGAGTTAGTGTGGATGATGAGGAATTGGTGAGCTTGGCTCTCCTTGGGCTTCCAAAGAGTTGGCACTCCTATCAGGACTCTGTCAATGGTCGGGAGAAATTGCCAGGATGGGAGCGACTTTGGTCGGATCTTGTGCAAGAGGAGATAAGGCGGAGTACCAGGGATGGATCTTCATCAAAGGCATCTGATGAAGAAGATTGCGCTTTGGCTGCCAAATCAAGGAAGGGGAAGGGCAAGAAGAATGCTTCTCAATCCGGTGCGGATGGTAAAGAGCGTGACATGTCCAAAGTGAAGTGTTTTCACTGTCACGAGCATGGGCATTACGCCACGAATTGTCCACAGAAGAAGAAGAACAAGCAGGCTGCTGGAGCTGCAGCTGGTGAGGCTCTTGCCTCACAATTTGAGTTGGACTTCTCATTGATCGCATGCATGGTGTCTAGTGCATTGGGATCGGGGTGGTATTTTGATAGTGGCGCTTCCTTTCACATGACGGGAGATGTGAATCTTTTCAGTGACTTGGTGGAGAAAAATCTCTAGATGCATGTTGAGTTGGGCGACAATGGACGATACAATGCGACCGGCATTGGTACCATAACCTTTCAGAGGGAGTCAGGTAAACTCATTATTTTACAAAATGTATTGCATGTACCAGGTTTAACAAAGAATTTGATCTCAGTCGCAATGTTAGAGGATAAAGGGTATGAAGTTGTCTTTAGAGAAGGGAAAGTTTTCCTTCAGCACAAGTCAACGGGACAAGTCAAGAAGGTTGGGATTCGAGCAAAGAATCTCTACAGACTTGAAGTAGATGGGATGTCTACGGAGCTTCCTACTGTTGGGAAGTGCAAGAAAGACATGCAATTGATGCTTGAGAGGGAGCAATTTTTGCATGCAGGTAATAGTGAACCTCGAGATGTGGAGCAGCCACAAGATGAGGATCATGGAGTGGAAGAAACCACTCATGCAGAGAAATTTCGTGCCAGATGGGTAGAGGGAGTGCATGCAGCTATACCACCAGGTGAGAGGTGGGGCGACATGCATGATTAATCCCAAGAGGATATTTCTGGGCAGGATTCATGAGATGGTGTGGATCTCATGAATTGAACCTGGCTACGAGGTGCCCACAGCGCAGCGGTAGCATGATCAGTTGGAGTGATGCAAGCAGATCAAAGTGATAGTGTCGGATACTGGAGCGCGGATCAGAGTTGACAGCAAGTGCAAGAGTGCATGGGTGCAAGATTTCAACAGCACAGTGGTTCCTGAATGACATGTGAAATTGGCCAAGCAGAAGTCGAAGAATTTGATGATAGATGCATCAGACTGATTAAGTTGTTTGGAGCCTATTTAGTTTCAGAGATGTTGCATGCAAAGGGTGCATGGCGCATGCATGGAGTTGCATGTCGCATGCATGGAGTTGCATGGCGCTTGTAAAGGTTGCAGGGTGAATGCATGGAGTTGCATGTCGCATGCAATGACAGTCCTTTCTTGTTGAGAGGGAGTGTTGAAAATGGAAACAAGAAACAGTGAAGGATGCCTCCTGAAACATCTTTCCTGATCCTAGTTGGAAAGTGATTACCTAAACTAGGTGGGGACCACACATGTGATTTTTGTCGAAAAGTCTATTTTTAGACTATGTCTATTTTTAGACATATGGAGCATGGTCTAGGAGTTGCGGGATGATATTCTTGGATGATTGGTCAAGTTGGTAAAAATAGATGGACAACTATTTTTAGACATAAAGGTCGAAGTCTATTTTTAGACTGCCTGTCTAAAAATAGAACAGTCAAATATTATTAACCCTTAATAATATTTAGACTATAAACATTATCTTATCCTCTTGGAGCACTTCAGTTTGATGCTTGGATGTGGCACATGCAGCTGACAGAAGGAAATACGCTTTTCCTAAGGTTTAGTTGAGCTATTGCATGGTTGACTTCAGTTAGAACTCATGTGGCAGAGTTTGGTGGAGTTGATGAGACAGTTGGTGGAGTTGTGTTCGGTTTAACTTAGTTGAACTAGTTGTATTTAGTCTAACTGAAAAATACACTAGTGATGAGTGGTTTGAATTAATTATTAATTAATTCACTAATTATTAACTCATAAATCAACTAAATAACACATCAGTTAACTGCAATGCATGGACAGTTCAGTGGAGACCAATGTTAGAGGTGGGTGAAAGGGTGAGTGTGACTATCAGTGTGACTATAGCTATGCATGAGATTTGCACATTGATTGATTGAGATTGCCAATGAGGATTGCGCAGTACAAGAGGGTGGCATTTTAACTTGGATCTCAATGATTCTCATCTTGGATTGCGCAGTAGAGGCAGGAAAATAGTGGAGGAGTTTTGAACCCGTGACTTGTTCAAAACTGAGCTAGTTTGTGTGTAAATTTTGGAGATAGTACTGAGTACTTGTGAGGAGTATTGTACTATGTATTGTTACATGTTCTCTTTCATTATAATATACAGATAGTTGGGGGTTTTCAGCTGTAAGATTTCCCCGGTATACATACTATGTTTATATGTGTTGAATTTAATGTTTCTATGTGCGCATGCGAATGTTTTCAATACCAATTGTTGTTTTTTAATTCCGCATGTTGATGATCAATGGTAGAAGAGATTATGTGTTATGCATGAAGCTCAAATAGTGTGTGACCAGGATAATCTCGGTGAATAATTCAGCTATTATTCAATTTTCTACACTTCACACTTCCCTTCCTCGATGCACTTGTCCTCCTGTCAAGAACTGTCTTTCTTGCACTCACTCAAAAAAAATTTGGCGAGAAATTTTCAAAAGTAAACTGTGCATCGCTTCGTTGATCAATGATCCAAGGTGGCTCAAACATAAGTCGTGCAAGATGCGACATCAACAACAAGTCGTCATAAAATGTGCTATACAATTGACACAAAATCAATGTAAAAAGTGTGCAACACAATCGACACAAGTCGAAAAATATGTGTGACACAATCGACACAAGTCGATAAACCACATGATACATCTTGAAAAACACATTTTCATGTATCAATATACAATGAACCTATTTACAGTTCATTATTTACACATACAACTTCCATGCAAATGTACACCTTCAACTCTTCCTTTCAAGTACCAACAAGTACACAATCCCAAAAACATGTGGGTGGCTAAAGAGTTGAACTAAAAGATATTGCTGCAATATAAGTGAGTATCATACTCATATTTTACACCTCCACGGCGAAATTTTGCAACAACAAGGAAATTCCTTCAACTGAACCACATTTATATGCAATCTTGCATCAAAATTTTCAACAGAAATACATGCATACAACCAAAATGTGCATATGTACAAAGGAGTATTTCTTACTGCGTTAAGAAGTCCACCCACTTCTTTCCAAGCCACCTCCATGGTGACTTTTGCTGCTGAAACACTTCTTCATGTGAATCTTCCATTTTCACATCGATAATGGAATCTATCGTTCCACTTGTGCCAATCTTTCTATCCTCTTGCTGCATGTGCTTTGGACGACTAGTTGGATGCAAAGTCCAACAATGAGAGACATCATGTCCCTTCTTTTAGCAATATATGAAAAAACTATGCACCTTATTTGAATTTTTTCTTTGCCTCATCTGCTTCCTGTATGCTTTCTTCCTCATCCAGCATCTCGAAACAACATGGTTAAATCCACCACAAAATGTACATAAAATCTTTCTTCCATTTAAGCATGTAAAACTATCATGCTTTGCAGAAACACAATCAAATTTATCATGAGAAGATTTATACCTCTTGTGTTTCTTTGAATGTTCATCCTTTTTGCCTTCTTGAGAAGATGAACTAGTAGAGGCTACAACTTTCATTTGCAGACTAAAATCACCGTTCTTGTCTTGAAAACTGTCTAAACTTGCATGCTCGCCATAAGCTGCATGTCTACCATATTCTTGCTGCAACAAAGGCTTAAAGCAATTGAAATCATCTTTGAAACAAATTTGACATATTTTCATCTTATAACTTGGAATAAAAGTTCTCTTTGAATTAGCCTCACATGCCTTCATGCCTTTGGAGTCTTCGCCATTAAATTGCACATAACCAAGACCAAGATTCTTGGGTCATTCCTCGACCGAAATGGGATCAACCATACCTTGTGCATGCTTTCCTAATCCCTTTCCTTCATAGCCCATTTTAATCATTAATTTGGACCCTATACCTCTTGTATGTTTTTCGAAAGAACCAACACATCTTTGTAATGAGGAAACTGAAGACAAACTAGAATGGATTACCTCTTGCTCACACATTTTCTTGGTCAAAGCCTCTTGGGCTTGATGGAGTTGCCTCTCCATATCATGCAATCTTTGAATAATTTCTTCCTTCTCTTCCTTCATGGCAAACAACTGTTCACGAAGTTCAGTACTTTCTCTTTTGTCCTCAAATAAAATCTGCACCATGTCCTTCAATATAATAAAGTCATGCTTCATATCATCATCGAAGAATCTTGTGAAGGAGGAAACTTCACTTGTAGAAGTTGTCATTATGATGTCAATGAAAAAAAGGAACTTCAAAAAAGTTCTCAAAGCTTTCAAAACAAATGACAAGATTTTTTAACCAAATGGTTGTAAAGAAAAACTCTTATTCAAGTAGCCAAACAACAAACAAACTCCATGAGCTTCTTAACAAATAATCGTCAAGAGGGTTTGTTCCAAAAGTGACCTTGAGGTCCCTTGGGGTAAGGAAGATGCCTTCATCCATTTCTTTCTTTTTTTCCTCTCCAGGACTTAGCTAATCAGTAGCTATCCCCAAATCTCAAGCAAACTCAAACAACAATCAGTTTGCAAACAGTAAAACAATCAATCTTTTACATTGTTTAAACACATTTCAAGCAATACAATCAAGAAAACAAGTGCTCTGTCAAGTAAGAAACTATGCTCCGATACCAAATTGATCTGAAAATGGTCTGGATAACTTGTATGTATTTCAAGAACCTACCACTCAATTTAAATTAAAATGATCTAGCTTGTACTTGACAATTTTGTGGAATTATTTACTTGAAAGTGGTGTATGAATTTTTACTGTTTATGTGTCTTAACTTCATTTTTTCTTGCTGTAATTTAACATGTATGACAACAACATAATGCAACAAATAATCGTTGAAACACAACAATAATTTTAATCTAGGAGTTCACCCGAAATCTCGTGGGCTACGTCTCCTTTGAGCTTTTTCATCATGACTCAGCTCTTTGGGATTATGGTAAGTTTTTTTAAAAAGAAAATAATTAATTCCAATGAATATAAAAATTATCCAAAGGACTGAAAATACCATAAATATCCCTCTAATGGCTGTCCAAATTCTGTAAACAACTTTAGGCTCTTGTTGACACGATTCCTTCTGTCGGTGCACTAAGCTACTCTGAGCTTATAAATGGAAAAAACTCCCTCATAATTATATTTATGTCACTGAAACCACTCCTTTTTTATCCAATACACATCAAACATCAACTATCAACTGATAAATTGCTCAAATTGAGCACTGCAATCCCAAAATAGGCTATCCTCCACGGTTTGCCCAGGGCTGTCCAGAACTTCACATCAGCTTTTCAAGCTATAGAAGTTCTCAAAATGTTCTAAAAAAACTTCCATTAGTTCCAAAATGACTGAAATAGTCAACATAGAGTTTTGGTTCATCAAAAATAGCCTCCGGCTGCTCCGGTTTGCCTAAATCACCTATCGGCACCCCCTGGCACTAGGGTCAAGGAAAACTTCTCTACTGAGTTTTCAAACTTTAAAAGTATTTAAAACTTGCCGAAACCTCTTTAAAAATATTTAGAATGAGGTTTTCAGTCAATAATTATCACTGGTTCACTGCAAATGGTCTCAAACAACTCTTTCTAAACCCTGCACTGCTGCTGGAAAAAGATGGCACTAATGACCCCTGGAACTTTACTGAAGCTTTTCGGCCTTCAAACGTTCTCTATAGGCTCTAAAAACAATTTCATAAGATTCCTAACATCTTAATTATCCAATTTATACTATTGGAACTCTGGAAAAGGACTCTAACTCCCCTGGTTAGGCCTCAAGCTGAATTTGTCTCATGGTGGCCCTGATGGATCCTTCATCTTCCCTGAAGAAAAATCTACTGAAGATCACCTCCATTCAACCTTAAACCTGTCCCAAAGTTTTCAAGAGGTCGAAGAGACCCAAAATTGACTAAAATTTCATCCAATTTGGTTCAATAATTAGAGAGTTATGACCAAAACAACTTTGCCCCAATTTTCTCCATCAAATATGGGGCAACTGCTAGTTAACTCCACTAAAAGTGGAAGTCCGCCTAAATTTGGGAGCGCCTCCAGAATCTCCGCCATATTAAACTCCACTTAACTGAAGCTTAATTAAATATTAAACCTGAGATTAGGCTCCTTAAGCGCTCTTAACATTAAGCTCCCACACTGGTCATATGATGAGGTTCCATGGGAGGAGGGTTGGCCCCTCCGTGCTCCGCCAGACCCACTCGACATTCAAAGTGCATTAACTTCTTCATACGGTGTCCATTTTTTGAACCGTTTGCGGTGCAGGAATTAGGAAGATGAGACCTATTCAACCATCTTAGTTTCTACCCAGTCCTGTAACTTTGAATTTTGAGCTAATCCTTAGGTCCTTGATCTAGTTCTGATCAGCAAGCAAGAAAGGGAAGCATTAGAAGCTAAAGTAGTCTCGCTACGTAAGGAAGTGAAGATGGGAAAAACTGTCTAAAACTATGCCAATAGCTCAAGGGCATTGGAAGAACTCATCAAAAATCAACAATATTACAACGACAGAACTAGCCTTGGTTACAAAGAAGAAGAAGCAGAACCTTCTACAACAAAATACAATGAACCTATGAGACCTAACATGGATGTAGACTTCATTGGAAAATATTCATAAGCACATCCTTGGAAGATGATTCCTCGACAAATATTTCCATCCAGGTACCAACATATTTTTCATGGCTATTGTTATTCATGTGGAAAATTTGGTCATAAAGCTGTATAATGTCGCACGTACCCTAGGAACCAATACAATTCCAGGAGATCCTTCAAATATGAACCTCCCAAGGCTAAAAAAAACATCAATAGATTTGAACTTTTAAGAAATAATATGGAATATTACAAATGTCAAAACTTTGGACACATAGCCAAATACTGCAGACTTGAAAATCCTCCAGAAGAATCTTCGAAGCCACAGAATGAACGAACATGGAAGAAGAAGAAGACTGATAATTGTGCTCTCGCTCTTAAGGCTCAAAACAACAAAGATGTGTGGTATGTTGACAGTGGTTGCTCAATGCATATGACTGGAGATAGAAGGAAATTGTATCTCTGAAAGAGAAGAAGGATGGAACTGTATCCTTTGGAAATGATGGATCTTCAAATGTTATAGGATCAGGTATCGTCACTCTCGGAAGCAAAGATGTTATAGCCAAGGATGTTCTATTGGTGTAAAACATGAATCAGAATCTGCTCAGTGTTGGACAAATGTGTGATCAAGGACACACAATGCTATTCAACTCCACAAAATGTGAAATTAGGAAAGGCAGGTATGGTAAAATTGTGGCTACAGTAAGTTGAGCTCCAAACGGCATATATGTTCTGGATGAAGTAACTAAATCATGTCTACTAGCTAAAGAAGATGAAAGTCGGTTATGGCACAAACGAATGGGTCACATAAAATTTGACAATCTTGTCAGGATAAGAAAAAAGGAAGCAGTACGAGAAATGCAAAAAATCTCAAAACCTTCCAACACACTCTGTGAGGCCTGTCAGCACAATAAGCAGACAAAATTCCAATTTAAAACAAAAGAACACTTTGCATCACATCCATTGGAATTGATACATACTGATCTATGTTGTCTTGTGAGAACAGAAGGCTTAGATGGAGAATTATATTTCATGTTAATGATAGATGACTATACTAGAATGACAGCCGTTAGTTTCATAAAGAAAAAATATGAAGCATTTGAGTGCTTTAAGATCTACAAGGATTTGGTTGAAAATGAAACTGATTTGAAAATAAAGTGTCTAAGATCAGATAATGGTGGAGAATTCACTTCCAAATTATTTTAGCAATATTGTGACAAAAATGGAATAAAAAGACAATTTTCAACAGCACAAGCACCTCAACAAAATGGAGTTTCTGAAAGAAAGAATAGAACTGTACAGGAAATGGGTAGAACAATGTTGAAGGACTCAAAATTGGATGAAAAATTCTGGGTTCAGGCAATTGATACGGAAGTCTTCATTATCAACCAAAGTCTTCTCAGAAATAATTGCAACAAGACCCCATATGAATTATGGAAAGGAAAACCAGCTAATATAAAATATTTCAGAATCTTCGGAAACAAATGTTATATCAAAAGAGAAGATCAAAATTTGGGTAAGTTTGAATCATGTGTTGATGAAGGTATCTTTGTTGGTTACTCACGCAAAATAAAGGCCTATAAATGTTATAATCTAAGACGAAAATAGATAGTGGAGAGCATAAATGTTGCCTTTGACGAAGATGATGTTCTAGCGAATAATGATGAGGATCTAGAATCTTTGAAACTTGAGACAAAGGCTGAAAAAGACACAGATAAAATTGTAGAACAAGAAGCAACTATCAACGAGGAAGAAGTAAATAATGATCATCAAGATATACCAGAACAACAACAAGAAGCTCCTCCAAGAAGAACAAAAGAATGGATTCAAAAGAACCATCCATCAAATCAAATCATTGGTGACATAAATGAAGGTCGACAACTTCATTCATCACAACAAGCTCACATTGCTTTTCTAGCAGCCTTTGAGCCTAGTAGTTTCGAGGAAGCCAGCCAGAATGAACATTGGGTAGCAGCTATGAATGAAGAATTGGATCAAATCGAGAAGAATAACACCTGGGAATTAGTTCCACGACCAAAAGATAAAAATGTCATTGGGACTAAATGGGTGTTCAGGAACAAATTGAATGAAGATGGACAGGTTACCAGAAACAAAGCAAGATTGGTTTGCAAAGGCTATGCACAAGTGGAAGGAATTGATTTCGACGAAACATTTGCACCACATTAGGGGAATTTTGAGGTCTAAAATGGGCCTCCTAAGGAAATAATAAAATATTAGCTAAACCAATAAAATAATATTTATGAATTTTCAATTCACTTTTTGCACCACAATCCATGTAACCACAGTTAAATTCAATTCAAAAGTTGTACAAAAATAAAATTAATAAAAAAATTGTATTGATGTGACTATAAATAAGAATGATTTTTTCAAGAAAAAGTCATTATCATTGAACAATTAATGCATTTGTCCTTTTTACTTAAATAACTTAAAATAAAATATAAATATAAATTTATAAATTCTTAATTATATTATATGCTATTAATTAAAATTTATATTATTTAAATTGTATAATAACATATAATTAGTATACTATTTAAAAATAATATAATATAATATAATAAATGTATAGGGATATGCATTGTTTCTTTCAAGAAATATGAAACGATAATAATATATTTTTATTAAAAAAGTTTGAAATGACATTTATTATGAGTACTTTAATTTGACCTTAAAAGTACTTAGAGCACTACCATGGTTAACCATGAGTTTTTATCCACCATTGAGAATGTGACAAGTAAGTACCTTTAACTCAATAAATGCCACCTCAAACATTAGGGATGATGTCATCCCCTAAAATGTGATTAGTTCTCATAAAGTGAATTTTGTATGTACATTTTCCTTAGGAGGCCCATTTTAGACCTCAAAATTCCCCTAATGAGTTGCCAGAATGGAAGCCACCTGAATGTTTCTCGCCTATGCATGTTCAAGAAAAATCAAAGTCTACCAATTGGATGTTAAGTCAGCATTTCTGAATGGAGAATTAGAAGACGAAGTTTACATCGAACAACCTGAAGGTTTTCTACTATCAGAAAAAGAAGACTATGTCTGCAGGTTAAAGAATGCTCTATATGGTCTCAAGCAGGCTCCTAGAGCATGGTATGCTTGTACTGATGGATATCTACGTCAACAAGGGTTCAAGAAAGGTACTGTTGATAGCAATATTTATGTACAAATAGATAAAGATAATTTAACAATCGTTGAGGTATATGTGGATGATATAATATTTGGTAGCAATGATGATTGACTAAGTAAGAACTTTTCTACAAATATGCAAAGTGAGTTCGAGATTTCTTTACTTGGTGAGCTGACATACTTCTTAGGGCTTCAAATATCTCAGCAAGAGAAAGGAATATTTATATGTCAAGCCAAGTACATCAAGGAAATGCTCAAGAAATTCAAAATGGAAGATTGCAAACCCGTCCTTCAATGGTAACAGTTGCAAATTGAGCATAGATGAGTCATCTAAGGATGTTGATCAGAGGTTATACAGATCTATGATTGGTAGTATTCTATATGTAACAGCCTCCCGGCCAGATGTTATGCAAGCAGTTGGACAAGTAGCAAGATTCCAAGCAGCACCAAAAGAATCACATATTATTGCCGTCAAAATAATACTTCGATATCTAAAGGGCATAGAAGAATATGGCTTGCGGTATCCCAAGGGTAACAATATCATTATTCAAGCCTTTATAGATGTAGATTAGGTAGGAAGAATTGATGATTGTAAGAGTACTAGTGGAGCAATATTCTATCTAGGTGGTTGTCTCGTATCATGGTTGAGCAAAAAACATACCTCAATCTGGTTATCTACAGCGGAAGCAGAATACATTGTAGTAGCATCATGGTGTACTCAAGTCCTTTGGATGAAACAAACTTTGCAATATCTTCAAGTACAATTCAGTGAGCCTATTCCCATATTATGTGACAACACTAGTGCCATCAGCATCTCCAAGAATCCTGTTATGCATTAAAAAAAAAACACATTCCGATCAAATATCATTTTGTGAGAGAAAAATTTGCTGAAAAGAATATCAAACTTGAGTATGTTGGTACTGTTATAGCCTAAATCCACCTCAGGCTGAAGGAAGGTGGGATTCAGGGTAACACCAAACCACGCTTAGTCTGGTAGCTAGCCCTACCAGAACAGGAGAGGGCTCTCTCCGGGTCAATCTCAGTAAAAATAATCAATAGGGTCTGAGATGACTGAAATGAGTGCTAATTTTAGGCTAGGTATATTAATCAAGGAGTTGGGAATGATTTTTAGGGGTTTTTTGTTGGAAAAAGGGAAAGGCAATTTTGGGCTTGGGGATGAGGCCAAATTCTTGCAGAGTTCAAGTTGGGGCAGGGAAGGCAATGATTTTGATGTCTTAGATTCAATGAATGGATGGAAAATACTATTGAGGAGCTGAAGAGGGAAAGAGGGTGCAAGTATCCTCTTCAAACTGACGAAAACATGTAAAACTAAACAAAAGTTTAAGGCAGAGCACCAGCAAACTAATGAATTCTACCTTAGTTACTCATTTGTTTAATTCAAAAGCAAAGAGAAGGGAAATGGCATACATAAAAATCAATGAAACTTACAGATACATGGAGAATAACATCATCAAAACTCAGAGCCACAAGGATCCCAACAAGTGCTGCAAAACTCTGGTCTTTCCTTTGCCAAAAATTTGAAATGAATATACAATGAGGTGCCAAACTATTCCCAAGAGTCCAACCCTGAAAATGTCCCAGAAAATACAATATATAGACCATCCTAACCCCTTCCCATGCCTCTAGGGGTCAATATAATCCTTCTAGGAGCTGTTTCAACCAATTCTAAACATGGAACTGAAATCTAGGCAGCCAAACAACTTGCCTCTATATGCTAGGAAACTGATCCATTCACTAAATTTTCACTTTTTAGTGAATGAATCCTCTAGAACAAGTAAAAATGAGCCAAATTTACATCATAGCCAAAAAATTACATCAATATAGATCAATAATTACATCACAAAGTGAAACTAGTCAAACTGGCCGAATTTCTAAATTGAAAAGTAAAAATTGGACCAAAATCCTCTATGCGCCGCGCCAGAAAAATCAATGCGCTGCGCCACATTGAGCCTGTCTTTGGGGCACTTCCTAAAGTCCAAATCGAGCTCATGATAGCTTTTTGGAAAGCCCTGTCTGTCTGCTGTCCAACCCAAGTGGAATTTTTCAATTTGGAGTTCATTTTCCCCTCCACAACTACAATCTCCCAAGACTAGTTCCTTCTGGTGCAAAAAGTGGCAGAAAGGCCATTTTTGGAGTGTTTTTGACCTTTAAGACCACCCAGAACTTGATGAAATCTCTCAGCCATTCCTGAGAATGCATAATTTACCATAAAAAAATCCAAAAATGTAAATTTTTCCTCCATAATATCTCTCAAACGTAAGCGCGCGTCGAGTGGTGCGACGTGTCGGGCAGAAAAACCTGTTTTGCAACCAAAATTTCAAAAATGACAAAATTTACTCCAAATTTGCTGAAATTTGGAGTGAATGTCTCCCATCATGTCCCATGCTTAGCCAAGGAATCTTCAGCCAATATTTGGAGTGGATCAGGCCTTTTTCTCCGTTTCAGTGCTCTTCTCAACCTCGCCTTCAAGATCTTCATCCTAGCTCTGCAAACGTGTGTGCGGGCCCAATAGTGGTTCTTCATATGTATGAGCATGTATTTGTCCCTATTGGCCTTCGCCAAGAGCTTCTCCAGATGAATTTTGACTCTCGTAAGGCAAGTCTCCCGCTCAAATGGTGTCATGTCACCTGGTCTCTTTCGGGCCAATTCATGGTCTTCACGGATTTGCCGCAACTCTATGAGTGTCTGCTGATCCTCCAATTGTTTATTCCGCTGCTCCAAGTAATTTATAACCCACTGATCTCTCTGCAATTTCACGGTCAGTGTGTCGATCTCAGCTTTCTGCTCATGGATGATTTCTTTCAGCTTTGAGCTGGGAGAGCTCGAATCAACATCGATCAATATAAAATCAGTGTCTTGGCCTCCTAAAGGGCCCTCATCCTGCATAGGCTTCTTGCCTTTGTCCTGTACCTGTGATGATGTAGAAGGTGAGACCCCTTCCACGCCATGTGGAGATAGTACTTGCGCTGTTGTCGAAGGTAACGAGACCCCTTCCACCCCGGGCGGAGATAGTACTCGTCGTGCTGCTGCAAATAAGGCTCTGGTACCTCTCTGATAGGTAACAAACTCTGGAACACTGATAGGTTCTGTCTCTGGAACCTCAAACTGATGTGAAGGCTCACCTGCATCGTGAAAAATCTCTGGAGGAGGCTGAGGGGTTGTAAAGAAGTCACGGGAAATGAACTCTTCCCATGCAATGCCCTGCAATCCAAGCTAATGTACCACAATCATCTTGATGAGCACATAATGATAAATGTTGTTATGTTGCTGCTCTGGAGTCTTCTTCTGCACAAGGGTAGTCATCCGCTCTATGTTTCGGCACATGAAGTATGGAATATTCATCAGTCTCACTCTCGTGAAATGCATCAACAGTCGGATGTGGTATGCATAAAGGCGTGAGAATCTACCCTCGCAACTGAAGTATCTAATGATGAGCTTCATTAATGGCACATATGACTCCTTCAAAAATCTGAAAGGAAACACCCTGCTGAGCTGCCTCATATAACTAGGCCTGATGTAAGGTTCATAATATGCTCTATCCAGCTGCTGTCTCTTATTCCACTCTTCACCTATTTTTGGTATCCTGGTCGCCTGAGAAATCGTTTCTGGTGTTAAGGTGAAGTTCACTCCAGCAAGGTTTACATGACCATCACGCAAATGTAGGACAAATAAGCGATCCAACTCCTGATGATGCTGAATCTGAGCAATCATCTCACAATACTAAAAACATGAATGTTGCTGAAAGCATGTAATTTCAAGCGGGCAGGCTTGCAACTGAGTCAAGGAAGTGGGCTCTTCTCTGACGTGCCTGCCACTTTTATGAGACCTCCTCGGTACATTTAGCTCTGCGGTTGAATCACTATCCTGCTCATATTCTTGCTCATATGATGAATTTGTCTCTGACATGGTGCTTTGCAATGTGTATAACAAGTATATGCTGATAGATATGTGGTGAAAACAAGAGTTTGGTGTAACTGCCTCCAATTGCCAAATGTGTGTCAAATGTGAAGGGGCTGTGGTAAACAAGGACAGTGGGAAAAGTGGACTGGAGATTGTCAAGTGAGATTTTGAAATGTGTTAACAATCACTTGACTGTATATAGGAATATGGGATTTGGGTATTTGTTGCAAATGATAAGGGAGGGGGAAAAATGAAAGGGAATGGTAGAGTTTAGGATAGGGAATGAGTAGTTTTTAGAGATAGGGATAAATGAAATGACAAGATATATTTGAGTCAAGTGAATTTAAGGATGTGAGGACAGTCACTGTTTGAGGGACTTCGGGATTTGGGGATTTATAAGTGATGTGGGGAAAGAGATAAGTATAGGGAATAAGAGGATTTGGGATAGTGAAATGGGAATGGAATTATATGAGTAGCTTAGGATATAAGGGAATAGGGGTAGGATATTGACAATAGTGTGACAGTGGTGGGAAACACAAGTGAAAATGGAATGAGAGTGTTTTGGCATTAAAGACAAGTTTTGACACCCAATTTCAAACCCTAGGAGCAGATTTTGATATGAATATAGGGTTATCTTTTCATCAATTAAAATCTTGAATTCCTCCTTCCAAATAGCACCCAACACGAGTTAAAATCAGATGGAAAGGGCGCACAACACTTACTTGGATCAAAAGAGTTGAATCGTTTTGAAGATTTGAGAAGCAGTGATGAAATTTGGGCTTGGAGGCTCTGTGCGCCATGCACAAACCCAGTGCGCCGTGCTCATTGGATGCGTCGCGCCCTTTAAAAATTACACAATGGACTTTGGCTCTACGTGCCACGTGGCCTATGTGCGCCGCACCTTCTCCCAACGCGCCGCGCAGAGTCTCAACACAGTCTTGGCTTACAGTTTCGCTCTTCCACAGCCTGGGTCGGCTTTCACGTGATCTCTTGAATGCAAATGACATTGATACACATATAAATATCTTCATAAAGACACGGCTTTGATTTTTTCTTTGTAAGGACCCATTTTTATAATGTTTCACATCGGCACTTTTTCACATTTTAATACAACTCTATTCTCCAAGTTTCCTTTTGATTTTTTGGCTAAAACGATGGCTTCTTGGTTGATTTTTTGCAGGGATGGTGGCATTGGACTTCGGCAAAGGATGACCAGAGGCTGCATGTGAAGTACTCCATGGTGAAAAACTTAAAAAAAAAACATATGTATTACAAAAAACAAATTTGACGATTTCTTCCTCAAAACAGAGTTTTGAAGAAGAAATATTCTCGAGCATTATTGACGATGAAGATCTTGAAATGAAAACTTATTGAAGACATCCTCATGGCCTGCGGGCATTATTTAACATTTCTGAAGACCAAATCCTAGACCTAATGACTGAAATCAACTTTAATGAATTTTGATAAATTTCGACCAAACCCAGCAGGTATAAACATGAGGGAAACTCGTGAAGAAACCCTTCCATCAGATAATGGCATGCCCCTAACGGAATGCGGATGAATGAGCGAAATGAGACACCTAAAAATGAAATGCAATAAGAGAAATGATCTCTGACGGAGGGATGTAAAGACCGACTCTAACAGGTACAAAAGAAAAAATTGCTGATATCTTCACTAAACCTTTACCTCGTGAAGAATTTGAATATCTTTGCCAGAAGCTTGGGATTCTCCCAAGTTCTCATTAGATTATAGGTCCGCAGGACGGTTGTGTGTCAGGGGGAGTGGAAGTGTGTACAGGTCCACATGATGGTTGTGTGTCAGGGGGAGTTACCCTTTGCCATTGATGTCAAAGGGGGAGAAAATGTTTTAGGAAGAGGTGTCATGATCACAGGGGGAGTACTTGTGTTGCCATCAATGCCAAAGGGGGAGATTGTTGATCAGCGGTTGTCATTGATGTCAACCCAAGCAGCACCAAGGGTTAACCCAATATTGCATAGGAATTTTGACCTACCAAATTACTATATTCTGGTTCAATAATGCTTTTTATGATTTCTACTTGTCGAGATGTTTCCGTTGATATATGGCACACCACGTAATTCTTCACGGTTTGAGAGATATTCATGTTTGAAGTTTATACCCCTAATTAATGGCCTAAAACCCCATATGGTTTTGGCATGGGTCATTGAAAAGTTATAATTAATATTTTTTAAGCACTTGAAATCCCTCCCACATTCACTTGTTGAAGCCCCTCTCAACCTAAGAATTTATATAAATTGTGATCCTCATATCCTCCTTATGCAAGGGATTTCGCCATCTAAAACATGTCATTGTGGAATTTTCACTCTAACTTGTTTTCTACGAAGGTTCAGAAGCTGAAATTTTTATGAGGTGAAGGTAGAATCCTGAGGAAGCTCCTGTGAAAATTTCAGATCAAGGTGCACAATATTTTCGGAGATATGATCTATGGAAGTCAGTGTTTTTGCAAGCTCCTGAAATTCATCTCAAAGAAGTTACCTTGGGAAAATCATCATAACTCTCTCCCTGAGTATCGGATTGGAATTTTGTACAAAGTGACAGATAGTTCATGAAATTTAGTTTTCGCTCTATAAATTTCAAAGCCAAATGAAGAAACAATGACACATGGCACGCCGTACAAGTTCGCTCTACTGAAATAGTCCATAATTAGGGCATTGTGAGAGATTGGGAATAACTCTCTCTTGAAGAATCCAAATTGGGTCAGACCTGTGGCATTGGAAATATGACTCAGAGGAATACTACAGGACCAAAAATCACATATTGGGGATCTGAAACAATAGAGATACACTAGTTTCAATATCGAGCTCCTAGAAGGCATGAAAAAGCTAGATCATGTGTTGTCAAGGGTTGCAAAGGACCAAACTTTCTAGGGAAGAAAAGAAAAGCAAGGTGCAGCAGAGGGTAGCATGACAAGAGCAGCAACCAAGGTGCATAACAACAGCAAGAATTTCATCACATGAAGTCTTCAAGTGGGCAGCACTGCATACAGTCATTGTAAAGGTATCATTGTACTAAGTCATTGTAAATACATTATTGTAAAAATTGTACTAGTGTCTATTTGCCAAGAGTTGAAGAGGCAGTGTCAGGTGGTCTAGGATCATCATTAGGTGGTTGTGTCATAGTTGGGGTTATGTTCTAGTGTGTCTTCTCCTTCTACATCATTCTATATCATTGTAAAGTGGACCATTTTCCCTGGTACGGGAGTCCATTCTTCTTTTATTCTTCTATAGGGTGGTAGGGTGGTGCTAGGGTGAGTTGTAGCTCATCGGGTGTTGGGGCATCCGTTCAGTTGACTACTGAAGAATATCGGGCGTTAGAGCTGTTAGCCACCTATGAATTTTTTGACAAGCAAACAGGTGGCTAAAATGTTTTTGAGCCTTCAAGAAATACATTTCCTCTGAAAACATATCATTTTTGAAGCCTCTGTGTGCCTTTTTCCCTTTGAAGAATCTTCACTGTTGTTCCCATTAAAAGCCCTACTGTTCTGTGGAAGAAAATGCCCTAAAATACCTCCATTTTCCCTCCTTTTTCCCCTTTCAAAATTCCTCCAAAATCCCTCACTAACCCTCTAAATCATCAAATTCCCCTTTTAAAACCTTATGGCTCCCTTAATTTGGTTTAAAAATCCCTTTATTCCTCTACCGGAACCCACCATTCAGCCTTAAAAACTCTATTTTTTGGCCAAAAACCCACTTTCTATCATATATCAAGCTAAGCCCCTTTCAGCCCAGCCCCTAACCCCTTCTCTGCATATAATTGGGTGCTAAGACCAAGCGCTAAGCCTTATAGCGCTAATCGCAATTGGAAGTTTGATTGCGAGCGCATTTTTGTGTTAAACTAAAAAGTTCCGATGTGATTGCCTTTCGTTCTATTGGCCATGAATGTAATATCCACCGTCAATGTGTAAAGATCTAACGGTCCATGCTAATCTCACGCCGCGCCCATAACATCTTCCATTCCCACCCCCCCCCAATTGAACATTGACTGTTGAGCTCCTCCTGAGATCCAACGACTGGCGCAAAATTGCATCGCGCCGATCCAATGAATCCACCTTCCTTTTTTTCCGATTGGCCAGTCTCCGATTCAATCCTGGCCATTGAATCCATAAGAATCAACGGCCAGGATTTGATCGCGCTTCACTCATTTTCCCTCTGTCATTTCCCTCCGATCAAATTTCCACCATTGATCGCTTTCATGATCCAACGGTCCACGCGTAATCGCAACATCAAACATCGGAGTTGTGGCCCCTACCTTTCTTCGATGCGATTAGATCGTAGCCGTCCATCCTGATTGATTCGACGACCCTCCTTTCTCCCGCCCATTCATTTAATCTCAGCCGTTCATTCCATAGATCTGACGACCCGTATTCAAACCGCCCTTGACTTGTCCCCACTTTACCGACCGCGCAACTGTCCGTATCGCGCTCACTCCTCCACCGTCTGATCTCATCGCTCCACATCTGACGGGAAAAAAACATATCGTGTGATTTTTTTCATCTGGACGTTAACATTTCTAAATCATGCAATGAAATTGGTTTTGTATCACCACGTGTCACACAGTGACATATATCATGTTTTTTTGGAGAATTTGTCAAACTGCTTCAGAGCCATGCGATACCAGTTGTTTTCTTTTAAAAACCACTTCCCCTCCTCTGCCTCTAAAAGTTCTTCCATTTAATCCCGACTGTTGATCTGTATAGATCAATGGCCCACATTTCATCGTGTCTCCGTGTCTCCACCACATTTCTTTCATCGGGCCTTCTTCAGAACTTCATTAGAAGATCTCCGTCGTTGATCTCCTCCTGAGATCCAACGGTCCACGTTTAATCGCCCTCTGGGTCCCACCACTAAATCTCCTCCAATTTCATTTGATTTAACTTTTTTTCCTTTGTAATTTTCCCAAAGGTTAAAATTTTATGTTTTACATTAAAAGTGAATTTCTATGTCTAACCTGCCTCCCCGATAAATCTTGACTGTTGATCTCCGATGGCTGATCTAATCGGACGGTCTACGACCCTCTTTGCACCAAACCTTCATCATCTCCATGTTCATCATTCTGCAGCGTTTTCATCCGTTTTCTCACTACCTCCACCATTTCCACCACCATTCCACAGGCCTCCACAACAATCTTCCACCACTCCCCTGGATTTTGTAACAGGTTTATTGTATTGTGCAGGTTTTACGGAGTGAGAAACGCGTTTTGTCTCCATAGTCACAGTCACTGTGACTGAGAGTGTAGAAAGACCATTACAACAGTAGTAAAGTGTATCAGAGGAAATATTAAGGGATTTAAGGCTCCTTGTTGAAGATTTAATGCCTGTAATCCAACGATTAAAGGAAGAGGAAACAATTAGAGACCATGAAGATGATTAAGAGGCCCAATAAGGTCTAAAGCACACAAACAGGCCATATTTGTGTTTTAATGTTAGCAAAACATTTTTTCTCCAGAAGGACACCTCCTTACAGCGTTCTCCATGTCTCCTCAAGCCCTTAATAGTTATTACAATGTAAGAAGCCTCTAAAGGACTATCAGGACCACAGTTATGGAAGTATGGAGACATGCGAACTTTCTATCCATGACACTTATTTCAGAAGGCAATACAGAGTACCAAACAGCCAGAAAGGACTTCAAAGAACACATCCAAGGTTAATGTTAACCTAACAGGACTTCTTGACCAGCCTAAAGAGTACATACAACGATGCAGAGCCATTAAGTAGAGTGGGCATGGACATTTCCTCCACTTTGTCTTAATGAATCAATTTAATGTACATCTACTACCACAGTTAGTCATTCTCCTATAAGAACCCCTGTAAAATTCATTGTAAAAGATTGTTGTTGTTAGTTGATAGGGATTCATTCGACTATTAGAACTGTTATTGGGGAAGTAGGTGAGTAGTTTGTAATTTAGTAGGATGGGAGGAGAAGTTTGGAATGTAACAGCCATTGAGCTCAAAGTATGTGACTATTTTTGCACATCAATTAATCAAGCAAATTTCATAGGATCATGGTCTATATTACGGGTGATGTTTTTCTTACTTATTTCATGTTTAATCATACTATTCATTATTCTCTGATAAGAATCAGTAATCTGGCTTAGGATATACCCCTGCATGGTACCCTAATGTTTACTGCTCTTCTTATCTTTGATGTTTTCTGCTATTTGTGTATCTAGGAGAAAATTCATATAATTTAACTAGTCAAAGATGTTGGTCCAGCCCAAGCTTACTGATGTATGAATTTGGAGTTTGTTGCTTAGATGTTCTTGTTGGGTTTAAGCTGGAAGAATTGGGATACCGGGGATTTAGAGTTAGCCTTGTCCACTGGGGTCCTTTTCCGACAGATTTTCCTTTCTAATATCCCTTTGAGCTAGTGTCGAAAGCATTGAAGGTTAAAATTCCTTCTCTGATCTTAGGCCTAGTTCTGTGTTAAATCTTAGCTCTGTTTTTCCTTTGAGAGTATGCTGAAAGTAGGCCTAGAGTTAAATGACCTCTGACTTGATCTTAAGCTACCCTTTGTGTCTTCATTGAGAGTTTCCTTTGAGTATGTCAAAGCAGGTCTGGATTTCAATGACATTTGACCTGATATTCAGACTGCACTTGGGTTTCTTTCCTTCTTTCACCTTCACTCCTTAATGTTCCATTCCACCATCTATCTATAAGATCCTTTAGTATAGATGACTTGCCCTATGGAAAACCTTGGTTAGTTGCTATGCAAGTAATCCCCTTTCATGACTCCATAGCCCAATGGATTAGCACTTTCTTGACCTATCTTCTTTTGCCGAAACATCCTGCTATTTTGTTCCTTTCATTCCATTTAACCTTCTCAGTTAATGATCTCCAACCCAACAACCAAAACAATTTAAAACCCCCTTGTGCTTCATACCTAGCCTAATACCTCATTTTGAGCTTCAAAGGTATATCATTCTTTGAATTTATAGAGAGATCCCTCTCTGGATCCAGGAGGGCTAGATCCTAGGATCCCAAAGTGGTTCTGATGTTGTCTTGTCTTGTGGTCTTGCCAATTTGGCCAAAACATAGGAACCCCAATAGGAGCATTTATATAGTGGGAGCCGAAGAAGAATGATTTTATAGATTCTAGGAAATTTGGAGCTTTATTTTCAATTGGAGTTGAAAATTAAATAATTATTAGAAAAGCATAAGGTGGTTTTTGTCCCGGAGTGGGTTTCCACCTTCAAAAATGTGTGCATTTGTGTTCCTTTTGTTTACTACTATCATTGTACATACATTGATAATAATTGAAGATTAACTAATGCTCTAATTGAAA
Organism: Pinus albicaulis; assembly: GCA_034641835.2. Classification (NCBI taxonomy): domain Eukaryota; kingdom Viridiplantae; phylum Streptophyta; class Pinopsida; order Pinales; family Pinaceae; genus Pinus; species Pinus albicaulis. The sequence goes on from CM076581.1 coordinate 948,778,334, forward strand.
GGAATACTGATTCACCCCCCCCCCCCCCCTCTCAGTATTTCCAACATATTTCATCTCTAATTACTCAAAATTCATAATATTATGCTTTGACTTCCTTTAGTGATGAAATGACTGCGTTTTCCTATGTTATGTGTGTGAATTATCTCTGTTATAAAACTCTATCTGCCTCACCTTCCATGTGAAGAACCACTTCCACTAAGACTACTATCTGTTGACTCCATAAGCCCAATGGTAGCAAGCCTTAATTTTTCAACCTAAAATCATACAGAAACAAGTTACAATTCCATAGAGTTAGCCATCTAGTACTATCTTTATTTAAAATCATAAACCCCCTTTGAGAGAGCACTCTCAAACTGGAGAGGCTAATATTCAGTTAGAAGTGGTTTGAAACAGTTACATTGAGTTGATTGATGAGCAGCCAATCAAGATCAATTTGGTGATAACATTTTGGTGCGTCTACCGGGAGTCTGAAGACATATTTCCCGAAATTTTTGTGCAAACAATGAAGCTGAACTCTTGGAGGTAGCAGGAGCTCAGAAATTTTTGAGGCTGCAGAACTACCTTAGCGACTCCATTTTTGAAGGATTCAAAAATTCATAGTTTCATGTTGATTCCACTGGACTTATGAAGAACTCATTTGATTCCATTCTTATTTTGAGGTATGCATGTGTAGATTTTTCAAAAATTTATGGTTTCCCAAATCCTTTTCCCAAGGATGCATATTTTTTAAGGAATGGTCCAAAATTTAATGGAGAATATTTGAGTTTGACCTTGAAGCATATATCATATTTCCGTGACTTTACTAAGCTTCTTAGAGTCAGACATGAAGATATTTTCATCATATTGTTCTATGATTCATTTCAAGGGAAATGTAAACAAGGGATTGAAAGTTTTCCTGTGAGATCTATTAAGTCATTTGCAGATTTTTGGCTTATTTTTTTGGAAACATGGATGGAAAGAACAAATTTGGTGGCAGATTCTCCTTCCATTCAAGGTTTAAACAATGGAATGATGATCCCACTAATGAGGAAGAGGATGAACATTTTCTTTGTCCTTTTCTTCTTATTTAAAGTCATTTGAGTGCAAGACAGAAGATAAGATTCAATTTTTGGATGAAGTTGCTATGAACATTGAGAAAGACATAGAAGTTTTAGAAGATCAAATTCAATCCTATAGTCTTCATGGTCAAGATCAGTCTTTTAAAAAAAAATTCATGCCAAAATACAAAGAGAAGGTGTTGCTACCTTTTTATTTTGAGATTGAGGAAGAATGCCTTGTTCTTGAAAATCAGTTTGATAGCACACAACTAAAATCTTATGTTGCTAAAGAAAGCATATATGATTTGTCTACAACTTCAGAATGTCTTGAGGATTATAAAACAAAAAATGTCTTCTACGATCCTATAGCTGACTACACGGAAAAGTTCTACAGTCCAAATTTCCAATTATGTTTTCATTGTGAAAATTAGACCCATCTTCTCTTACCTTTATCATTTCAGAATACAGTTTTCTTTTGGTTCAAGTGTAGTCAAGGAGTAAAGTATCAGATTAGCTCATTGTATGGCTTTATTAGAGGTTTCATGTTGCTTGAATCAAACATGAAGATTGCAGTTGTTAGCGTAGGTAGGAGCGTGTGTGAATAAGCTCAAGTAGATTGAGAATTTTTTTAGTATGTATAGATTTGGTTTTTCAGCAGTAATCATCAAGCTTGAGCTTGAGGAGAAGGCCATAAGAGCTTGGCGAAGTCTTCATCAATTTCATAAAATTTTCTATTCTTTAAGAGAGAGGCACTGGAACTACAAGTTCTTTGCTATACCATAGGGGCACACCATCCCACTAGAGCCATTGTTATCACACTCATAATTTTCAATTTTTTTTTCTAATAAGGTCACCATAGGTTTCATGTTATGTCATTTTGGGTCAAGTATTTGATGAAGAATTTACCAAATCATGTTTATCCTATGTCAAAAAAACCACCATGAGTCATGTCATGTTAGTCAACTACACCTCATGTCCTTTATTTTTCATTCCCATGCTTTTAAATCAGAAAAATCTTCCACTTTCCAGTTAAACACAATTTTGTGGTGAATTTAGTGCAAAATAGGCAGATTTCGCTACGAAACTACTTGATAATTTCGTAGCGAATATGAGGATTTCTCTGTTTTTTGACTTTTGAGCAGTCAACTTCGGGCAGTTTCTGGGTAAACAGAGAAGTATTTTAAGAAAATGAGAGAGGTTATTGTCAAGCACATATCAAATAACATTAACCTCTTTCAATTTTCTCAAAGGTGCTACAAATTGGAATATTCAGAGATGTCTTTTGGCTCTATTTTTAGAATGCCGAATTTTCTTGATTTATACATGTTTTTCAAATGCATATTTTAGACATCTGAAGATGGTATTAAAAAAACCAAGAGATTTTTTTCTTCAAAACATTATGATCTACAAAAACCTCCTCCAGTTTTTCAAAATCTATCAAGTATTCAGAATATGAATTCATTTCTAAACTGAAAATTCTGCCTTTTTTAGGTAGTTTCGTAGTGTGCTCCAAGCTTGAAGTTATAAAAATGCTATGAAAATTTCTATAGGTACATTTTTACTTTGGAATCCAGTTTTATGAAGATTTAAGGAGGGAAATTGATATTATTTATCTCTTTTAACCCAACAAACATGTCCACATCAACACAGAGAGCTAATAGGTGGCAGAGGTTGGTGAAATGAAATATGCTACTAAACTATGCTACAAAACTGCCTAATGACACTCTTTTTTTGCAGCAAGGAGTTATATATTGTATTTTGTTATCTTGAAAGTGTTTTGAAGGTAATATAACCACATGTAAAGGTTAAGCATGTTAGGAGGATGAATATGCACTTACAATCCAAAAACAGATCTTTAAAGGACAAAGTAGAAGATCTTCAGGAGCAATTAGATTTGATTCATGTGGAGCTGGAAAAGAAAGGATTGAAAATGACAGTGGTAGAAGAGCCCATTAGTCAATTGATTGTGAATGAGGAGGAAACACAACAAGAGTAATTAGTCAATATGGAATATGTTGTAGGAGGTTCATAACATGCAGAGAACCAAAATTTTGCAGCTGGAGGACAATTTTTGAAGATAATCTTGAAAGGAGAAATTTTTGGTTTTTTACACAGTTTCATAGTGTACCTCAGGCTTGAGGACAGAAATACACGACGAAAATTCCTGTAGGTGTATTTTTGCCTCAGAACTCAATTTTTTCAAGTTTTATGGAGGGAGGTTGATGGTTTGAAAAGTTTCATGGCACGCTAAACGTACTGGAATAGAAAAGGAATCAAAGAGATAGGTGGAAAAGTCATTTTTCCTATGCTACTAAAACTCTCTACGAAACTGTCTAAAACTGCCCTGTTTTTCTAGCGAGGAGTTTTTGAATAATTTTGAGCATATTAACAGTACATCAGCTAGCTGGAGACCTCTAGCATGTAAATGGACCTTATCAACAAATATTTATGACTCGAAGGGAGTGCCACACATCCAACTCATCAGTCAAAACAACATTTAAAGAGAAGGACATCCATTCCTAAAAAGCAGGGTTATGTTCCACTGATCTAGGGCTGCTTTAAAGATGTAAAATTGTGGTGAACTAGGGTAATTTTTCATTTGAACATGTGACATTCATGATGTAACCATTATGTAACTATTTCACTAATAGGATAAAGGAATGTAATAAATAGGAGATAGACTACTATTAGGATTTTGTTTTCTTCAAGGATAGCTGTTATTTTTCTGTTTTAAATTAGTGATTTCAGTTATGATAGGTGTCAGAGTAGAATTTGAGGATCTAGCCACCAGAAAAATCATCCCTATTGTAAAGGATGTCTATTTATAGAAAAAAACATTGAAGAAGCAAGGGGTTGGAGAATGTTGCACCAAATTGCTGCTTGTATGTTTCATCCATTTTTAGTAATACAAAAGTGCCATTCTTCTTCCAGACTTGAGATTATCATGAGGTTTTTGATGTCTTATTGATATGGATCTTTATGTTTAACCACTTGCATTAGATTTCATCTGTAATTACTCATAATTCATAATATTATGCTCTGACTTCCTTTAGTTATGAAATGACTGTGTTTTCCTATGTTATGTGTGTGAATGATCTCTGTTAAAAACCTCTATCTGCCTCAGCTTCCATGTGAAGAACCACTGTCACTAAGACTACTGATTTTTGACTCCATAAGCCCAATGGTAGAAAGCTTTCATTTTTCAACCTGCAATCATACAAAAATAAGTTACAATTCCATAGAGTTAGCCGTCTAATACTATCTTTATTCAAAATCATAAACCCCCTTTGAGAGAGCCCTCTCAAAATGAAGAGGCTAATATTCAGTTAGAAGTGGTTTGAAACAGTTACATTAAGCTGATTGATGAGCAACCAATCAAGATAAATTTGGTGATAACATTTTTGTGTGTCTTGCGGGAATCTGAAGACATATTTCTCGAAGTTTTTGTGCAAACAGTGAAGCTGAACTCTTGGAGGTAGCAGGAGCTCAGAATTTTTTGAGGCTGTAGAACTACCTTGGTGACTCCATTTTTGAAGGATTAAAAAATTCATAGTTTCATGGTGATTCCACTGGACTTATCAAGAACTCAGATGATGCCATTCTTGTTTCAAGGTATGCATGTGTTGATTTTTTAGAAATTTATGGTTTCCCAAATCCTTTTCCGAAGGATGCATATTTTTTAAGGAATGGTCCAAAATTTAATGGAGAAGATTTGAGTTTGACCTTGAAGCATATATCATATTTCCATCACTTGCTGAGCTTCTTAGAGTTAGAAATGAAGATATTTTCATCATATTGTTCTATGATTCATTTCAAGGGAAATGTAAACAAGGGATTGAAATTTTTCCTGTGAGATATATTAAGTCATTTGCAGATTTTTGGCTTATTTTTTTGGAAACATAGATGGAAAGAACAAATTTGGTGGCATATTATCCTTCCATTCAAGGTTTTAAACAATTGAATGATGATCACACTAATCAGGAAGAGGATGAACATTTTTCTTTGTCCTTGTCTTCTTATTTAAAGTCATTTGAGTGCAAGTCAGAAGATATGATTCAATTTTTGGATGAAGTTGCTAAGAACATTGAGAAAGACATAGAAGTTTTAGAAGATAAAATTCAATCCTATAGTCTTCATGGTCAAGATCAGCCTTTTCAAAAAAAATTCATGCCAAAATACAAAGAGAAGGTGTTGCTACCTTTTTCTTTTGAGATTGAGGAAGAATGCCTTGTTCTTGAAAATCCGTTTGATAGCACACAACTGAAACCTTATGTTGCTAAAGAAAGCATATATGAGCTGTCTACAACTGCAAAATGTCTTGAGGATTATCAAACAAACTATGTCTTCTATGATCCTATAGCTGACTACATGGAATATTTCTACAGTCCAAATTTCCAATTATGTTTTCATTGTGAAAATAAGACCCATCTTCTCTTACCTTTATCAGTTTGGAATACAGTTTGATTTTGGTTCAAGTGTAGTCAAGGAGTATAGGTATCAAATCAGCTCATTGACTGGCTTTATTGGAGGTTTCATGTTGCTTTAATCAAACATGAAGATTGCAACTGTTGGCGTAGGTAGGAGTGTGTGTGAATAATATCAAGTAGACTGAGCATATTTTTAGTATGTATAGATTTGGTTTTTCAACAGTAATCATCAAGCTTGAGCCCAAGGAGAAGGCCATAAGAGCTTGGTGAAGTCTTCATCAATTTTAGAAAATTTTCAATTCTTCAAGAGAGAGGCACTGGAACTACAAGTTATTTGCTATACCACAGGGGCACACCATCCCCACTGGAGCCACTGTTATCACGTTCAAAATTTTCAATTATTTTTTGATAAGGTCACCATAGGTTTCATGTTATGTCATGTTGGGTCAAGTCTTTGATGAAGAATTTACCAAATTATGTTTATCCTATGTCAAAAAAACCACCATGAGTCATGTCATGTCAGTAAAATACACCTCATGTCCTTTAGTTTTCATTCCCATGCTTTTAAATCAGAAAAATCTTTCACTTTCAATTTAAACACAAGTTTGTAGTGAATTGAGTGCAAAATAGGCAGATTTCGCTACGAAACCACCTGATAATTTCATAGCGAATATGAGGATTTATCTGTTTATTGACTATTGAGAAGTCAACTTCAAGGGCGGTTTCTGGAAAACAGAGAAGTATTTTAAGAAAATGAGAGAGGTTATTGTCAATAAAATATCAAATAACATTAACCTCTTTCAATTTTCTCAAAGGTGCTACAAATTGGGAGATTCAGAGATGTCTTTCAGCTCTATTTCCAGAATGCATAAATTTCCTGTTTTTTACATGTTTTTCAAATGCATATTCTAGATAGGTGTGTTAGGCCTCTGTAATTTAGTAGAGTGGCAAGACTAAATGCTGCAGAGACTACATCAAAAACCACTTTGGGATTCTAGGATCTAGCCCTCCTGAATCCAGAGAGGGATCTCTCTATAAGTGCAAAGATTGATTTATCTTTAAGGCTTTTAGTATGATATTAGGATAGTTATTAAGAGCAAGGGTTTTTTTTTTGTTTGGTTGGTCAGGTATGATATTTAATTGGATGGAATATCACAAAATGAAAGAGTTCCAAAAGGTGAAGATGCAAGTATATTGAGAAGTGTTCAACAGATAGGATAAGTATGATGCAACTTTAAACCATTGGGCAATGGAGTCACAAAAGGGTTTAATTGTACAACAATTTTAAAAGTGGTCCAAGGGGAAAGTCATCTATATCAAAAGATATTTTAGATTAAATAATGGAATGGAACATTAAAAGTGTTGAGAAGGTGGAAAAAGCCAATAATTTCAACAAGGATTTATCAAATTTCCATACAAGAAAAGCCTTTTTAAGCAACTGTTTAAAACCAACCAAAGACAGGGCTAACCATAAACTTCTTTGGACAAGCTTGTATTAAAGCTAACTTATCAAACAACAATCCAGTAATCTCACTAGACTACCTTCAGAAGGGATGAAAACAGATAAGAAAAAAAAGGGCAGCTTAAGATCAAGTTAGATGCATTAAAATCTAGGCCTGCTTTCAGCATACTCTTAGGGAAACTTTCAAACAACCTTTGAAGAAAGAACTAGAAGACAGGGAAAACCATAAAATTTTCTAGTTTTAACTCTACTTAGCATGAAATGAAAACATCATTCAAGAACTTCCTTTCAAGTTTTGCACATCAAGACATGGACTAACCAACATTCCTTGATAATGTTTACACTTAACTTAATTCATTCTTAAATACAAAATTGGAGGAAAACATAAAGATAAAGCTTATCAGTGAGAGCAGGGTACCTTTAACAGTAAATCCTAACTCTATGCTTGCTGCTCTTTATCAGAGAAAAGTGAACAAAATGGCATACATGAAAGGAAAAAAATAACAGTAAGAGGTACTTCACCAATGATATAGACCAGGATCCCAAAAATCAGCTTGTATATTGATATCAATCCAGTTACATACTTCAAGTCCAGTGTTTCATCACAACAAAAACTTCTCTTCTCAGCCTAACTTCTTCAATAACTTAATAGATCTTCAGAGCTTCAAGACTTATTTACATTCAACAATGATTCAATACAGCAACTATTACATCAGTAGTCCAGCAACCAACCCTTTACAATGTGCTCCTCAAGGAGATTTTATAAGAAAATGAGGAGGTGAACGAGTTTCTAGGGTTGAGTATCATTAATTATTCACTTAAATGCAATTCCTAGCCTTGAAAACCATGCAAGGCATAAGGCAAGAAAGCATTCAACTTAGAACTCTGTCTCATAACTCTGTTTCCTGTTTTTTAGGCTTAGTGGATGAAAAGATTGACTTTGAGGCTCTTTTTATCTTTTACAATAACTTTACTGTCATTTTAAAATATGTTCTTTTGTTTAAAATAGTTGTTCAGTTGTCTTTAGGAAAATATCTTCTGTTTGGGCAATAACTATGCCTTCATATGATTTATTGAGGCTGCAGGTGGCTCTTTGGTAGCTAAAGAGGGTAATTGGCCTCTGATGTGGTAGTGGAAGTCTTTCGGACTGATATTTTTCTTTGTTTTTTCTTAAAACACCTTTAATCTGCTTTGATCTGTGTTTTAGGCCTAATTAGGCCTTGATCTTCATTTTTGGTCTTTTATTCCTTGCTGACTGTGGATTTGGCCTTTGATTCTTGAATTTTTTCCTTAATCCCTTTAAACTCTGCTTTAAAATATTTAATTCTTCACTTTATGCTTTCATCCTGTGTTTTTAATGATGATACTCTTCAATTAATGGACTCTAACAGTGTTTGCATGTTTGCAGGTGCGCAGAGCATTTTATGATATCACCAATGCTCATGAGGCACGGGTAAAAACATAATTTGAACCCTACAGATTCCCCTTATTCATGAATAATGGCCTGTGGATCATCATCCCTGGCCTTAGCATTTTTTTAAAGCTATGGGAAAACCCATATATCCTGCACAAAACAAACAAAAATTATAAAAAACCTTCGAAAAATAGGTTTAAACTGCTTTGGAGGTTTTTGGGCGCGAGGGCGAATCAGAGCCGTTCGTTTAGAATATCCAACGTTTGAGATTAATCGGTGAAGCGTTTGGGCGAGTAGAAGGCTGGCAGATGAATAAGGGCGAGATTAAATGAGAGCCGTTCGATTAGAATGATGAATGCTCAAGATTGCTCAGTGAAATATTTCGGGAGCAAATCAGATGAAAAGTGAATGGCAGATGAGATTAAAATGAGACCATTCAATCTCAGAGATCGACGGCTAGGATTAAAATATGAAAAAGCAAAGTGGGCGAGTGCAGTGGTATTGTGGAAAAACGGTAGCGGTTTTTGCGTTACATTTGGGTGGTATGCGGTTTTGCTAAAAATAACGCGATACGACACAGCGTTTGACATGTGTCCCCCTAAAACCGCTTATTTCGAAAAATTATTTGGTGTTAACTCTCGGCCACAAAAAATTTGCGAAACTCATCATTCGTCGTCGGATCAGAGGCTCCAGATTCGACAGTGCGGATCGCACACGACGATTAAGTTGCACGAGCGGGAAATTGGTGGGGCTGAAGGATGACGTATGGTCTTTTGTCGTGGAGCGTGCAGGTTAAATGGGTCTCGGGTTTAATCTCGTCCGTTTGATCTCTTTTATGGACGAATAAGATTAAATATGGGGCGGAAAGTTTTGAAAGGAAGAAAGGAAAGGCAAGATGGATGGGCAGAGAGAAGAGCCTGATGGCCATTGATCTGGATAGATCAACGGTCTGGATTCAAAGATGAAGCGGGAAGTTTGGAGTGGGGAGAAGGGATGAGATGATGATCGGGAAAATAATAAAGCGTGATGGCTGTTGATCTGGATAGATCAACGGTCCACATTCATTGTTAATATTGAACTGTCGGGGTGAAAAAATAGAAGGGTAATAAGGTTTCGGAAAGGGTTTAAGGCCTTTAGCACCTGGTTGCGGGCCTTTAGGTCACATGGGAAAAAGGTTTTAAAGGAAATAAGCCCTCGGGGGCTTATGACCTATTGTATTTCAGAACGGTGCTTTTAGGCCCAAAAATAGTGTTTTTTAAGCCAAAATTGGGGTTCCGATAGGTGAAATAAGAGTTTTTAAACCAAATGAAAGGAGAACATAAGGTTTAAAAGGGTCTTTGGAATGATTTTAGAGGTTAAATGAAGGTTTATAGAGGGATTTCATGGAGGAAGCAAGGATGAAAATGGTGGAATTTTTTGGGTGAAAGGGGGATTGAAATGATGAAAAATGGAGTTTTAAGCAGTCTTTCTCTTGGCAAACAGCAGGTTCTTTAGGATAAAGAGGGAAACAACAGTGAAGATTAATTCAAAAGGAAAATATCTTCAAAAGACTTTAAGAACTAACAATTTTGACATAAATTGTTTCTTAAAGGCTAAAAAGAGATTTAGCCACCATTTGATATGGAAAATTTTACAGGTGGCTAACAGTGGCTCCACATGGGGATGGCATCTTCTTGAATATGTCAAGAATCTTCAGCCAATTTCTCTGGAATCTGACCAGTGCCTTCATCCATTGGGCATAAAATTTTCTTTTCTTTGGCTAACCTTCTTTGATTTGACAATCTGCAACAATTTGAAACAATGGAATTCTATCAAAACAACATCTCTACCTACCCATTCCTAATGATCCTAACATTTTTTCTTCTTTCAGAGTGCATTTGGACTAGCAAACTCTTTTCATCAACATTTTATTCTTTTGAAAATAGGAAACTAATATATTTCTACTCTTATTTCTCCATGAACTCAGTTTAAATAGTTGAGTTCATAAATTTCTCTACCTAACTACTACCTGTCAGGATTAGACTGTCTGAAAGACCTTTATTCTCTAAATTCTAAGACAGGAAATTTAAAAAACAATCAAGCCAAGATTAAGCAGTTTGACTTGCTGTAGATCTATGGCATAAAAAAAAGCTGCGCATAGATTGTTATTTGTAGAAAATTAAAGAAAAATTGTGAAGGCTTAAGATTTAAAAACTAAAATATCCTTCATTATTTTTCAACTCTGTTTTTAATTTTGTTTGAGCTATCTTCCTTTTCTTTTCTGGTTCAAGTTTTAAGCTTTTAGAACCATTGTTTCTCTATCTTTGGCTCAATATTTAAACAAATTAGAGCCATTCTCCCTTCTGAGATTCATAGGTTTAGATTTTGAAATTGTTTGAACCTTTGCTTTTCTATCCTAATCTACCTTACTGATAAGCCAAGATTATGCTGTTTGGCTGATCTAATTCACTAACCTATCAGAAATTAATTGAAAAACTAATTAGTAGTGATTAGATTGTATGGCTAATTAGAAGTGTGTTTTTAGGAGTGGTATTTGAGCTTGCACACTTTCAGACTTTTTTTCTCTTTTTTGGTATGGGGCTATACCTTTCTTATTTTCACTCTGCCCTCTTTTCTCTTTTCTATTGTTTTTGTATTTTTCTTTTTCTAACTTTGAAAGAAATGATAGATATGATATTTACAATGGAAATTAAATGAAAAAAGCTTCAAACTGGTATAGCCAAGAAAAATAATGTTTGAGTATCTTGCCATTGACAGGACCTCCAAAGAGTTCAGTGCCATTCAATTCCTGCAAGAAATAAGCATTGTTACCAGCAGTGGAATGAATGAGATAAGGGCCTAGCCATAAATTATCAAATTTTCCATGTTTTCCCTTATCTTCTCTTTTGGAATCCCACTTTAAAACTTTGTCACCAATGCTGAAATCACTGGCCTTGGTTCTTTTATCAAACAGCTGTTGAAGTTTGCAACAAGAAACAGTGAAGGAGGCATCCTGAAACATCATTCCTGATCCTAGTTGGAAAGTGATCACCTAAACTAGGTGGGACCCACGCAGGTGATTTTTGTCGCAAAGTCTATTTTTAGACATTTCGATCATATTCTATGAGTTGCAGGATGCTATTTGTGGATGGTTGGTCAAGTTGGAAAAATAGACGGAATTATATTTTTAGACATATTGGGCGGAATCTATTTTTAGATTGCCAGTCTAAAAATAGATATGTTGAATATTATTAGCTCTTAATAATATTTGGACTATAAACATTATATTATTCTCTTAGAGAACTTCAGTTAAGTGCACAGATGTGGCATAGGAGCTGACAGAAGGAATTATGCTATTCCTGAGAGTTAAGTGGAGCTATTGCATGGATAATTCAGTTAGAACTCATGTGACAGAGTTTGGTGGAGTTATTGAGGTAGTTGGTGGAGTTGTGTTCAGTTTAACTGAGTTAAACATAGTTGAGCTAGTTGTATCTAGTCTAACTGATTGATACACTAGTGAGAGTGGTGTGAATTAATTATTAATTAATTCAAAAATTAATAACTCATTAATCAACTAAAAATTACATCAGTTAACTACAGTGCATGGACAGTTTCAATGGAGACCAGTGAAGAGGTAGGTGAAAGAGCAGTGTGACTATCAGTTGTGATTATACTGTTGCATGATTTGAAACAACCAGTGATTGGAGATGCCTATGAAGATTGCATGAAAAATTTTGGGGCAATTCGAACTCATCCAGAGCTATTCTTCAGTAGGGATTGTGCAGTAGAGGCAGGCTAAAGGCTGGCAAAGATCGGTGCATGGATTTGCAAGATCAGGGCCTGATTAGTGTGTAACAATTGGAGATTGTAATAAGAGCTTTGTGAGGAGCTTTGTATGATGATTGTTACATGATATCTGTGACATATAATATACAGATAGTTGGGAGTTTTCAGCTTTAAGCTTTCCCATAAATTACTATGTTCATATGTGTAAATTTTTATGGTTTTAATGGGTGCATGCAATTGATTTTATTTCCGCAATTAATGATCAATGGTAGAAGAGATTATGTATTGTGCATGAAGTCAAATAGTGTGTGATCAGGAGAATCTCGGATGTATAACATATCAATTATATAATTTCTACATGGTATCAGAGCGATATTGATCGTTGGAGCAATTGCAAAACATTGAAGCGGTTGAGTTTTGTGCTGGTGGAATTCGAATTTGCAGCGGTGTTTTCTTGGTGTTGAAGTTGAGATGTCTTTCAATGGATTGCGATTGGAGTATGCCCTTGAGGGTAGCTTGAATTATATTGCATGGAGAGACAGGATGGAGGCGGTGTTGGATGAAAATGGGTTGAAGGAGTTCATAGATGCAAAAATTCCAAAACCTGCTACTAGCGATGCTGTCGCACTTGACGCATGGCAAAAGAAGACTGCAAGGTGTCGAAGGATTCTGTTGGAAGGTGTGAAGGATCACATAGTGTCCAGCCTTCATGGTAAAGCTTCTCCATTCTTGGTGTGGAAAGCTTTGATAGATTTTTTCCAAAGAAAGAGCGACCAGAGGAAGTTGGCGCTCAAGGATAAACTCAGGAAAATAAAAATGGAGAAGAATGACACTATTCCGGTATACTTGACAAAGTTTGTCCACTGCAGGGATGAGCTTGGGAGTTTAGGAGTTAGTGTGGATGACAAGGAATTGGTGAGATTGGCTCTCCTTGGGCTTCTAAAGAGTTGGCATTCCTATCAGGACTCTGTCAATGGTCGGGAGAAACTGCCAGGATGGGAGCGACTTTGGTCAGATCTTGTGCAGGAGGAGATAAGGTGAGATACCAGGGATGGCTCTTCATCAAAGAATTATGATGAAGAGGATTGCACTTTGGCTGCCAAAGCAAGGAAGGGGAAGGGTAAGAAGAATGATTCTCAATCCAGTGCAGATGGTAAAGAGCGTGACATGTCCAAAGTGAAGTGTTTTCACTGTCACGAACATGGGCATTATGCCACAAATTGTCCATAGAAGAATAAGAACAAGCAGGCTACTGGAGCTTCAGCTGGTGAGACTCTTGCCTCGAAATTTGAGTTGGAATTCTCATTGATCGCATGCATGGTGTCTAGTGCATTGGGATCGGGGTGGTATTTTGATAGTGGCACTTCCTTTCACATGACGGGAGATGTGAATCTTTTCAGTGACTTGGTGGAGAAATATCTCCAATTGCATGTTGAGTTGGGCGACAATGGATGATACAATGCGACTGGCATTGGTACCATAACCTTTCAGAGGGAGTTAGGTAAACTCATTCTTTTACAAGATGTAGTGCATGTTCTAGGTTTGAAGAAGAATTTAATCTCAGTTGCAATGTTAGAGGATAAAGGGTATGATGTTGTCTTTAGTGAAGGAAAAGTTTTCCTTCGGCACAAAGAAACTGGACAATTCAAGAAGGTTGGGATTCAAGCAAAGAATATCTACATACTTGAAGTATATGGGATGTCTACAGAGCTTCCTACTGTTGGAAAGTGCAAGAAAGACATGCAATTGAAGCTTGAGAGGGAGCTGGATTTTCATGCAGGTAAGAGTGAACCTCGGGATGTGGATCAGCCACAAGATGAGGATCATGGAGTGGGAGAAACCACTCATGTAGAGAAATTTCATGCCAGATGGGTAGAGGGAGTGCATGCAGCTATACCACCAGGTGAGAGGTGGGGCGACATGCATGAGTAATCCCAAGAGGAGATTTCTGGGAAGGATTCATTGAGATGGTGTGGATCTCATGAATTGAACCTGGCTACGAGGTGCCCGCCGCAGCAAACAGAGGATCATTTGATTGGATGCGGGCAGATCAACCGACGTGTTCGACACTCTGAGCGCTGGACGTAGCCGACATTGCGTAGTGCATGGGTGTATTGTTCAACAAAGGTGTTGGTTCCTGGAAGACATGATCTGGTACCAGAGAGGTTGAAAAAATCGATATGCATTATACCGATTGAGTTGTTTCGAGCCTATTTAGTTTCAGAGGAGCCGGATGTATGCATGGAGTCGTACGGCGCCAGCCAAGTGTGTGGTGAATGCATGGAGTTGCATGTCGCATGCAATGACAAGCCTCCTTGTTGAGAGGGAGTAAGAATTTTGCAACAAGAAATAGTGAAGGAGGCATCCTAAAACATCATTCCTGATCCTAGTTGGAAAGTGATCACCTAAACTAGGTGGGGCCCACACAAGTGATTTTTGTCGCAAAGTCTATTTTTAGACTATGTCTATTTTTAGACATGTCGATCATGTTCTATGAGTTGCAGGATGTTATTTGTGGATGGTTGGTCAAGTTGGAAAAATAGATGGAATTCTATTTTTAGACATATTGGGTGGAATATATTTTTAGATTTCCAGTCTAAAAATAGATACGTCGAATATTATTAGCTCTTAATAATATTTGGACTATAAACATTATATTATTCTCTTGGAGCACTTCAGTTAAGTGCATAGATGTGGCACAGGAGCTGACAGAAGGAATTATGCTATTCCTGATAGTTAAGTGGAGCTATTGCATGGATACTTCATGTATAACTCATGTGACAAATTTTGGTGGAGTTATTGAGGTAGTTGGTGGAGTTGTGTTCAGTTTAACTGAGTTAAACATAGTTGAGCTAGTTGTATCTAGTCTAACTGATTGATACACTAGTGAGAGTGGTGTGAATTAATTATTAATTAATTCAAAAATTAATAAATCATTAATAAACTAAAGAATACATCAGTTAACTACAGTGCATGGACAGTTTCAATGGAGACCAGTGAAGAGGTAGGTGAAAGAGCAGTGTGACTATCAGTTATGACTATACTGTTGCATGATTTGAAACAACCAGTGATTGGAGATGACTATGAAGATTGCGTGAGCAAGGTTGGGACAATTCAAACTCATCCAGAGCTATTATTCAGTAGGGATTGTGCAGTAGAGGCAGGCTAAAGGCTGGCAAAGATCGGTGCATGGATTTGCAAGATCAAGGCCTGATTAGTGTGTAACAATTGAAGATTGTACTGAGAGTTTTGTGAGGCGCTTTGTATGATGATTGTTACATGATCTCTATGAAATATAATATACAAATAGTTGGGGGTTTTCAGCTTTAATCTTTCCCATAAATTACTTTGTTCATATGTGTAAATTTTTATGGTTTTAATGTGTGCATGCAATTGATTTTATTTCCGCAATTAATGATCAATGGTAGAAGAGATTCTATATTGTGCATGAAGTCAAATAGTGTGTGATCAGGAGAATCTCAAATGTATAACATATCAGTTATATAATTTCTACAATAGCTTCTTGATGTTTTCTTACTTGTGTAATGCTCTGTTGTAGACTTCTTCCTTGGTTTGTTGAAGATGTATAGTCTAATTGATTCTCCTTGTCATATAATTTTCTTTAGATTGTACCTCTTGGATCACCTTCATTACTAGCACTCCTAGATTGGTTGGAAAAATTGCATCTGCTCCATAAACTAGCTAGTAGGGGGACATTCCAATTGATTTCTTGAGTGTTAATCTGTCAGCCCATAATGCATGAACTAGGTTTGTGTGCCATAATTTCTTATTGTCTTCTAGCAACTTCTTGATTATGTTCACCAAAATTTTGTTTGAGGATTCTTCCAACCCATTACCTTGAGGGTAATAAGCAGTAGAATGGCCTAATGTAATCTGATATTTATGACAGAATTCAACCATATTTTTGGATCCAAATGCAACAACATTATCAGTGATAATCTTCCTAGGACAACCAAATCTAGATAGAATGTGATTTTCAAGGAATTTTATGATGACAGCGTTAGTGGCTTGCCTAGAAGGGATGGCTTTTATCCATTTGGTAAAATAGTCTGTTGAAGTGAGGATCCATCTATGTTGGGTAGATGAGGGAGGATGGATTTCCCCATTGAAGTCTAGACCCCACTGCTGAAAAGGGGCTTCAACAGTGATTGGTTGCAGAGGTAAGGGAAGCAATTTTCTTTTGCCTTCAAAAATTTGGCATTTATGACATGTAATAAACATTTTGTGGAAATCTTGAAAGAGAGTGGGCCAATAGTAACCAGCTCTAAGGATTTTATTAGCAGTTGTCTTCCAATAGAGGTGGCCTCCACATTCTCCTTCATGGAACTCATTCTTGATCTTATCTACATCATTCTCAGGCAAACATTTAAGAAATAATACACTAGAATTCTTCCAATATAGACATTTATCTAAAATGCAGTAATAAACAACTTTCAAATTTAAAAATCTTGCCTTTGTTTTAGACAAACTAGGAGGTGTATTCAAATTGAGCAAAACATACAAAATATCAGCATACCAAGATGAAAACAGAAAACAATATTCAACAATGGGAGTTGGCAACTTCTCCTGCTCATCTAATGCATCTATCATGTTAATATCAAGAGCTTCAAAATTAAACTCAGCCATTAATCTTGCTAGTCTTTGGCCTTTTATGAGCTTAGTGGGCTTGATTTCTAGATCATATTCAAGTATCACAACAATCCATTTTCCTCTTTTTCCATCTGGATCTTGTATTAAAATGTCTTTTACAACTAAATTTGGCACAAATGCAATTATGTGGGAATGTAAAACATAAACTCTGAAGTCTTTTAAGGCTTTGACTAGGGAAAAGGCTTTTTTTTCCATGATATTGTACTTTAGAGGTGCATCTCTTAATGCCTTACTAAAGAATGCAATTGGTTGCTCTTGTCCCTTCAAGTTTTTCTGTAATAGGACAGTAGCCACTGTGTGTTCTGATGCAAATGAAAAATGAAGAAATCTTTTGTAAAATCAGGACTAATGAGAATTGGTGTTTTGGTTAAAGCTTGTTTTACTAGTTCAAATGATTTCTTTGCTTCTAAGGTCCATTTAACTCCTTCTTCCTTTTTGAGCATATTTGTCATGTTTCTAAGGAGTTCAGCTAAGTTGGGTATGAACCTTCTCAAGAAATTAATCTTTCCAATGAAAGATTGAAGTTCCTTGATGTTTCTAGGATGGTTGATTTGCAATATACCATCAATCCTCTTTGGGTCTATCTTTATCCCCTCTTCTGATATGATGTGTCCAAGTAGTTTTCCTTCTTGGAGACCAAACATTGATTTCTTTGGATTTAAAGATAACCCATATTTTCTGCATTTCTCAAAGACTTTTCTTAATTGTTCTAGGTGTTCTTCATTTGTTTTGGAAAAAATAGTGATATCATCAAGGTAAATAATGATGAAGTATCCTAATTCTTCTAAGAATGCTATATCCATGGCTCTCTGAAATGTAGCACTAGCATTCATTAAACCAAAGGGCATTTTCACATACATGAAAGTACCCCAACGTGTAGTGAAGGTTGTTTTGAGTTGATCATCAGGATGTACTAATATCTGATTGTAACCTGAGAAGCCATCTAGCAAAGAAATTCTTTTAGAACCAACTACCTTTTGTAAAATATGATCCATCTTGGGTAAAGGGTAGTTGTCCTTTGATGAGGCTCTGTTTAAGTTTCTAAAATCAATACAAAGCCTTATTTCTCATGTTTTCTTCTTAACTGACACATGATTAGACACCCACTCTGAGTATCTAATAGGGACAATAATTCCAGCTTCATACATTTTCTTGATTTCTTTCTCAACCAGGGGTAATAGGACAGGGTTTATTATACACAATTTTTGTTTAAAAGGTTTCTGGTTTTCCTTGAGGGGTATCTTGTGTTGAGTTATCTTTGTTTCATAGGACTTTAGATCCTCATAACTCCATGAAAACACATCAGAAAATTCCTTAAAGAGCTCAATGTATTTTAGTTTTATGTGAGCTGGTAAGGTTTTAGACAGTTTAATCATTTTTGGCTTTTCTTCACTGCTTATATTACACTCTTCTACTTCAGTTTCAACATGTTCCAGTTTTGGTTTTTTGGCAACATCATTGAAATAAAATAACTCTTCTAATGGGACCAGTCCTTTTGGCAAGCTTTGAGTGTTAGATTGCAGAGTTTCTAAGTCTTCTTTTCCTAAATCTTCACTAATTTTTGTTGTATGTTAAAGTTTATTAGATATCAGATTTATATCAGCAATCTTTGGAGATTTTACTTCTTCATCAAGTAGATTTTCTTCAATAGGACAATCTTTTTCATAATCTGAATCTGAACTTGGTAGCTCAAATTCATTTATGGACTGTAAGAAGTCTTCTATTTGTTTGTCTCCATCAAACACTTGCCAATATTTTTCATTGTCTAGGACAGCTGGCCTAAATCTGATTTGGGTGGTGCATTGTTTGGTTTCATAAGGTGTTAGACAAGTTCTAGCAGCAAAGGCTAGACCATTGGCAAGGATATTTTGGTTTCTTGGGACAAATAAAAGTTGGAATTCATCAAATGTTTTCAATAAATCCATGACATCATTCCTATAGGCTCTAAGTCTGGGGTGTTTGGCACAATATTCTCCATTAACTTGCTTGATAATCAACTCTGAATCCCCATGAACCTTTATCCTTTTGGCCCCTAATTTTTTCAATAAGTGTAGGCCTAAAAGGAGGGCTTCATACTCAGCTATGTTATTTGAGCATTGAAAATTCAATCTGAAAGAATGCCCTTCAGCATGATTGTTTTCTGTGTTTTGTATCCATATTCCTGCACCTGCATTGTTCTTAGTGCAAGACCCACCAAAATTCATACTCCAAAGAGGACTAGTTTCAGATTTACTAGTTTGGCTACTATCCTCTTTATCTTGTGTGCTTTTGAATTGTTCTCGACAGTTAGTATTGTGTTGAATTTGTTTTAGTTCCTCATGTTCTTCATCATGTTGAGGATTCTTCTCTTGACTCTCAAGGTTGACAACTAATGGATGATTGTTTTGTAGCTCTAGACCTGTGTTTAGTTTGCTGTGATTTTTCTAATTTGACCAACTGTTTTGAGGCTTCTGTTTTGTCTTCCTCCTTTTATATATCTGCCACTATGTTACATTGAGGGGTGGCCACTAAGTCAGTTAAGGTTTCCTGCTCATTGAATTTTTCATGATTGAAAAGAATAAATGAGTCAAGGCCTATATGTATAGAATAAAGGGGAGAGTTTTCTGGTCTTTCTTGGCTACTAACCATATATTGCATATGAGATTCCCTATAAAGTCTTCTAGTTTGATTGAAAACAAGGATGGTAGCATATGTCATATCCATTTGCATTGTTCCTTGTAACTTAGCTCCCCAAGATCTTGATAACAACATACCATATTTGGGGGGTACATTAGCCACTAAAATATCCATCACTAAACACTTGGCTGGTATTTGAGCTAATTTTACACAAAGGTCTTTGATCAAACCTAAAAATTTCACTCTACTGGAGTCAAAGGAGTATATATCTTTGTATGGTCTAGTGATTTCAAGGCCTAGACTCTCCATTACTGCTTTGGGCATTAAGTTGTGATAGGCCCCTGAGTCATGCATAGCATTGTGAAAATTTTTGTCATGAATTTTCAAACTAACATAAAATGGAGGAGTTGGCCCTTCTTTGTATCTTCCTTAAATCTTAGGACCAAATAAGAGCTTTGGTTGGTCAACATTGAGATTGACAGTGTCATTATTTTCTGTTATGTTAAAAGCTTTCAAAATTTGTGATCTATATACATCTTGGGTGACTAATTCAGTGAGGGGAACAGAGATCTTAATCTTGGCAATTTCCTGTTCCAAAATAAAAGGCATCTGACTTTTCACAATGTTTGTTTCAGCCTTGTTAAGCACCACTCTCTCAGCAAAATCAGTTTGTTGATTTCCTCTATTTACATTGGTCAAAATTGTTTTAATAGGAGCACTAGTTGAAGTACTAATGTTGCTAAGGTATGCACTCTATTTTTCATTAATTTGAGTTCTTTCTCTTTGTTTTGATCAGAATTTACAGCCACTATTTTGTCCTTTTGTTTTGTAGTTTTGGGTTTGTTCACATGGCTGTTTTTTACAGAATTGTGAGAGGTTTTGTTCTTGGAAGTTTCACGATTATTTTCACTCCTAAGGTCATATTCTTTTGGGGTTTCTATGATGACATTTTCCAGCTCTTGATAGTAATATTCATCCTCTATTCTTTTAACATCAAAAGGTGTGTATAGACCTTGTTTTCTATTGTAATGAGCATCAAAATTATCATTGTCTACTCCCAGCATGTTTATGTCATCTTCCTCTATTTTTTCATTTGTTTCTTCAACCTCACTTACATAGTTTTGATGAAAAGGAGGTATAATATGTTGATCATCCTCTCTTGGTTTGTTTTGAGGCTGATTTCTCCTAAAATTCTGATTTTGGTTTTGATTTCTGTTTTGGGGAGTTGATCAGTTTTCTCTAGCTTGTGTTCTCTCAAGTATGCTCATCTTTTTCATCATTTCTTCCATCATTTTTTCCATTTTTGAGCTAGATGTGGATGGTTCAGATTCCTCCCTAAATGATACTTTCTTTTCATTCCTCATTCTGGCTCTTTTTTCTATTAGATTCACTTCCACAGCTAAAGCTCCCTTCTGCATGTATTCTAATGTTAAAGGATCTCTCTCTCTAAGATGATAAGCCATTTCAGGATCAAATCCTTCAGGAAATTTGGCCAAGGTTGAGCCTTGTGGAGGTTTCAAGTCTAGGGGCAATGCATTATAAACACTGTTGAATCTAGTGCAATAACTTTGAGCACTCTCTCCAATGTTTCTTTTGACGTTATTCTAGTCTGAAAGTATTTGGAGAGGGTTTTTCTTAACTTCCCATTTGTTTAGGAATAATTGATGGAGGGCTTGGAGATCATTAATACTATTAGGGGTTAAGCTTTTGAACCATTTTCTTGCTTCTCCCCCTAAAATTTGAGCAAATAACCTAAGTTTGAAAGTTTCATCATCTATCTCATTTCTATCAAAATATTCATTCATCTTGTCCACATGTTGTGAAGCAGCAGTAGCACCACTGGCATCAAATAATGGTATCTTGGACTGATAGTCATGTGGTAGATTGAATAGAGGTAAAGGAAGGACTAGAGGGGCATACCATGTTGCCATGATAGGAGGTTGTGGAAAAAGTGGGGGGTTTACAAGGGGTGGATTGACAAGAGAGAAAGTGGGTTGAAATGGAGTGTTTTGGACAGTGGGTGTGTGAAGAACAGATGTGGATGGGCCAACAAGGGATTTTTGAGCAGATCTAGGATGAGAGAAACCAAAATTATGAAGGAAATGTAAATAAGGTGGAGTAGTTTCTCTGCTACCAGGATGTTCACCTCTATCTTGGGATGAGGATGGAGACTCTAAATCCATCCAATCTATATCACCAAGTGACCTAGTTCTGAATGGGTTTCTTAAGTCAACTTGTGAATTTTGTAGAGCTGTAAGGTTTTTAGGAACAAAATTAGCTCTATGAAGTGGTCTAAAAATAGTTGAATTTTGGGCCTTAGGAGTTTTCCTAAGTATACTTTCAGGATTATCAACTATCTTAGGAGGATTTGGGTCAGGATGGCTCCTAGTATGGATTCTTCTTGAAGCCATAGTGTTGTGTTATAGACCTACTAACAAGAAAATTTCAGCCAAATATGACAATCTTTAGGAGGCTAACTAATCTTTAGACAAAGAAAAATTAATCCTCAAATTTTCTTAACTGTTTTTGTATGATGATATGATAGTAATGGGTTTCCCAATGGAGTCTTTAGGTCTATTTAGGATTGTGGAGTCACCAGGTGGAAAAATTTTAGCTTTTTGTGAAGGTAAAATGTTTTATGGTTCCACCACCATGTTTATTATGAAGCTAATCTGAAATATTTTTGGATTTTCCAAGTTTTTACAGTCCTATGGGTTATGAGAGTGTCCTAAATATGTTTCAACACTTAGCTACGGTGATGAGACAAATAGAGTTTACTCTTATGGCTTAGCTAGTTGATTCTTTCAAGGTTTGATGAGGCTTCTATGAGAATCCTAACGGTTAATTAGTTTGTCACTGATTCAAATAAGTCCTATCATGATTACCATTTGCTTTGGTAGTGCTTGAAGAGAGCTACTTATACTGCACTGAATGATGAGTGTTTTGTTTCAAGGATTTCACTTAGAGTTCCCAAGAGGAGTCTCTTAGAAAACTAAGGAAAATCAGCAGGCCTACTGATGTTCAGTGGAGTCACCAGGTGAAGGATTTTAACTTGATTTCAAGGCTTGAAAGTTGTTCACAATCAACAATCAAAACCACTCTAGGAAGACACTTGGTTCATTGTTAAAAATAGGATTATCTGAGTTGTGAAGTTATCTATTACTTCAGAAAGTCCCCAGTATGGTCACCAGTAAATGTTAGGCCTCTATAATTTAGTAGAGTGGCAAGACTAAATGATGCAGAGACTACATCAAAAACCACTTTGGGATTCTAGGATCTAGCCCTCCTGAATCCAGAGAGGGATCTCTCTATAAGTGCAAAGATTGATTTATCTTTAAGGCTTTTAGTATGATATTAGGCTAGTTATTAAGAGCAAGGGTTTTTTTTTTGTTTGGTTGGTCAGGTATGATCTTTAATTGGATGGAATATCACAAAATGAAAGAGTTCCAAAAGGTGAAGATGCAAGTATATTGAGAAGTGTTCAATAGATAGGATAAGTATGATGCAGCTTTAAACCATTGGGCAATGGAGTCACAAAAGGTTTTAATTGTACATCGATTTCAATAGTGGTCCAAGGGGCAAGTCATCTATATCAAAATATATTTTAGATTAAATGATGGAATGGAACATTAAAAGTGTTGAGAAGGTGGAAAAAGCCAATAATTTCAATAAGGATTTATCAAATTTCCTTACAAGAAAAGCCTTTTTAAGAAACTGTTTAAAACCAACCAAAGATAGGGCTAACCATAAACTTCTTTGGACAAGCTTGTATTAAAGCTAACTTATCAGACAACAATCCAGTAATCTCACTAGACTACCTTCAGAAGGGATGAAAACAGATAAGAAAACAAAGGGCAGCTTAAGATCAAGTTACATGCATTAAAATCTAGGCCTGCTTTCAGCATACTCTTAGGGAAACTTTCAAACAACCTTTGAAGAAAGAACTAGAAGATAGGGCAAACCATAAACTTTTCTAGTTTTAACTCTACTTAGCATGAAATGAAAATATCATTCAAGAAATTCCTTTCAAGTTTTTCACATCAAGACATGGAATAACCAACATTCCTTGATAATTTTTACACTTAACTTAAGTCATTATTAAATACACAATTGGAGGAAAACATAAAGATAAAACTTATCAGTGAGAGCAGGGTACCTTTAACAGTAAATCCTAACTCTATGCTTGCTGCTCTTTATCAGAGAAAAGTGAACAAAATGGCATACATGAAAGGAAAACAATAACAGTAAGAGGTACTTCACCAATGATATAGACCAGGATCCCAAAAATCAGCTTGTATATTGATGTCAATCCAGTTACATACTTCAAGTCCAGTGTTTCATCACAACAACTTCTCTTCTTAGCCTAACTTCTTCAATAACTTAACAGATCTTCAGAGCTTCAAGACTTATTTACATTCAACAATGATTCAATACAACAACTATTACATCAGTAGTCCAACAACCAACCCTTTAAAATGTGCTCCTCAAGGAGATTTTATAAGAAAATGAGGAGGTGAAAGAGTTTCTAGGGTTAAGTATCAATAATTATTCACTTAAATGCAATTCCTAGCATTGAAAACCATGCAAGGCATAAGGCAGGAAAGCATTCAACTTAGAACTCTGTCTCATAACTCTATTTCCTATTTTTTAGGCTTAGTGGATGAAAATATTGACTTTGAGGCTCTTTTTATCTTTTACAATAACTTTATTGACAGTTTAAAATATGTTCTTTTGTTTAAAATAGTTGTTTAGCTGTCTTTAGGAAAATATCTTCTGTTTGGAAAATAACTATGCCTTCATCTGATTTATTGAGGCTGCAGGTGGCTCTTTGGTAGTTGAAGAGGGTAATTGGCCTCTGATGTGGCAGTGGAAGCCTTTCAGAATGATATTTTTCTTTGTTTTTTCTTAAAACACCTTTAATCTGCTTTGATCTGTGTTTTAGGCTTAATTAGGCCTTGATCTTCATTTCTGCTCTTTTATTCCTTGCTGACTGTGGATTAGGCCTTTGATTCTTGAAATTTTTCCTTAATCCCTTTAAACTCTTCTTTAAAATCTTTAATTCTTCACTTTATGCTTTCATCTTGTGTTTTTAACGCTGATACTCTTCAATTAATGGACTTTGACTGTGTTTTCATGTTTGTAGGTGCGCAAATGGTTTTATGATATCACCAATGCTCATGAGGCACGGGTAAAAACATAATTTAAACCCTGCAGATTCCCCTTTTTCATGAATAATGGTCTGTGGATCGTCATCCCTGGCCTTAGCATTTTTTTAAAACTATGGGAAAACCCATATATCCTGCACAAAACAAACAAAAATTATAAAAAACTTGCAAAAAATAGGTTTAAACTGCTTTGGAGGTTTTTGGGCGTGAGGGCGAATCAGAGCCGTTGGTTTAGAATATCCAACGGTTGAGATTAATCTGTGAAGAGTTTGGGAGAGTAGAAGGCTGGTGGACGAATAAGGGCGAGATTAAATAAGAGTCATTCGATTAGAATGATGAACGCTCAAGATTGCTTGGTGAAATCTTTCGGGAGCAAATCAGATGAAAAGTGAATGGGGGACGGGATTAAAACGGGACCGTTCAATCTCAGAGATCGACGGCCAGGATTAAAAGATGAAAAATAAAAGTGGGCGAGCGCAGTGGTATTGCGGAAAACCAATAACAGTTTTCGCGTTACATTTGGGTGGTATGTGGTTTTGTCAAAAATAACGCGATACGACACAAAGTTTGACATGTGTCCCCCTTAAACCACTTATTTTGCAAAATTATTTGGTGTTAACTCTCGGCCGCAAAAAATTTGTGAAACTCATCGTCCGTCGTCAGATCGGAGGCTCTAGATCTAACGGTGTAGATCGCACGCGATAAGGAAGTTGCACGAGTGGGGAAGGTGGTGGGGCTGTAAGATGACGTATGGTATTTTGTCGTGGAGCGGGCGGGTTAGATGGGTCTCGAGTTTAATATCATCCATTTGATCTCTTCGATGGATGGCTAAGATTAAAGATGGGGTGGAAAGTTTTGAAAGGAAGAAAGGAAAGGCAAGATGGACGGGCGGAGAGCAGAGCCTGATGGCCGTTGATCTAGATAGATAAACGGTCCGGATTTGAAGATGAAGCGGGAAGTTTGGAGTGGGGAGAAGGGACGGGATGATGATCAGGCGAAGAATAAAGTGTGATGGTTGTTGATTTGGATAGATCAACTATCCACATTCATTTTTAAAATTGAACTGTCGGGGTGAAAAAATAGAAGGGTAATAAGGTTTCAGAAAGGGTTTAAGGCCTTTAGCACCTGATTGCGGGGGCTTTAGGTCGCATGAGGAAAGGGGTTTTAAAGGAAATAAGCCCTTAGGGTCTTATGACCTATTGTGTTTCAGAAGGGTGCTTTTAGGCCCAAAAATAGTGTTTTTAAAGCCAAAATTGGGGTTCCGATAGGTGAAATAAGAGTTTTTAAACCAAATGAAAGGAGAACATAAGGTTTAAAAGGGTCTTTGGAATTATTTTAGAGGTTAAATGGAGGTTTATAGAGGGATTTCATGGAGGAAACAAGGATGAAAATGGTGGAATTTTTTGGGTGAAAGGGGGATTGATATGATGAAAAATGGAGTTTTAAGCAGTCTTTCTCTTGGAAAACAATAGGTTCTTTAGGATAAATAGGGAAACAATAGTGAAGATTAATTCAAAGGGAAAAGATCTTCAAAAGACTTTAAGAACTAACAATTTGGACATAAATTTTTTCTTAAAGGCTAAAAATAGATTTAGCCACCATTTGATATGGCAAATTTTACAGGTGGCTAACAAGGTGAATATGGTTTTAAAAAAACCAAGAGAGGTTTTTCTTCAAAACATTCAGATCTACAAAAACCTCCTCTAGTTTTGCAAAATCTATCAAATATTCATAAATATGAGTTCATTTCTAAACTGAAAATTCTGCCTTTTTAGGTAGTTTCGTAGTGTGCTCCAGGCTTGAAGCCAGAAAAACATTACGAAAAATTCTGTTGGTGCATTTTTTTCTTTGGAATCCAGTTTTATGAAGAGTTGAGGAGGGAAATTGATAGTATTTAGCTCTTTTAACCCAACAAACATGTTCACATCAACACAGAGAATTAACAGGTGGCAGAGGTTGGTGAAATGAAATATGCTACTAAACTATGCTATGAAACTGCCTAATGACACTCTGTTTTTGCAGCAAGTAGTTTTGGATTGTATTTTGTTATCTTGAAAGTGTTTTGTAGGTCATCTAGCCACATGTAAAGGTTAAGCATGTTAGGAGAATGAATTGGCACTTACAATCCAAAAACAGAGCTTTAAAGGACAAAGTAGAATATCTTTGAGAGCAATTAGATTTGATTCATGTGGAGTTGGAAAAGAAAGGATTGAAAATGACAGTGGTAGAAGAGCCCATTAGTCAATTGATTGTGAATGAGGAGGAAACACCACAGGAGTAATAATTTAAGATGGAATATGTTTTAGGAGGTTCATAACATGTAGAGAACCAAAATTTTTCAAGTGGAGGACAGTTTTTGAAGATAATCTTGAAAGGAGCAATTTCTGGTTTTTTGCATAGTTTCGTAGTGTACCTCAGGCTTGAAGACAGAAATATGCTACGAAAATTCATGTAGGTGTATTTTTGCCTCAAAACTCAATTTTTTCAAGTTTTATGGAGGGAAGTTGATGGTTTGAAAAGTGTCATGGAATGCTAAAGGTAGTAGAACAAAAAAGGAGTCAAAGAGATAGGTGGAAAATTCATTTTGCCTAGCTACTAAAACTCGCTATAAAGTTGTCCAAAACTACCCTGTTTTCGTAGCGATGAGTTTTTGAAGAATTTTGAGCATCTTAACAATACATCAGCTTGTTGGAGACCTCCAGCATGTAAATGGACCTTATCAACAGAGATTTATGACTCGAAGGGAGTGCCACACATCCAACTCGTCAGTCAAAACAACATTTAAAGAGAAGGACATCCATTCCTAAAAGGCAGGGTTATGTTCCACTGATCTAGGGCTGCTTTAAAGAAGTAAAGTGGTGGTGAAATAGGGTCATTTTTCATTTGAACATGTGACATCCATGATGTAGCCATTTTGTAATTGTTTCACTAATAGGATAAAGGAATGTAATAAATAGGATATATACTCCTATTAGGATTTTGTTTTTTTTAAGGATAGCTGTCAGTTTTCTGTTTTAAATTAGTGATTTCAGTTATGATAGGTTCTAGAGTAGAATTTAAGGATCTAGCCACCAGGTAGATTATCCATATTGTAAATAATGTCTATTTATAGACAAAACATCGAAGAAGCAAGGGGTTGGAGAATATTGCACCAAATTGTTGCTTGTATGTTTCATCCATTTTTAGTAATACAAAAGTGACATTCTTCTGCCAGGCCTGAGATTATCATGAGGTTTTTGATGTCTTATTGATCTATATATTTATGTTTAATCACTTGCAGTAGATTTCATCTCTAATTACTCAGAATTCATAATATTATGCTCTGACAACCTTTAGTTATGAAATGACTTTGTTTTCCTATGTTATGTGTGTGAATTATCTATGTTAAAAACCTCTATTTGCCTCAAATTCCATGTGAAGAACCACTGTCACTAAGACTACTGATTGTTGACTCCATAAGCCCAATGGTAGCAAGCCTTCATTTTAAAACCTGCAATCATACAAAAACAAGTTATAATTCCATAGAGTTAGCCATCTAGTACTATCTTTATTCAAAATCATAAACCCCCTTTGAGAGAGCCCTCTCAAACTGAAGAGGCTAATCTTCATTTAGAAGTGGTTTGAAACAATTACATTGAGTTAGTTTATTAGCAGCCAACCAAGATCAATTTGGTGATAACAAATAGTTAAGAATGCTAATTTACAAGTTACAAGGAAATGCATATTTAGATTTGCTATTATTGCAAACTTTGTTGATAAAGTCGAGTTAGATGTGGTTCCACTTGACATTTCCGGGATTATCTTGGGAATTCCATATTTGTATGACAGGAAATCAATGTTTTATTGCCATGAGAAAAAATATCATTTGATCAAGGATGGGGTGGAGTATATTGTGAGAGATCATCGCAAGAAACTGAACATTTCTTTGGTTAATGCAGGACAAATGAAGACGCTAGTAAATGCAAGTAAAAATTTTGTGCTTCTCATGATCAAGAAAAAGGATGATGTTGAATATGAATCTTTTGATGGATTTTATAAAAACTGAAATCTGATTTGTTTGATGTGGTAAGTCAGCATGGCGAGATGTTTCAAGAACCAAAGGGGTCACTACCCAAGGGTGGAATTAAGCATGAGATTCAGCTGCAGTAGGATGTTCCACTTCCAAACATTGGTATGTATCGCATGTCAATTATGGAGGGTTTGGAAATCAAGAAAAAAATCCAAGAATTTCTGAACAAAGCTATCATCCACCCATCTACTTCTCCATGTGGTTCTCTGCTATAGGGTAAAATGCTTGGGTTGTTGGTTATCGTATATCCCTCTCAGGGTTTTCCGGTGCCCGAGGCAGACAGTAAGATTAGCTGTATAGTTCACAAAGATGGCATATACATGTTCATATTAACTTAAAACCACTTGATGGAAAAAGATTTACCTCTTTAATGATCTTGGAGTCCCTTGGAGAGCACTAGGTAGTGAAGCAGCGTTTCTCCTTCACCAGCTCCAAATCTAGGTCCTGCAATCAATTAAAGCACCCATGTAATTTCTAACATAACATACATTTCCTATCAATTAAGCCAATATACAATAAACATTTAAATTGTGCACATCTAAGCCATTCATCTCATGCTATATAAGTGATTAAATAATAATGACAATATCAACGCATAGAATGGACAAAACAGATACAGTTATATTGACTTGTAAAAAGGAGGATTACAACCGTCGGTTGCACCAAGCCCTCCTCAGCCTTCCAATCTCTCTATCTCTCAAAGTGGTGATGTCTTGATCAACAATTCCTCAGTGAACCTCTTTGATCTTTGACCTTCACACTACAAGAATGATCTCTACTTCACAAGTATTCAAAAACTTGACAATCCTTCGACCTTGAACCAAGAGCCTTCAACTCCATTTTATAGGAGATGGAGAGAGCAATCATTGCCCTTCTCTTTCCACCAGTTCTTGAATAGAAAAGACCAAGATGTTTCCTCAACCTCCATGCTTTTTCATCCTTTGAGAGTTCAATTGTTTATGGAAATGTCCAATAAGAGTTAGTACTTTGCAGTTTCCTTTGTTGTACTGACTCTCTTGTGAGAAAAAGCTGGAGATTCAAATCATTCTCCACGGGTTTTTCCCGTTTCAAACTTAAAACATGGGTAACGCTGCCTTCTAGTGTAAACAAAGCGTTTCCCTAGCCACTAATGCAGCCCATTCACTGATCAGTTGTGTTATAACACTCTTGTGTTGTTATAGAGAGGCGTTACCTTGGCAGAAATAGGTTTAATTTAGGTCTTTGTATTCCTTCCATATTTGTCTTCTCCTCTGAGCTGATGAGGAGGTATTTTGACCTATAACAGATGCCCCCTAAAGTGTGAGGTCAGAGATGAAGACGATGGCTGAAATACTTTACCAAGTGTGTAGTAGAGATAAAGAGATTGAAAGACTGAGGAAAACATGAAACAACAACATATGTCAGAAAATATAGTATCTGCCTTGAGTCGGGCATTCCCATGCTCAGTAGCTTAAACAACATGATTTCTCTAGAATAGAGATATGAAGAATCTATCCACTGATAAGCACAATGTGGAAGTGTCTTTCATAACAGGATCAGGCTGAAGAAGCTGTCTCCATAAACAATATCGAAACTTGAGGAAGGGAACAAAAATTTAATGATGTAACATTTGCCCCAAGGTCTTGACTTTCGATTCACTTAAACTGCATATTTCTCAACATGTGAATGAAGGAGCTATCATCGAACATGTGAGAAATCGTTTGATTACCAGTCGATAATGAAAATTGTTAACAGACGCGAAGGTGGCCATCGATAATGATGATGGTCCCTAAGATACACAGTACAATATAGCGAGTGTGAATAAAATGAGTTGAAGTCGAACAATCGTAGAATCATTCTACCAGGAGCCAATGATGAAGACTCCTGATCAAACACAAGACTACCTGCCACTGATATCTGCAAGTATCTAGGTACTGATGGGTTTCTCGATCAACTTCCTAGATAAGATGCTGAAGTCGATAGGAGGAGATTTGTTGAAAGGTAGGCACTGATGCATCCTACCTCAGTCAACACGAAACAGAAACCAACTGATTTTGTTTATGATTGAGATAATGAAGAGTAAATGGGGATGTTGGACGATAAATAATTTCTGGCATAATGAGCGGTTTGGTTGATAACAGGAGCAGTAGATAGCGAGATCTGCTTGAACAATAGAAGGACCTGTAACAGGGTACTAGGCAGCTGAGGCTTAATGAACACCAAAGAGTGTGTTAGGATTTTACTGGTGCAGGGACACTAGAAAATGAAGGCTAATTCTCATAGATGGTAGGGTTTGGCTAACTGCGAAAGAGTTTTCTGGGAAGTGCCGTGTTCAAGAATTTTGCTGCCAAATCGACCTTTCTGAAATGTAACAGAGGTAGTATCCATTTTTTCCAAATTTTTTCCTCGTCTGATTAAGTTTAACGAGTCCAGACGAGTAAACTCGGTGAATTTTTCATGTTTAGAGAGTCTGAAAAATATCATAAAAGACAACTCCGTGCCCCTTCTGATTAGGTTTAACGAGTCTATATGGGTAAACTCGATGAATTTTTCATGTTTAGAGAGTCTGAAAAATATCGTAAAAGACAACTCCATTGGGTTACCTTTTTCATGTCTTGATAACCGGGCACGGCAAAGGGATAATAGTAAGCCCGAAACAGTTCATTTTCCATAATTTAGTCTATCGAAGTCGGAAAAGTGAGAAATCTATGTTCGATGGACGTCTACCTCATTTTGTTATGAGTATGAGGAGACAAAGTAAACTCAATACTCTTTGTGAAATTTTAACGAGTCCAACAAAGAAAAACTTGGTGCCCTCCGTGAAATTTTAATGAGTCACGTGGAGAAAACTCGGTTACTTTTTCAGTTTAAAGAGCTTTGAAAAAGAGGAAAAGAATGGCTCCTTACTCTCTGTCATGGTAGTTTAACGAGCCTGACAAAGTCAACTCGGGGTTTTTTCAGTTTTATGAGTGAGAAAAAGGTTGCTAAAAAGAAATATCAGTGCATCTTCATAGTTTTAACGAGCCTGAAGAAGAGAACTCTAGGTTTTTCGGATTAATGAGCAAGAAAAAGACCATAAAAATAACTCTCGATATCAACTTCGTATAAGTTTAATGAGTTCGAAGAAGGGAACTCGAGGTTTTTCGGATTAACGAGCAAGAAAAATACCGTAAAAATAATGCTCGAAATTTCTTGATCTCTTTCTCATCAATAGAAGGATCTATGACGGGAATTTTCTTGTAAGACCAAGCAAACACATCACGGAATTCCTTGAAAAGGGATGTGAAGCACGCAATTTCCTCAAGATTGCAGTCGGCTCCAATCTGAATATTTTCCACGATACCCGTTTTGACCGAGATATCAATGAGCATTATCTTAGTGTAGAAATTTGAATAACTGTTAAATTATTCACCGATATTATCTTGATCACACACTATTTGAGCTTCATGCATAATACATAACCTCTTCTACCATTGATCATTAATTGCGGGAATATAAACAATCGCATGCGCACATTAAAACCATAAACAATCACACATATAAACACAGTATTTATGGGAAAGATTAAAGCTGAAAACCCCCAACTATTTGTATATTATAATGATAGAGATCATGTAACAATCATTGTACAAACTCCTCACAAGCTCTCAGTACAATCTCCAATTGTTACACACTACACAAGCTCAGATCATACAAAACACATGCTCCAATCTGCTCCACCTGTTAGCCTGCCTCTACTACGCAATCCAAGATGAATAATGTGCAGATCCAAGTTCGAATCCACCTGGTATGTACTGCGCAATCCTCATTGGCATCTCCATCAATGTGTGTGCAAATCTCATGCACCAGTATAGTCACAACTGATAGTCACACTGCTCTTTCACCTACCTCTCCACTGGTCTCCACTGAAACTGTCCATGCACTGCAGTTAACTGTTTTATTCTTTAGTTGATTTATGAGTTAATAATTAGTGAATTAATTAATAATTAATTCACACCACTCTCACTAATTGTATCAATCAGTTAGACTAGATACAACTAGCTCAACTAAGTTAAACCGAACACAACTCCATTAACTGTCTCATCAACTCCACCAAACTCTGTCACATGAGTTCTAACTGAATTCAACCATGCAATAGCTCCACTAAACCCTAGGAATAGTGTAATTCCTTCTGTCAGCTGCATGTGCCACATCCAGGCATCAAACTGAAGTGCTCCAAGAGGATAAGATAATGTTTAGAGTCCAAATATTATTAAGAGCTAATAATATTCGACATATCTATTTTTAGACCGGCAATCTAAAAATAGATTCCACCCAGTATGTCTAAAAATAGTAGTCCATCTATTTTTTCCGACTTGACCAACCATCCACAAATAGCATCCTGCAACTCATAGAACATGATCCATATGTCTAAAAATAGACATAGTCTAAAAATAGACTTTGCGCCAAAAATAGCCTGTGGGCCCACTTAGTGAAGGCGACTTCTTTCCACTAAGCTCCTCATCTTGTTGCAATATCAACACTCCCTCTCAACAAGATAAGGATTATCTGCAACCCCTATCCTGCCTCTGTGGTATTCGAATTTGCTCTTAGTGAGCGCCTTCGTCAAGATATCAGCATCCTGATCCTCCGTAGGAATTTATGAAAGTAACATGATTCTCCGCTGCACAGAATCTCTGATATGATGATACCGGATGTCAATGTGTTTAGATCTATCATGAAATACTGGATTAACCGAGAGTTTGATGCAACTCTGATTATCACAATAAATCACAGTAGGCTCTAAGTGTGAACCGAACAACTCGACCAGGATCTTCCTCATCCATATAGCCTCGCATGCAGCCAAACTTGCTGCCATATACTCAGCCTCTGCTGAACTGAGTGCCACGGATCTCTGCTTCCTGCTGTACCAAGAAACTGCTGTCGACCCGATACTAAAGATCCCTCCAGATGTGCTCTTTTTGTCCGTTGGGCTCCCTGCCCAATCTGCATCCGTGAAGCCACAAAGCTTCACCTCATCCTCCTGTCTGTACCACAAGCCATATCCCGATGTGCCTCTAAGATAACACAATACATGCTTGCCTGCCTTCTAGAAGAGCTTGGTAGGCTTAACCATAGCTTGCGAAAGCTGGTTAACAGCATAACATATATCGGGTCGTGTATTGACCAGATACATAAGCGACCCCACCAACTGTCGATAAACAGTGGCATCCACTACCTCCGCTGAAGTAGCATCCTCCTTCCTCCAACCTCCAGGAAGAGGAGTATCAACAGTCTTGCAGCCATGCATGTTGAACTTCTCCAGTATCTCTCGAGCATAATTACCCTGAGAAACAAACAGTCCACCACTGCGCTGCCAAATTTCCAATCCTAGGAAATAATGAAGGAGGCCCAAGTCCTTCATCTCAAACTCTTTTGCAAGAGCCTCCTTGCATGAGAGTATCAACAGCTCATCACCTGTCAAAATAAAATCATCTACATAAAGTACAATGATCAGCAACTTACCCTCCACCACAATCTGGAATAGGTTAGGATCTGCCTCACTCTTGGAGAATCCAAGTCCAGTGAAATAAATGTCTATCCGTGTGTACCAAGCACGAGGTGCATGTTTCAACCCATACAGTGCTCTCTTGAGCCTGCACACATGCGTTTCACTGCTAAAGATCTCAAAACCTTCGGGCTGCTCTATGTACACCTCCTCCTTAATGACTTCATTGAGGAACATATTCTTCACATCCATCTGATGAATGTGCCACCCCATCTGTGCTGAGAGAGCTAGGATCGTTCGTATGGAAGAATACCTTGCGACAGGTGCAAAGGTCTCTTCATAATCGATCCCCTCTATCTGTGAAAAGCCTCGGGCAACAAATCTTGCCTTGTGCTTCTCCACACTCCCGTCAGCTACCTGCTTCACTTTGTAGATCCATCTCGAACCCACCATTGATTTCCCCTCCGGCCTTGGGACAATCTCCCATGCACTGTTTCTGGCAATCGAATCATAATCTTCCACCATGGCATCTACCCATGCAGGGTTCTCCACAACTTCCTCGAAAGAGGATGGCTCCGTCATGATACAGTTGCTCATAAGAGCCATGTATCCAGTATACCGGTCAGGTGACTGTCTCTGTCTGCGCTGTGGTGTAGGTGTTCCTACAACCTTCTCTACATCTTGAGCCAGTCGCTCAGCTTCTGTAGTGCGCTTCCGCCCTCTGATGGTTGGCATTGCATGAGTGGCCTCTTCCACTCCATGAACCTCCTCTTGTGGCTGGTCCACACCCTGAGGCTCATCCTTAGGAACTAATAGCTCCTCCTCTGCATGCAAGTGTGGCTCCCTCTCAAGCGAACACTTCATGGCTTTCTCCTCCTGAAATTTGATATCCCGTCGCACAACATTCTTGCGACTGTCTGCAAAACATACACGATAGTTGTGGGGCGTATCAGTGTATCCCACAAATATCCCAACCTCTGCAGTCGGCTCCAGATTCTTCTTGGCATCCTTCGTCACATGAATGTAAACAAGTGAACCAAAAATCCTCAAATGGGAAATATCAGGCTTCTTACTAGAAAATGCCACCTCGGGTGTGCTCATGCCAAGTATCTTGTGAGGACAACGGTTCTGCACATATACTGCAGTATTGCATGCCTCCGCCCACAAGTGAATGGGTAGGCCCTGATCATGCAACATTGCCCATGCATCACCCACGATCGTTCAGTTCTTCCGCTCAGCAACCCCATTCTGTTGTGGGTTATGAGGTGCTATGAGCTCTCTTCGTATTCCTTCTGCGCTACAAAAGTCCTTGAATTTTCCAGAGATGAATTCACCACCATTGTCGCTCTTAAGAGCCTTCACCTGCTTCCCCGATTCTTTCTCCACCAACACCTTGAAATCAAAGAACTTTGAGTATGTCTCGCTCTTCTTCTACATGAAAAAGATCTAGCACTTACGATAAAAATCATCAACAAAGATCACATAGTACCTATGCTTTGCTGTCGAAGCTACTGAGAAAAGTCCACACACGTCTGTGTGAATTCTCTCAAGGATCGTCGTGGCGCGACTATCCTTCTCGTGAAAGGTGGCTTTCAAAAATTTTCCCAAGGTACACCCTGTTATCACTCAGGTTTTCCTTGAAGTTGTAAGAAAAGGAAAGTATACCCGAGGTAACCACAAACCAACCTTCAGATGCAGAATCTAGCCAATCTGCATCCAGAGAGGGCTCTCTCTTTATAATTTATCTTTGTTCTTAGAAGGTTTTAGGCTAGTTATCGATCCAAGAGTTTGTTTGAAAAATGGTGGAATCCACAAACTACGGGCAAGGTTGAAAATTTTCAGTCCATTGGGCTATGGAGTCAAAGGATGGCTTTACTGGATTTCTATTCTACACACAAGATGGCTTTACAGGGCAAGATAGCTAGACAGAGAACAATCCTTAAAATTTAAAGTGGATGGGATGATTTTGAAGGGATGAAAGGCAGCTAAGAATCTTTCACCATGTTCAAAAGAAAGAAATGAGATGACTAAAAACAAAGAGAAATGAAGAGTTCTTTATTATAGTAATCAACAATGTTTAAATTAGCAAAGCAAGAGCATTTAATAATTCATGCTTATAACCAATTTAGAGGAAAACATTAAGAACAATCACATCTGAAATCAGAGTACAATTAAGTAAATTCTGATTCAATCCTTTATGTAAATTATTCAGAAATGGACATAATGATATTATAAACTAATATAAAACTTAAGACGAAGGGTAAAAAGACTTATTGAACT
Organism: Pinus albicaulis; assembly: GCA_034641835.2. Lineage (NCBI taxonomy): Eukaryota > Viridiplantae > Streptophyta > Pinopsida > Pinales > Pinaceae > Pinus > Pinus albicaulis. The sequence goes on from CM076581.1 coordinate 948,814,707, forward strand.
GCAGTCCAAACACATGAATCCTGCAAAAAGTCCTGAGCTTCAAATCGTCATCCAGTAAGCCACGAATAAATTTCTCCAAAATGCTTTTATTCCGAAATTCTCACTGTTACAGAAAAGTAATAGAATCCACCCTCAATACTCTCTTTGAGGGTTTATTTATACAAGAAATGTTTGAAAAAATCTCACTCTAACTTAGCCAATAATCTAGGGTGACTAAGGAGTAATTTACAAATAAACAGGAGACAAATGGTCTCGTGGATAGAATAATAGGTAACTGCTGATGTGTTGTTCCCTCATTTTGCTGATGTGCTGGAGGTAAGTGCTGAAATAGGGCTCGCTGCTGTCCCTTGGAGTAATTTCTTTGCTTGTTTGATACTCTTTGTCTTTACGGATACTCTTTAACCTGTTCAACTGATACTCTTTCATCTGTGCTCCTTTTTATCTTTCACATAATAGTAAAAAGATAAAATTCTCATACTGAAGATAATTTTCATAGAATTTCCAATAGGTCATTCCACCATTGATCTTCTGGTATCATAGTCCTTTTAAGTTTCCTCAATGTCTCATCAGCCTCTGTGAGTTTGTAAAAAGTGGGCTCATTAGGAAATAAATACTTTATTTCATGTTCAAGATGAAATAAATTCTTCAACCTGTCATAAATATTTCTCCCTGTTGGCAACGTTGTTTCTGTCAAACTGCTAGAACTAGCAGTTGTATTTTGAGCATGGATATCTATTTTCTTGACATAGGTTTCTAATTCCATTATTTGGTCCTGTGAGAGCATTGGACTGGGTAACCCACTGTCTAACAAAACTTGAAATTTTTCTCTGAAAGCATTAATATCATCCAAAATATCTGCACACTTCCTTTCTAAATTCTGCATAAAATTTCTTTTGATGAAAACTATTTTTATCATCAAAATAGTGCCGGTCCTGTCTTCAATTCCTAGTCTTGCAAGCTGTTGTTTTGTTCGGGTGTTCAAAAATTGAATAAGTTGATTGGCCTGCTCAGGTCTACCTCTTAGTTCATCTCTTGTTCTGTTTATTTCTTCCTGAGCTACTTTAATCAGGTCATTTTGTTCAAAAATTGCTTGAATAGAGGGCCAAATACTTTTTATTAACTCAATTATGTTACCCCAAAGAATGTCATTTATTTCCTTCATAGGCTTTTCTAGTGAAAGATCTTTTTCCAAAGCCTTAACTAATCTGTCCAATCTTTTGATTTCCCTGGTATTATCAGCAACTGTCTTCTTAGATGTATCATACTTCTACTCCAAATCTTTTAATTGTAACTTTGTGGTTTGAAGTTCTGTGACTCTTAATTGTAAACTTTCCATTTGTTTTATTAACTCATCAGAACTCAAACCAGAAGTGTTTACCTGTTCTGGCTCTGTTTGTTGCTTTGCTGTTGTAGTACCTGTGGTTGTAGCAGCTTCTGTGGTTGATGCCTGTTTGATGGTTTCCTTTTCCTGCAAAGCTTGTTCCAATTCCTTCTCTGTTTCACTTAGTCGCTCAGTTACTTTTAAGAGCAACTCCATTACCTCTTCTTGTGAACTCTCCTTCAAAACTTCTTGGGTCTGAGGGTGCCTTGAGGCTGGCAATTTTAGCTGCTTTCTCAGTGCAGCTATGTCATCATCTTTCTTTTTTATTAATGCCTCAATACTTTTAATGTCTTTGGGGTTGTGACCCAAGCTGATAATTATGTCTTCTAGAGACTTTATTCTATTATCTTTGGCTTGAGAGGAGGCCTTCTCAATTTGTAATTGGGCATTTGTGTTATTTAAAGAATCTTGCAGCGTTAGGGCTGCCATGGCCTTATTAGTAAGAGTGGAATACACCATTTCCCCAGTTTTTTTATGTAGCTCTATCTGATCCAAAGGATGAATATCCTTTTCCAGGACCTCAAAATTTGTTCTTATATAATCAGCTGCTGACATGGGTTTTGGCACCTTTGACTTGAAATGGCTCATCATCATTTTTCCTTGTGAAATGTCAAATGCTGACATTAACCTTTCCTGATTATGTGGAGCCATTTTCAAATATTGATCATATACTTTCATTCTTAATGGATCATTCTTTGCCTTTATATTGATGAAAGTTCTTTTTATATCCCCTGTATCTGTTTTTGGTGGCCTAAAGGAGGATACTTCAGTACTCAACTGCTTGTGCAAAGCTTTTCCTTTCTGCTCTGTATGGGTCACACTAACAGAACCAGTTAGTTGACTATCTTCCCTTCCATCATCAAACACCTCATCTATGATTTCCACATCTGGGATTGGATTTGGTTTATGTTTTTTGGCTTGATGTATTCCTGAGGGCTCTTTAGGAGGAGTAGTGTCTGGAACCTGCCTTTTCTTTCCTATTTCCATGTTGGATGGAGTTTGTAATTCTGAAACTTCAGGATGCTTTACCTGAGTGGGAGAAACTTGTGTTTGATCAGGTGCTCTAGAAGTTTGAGGTTTCTCTGCCATGACTAAAGTTTCAATGACCTGAATTTCAGGTTCCTTTCCCTTGCCTTTTGATTCTGCTGCCACTGGTGAACTGCCTTCCTGTAATGTCTGCTGTAGATTTGCTGCTGAAGAAGTGCCAATGTCAGGTACCTGCACTTGACCACAAGATTCTAGGTCATACTTCTTCTCAAGATCTTTCATCATTCTGTTCATTTTGTCTGCTTCACTTTCTTCCTCAACTAGTGTTCCTTCAATCCATTCATCTTGATTTGCATATTGTTCTATTTCAGGAATCTTGTGGTGTATGTAAGGGGATGATTTATTCTTTATTATTTTTTCACAAATAAAACCATATGGATCATAAGGAACCCAACGGAAAGTTCTTTGGAAATGTCTTTGTAATATATTTTCTGCTTCTCGCTCGGCCTCCCTAGAGTTGTAGATGAAAGGACCTAATTGACTTTTGATCCTTAGTTGGGCTTTCTTCTTCACACTACAAAAATGGATCACATCTGAATTATTCATTTGCCTGAAATATTCCAAGGCAAATATTCTCATGGGCACATATCTTGGCAACTTGAATGGATGTAATTCACATCCATAGATTCTGATGACTGAATGATTTTGGTATAAATACCAATCTCCAACTTTATAAGTCCTGGAAAGCTACAAGGTCTTCTTGATTTCATTACTGAGTCTTGGAGGAGGGATTCCTGTCAACAAGGTGGTTGCAGGATATACAAAAAGGTCGATGAACTCAGTATAGGAATATGGAGAATTATGGGAAGAATGAATTATGGGAGACCAAAATATAAATGACCTAGGGTTTCCCTTGCCATCAAGCTTTTTAACAGGGAAAGGGAACTTTTCTGATTGATAAAAGATAATGAGATGATAAATAACTGAGGAATATTTAAAAACTTTCTCATCATCAAGCCTCATGAACTGATCATGGATCTTATTGGCTATGAAGGAGGCAAATTCATATTTAACTTCAGGAGGTTGCCCAGGAGTAAAAATAGACAGCAAAACCAGGGTTATCTCATCAACATATTCACTGGTATTGAAACCCAAGACAAAAGATATCAAATTTAGGATGAGTCTTCCTAATTTATTGAAATAATAAAAACCATAGGGAGGAAGTCCCTTAGGTTGATGTTCAGGCAACATGAAATTCTGGCAAATGGACTTCAATTTTTCTGGGGTCAATTGATTAGACTTTTCAATCAATGCTTCTATAGACAAAGGTGCTAGTTCTTGACCTGGTTCAAAATGTAGCATTGCATTGATAGCCTGGGGAGTAATGTGGAAAAGAACACTCTGGTTAGGGGATATTACAGCTCTCTGAGTGGGATCATAGTTAGAATGGCAATAGTGGATGATTTCTGGGAAAGAAATGACTGAGGGGATGAGATATCTCGGGAGATTGGATTCCCACAACCCAATGAGATCTTGCCCCTTTGAGTACTCGTCTCTGCAGCGACAATAACTTAGAAGGGGGCTTTCATCAAACACTAAGTCTTTAATCTGAAAGTCTTAATCTACTAAAGGCAAATATTCCAACTCTCTGTGGGGGGCATTCAGTGGAGTTACATTCAAAGCTGCCGGGGCTTCCATTTTGGTTCTTGTGAATTCAAGATGGAAGTTTCTAGTTTTTCTTCACAGGCCGGGCGTGATTTCAATTTTAATGGGGAAATTGGCACAATTGCAAGTTCAGGGGAACAATTCACAGTCTTAAATCTCAGAGAATTATCTCAGTGATCAGATTTAATCACTAATCCAGTGGAAAACAAGGAAAACAGACTTTCTTTTGAAGTTCGAAGCGCTATAGGATAAATACCTGTTCTTGGAGGAAAGCTGGTTTTTAACAAGTACCAGGCGGTAGCAGGAGGATACTTGAACACAGGTCTGGCGTAAATCTGGAGCGAAATTGATTTGAACAGTGGATTTCAGTGGAAATTTGAAATTCGTAGCGGAAAGCACAGTAGCGTTCAAACGATGAAAATGACATAAAAACACACAATTTTGTTTTATTCCCAAAGTCAAAAGAGGGGTTTTTAGTTTTTCGAGGAGTGACGTCACATTGGTACGGGCTGACGTGTGCAAGGGTCGGGCGGTAAGTGGTTTAGTCCTTGCACCGCTTATTGGCAAAGGTGGTATTGATCGCGGGGGGAGCGATTCCATTGAATCGTTGCCACGTGGACGGAGGACTAGTCAAATACCACCAATCCCCCGCGCACTAAAGCTCTGATATTGGATGGCTAGCGGAATTGACGTGGAGCGTCGATCTGTGGAGGGGCGATCTGATGGTTGAAATGACGGGGAGATGGCGGGGTATTATCGTGCGGGCCCGAGTTAATTAGTGTTTAATTAATCATCCCGGGTGGGACAGAATTGGTGGAAAATGACTATTAATTAGTTCTGATAACTAATTAATTCAATAGTTATAAAGGGTCGGGGTAAATGAATTTTGCGCGTGGGTCTTCATTTAAAGTTTCGGATGGGATGCCAGGTGGATGAGCCACGGTGGCACGAGGATCTTTCCAAAGTTTTAGTATAAAAAGTAAAACATCGGGCTTTATCCTTTATTTGTGTTAAACATATAAATCATATGTTTAAATGTTGTTTCAATATTTATTATTATATGGTAATAAATAAACATTATTTAACTATCACAAGGGGCGGGATTATAATATAAGGATATACTTAACCAAAGGGCGTATGAAGCGGGTTTTTAATGAATATTTTGGGAGTAAATACTTTGGTTAAAACATAATAGAGGGGTTTTTGGATATTTATATAAAAGGAGTTATATACTTAGGATAGGGCATTTCACTAGGGATTTAGTAAATAGAGTTAAACATTAATATGACAAAGGGACAAGGGAACTCAAAATATTTCACACATCTAAGAAAGTGACAATTTCTGAAGTAAATTGCAATATCTCATCTTCAACACTTAAACTTAGAATAGTAAGTTATTTTGAGGGATTTTTATGGAATTTTGCATGATTTTCCTAAGTAAAATTGAATTTTACTTAGGAAAAAGTTAAAAGTGAATGATTAAAATGATGAATTATCTCAAGTACTTAGGTCTTTTTGATCATTAGGCCGAGGGTCCGGTCCCTCCAAAAGTCAAGGAAATGCCTTGAGCCCTTTTGATCTTCAAACACCTTAGTACTTTGGGGGAAATTAGTAAAACTTTTAAGGGGGAAGTGATGAGGGAGGTTAATGATTTTTGACTTTGCTTGCTGTGATTTTCCATTGTGTTTCCTGCTTCAGTATTTGTGATGAAAGTAAAGGATCAAAAACATTTAGCACATCATTCATCAGATAAAACTTTGCAACACCATCTACCTACCCTATCTACTACTACTATTTTCTCTTCTTTATTAGGGTGCATTTAGACTTGCAAACCCTTTTCAACCTTTTCTTTTTACATGATAAATCTATCTATTTCTACCCTTATTACATCCAAGGGCTCATATTAAACTGTTGAGCACCTTTTATTAACTCTACCTATCTACTTATCTGCCAAGATTAAACTGTTTGGTCAGATATTTATTCTCTATTCTACAACATGAAATTGAAAAATGAACTAGCCAAGCTTAAACAGTTTGACTATTCATAAATTGTGGCATAAAATACAAGTTGCACACAATTTGTTTATTACATCAGAGTAAAAAGTAGTGGCATTTGGATTTTCACACTTTCCTTGGTCTATTTTTTGCTTGGGGTTCATTTCTTTCATTTTCTTGACCAATTTATTTTTCTTACCCTTTGATTTTTCTTTTAGGGTATACCCTCTTTACATTTTTTAAATTTTTTGATTTTTTGGTTTTTCAAGAATATGGAACACCTTTGCTCAAGAAAAGGTTTGAACATATTCCATAGTTCAATCAAGACAATCATGAAAAATGACACCTATTGGTATAGGAGACTAACACTGGCTCCACTTGGGGATGGCTTTTCCTTGTGAAAAGTCAAGAACAGCAGGTCAGTTGCCTCAACATGTTTTCAAACTGAACTATGTAATCTCCTTCTTCTGGAAGCTTTATTGTACTTATGATAGTGAAACTTTTGAAGCTTAGGGCCTTCACTTCGGGCTTCAACTCCAAGAAGTCACCATCCAATCAAAACTGCATTAGAAAAGGATATATTATGTATAATGTTAGAAAAATAAAAACATCCTAGTAAATAGGATCAAAATAATGCTTCAGCATTCGACCATTGACTGGTCCTTCTTCAGCTTGTGAATTGTCCAAATCCTTCAAAAAGTATGTGTTGTTTCCCTGCAAGGCATGTATGATGTAAGGCCCTTTCCACAGGAAATCAAACTTCCCATGTTTCCCTTTTTATCCTCTCTTCTAGAATCCCATCTTAGGACCTTGTCTCCTAGTTGAAAGTCTTCTGCTTTAGTCCTTTTATCAAACATTTTCTTTAGCTTTTCCTGCAAGACTTGAGATCGTTGGTATACTTCTTCTCTGGTTCGCTGCAAGTGGATTGTTTGATTAATTCTTCTTTGAATTTTATTTGGTTCCACTTGGGCTTCCTGAAGTAATTTCATAACAGGAATTCCTAAAGATGTTGGGAATCTTGCTTCAAGGCCATAAACTAATTCATATGGACTAGTCCCAATTGATTTCTTAGTTGTAAGTCTGTCTGCCCACAATGCATTGGTCAGTTTCTTGTGCCAGTTCTTTTTATTTTCTTCCAATAACTTTTTGATGATATTAATAAGGCTTTTATTGGAGGATTCTGCTAGTCCATTACCCTGAGGGTAATAAGCTGTTGAATGACCTAAAGTAATATGATATTTACTACAGAAACTAATCATTTTCTTTGACTTAAATGCAGCAACATTATCTGTTATAATCTTTTCTGGACAACCAAATCTTGAAAGTATGTTGGTTTCTAAAAACCCTATAATCACAGAATCATTGGCCTGTCTGCATGGGATAGCTTCAATCCACTTAGTGAAGTAGTCTGTGGCAGTAAGAATCCATCTGTGTTGCCCTGAAGAAGGGGGATGGATTTCTCCAATAAAATCTAATCCCCATTATTGAAAAGGTCTTTCTGTGGAAATTGGTTTTAATGGCAGAGGTAACAACTTTCTTTTACCCTAAAAAATCTGACACTTATGACAAGTTGTTACAAATTTTTTAACATCAGAAAATAATGTTGGCCAGTAAAAACCAGCCCTTAAGATTTTGTCTGCAGTTGATTTCCAGTAGAGATGTCCTCCACAATCCCCTGCATGAAATTCATTAAGAACTTTATCAGTTTCATCTTTTAATAGACAATTCAATAAGATTCCTTCATGATTTTTCCAAAATAGAGTGCTATCTAAAATACAATATTTCAAAGATGTCATTTTTACAAATCTTCTTTTCGTTCTGGACAACCCTGGAGGAGCTTGCAGGTTTAATAAAACATGAATGATATCAGTGTACCAGGGTGAATCTAAGAAAGCTTGACTGATCTGTGGAGTCGCCATCTCCTGATTGTCATCCAGTTCGTTAATGTCTAAGGCTTGGAAATTAGTTTCAGTCATGAGTTGTGCCAAACCTTGACCTTTTATAAGTTTTGTTGGTTTAATCTTAATATCATATTCTAAAATGGTAGCTATCCACTTACCTCTTTTACCTTCAATGCCGTCTTGAGTCAAAATATCCTTAACTACAGCATTAGGCACATAAGCTATCACATGAGAATATAATATGTAAACTCTGAAATATTTAATTGCTTTTACCAATGCAAAAGCCTGTTTTTCCATAATATTGTATTTCAAAGATGCATCCCTAAGTGCTTTACTAAAAAATGCTATTGGTTTTTCACACCCTTGATCATCTTTTTGAAGTAAAACAGCTGCGACTGTGTGTTCAGAAGCAAATGAAAAAATAATGAAATCTCTGTCAAATTTGGGACTGGTAAGAACTGGTGTCCTTGTTAAAGCCATTTTAATTTCCTCAAATGATTGTTTGGCTTCTACAGTCCAGTCAATGCTCGAATCTTTCCTCAGCATGTTAGTGAGCAATCTAAGTAATTCAGCTAAACTAGAAATAAATCTTCTCAAGAAATTAATTTTTCCTATGAATGCTTGCAACTCTTTTATGTTTCTAGGATGAGGTATCTGTAAAATTGCTTGTATTCTTTCTGGATCAATCCTAATACCATCTTTAGAAATGATATGGCCTAAAAGCTTTCCTTCTTCCAAACCAAATAATGACTTTTTAGGGTTTAAAGAAATCCCATATTTTCTGCACTTTATAAATACTTGCCTTAAATGATCTAAATGTTCTTGATCTGTTTTAGAAAAAACAGTGAAATCATCTAGATAAATAACCAGAAAATCATGTATTTCTTTAGCAAAAGCAATATCCATTGCTCTCTGAAATGTAGCTCCTGCATTCTTGAGCCCAAATGGCATTTTGACATATTTAAACGTACCCCATGGTGTAGTGAATGCTGTTTTATCCTGATCATCAGGATGAACCAGAATCTGGTTGTACCCTGAAAATCCATCCAATAAAGATATCCTAGAAGATCCTACTACCCTCTGAAGAATATGGTCCATTTTTGGTAAAGGATAGTTATCTTTTAAAGAAACTTTATTCAAATTTCTTAGATCTACACACAGTCTAATTTCTCCTGTCTTCTTCCTTGTTGGTACCAGGTTAGAAACCCATTTTGAGAACCTGATAGGAGCTATAATCCCTGCTTCAAACATTCTTTTGATTTCCTTTTCAATTGAGGGTAATAAAACAGGATTTATTCTTCTAAGCTTTTGTTTGAAAGGTTTCTGATCCGGTTTCAAAGGTATAGTGTGTTGAATGATAGATGTATCATAAGATTTCAGATCTTCGTAACTCCAGGCAAAAACATCCTGGAATTCCCTCAATAGTTCAACATATTTGACCTTTTGATCTTTTGGAAGAGATTTGGATAACTTAACCATTTTAGGATTTTCTGGGGTTCCTAAGTTGCATTCTTCCATATCAGCCTTAACAGGTTCCATTTTAGGTCTAAATGGAATATCATTTGAGTCAAACAGATCTTCCAAAGGAGTTAATCCTTTGGGCAAATGATTATCTTTCAAATTGATGATTTCTATCTCATCTTCTATGATCTCATCAGATTCCATGTTTTTCAGATTCTGCATGTCTTTTTCTGTGAATGTGGTTGGGTGCAGCATATGAATTGCATTTTCTCTTGAAATTTCTATTTTTTGTTCTTTTTCTTGATCAGATTCATCAATAGTTATGTCTTCATCTATGTTACAGTTAGAAAGCTCATTTTGAAGTGTCAAAAAATTATTGATTTGATTGTTATTAACAAATACTTGCCAATTCAAAAGATTGTCTGGTATAGCAGGCCTATGTCTAATCTCAGCTGAAAACTGATGATTAGGGTCAAAAGGTAACTTGCATGTGCTAGCAAACATGGCGAGGCTGTGAGCATGCAAATTTTGTTTCCTGGGAATCTTGGCAAGTTGAGCTTGTAGAAATGTGTTGAGAATTTCTACAACTGTCTCTCTGTATTGTTTCAGCCTCATATCTTTTGTTGAACATTCTCCTTTAATATGTTGAATGATTAGTTCGGAGTCTCCTATGATTGATACCCTAATAGCTCCTAACTTCTTGACATGTTTAAGCCCTAATAAAAGAGCTTCGTACTCTGCCATGTTGTTAGTGCATTTGAAATTCAACCTATAAGCATGACCCTCTGCATGATTATTATCAACATTATGTAACCAAATCCCAGCTCCTGCCCCTAGTTTGTTTACCGAGCCATCAAACTCTAAATGCCATAGAATTTCATGTTCATAATCTTCATCAATTGTTTTAAAATGTTTCTTGACATGAGCTAGTTGTTTAGTTTCTTCTGGTTTTTCTTGATCATCTGGTGTTTCTTGATTTTCAGAGATTTCTTCAATTTTAACAGTGGTTTTGTTCATGGTTTCCAATTCTGGAGCTTCTATTTCAGTAGGGAGATCCAACTCAGCGTTGTATAAAATAAAAGAATCCATATCAGAATGTACATAGTAAACAAGGAAGTTTTCAGGCTTCTCATGGCTACTAACTAAGTACTTCATCAAGGTTTCTCTATATAATCTTTTAGGCTGACCAAATACTGAAATGGTCGCATATGACATGTCTAGTTGAATAGACCCTCCAAGTTTAGCACCCCAAGATCTAGACAATAACATACCATATTTAGGTGGAATATCAGCCACTACTATGTCCATTAAAACAGACTTAGCAGGGTATTGTACCAAAGTGACACACAAATCTTTAATCAAACCTAAAAAATTTACCTGACTAGAATCAAATGAAAACAAATCTTTGTACGGTCTGGTAATATCTAGATTTAATCTTTCCATTACTGCTTTTGGCATCAAATTGTGAGATGCTCCATAATCAAGCATTGCATTATGGAGTATCTTGTCATGAACATTCAGGCTTACATAAAATGGAGGAGTTCCTCCACTTTCTGGTTTGCCATTTACCTCGGGGCCAAAAAGAAGTTTGGGTTGATCATCAAGAATATTTACTGAATCATCTAATCCAGTAATGTTAATATTTAGGGACTTGGTAATTTGACTTCTATAGAGCTCATGTTTAGCCAATTCTGATAAAGGAACAACTATCTTGAGTTTGCATATTTCAGCCTCTAGATTGAAAGGTTTTTCTGTTTGAGTTTTAGTGTTTTGCACAGTTGGGTTTTCTCTATTTTTTGGGTCTTCAAGGTTTTTCTCTTTTTCATGAATGAAATTTTGTTTTGAAGGGGTATCTGAACCAACTTCTACTATTTCTTCTATATTTCCCACAGGAGGAAAAGTATTAGATTGTTGTTTATTGTTTGGTTGGTTGCCAGAGACATCTTCAATTATTGGATTTGAAGGGTTGGGAGTTATCCTAGACAAAATTTGTACTTGGGGACTGTTTTGTACAGGGGGAATATTAACTTTACCTTTGACATTTTGTTTTTCATTTTTCTGTTTACTATTCTCTGGCACATCAATCCACCTACTTCTCAAATTATACTGTTTATGGACCTCATAAATTGCTGTGTCATAGCCTTCCTTAAAATCAAAAGTCTCACCTGAATGAGTTTGGAACGTTTCAAGGATATGATTCTCTTGATCATCCTAGGATAGGAAGACTTCTGGTTCATTTTTGTCATCAGTTACATTGTTTATTTATACATCCTCTGTAGGTTCTTCAGAAGTTGAACCTTCAACGAAGTTTTCTTGGAAAGGTGGCCTAATGTTTTGGTCAGGGACATTCTTTCCAACATTTTGATTCAGATTCCTCCTAAAGTTTGGGTTTCTTGCAACATTCTGATTATCAGTAGAAAATTTTCTTTCAATGGTCTCCACTCTGTCTCCTAATCTTTCCATACCTTTAATGATTGCATCCAGCTTCTTTTCAAAAGCTGAAGGTTCTTCATTCATAGGCATTCTTCTTTCTACTCTTGCTCTGGCTCGTTTTTCTATCAGATTTGCTTCTACACTCACCACTATGCTTTGCATTTCCTCTAATGTTTGGGGAGCTCTTTCCCTGAGGGAATAAGCAATGTCAGAATCAAAACCGTCTGGAAATTTAACCAATACGGAGTCAGGTGGGGGTCTTAAGTTTTGAGGAACTGCATTATATGCTTCATTGAATCTAATGATGTAATCTTGTACTATTTCATTAGGTCTTCTTCTTAATTTTTCGAATTCTGACAGGATCTGAAGAGGATCCTTCTTCTTCTCCCATTTGTTCAAAAATGCCCTATATAAAGCTGGTAAATTAGCAATAGTATTTGGAGCAAGGGCCTTAAACCATGTCCTAACTTCTCCAGTAAGACTCTGAACGAAAATTCTCATTCGGACATTATCAGTATCAATCTCATAGAACTCAAAGTAATCAGTCATCCTTTTGGTGTGTTGTTGTGCTGTGTAAGTACCTGATCCATCAAAAGGTGTGATCTTACTCTGGTAATCTTGGGGCAAAGCAGGAGGATTGGCTGGTAGCTGTAAAGGGGCGTATCGATTGGCCATTGGAAGATATAGTGGGGTAATAGGAGTTGATGGTCTGGCAGGGGAAGATGGAGGAGTAGAAGGGGTGACAGGTGTTTGAAAAGTTTGAGAAAAAGTAACTGAACTTGGAGATACTTCAGTAATCACAGAGATGTTTGAACTTTCTTCAAAGGTTTGTTCAGTCTGAATAGAGTTATGTAATTCTCTGTCAAGATGATGTGAAACAAATCTGTATTGCAAATCTTCAAAGAACAATGGATCTGGAACTAATCTGGATAATTCAGTTTCAGAAAAATTCACAAATAAAGATGTTTCAAATCGTGCATCAAAAGGAATTTCATCAATATATATGATTTTCACAGGACAAGATGCAGATCTAGAAAGTGGTCTAGAACTTCCTGAACTCTCTTGACTTCCTCTTTCAGAACTTTCTTGACTTCCTTGTCTTCTAAGAATCCTAGGAATCAGATTTGGATTTTCAAATATTGGTGGTGTATTGGGGTCAGGGTTTGACCTAGTATGTCGAATCCTTTCTGAAGCCAGTTTTCCTAGACTATGTGTTTTTAGATTTTTTGATTTTAATTGAAAAAATAAATACAACTTCTACAAATTCTTCAAGAAATAATGATGTATGATTAAAATTTCTCAAAGATCTGTTAAACTAGAGAATCTGATTGAATATTTTGAAACTAAGGTTCAGTATATAAGCTAAATCAGAGATAGACTGAAGTAGCAATTTATTTACTTTTGCAATTGCAAAGAAAAAGAAATTGCAAAGGCTACCTGGCTGATCTTCAGACTCTGTCTATAGCTTATAAATCAAACAATAGTATCAATAAAATGATTCAGATCCCCAGTATGGTCGCCACTATGTTATCACTCAGGTTTTCCTTGAAGTTGTAAGAAAAGGAAAGTATACCCGAGGTAACCACAAACCAACCTTCAGATGCAGAATCTAGCCAATCTGCATCCAGAGAGGGCTCTCTCTTTATGATTTATCTTTGTTCTTAGAAGGTTTTAGGCTAGTTATAGATCCAAGAGTTTGTTTGAAAAATGGTGGAATCCACAAACTAAGGGCAAAGTTGAAAGTTTTCAGTCCATTGGGCTATGGAGTCAAAGGATGGCTTTACTGGATTTCTATTCTACACACAAGATGGCTTTATAGGGCAAGATAGCTAGACAGAGAACAATCCTTAAAATTTAAAGTGGATGGGATGATTTTGAAGGGATGAAAGGTAGCTAAGAATCTTTCACCATGTTCAAAAGAAAGAAATGAGATGACTACAAACAAAGAGCAATGAAGAGTTCTTTATTATAGTAATCAAAAATGTTTAAATTAGCAAAGCAAGAGCATTTAAGAATTCATGCTTATAACCAATTTAGAGGAAAACATTAAGAACAATCACATCTGAAATCAGAGTACAATTAAGTAAATTCTGATTCAATCCTTTATGTAAGTTATTCAGAAATGGACATAATGATATTATAAACTGATATAAAACTTAAGACGAAGGGTAAAAAGACTTATTGAACTGCAGTCCAAACACATGAATCCTGCAAAAAGTCCTGAGCTTCAAATCGTCATCCAGTAAGCCACGAATAAATTTCTCCAAAATGCTTTTATTCCAAAAATCTCAATGTTACAGCAAAGTAATAGAATCCACCCTCAATACTCTCTTTGAGGGTTTATTTATACAAGAAATGTTTGAAAAAATCTCACACTATCCTAGCCAATAATCTAGGGTGACTAAGGAGTAATTTACAAATAAACAGGAGACAAACGGTCTCGTGGATAGAATAATAGGTAACTGCTGATGTGTTGTCCCTCATTTTGTTGATGTGCTGGAGGTAAGTGCTGAAATAGGGTTCGGTGCTGTCCCTTGGAGTAATTTATTTGCTTGTTTGATACTCTTTGTATTTACGGATACACTTTAACCTGTTTCAACTGATACTCTTTCATCTGTGCTCATTTTTATCTTTCACAAAAAAGATAAATTTCTCATACTGAAGATAATTTTCATAGAATTTCCAATAGGTCATTCCACCATTGATCTTCTGGTATCATAGTCCTTTTAAGTTTCCTTAATGTCTCATCAGCCTCTGTGAGTTTGTAAAAAGTGGGCTCATTAGGAAACAAATACTTTATTTCATGTTCAAGATGAAATAAATTCTTCAACCTGTCATAGATATTTCTCCCTGTTGGCAACGTTATTTCTGTCAAACTACTAGAACTAGCAGTTGTATTTTGAGCATGGATATCTATTTTCTTGACATAGGCTTCCAATTCCATTATTTGGTCCTGTGAGAGCATTGGACTGGGTAACCCACTGTCTAACAAAACTTGAAATTTTTCTCTGAAAGCATTAATATCATCCAAAATATCTGCACACTTCCTTTCTAAATTCTGCATAAAAGTTCTTTTGATGAAAACTCTTTTTATCATCAAAATAGTGTCGGTCCTGTCTTCAATTCCTAGTCTTGCAAGCTATTGTTTTGTTCGGGTGTTCAAAAATTGAATAAGTTGATTGGCCTGCTCAGGTCTACCTCTTAGTTCATCTCTTGTTCTGTTTATTTCTTCCTGAGCTACTTTAATCAGGTCATTTTGTTCAAAAATTGCTTGAATAGAGGGCCAAATACTTTTTATTAACTCAATTATATTACCCCAAAGAATTTCATTTATTTCCTTCAAAGGCTTTTCTAGTGAAAGATCTTTTTCTAAAGCCTTAACTAATCTGTCCAATCTTTTGATTTCCCTGGTATTATCAGCAACTGTCTTCTTAGATGTATCATACTTCTGTTCCAAATCTTTTAATTGTAACTTTGTGGTTTGAAGTTCTGTGACTCTTAATTGTAAACTTTCCATTTGTTTTATTAACTCATCAGAACTTAAACCAGAAGTGTTTACCTTCTCTGGCTCTATTTGTTGCTTTGCTGTTGTAGTACCTATAGTTGTAGTAGCTTCTGTGGTGGATGTCTGCTTGATAGCTTCCTTTTCCTGTAAAGCTTGTTCCAATTCCTTCTCTGTTTCACTTAGTTTCTCAGTTACTTTTAAGAGCAACTCCATTACCTCTTCTTGTGAATTCCCCTTCAAAACTTCTTGGGTTTGGGGGTGCCTAGAGGCTGGCAATTTTAGTTGCTTTCTCAGTGCAGCTATGTCATCATCTTTCTTCTTAATTAATGCCTCAATGCTTTTAATATCTTTGGGGTTGTGACCCAAGCTGATAATTATGTCTTCCAGAGACTTTATTCTGTTATCTTTGGCCTGAGAAGAGGCCTTCTCAATTTGCAATTGGGCACTTGTGTTATTTAAAGAATCTTGCAGCGTTAGGGCTACCATGGCCTTATTAGTAAGAGTGGAATACACCATTTCACCAGTTTGTTTATGCAGCTCTATCTGGTCCAAAGGATGAATGTCCTTTGCCAGGACCTCAAAATTTGTTCTAATATAATCAGCTGCTGACATGGGTTTTGGTACCTTTGACTTGAAGTGGCTCATCATCATTTTGCCTTGTGAAATGTCAAATGCTGACATTAACCTTTCCTGATTATGTGGAGCCATTTTCAAATATTGATCATATACCTTCATTCTTAATGGATCATTCTTTGCCTTTATATTGAGGAAAGTTCTTTTTATATCCCCTGTATCTGTTTTTGGTGGCCTAAAGGAGGATACTTCAGTACTCAACTGCTTGTGCAAAGCTTTTCCTTTCTGCTCTGTATGGGTCACACTAACAGAACCAGTTAGTTGACTGTCTTCCCTTCCATCATCAAACACCTCATCTATGATTTCCACATCTGGAAGTGGATCTGGTTTATGTTTTTTGGCTTGATGTATTCCTGAGGACTCTTTAGGAGGAGTAGTGTCTGGAACCTGCCTTTTCTTTCCTATTTCCATGTTGGATGGAGTTTGTAATTCTGAAACTTCAGGATGTTTTACCTGAGTGGGAGAAACTTGTGTTTGATCAGGTGCTCTAGAAGTTTGAGGTTTCTCTGCCATGACTAAAGTTTCAATGACCTGAATTTCAGGTTCCTTTCCCTTGCCTTTTGATTCTGCTGCCACTGGTGAACTGCCTTCCTGTAATGTTTGTTGTAGATTTGCTGCTGAAGAAGTGCCAATGTCAGGTACCTGCACTTGACCACAAGATTCTAGGTCATACTTATTCTCAAGATCTTTCATCATTCTGTTCATTTTTTCTGCTTCACTTTCTTCCTCAACTAGTGTTCCTTCAACCCATTCATCTTGATTTGCATATTGTTCTATTTCAGGAATCTTGTGGTGTATGTAAGGGGATGATTTATTCTTTATTCTTTTTTCACAAATAAAACCATATGGATCATAAGGAACCCAACGGAAAGTTCTTTGGAAATGTCTTTGTAATATATTTTCTTCTTCTCGCTCGGCCTCCCTAGAGTTGCAGATGAAAGGACCTAATTGACTTTTGATCCTTAGTTGGGCTTTCTTCTTCACACTACAAAAATGGATCACATCTGAATTATTCATTTGCCTGAAATATTCCAAGGCAAAGATTCTCATGGGCACATATCTTGGAAACTTGAATGGATGTAATTCACATCCATAGATTCTGATGACTGAATGATTTTGGTATAAATACCAATCTCCAACTTTATAAGTCCTGGAAAGCTGCAAGGTCTTCTTGATTTCATTACTGAGTCTTGGAGGAGGGATTCCTGTCAACAAGGTAGTTGCAGGATATACAAAAAGGTCGATGAACTCAGTATAGGAATATGGAGAATTATGGGAAGAATGAATTATGAGAGACCAAAATATAACTGACCTAGGGTTTCCCTTGGCATCAATATTTTTAACAGGGAAAGGGAACTTTTCTGATTGATAAAAGATAATGAGATGATTAATAACTGAGGAATATTTAAAAACTTTCTCATCATCAAGCCTCATGAACTGATCATGGATCTTATTGGCTATGAAGGAGGCAAAGTCATATTTAACTTCAGGAGGTTGCCCAGGAGTAAAAATAGACAGCAAAACTAGGGTTATCTCATCAACATATTCACTGGTATTGAAACCCAAGACAAAAGATATCAAATTTAGGATGATTCTTCCTAATTTATTGAAATAATCAAAACCATAGGGAGGAAGTCCCTTAGGTTGATGTTCAGGCAACATGAAATTTTGGCAAATGGACTTCAATTTTTCTGGGGTCAATTGATTAGACTTTTCAATCAATGCTTCTATAGAAAAAGGTGCTAGTTCTTGACCTGGTTCAAAATGTAGCATTGCATTGATAGTCTGGGGAGTAATGTGGAAAAGAACACTCTGGTCAGGGGATATTACAGCTCTTTGAGTGGGATCATAGTTAGAATGGCAATAGTGGATGATTTCTGGGAAAGAAATGACTGAGGGGATGAGATATCTCGGGAGATTGGATTCCCACAACCCAATGACATCTTGCCCCTTCGAGTAATCGTCTCTGCAGCGACAATAACTCAGAAGGGGGCTTTCATCAAAATGCAAGTCTTTAATCTGAAAATCTTTATCTACTAAAGGCAAATATTCCAACTCTCGGTGGGGGGCATTCAATGGAGTCACATTCAGGGCTGCCGGGGCTTCCATTTTGGTTCTTGTGGATTCAAAACAGAAGTTTCTAGTTTTTCTTCACAGGCTGGGCGTGATTTCAATTTTAATGGGGAAATTGGCACAATTGCAGGTTCGGGGGAACAATTCACAGTTTTAAACCTCAGAGAATGATCTCAGTGATAAGATTTAATCACTAATCCAGTGGAAAACAAGGAAAACAGACTTTCTTTTGAAGTTCGAAGCGCTATAGGATAAATACCTGTTCTTGGAGGAAAACTGGCTTTTAACAGGTATCAGGCGGTAGCAGGAGGATGCTTGAACACAGGTCTGGCGGAAATCTAGAGCGAAATCGAATTGAACAGTGAATTTCAGTGGAAATTTGAAATTCGTAGCAGAAAGCACAGTCGCTTTCAAATGGTGAAAATGACATAAAAACACGAAATTTTGTTTTATTCCCAAAGTCAAAAGAGGGGTTTTTAGTTTTTCGAGGAGTGACTTCACGTTGGTACGGGCTGACGTGGGGCAGGGGGGCCGGGCGGTAAGCGATTAGTCCCCGCACCGCTTATGGACAAGAGTGGTATTACATGCGGGGGGAGCGATTCCATTTGGCGATGGACGCGTGGCAGAGGAACTATTCCAATACCACCCTTTCCCCGCACGTTAAAACTCTGACAAGGGATGGCTGGCGGAATTGACGTGGAACGTTGATCTGTGGAGAGGCGATCCAACGGCGGAAAGTACGGGGAGATGGCGGGGTATTATCGTGCGGGCCCGAGTTAATCAGTGTTTAATTAATCATCCCGAGTGGCACAGAATTGGTGGAAAAGGTTATTAATTAGTTCTGATAACTAATTAATTCCATAGTTATAAAGGGTTGGGGTAAATGAATTTTGCGCGCGGGTCTTTATTTAAAGTTTCAGATGGGATGCCAGGTGGATGAGCCACGGTGGCACGGGGTTTTTCCCAAGTTTTGGTTTAGAAAATAAAACTTCGGGTTTTATTTATATTTTTGTGTTAAACATATAAATCATATGTTTAAATTTTTTCGTATATATGTTTTTATTTTATTATATGATAAATTAACCGATGTAATTAATTTACCATAGGGGCGGGACTATAGTATAACGATATATTTAACCAAAGGGCTTGTATAGTGGGTTTTTATTTGAATGCACGGGGAAAATAAATACTTCGGCTAAACTTTATAATAGAGGGGTTTTCGGATATTTATATAAAAGGAGTTATATACTTAGGATAGGGCATTTCACTAGGGATTTAGTAAATAGAGTTAAACATTAATATGACAAAGGGACAAGGGAACTCAAAATATTTCACACATCTAAGAAAGTGACAATTTCTGAAGTAAATTGCAATATCTCATCTTCAACACTTAAACTTAGAATAGTAAGTTATTTTGAGGGATTTTTATGGAATTTTGTATAATTTTCCTAAGCAAAATGAGATTTTACTTAGGGAAAGGTTAAAGATGAATGATTATAATGATGTATTATCTCAAGTACTTAGGTCTTTTTGATCATTAGGCCGAGGGTCCGGTCCCTCCAAAAGTCAAGGAAATGCCTTGAGCCCTTTTGATCTCCAAATACCTTAGCACTTTGGGGAAATTAATAAAACTTTTTAAGGGGAAAGTGATGAGGGAAGTTAATGATTTTGACTTTGCTTGCTATGATTTTCCAGTGTATTTCCTACTTCAGTATTTGTGATGAAAGTAAAGGATCAAAAACATTTAGCAGCATCATTCATCAGATAAAACTTTGTAACACCATCTACCTACCCTATCTACTACTACCATTTTCTCTTCTTTATTAGGGTGCATTTAGACTTGCAAACCCTTTTCAATCTTCTTTTCTTTTACAAGGAAAATCTATCTAATTCTACACTTATTCCATCCAAGGGCTCAGATTAAACTGTTGAGCACCTTTTATTAACTCTACCTATCTACTTATCTGCCAAGATTAAACTGTTTGGTCAGATATTTATTCTCTATTCTACAACATGAAATTGAAAAATGAACTAGCCAAGCTTAAACAATTTGACTATTCATGAATTGTGGCATAAAATACAAGTTGCACACAATTTTTTATTACATCAAAGTAAAAAGTAGTGGCATTTGGATTTGCACACTTTCTTTGGCCTATTTTTGTTTGGGGTTTATTTCTTTAGCTTTTTTGGCCATTTTTATTTTTCTTACCCTTTGATTTTCTTTTAGGGTATACCCTCTTTACATTTTTTAATTTTTTTTTGATTTTTTAGTTTTTTTCAAGAATATGGAACACCTTTGCTTAAGAAAAAGGTTTGAACATATTCCATAGTTCAATCAAGACAATCATGAAAAATGACACCTATTGGTATAGGAGACTAACACACCCCTTGCACTGATCTGACTGCGCAAGAGTGCCTTTAGGAAGCCCAGTAGAAATCTGCTGCAGTATCTTCAAAGATCCATGGTGAAGGTGGCCCAATCTCCAGTGCCACAACTCACCATCATCCCGGCTCACCACTCCTTCTGCCTTGCCTGCCATTGCTGCGCATCCATCTACCTACAATTGATAAAGGTTCTTAACTCGAACCCCTATCCTCTGGGTCTCACCAGTTTCCTTACTGCGCATGAAGGCCTTTCCCTCGCTAAAGACAACATCATATCCCTTGTCTTCTAACATTGCCACAGAGATAAGATTCTTCTTCAATCCTGGAACATGCATCACTTCCTTCAATACGAAGGGTTTACCAGACTCCCTCTCAAAGGAAATGGTACCCATACCGGTCGCACTGTATCTACCATCATCGCCCATCTCGATGTGCACTCTAAGATCTTTCTCATCCAGATCAGTAAACAAATCTCGATCTCCTGTCATGTGAAAAGACGCACCACTATCTAGAAACCACACTGAACCCATCACACTAGAGACCAAGCATGCGATCAGCAAAAAATCCAGCTCAAACTGTGAGGCTAAGGCCTCTCCAGCTGCAGATCCAACAACCTACTTATTTTTCTTCTTCTGTGGACAATTAGTGGCATAATGTTCGTGTTGGTGATATTGAAAGCACTTCCCCTTGGACATGTCCTGCTTCTTGCCTTTCGCACCAGAATGAGAATCTTTCTTACTCTCCCCCCTCTTTGCTTTGGTAACCAAAGCGCAATTCTATTCATCATAGTTCTTCGATGACGATCCGTCCCTGGTACTCCACCTTATCTCCTCTTGCACAAGATCCGACCAAAGTCGCTCCCATCCTGGCAATTTCTCCCGACCATTGATAGAGTCCTGATAGGAATGCCAATTCTTCGGAAGCCAAAGGAGAGCCAAGCTCACCAAGTCCTCATCATCTACAGTCACCCCCACACTTCCCAGCTCATCCTTGCATTGGGTGAACTTCGTGAGGTACTTGGGCATATTTTCGCCTTTATCCATCTTTATGTTTCTAAGTTTGTCCTTGAGCGCCAACTTCATCTGGTCGCTCTTGCTTTGGAATAAATATGTCAAGGATTTCCACATCAATAATGGAGAAGCCTTACCATGCAGGCTGGACACTATGTGATCCTTCATGCTCTCCAATAGAAGCCTTCGACACTTTGTTGTCTTCTTTTGCCAAGCCTCAATTACGGCAGCATCGCTAGAAGTAGGCTTTGGGACTTCAGCATCTATGAACTCCTTCAACCCATTGTCATCTAACACCGCCTCCATCTTGTCCTTCCATGCAATATAATTCGAGTTTCCCTCAAGGGCATACTCCAATCGCAATCCGTTGAAAGACATCTCAACTTCGACACCAAGAAAACACTGCTGCAAATTCGAATTCCACCAGCACAAAACTCAACCGCTTCAATGTTCTGCAATTGCTCCAATGATCAATACTGCTCTGATACCATGTAGAAATTTGAATAAATGTTAAATTATTCACCGAGATTATCCTGATCACACACTATTTGAGCTTCATGCATAATACATAACCTCTTCTACTATTGATCATTAATTGCGAAAATATAAACAATCGCATGCGCACATTAAAACCATAAACAATCACACATATAAACACAGTATTTATGGGAAATATTAAAGCTGAAAACCCCCAACTATCTGTATATTATAATGATAAAGATCATGTAACAATCATTGTACAAACTCCTCACAAGCTCTCAGTACAATCTCCAATTGTTACACACTACACAAGCTCAGATCTAGCAAAACACATGCTCCAATATGCTCCACCTGTTAGCCTGCCTCTACTGCACAATCCAAGATGAATAATGGCTCAATCCAATTTTGAATCCCTCTGTTATGCACTGTGGAATCCTTATTGGCATCTCCATCAATGTGTGGTGCAAACTCATGCACCAATATAGTCACACTGCTCTTTCACCTACCTCTTCACTGGTCTCCACTGAAGCTATCCATGCACTGAAGTTAACTGATGTATTCTTTAGTTGATTAATGAGTTTATAATTAGTGAATTAATTAATAATTAATTCACACCACTCTCACTAGTGTATCAATCAGTTAGACTAGATACAACTAGCTCAACTATGTTTAGCTTAGTTAAACTGAACACAACTACATTAACTTCCTCAATCAACTCCACCAAACTCTCTCACATGAGTTCTAACTGAAGTATCCATGCAATAGCTCCACTTAACCCTCAGGAATAGTGTAATTCTTTCTGTCAGCTCCTGTGCCACATCTGTGCACTTAACTAAAGTGCTCCAAGAGAATAAGATAATGTTTATAGTCCAAATATTATTAAGAGCTAATAATATTCGACATATCTATTTTTAGACTGGCAATCTAAAATAGATTCCGCCCAGTATGTCTAAAAATAGAAGTCCATCTATTTTTCCCGACTTGACCAACCATCCACAAATAGCATCCTGCAACTCATAGAACATGATCCATATGTATAAAAATAGACATAGTCTAAAAATAGACTTTGCGCCAAAAATAGCCTGCGGGCCCACTTAGTGAAGGCAACTTCTTTCCACTAAGCTCATAATATTGTTGCAATCTCAACACTTAGAAAGATTACCCATTTTCCCTTCCAAATCAAGAGTTTGAACAGTCGTGTCAGCGGAGGGAACCATCTCAGGTTGGTCAAAAGATGGGATTTCAGTTTTTATCGCCTCCGAGTCAATCATCGAAGCGCGATGGTGAAACTCTCCCCAAGATCGTTCTTCTAGAGACATGATCTCTCGAATAGCTTCATCTATAGGCAAGACTTCATTGAGGAGATCCTTAGAGAGAACTGTGATGGGTGGGAGGTTTGTACCGTTGGTCGAAACCATAGCAGTGGAGGGTTCAGATGTGATTTGAATGGCTTGGTAAGCCAACTCGGCCGGTGAGAGCGACATCTGATCTCCGTAGGAATCAATGTCTGAAGGTGCCGGAATGATCCATGGGTCGATAGAGCCATCCAAAATGGTGGATATCATTGCAACCGTGTTTGGGATCTGTGGCGGCAGGAGAGGAAAACAACCCGGTAGGGAAGATGCCTTCAAAAGACCGGTACCGATACTGACGTAAGAGTCAGGAAAGCCTCCTATTAGGGGTATAGTGCTACTTGGTAACGTGGCATAATCAGGGGTGCAGAAGGATAGATGATCCACTGTGAATATTTTCCCATCCAATGGAAATAGGATGAGTTGGAAGACCGAAGACACAATGACAGTCATGGCATAAGACCAACTGCGACCAAGCAATAGATTATAGTCTAGATGGTGCTCTACGACTTCAACGTCCACTTTTACCATTTTCCCACTCAGAGTGATGGGAAAGCTAGCAAGGTATCCTTTTGGGAGGAACGTATGGCCATTGAAAGATTTGATGGAATTTGATGGCGGGGTGAGGGTAGGAGAACCTAAATTGAGCCAGCAAGCTTGTGACATAATGCAGGTCGAAGCACCTTCGTCTATGACAGTGCGATGGATTGGTCTCCCTTTCGACACAACCTGCACTTGGAATGCGAGTTGGTGTGAAAGGCGAGGTTTAAAATTTTCCATATCAAAGATAGCTAGCATGGAATCCTGGGGGTCTATTCCACCAATGGCCGAAAGCAAGGCTTTCCTTTGTGCTGGAAAAGTTTGTAATACTTCGAGAGCAGACATAGCTGACAATGCCTACGCCAAATCTTCTACAATGTTGTAGTTTTGGGCTGCACGTGCAGAGGTGTTAAGATTCGTGCGTCGAAGTGTCCCTTTGGGGAGACGAATCACGGGTTCAGCAGTAGGCCGTTCGATATACAAATCGTTGGGCAGTAGTGGATTTGAACTAGTACCAGGTTCTTGAGCATCTATGGTAGGATTTCCATAAAGCTTGGCTCGAGTTTGAAGTTCAACACTCTCAATGCCATAAATGGCGGATGGTCCTTCACCAGAAGGATGTGAACCAACATTGCCTTGTTGATGGGGTTGTGGCGGATTTTCAACCATGTGTTGATGTTGCTGCTACTGATTAGGGAAAGGATTATGAAGAACGACAGGTGTTCGCCCAGAATGCTTGTTGGCAATAAAATCGGTGCATTCCTGCAGCCGAGGATATTTTTATGTCAAGTGGTCCTCCGCACAGATCTTGCAAGGAAATTTCATGGGTTTATCCTTCCCTTTGTCATTTTTGGAAGCGTTTTTCTGATTAGGGTTATTCTGATTATCCGACTGCTCTTCCGAAGAAGATGAATTTTTCTTGTTCTTCTTATTTTTCCCGCTAGGTTTTTGTGAGGTTTGCATAGAATTTACCTCAGCGGTAGGAAGAGTAGTCTTTTGGTGAGGGGCGGTGGCAGCCGAAGATGGCTGGGAGGCTTGCCCTCGAGACTGCTTTGTGGCCACATCGGAGATTGTGCCAAAGAGACTGTCGGCATGTGCTCCGGTTTTTTGAGTGGTCGGAGGATTTGGGTTACCAGGGGCATGGGGGAGTAGATCGTAAAGCGTGCTAGATTGTGAATATATTAAATCCAAATGCTGGGCACGACGAATGCATTGATCTTTTGTAACTACACCAGAAAGGCCAATGTCTTTAGAGATGTGGGGTAAAATAGAATTGCAAAACCAATTGGCTAAGAGATGATCCGAGATTGGCGCTTTGACTAGCCTTTTCCTACGTCTCCATTCATGAATATGATTGGAGATGTGGGTGGCGGTGTCTTGGTGCAGCGAGGTTAACAGTTATGTTCCGGTTTCAAATCTAATTGGTAATTGGAAGTTCTTTATAAACTCCGTCGCTAAAGCACCAAAAGTATTGATGGCAGTGCGTGGTAATTCAATGTACCACTTGGCGGCATTTCCTGTAAGGGTGTGGAGAAAAAGTCGAAGCAGAACACTATCATCCACCATGGAATTGGATATAGACGATAGATGAAAGGTAGTGATGTGTGCGGCTGGGTCGTCCCCTTGTTTCCCGTCGAACTTCAAGATGTCAGAAGGAATCTTATGCAGTACTGGAAGCCAGAGCGGATTGTGATTGATGGGGTCGTTAGTCAGATTATGGATATCGGGGATGTCCAAAGCTGCCAAAAATGGCAATTGTGGATTTTCCCCCGAATCTAACCAAGGTAGTATGGGCTGAATACTTAGACCATAGGGTCCACCCATCAATGTGTTACCAGGAAGATAAGTAGGACTTTGATAAAAAATTCCTATAGGTGGGGGAGTAGGGACATACTGTTGCTGTCCATAGGGCATATTGTATTGCGGGGCGACCTGTTGGTTGCCCCCAGTATAAAAATTCCCTCCCATTCCAGATGGAGGTTGGGGTTGGTTCCAAATGGATGCAATAGAGTTTCCCGGAGGCATGCTACTACTTGCATAGTTTGGCAACGACATAGACCCTACACCTATATTTGAACCACTTAAGGGAAAAGTATTGACAATAGGTTGTCCCATTTGTCCTAAGGATTGCAGGGGAAGTGAAATGTTCCGTGCTACCTATGTGCTGGTGACACTGCCCCTTGGTATAGTGGCCAAGGGGTTTGAACTCAGCAGAGGGTTCCAACCGAAAGGGTTGCTAAAAGGCACCGAAGCAGTCATACTCGTGGGAGGAGCTACCGTGGGTCCCAACATGGTCATGGTAGGAGTAGATGCCGAAGGATTCAGCAAGCTACTGACAGTTGTGATGACCGTAGGGTTGGGATTAGGTATATGTTGACTACTGGGGTTACCAAGTGATGGCATAGAACTGACCACCGGCGGGGAGGATGGCGGTGAACCTGGGATGGTTGCCATTGGCATCGACCTTGTGGATGCTGGTGGTGAAATGGATGTTTGTGCGGCCGAAGACATATCTTGGCATGGTGGAATCTGAATTATCACAGGCCCCAATGGATCAGTGAGCAGAGGATTGTAATGAGGTACAACCCCTTCAGTGAAAGGGTCCTCCAGAAATTCCGGATGATATGAGGCTATGTGAAAATCAAGATTAGTCAGTGGAGACTGCTCTTCCATAGAAGGTATGGGTTCACCAAGGTTCAGTTTTTCCTCAATAGTTAGAGGATGTAGACCTTACTGTCGTCGAGACAGACGGCGTGGGTTGGAGGACGCCACGGTGACCTGTTTAATTTTAACAAATTTTAATAAATTGTGATGTATTATAAAGTCTCAATGACAGTAACCACACACCTAAAAAATAAAAAAAGACTCTCTAAAATCAATCAGCAAGCAGCGAGAATAGGGTGCCCTGTCTGAGTACTACTGTTTGCTGGTGATGAAATCCAGTATCACAATAGTATACAGAGAGGGTTGGTTGAAAGTATAGTTACAGTCACTCTAGAGCTTCGCCCGAACCTCAGACGATAGGTGTAAGCACTCTCGTGAAGACGAGTATCCTCCTAAAGACCGAAGACAGAGTGGGTCCGTCTGTTTCAGGTACCAGGACAGCCCGTCACAGTCACCTTGTGTAAGTCCCTAAAACGTATGGCCACTAAAGATACCTCAAATCACAGACATCATCAGGGGGGTCCACGGTCAAGGATAGTATGCTATATGGGTAGTGTTAGCGCTCGACTCTGCCTCAGGCTGAAGGAAGGCGAGGTTCAAGGCAACATCAAACCAAGCTCAGCCTCGTAGCTAGCCCTACGAGGACAGGAGAGGGCTATCTCCAGTCAGTCTCGATAAAATGAGAAATAGGGTGTGAGATGACTTTAAAATGGGAACTGATTTAGGCTAGTAAATAGATAGGGAAGGGGTTTTTGATAAATGACTGGGTTTTCTGGGCTGTATGGGACCAAGGAATAGCATGAGCAGAGATTTAATCAAAGGCACAGATTATTCCATAAGGCGAGATAGGAGTGAAGTTTAACAATTAAATTGAAATTAAATGGAATGTAAAGACTGTTTAAGAAAGCTGAAAAGGGCATTTAAACAATGAATCCTTTCCAACAGAAGAAAAACACATAACATGCACGCTTCTCCAGGGCAGAGCAGTAAGCTGAATTCTACCCTTCTCACTTAGAAACATTCAAATTGAAATGATTATTAATGAACTGTGAAACATAACGATTACATATGAAACAAAAGGAAAAAACATTTGCTAAACTCACACCACAGGGATCTTATGAACTAGAGCTGCGTCCTTTCATTATTTCTCTGTTGAACTGTACAATAAAACTCTCTGTTATTCCCTTTACTTCTCCCAGAACTCTCCAACCATTGATTTACAATACAATAAATAAAACTCAGATAGGTGATAATTGATCGATGAAAATAGGGCATTGTTACATCAATAATCATGAAAATAGGAAAAGTCTGCTCTAAAAGGAGTAGCGTTACATTTGTTTGTTGATGACCAATTAGAATGCGGAAGCTGTAATGCAGAGCCTTTGAAATCGTAACTGAAGACCAAAATAGGCAATCGAGCCTATCTTTCTGCCACGGTGGATATCCTTTGTTTAAATTTGGCTTTCGGACTATTTGCTTTCAAGGTAGTCTTATGTCTAGGAAAGGCATCTTATGTTGATGAGGCATTCTGCAATGATACATTTTGACCATGTCATGAGATCTAGCTGACGTGCAACATTCTTGCTTCATGTCCACATAATCTATCCATAACATATTTGAAGGATGATCATGGAATGAGGGACGAGTAAAAGAAAAATCGCATATTTTGGCTTCAAGTCCCGGTGGGAAACTTGTGTTCTATGATTGTTCTCATGGCCTGAAGAAGTTGACTTATGATGTTCAGATAACTTGGTGAATATCAGATTCCATCGATTCGAAAACAGAATATATGTCTTTGAATTCCCTGGGAGATAGAAGGAAGCACAATGTTCCTGATTTCAACATTCTCTGGGTGCTTAAATAGCTTTTGCAGCTTCATTTCTATGAGAATTTGAGTGGCATCAAATACATGTTCAGATATATTTTTAATCCTTTTAGTCACCATTCTTTGACTTATGCGAGTGACAATTGCAGAGCAAACCACTCTGTAGCTTTATTTACCAATGACCTCCTGTATTGATATCGTTTGGCTTCCCCATAATCCGAAAAGAAGTTTGTTTCTATAATATGCTTTTCTTTAGAAGTTGTGCAAAAAAGATGAATTATGGGCGCTTGGATTCCACTGTATTCAATGCCTCATAAAAGGAAGCCATTGATGTGGCATTTATTCCCTCAGATCAACAAGCCTTGGCATTCTCACAGCCTCTAGTGAAATATTTGGGCAGTAGGACACATCAAGAAAACGGAGATCTGTAAAAGCAGCTGCAATTTCTCTGAGTGTATCATCACTAACATAAGAGCAATTGGAAATATCCAAGGACTGTAATAATGAACATGATATATCTGCACCACGAACTCCTGGATCTAAAAGCTTATGGCATGAAGATACATCAAGCTCTCGAAGAAGAGGGCATGACAATATGGCGGAAGAAATGCCTGAGCGCTTAAGAGACAATGTTTCCAGCAGAGGACAACTGACAGAGATTCGAAGTGCTCGACATCGCACAACCTCAAGATAACGTAAAGACTCATGATGAATGTGTATCTCTTGAGTACTGCCTCTCTCCAAAGCAGCTTCAGTGATTATCAACTGGTTCAACAGAGGAAAATCAGCCAATAAGCTAAAAAATGCATCACTTAAAGTTCCCTGATCTATAGTTAACACCTCAAGACTCCTAAGAGTACGCAATGCTTCACGGATAGGAATATCCAAAAGAAAACCTGGAAGATGCATTTCTACAGCCTTTGTATACCTACGACACAGTTTAGCAACTTGCTCTGCAGTAATTCGACAATTCTCAAAATTCAAACATCTCTAGAAGTCTTCATGAACACTAGCAGCATGCCAATGTCTACACGCTAGACCAGCTTTAAACAATGTTTTATTATCCAGAGACATACTTTCTACTGATAGGTGGTGTTAGCACTTGACAGGCTCAATGCGCCGCGTGCAAACCTAGTGCGCCGCGCTAGTTCGGTGCGCCGCGCTCACACAAAAATACACTGCAAACTTCCACCCAGTGCGTCGCACGCATTATATGCGTCGCGCCAGTTTTGTATGCGTCCCGCCCAAATTTCAACGCAGTCACGGCCCTTCCAAAATGAAAATCGCTCTTCCAGTTTGAAAACTCGACTTGGCTATGAGATTTTATAAATGTTTCTTGGTATCTATTAGTATGGAAATGATTTAGGAAGACACCAAACTATTTTTATGGCATGAGCTTTGATATTTTAATTTGGCAAACTTTCTTTCTGATTTTGCAGGCTTTGGCACTTTGCTCATATCTTTAATGTAAACTCTATCTTTTGTTTTCTCTTGACCTTCTTTAGCTGATGATGAATCTCGTGTCTTCTTGCAGGGATGACCGATTTTGAATTTGGCAAGGATCATGGCGGCGTTTGAAGCATCTCATGACTAAAAACTTTGAAAAATTATACATTTAAAAACAAATTTGACAGCTTCTTCTTCAAAACTCTGTTTTGAAGAAGAAGCATCCTCGAGCATTTTTTACGATGACCATCCTGAAATGAAAAATTATTGAACCTTCCTCTGGCCTGCAGGCATTATTCGACATGTTCGAAGACCAACCACCATACCTTGACTCTGAAAATGACTATTTTGACCAAAGTAGCATTAATGACTGCAAATGACGGGAAATGAACTTTGGTGAATTTGACTCTGGCGGAGGACTGACAAGACTGAGTCTAACATTGGCTCCAATGGGGATGGCAGTTGCCGCTTCTTGGAGGTGCCAAGAACAACAGATCTTTGGGAGAGCAGACAATGCCTCCTTCCATTGGGCAATGGAATCCATTATTTTGACAAACAGACTAAAGACTGATGACTCAACTTATTAACTGGAAAATCTACTCAAAATGACTCGATGCAAACTGAAATGACTGAATTTAAACAAAAGCTTTTTGAAAAAGGGCAGCAGTCCATCAAGCTTTAAAATCATGATGGAAACCACCTGCATACTGATGTGATATGTACAATCATGTGTAGTGTGCCTTCCAATGTAACCAATCCAGTAGATGGCTACACCCCAAATTTCTGCTCTTACTCTCCTTGAGCAGGCGGAATGATGAACCTGTAGGCAACTCAAAATAACCACTGAAACCAAAGCTTATGATAATGAACCAGGAAATATTTATCCTTTCTAATGTTTGCAGAAGAATGCTGAAGGGGTCTTGAAAATCCTGAAGCACTGGCTTATCTAGAGATCCAGCTGCAAAAATACAAGTATTCACTCCATTCTGATCTGAAAGGACAATTGATTTCCGAGGGATAGAAATGCACAGAGAGGTATCTGCCATCTGAGTGTTAGCTGTAGGTTCCTTGACCATGAGAAATTCTGGCATATATTCCTCAACTTCATGATCTAGGTCATTCTTAAACAAAAAACAATCTTCAAGATTATCAAACATGATAGCCTTATCATCTTTGTGAAAGAAAAAATTATCTGTTTGCTGATCTACAAAACTGATTACAAGACAGTCATCTTTTTCAAAAGAGGAAGAAGTTTCACCAACACTTTCCTGACTATGTGTGCACTGCAAATCTGTTGTAGCTTGGGCTGTAACAAGACCTTTCAAAAGTAGATCTATCTCATCTTCAGACAAAGGAGACAATGCTTTTTGTTTTCTTCTGCTTAAACAGTAATTATCTTCATATGACAGGGCATTCAAACTACCATTTATTACTGAGTTATTGAAAGGAGATTTATCACTTACTTTCACAAAGATCTCATTCTGTTTTTCATGAACATCTGAATCCAAAACTCTGTCTATGATCTCAACAGCAGAGCTCTCCTCTTCAGGATTCAGCACAAGGTATGCTTGGTCATTACGATCTGAATCTGAAATAGTTGACTTGACATTATCCCAATCTGCAATTGAAACTTGACTTCCCTGCATGATGTCTTCTTCTGTGGGCAGATCTGAAATGACATTCTCCCTTTCATCATTTTCAGCCATATGGCACTCTTCAACCTGTTGATCTTGATAGGAATCTTCTGAGATTTCTATGTGCTGCTGAAATGGGTTTTCATACAATGCTTCCATGATCTCATCATCCATGAAATTATCATCTTCATAATATTTCTCAAGGCTTTCAATAAAAGTAGAAGCATGTTTGCAACAGTCATGAACTAAATTTAATGATGGATAAGATACTTGATATCTTTCAATGAACAGGGCATGAAAATCCTTTAAACAGTAAATACAGGCCAGCGGAAAATTTTCATACCAAGATTGGGCTTCACCTTCCAGAGTAGCCATAAACATTTTCATCAAACAGTCTTTAGGAAAATCGACCTTTAAATTATGCACATGAATTTGAAATTTCACCAGATGAAGAGCAGTGTCATTACCTTGAGGGCTCTCTCCAATCAGTCTCGATAAAATGAGCAATAGGGTGTGAGATGACTTTAAAATGGGAACTGATTTAGGCTAGTAAATAGATAGGGAAGGGGTTTTTGATAAATGACTGGGTTTTCTGGGCTGTATGGGACCAAGGAATAGCGTGAGCAGAGATTTAATCAAAGGCACAAATTATTCCATAAGGCGAGATAGGAGTGAAGTTTAAAAATTAAATTGAAATTAAATGGAATGTAAAGACTGTTTAAGAAAGCTGAAAAGGGAATTTAAACAATGAATCCTTTCCAACAGAAGAAAAACACATAACATGAACGCTTCTCCAGGGCAGAGCAGTAAGCTGAATTCTACCCTTCTCACTTAGAAACATTCAAATTGAAATGATTATTAATGAACTGTGAAACATAACGATTACATATGAAACAAAAGGAAAAAACATTTGCTAAACTCACACCACAGGGATCTTATGAACCAGAGCTGCGTCCTTTCATTATTTCTCTGTTGAATTGTACAATAAAACTCTCTGTTATTCCCTCTACTTCTCCCAGAACTCTCCAACCATTGATTTACAATACAATAAATAAAACTTAGAGAGGTGATAACTGATCGATGAAAATAGGGCATTGTTACATCAATAATCATGAAAATAGGAAAAGTCTGCTCTAAAAGGAGTAGCGTTACATTTGTTTGTTGATGACCAATTAGAATGCAGAAGCTGTAATGCAGAGCCTTTGAAATCGTAACTGAAGACCAAAATAGGCAATCGAGCCTATCTTTCTGCCACGGTGGATATCCTTTGTTTAAATTTGGCTTTTGGACCATTTTCTTTCAAGGTAGTCTTATGTCCAGGAAAGGCATCTTATGTTGATGAGGCATTCTGCAATGATACATTTTGACCATGTCATGAGATCTAGCTGACGTGCAACATTCTTGCTTCGTGTCCACATAATCTATCCATAACATATTTGAAGGATGATCATGGAATGAGGGACGAGTAAAAGAAAAATCGCATATTTTGGCTTCAAGTCCCGGTGGGAAACTTGTGTTCTATGATTGTTCTCATGGCCTGAAGAAGTTGACTTATGATGTTCAGATAACTTGGTGAATATCAGATTCCATCGATTCAAAAACAGAATATATGTCTTTGAATTCCCTGGGAGATAGAAGGAAACACAATGTTCCTGATTTCAACATTCTCTGGGTGCTTAAATAGCTTTTGCAGCTTCATTTCTCTGAGAATTTGAGTGGCATCAAATACATGTTCAGATATATTTTTAATCCTTTTAGTCACCATTCTTTGACTTATGCGAGTGACAATTGCAGAGAAAACCACTCTGTAGCTTTATTTACCAATGACCTCCTGTATTGATATCATTTGGCTTCCCCATAATCCGAAAAGAAGTTTGTTTCTATAATATGCTTTTCTTTAGAAGTTGTGCGAAAAAGATGAATTATGGGCGCTTGGATTCCACTGTATTCAATGCCTCATAAAAGGAATCCATTGATGTGGCATTTATTCCCTCAGATCAACAAGCCTTGGAATTCTCATAGCCTCTAGTGAAATATTTGGGTAGTAGGACGCATCAAGAAAACGGAGATCTGTACAAGAAACTGCAATTTCTCTGAGTGTATCATCACTAACATAAGAGCAATTGGAAATATCCAAGGAATGTAATAATGAACATGATATAGCTGCACCACGAACTCCTGGATCTGAAAGCTTATGGCATGAAGATACATCAAGCTCTCGAAGAAGAGGGCATGAAAATATGGCAGAAGAAATGCCTCAGCGCTTAAGTGACAACGTTTCCAGTAGAGGACAAATAACAGAGATTCGAAGCACTCGACATCGCACAACCTCAAGATAACGTAAAGACTCATGATGAATGTGTATCTCTTGATTACCGCCTCTCTCCAAAGCAGCTTCAGTGATTATCAACCGGTTCAACACAGGAAAATCGGCCAATAAGCTAAAAAATGCATCACTTAAAGTTCCTCGATCTATAGTTAACACCTCAAGACTCCTAAGAGTACGCAATGCTTCACGGACATGAATATCCAAAAGAGAACCTGGAAGATGCAGTTCTACAGCCTTTGTATACCTATGACACAGTTTAGCAACTTGCTCTGCAGTAATTCGACAATTCTCAAAATTCAAACATCTCCAGAAGTCTTCTTGAACACTAGCAGCATGCCAATGTCTACACGCTAGACCAGCTTTAAACAGTGTTTTATTATCCAGAGACATACTTTCTACTGATAAGTGGTGTTAGCACTTGACAGGCTCAACGCGCCGCGCGCAAACCCAGTGCGCCGCGCTGGTTTGGTGTGCCACGCTCACACAAAAATACACTGCAAACTTTCACCCAGTGCGCCGCACGCATTATATGCACCGCGCCAGTTTTGTATGCGTCGCGCCCAAATTTCAACGCAGTCACGGCCCTTCCAAAATGAAACTCGCTCTTCCAATTTGAAAACTCGACTTGGCTATGAGATTTTATAAATGTTTCTTGGTATCTATTAGTATGGAAATGATTTAGGAAGACACCAAACTATTTTTATGGCATGAGCTTTGATATTTTAATTTGGCAAACTTTCTTTCTGATTTTGCAGGCTTTGGCACTTTGCTCATATCTTTAATGTAAACTCTATCTTTTGTTTCCTCTTGACCTTCTTTAGCTGATGATGAATCTCGTGTCTTCTTGCAGGGATGACCGATTTTGAATTTGGCAAGGATCATGGTGGCGTTTGAAGCATTTCATGACTAAAAACTTTGAAAAATTATACATTTAAAAACAAATTTGACAGCTTCTTCTTCAAAACTCTGTTTTGAAGAAGAAGCATCCTCGAGCATTTTTGACGATGACCATCCTGAAATGAAAACTTATTGAACCTTCCTCTAGCCTGCAGGCATTATTCGACATGTTTGAAGACCAACCACCAGACCTTGACTCTGAAAATGACTATTTTGACCAAAGTAGCATTAATGACTGCAAATGACGGGAAATGAACTTTGGTGAATTTGACTCTGGCGGAGGACTGACAAGACTGAGTCTAACAGGTAGAATACCTAGATCCCAGATCTAGTTTCGACATCCCCTAAGGGAACCCCAATATATAACACACCCACCGGATGCAGTCGAAGGCGGGCTACCTTCTTGTGCACCCAAGTGTTGTCTCGTGCTGAGCTCCGATAAAGGAACGGTCCTGATAATATGAGTGCAGTAGGATTTCACTCGTTAATGACTTCTAGTTTCAAGTTTTGAGATCTTGGGTGATTTTCTCACTTTTCCTAACCCAAGATCCTAGCCTGAACTATTGTTTGTGTGAGCTCAAAAAATAGTGATGTGATTAATTTTATTATCGCTTGATTCTTAGTGTACTTGATTATTAGTCTTGCGGAGGGGGAGTGGACGTATGAAATGTAATGAGACTCTGACTCAAGAAACCATGAAAAACATGCTCTAAATATTCAATTCGATGAAGATTATTTCTACAAGGAGAGGTTTCTTTTCAACATCCATGCACTAACATTCAAATAACACAGTTCAAATTTAAAGATTAAGACTTCTGTCTACCTCTTCTTAACAGTTTATGAACTGAAAATTTCAGAATAAACTCAGCTAGATGCAGAAAAAACTAAAAAAAAAAATTCTTCTCTAAAAAGTAAATGCTTTTGACACTAACTTTTCAAACAAGAGCAAACAAATAGAAATGCCAGCTTAGTAAACAGGCACAGGGATTCAGTCAAGGAGATATACTGATGGCCAAAAAACGATGCAGCTAAAACACAATCATAGCAGTGAACAAAAAGTTTTGGCTGAGTAATGCATTGTCTATGAGTAAAGACAACGTTAATCCAGAGACTAACGCACTGTATTTAAGCAGAGACTGTGTTATAACGCACTGGAAAACCTACAGAGGTAGCGTTAGCCAGGGAAAAATTCTTTAGATGGTCAAACAGAAACAGGATTGAACTCTGTGAGCTTTTGAAATGTCTACTGGGCATAAGTACTGGTCAGAAGGGTCTGTGAACAGAGGAAAGAAGAAAGGAGGAAAGAAATAGTCCGGAAACTATGGGAAAATCCCCAACGGAGTCGCCAATTCTGCTATAGGGTAAAATGCTTGGGTTGTTGGTTATCGTATATCCCTCTCAGGGCTTCCGGTGCCTGAGGCAGACAGTAAGATTAGCTGTACAGTTCACAAAGATGGCATATAGATGTTCATATTAACTTAAAATCACTTGATGGAAAAATATAGATAATTACCTCTTTAATGATCTTGGAGTCCTTTGGAGAGCACTAGGTAGGGAAGCAGCGTTTCTCCTTCACCAGCTCCAAATCTAGGTCCTGCAATCAATTAAAGCACCCGTGTAATTTCTAACATAACATAAATTTCCTATCAATTAAGCCAATATATAATAAACATTTAAATTGTGCACATCTAAGCCATTCATCTCATGCTATATAAGTGATTAAATAATAATGACAATATCAACACATAGAATGGACAAAACAGATACAGTTCTATTGATTTGTAAAAAGGAGGATTACAATTGTCGGTTGCTTGAAGCCCTCCTCAGCCTTCCAATCTCTCTATCTCTCAAAGTGGTGATGTCTTGATCAAAAATTCCTCAATGAACCTCTTTGATATTTGACCTTCACACTACAACAATGATCTCTACTTCACAAGTATTCAAAAACTTGACAATCCTTCAACCTTGAACCAAGAGCCTTCAACTCCATTTTATAGGAGATGGAGTGAGCAATCATTGCCCTTCTCTTTCCACCAGTTCTTGAATAGAAAAGACCAAGATGTTTCCTTAACCTCCATGCTTTTGCCTCCTTTGAGAGTTCAGTTGTTTATGGAAATGTCCAATAAGAGTTAGTGCTTTGCAGTTTCCTTTTTTGTACTGACTCTCTTGTGAGAAAAAGCTGGAGATTCAAATCATTCTCCGCATGTTTTTCCCGTTTCAAACTAAAAACATGGGTAAAACTGCCCTCTACTGTAAACAGAGCATTTCCCTAGCCACTAACGTGGCCCATTCACTGATCAACTACGTTATAACGCTCTTGTGTTGTTATAGAGAGGCATTACCTTGGCAGAAATAGGTTTAATTTAGGTCTTTGTATTCCTTCCATATTTTTCTTCTCCTCTGAGTTGATGAGGAGGTATTTTGACCTGTAACATTCTCCAATAGTTTTGGTTCCAAAGAAGGATGAGACTTGGCACATGTGTATCAATTTCCGTATACAGAATAAAATCATGGTAAAGAATCACTACCCACTCCCATGTATTGATGATTTTCTTGATCCGTTAAAGCATGCAAAGTATTTCACTAAGTTAGACTTACGAAGTGGTTATCATCAAGTTAGAATAGCTGAAGAGGACATCTGGGAAAATTCTTTCAAAACTAGACAAGGATTGTGCGAGTGGTTAGTTATGCCATTTGGCTTAACAAATGCAGCAACTACTTTCATGAGAGTCATGAATGATGTACTTAGACTGTTTCTAAATGACTTTGTCATTGTTTACTTAGATGACATACTCATATTCAACAAGTCAAGAGAACAACATGTCATGCATGTGAACAAGGTACTTGATGTCTTGAAGAAAGAGAAATTGTTTTTAAAGATGTCAAAGTGTGAGTTTAGTAAGACTTCATTGGTGTATTTGGGACACATTGTTGGAGGAGGTGAGTTGAAGACTGATCCTTCCAAAGTTGAGGTTATTCTAAATTGACCCAAGCCCAATATAGTTACAGAGGTAAGAAACTTCTTAGGGGTAGCACAATATTGGAGGAAATTTATTGCTAATTTTCCTTCCATTGCAGCTCCGTTACATGAATTGACAAGTGTGAAGAAAGTATTCCACTGGGGAGATGTACAACAAAAAGCATTTGATGCTTTGAAGAAAAAGATAAGTTCAACACTGGTTTTAGCACTTTCAGATCTTAGACAACCATTTGAGATCCAAACAGATGCAAGTGATTATGCTATGGGAGCAGTGCTCATGCAACATGGTAAGCCTATCTCGTTTCATTCTGAAATTTTTAATGGAGCTATGACTAAATATCCCACCTATGATAACAAGTTAGATGCATTGGTACAAAGTGTAAAGAAATGGAAGCATTACTTGATGCGGAAAGAGACCATTATCCATACTGACCATCAACCATTGTCTTAGGGTCCTATAATAATAGGGTTCATAAAATTTTGAATGGACTTTGATAGTCTTGTAAATATGTACATACCTTGATTTTTGCAAGTTGTTTTCCCATATTTTGAAAAAATGAAAAAATAATAAAAAGCCAAAAAGAGGGTAAAAAGTCCTAAAATAAAGATCAAAGGACTTAGAAAAATATAGAACCCAAAAAAGAAAAGAGATAAAATAAGACCTGAAAGTGAGCAAGTCAAAGTGCCACTACTATTTACTTTATTGCGAGAATAATGATTATGTGCAGAGTGTCAATAAATGCCATAATCCATGATTGGTTAAATAGTTTAAACTTAACTTTTCATGCTTCGAATTTCATGTTTTAGATAGAGAGTAAAGATTTTTCAGGCAGTTTAAACTTGACGAACCAGTAGATAGGTAGTGAATAATGAGGAGCTCAATAGTTTAAACTGAGCCCTTGGATGAAATAAGGTAGACTTAGATAGTTTTATGCTTTGAAATAAAAATGTTTTAAGGTTGCAAGCCTAAATGCACCTATGAAAATAAAGAAAAAATGTTAGAAATAAATATGGGTAGGTTGAAAGAAGTTGAGAAAGCATGTAATAAAGCATCATCGGGCAAAATTACTAATTTCCCCTCCCCTACAAATATTCAGTATTCTTAACTATTAGTTAAAGAGGCTCAGAGCATTTCTCTGACTTTTTTTGGGATCGGACCCAAGGCTCGATGACTGATTAGCTAAAAATATTGAATAACCACACTAGACCCACATTCATCAGCATTTAACCTTCATTTAATAAATCATAATCCCTTTTCCTAAGTATAAAACCCATTTTTACTTAGTAAAAGCTAAACCCTAAATAGCTAATCTCATTCCCTTTTAAAAAATCATTCATAAATCCTCAAAATGCATTTTTCTAAGTATAAGTGAAATAATATTAAAAGGAAACAATGCTTTATTTTGTCTATGATTTACACTTGACTTAGAGATTAACATGTGTTTTGTTTCCATTTCACTACCATTTTTCATATTAACTCCTAACTTATTGTATTGAATCCCTAACTACAGCTACCAGTATGTTATTAATTCCCATATATTTAAAATAACCCCCTTGACTCACTATTTTAAACATTAGACCAAAGTTTTATATCCCATGTGCGCAAATATAAAAACCCCGCCCAATTTTCCTTCTGGTCTAAACATATCTATATGCGAATATCCCTCCCCTATAGTTTTAAACAATTATTCAACATTGAAAAACTCTATAATATATAATACCATGCCCACATGTATAATTAAAACATTTGCAATTGTTTTAATTAATGCATAAAACATTACCCCCTGCCTATTTTTCATAATGCCCGAACTTTAAACTTTATTAAAAACACATTGTTATAAAGATTAAAGTCATATCTCGCCGCATATGCAAACACCCTAGCCCCACTCCCATTCCAATGCAACCCCCAAACCAATCTGGAACGTTCGCATTCAAAGCTCAGATCTGATAGCTAAAACACAATATCGTGTAGAAAAGATGTGTGATCACCCAAGCTCCAAATCTGATCGAAATGGGTGGTTTCACAATTCTATCTCTCCTCCACATGCCCTTTACTTATTGGATCACGTGGGTTCAAGCCAAAACCTCTTACCGCCGTAATGCCGCACGATAACCACTGATTGTTTCAATCCTTTGAGGCTCGAAACTTCCATTCCCGCCCGATGTGACTGCAATTAAATGCCATTTCCCATTAGCCCCAAAATGCATAACAAAACATTGGAAATGTAATTCATTCCTTACCTTTTCTGCGCATTAACCTAAGTTCTGTGAAAGCCTGCCCAACTGAAAAAACATCCTTTTTCCGCCATTTCTGCACTCGAAAAGCCTGCAAGATTTACCTTGTGACCTTTGAAGACTACCGAGGAGCTATACATTGCTCCAGACAATCTACAAAAGCTGTGTTTCATTGAAAACCTCAGAAACATCTTCTGAAACCCAAATATTTGCATACAAAAGGTATTTCTCTGAAATTTGAACCAGCAATTGATTTAAAAGATATTCAAAGAACTAAAACACACTTAGAGTTTAAGAATTAATTGAAAAAAAAAAGTGTCAAAAAGCCCCAAAAACAGGCTAGACCTTGTCAAATTTTTTCTAGAAACCCTGTTTCTCTGCTGCGTACCATTTTTGAAGAAATTTGTGAGTTTTTCACAGTTTGATGAACTATTCCAAGCCTAAAATCAAACCGGAAAACCTCTAAAGGTATACTAAGCCTATGTGACACTTTTCAAAAGAGGTTTAGCCTAATTTCCCATTAAAATACTCAGGAAACCCTTGTTTCTTGTTTTAAAACTAGTTAAAAGCTTGTAAACCTCTTTCACAGACTTAATTGAGAAGAAAGCTCGAAGAAAAAAGCTATACTTGCCCTAAATTATCCAAGAAATCCTCTACTAAAGTAAATTACTTCTGCAAACTGTCTAAACTTGCAGAAGTACCTCAAAATTCCTATAAAGTAGAGCTCTAGCAAGCCTGAAGCTTCCAAAGTACCTAAACCAACCCTTGCCATGACTTCAAATACTGCTATTGTTGTAAATCCTCTTGAACCACCTGTTGTTGATATTGAACACATCCCACTAGCCAATACTGATTATAAGATAGCAGATCCCATTGTTGAATTTAACCTGCTAGATATCCATAACTGGTGCTATGAAAAGTCATTAGACAATGAAGAAGAAGTCCATATTTGGGAATCCCATTTGCCCAAATATGTTGTCCCTCTAACTCACCCATTCCAGGAAGTCATTAGGTTATGTCAACAATATTATGTGTCTGAACAAAGAGCCATTGTAAATGCCAATAAAGATGTGCTTTTGACCATTACCGCAGAATCAATTAACCAGATCCTACAACTTCAGCCTGACCCCCAAGCAGTCCCTTTATTTATAGAGGCCCTCACCAAGTTATATATTGGCCTAGATTTTCCCAAAAGGTTCATGATTTTTCAGACATTTATGCCTCTGCACGTAGAAATTCCTAAGCTAAATCCCCCATATTCTACTGCTAAATTACCTGAAGGTTCAAGAAATGTGATTTTCATTATTTCCTTCATCCTTGGATATTTTACTGATGAACACACAGATGAGTCCACCTTGGGATTCTTATCGACTTTCTCCCTAGGTCAACCCCCATCAGTAATATTTGATTATGCTGGTTTCATTGCTTATAATATTCATTATCAATTGACCAATTTGTAAATTGAGGGAGTGTTCAGATATACTTCTTTCCTATTCCATATTTTTTTATACTTCCAGAAAAATAATTTTCCAGTTACTCTCAAAAAACTTTACATAGAGGGAAATTCTCTATCTGTCATTTTTTGGACATCCTTTCTCAGAAAAGAATGTACATATTTCACATATTCAGAATTTTTAGAGTTATTTTTACATCCAGTGATCACAATATTAACAAAAGAAAAGCAACCAAGAGTAAATGAAGAAATGAAAAAGATATTGCAGTTGTCATAGCAGAGTAAGGCTGGTGACTGGTATTTATATGAAAATTATACTGAGATCAGAGTCTTTGGGTCAAACTTGTTAGCTTACAAGTTACCCAAACATCCTTCAATGAGGATCTTTTCCTTGGAGTATATCAGGTAGATCCTGAACTATGATTCTATAAATTTCATGGAAACTAAGAAGAAAACTCAATTCAAACTAAAGAATCAGATAGGGCCATTCATATGCAATCACAGGGATGTAGATAAAGAAGCAGCAAATCAGTTATCAGAATATAAATTTGAAGAAATTTTTCATTGGAATTATGATCCACAAGGGATCTTGAGCAAGCTAAGGGTTAAATGCAATTTAACACCCTTCATCCATGAAGAAAAACTAGAAATAGAAAAGTTTGCAAATCAGATTGAATGGACTGAAAACACTTTAATAGATGGAATGAACAAAGGTAATACTAGTCATACTTTAGAGACTACAAATTAGCTAGAAAAGTCCACTAAAAGAGTAAGGGAAGAAGGAGCCTATGTGGCAGAAACTACAACTAAAACCAATTTCAAGCTCATATATAACAAAAGGCCCAAGTTAGATTCAGCGGGTAAAGGAAAAGTAACAATTGATGTGGAAGAACTAGAACTTTTAAATACCAATACAAATTTGCCAGAGACAAATGTTGCTACTGTGATTATCAATAAACCAACTACTAAAATCAGAATGAAGAACAAATCAACAATGAAGACACACAGTTGATGGAAATACATCAAAGCATGGAAGCCTCTTCCTCATAGGCAGCTAAGGAAAAGGATTTGGATATCAAAGAAATATATAAACAGATTAAACTGAAGAATGAAGAGATAAAAAATAATATTTATTCTCAATATCTCAAACAGACTCCAAGCGTACAAAACAGGCTCCTTTCTGCATTTGATTATTCTAATCAAAATCTAATCATGTCAGTGTCGCAGCCCACAGTCAAATCTCCGAAAACAATGGAATATTATAAGAAAGTTGATTTGGAAGTCCAGACAAATAAGATCCATGCTATTGATCAAATTGAGTTCCATAGACAGACCTCTGAAATGTTATATTCTACTGTCACAAATAAAGCCACGAGTGCTCAAAAGCTCCAAAACACCATCTCCAACATGCAAGATCAGATGAATATGGACAAAGCCTCATTGTATGCCAAGGATCTAAGGATAAAAGCCTTAGAAGAACTAGTGTTATAGGTGGGATATGACCCAGCTAATATCAAAGAAGAAGAATTATTAGTGAAAAAGAAAAATGAAGATATAGCAGCTTTGAGGAAACAGCTCAAACTTCCTGAAAGTGAACATCCTCAAACAAAAGAAATCATACAGGAACAGAGTGAAAAATATTACATGATGAATATCATCTTACCACTAACAGCCCAGGTTAAGGAGATGTAAATACAGATGGACAAACTTGTCCAAGAAAAGGAAACAGTGAAAGAACCAGAGATTCCTACAGTTATTCCAGTAATCACTGCAGTAGTGCCTTCAACTTTAGCTGAAAAGTTGGCACCCAAAGAACCACAGCCTACTGCAGTGCTAGTGACTTCTTCCACAACCTTAGCTACTGAATCATCTACAACAATATTACAACCTACATATGAGGCCAACAAATTAGTGAAAGCAATGGAATAAATGTATTTAAAGACAAATGAGATTAACAGGTTGACAAATATAGTAGAAAATCTTGAGAAGTCAAATAAATTAGCTCAGATAAATACAAAGACACATGAGCAAAATGCCATCAGACTGAATGAAGAGTTGAAGAAATTGCAAAAGGAGTTGACATTAAAGGAGAAAATATCATACATCAAAAATCACCTTTGGAACGATGTCATTGAAACCATCCATGATGTGTGGCCTTTAATTCAGGTAATTTTTGAGCAAAGAGAGTTATTACTAAAAGCACAAGAAGAAATTAAAAAGACTCAAACTGAACTGGCTGACAAACTAGAGCAAGCTTTAAGGTTAATCACCTTCCTTAACAGCAAAAACAGACAGGAGTTAGAAGAACTCAAGATTACAGACAGAACTGAAACTATCCTAGAAATTAGGAAAGATACTACAAAGAAGAATCTGATGAGGCAACTGGAAGAAAAGTGTGAAAGTATGAATAATGCCATAACTAGGTTTATGGTCAAGTTTACAAATGTGAGGCAAAAAGGACTATTACGTCCCTATATTACTAGTATAGTCCCTTATTGTTGTTAGTGTAACCCGCTTATTGTTATTATTGTACCCTCGTAACCCCCATTTTATTATTATTGTGCCCTTAAATTATTATTGTTAGGTCGGCTAGCATTACAT
Source organism: Pinus albicaulis (assembly GCA_034641835.2). NCBI lineage: Eukaryota > Viridiplantae > Streptophyta > Pinopsida > Pinales > Pinaceae > Pinus > Pinus albicaulis. The sequence goes on from CM076581.1 coordinate 948,858,570, forward strand.
TGTGGCCCGCTAGGATTACATTATGGCCCCATGGACTCCTATATATAGAAAGGAGGTTTTGTAAATAGGATCATCCAAGAATTTTTCATTTATGTAATGTATTGGAGGTTGCCCCCTCGAAGTGGCTTATTTCTAAGGCGTTCATATCTCTTTTCTTCTATTTTTAGAGCTGGTTACACAACATTTGGTATTAGAGCAACATGATCTATCAAAATTACAAGAGCAAGTGCAACAGATTTCACTCTCGCAAAGAGCAACAAAAAATGAAATGGAAGTTTTGAAGAAAGGCGTGGAAGTTTGATGGAAAGGGTCCAGTAACATGGATACTACAGATCAAGCAATATTTTGATCTCCATAACGTGCAAAACACACAAAAGGTACGCATTGCAACTTTACATTTAGAACAAAATACATTTGTATGGTATCGATGGCTTTGCTCTCGTAAAAAAATTGTCACTTGGTCAATTTTTATGGAGGAAATGATAGCACATTATGAGGATACAAAGAGCAACACCTTCTTTAGCCAATTGATAAATCTCAAACAAAAGGGTTTAGTGGGGCAGCACATTGAAGACTTCCAAAAATTGAATATAAGGGTAACTGATATTCCAGAGGAACACAGGATCGATCTCTTCATAGGCACTTTAAAGGATAACATCCAACATGAAGTTCGTGTTTTGGAACCGGATTCATTGAAGAAGGCATTCAGGTTGGCAAGAAAAGTTGAATGTAAAATAATGGCGACAAGGAAGCCTACCACTCAATTCTATAAAGAAGGAAGTGTTGTTACGCCTAGATTTCCACAACCTACAAGGTTGACACCACAACAATTGGAAGAAAAAAGAGCAAAAGGGCTTTGCTACAGTTGTGATAGCAAATACACTAAAGGTCATAAGTGTGCCGAGAAGAAATTATTTTACATAGATTGTGAAGAGGAAGAAGAAAATGAACAAGAAGAGGATATACACCAGGAACCAACCCTAGAAGAGGAAGAAATGAATCCGACCATATCGTGTAATGCACTGGCAGGAATTACCACTCCTTAAACTCTCAAGATAGAAGGACATATCAAGAAGAAAATGTTAATAGTGTTGATTGATTCAGGTAGCACCCATAATTTTATTCATTGTAAGGTAGCCAAAGAATTAAATTGTTTCCTATACCCAGCACCAGAATGTCAAGTGATGGTTGCAAATGGAGGAACTATAAATTGCTCTGGAAAATGCCATAATATCAAGCTAACCATGGGGGAATATGTGTTAACAAGTCCAATGCTTTCCATTCCTATGGGAGGTGCTGATGTTGTACTAGGAGTACAATGGTTACAATCTTTGGGGACGGTAGCTTTTAATTTTCAAGAACTTTTCTTGAAATTTTTTTCAGAAGGAAAGGAAGTCGAATTACAGGGAAGATGGGAAAGATAATAAGCTCTAATGTCATGACAAAGATTCTAAAGAAAGAACAACGAGGTGTAATTGCACAATTATGCTCACTAGAAGTTCCAACATCAAAATCATCTATTTCTGCAGATCTCCAACAAGTCTTGGACAATCATTCCAAGGTGTTTGAAACTCCCAAAGGACTCCCACCTATCCGTGATCATGATCATGCTATTCATTTGATTCCAGGAAGTGTTCCTCCAAACATCAGGCCTTATAGATATCCTTACTTCCAAAAGAGCGAAATTCAACGTATGATTGCAGAAATGTTAGAGGCGGGTATAATTCAACCCAGTCAAAGTTCTTTCTCTGCTCCTGTAGTATTGGTACACAAGAAGGATGGATCATGGCGAATGTGTTCGGATTATAGGGAGCTCAATAAGCTCACCATTAAAGACAAATTTCCCATTCCTGTGATTGATGAATTATTGGATGAATTACATGGAGAAATTTATTTTAACAAGTTGGATCTTCGTTCAGGATATCATCAAATTAGAATGAAGACTGAAGATATTCCAAAAACAGCATTTCGAACTCATGAGGGTCATTATGAATTTTTGGTCATGCCTTTGGCCTTACCAATGCACCTTCTACATTTCAAGGGTTGATGAATTCCATTTTCAAACCCTTCCTTAGAAAATTTGTGCTAGTATTTTTTGATGATATACTAATCTATAGCAGGTCTTGGAAGGATCATGTTGAACATGTTGACACGGTGCTCAAACTATTGTAGGAGAAACAATTATATGCAAAAACATCCAAATGTTTCTTTGGAGTACAAGAGGTGGAATATCTGGGTCATATTGTATCTCACGAGGGTGTTAAATTAGACCCTAACAAAATTAAAGCCATTAAGGAATGGAAATTCCCCACAACCATAAAGCAGTTGCGAGGATTTCTCGGGTTAACAGGGTATTATCGCAAGTTTGTTAAGAATTATGGGAGAATAGCAGCACCTCTAACAACATTATTGAAGAAAGATGCATTTTCATGGACTCCCGAAGCAACTAAGGCCTTTGAACATCTTAAAGAGGCAATGTGCCTAGCACCGGTCTTAGCTACGCCAGACTTCACAAAAACATTTATTGTGGAATGTGATGCCTCAGGAAATGGAATTGGTGTGGTTTTAATGTAGGAAGGAAGACCCATTTCTTTCGAAATTCGTCCAATCAAAGGAAAGTATTTACGTAAACCTATTTATGAGAAGGAAATGTTAGCAATACTGCATGCACTAAAGAAATGGTGAACTTACCTAATGGGAAGACACTTCAAGGTAAAAACTGATCATGATAGTCTTAACACTTTTTGGAACAAAGACTATCTTCAGAAGAGCAGCAAAAATGGGTCACAAAGATGTTGGGTTATGACTTTGAAATAATCTACAAAAAAGGAAAGCTTAATGTTGTTGCAGATGCACTCTCAAGAAAGAATGAAGAGGTGGAAGCATTGCTTTGTGCCATTTCTATTATCCAACCAGATTGGATAACCCAAGCAAGAGATGAATGGAAGAAGGACAAAGATGTATGGACACTCATTCAAAAGTTGCAGCAAGATCCTAGTACATCTGATACATTTAGTTGGAAAAATGATTCCTTATGGTACAAAGATAGCTTATATCTTTGTAAGAATTCCCAACTAAAACAAAAGATTCTTCTGGAATTGCACACTTCTCCTTTAGGAGGACACTCAGGATTTTTAAAAACTTACCACAGGGTGAAGAAACAATTTTTTTGGGATGGCCTTAAATCTGATATTCGAAAGTTTGTGGCGGAATGTTTGGTTTGCCAGCAGAATAAAGTGGAAACAATTAAGACCCCAGGACTTCTACAACCTTTATCCATTCCAAGTCAACGTTGGGAGGAGATTTCAATGGATTTTATCACAGGTTTACCTAAGTCCGAAGGAAAGAGTGTGATCATGGTGGTAGTTGATAGACTTACCAAGTATGCACACTTTTGTGCATTATCTCATCCATTTAAAGCAAGTACAGTTGCTACTACATTTATGGACAGAATTCAAAAGCTACATGGAAGCCCAAGGGTTATTGTGGGCGACAGAGATCCCATTTTTACTGGAAATTTTTGGACGGAGTTATTTTCTTGTTTGGGTACTCAATTAGCTCATAGCTCATCTTATCATCCTCAATCTGATGGTCAAACTGAGATAGTAAATAAATGTTTGGGAGGATATCTTTGTTGTTTTGTATCTGATAAACAAACACAATGGGTCAAGTGGTTACCTCTCGCTGAATGGTGGTATAACACTTCCTTCCATACTGCAGCAAAAATGACCCCATTTATGGCACTTTGTGGATATCATCCACCATCCATCACATCATCTTTAAGGGAAAATTCGAAGGTTCAAGCAGTGGAAGATCACATCGAGCATCAGCAAGAAGTTCTCCAACTCTTAAAGGATAACATGAATTTGGCACAAAATCGAATGAAACAACAGGCAGATCAACATCGCAGTGAGAGAAGTTTTGATGTAGGAGATTGGGTATTTTTATGGCTACAACCATACAAAAAAATTTCCCTCAAGCAAGCTAAGAAGGATAGTAAATTATCGCCAAAGTACTATGGTCCTTACAAGGTGTTGCAAAAGATTGGTACTATGGCATACAAATTGGAGCTTCATGCTTCTTCGCGAGTACATCCAGTTTTCCATGTTTCATGCTTAAAGAAGGTTATAGGTGAAAATCTTCCGGTTCAAACAATATTGCCAGAACTTGATGAGGAAGGAAAAATCATATTGGAACTTGAAGCGGTCACGGAAACAAGAACTCGACAGCTACGGAATCGATCAATTTCAGAGTATCTCATCAAGTGGAAGAACTTACCCACTGAAGATTCTACATGGGAGGATGAGAATTTTATACAGAAGCACCCGAGCTACTCAAGCGTTGAGGACAACTCTTTTTTGAAGGAGAGGGGCATGTTAGGTCCCTATATCACTAGTATAGTCCCTTATTGTTGTTAGTGTAACCCCCTTATTGTTATTATTGTACCCTTGTAACCCCCATATTGTTATTATTGTGCCCTTAAATTGTTATTGTTAGGTCGGCTAGGATTACATTGTGGCCCACTAGGATTACATTATGGCCCCATGGACTCCTATATATAGAAAGGAGGTTTTGTAAATTGGATCATCCAAGAATTGTTCATTTATGTAATGTATTGGAGGTTTCCCCCTCGAAGTGTCTTATTTCTAAGGCGTTCATATCTCTTTTCTTCTATTTTTGGAGCTGGTTACACAACAAGGACTGCCTGAAATTATGGTCATTAATGATAAATTGATGCCTCAGAATGACTATGATAAGAAAATTAGAGAGTTTTCAAAAGAACAGGTAAATAAACCACAAGGCCAAGGCATCCCAACTGGAAAAGTGTTACTCAAGAGTTTTTGAAGACTTATTCTACTTGCAACATGAGATAAAACACTTATTTGTCATCAAGCCAACTTTTGTTAGATATACTGAAGTTGATGAAAAATTCAGGAAATTAAAAAGATACAATTCCTAAAAATGAGGATTGGCAAGCACTCACAGATTTATTATGAAGGATAAAAGACAAACATATGAAATTAGAAGAAAACTATTTTCTGATTTGCAGTCAAAACATAATTTTACAACAATATATAGTTTTTGATTATGGTTAAAGAGTATCAAAGTTTAGAGAGTATTAGTGAATAAGGAGAATCAGAGAAAGAGTATCAGAAAAGACAGATCATATTACAAAAAATATCTAAGAGCTAGCAAGGAGAACACCAAGGCAGCCAACTACATCTTATCCTTAAAACAATTTCTATTTCTTTTGGATAAATAGGACAGCTTGTTGATTTGTTAAGCAGCTGTCTCTATTATTGTTGTAAAGATATTTTATTTTCCTAATATAATTCCTAGAAGCTTTCTAGGATATTTTGTAAATAAATATGTATAAATACTTCATCTTTAGAAGTATTTTGTGTGGAATAAAATTGTTGGGATTGTTATAGTCATTTCTTCTTGGACTTGAAAGCTTTTTGTGTGTCAAAATTCGAGTAGCAGGCTGGATCAAAACAATTGGCATCATACTTCAGGATTCCTGTGATGAGATATTTGGAGTGAAGTATTTCCTCACTTTTCGTTGTTATATTTCTTTTTTACATGCATCCATCTATGTTTATTCTAAATCTAAATGTATAACTAGGAGCATTACTACAGGATTTGTTAAAAGCACCATGTTTTTAACTATTTATCATTTATATGTTTTCCTCTAATTTCCAGTGTAGGGAACCCTTAATTTCTCCCTCTCTCATTTGACCTCTTCCTACTACCTTTTCTAGATCAAAGGATTCTTAAGTGCCCTTTATCCCGATCATACCACCTCATAAAAACAACTTCCAAGATCTTCAAGGGTTATCTATCTTGCCCTAAAAACATTTGACCTTTTAGCCTTGATCCCAGTCCTGTTTTCTTGATTTTGACTCCTTAGCCCAATGGAAAAATAGATTTCTCACTATCCATCCTTCCAAGTTATTTTTCCCACCAAATCTACCAAAACAAAACCAAAGCTGCACATTCATAACTAGCCTAATATTTACAAATTGAAACAAAGTTAAATTTTAAAGAGAGAGCCCTCTCTGAACCCTAGGAAGGCTAGATCCTAGAGTTTGAATTTGGTTTGTGGTTACCTCTAGTATTCTTTGACTAAAAACCAAAATCTCACAACTTTAGAATCACTAGAGTGATAACACATTGTAATACTTACAATCACAGTCTAAGTTGCAACAATCAAGACATTTCATATGGATGGGTTTTCTACAACAATCTCATTTGGTTATCAGGTACAAAAAGGAAATCTACAATAAGGTAGCTGATATGATCTCTAGGCCTATTGTAAATTAAAATATTATACTCAAATACAATTCCATTATGCATGAGAGTATTGAACAATATGAAAATGATAGTGATTTTCAAGATAAGTATGAGAGTTTGAGTCAAGGGAACCAAAATGAAGAGTTAGATTATCATGTGCATAACAATTTGTTGTATCACTTGGGAAAGTTATGTATTCCACAGGGAGAAAGAAACAATATCATCAGGGAGGCGCACACATCATTGATTGTAGGACATTTCAGTGTAGGCAAGACAGTAGCGAATCTCCAAAGGTATTGTTATTGGCCACACATGATTTATAGTGTATCTCGTTTTATTAGAGGATGTTCTTTATGTGCAACAAGTAAGACTATAAATAGGAAGCTTGGATTGTACACTCCACTTTTGGTTCCTTCACATCCTTGGGAGAGTATCTCAATGGATTTTGTAGGTGGTCTTCCTATGTCAAGGAAATGTCATGATTATTTGTATGTTGTGGTAGATAGGTTCAACAAAATGTGCATTTTGATGTCATGTAAGAAAACCATTACAGCAGAACAAACCATTAATATTTTCTTTCGAAATGTTTGGGTCCATTTTGGTCTTCCTACTTCTATTGTAAATGATCGATATTCTCGATTTGTTGGGAATTTTTGGTCAAAATTATGGGACATGATGGACACAAGGTTGAGAAGAGTACATCATTTCATCCATAAAGAAATGGTCAAACAAAGGTGGTGAATAGGACCATTATTCATCTTCTTAGAGGTTATTGCAGCAAGCATCCCAAGTTGTGGGAAGAGAATTTACACTACATACAACATGCATACAACATGGAAAAACATTATTCCACAAAAATCATCACCATTTGAGGCATGTTATGGTTATTTGCCAAGATCGCCATTGAACTTCATCTTTGAGAAATATGTCGCTATAGAGGGACATAGTGACATAGATAAGAAAAGGAAGTTCATTGAGTGAATTCAGTTGATACATCACACTGTGCAAGAGCAACTTGAAAAGAGTCAAAGCAACCACAAGGCAAGGCATGAGAAACACCGGGTTGATCACAAATTCCAAGTTGGTGATGAAGTTTGAACATTGCAAGGGGAAGGTAAAAAGCTCAAACCAATCTGTTATGGTCCATTTAAAATTCTGGAAAAGATTGGTACAAATGCATTCAAGCTAGATTTTCCTCCTTATATGCAAATTTATTCTGTGGTTAATGTTGAGAATTTGAGATTGTTTGAGCCTCCTTTGATTGATGATCAAGGAGAGCATGTTCAGCTTCCATCAATAGATGATTTCTCACTAGAATATCTTGATGAACTTCAGCAAGATCTCATTCTTGACAGAAGTGTTAGTCATCAGTATTTTTCACTATTTGTAGTTGAATATAGATTGGTTCTAGATTTCTGAAAACAACATTCCTTGGATATTGTGAGTTTCAAAAATCTCACTGCCTTCATTATCCTTCTAGAAACTTTTTCACTATTCTATCAATTTTCCATTTCATGGTCACCCTATCATTCCTACAAACTCCTTATGGGCTATACCTTTCATTTCCAACCTCCTTCTCTACCTATAATATCATTTTCCTATCTTTCCCATGTCCATAAATTCCATTTTCCCTCTAAGGTTTCCCATAGCCTACTCATTCCCATGTTCGCCAGGTTATTTAAGCATTGATGGTCTCAAAAATATCTCTGTAGCTCTTTAGATAAATCAAGTACATTGGATTTTGGATCTTCAATACAACACCTTTGACAATACTCTATTTTTCACTTAAAGCCTCCAAGCCAATTCCCAGTCAAGCTCAAGTCAAAGAACCCTCCCACTAGGTCAATTAGGTTTTCACATGTTTTGAGGTCATCATTGGTGTTTCAGGCACTGCTTTTCCTTTGCTAGAAACTGGTTCAGATGTAATAGAATGTCAAGACATGGTTATTCAAGAAAGATCTAAAAGTTTCCAAAGAAGACTACCTTATCAAGTTCAAATTTTTCAAGAGGTAAATGAAAACTTTGACACTTCTGCAGGAGTGTTTGAAAGTTCTATCAGTAGAAAATACTGATAAGGTAGGTGGTCTGCTCCTGAATGAAGAAAACTTGCAGCAAGGAAGAGAGGACACACTTTTTCTTATAGATATTTAGGGTTTTTAAGCTTGATGGTCCAAGTAGAGTGCCAAACAGTGATCAATTGCAGAAGTGACTTGGAGGAGGCACACAAAGCCAAACATGAAGAAAGTTTGTCAGAAGATATTGAAGAAATAGGGAAAAAGGTGAGGTGAACTGGACATAAATGAATGAACTTGAAAGGGAAATAGATAACTTAGAAGACAACATTGATGATTGTGTTAAAGAACTCTATATACCTAGGGCTTTGGGAAAATGGCCATAGAAGGTAAAATGATGGGTTGAACTCCATGGTGCAGACAAAAGAGGGTTTTGAAAGTGTTGCTATGAGAAATCCTCCCAAAGGTGTTTAATGAGCTTGTCATGCCTAAATGAGAAAAAATATGATGTTGAGCTCCAAGTTGGACGCAAAAGAGGATTTTTAGGCTGCTACTGTGTCAAAATAAATATGTTAAATCTTCAGGATCAAAAGGAAAACAAATTTCATAACTCCAGCAAACCGCCACCAAGGTGAACAAGATAAGTTGAGTGTTGTAATGGAAACCATAGAAATTTTTGAAGATGCCATCATGTGTAATATAGCCCTAAAGTTGTCAAAATAAACTTGATATGCCTCAAGGAGAAAAAAGAGGGTCAAATTCATCATTTCAGTCACCTACATGCAAACAGTTTAAAAAGGTTAGTGAGAAAAGGTGACAAGTTGAGGTGACCTTCATCATGGAAACCACAGAAGGTTTGAAGATGCTTCTACTGTGTAAAAATCCTAAGGTTGTCAAAAGTGAATTCATCATGCCTCAAGGAGCAAAAGGAAGAGCCACCTCAAATTTTTCCAGTCACCTGCAAACAAAAGTGTTAAATGACATCAGTGAAAAATAAAAGGACTTTTAAAACATTAGAAAGTGGGTTGCAAAGTTAAAATAAAATCCATGAGTCTATAAAGCACATCTTACACTTCATATGAGTCATTTTTCACTTGTAAAGAGTTAGAATTTTCAAGGAGAGAAGTTTTTTTTCGAGTTTTAAAGTCGAAACTTGGCTAAGTGTTTTGGCACTGTGCGCACAGACTGGTGCTGTGTGCATGGAATCGGGCACTGCGCCCTTAGAAAAATTTCCCCATACAAATTATAAAGGCACTGTGTGCTTGAAACTGAGCACTGCACGTTGGGGAAGGTGCTGCGCCCTCACCTGATAGGCCCGGTGAAGAAAACCTTTGGCGTCACGCCCTTACCCGACAGCCCCGATGAAGAAAACCTTCGGCGTTGTGCGCCTAGGATTGAGCATTGCACCCTCAGGTTGGTGTTGTGCGCTTGGGAAGGAAGGATTGATAAGCCCTAAAAGCATTCAAATTACCTCAAAATTGCTTCAAGTCATTTCCAAGGGTTCTCCAAGCACTGTTAGGGGCAAGTCCAGGTCTTCAGCCCATTTTCAAGCCTTTTTATCACCATTTAATTGAAATAAATTGAAACACTAAGAGGCAACCGTAAGGCTTAAACTTCACATCAATGGTTACCATTTTTTCATCTGCTTATAAAGACAACCAATGATAAACAAAAGGTTTACATAGTTTGAAGGTTGTTCATTCACCTAAGCTGTCCCTACACCCATTCCATTCATTTAATCAATCCCTCCACTTGAAAAGGTTGACATTCCATTGCCCTCCTTCATCTCAAATTGACATCAGTCCAAAAGTGTTTCAAAATGGAGTTAAACATGTCAGCAGAGGGTTATCATTGAGTTATTAGCCTCTCACTCATTCTCATACACTTATACCCTCACGCACTCATCTCACCCACTTGCAAAGCTGCCTTTTTCATCACCATCCCTTCATCTCATTTCCATTTACAGTCCTAGGGTTTTCTCAAGGTAGGGTTTACAATGTCAGAAGATAGTGGTAGTGGAGGAGAGGCCCAAATTCCAAGGAGGAATGAGCACAAAGGTGGAAAGATCAACAAGTTTGAAGCCCCCGACACAAGGGAGATAATGGCATCTCCCCTTACTGTTTCATGTTTCAAGCATGTAGGATGCTTTGATTTTTGTGAAAAGGTGCAGCAGGTGCAAAACCACCCTAAGATAACTAGACTCTTTATCATTAACTTGCATGACACACAAGTTAACCTTGCAGGGGTCACTTTTGAGCTATCTATGGATGCTATTGCCAATGCCACTGGGATACCAAGTGTAGGTGAGAAATGGTTCAACCAGGAAAAACTAGAAATGAGCTACTTTGAACCCTACCTAAAGCCTAGTTACGAAGACCACAGCAAATCCATTTTTCCTTTATCACATTTTCTTGATAGATATGAACCTATGATGAGAATTATCATGAAGTATTTCACATGTGAGGGAAGTTTGTCCTGGCTTTACTCCTACCACATCGGGCTACTTATGCACTTTACTAGAGTCAAGATGCTGCACATACCCTATTACCTCTACAAAATCATTGACAAAATGTCCTATATTGTGAAAAAGAGAGATTTCCCTTAGCAGATGCAAAGCCTATTCCATCACTCACTGATCAAAATGGTTGTTATGCACAAACTACAACAGAAAGGAATTCCATGGGAAACCTTCATTACCAATGAGGTGTTCACCACTCCACAAGGCCAAAAACAACAAGATGTCCCTTCATCTTCTCATCCTCCCATTCCTCCTTCATCATCACACCCTACTACACATCCATCACCATCCACTCACATTCCCTCACCTCATGATGACTCTTCCACCTCACCATCCACTCACATTCCTTCACCTCAGGATAATCCTCCTTCATCACCCTCTCACAATCCTTCACCATTATCTCATGGTACTAATGCATCAAACAGTGAGGGAGATGGAAATGAGGTATCAAACAATGAATAAGAAAACAATGAGGCAAATGTCAGTGAGGTGGATGCCAAAGAGGAAGAAAGTAGTAAGGGAGATGGCAATGATGAATCAACAATGAGAAATCAATTAGTGAAGAAAAGATCTATGAGGGCAGTGAGGCACATATCATTGAAGCAAATGGCAATGAGGCATAGAGCAATGAGGATGATGGCAGTTGGTCAAAGATACATGAGAGCAGTGATGATACCAATGATGATGGAAGCGATGATGGCATTAATGATGGCAATGAGACATATGAAACTGAGATGAGTAACATTGTGCCTTTTCCTTTGACCTACCAGAGGGGAAATAGGCATGTTTTTGCTACCCTTAAGAGGCAAGGGACCATGCCTTCTACATCAACCAAGCAACTAACAAGGGTAAGGAAAAGGTCATTGATGAGGAAGAGGAAGAAAAACATGAGAATGAACAAGAATTTAAACTTATTCACCTTGACATTGATGATGAAAATGAGCAGAGGATCACAAACATGCTACTCAAGAGAAAAGATGCCCAGATTATGGATCTAAAAGCCAATATTGGTAGGGCCAAGAATGCGATCAACTTCTTTGAGGTGGAAAACTAGCAGTTGGAGGCAGAGAAGGCTATCTATGAGATCAGAGCTATCAGAGCTCAGAAAGAGGCTAGAAAATCCAAGGCAAAGCTAGATGAGGTCTTAGGCACTCATGATGACACCGAAGAAGAGGACGAACAACTTCCTAGGAGGAGGCCAAGGACAATTGGTTTGAAGAAGGCCTTAGCCAAGGTAGGAGAGCAAGAGAAAACATTGTTAGAGCAGATCACTCCAAGTGAGCTTCTTGCCATGGAAATAGACTATGATAGGGAATCTTGGCTAGAGAGGGAAAATGTGCACCTAGAGGATTAGCTGGAGAAGACCAAGAGATACCTAGACATGCAAAAGAAGATGGCAAGGCATTATGCCTTGAGAAACAAGATTGCAAGGGCCAAGCTCAAAAGAGCCCTTGCAAAGATTCAATCACTAAAGGAGGCAAAGGAAAAAGAAAACCTTGAAATTATTGCTGATGCATCCCTACAAGCATCCTAGACATGATCAATAAGACAAATCCAAATTTTGGCATCTTTTTGAGTTTTTGGAGTTTTTGACTATTTTGAAGGGCTAAGCGCGCAGCGCCACTGGCGCTGCGCTCTTTTTTGGGACACCCAGTGGAGGAAAAATTTTCATTTTTGTGTTCATCAAGCCAATGAAATCCCCCACACAAAGTTTCAAGTCATTTGGAGCGAAACTGATCCTCCAAAAGTGCCAAAAACAAGCAAAAAATCACCTTTCTGCCCTATTTTCAGCACTGGCATTGCGCCCTGAGTAGTATTGGGAGAATTCGTTTTTGAGTAGGTAAATTGACTCCAATAAGGAAACTAAAGGCATTTTTTGAAACTAGATATGACAAGCTTTCTAATGAGCTATCATGGAGCTCATTTTGACACAGGGAAGGCCTCCAATTCTCAGCTACAAAACAAGTGATTTTTCTAGTGTTGGCACTGTGCCCTTGAACCTTGGTGCTGCATCGTCGCCAGAAAGTCAGCGAAATACACAAGGAGTTAATGAACGAGATATTTTGAGGACTTTGAAGGCAAATCACTCCTTTTTAGCTCAGAATTTATGTTAGAAGTTATTTTTTATTTATTAAGTTAGGATATTTGTGCCTTGGGCCTTGCATGGTCTCATTGGACAAAAATGGCATTTATGATGTAATTAATGACATTTTGGAAACCTAGATAGGGTTTTTTTCCTCCTTTGAAATTTAAATACTGCATGGAGGCCTCATTATTCTTGTTGTTGGTTGATTCTTAAACTCAATATCATAGATTTGGATTTGAGGAGAAATTGGCTTTGGAGTGTTGTGAATGCTTTGATTTGAATGGCAATGGAGCAAGCACACTTGTAGGATTCATGAACATGGTTAATGGTAATGTCTTTTTGATTTAGTACTGATATTCTTATGTTTTCATATTGTTTCATCTTCTCTTGCGTTAGAACAAAAATTTTAGGCTAAGATATGCTGTTAGAGGCACCTTAGGTTTGTCTACTTCTATTTCTCTAATGTTTTCCTCTGCTAGGTCAGATTAGAGAATTCTTAGTTGCTCTCTAGTTTCACTCAGCTTGTTTGTCTTAAGAATGATTTAATGGAGCTAATGAAAAATAATTTTATGGTTAGCCCTGCCTTTGGTATAACTTAAAACATTGTTTTTGAGGTCTTTTCTTTGAAGTATTGCTAATTAGGGTTTGGCTGAAGAGGTTTATGGTTTTCCCTACCCTTTTTTCCATATTAAATGGTTGATTTCAAGGTATTTTTATTTTTATTAAGGAATTTAGGAGTTCCCTACTCTTTTATCATTACTATATGTTATCTTAATGTTTTCTTTGCTTGAAGGTGAAATCACTAGAGAATTTACAAGTTACTTGCTCTCTAGGGTTTGCTGGATTGTTGTCTTAATATTTACTTGCTAGGGTTTGGTCAAAGAAGCTTATGGTATGCCCTGCCTTTGGTTATTTATTTATGCAAAGTGTTCTTAAAGAATTTTCTTGTTATAGTACATGTTAAAGGATTCTTAACTTCCCTTTAAACCTACTATTCTCACAATTTAATGTTCACTTCACTCACATAAGCTTTGAAGATCCATTTGGATTTGTTAAACTTGCCCTCCGAAACACCCCTGACCTATTGTTGTACTTTTCAAGACCTTTTGCAAACTCCATAGCCCAATGGTTTAAACCTTTCTTACTCTATATGTTCTGCTTGACAAGCAACCCAATCAAAAAAAACAAACAAACAAATCCTATCATTATAACTAGCCTAAAATCAAAACCCTAAAATCGATCAAGTAATATCTTTTACAAAAATATAGAGAGAGCCCTCTCTGAGTCCAGGAAGGCTAGGTCCTAGGGCTCCAAATATTGGTTTGATGTTACCCTTGTACATTTGTTTTTTCCAATCTGACAAATTACAGGGACCTAACAACAAGAATCAAAACTTCAAGAAGAGGGAAAGTTGAATATCTTAGAGTGGGACTCAAGGGTCAAAATCCTTCAAAGGCGAAATGGTTGGAGATTGGAAAAGTCAGGGAGCTGTACCCTCACTTGCTGAACAATTGATAGTATCTTTTGGGGTCCAAAAGGCTTCTAGTGGGGAGGAATGATCTAAGGCTCAGTTTTAGCTCAAAATTGAAAGTGCTAAAAAATGCTTTGAACCTAAATGCCTGGATAGGGCTCATCTCCAAGATTCCAACACAACTCATTTCATCAAAATTCGAGTTCGTATGAGGGAATTATGGCCTGCTGTTTGTTTTCCCAAACAGGAAAAAAAATGAGCATAACAGGTACATGGATGATGTGGAAAGTCCAGTTAGTTTTACAAGGTTTTCTCCATTTTTTGCTAGTGACATTGTGACAAGTGTCATCCTCAGATTTGCCAAGGTTTGCCATGAAAGTTTAATTTATCTTCCAATTCTTAAGTTGGAAACTTTGTTTATGGCTCATTATTTTATTTGGAGGAATTTTTGTGAGCCAATGGGGAAGGGCCACGTGCCATGCCACATACCCCCCCCCCCCCCAATGGAAATGGCAGGACGAATTTCAAGTTAGCATGACAGATTAGATTAAGGTTGGACCATGTGGTAAATCACATTGAATGACATGATATATATATATATATGTTTTAACCTAAGTCCTAGACCTAGACTATCGACGAAGTCAACTAACTATGGAGGGATCGATAACAAGGTTAGCAGAAATTCAGTATAGTGGAGTTATGCCAAGTCTATTAGCAGTGACAAACAAATTTTATGCAAAATATATTGGCGAGGGTTGGGGTCGAACCCCACACCTACTTCCTTCCATTGTTGTGCCTTACCACTCTGCCTCTACCTTGGGTCTTAACCCATAACGGTTCCCACTACATGTTAAAGTGAAGATTGTCAACGTATGGGGGTTCAGAGGAGGACAACCCCTCGGGCCAGCCCTCTCCCATGAGACCGATAGTAATAAACCAAGCGCTCTGAAAAACCAACCAGCAGGAATTTCAAATTTGATATTAGCGCTAATGCATATGTATTAAAGTTAAACCGTTGATTATCGTGGTTAACCTACATTTAAACGTAATTAGCACTAAAATGTGCTTATGGCATTAAAGAAATGCTTATCTTATGTTAACGATGCTTATCTTGTTAATTAATGACTGATTAGTTCGGGGGTGGAGTTATTGGAGGCACCGAATTCAGCGGAAGTTGCCAAATTTAGATTTTTAACTAGCGAAACTCCAGTTTTGGAGGAGAAAAACTAGGAAAATTTGTTTTTTGTCATAACTCATGCAATTTTTGACCAAAATGAGCTCAGGAAGAGTCATTTCTGGTATATTTTGATGTTTTAAAGCAATTGGAGCAGGTTGCAGAGGAAACAGGATACTGTAAAAAATAATGTTTCACATTTGAAGCTAATAAAAAGGCCCACACTATGAAGTTGGACCAAGGAGATGTAGCCCAGGAGGGGTGAAATCCTTCATCAAAAACTTGTGTATTGACCTCTGTTATTTGTGTCTGATGTGTAATTATTTGATGTTGTTCAGCTATTAGCTTTTATGATTTTGACTTCATGAAAAACACTAAATTTCACCAATTTTAATGGTTAAACAATTCACATGTTCATGAATAAACCCTTAATGGAACTTGTGAGAGAAATGTGTTCCAAGAGAAGCTTGTGCATAGGTTGGTAGTGAGACAGACAAAGATAGTGCAGAGAGCTCTCAAGCCTGAGAGAAGCAATGTATTTTTCTCATACTTTGACTTATGAAATATACATATAGTGAGGATTTTAGCTAAGGCTTTCCCCAGATAAATATTTGTGTTGTGCGATTGAAATTATTTCTCTTTCTTGTTCATGTGATTGTGTGATCGTAATTGGTTTCTGCAATTTGTATAATAGATTAAAGTATTTTTTTTTAGCATATTATAAGATCAGTTGAACCTATGTGGATTTTCTACATCATATGTCCACGAAAAACATCTCAGTACTGCTTGAATAAGTGGATGAAAACTTGTCGCTCTTGTGGTGTGCAACAAGTGCCAAGATTAACAAACTTTAGATATTTCTCTGTTCCAACATTAATATATTCACGTGACAATGTTGAATTGTGGGTTTTAGTGTTGATTGGCCCTCTAAAGCGATTCTCCAAGTCATATAACTTTTCTAATTATACAATTCCCTTTGACATGGGGTTCTCCTTGTTTGCATCTTGCAACATTTTTTTGTGCTTGTATTCATCAATAGCTGCATCTTTGAATACATCAACATTCGCCATGAAATGTAATATCTGTTGGTCATCATTAAAAACATGTTATTTAGTGATATTATCAACGATTGATGGTTTATAAATAATTTCAACAAAAAAACCATCCGTAAGTGATGACAATCTAGAAACAACATTTGCTAATGCATCTGTAGTTGCATTATGCATTCTAGGGACAAATATAATATTAAAAGCTTGGAATTGGGAAATTAAATTCCATAACTCTTGTTGATAACTTTTCAAATGAGGTGACACACATTGTATAATGTTGCGTACCTACCGCATGACAATCTTTGAGTCACTTATTGCTTTAAAAACTTCAACATTGAGGTCAATGGCCTTTTGTAAGCCTAGGATGAGTGCTTCATATTCAACAATGTTGTTAGTGCAATCAAGTTCCAAGCGGCTTGAGATTAGGTGTTTTCTTTGTCGCAAGTCTACTAAAACACAACCATCTCCAGAGCCCTCCTGTGTCTTTGAACTGTGAAAATACAATATGCAAATATCATATGTACAAGAGTTACACCCTACACTAGTACTACTACTACTATTGTCTACTATACAAAGGTCATTTGCACTAGTTGGACTAGGAAGGAGTTCCAACTATGTGTCAGGTGCGACAGGGGAAGGTTGAGCAATGTAGAACCCTATTTTAGTCTCCAAAAAGCAATTACCAAAGATAAGATCTACGAAAGAAACTAATTCATTCTTTCCATCAAAGGGTGTGACAGTGTGCTTCATATAAGACTGAGTTTACTCAAATTTGATTATTTGTGCCCTTGTATGGAAGCCATAAATGCAACCAGTTGGTAGAAACACACCCCTGTAATTTGATGAACCAGTATCTACTTAAAAATACACCTATGCTTCTGTGATGTCCACAATTACTATATTTATGCACTGGTGAACTCATTGATTAGATGATAGGAAAATAAGAACATTTATGAGTTCACCAATGGCATGGACAAGAATCTTGTCGAGTTGAATCATTTGTGCATATGTGTTATCTATTTTTCATTGTTTTTGTGAGCTATAGATAGTGAAATTACGTTTACAGATGCACCAAAATAAACTAAGAAATTGTGTACATTGTAATTAAAAATTTCAAATGTTAAAAAAAATGGAGGGTAGAGTGTGTTAGCATATAATGTTAACGCATTAAGAAAAAACTCCAGGGAACTAGAAGACTGACCAGAATCCTTCTGCGAAGAAGCATTGTTTCTTGAGGCAGGTTGTTCGAGAGCACGAATGAGAAATTCCCGCTGGCTTGCGATCCTTGTAAGTTCGAAGAGTGAAATGTTAGCACAAGATTTCTTCATGTCTTTGACTATGTTATAATCAAGCATGGTAGGAATTTTCGAAGTGTCTGGAGGTGTAACCTTATCTAATACTTCTGGAATTATTAGGTTGCTTTTAGCTTTGGCAGAAGTGTTCTTCTCTATAGCATTTTTTCCAAACTTGCTTTGAGTTTGGCGAGGTTGTGACCTATTCGACATTGGATAAACCAATGCTCCCCGCGTGTTTCGTGACATGGACTAATCACCTCTCGTGGATCCTTATCTCTGGCAATGTGATTATTGAATAATACCTACAGGTTTTGGTCTAATGACAATCGTGGTTCCAAAAAAGTAGTATCAGAGCATAGGTCACAAGTTTGATAGACAATCGACTCACGTTTGGGGGGATATTGTTGGACTTTGGATAAACCAAAGCTTCCCATGTGTTTCATGACATGGACTAATTTCTTCTCGTGGATCCTTATCATTGGTGATGTGATCGTTGACTAACACCTGTGGGTTTTGGTCTAACAATAATCATAATTTGCATAGGACCTTGGCTTCTCAATTTATAACGACTATTATGATTTTAAGTCGGGTCCTCACTGAGTGGTAGTTCTTCAACAACCTTCTTTTCGGTTGCGTATACCACTCACAGTTTATTTAGTTGCAGTAGTTTCTTCCTTCTCTTTCGATAGCTTAGTCTGCTCATCTAAAAGGATTGTATCAGTTATGTGCACAATTAGCGAATTCCTGTTGTGATTCCATTGCAGGCATGTATTTTCTGAATGATATTCTTGATGAAAAGAAAAATATTGATCCATTCCCATGCTCTTGACATTTAACACAATGTTCAAGCTTTTTACAGACTTAGCTAGATAATGGTGTATGTTGTTGTTGGAGTTGGAAACCCTTCTGAGGAAGTCGAATTTAGGGGTATTGTTGCTTATGGTGGTCTCACTTGACCTTTGTTTTAACTCTGCCAACTCATTGGACAAATACTTGATGGTCTAGGTCAATCTTTCAAGATCTGTGACATATTTATCCTTGGAATTATTTGAGGATGCCTGAGACCTTTTTCCCGTGAATTTGGAGTCTCTTGATGGTTAATCATAAAAAATGACTCCAACTGTATGCAAGTCCTTTTCAACTGTTACAAATTCTTCGTCATTTTCTGCTAGAATTTTTTTCATAGTTATCTTCATGAACTGCACAATGTTTGTTGGTAAGGAAAAAGTGTAATAATCAATGGTGATGGAGTCATGAGGTTTCGTATTTGGAGGAAATGTATTCAATATGTGATTAAACCTATGATTAAAATCTTTAACTTTCTCTTTCTGCTCCATCTTCAAATTGCTCAGCTCTTTCAATAACATGGAAGGGTTTTGACATAGACAATATTTTCAAGGAACAACTTTTTAAACCCCGTCCAATTATGGATTGATCTCGATGAAGACTAGGGTACCATATAGCTGCTTTTCCATCTAAGGTACAAGGGAAAAATCTAGATGCAACATCATCGTAACGTACCTCAAGCATTTGCAGATGTAGGTAGAAATTTTCCAAATGGTTCTCTTCTTTCACTACTTTGTCAGGGTCATACTTCATTAAAAATTTCCCTAGGTGCCTTGATTTCTTGTGTAACACACCCAGTAGAGTGAGTGGGCCCTGTGACATCCAATCAAGATCTTGGTCTGCCATTTATTTGTCTCTATGCTCCTCCTATTCTTCAGAATCTGAGGGATCTTCCTCTTCCCCTTCGTGACCATCTAACTCGTGGAAAGCGACGTCTAAGAGTACAAAGTTATCTCCGTCACCTTCGTCGAATGATGGAGGCTCCTCTAGTTTCTTTGCATTATACGCAGTCTCTGATAACTCTTCAAGGGTGGCAAGAACTAAATATTATATTGTTGAAACCACTATCCTAGTAGGAGTGGTTGTGTTCTTTAGAAAATATGGAAGATTATGTACTCTAGGGATTAAACTAATTGCCTTTGAAAACTGATGGATTATAGGCCAGATGGCCAAGATATGTTCGTAAGATATTTCACAAGTTTGTCCAAGACCAGGATGAAAACATCCGTCACCTTCAGGGATGTGAGAAGATGAGGTGTTGGGAATATTTTTGCCTTGACCAGAATAAGTGTGATGAAGGTGGGTGGAGTTTTCAGCCATAAAAATTTGGTTTCCTTCCTTCTAGCGCCAAAAATGTTGATAGTGCTAGACCTTCCAACATTCAAGGGGTCTCCCCAATATGTGGTCCCAATTAGACCTCACACTGTTTGGGATAGGAGCACCATCCGGAATATGACCCGGTTACACTTTCTTAAAGGGTTGCCTTGGTTATAACTGTTAACAAGAGAGAGGAACACATGTGTGCCTTAGAAAATCAAGTGAGTGCGCCTAATGAGTGTTCGGTTGTAGGTGTGTCAAGGTTATTATACTGCGAAGGGAAAATAAAGTGAGCCTCTAAGAGAGAGGTAATAGTACCACCCTAGTAGAGCCACACACAAATAAGAAGGATCCGTCTAACACGCAGAGGAATAGTTCACAAAGATGTGATGGTAATTTTAATAAAAAAAAACAAGAAAGTTCTGCCTAACATCCAATGGAATATTCCACAAAGATGCGACAATCATCACAACGATTACAACACATTCTCAATATGATAAGCACTAAAATAACCGAAATAGTTCAACTAGTTTAGCACAGGTGAAAACAAACATGAATTACAAACATTCATAGAACATTCTTCCAAATATTCATAATCCATGTGTGAAGAAAGTGTTGGCCATCAAGCTTGATATATTATGTAAAATTTACAAGACACATGTATACAACGAACACCACTATCTCCAATAGTTGAGCATTGGAGCCACTCCTTGCTCCCCAAAAGAACTAGCTTGTCTCTCTAATGCCTTGTGGGAGGATCCAAGGTGAAAATTCGTTTTCTCATATAATGAGGGTGTATATATAACTAATGGGGTGACAATTCAACTCCCTTATGACTCTTTGACTACCCTAATTCCTATGAATTTCAACTTGACATGACTCTTCAAATTTTGTACATGTCTTTTAGACTTCCACTTTACAATAAAACTTTGAATAATAATTTACATAATTCACAAAAAATGATGTGGCATATGGTGATTCATGAAATGACATATGAGATGGATTGTGTGATGAAATATCAATGTCAATTCATTTTTGTTGCTTCTTGCTTTGTTTCTTTTTGAGAATGTACTTTTGTCCACCTCCATATGGCTTAGAGATAAGGAGTCTTCAGTGATATTAGGTCTTGAGTTGCAGTCACAAACTGGTGTCCCTTTGCGTTCTTTTTATTGATCAACTTGCGTATTCAGTTAAATAGGTGTCTTCTAGCATGTTCTCCTTCTCCATCTCCTTCTTCATCATCATGTCATGGTATGGTAGAGTACCTACATCTACAATTCACTCATGACAAGGTGACATCCGTTTGAAAAACCCTTAGTCTAAGATGATGCATAATGATCCACTGACTAAATTGGAACCAGGTGACAGCCTAATGGAGAGAGTCAGTGGTAGCACAATTGTGCAGCTCAGGCAGTCAAGGGTTGAGCTAGAGCCTTGAGACTGTGCAATGCATAACTCAAGCTTGGACTGAGAAAGAATATTGCGCAGTTGGGGAGCTCAAAGAGCCAGGATGAGGGCTTGAGCACTTATTTTTTCCACTACAAAGTTAAGGAAGGTAGAGGAGGCTTGGTTATTGCATAATTGTGCAACTCTATAGCTCAAGGATGAGGCTTGAACCTTGATATTACGCAATGCGCAGTACTGATTTGGCAGGAGAGAGAAATTGCACAATTTTTGGGGTCAAACGCTCAGATTGAGCACTGTGATTGTGTAGTGAATAGTCCTGAGAGGTAGGGTCTATGCATTGTGCAATGCCAAGAGGCAAGGTTGCAACTTAAAGGTTGAGACTATGCAATGCTAAGTTCAGGAGGGCTGGATGAGGCTAAGTTGCTTGGTCGGGAATTTTCCATATTTGGCTACGTGTGGGATCAATGAAGCTGATGTGAACAATGATAATACTTGGCTATGATCACACACTTAGAACACTTGATGACACAACACAGATCATCCAGAACTCATGAAAAACACACTTCCCTTAGTGCAACAACTTTGCGACAACTTATGACAAGTGTGACACTAAAGATACACTTTTCAAGAATAGGGATGGCACTTGTGTGACAATGCTTAAAACTTTGGAAATGAGTGCGACACATGTTTACATGGTAAGATCAACTCATTTAAAAAAATATAACCTCTTTAAAACACCAAAACTAGCTTTTATGTGATGTGTGATATTTAACATGCTAAAATTCAACAGTTTGATTTTCTTACAAACAAGACCAAAACACTTAGAGAAAACATATGTTATAAGTCTTAATTCTTGCGATGATAGTATGCAAGATAAAAGGAGGCTTCGAAATTTGGGTGCAAGCCAAAATTTTGGAGGGTGCCATAACAACGACAACAAATCTATTCTTTCAAATGCTTTGGGTGGACCTAAAACCAAATGACTTTTTATATGTCATCATTGTCAATGCTTGCACCATGCTACTAATACAATTGGGTAGGAAAATCCATGCCTTGGTGATCAAAAGTGGGTTTGAATCACATTTTTCAGTTACCAATGCCCTTATTATGTACGAAAATGAGGTGGATATAGTGAATTCATGTAAAGTGTTTGCAATAATGCCTAAACATAAATGATGTTGCATGGAATGCTACGTTTGCTACATATTCCCAACAAAGGCTTAGAAAGGAATCCCTCCAACTTTTTGAACAAATGTTAATGTTGGGCATCAGAGTAGACAGGTTCATTGTTGCTAACATATTTAGTGTGTTCGCCTATTTTAGTGTGTGTTCATCGAATACAAAGCAACGAAGATATCCTTTTAAAAAATTATTCACTATATCAGTTTTCCCATCAGATTTGGGATGATAAGATGAGCTATGAACTAATTTATTACTAAGACAAGAAAATAATTTTATCCAAAAATTTCCAGTGAAAATGGGATCTTTGGGTTTCCATGTAGATTTTTAATTGTTTCCATAAATGCAGTAGCGACTGTAGTGGTTTTGAAAGGATGAGATAGTACATGAAACTATGCATACTTGGTAAGTCTATCAACAACCATCATGATGACATTCTTTCCTTCCGACTTGGGTAAACCTATGATAAAATCCATTCATACCTCCTCCTAATGCTAACTTGGAATGGCTAATGGTTGTAAAAGACTTGATGTCTTAATGCCTCTGATACCACTTTGTAACACCTCACCCCACATTTACTCACTTTTACAAGCTTAGCTAGGTGAATGTGTGCTGAGGGTTATTGTGAATGACCCAACTTCCAAGATAGATTTATGGAAATGGGGTCTGACTCATTAACTCGACTACAAAACACCTAGAGGTACATGTTCATGCAGATATCAACCTATCTTTCCCAAGTGGCCATTTCCCCTCAACTCAATCCACTCTCTATCCTAGCTTACACCCTAGTCGCACAAATACATGCATGTTAGTGCAACCAAAGGGCTTCAACCACATAGATAAGCCTTCTTGGGTGCATTCATGGCCAAGATTTCCCAAATCTGATAGTGCAACTATAGTCTCTATTCCATAAATATAAGTTCAAACTTCAAGATAATTTCCCAGAACTATCAAGAACTATGTCAACAAGGTTCCTGAGTCTTCATGCTTTATTTCTAATCTCTATTATTTGCCTCAAGCTTGCTCAACACAAGTTATTCAATTTTACAAACATGTTGTGACCAAGGTGCCTATAGATTAGGGTACATAGTTCGTTCATTGTTTCATTAGTTTTTTCAGAGATTCATCAAGGAGGATTACTACCCTCTCATGCTAGCTGCAATAAACCATAGGTTAGCTCATACATATTTATAAAACATCCAAGGGTCTGTCAACCATGAGAAATATCAATAATAAGAGAACTTAATATAACACGAGATACACTATGCATGTAACATATACTTAGCAAAAAATGGATCCATGACAAACCCGTCACATAATCAACACATTAAAGAAAAAATTGTGTTCATTGATATCATTAAATAATAAAAAATATTAACATATGCATAGTACCAACCAAGCCAAGAACTCCCATGTACCACCCGACCATATATTGGGACTGATCCATTCTGTTACTCCAGCCCAATCACCCTCATGCCATATTCTAAGCTTGAAATTGGGATCACAAGGGATAAACCAAAACATAACCAAACATGGAATCTAGAGGAAACCACTTCCACCCTCAAGCCACAGTGATTTCACCTAATACCAAGTCTAGAAATTACCAAAACCAATACAAGCTTGGATGCCTTAGAATTTTTACACCATACCTAGAGGAATTTTCTTGTCTCCACCCACCTCTCAAGGACTTATCCAAATAAAACCGTCTCCACCCTTAATCTTTAGTATTTTTCTTGAGACCACCTCAACGAGTGTCCAAAATCTATTGGCAATCCAAAGCTCAACCAAACATGGAGCCCCACTACATCATGGATATCTAGGAAATGGAATAAGGCAATGTTGTACATAACTGTCAATCCAGGAAAATCCCCATGCTAATGAAAAAAACATGACCAATAAATTAATGCATGAAACATTCATTCAATTCCCAACAAGATAATCAAACATGCACATTGTTACTTACAAAATCATGTTGCTAGTTGTTGATCAACCTTATTCTTGGCTACTACTCGAATTCCTCTTCTGCTGCTTGCTTTCCTTGCTTATTCCTTGCTTGTCTCTTTACCTATATTTCTTATGTCCAAATTCTCTCTAGTGTTGTATCTTCTCTCCTCTTCTGCTCTCTTTTTCCCAAAGAGAATGTGAGAATTTTCTCTCTCTAATTTTTTTAATTTTCTTTTTCTTTTTCTTCATTTTTCCTTGCATGCATATTCTTTTACTATTTTTATCCTTTTCTTGTGTCTTCCTCTCCCCCAACTGCTGAAGTGAAATTTCTTTCATTTTCCTTTATTTATTTTGAATTTTATCTCATATCCTTACTATCTTGTAATAATCAATTTTCCATTTATTACCTTTTTCTTCTTTCCAATGCCAATTTCCATAGCCCATAAATAATTTACCACAAGTGGATCATAATGTAATGTTTTTCCCTTCATTCAGCTTTGAATATGTGTCCTGTGACCTTGGCTCATTTTTTATTTTTTTATAGTGTCCATACATTATTTATTTACATGGAAATTTAATCTGGGGCTATTAAAAACCCCTCCCCCTTGGGGGAACACCGTCCTAGATGTTCTATGACTCTTGTGACAAGACAAAACATCTGAAAACATGACAAACATACTGCTTATTGGAGCTTTATAAACACAACTTGATACAATATTTACAATGGTATACAGATATGTACATAAGCACATTTTCTTCAACCAAAAAATAAAAAAATGGATGCGATGTCCGCATTTGATCAACCATCTCCCATGTAGCTGGCTCGAGCCCAAAGTGATTTCATTGCATTTTAAATTGCTCTATTTCTCGGTTTTGGAGAATAATATTCTTTCGTACACACACTGGATGGGTTTCCAAACCCAGTAAGCACCCAATGCCTTCTCTTCTCTTCTACCTTGTATACATGCTGGATCGATTGCCAAACCAGAAAGCACTCAGTACCTTTTCTTATCCTCCATACAAATTTCCCAAGGAAACAAGGGAATCCAGAGGCTCATACCTACACCCTCAATCAACAACAATGCAATCTAGAGGCTAACACCTCCATCTTCAATCAACAACAAGGGAATACAAAGTCTTACACCTCCACCCTCAATCAACAACAAGGGAATCCAAAGGCTTACCTCAAGGGCCCAAACAATCCCAAACCTGCATGTACCAACACATACACATACACATGGTGTAAAACATAGAAAATTTACATATACACATGATACAACATAATGAATTCACATATTACATTACAATGAATACACATGTGATAACATAACACATACACAATACACATGGCACAATACAACATGTACACAACAATATTATTGTAGATCCAGAGACCACAACGTCTCTACCAGGAAACCTTGCCTCTAATATATTTCCCAATCCTTATTGCGTTCATTCACAACCCAAATCCTGGGTCTGTGGTTCTTTCCACTATCCATGCTTGTCCCGACATGCCACTTATTACACTTCTTTCATTCTAATGATGTATCCTTCAACATTCCTTGTTCATAGCATAAAAATAGGCATAATTATAAGCACATAATATGAAAATTATAAATCAGCTAGGGATACCTCTTTCCCAATTGATTCTTCCCACAACTAGGAATCTTTTCATGCCATTTATACCATCATTCTCCCACAGGAATGATCCTTGAAAATAACTTGTCAGTCACAATGGCTTAAAATAATGACTTAAAATAACTTTAACAATCAATCATGTTCATGAATATAACACATATTCATATAAATATCAATTAATTTCAAGGTTTATAAAATCTCCTTTCTGCCATTTTTATGGCTGCCATTTCACTGTCCATTATTTCTCATGGACCCAACCAACCTTCTAAGTGTTTTATCAGCCCTAAGGCACAACACTTAGTGGTATATATGTCCAATCCTTTGACTAGGGATTCTAATCAGTAATTAGTATACCTGCTGACATCATAGTCAATATTTTCTCATCATAAACATAATATAAATATGGGCACATGAATGTCATAGTCACAAATAATTAACACCAATAATTCCCACTTGCTTATTGGATTCCTAAAAAAATAGGGAATTTCATCAGATAACCTTATTGTGTTATCTCAACCATGACATTTCTATATTCATCAATTTTTATAAGCATAATCAATCATCTTTCCACAAGAATGATTCCTGACAACAAGTTGTCAAATACAATTTCATTTCATATACTAATTTAATCATCAAAATTTTCATGTATGTAGCACATATTCACATAATGTCATGCAAAATCAAGGTTAAGAGAACCTTCTATATTCGCAAAAGCACACATTCATTTGGAACGACAGTTTCCAAACATATCCAAAGTAATTCTCACCCAATTCCTTTATTTCACCTTTTTATGTTGCTGCAATTGAGTCTTATTATGAGCTATCACATTCACCTAGTTGTTAATTATATCAACATAATAAAATCAACTGTTACCTTGACATGCTAATACCAAGCAAATTTCTCTGCAGCTATTCGCACATATCAATCACCTGTTCCAAGGATCAAGTCATCATGTCTATTAATTTGAAATCAACATTTTACCAAGATTAACATCATCAAATTAAAATCAGTCTTTTACTAAGACTATCATCATAACATTTAAAATCAGTATTTTACCAAGACTAGAAACCATGACATAGTCTGCAATAAACTCATAGTCATTAGCTATTGTGCTACAACTAGCACCCACTTGCACTCAAGTGCATATCAGAACTTTGTCACAATATGCATATCAACAAGTGTGGTGTCAATTATGCTATTCTCTCACCAACACCTTATGTTCCATAACCTTGGTTCCTGAAGGCTACATACAAAACTATTAGTGGTTTCCAAATCCTATTTTCAACCTAATCAGGTTACCTACTCATTATTAACCACCCTTAGTCATTTTTACATGTTAAAAAAATAAATTAAGATTGTATTTATGCATGCAAATCCATTATTGTATGCACTTAGCACACCTCCATGCATCTAAAATATCATTATCTAATATTTATTTAATGGATATGCATTTCTAAACCAATTCATATATGGAATTTTATTATGCATATTATAGTATTCATCAACTTATGACAACTTCTCAAAATATCGAATAAAATTACAAACTGACAGGAGTTAAGTTGAGATATTACCCCTCATAATTTTGATTGCATAATTTAGTCATGAACTTTTGGAATCCCTATTGGGTTTCTCTAGGGAATTTTGTCAACACTTTGAAAATTTATCATGGTGCATTGATTCTTGGAATACTTTGAGCTACATCCCCAAATTTTTGCACCTCCTAAGCACTATAGATTTTATTCTTGGTACCCTGGTATGATGGAAAATCCCTCTTGCGATGGTATCCACTACAAGTTAAACAATTCAATGGTTCTCTGCCACTTCCTTTATTCTGCTGCTTCACAAGCTAAGACCCACATCCTTTCTATTTTCTTTTTGACTTTCATCCTAAGATCTTCCTCGCTTCTTGGGAAATTTTCCTTTTTGTCTTCTCACTACCCTTCTAGTCACACTGGAACTCAGTTTTTCACTTTGATTGTTCATAGCTATGCTTCAACTTTTTGATGGCTTCCTAGAATGACTGAGGCTCATTAAATTAAAACTAGTCTTTGAATGTTAATGGAAATCCATTGATGAACCTTTGTATCTTTTCTTTATCATCATCGATATATGGCACATATATCAATAGCTCTAGAAATTTGGTCGTATATTCTTCATTTAACATGGAACCCATCTTGAGCTCATAAAATTCCTTGGTCTTTCCATCATAATACCTCTCAGATAGGTAATTATTTCTAAAGAGTCTTTCAAATTATTTCTAAGTCAACTTCTATTACCTCATGCCCCTAAAATTCTTGAAATATTCCCACCAAATATCTACTCTTCCTTTTGAGACTCAAATTAGTTATCTTGGATTTCATATTCTTTGAGTAATATTGAAGTCTAATTTTTTTTCTCATTCCAAGTATCCATGCTTCTGCATCTTCTAATTTGGTCATCTTACCATCAAAAGTATGAGTTTTTCATTTCTTGAATGCCTCTAGAAAATACTCCTTCCCACTCCTCCTATGATGATGTTGGTGATAATGGCGATGATGTCTCCCATAAGTATAGATATAATAAAATCCACGCATACTAGGCATCTTTTGAGGTGTACCCAAGAGTCCGCCAATATTTATTGTATCATCACGGTCCATCCTATACCTTTTCTAAGACCAACTTCCATATGCCCCATTAGTATTTTCTTCTTGTATATCTCCATGATTGGTCCCCAACTGTCTTTGTTTCTGTAAATATGAAAGGATTTGAAGAATAACTGCATTAACCTCAACTTGATTTTCTTGAGCTTTTGAAAGTCTTTCTTGAGCTTCAATCAACCACTCATTATCATCTTTATAACTTTTGATATCTACCCTCAAACTTATTAATGTGTTTGCTAGATCATGAGAGTATCCCTATCCTTGCAGTTCAACTGATTTCTCCCATCCCATTGATTTCTATTATGGCCTGCGTGAGGATTCATATGAACTATACTTAACCATTCTACTCTTCATCTCTTGGCCTTATATTTTTTTGCAACATACCACTATTAGATAAATCAAATAAAATATATAATCTAAAGCGTTACCTCAATTTACTGCTGGTGAAGCTATAACATCTACATAGATCAATCCAGATTAGCACGACATATAATAATATCAAGAGTATATAAATTCATGAATAATGACACCAAAATTGTAACAACATCATTTAAATGGATATAATAATAATAACAATAAAATAATTGATGCACATGCATGTTAGTCATATATATCCACATAAAAATTTGTATTTACCTCAAGGTCTAGTGTTGTGAACTTGCTCTGATACCACTCTGTAACACCCTACTCTTTTTTCAATTTAATGTCTTAATTTTCTATCATAAATTATTGACCGAGGTTAGTAATATGATGAAGTGTGGTGCATTATATATGATTAGATGCCCTTCTTTCTTACTTCGGTGTGTATTTTTATATATTGGTTTTGGAGGTTTGTATTTTATGCCTAAAGTTAAGAGATGAAATTGATCTAATCAATGAATATAAGCTTCTAAATGAAATCTTTAAAAGCTAGGGAACAACTAAATATGAAGGAAATTTAATGATGAAAACTTAATCTTAAAGAAGGAAGAAAATGAAATGTTATTTTTACTCTAAGAAAAGGAATTGATTTACAAATAACTCTTAATAAAATGAATGCAATATTAAATCTAAAAGAAGAAAGAAAAGGAAATGTTAATTAACTAATCTATTTTGCATAAAAATAAATCAAACTTTGGATGGTTAAAATCTGAGCTATGTTAGACTTATTCTAGGCTAGCAAAACATCTATAGAAAACATCTAACTAAATTGATTCTTCACTTTAAACAAAGCACTGTTCTAAATCTGATTGAATTCTACTAATATTTAAATGATGTTCTATCTATCAACATGACAAAATAAAACCATATTCTACCTTATCCATTGAAAGCATTAATTCTATGAAAATAGAGCATTTAATCTACTTCTAAAATGATCAAAGTACAACTCTAATCTAACTATGTCCTAGTTTTAAATATAAGAATGATCAAAATATAAATCTACTCTAACTCTATGCTACATTCCATGGAACAAAAGCATAAAATCTATTACTATGAAATTGAAATGATTGTGCTAATATAAATCAAATTTAAATAAGGCAAGCAAGAAATGGAAAAGTATCTATTGCGCAAAACAACATGTCTAATTTTAAATCATATGGTTTTTTTGTAATCAAATGCACGAATGTATTCAATTGGAAAATGGCAGGGTCACATTCATGTAATGATTCAGGCAAGCATAAGATCTAACATTCAATTGTGAATGTAAACCACTGATTCAAAAAACATTTTAAAAACTATTTGACATGAAATTAAACTATGAAACAAGGAGAAATTAAACTACGAATTGACGAGAATCTAACTATGAAATGATGAGAATATAATTATGAATTTATAAGAATTTAACTACGATTCAACAAGAATTAAACTATGAAATTGACAGTAAACTAAACTACAAGATAACTATAAAAACCTTGTTTTCGTGTAGGGGCCATTTGCAACGGAACAAGTGTGAAATATACTTAAACTATCTGTGCATCAATGATATAGAACTGGTCTTCATTACTAGCAAAACATAGTATAAAAGTGTATCATAGTATTATCACAAAATTAATCTTATTCCTAGTTTCAACAGACCGATATTTATACAAGTTTTTGAATTAATTGTCTGAGACAATTTCGCCTATGAAAAGAAAAAATGAAACTAAGACTAGAAGTCTACTTAGAAACAAGGTATTCATGAATTTCTTTTGATTTGCTACGTAAGAGAAAATCGAGAGTCTTCGTCTGTTGATCTCATTCCTTGGCTGATATTTGACCGTGATTGTAGGCATGATTCCTTCTTGAATTCAAATAGGTAAGTAGGGTACAATCCATGTGTGGACCATTTGAAAGCTACCCATATGATTCGCTTCTTCATTTACTTCTTGAAACCTATCAAACAATAATGGTGGTTGCAGAAACAAAGGTTAGCTACAGAATTGCATGAATTATGTATCTAATTACATAAATTCATCTAAATAATAAGAAACATTATAATATAAAGTATATATCATATAAATGACTTCTCAGATGTAAAATATGTCAATTATCACTGATTGAGCTTATGGATTTGTGAAAAGGGAAGAAAAGATGGTGGAAAAAGATGTCAAATTAGGAACAGTTTTTAGGTTCAACATCTACTCCACATTTACCCACTTTTACAAGCTTACTAGGGTAAACGTTAGATGAGAGTTACTATGCATTACCCAACTTCCAAGATGAAGTTATTGAATGAGGTCTGACTTGTCAACCAAACTGCAGAACACCTAGGGCTACATGTTCACATTGATATCAACCTACCTTTCCCAGGTGTTCAATTACCCTGAGCTCAGTCCACTCTCTATCATATCTTAAACCCTATATGCATGGATATAGGCCCGTCAGTATGGATAGAGGGCTAAAAAAACACATATAATCCTTCTTAGGTGCAATTGTGGCCAAAATTTCCCAGCTCTAACAGTGCGACCATAAACTCTGTTCCAGAAATTTATGGTCAACATTCAAGCCAACTACCTAGAACTATCCAAAAATCTATCAACAAGGTTCCCGAGTCTTCATGCTCTATTTCTAAGCTCTGGTTTTTCTCAAGCTTTCTTGATACAAGTTATTAGTTTTTACAAACATGTTGTGACCAAGGTGCCTGTAGGTTTGGATGCATAGTTTCTTTGTTGTTTCATTAGTTTTTTCAAATATTCATCAAGGAGGCTTACTTCCCTCTCATGGTAGCTGCAATAAATCTTAGGTTAGTTCATACATCCTTATAAAACATCCAAGGGTTTTTCCACCAACATGTCAAGGGCTTAGTCGAAGAAAACCATCTCCACCCAAAACCCTTGGGATTTTCCTGAGACCACCTTAAGTAGGATCCAAAATCCATTGGCAATCTAAAGCTAAACCAAACAGGAACCCACTATGTTAGCCCCCCTATGAAATTTTTGACAAGCAAATAGGGGGCTAAATTGTTTTTGAGCCTTCAAGGAATGCATTTCCTCTGAAAACACAGTCTCCTTGAAGCCTCTTTGTGTCTTTTATCCTTTGATCAAATCCCCTCTGCTGGTTCCCCTTTAAAGCCTCTATGTTATGTGAAGAAATACCCAAAGGCCTCCTCTCCCCTTTATTTTTCCCTCATTTAACCTCTTTTTATTCCCCCCTTTTTCTCCCCTTCTATTTCCCCATTTACCCCCCAAATCCTCCCAAAATCCCATTTAATTTCTTCCCCTACCCTTTGTTTAGCTTTCTTCCCCCTTTTCCCCTCCTTAACCTTCAAAATCCATTAAAAAGGGCTAAAACCCACTTTTCGACCTTATTCTAAGGCCTAGCCCCTTCCCCTTAACCACTTCCCCACATGTGCCCAGGCGCCAAGACCAAGTGCTTAAGTCCCCGGCGCTTATCGCAATCGGAAGGTCGGGTGGGTGCAAACCCCTGTGTAACATTGAAAATCCCCAATGCGATTGGGTTATAACGTTAAGTCCCCGATCTGTTCGGCACCGTCGATCTATCACCAGATCAACGGCTGAGCGCTAATCGCAAGCTCCCTCCCGATCGCAATCGCAACCCCCATGGGTGCCGCCCCGATTGAGATCCCCCGATTGCATCTTGACCATCCATTCTACCCGCGATCCGACGGTCCTCTGCCAATCGCAGATCCCCTCCGATTGTGTTCTCCACCGTTGATTCTTCCCGCAGATCAATGGCCAGCGCTTAATCGCTCCTCCATTTCCAATCGCAATCGGAGGTTTGTCGTGTGCTGCCCCGATTGAGATCTCCCGATTACATCGCAGCCGCCCATTCCCTTCCAAATCTGACGGCCATTGCACTCCCATTTCCTCCGATCGCAGTCCTTCCATATCCCTCCCGATTGAATCTTGATCGTTCATCCCAACCCGCAATCCGACGGTCCTCCGCTAATCGCACCCTGTCTTCCAATCCCCCGATCGCTCTGTCCCTCCGATTACATCTGAACCGTTGATTTGATCCCCGATCGGACGGTCAGCGCTCAATCGCATTCCGACCTCCGATCGCAATCGCATGCTCTTCCCTCCGTCCTCCGATTTAATCCCGACCGTTCATCCTCCCTCAGATCGACGGTCAGCGCTCAATCGCTTTCCCATTCCCAATCGCAATCGCAAAGCCCAATGGTGCCGCCCCAATTGAGATCCTCTAATTGCATCATAGCCGTCCATCTTTCGCATGATCCAACGGCTATCGCACAATCGCATGCTTTCCCCTCTGCCCTTCTGATTTCATCCCCGTCGTCCGTTCCTCCTCGCGATTGACGGCCAGCGCTCAATTGCATCATTCCTTCCGATCACTGTTCGCAAGCCTTCCCTCCGTCCTCCGATTTGATCTCGTACGTTCGTTTGTTTCACGATCCAACGGCTATCGCTCTCCCCTGTCGATCGCAATCGGAAGTTTGTGAGTGTATCCTTTTTGTGCCCTTCCGATTGTGATCCTCCGATTGCATCTCCGCCATCCGTCTCCTCCCGGATCTGACGGCTCAGGTTTAATCGCCCTCTGCCTCCGCTGGGTCCCACCTCCACGGCTTCCGCTCCATTTTTTTCGTGTTTTCCTTTGTATTACGCCCAAGGGTTCGACCTTTGGGCCTTTACAGTTTTGATCATTTCTCCGCCGCTATGTGTTCTTTCCACCCTTCTCCACTCTTCCGCCACCATTCCACCGCCTCCACAGCATTCCGCCACCACTGCCTGGATTTTAAACAGATATATTTTAAAGTGTGCAGGTAGTACAGAGATGGCCAGTTCAGCATTGCCAGCGATCAGCTGAAGGTTTCAAGGGGTTAACACCTGATATTGACATAATCAAACATTAACCCCGCATTCAAAGGATTAAGGCACTGATTGAAGACTAAGAGCGCACCAACAAGTCATAACTGCGCCACCTAACAGCAGGACTTTTTCCTCCAGGGGTACACCTTCCCGCAGCGTCCTCCATGCTTCTCGAGCCCAGGAAAGTCAAGAACACTGACAAAGCTTCTTAAAAGATTGTCAGGCCGCAGTAATGAAGCATGGATGGACAGACGGACCTTTGAACTAGTTTATTTATTCCAGAATGGCAGCACAGAGCTCCAAGCTCCAGAAAGGACTCCAAAGAAATATCTGAGGTCAATTTCCGGCCTGACAGAGATCTCCGAACCAGATTACAGAGTACATACAGCACTGCAGAAAGCCATTAAGCAGTATGGGCTTGGACACTTCCGCCGATTCTGTCTTGATGAGATTAATTTAATTGTTCATCTACCTCTGTTTTCTCTCCTCTCCTATAAAAGATCCCCGAGAACATAATGTAAAGGTTGTTGTTGCCTTGCTGGGCATCTGCTGTTAGAGGGATTCAGTTTGACTGTTAGAACAGTCGTGGGAGAGAGTAGCAGAGTAGTTGTATGTAATAGGCTGGGAGGAGAAGTCTAGACTATAACAGCCATTGAGCCATATTGTACATGACTGGTTTTGCATCTATTAATCAAAGCACATTTCACAGGATCCTGGTTTATTGCTATTGGTGATGTTTTCTTACTCTATTTATTACATTTTCACATTGTTTCATGTTCTTCTGGTAGGCATCAGAATAATGGTATAGGATTCACCCTTGTTAGGTGCCCTATGCTGTCTGCTCTCCCTACCTTTATGTTTTCCGCCCTATGTGCTGTCTAAGAGTGGGTTCACGTGTTTAACCAGTGCAGCGGATGTTATTGCCTGCTGGCTGATGTATGAACTTGGGGGTTTGCTTCTTAGATGTTTCTTTGTCAAATCTTATCTCTGTTTTTCCCTTGGAGTTGCTAAAGCAGACCTGGAGTTAAATGACCTCTGGTCTGATCTATAAGCAGCCCCTTTGTCTCTTTGAGAGCTACCTTTGAGTATGTCCAAGCAGGTCTGGAGTTAAATGACCTCTGACCTGATCTATAGACAGAAAATTGGTTGCTTTCCTTCTTTCACTTTCCTCCTTAATGTTCCAACCCATCATCTATCTATAAAGATCCTTTAGTATAGATGACTTGCCCTTTGAAAGCCTTGGCTAGTTGTTGCATGTAATTTCCTTTTATGACTCCATAGCCCAATGGATGGCACTGTCTCGGCCTATCCTCTTTGCTGAAACATCCTGCTGCTTTATTCCTTTTCTCCCATTGCTTTCCCAGTCCATGATCTCCTAACCAACCCAGCAACCCTCCAACCAAACCATTTAAAACCCCCCTCTGTGCTTTATAACTAGCCTAACATCTCATTCTGAGCTTCAAAGATACATCATTCTTTGCTCTATTTGGAGAGATCCCTCTCCGGGTCCAGGAGGGCTAGATCCTAGGGCCCCAAAGTGGTTTTGATGTTGTCCCATCTTTTGGTCTTGCCAATCTAGCCAAAACATGGGAACCCCAACACACTACATCATGGATATCTAGGAAAGGGCATAAATAAAGTCGTACATAACTGTCAATCTAGGAAAATCCCCATGCCAATGAAAACAAAATTACAAATAAAATATGCACAAACCATGCATTCAATTCCTAGCAAGATAATCAAACATGCACACTGTTACTTGCAAAAATCTTCCTGCTAGCTGTTGATAAACATTCTTCTTGGCTACTACTTGAATTCCTCTTCTAGTGCTTGCTTTCCTTGCTTGTCTCTTTCCCTGTGTATTTCTTGTCTCTTTCCTTGTCTTTCTTGTGTCCAAGTGCTCTCTAGTGTTGTGGCGTCTCTCCTCTTCTCCTCTCTTTTTTCCAAAGAGAATGTTAGAATGTTCTCTCTCTAATTTTTATTTTTATTTTTTATTTTTTATTTATTTTTTTCTTCTTTACATGCATATTGTCAAACACACACATGGATGTGAACACAATATGAAATATAAGCATGAGATGTATTTTGTATTAACATAGATGTACATATATAATACATTATTATGAACCTTATATTCATCTTCCAAGGTCTCTTGGAATTCCTTTTTTTATTCACCTTCTACACCAACCCTTAGAGGATTAGGTGTTGAACATTCCCCCCCTTAATCTGAAGGGGTATGTATGAGTCGAAGAAGAGAGTTGTAATAAAGATGTGCAAAATATGCATGGAAGCACTAGGTTGAATGTTCTCTATGAAATGTTGGCATAAGGTTGTGGTTTGATGTTGACCACCAACAGTGGAATGCTTAGTGCATTCCCGGAACTCTTCCAAATATAGCAAGAAGTTGAGGTCTTATGCTAGAGGAAGTGGTCCTAATGATTTGAAGAGGGATACCTTCAACCTGAAAAAGGGAGGTCTACAACCACATAAAAAGGGAGAACCTCAACCTGAAAAGGGAGGTCTCAACCTGTGGTGGTTTAAGGATGACCACCAACTCTGGAATGCTTGATGAAATTCTTGAAAATCTTCCAAAACTGGCAAGAAGTTGAAGTCTTCTGCTAGAAGAAGTGTCCCCAATTATTTTAAGAGGGAGAATCTCAACCTCACATAGATGTTTTAAGGTTGAGCAACAATCAATGGCATGATCATAGGCATCTTTGTCTCTGACTACAACTTTGAATCTGGTATAGTAGGTTGTGGCTCAAGCTCTCTTGATGTGGCTTTGAATCTTGTAGATGACCATCGTTTCCCTCCCTGTTAGATACAAGGTGAGATTATGGATAAAAATTGATTGCAAGGCCTTTTAATATTCTAGAAGAGATTCTAACATATGAATGAAAGATCTTCTTGGCTGTTGATGCCCATTGCCAAGAAGTGATCCATCCAAGATGAATATTTTTTCTTGTAGGAGGTTTGTTTCTGAAGCATCTGTGTGAAGAATGAGTAGTTTTATGACATTTCTTACATGGATGAAGATCAAAATAGTGATTTTTCATACATCCAAATTGATCACAATGTTGGAATATAATAATTTATTGTGTTTTTTGTGAAACAAGAGCAGAATTTGGGACATCTGAAGGTGGACGATCATGAAGAAATCATGCACTATGGAATAGGATGCGCTTTGACTAATATGGAATCTGAAGGGACACATCCTTGTAATATCCAAGACCAGTTCTATGCTTGTTATGGAGAAGCTCTTCCCAAGGTTTGATGATAGACTTA
Source organism: Pinus albicaulis (assembly GCA_034641835.2). Classification (NCBI taxonomy): domain Eukaryota; kingdom Viridiplantae; phylum Streptophyta; class Pinopsida; order Pinales; family Pinaceae; genus Pinus; species Pinus albicaulis. The sequence goes on from CM076581.1 coordinate 948,895,970, forward strand.
GGAAGTGGAACTTGACCTTCTGCATCTCCATGCAAATCTACTCTTGAAATGGGCAATGAATTTGAATCAACCTCAACCTTACTAATTTCATCACTTGACAGTTTTTTATGGGTGTTTGTTTCAACCTTGAACAATGGATGGTTTTTAACAACATGAAAAATATTATGTTGAAGCTTATCTCGCTAGAACTGAGATTCTAGTTGCAAAAATTCTATCTGTTCTTGTGAATTTTGCAAAGAGGTTTGAATATATGTGAGAGTGTCTTTGCTGACTTTAACTGTGCTTTCAGTAGTTGAAACAATTAGAGTTCTTAATAACTCTAAAAAATTATCAATTCTAACCATTTTGTCAACAAATTATACGATAATGAAAAATATACCCACTTGTACTCTCAGCACATTAACAAGAGGAGTATAATAGTCTTCCAGATACAATAAGTGAAAGTAAAAAGCCTTGGTTTCAACAAGAGAAAATTTCACCCGAAAAGAGTTTCAACTCAATGTAAAGCTGAGAGGAATATAATTCATTTAAGTGTATGACCCTAATAATGATCAAAGCTTTATTAAGACAAATTGAACTCACAGCCAGTAGAAAATTTCTGAGAAAAGACCCACAAATCAAATTTTTCCTGCTTGACATTGCTCACCCCTCTTCCCACTGCATTGTCCATGCTCCATGCTCTCGATGCGCCACTCTAGTGATGGAAAAATAGCTTTTCTCATGAGGCCTCTGACTCCCAAGAAGATGAAAAAACCCGAAATTGTATTTGATGAAGACACACATGTTGCAACCCTTGAAAATATCATTGAAAGAGATTTTTTTCCTGATTTTCCAAAGCTTCATGATCACCTAGATTGGCTTGAAGTCGTTCACAGCGAAGATCCATTAAAAATCTGTGATTCCCAATTGAAGATTATTGAAAGGAGGTGATGAAGGGTCGACCAGGATCAAGCCCTTGTCACACCAACATCGTCGACTGTGGATCCCTTTCAAACTCTTGCATCTCTTGTTTCCCCTTCTCTGGCATTGTTGTCAGTTAGATCGATGAGGTCTCCTAGTAAACATCCTTTGAGCCTCGACCCAGTTGGTGATTCAGACAACGAGTTTCCCATCGACACTTCCATGTCTCTAGATGCGTCAAGCGACACACTAGTGACGATAATGAGATTTTTTCAAATATGATTGAAAAAATGAACAATAATACAAGGGAGAAATACTGCTACTTTCATGATGTCGAATCACAACCAAAGCAGAGGATTTTTGAAGAGTGTGATAGGATAACCAATGGTTTTGGTACCTCAGGGTAGCCTGAGAGCACATTGGTGAACTGGAAATATATATCTAAGAGTCTTCTTATGTACAATTATGTGAATCGAGAAGAAGTGCCTTTGATGAAGGTGGAAAGGGAAGACATATTTAAGGCATTGACAAAAGTGTTAAATACAAAGAATACATGTTTTCATGGAAAGGTGCTTGAATTTAGGCCCAAAGAAGAAGAAATTGTGGACATAATATATATGCCTGTTGTAGGTGGAACACCCGCATCTTGGCCTTTTGTAGAGCATGATGTAGAGAAGGAGAGAAAAATATAGGATTTGGAGGATCTCTGTAAAATCACTTAATTGGTATTAGGGGATTCGACTAAAGGTTATTCAAATAAGGGAACAACAGGATAAAACTATGTGTGGACTCCATCGCCGGCTCCTGGAGTGGGCGAGTCTCCGTTCATCACTTGGGAAGAGAATTCCACAATAACACCTAGACAGAGATATGATATCGCAGAGAGACAAACTTTCCCAGAAATTAAGAGAAATTGGTCCAACGGATTGTGGAAAGGCATTTCTATTGGCAATATGATTCAATATGTTGTCCTTGATGGAAACCTACTTGATGAGTTGCATTTTGATAGCAACCTATTTGTTCAAGATGTAAAAATGATGTTTCTACAAGTTAGTTCAGATGTGACAGAGAAAGGAATTATAGTAAGGGCTAGAGAAATGAAACAGGAAATATATCTCAATGTATATGCAAGTTTGATGAATGCAACCCACGTATGAAGGAAATGTATATGCTACTTGGTATATGCGGGTATGAAGAAGCCAAGTCTTGTATACCTTTTGCGCTCTAAAATTATGATACCAAGGGGCATTACCATGGTATTAGCCCACAGTATTAAGCATTTTATTGTATATTTGATTCCATCCAAGAATACCATCGGCAGTTGTGTGGTTTTGGCTCATGGTATTGGTAAAACCTAAATATATATAAGGAGAGGAAGATCATAGTGCAAAGTGTGCATGTGTAAGGGTTGTTACTGAATACTTCTCTCTAAAGTATATCTGCATGGGATGAACTCTGTTTTATTGGTAGATCTGAATCTATGATGCACCCTTGGATACAATGATGGATCATGATCTCTAGACCTGAAATGACTATGTACTTGCATGATCTAATTATGAGATGTTTGGATCGGTGACTTGATGCATGTTTGCTGAAATGAAGTAAAGAAATCTGGGTAAGTTTATAGATCTACATCTTTCCGCAGTAATAACATTTGTAGATCTATACACTAGTTCGTCACAGTGAAAGTGCGTATACACACGGTTTTGTCTCTGAGAAAGCGCATATGGAATTCAGGATTTTCTGAAGCTTGCTGAAGAGGTTATCTGTTTAGCTCCGCTGTATTTTTGTTTTTTGTCGATGAATTTTTCATGTAGATCTAGTTTGTTTGAATACTATATATGATTTTAGGTTGGATATGTACAAATCTGATCAATGAGTCATTAAGTATGAATAATAATGTTGATTGAATAAGTGTTCTGCAAATCTAAAAAGATATCTAACTGAAAGCCTCAGATATGGTTCTAAGACTGATCATACTCTGAAAGATCAGTATTCTCAAATCTATACATAGGTTCATGTGAAGGAAAGCGTGTATACAGGTGGGCTCAGTAAAGTGAAGTAGCGTATGCATTTTAAGATAATGAATGATCAGGGTTGCGATTGTTTCTACATGTTGATTCTAAAATATGGGTTTATTACTGTGTTCTGGTTACAGTGATCTCATTGTTATGATTGAATTTTTTGGGTTAAGTTGATTGGTGTTGATCTTTATAAAGTGTTGTGTTGCAGCTGTGGGATCCAGTGTGAAAATTGATGAAACATGGTCTGCAGTGGTTTTGAGGGTTGAATCCTTCAGTATGGAAGTAGAAGCTTCCTGCGAGTAGAAGTTGGTGTTCTGATCAGGGTTGAAGCTCCCTTCCAGTAGTGGTTGGTAAACATGATCAGGGTTGAAGCTCCCTTCCAATAGCAGTTGGAGAACGAGAGAAGGTTGCAGCCTTCTGCAGGTAGATGCCTACGTACTGATATGAGTCTGCATGAGTACAATATTGTAAATAGTTTTCCATATAATAAATATTCAAGACAAAGACAACAACAGCAGTGGTTTTCTCCCAAATTGGATTTCCACCTTAAATATTGGTGTTCATGTGTGATGCTCTTGTGTGATGATTTATTCTGATTATTACTGCAAATATTTACTGCTTAACTATCTGATGCATAACTGATAAGCTAGGTTAAAGATTGTTTCTGAAATTTTATCTAACAATAAATTTATCTCATTATACGTAAGTTTCTATTAGTATATTCACATATATATGCTAGTTGGGCTAATAAAAGTCGCGTATAGAAATCAATAAGAGAAAAGTAAATGATTATTATTGTTGAAGATATTGATTCACCCCCCCCCCTCTCAGTGTCTTTCCCAACAATTGGAATTAGAGCAGGTCCTTATGAAGAAGCTTAATTGCTAGAAGGAAGATCAGATAAGATGAGAAATCAATATGGGACAGCATCTATCAGGCCTCATCTCTTCAACGGAAACAATTTAATCTTATGGAAGACAAGGACAAGATCCTATCTTCAGTCTCTTAGAGAATATGCATGGGCTATAGTTGAAGGAGGTTATCAATATCCAGCTTTAGTTCCAACAGATCCAACAACAAGAAAGAACTATGAAACCAATGCAAAGGTGGTCAATGCATTATTGGGAAGTTTGACTGAATAATAATTGGTCAAAGTCATGCAGTTGAATACATCAAAGGAGATATGGCACAAAATCATTCTGAGCTATGAAGGTGATGCCAAGGTAAAAAGTGCTAAACTCCAAACTCTTAGAATTCAATATGAAAAACTTAGAATGCATAATGAGGAAAGCATTGTCAGTTTCTTTTTATGTCTAGGTGATATTGTAAATCATATGAGAAATCTGAGTTAAACCATAACTGGAACTACTCTAGTAGAAAAGGTTTTAAGATCTCTAACTCCCAAATTCGAGTCAAAAGTGTCTGCTATTGAAGAGAAGCAGGACCTATAAAATCTTACTATTTTTCAACTTCATGGGATTTAGACTGCATGTGAAATGAGGAAAGGAGGTCCATCTGAAATCAAATAAGTTGTCTTTAGAGCTGCTACAAAAGGAAAGGAAGTAGAAGAACAAGAAGGATCCGGGTATGTTTCAAAAGAAGATGAGATAAATTTTGTAAAGAAGCTACAAATTGGTACTAGAAGGTTCAGAGGTAAGCTTCCATTTAAATGTTTTTCTTGTGGAAGAGTTGGTAATTATGTTGCTAAATGTCCCCATAAAGATAATCATGAAAAGGGAAAGGAAGTGGCAAAAGGAAATAAGAAATGGTTTATCAATAGAAAAATATATTATACTCATGAAGATAGTGATGGTCTATCAAATAGTTAAGAAGGAGAATCTGATCAAGATATTAGACTGCTCAGGGCTTTTGAAAAAGACTCTAGTGAGGTTAAAGGTAATTTTATGGATACTTTAGATGAAAATGATTTTCCTGAAGAAATAAATAAACTCAAAATATGTTTGGAATAAAACAAAATTTCCATAGATACTCTAAAGAATCAGCTTATAGAAAAGGAGAAGCACAATGAGAAATTAGAATGTGAAATAGTAAGTCTAAGAAATGAAATTGAGAAAGTGAAAACTTTAAATCTTATATTTCCTAAAGGATCTGAAACCTTAGATGAAATTATCAAGGTACAACGCTCTCCTCTTGTAAAGACATGTCTTGGATATATCGAAGAATCCTCTCAGTCTTCAGCACCAAGCTATCTAAATGCAACTAAAGCCAACAAAAAAAAAAAATTCACTCAACAAAAGAACAAAGAGACCACCCAGGTAAAGCATGACCACTTCAATTCAAGAAAGAACAATAACAAAAATATCAATTAGCAGGTAAACATAAATAGAAGGTTTCATGATCGCAGAAATTTATCCTTTAATGGACAATGTTTCTCATGTCATAACTTTGGTCATAAAGTTGTACAATGTGTTGCATGCAAAACCATCATGACCAGAGAAGCTAGAAAGAAAAGAAATGAGACTGGAGTAAAGAAGAAAACTTAAAACAACTTTTCTCCTCTTCAACACGAAATTGAATGCTCTTATTGCAATAACTTTGGACATGAAGAATCTGAATGTAGGAGCAAACTTTAGCCAAAAGAACATATACCCACAAACTCCAAGGTATGTAGAAATAAGGACTCACAAGTTGAAAGTTGTGGCATAGCGTTATTTGCAGAAGGAGAAGAAAATAAATGGTATATTTATAGCGGATGCTCAAAACACATGACAGGTGATAAAAATAAACTTCTTTCATATAAATCATTAGAGAAAGAAAAGAATGTTACTTTTGGAAATGTCTCTCTAGCTATCATTAAGGGTAAAGGTTCTGTGTTTCTGAAAGAAAAGGTTAAAGCTAACAATGTTATGTATGTGAATGGGTTAAATCATAACTTGTTGAGTGTAAGCCAATTGTGTGATCAAGGAAATGAAGTTGTCTTTAGTTCAAAATAATGTGTAGTACATGAAATTGACATAGAAAAACAATAATAAAAGGAAATAGAACACCAAACAATCTGTATATATTTAAAGGTGGCCAAGAGCAATGCTACTTAGGTAAATCTGAAAAAAATTGGTTATGGCACAAAAGATTGGGACATTTGAGCTTCTCTCAAATAAGCAAAACTATCAGACTCAAAGTTGTTCGTGATCTTCCCAGTGTCACACTACCTAAAAGTACCATATGAAAATCATGTCAATTTGACAAGCAAACTAGGGTGCAATTCAATGCCAAAGAAGGATCAGCAAGTAAGCCTCTTGAACTTATACATACTGATCTATGTGGTCCTGTAAGGAAAAAGTCACCTCGTGGAGAACAATACTATATTTTATTTATTGATGACTTTTCTAGAATGTGTTGGATTGGTTTACTAAAACATAAAGATGAAGCATTTGAAAAATTTAAGATCTTCAAAGCTTTGGTTGAAAATGAATTAGATCTAAAAAATCAAATGTCTTAGATCTGACCGAGGAGGAGAATATATATCAGATGAATTCTTTGATTTCTGTGAGCATCATGGCATAAAAAGACAGTTTTTAGTAGCTGGAACCCCACAACAAAATGGCATGGCAGAAAGAATGAATATAATAGTTCAATAGATGGCTCATGCTGTGCTTGATGAATCTAGAACTCTCGATAAAGAATGAATAGAAAAGTTCAACATAATACAATAAATATTCTTAACAAGGCTCATGTTCATGTGAACAGTGATAAAACTCCTTATGAGCTCTGGTATGGTAAATCATTTTAGAGTTTTTGGAAGCAAATGTTTTATCAAGAAAAATGATGAAAAAATTGGTAAGTTTGAGCCTAGATCACATGAAGAAATATTTCTTGGTTACTCTTATAGAAGTAAGGCATATAAATGTTACAATAAAAAGACTTCGGAAGATTGTTGAATGTATTTATGTTGTAATTGATGAGTCTCTCAGAGCTCTTAAAAGGGAAATAAGAACAACAAATGAAGATGATGATGATATATATTTTCCCTCATCAAATACCAAAAATATAGAAGGAAAACCCAATGAAGCACCAAAAGAAGATATATATGAAAAGGCTCCATCCAGGTGTGTTCAAAAGAATCATCCTGAATCTCAAATTCTGGGAGAAAAGAGATCGGGTGTCCAAACAAGAAGAAATCGTGTAATGTCCCCTAGCTATCTAGCATTCTTATCCACTATCAAACAATAGAATGTTAATAAAGCTAGTAAATATAAATGTTGGATTCAAGCCATGAATGAAGAACTTGATCAGATTGAAAAGAATCATACTTGGGAATTGGTTCCAATACCTCATGATAAAAATTTTATTGGAACAAAATAGATATTCAAAAACAAGTTAAATGAAAATGGATATGTTATTAGAAACAAAGTTAGACTTGTTTGTAAAGGGTATGCTCAACAGGAAGGTATATATTTTGAAGAAACATTTTCTCCTGTAGCTAGACTTGAAGCCATAAGAATGTTTCTTGCTTTTTCAAGTTTTCAACAATTGAAATTTTATTAGATGGATGTTGAAATCTTCTTTCATCAATGGTGATTTAGAAGAAGAATTTTATATAGAACAACCAGAAGGATTCATTCTGGGAAATGATGAAAAACTTGTTTGAAAACTTAAAAAGGCTTTATATGGTCTCAAACAGGCTCCTCGGCATGGTACTATCGTCTTGACAAATATATTCAACAAAAAGGTTTCACAAAGGGATCTGCTGACAGTAACTTATACACAAAAATTGAGAATGATAAATTATTGATTATTGTTGTGTATGTTGATGACATCATTTTTGGAATTAATGAAGAGTCCATGAGTCAGAAATTTTCTTCTGTTATGAAAGAATTTGAAATGTCATTACTTGGGGAACTAACATATTTTATTGGCTTACAAGTGCAACAAGCAACAGATGGCATATTTCTATCACAAGAAAAATATCTCAAGCAAATTCTGAAGAAGTATGGCATGGAAGACTGCAAACCTGTGATTACTCCAATGGTAACTGGAATTAACCTCAGTTCTCATGATGATTCTCCCATGGTGAATCAAACAGAGTATAGATCCATGATTGGAAGTATGCTTTATCTAACCGGGACAAGACTAGATATTATGCATGTAGTTGGGATTGTTGGACGATTCCAAGCTAACCCAAAAGAGTCTCACCTTCAGGCTATAAAAATAATATTCAAATATCTACAAGGGACTCAATTCTTTGGTATATGGTATCCAAATAATGTTGATCTCACTCTTCATGCTTACACAGATGCGGATTGGGCTGGAAATGTTGATGATCGAAAAAGCACTAGTGGTGGTGCATTCTATATGGGGCCCCGATTAGTATCTTGGTTCAGCAAGAAACAAAGTTCTATTGCCTTATCTACAACGGAAGCAGAATATGTGGCTGCCGCATCATGTTGCACACAACTTATTTGGATGATGCAGACATTACAAGATATTCAAATCAAATGTTCACCTCCCATCTCCATTCTATGTGATAATACAAGTGCCATTACTATCTCTAAAAATCCTGTTATGCATTCCAAGACCAAGAACATTCCTATCAAGTATCACTTCCTACGTGAAAAAGTGCTTTAACAAAAGGTTAAATTGGAGTATATTCCCTCCAAAGAACAAGTTGCAGATATATTTACTAAACCTCTTCCCAGGGAAGCATTCGAATATCTCAGACAGAAGTTGGGAGTTGTCTCTGCCTCTCTTATCAAATCTGCTTAATTTCATAAGATTAAATTCGGTACGCTAGTTTCATAAAGGTGAATCATGTATATACGCGAGTTTTTTGTGCATATAACCATGTATGGTTTTTGCTGACATAAATTCTCTGGGTCAGTTTTTCAGAAAATATTTGTTTTTGTTCCAGTATTCATCTTACTATACCTTTCTTTGATATTTATCACCTTGATGAAGATGCTTTGATGAATTGGTTGTTGAAGGTGTTCAGGATGCACAAGCTTAGGGGGAGCACCTACCCTTTTGAAAAGGTTGAGTTATTGGCATTATGATTGGTTGTTGTGTTATGATCTCTTGTTTGAGATTCTTTGGTCTTGGTTATACAAAGTCATATCTGTTATTTGATTAAAAGGTCATGTTGAGACCTATGATGTAAATTTTTTATATTCAGTCTTGTAAGGACTTGTTCAAATTTTTAAACTCACTTGGTTGGGTAGTTGAGTCAAATATGTAATTCCACTTGGTTGGATTATTGATGTTAGTATGAGTCCTTGGTGATAGGAATGGTCATACTTGGTTGAGTTATAGAGTCATGTACTTCATTGAAAAATCTGTCTCAAGATTTAGCATGAACTTAGGGGGAGAATGGTAAATTCAGTGCACTTCAGATCTACAGAGCTCTTCTTTTTACAAGGGTAGAGAAAATTTGATTTGGTATTGATCCACCCTTTTCCCTTGATGTCAAAGGGGGAGAGTATCTTGGTGTTTGAATAAAGATGTAAAAATTAATGTATCTATCTGTTGTTGTGATCAAACACCATCATGGTTTCCATCAAGTCCAAAGGGGGAGATTGTTGGCAATATGATGCAATATGTTGTCCTTGATGGCAACCTACTTGATGAGTTGCCTTTTGATAGCAACCTATTTGTTCAATATGTAAAAATGATGTTTCTACAGGTCAGTTCAGATGTGACAGAGAAATGAATTTCAGTTTGTGCCAGAGAAATGAAACACGAAATATTTCTCAATGTATACGCAGGTTTGATGAAGGCAACCCGCATATGAAGGCAATGTATACGCTACTTGGTATACATGCAACCTGCGTATACATCCAAAATTAGTATATACACAGTTTTCATGAAGAGAAGTCACGTATACACGTGGTGATGAAGAAGCCAAGTCATGTATACCTTTTGTGCTCTAAAATTATGATACCAAGGGGCATTACCATGGTATTAGCCCACAGTATTGAGCGTTGTATTGTCTATTTGATTCCGTCCAAGAATACCATCGGAAGTTGTGTGGTTTTGGCTCATGGTATTAGTAAAAGATAAATATATATAAGGAGAAGAAGATCATAGTGCAAAGTGTGCATGTGTAAGGGTTGTTACTGAATACTTCTCTCTAAAGTATATCTACATGGGTTGAACTCTGTTTTATTGGTAGATCAAAATATATGATGCACCCTTGGATACAATGATGGATCAGGATCTCTAGACCTGAAATGACTATGTACTTGCATGATCTAATTATGAGATTATTGGATCAGTGAATTGGCACATCTTTGTTGAAATGAAGTAAATAAATCTGGGTAAATTTATAGATATGCATATTTATGCAGTAATAACATTTACAGATCTATACGCTAGTTCTTCATAGTGAAAGCACATATACACACAGCTTTGTCTCTGAGAAAGTGCGTATGGAAGTCAGGGTTTTCTGAAGCTTTTTGAAGAGGTTATCTATTTATTTTTGTTGTCTGTCGATGAAGTCTTCATGTAGATCTGGGTTGTTTGAATACTTTAAATGTTGCTAAGTTGGATGTGTACAAATCTGATCAATGAGTGATTAAGTATGAATAATAATGCTAACTGAATAAGTGTTCTGTAAATATGAAAATGTGCCTGACTGAAAGCCTTAGATCTGATTCTGAGATTGATCATACTCTGAAAGATCAGTATTCTCAGATCTATACACAGGTTGGTGTGAAGGAAAGCGTGTATACACGCGGGCTCAATAAAGTGAAGTAGAAAATGCACTTTAAGATAATGAATGATCAAGGTTGAGATTGTTTCTACATGTTGATTCTGAAATCTGGGTTTATTACTGTGTTTTGGTTACAGTGATCTCACTATTCTGATTGAAGTTTTTGGGTTAAGTTTATTGGTGTTGATATTTATAAATTTTTTTGTTGAAGCTGTGGAATCCAGTGTGAAAATTGATGAAATGGGGTTTGCATTGGTTCTGAGGGTTAAAGCCTTCAGTATGGAAGTAGAAGCTTCTTGCCAGTAGAAGTTGGTGTTCTGATCAGGGGGTTGAAGCTCCCTTCCACTAGTGACTGGTAAACAAGATCAGGGGGTTGGAGATCCCTTCCAGTAGCAGCTAGAGAACGAGAGAAGGTTGCAGCCTTCTGCATGTACATGCTTGCCTACTGATATGAGTCCGTGTTAGTACAATATTGTAAGCAGTTTTCCATATAATAAATATTGAAGACAAAGACGACAACAGTGGTGGTTTTCTCCCGAAATGGGTTTCCACCTTAAATCTTAGTGTTCATGTGTGATGCTCTTGTGTGATGATTTATTCTGATTATTACTGCACATATTTACTACTTAACTATTTGATGCATAACTAATAAGCTGGGTTAAATATTGTTTCTGAAATATTATCTAACAATAAATTTATCTCAGTATACGCAAGTTTCTGTTAGTATATCCGCGTATATACGCTAGTTGGGTTGATAAAATTCACGTGTAGAAATCAGTAAGGGAAAAGTAAATTATTATTATTATTGAAGATACTGATTCACCCCCCCCCCCCCCCTCTCAATATCTTTCCCAACAATTGCAGCTATAATATAGCTGGCAGAATTCACTCTCTGGTAAATGTAACTTTTCTGCAGGAAGGATAGTGCAGAAGGCAGAGAGGACATATAAAATAGTGGAAAAAAGGTCAAATATTTAATGGTCAAATAGTAGATAACCCACTTTGAAGAATACCACACAACTAATGGTGGGCGAAGGAAACACATCATGGCTCTGATACCATGTCAAACACACACATGGATGTGAGCACAATATGAAAGGTAAGCATGAGATGTATTTCTTATTAACATAGATGTACATATATAATACATTGTTATGAACCTTGGATTCATCTTCCAAGGTCTCTTGGACTTCCTTTGTCTATTCGCCTTCTACACCAACCCTTAGAGGATTAGTTTTCTAACACATATTATTTTACTATTTTTATTATTTTCTTGTCTCTTCCTCTTCCCCACCTATTGAAGTGGAATTTATTTCATTTTCATTTATTTATTTTTAATTTTTCCTCATATCCTTGTTGGACTATAATAATTAATTTTCCATTTATTTCCTTTTTCCTCTTACCAATGCTAATTTCCAAATCCAATAAATAATTAACCCCAAGTGGATCCTATTGTAATGTTTTCCCCTTCATTTAGCTTAGAGTACGTGTCCCATGAACTTAGTTTGATTTTTTATTTTATAATGTGCATACATTATTTATTTACATGCAAATTTAACTTGAGGTTGTTATTTTATCTCTGTCACTTACAATAATCTTTGGGTTTCCATCACTAGTACATTTGGGGGAAATTCCAACACTTGGTTCTGACACTTTTGACCAAATGTCGGAAATTTCCCCAATTTTTTTCAATCTCGCCCGAAATCGTCGCTATACCGACGTTTAGAGAAAAGTGTCGCAATACCGACACTTAGACAAAGTGTCGCAATTGCGACATTTGGAGGAAGACGTCGCAATTGCGACACTATGCCCCAAAGCATCGCTGTTGCGACGACTGCCTCCAAATGTCGCAAGTGCGACACAATGTCTAAGTGTCGCAATTGCGACATTTAGAGGCATCCGTCGCAATAGCGATGCTTTGTCCGCCGTCAGTATAACAAAACTTATATGCGTGCTACATAAAAATACGAAACTTATATGCGTGCTACATAAAAATGATTTTATTAAAAACTACATTAACGTCTGATATCACGCGCGCATTCGCCCTCCGCTCTTGCAGAACAGCATTCGCCCTCAGCTCTTGGAGAACAAAATTTGCCCTCAGCTCTTGCAAAACAGAATTCGCCCTCAGCTCTTGCAGAATAGCATTCGCCCTCATCTCTTGCATAATATCATTCGCCCTCAGCATTCGCCCTCAGCTCGCACGAGACTCGCCCTCGGCCTTCAACAACATTCGCCCTCGGGGACCACCGAGCTCGCAACAAACATTCACCCTACTTGCCCTCGTTCGCCCAGCTCTTGACACCACGCCCTCACTTTTGCACGAAACATTCGCCTCTCACCAAATGGCAGCCCGAGTCGCAGCCCTTCCTCCTATAGTAGGGTTGACTCTATTTGGGTTTATAGGTCAATTTACCGGATTATGTTAGGTTGCAGGGTTCTCTAGATGTCTTCCAATGTTCTTTCTGATGAGTTTCAAAGAGGATGTGTAAGATGTGTTTGTGCTTGCATGAATTTGACTCCACCAGTTTCATGAAGTTTAAGCTATGGATTTTAGTTCGACAAACTCATCCATCTCAACACCCGGTAACGAATTTCCCTTGGTCTGATCTATATTGAAGGTGAAGTGCAAAGTGGTAGAGAATGGGAGATCGAAAGTCATCAACTTTATCACAAGGGTAGTACTCCAGATCGAAATTGATGAGCTTTAGTTCTCCATATTTGGGGATTTTCTGATATTTGGGGATTTTTTGATGACATACCAAAGGTCACATCCATATAACCATATCAAGGTCAATGTTGAGATCATTCTCATATAGATATAGGTCACTGATATATAGGGTTAATATCATCATCACTATCCATGGAAACCGAATGGTTACAAAATCTGTGATTGTGGTTGGCTCATTTATAATTATTACCCATTTACAGTAGAGAACAAAAACACTAAATATGGCCCGAGCAAAGCCTTTACAACAGGCAATGGAATTGCAGCTGCTTCATCAATAACCAATAGCTCCACTTGAGAAAACTTTTCATAATCTTGGGGCTGGATATACTGCTGAGAAAACAATTGTAGTTATCATTCGTGCTCCAATATATTAATATACTTTTTACATTGAACCGAAGAAAGGGAAACAAGCAAATGCTAGCCATCATACAATGCTTTGACATAAGAGTTTTGAGTGACATACTTGAAAAAAGAACTCATCCACTGATATTTATAATCATTTGAGTTATTCAAGTTAAACACAATGTCAAGAATCAAGATTCAATACTCTCTATTATCTTCATCACCCAATACAAGATTTAAATTTTTCCCAAAGAAACGCTTATTAATTTGGCAGCCATTATTTCTCCCTGCTTTAAAAACCCAACATTTAAATGAAAACAAGCATTGCATTTCAACTACAAAAATATATTAGTGTTCAAATGTACATGTGTGCATCACTTGTGTAGGGTATTCCTTTTCCACTTTCACATTATCCAAGAATGTGTGCAGTATAGTTCATATTTTTTGTGATTTAGATTATCTTGAAAAAGGAAAGGTAAATCATTTCCCATGGAAAAAGAAGGTTTTCCCTTTTTACTACTGGAAATGGTACAACAAAGTTCCATTTCTACCTAAAAATCCTATGAAATAGGAACCAAATAAAGGCCATGTCCTCAATGGACATCATTTGGCTTTGAAAATGGCCATTGCACCGTGTTGTTTCTTATATTACATCATGATAGTTTCTTAGGTCATTTCTTGTTTCTTGAGATGAAAAACAACCAAAGAAATTGTGAAGATCCTTTCAATAAATAAATGACCATTTCTCAATCATATCTCAACTATTTTTTATTTTATTCAGTGGTTGCTTACTTTGAGAGAAATTTGACACTTTTATAAGGATTATAACATAAAAACACAAAATGGGAAGGAATTGATGAGGTAGATGACCTTTAGTTGTTGTCAATTAAGAATTGATAATACACGATGCATGTTCTGTACTACAAACTAGATTCCTTCCCGGAGTTAGGACACAGAGTATTGAATCAAAGTTGTAGTTTCTAACTTCTTGTATTGGTTCATCAATCTTGAATTCAGACATTGCATGTCTTCATTGCTTCATGTTTGAATAATTTGCATCATATCGTACAATAGGAAACTAGGAATTATGATTATTATTACTTTATGGATCTGTTAAGTTACTTTTAAGTTTGCATGGTTTAGTGTGAAATTATTCTAGTGTGCCCCTAGGCCCAGGTGAAGGAATGCCAAGGACCGAGAACCCTAGTTTTTAAATGGTATTGTTTCTTATACCCAAAAACCCCTCAACATCACTTCTTATTAGTTCTTAACAATAGTGTTGTAAACAATTTGAGAATTGATATAGAAAAATCTCGCACTTCTTAAGATAAAGTCCTAAAGCTAAAGTGTGATACCATGTGTAATTCAATAGCCCCATTGTCACCTCACCAACCTCTTTTCACTTCGGGCTAGCTCTCCTCCAACTCAAGGGGGGTTCTCCCTAGTAGATGTTAGGGATATAATGGCCCAACCAAAACAAGTCAAGAGCCCCCTAACTCTCTATGTTTACTACTATCAATCAAAATATTGAACAATAGGGTCAGACATGCATCCTGAAGATAAAATTGCCAGGGTATTTTTGGGTAATTTCAAAGGGAGAGTCCCCAAACACATATAATCAAGGAATTATAACGTGATTTCAAACATTAAATATCAACAAAATTGTTTAAAGGATATTGAAAGGAAAAAGGTGATGGAAGATAGAAAGTGCCTTACTTAAATGCTCTAAGGACTTTTCAATAGTTGCTCCAAAAGCTTCACTTCAAGGCCCTTCAAGATCGTCTCCAACAATGCTATACCATCAGCTTCAACAATGTTGCTCCAAAAATGTCTTCAAGGTCTTCACAACAAGTTTACTAGAAGTTGCTCCAACAATATATTCAATAAGGTCTTCATTGTCAATTTGCTCAATATGGTCACGCAATGTAAGCGCTGACATGTTTCATGGATCGAATTCAATGCAAGTACATTAAAACTCTAACTCCGTCTTCTCGGTGTCTTATGGGAAATTATTTCAATTTTCATTTTTGTTTTCTTGTTTTATATTGTTTTCAGTAAGTTTTTACATTTATAATTTTATTGCAATGTAAGATCGATCGTGTAAAGACAGAACAACCCCAGACGTATGATCACGAAAGAGGCCGGGCAGTGAAGAATGACAAAGGCCATCATTGCTCTAATGGAATATGGTATCGCCCGATGATTCCCTGATAAAGATCTTCTGTCTCCATTCCCCATATTTTACAAAAATGCACGAGATGCAAGGTCGAAATTTAATACTTTGATAGACGCGCCTCAAACACCTGAAACAAAAGAGAGGATAAAACAACTTATGAGCTAGCTAGAAACATATCAGGTAATAATAAAAAGTCAAAAGGATATTTTTTTTGTTCTGCATGAGATGAATTGTGATAGTTTGATTTTTAATTTTTACATTGACTAAAATAACAAAAATTTCTTTTGTATGTAGCGTTTTCTGGCACTTGTTGAACCCGGTGTTGGTGGTAGTGGGACACAAGGGCAAGAGATTTCCCAACAACCCTCTCGTACACCTTCTACTCCTTTAGGTGCCAGCCAAGAAACACACCCTGCCCAAGCAGACACCCAGCCAACCGCTGAACGTGTTGGCAATGATGAGGCTAATATGGCCAACTACATTATTGCGTTTCCTGGAGCTACACGTGTCAGCTCCACAGGGACCATTAATGGCACGTTGTTGGTGAACGATGAAGGTGTCCCTATAAAGCATGTACAACCCCCAGGTAAATTTTAATATTTTAACTATTTCATGTACTTTATCTAAAACATATTTATCATGATTTTTATTTTTAAATTAATGATAATATATTTTTTTCTGTGTAGGAAACAATGAGTTCTACAGGTTTTTGGAGAGCCATGCGTTGGTAATTTTTGGCCCAACCATACGCACAGGGTGGAATTCCCAGAATTCCAACCTGAAAAAAGAACTTCGAGATTATCTAGAAGCCCTTTTTGGGGTCGGCACATTTGACAAGAATGTGGCTTTGCAGCTTTACAACATTTGAAATATACTGTGTGATGCACCTTGACAGGATTTAAATTGGGGTTTTAACCTTAGATACTATATCCTCCTTGCTGCCCAAGAGAGTGAGGGGATATACCTCATCCATGAGCCGGAAGTGAGAAAAGGCAGTGGGAAGGAAAAATTCCAACTGGACCTGCAAGGTAAATTACAACTTTAATTCAATAGCTTTAATTTTATCTATGTCTAAAATAAAAGTGTGCTACGTCATATCTGACTTCAATATTTTGATGCTAGGTTGCCTGACACCTCAAAGGCAACCAAAGCTAGGATTAAAAAAAAGGGCCATCACAAGCTAGGCCAGGGCGGCTACTTGAAATTAGCTGCAAGAATTGTAATTAAGTAGCTAAACATCTTATAATTAATTGTATCGTCTTCCAACGTTTTTGTAATCCTATCAAATATGATTAAAAATACACAATCATATGTAATGTAGGGTGATGACTTCGGAACAGAAACTACAGAGGAAGATAAAAGTATTGCTTTCCATTTCGGCTATCAAGCTGTAGTTGAACGTCGCAGAAGCTTGGGGCAGATCCCAAGATCCAGAATGCCTGATAAGGTAAAACATTAACCTTTCAATATGTTTGTTTTTGTCCATAAATTTAATGTCTAACAACTTTGTTTAAATCAGGGGAGCAACACTACCGACGAGGAAAATAACCCAGTTTTAGAGGCAGATGTAGATGATCCTCACGTGCAACCTGATCATTGTAGTGGGGACCAAGCCGACAATGCTACTATCAGTGAGGGTCGTGACGGTAATTAATTTCCACTTATAATTTTTTCTAATTATACCTTGATGGTTGTCCTTATAACGTTTTTTGTTTAAATGACAGAGAATGTTTCCTTTGAGGATCTTACCACCAGAGAGGAAGACAGGGCAACAGTCCCAACGGCGACAACTGGTGCACCAGGTAAATAATCTCATTGCAATTTTTTTTATTAATATTACCGAACTAGTTCAATGATATTTAAAAAATGACAATTAAAATTTAATATTCTCTGTTTTTGTAGGCGATGCCCCATCACTGGATGAGACCAGACATCGTGACTACGCAACTAGGTCAGCGGCGACAACTGGTGCACCAGGTAAATAATCTCATTGCAATTTTTTTTTTTATTAATATTACCGAACTAGTTCAATGATATTTAAAAACTGACAATTAAAATTTAATATTATCTGTTTTTGTAGGCGATGCCCCGTCACTGGATGAGACCAGACATCGTGACTACGCAACTAGGTCAGCAGTGCGGGTCGAAAGGCACGAAACAAGAGCAAAGCACGATGATATTGATGATGTAATTAGGAGCTTTAGAAATAGGAAGAAGAAAAAGAAAATTTGATAATGTAAAATATTGTATTATTATAAGACAAATGTTACCATACTTGGAACGTTTTTTGCGTTATATAAAAAACTCATTTATCATGCTATTTTTATGTCAAGCATTAATTGCAATGTTTCCTTGCGTACTTTTTGTTGAATTGTTTTTTTATTAGTTATTGAATATTTTTTTTTATGCTCATGAAAGTAAAAAATGAAATATAGATTGGGTATTGGGGAATTGAGAGTGATGTGAGGGGGGGGGGGGAAGGGCCATAAGAGCTTCCACCTTCACGTGGTTGGCCCTGTTTAGTAGAGAATAATTTATTGGAACGATTTAATCTTGGAGCAAACCACCCTCGATCCAGTGTAGCAACAAAAAAGTCACCGTTGACTTAGTTGCTACTCTTTCAGATCGTGGGAGGCTTGTTCCAAGTTCATGCGACTCCAATAAATTGTTCTTGAAACGAAGAGGAGCTTATTCAGGTATGTTTTGACATTTTCAACATATGTTCTAACATTATCATAAGAATGCATCTTAGAGTAAAAAGTACTACATCAATTACTTGTATTTATTGTATAGATAATGATGGATTTTGATTGACTTGGCAGTGCAGGTACAAATCCTCTTGCATCATGAGCAATACAACTTGTCAACCAGGGTCATGTCCAGGATATTTTTGCTTGTGCGCTTGACCAAGTTCGTAATGTCATATTTTGTAAGTTCCTTTACAGTTCATAATTCAATATTAAGCTTGTTCATGATTATTATCTAGGTTTTTTGTATGTGTTTTTTCATCTATTTGATTGTAAGAAAATCTGCATGTTTCCTGTTGTTCACTATGATTTATCCCATTACCACTCCCGTGATGAATCCGAATTTATTGTTACATAGGTTACTTTATTGTTACTATGATTTCTCCATTTACGATTTCATAGGTTACATCGTGTAAAGTTGTCAATCTCAGGTTGGTGATGAGCATTAGTTCTCCAGATTTGGGGCTTTTCTGATATTTTCTCCCTCATGTCATTCCTGCATCACCTCGTTGTTTGAGCATGCCAATTGTATACCACTTGTACCAATTGGCACATGTCAATCTCTGAGTGGTGCCACATTTCACCTATTTTTAGTGAGAGTTTAGGGTTTCTCTAACATAGCTTCAGAAATCCGATTTAGTGCCTGCTTGAATATCGTCACATAATACTCATGGTTTGGATTGATGAGCATGTTCTGAATGGTTGGTTGATTCATAAGAACCACCCACATAGTCATCTTGAGATATTTCAGAAGTTTTCTCGGGTTTCCTTTTTCACCGTTTCTAGTGGGTGGGATGGTGTGGGGTGATCCATCAATACTGGTGCTCTTGTAGTAGGGAATTTGTTTTTGGGGATATAAAGGAGCATTTGATGTAGATATCCCATTGAATGCATTCATAGATGGGCACGAGAGGTCAAGAATTTAAATTAAAAATATGCAACCTCTAGCATGGCAACCTGAAGGCCGCGAGAGACACTGGTTAAAGATTGTTTTGTGATGGCCTTAATATAGTTGTGATTTCTTTCTATTATCTTAATGCAAATATATAGTCCGGTCTCATTAAAATGAGGATTGTGGTTGTATTTCTCTTTGGTTGTTTTTCTCTTAATGCTCCAGAAGTTGCCAAAATTTGTGATAGTTGTTTAGTTTGCATGTTACAACTTAAAAGTGGTTTTTAGCAATGGGAGTCATGTTTTTTAAGGTTCATACTAATATGAAGATCTTGTAATTTCTATATTCGCACAAGAAGACGTGTCCTCCCACATGAATAAGATGAATAAATAATTGCCATATCTCACCCTGCTGCACAAATGGTGGTGGTGGAAGAAGTTAGCAATGTTTGATAATTATGGCATAATTGTCTTCTTCGCCTTTTTCACCCATTTTGACCGCCTATTATAAGAGGACCCTTGAACATGCGTACGAGAGAGAAGGTAGTTAATACAAGAGCTATGGAAAAGGAGTTGTGCTTCAACAAGCATGGCTTAGTGACAAAAAAATTGCAGGTCAGAGAAAAAATTATGTTTAAAGGAAGGTCACCTGCACGTGAAACTTCATTGCGGTGGATCTTTCCTTGTCCACTTATATTCGATTTTAATGTGTTATTTTAATTTTTCATGGAGGGTTTTTTTGGCATATGGTCTGGCATTCAATTGCACACTTACTGAAAGCATTGTCAATTTGTCTTGCAGGCGGTGTGAACAAACTTGCTGATCTTGTTGGAGTCACCCTCGGGGCGAAGGGAAAAATGTTGTCTTGGAGAGCAAGCATGGTTCTCCGAAAATAGTTAATGATGGTGTGACAGTAGCTAAGGAGGTAATTTTTAGATGTGTGCTCTGGTTTTCTTTTTAACGTTGTATTATTTCCCCCTCTTAAATGTCTTGGATTTGGTAGGCATAATTTGAAAACTCAAAGGTGAAAGGAAACATATTTGTTACCCAGTGGTCTACTTGGCCTATGGACTAGCCACATTAGAGTAATGCATAAAGCTTTTCACAACAATAAAAGGAAAGGGTTATGGCTGAGTCAAATTTTATTGTTATTGACAATGTGATGAAATGTATCTCAATGTTATGGTTTTGGCCTTTTTATTGGTTGAATTAGAGGACCCAGTTGAAAATATTGGGGCCAAGTTGGTAAGGCAAGCTGCGGAAAAGACAAATGATTTAGTTGGGGATGGAACCACAACATCTGTTGTTCTTGCACATGTTGGAATATTGAAAAATTCTAGAACAATGAATGGAGAATAAATCTCCCTTCCTCTAACACAGAGAAAATAAAAATTTCTTTGATAGGAGACAGAGTTTCAATACTTTGAAAACAAACTTATATTCCCTTCAATAACTCAAAAAAAAACTATTACACTTCTTCCTCACTGAGAGGGATTACAAAATTATGACTGCTACAAAACGCAGTGCATAAAACCAACTCACTGTCTGTTCAAAACAAACATACTCTATCTCTAAAACACTCTACTGTGTTTTTCCCTTTCGCACTGCTGTGCATACATACTTAAAAAGTTACACTCAATCTTTCACTTTTTACACACTGTTGTGTAATAAAAAATTTACGCACTGTCTATAAAAAAAACTACCAAGCTTTTTCGTCCTTTTTATTTTTATATGATGTAGCATATAAAACATATTATAATAAACGCTCTTTTAAAAAAAAAAAAATTAAAACTAAATTCTATGGCCCACCTTTCATTTCGCATATGATATATATATAACATATGTTTAAAACATATGTATATATTAAACTATCAAAACATTAAAGAACCCTTTCCGTCGGACTTCAAAAGTCTGAATAGATTGAATTTCAAACCAAATTCGCGTTCCAAAATGGGATGCTGACGTCTGCCTAATTTTAACTCGAATTTTCAATCCAATGTGCCCTATAAAAAATTCGGGTCCGGTTTTCAGGTTTTCAGATTCCCTTCAATTTCATGCGATCCAATATTAATGCTCCACGTGTCCTCCTTTTGAATTTACAAAACTGTCGGGTAAATTTCTGTTTGTTTAATTTCTAGTTGGTGAATTGCGTTAATGCTGGCTGTTGTGTTTAAATACAATCCTGTACAGAAATATGGCTGTGGCCGTCTACAAAAAAAACTTGCAGGAATTTTAAATGTTGAATTAAATTTCTGGATGGCGTGCAAGCAACCTCCAAAAAAAATGTTGTTGCTGCATCCGTCCTTCTGCTGCAGCAGTTGAAGTTAAAATTCAACAGCACAGGGTTTAATAAGTGAGGGTGTAAAGGTAACTTTTTGTCGATAGTACTGGATTAAGATCATCTATTTATTTTTGTAGGGTCTTATGGTGTTTGTTTTTTTAGTTTTGGGTTGGGCTTATTGAGTCTAAGATAGTTTTTGAGTGAAAAAATTGCTATCAGGTATTAAAAATTTTGGTTCTTTTGTCAAAATTTAAGACAGTTTTTGAGTGAAAAAATTGCTATCAGGTATTAAAAAAATTTGGTTCTTTTGTCAAAATTTATGAGCTTGTTAGGAAATACAAAACTGACAATGTTCTATCTTAAATTTGTGGAAAATAATTTGAAATGAAACCTTTTTTCTTAGGTTGTTGCAGCAGGTGCAAACCCCGTTCAAATTACTAGGGGCATTGACAAGACAATAAAGGCCCTTGTTTCAGAACTCAAAATTTTGTCAAAGGAGGTAAACGCTTGCCTTTTGAGTAGGCTAGTTTTCCCTTTTGCTGATGGTTTGGTGTATCTAATTGAATTAGTTGCCTAAGGTATTTTTGGTTGCAAACTCCTTTTCATTTTTCATACAGTATTGGCCTTGTGGAATACATTTTATTGTGTGGTCTTGTTAGATCTACAACATTTTTAGTTGTTTAGTCTTATGGCCGAGGTGCACTTTTATTATGGAAATAGTTGATGCAATATTGTCATTTAATCCTTACTGCAGGGTAGCATGTTGAGAAGTTTATTGTGAAACATTTGGTATTCAAAATGACACTTGATCCTATACAACATCATGCAATTGACTTCAAAATTCATATTCAAAGTGTGCCAGACAATTCTTGCAAAATTTCAAATATTTATGTTGTTTTAAACCATTATCTTTTTCATGTATTGGATGCTGAAAATGTGAAAAAGACTTTGGTATGAAACCAACTGGTGAATAATTTCCAGCACAACAACCACTTCCAAGACATGATGTAGAAGTAGAACAAATGTGCTTATGA
The DNA here is from genome assembly GCA_034641835.2 of Pinus albicaulis. Lineage (NCBI taxonomy): Eukaryota > Viridiplantae > Streptophyta > Pinopsida > Pinales > Pinaceae > Pinus > Pinus albicaulis. The sequence continues at coordinate 948,918,762 of CM076581.1, forward strand.
AGCATAGAAAGATATCCTTGATGCATTGTCAATGTTTGGCTAGGGTTATTTTTGGAGAAAATAACTCCTTATTCCTAGAATAGTGATCTTCAATACAAGTAAATTCCAGAGAAGATAGATCATCGTGTGACATAAACCTATTAACAAAATTGAATAGGGAATGATTATTAATTATGGCATACTAAGTTGTCATTGATTTTGAATATTTGTCTTTAACATGTAAAAATGTTAAATTCCAAACTTACATCATCATGGTTTGGCATCATGAGCTTGACTAATTGTCCACCATGCTCATAATTTCATTGTTGTATTCATATCTATAAACAACGTTTCAAATAATAATAATAAAGTTCTATAAGAAAAATCCAGACCTCCATGCTGCTGCTCCTTGTGAGCCAAAGTCAAAATTGCATTACATAATCTAGCACATAAGAATCTCCTATATCTCGGTGGTATGTATCCAAATTCTTATAATAGTGTCTTCAAGACTTATGTTGACATTGCCAATGAGATATTTAAGCAATGAAAGATGGAGCCTTCTTCATTGTTGTATATGTAATAGTCTTTTATTAATATAAAGATTGATGGTTTTGTCTTTCTGAAAATGAAATGTAAAAATAATTTATTGTGGTCAATTGAAAAGTTTTTTTTTTTTAAATCTTTTCATTATGGAAGGGCGACATAGATATATGCCCTTCTAATTGAAATTCGGACCTGCCCTTCAAATTTGATCACTGTGTGGGACCTTAACAAACAATAAAACTATTCCGCCGCACATTATATAAAACATATAACAAAACCTTTGTCAAAACTTCAAATGAACCCTTTAGCCGTGGATATTTCATCACGAATTGATCATTTTACCATGTACCTTATTCTAGAGGAATATTCTTCCACTTGATTAGGTACTTCATAATGGTTATATGTCAAAGAGATACAGAATGTTTATCTATAACTTTTTATGGTTCAAGAATTGACTTTCATTCTTCATCTAATTTTGGAAGTTCTATTTACATTGGCATATTTTTTCCCAAAACCTTTTTTAGGCAAGATACATGAAAAACCTTATGAATGCAAGAAGAAGGAAAATATAACTTCTATACCACTTGTGCAATCCTATGAATAATTATTTAGGGCCATAACATTTTGAGCTAATTCTTTATTCTTCTTTTTCTTGAATGAAGATTGCTTATAATGCTATAATCTAAAAAATACCCAATTACCCTCCTCAAATTATCTTTCACTTCAATGTTGTTCCCCTTTTTGTTTTATCATGTTTCATGTCATTTGAAGGTTTTCCATAATAATTTTCAAATTTTCTTTACAATTTTCCATATGTGACTCAGTTTCCTATACTTTGGACTTATCTTGCAAAAAGTATGATATACTAGGAGTTGGATATCCATAAAAGACCTTAAATGGGGAAATTTTAGTATATGTGTGATAGGTAGTATCATATTACCATTCTTCCTTGACGAACCCACTTCATCCATTAAGATTTCTTTTCTAAAGAGTAACATTGTAGATAACCTTAAAAACATTTGTTAACTATTTTTGTTTGACCATTTGATTGTGTTTGATATGTAGAACTCATAGCAGCTAGTGTTTCTCCACTCATATTAAATAATTATTTCCAAAAGTTTCTTGTTACTATTACTTTAGGAAAACCATGAAGACTATGAATTTCTTTCACGAACACTTCTGCCACTTGGCTTGTTGTTTATGTACTTTGAGATCTACAAAAATTTTCTATATAAATGACCACAAAAATCTAATACTTAACTTTATATTTCAGTAACCCTGTAATAAAGTCTATTGATATATCTTCTAGTCTTTGAATATGTATGTGGAATGGTTGAAGTAACCCTAGAGATTTTACTATCTCTCTTTTATTTATTATGCAAACCTGACCTTCTCTTATAAAATTTTGAATATATTTCTTCATTCCTTCCAAAAATATATTTTTTGATCCTTTGAGATGTTTTAAGGAACCCTGCGTCCTACCATCAGAGAGACATGGGACTCCCTTAGTATTTTTTTATTCAAATATGCTTGTGTGCATAAAAATATTCTACATTTGCACCAAAGTATATCTCTCTTTCACTCCCAATGCTCCATAGAGTTCATCCCATCCTTTATAAATTTTAGTTTTTGTTTAGTACTATTGTCATTTTTCCATTATGGAAAGCTTATTCTAGACAACTAGGAACATAAAATGTAATTGGATATAAATTTGAGGCCTCTTCTATTTTAGAAAGAGCATCATGTACTAAATTTTCCTTACCCTTTTTGCAGATTATCTCAAAATTAAAACTTTTCATTTTTTTCTCCTCATTTTTGTTAATCTTCTAATGAAAATCATAGCTTCAAAAAATACTTTATGCTATCATGGTATATCTTGACTTTAAAGTACCTCCCAATGATATACTATCCCCATTTTTTATTGCATGTAATATTGCTTCCATTTATTTTTCATACGTAGATTTCACCAAATAATTTCTTTGAATTCCTTGCTTTTAAAAGCTAATGATATCCCTTATTGTGTTAATGTTACATAAATTCCTTTTCCTAGTGCCTCACACTCTACTATGAATGTTTTACCAAAAGTAGGTGCAACCGATGTTGGTGTAGAAGACATGGAATCCATTAAAAGAGAGAATGCCAAAGTAGCCTCATCATTCCATATAAATGATATTTTCTTCAAGAGATATGTGAGTGGACTTGAAATGCATGCATAATTCTTAACAAATGATCAATAATATCATGTAAGTCTAAAAAATCTTCTAAGAACCTTGATTTTCTTAGGAATAGGTCATTTTGCAATAGCTTGCATCTTTTGAGGCTCCAACTTCACTCCTTCCTTTAAAACAATATGAACCAAATACTCGAATTCTTATTTCCCAAAAGCACATCTGGATATTTTTACATAAAAATGATTGTTCTCAATAATTTATATAACATTTCCACATGTTTAGTGTGGTATTCCCACGATTTATTATAAATATGTGTATTATCAAAGAAAACCAGGACAAATTTTATAAGATGGGATCAAACAAAATTGTTCTTAAGTCGAGCCTGCCAGACTTCAAGCGGCAATAAACCATAATTCAAACCAAATTCGCGTTCCAAAATAGCCTGTTGACGTCGGCCAACTTTGTGACGTGAAAACCAAATGAATTCCGCCCTAATATTTTTCAGGTCCGAAGTTGGGCTAGCGTACGGAGGGAGAGTTGTGACGCGAATTTCTTATCAAATTCGCCCTAATCTTTTTCGGGTCTGGATTTCCACTACATGAGCGGCCCAAACAAAGATCCGCTCCAATCAATTTCTGCCACGTGTCCTCAATAAAAATTTTCCATGGTTCCCAGATGTGGGTGCATTCAATGGCGTTTAAGGCGATGGGACATGGATATGGCGATTTCATATCAATCGCATTAAGTTTTAACGCTGTTCAATTAGCCGATATTTAAGTTCCAATATTTTCACATCAAATCGCATTAAGTTTTAACACTGTTCAAGATCAGACCTCCACTCCTGTTAGCGATTCTGCATGCTCCAATATGATCTGGCCTTCGTCTCTCATTAATGAGAGATTAATTATGACGGGCATTCTTCGATTGCATTGCAGTCGGGTCAATAAAATGGTGTTTCGCTATGGTTTTTCAGACAAGCCGGTTGTTGGGTTACACTGCCTGCTCACTATGATGAGAAGGAGAAGTGGCCAGCTGAACTGCTGCTTAGACCTTGGTGCATATCTGCATTTATCTTGGTCTGTTCTATGTCTGTCTTCCTCTGTTTCTTGGAATTCTGCTTCTCCGTCTCGTCTTGTGCCCACTGCTGAGACTGCACCCATGCCTCGCCTGCGTCAAAGGATGCGCTGCCGCAGGGGGAGCACTAGAGGTCAACCCCTGCGCGCTCCCTCCAGCCCCTCAACCGAGTTTTCTTCCCAGTCCAGTGATTATCACGCAGGTCGCTATCCAGATACTAGAATCAGGCGGGGTCAGGTTCTAGGATCTGGCCACTGTATGGGCTCCCCTGCTCCTCATTTCCCCACCGCTTCAACTTCTCCCGCGATGTGCACTGCGCTTTTTTCCTTTAATTTCTCTCTGAACCGCCCACGAATCACAACTTCAATTACTGTGGTTTTCTGTGAGGAGGCCCAAATGGAAGAACAATGAACCCGTTCGGCGGGTCTAAGCTCAGAAAAAGCCGGCCAGCATTCGGGCCTTTAGGAGGGGAGCAGTGGGATGAATGTGGAGATAGCACCTGGCGATCCTAGACCTTTCGAAGGATGGTGCCAAATCGTTGAGGAACCACCGGAGGAGTAGTTTGGTTAATTTTTTATTCTTGCTTCGCAGCCCACTTAAGTGGGCCGCTTTTAGAATATATTACTGTGCTGCACCTCTGTAATATTTTTGAATTTTGTAAACATTCAAGACTGGTTTCCCCGTATGAGGGCAGTCTTCTTTTTTTATTTTTTGATGACAAATTTGACATCAGTCTGGGCAATGTTTTTGACTTCGGTGTAATTTTATTCCTACTGTTAATAGATTAACCTTACTTAGAAAAAAAAATGTTGCCCTGTTTCTATTTTAAACCTGTTTTTTGAAATACAGAGCCATGTTTATATGATTTTTTATAGTCGAAGCGCTGCGGGGTGGTTTATTATATTAATATTTCACAGTCGAATTATGTTCATAACAATTGGAAAAAAAAATGTTGCCCTGTTTCTATTTTAAACCTGTTTTTTGAAATACAGAGCCATGTTTATATGGTCTACGTATTATACTCTTTCTCTATATATCTACAGGAACATTTTTGCTATGAACAGAGTGGATGCTGTAGCGGGCTACTAATGGAAACAAGCGAGCCTGAACCTTACATCTCGGATGCAACATATGGTTACCAATTTTGGAATCAAGCGAGCCTGATCTTACAAGCGAGCCTGGGTTTCTGCAGATGGTTTTTATTTCCAGGAACAAGCGAGCCAGAACATACAATCGACCTTGGGTTTATACATATTTTTTCTCTATCATGGATGCTTTTTGTGTGAGGCGTATATCAACAGTACATGTCTCTGCACATTTCCTGTATCCGCTTTATGATACTATTTTATGTGTTGACAAGTTATCACTCTGCCTTCAAAACTAGCGATGCTGGTCTATGTTGCTGGTTTATTGATATGGTCTGATGGTATTTTTATATTTTGGACATATCACACTCCTCACATGATTAGAATTTTTCTCTGTTCAAGGATTTTGGGTACTTTAATTTGTATTTGGAACAATGGACGTCGGTACTCTATCTGTTGCTTTACTATTCTACATACTGCTATTTCACTTTCTTATAGATGCCTCAGGCATATTTGGATGCTTTCTTAGATTGTCGATAATCTCCATGTGGACCGTTATTGGGTTTTATATCATGTCCTTGTATGTGACATGGGGTATTTTTCTATCATTGTCTGGGGTGGGACTTCCACTTTTCTGGATGGATATTTGGGTTCCAATCTTTAGATGTGAAAATGTAATGACTTCATGGACTGTTTTACTTCATATAATATATTCAAAACAACATTTTTTCTCTTGTGAAAAAAAAATGAATAATGTTTATCACTCTGCCTTCAAAACTAGCGATGCTGGTCTATGTTGTTGGTTTATTGATATGGTCTGATGGTCTTTTTATATTTTGGACATATCACACTCCTCACATGATTAGCGTTTTTCTCTGTTCAAGGATTTTGGGTACTTTAATTTGTATTTGGAACAATGGACGTCGGTACTCTATCTGTTGCTTTACTATTCTACATAATACTATTTCACTTTCTTATAGATGCCTCGGGCATATTTGGATGCTTTCTCAGATTGTCGATAATCTCCATGTGGACCGTTACTGGGTTTTATATCAAGTCCCTGTATGTGACATGGGGTATTTTTCTATCATTGTCTGGGGTGGGACTTCCACTTTATAGGATGGATATTTGGGTTCCAATCTTCAGATGTGAAAATGTAATGACTTCATGGACTGTTTTACTTCATATAATATATTCAAAACAACGTTTTTTCTCTTGTGAAAAAAAAAATGATTGTTTATAGTCGAAGCGCTGTGGGGTGGTTTATTATATTAATATTTCACGGTCGAATTATGTTCATAACAATTGGAAAAAAAAAATGTTGCCTTGTTTCTATTTTAAACCTATTTTTTGAAATACAGAGCCATGTTTATATGATTGTTTATAGTCGAAGCGTTGCGGGGTGGTTTATTATATTAATATTTCACGGTCATTGGAACGCCCACAATTCATAACAAATATTGGATATTTACTGTCCTGTTTTAAAGTTTCATTTATTTTTTTAAATTGAACCCACCGTCAGTATATCGACACCTTGTAAGTGTCGGAATTACGACAACTTAAAAACTTCGGAAGAGCGATAGTATAAAAACGTTGGACGAGCGACGTTCAAAACGTCGGACCACATTTCGTCGGAATTGCGATAGTTTACAAACATCGGAAGAGCAACGTTCAAAACGTCGGACCACATTTCATCGGAATTGCGATAGTTTACAAATGTCGGAAGAGAGATGTCCAAAACGTCGGACCACATTTCGTCGGAATTGCGACAGTTTACAAACGTCGGAAGAGCGACGTTCAAAACGTCGGACCACATTTCGTCGAAATTGTGACAGTTTACAAACATCGGAAGAGCGACGTTCAAAACGTCGGACCACATTTCGTCGGAAGTGCGATAGTTTACAAATGTTGGAAGCGCGACGGTTTGGGAAACGCCGGAAGAGCGACGCTTGTTTGGAAGCAACGGAAAAAGTGTCGGTAGTACGACACTTTGTAAGTGCTTCGGAATTGTGACGGGATGGCAAACCACGTTTTTCCCATCCTCGAACTGTTGCTCGTGCGACGACTATGTGTCGGAATAGCGACGAATTGGCCGTCGGAAACTGGGCCAAATTTTCTAGTGCATGTAGCTTTTGAAATGTTTCCACAAATGCAGTAGCAACTGTACTTGCTTTAAATGGATGAGATAATGCACAAAAGTGTGCATACTTGGTAAGTCTATCAACTACCACCATGATGACACTCTTTCCTTCGGACTTAGGTAAACCTGTGATAAAATCCATTGAAATCTCCTCCCAACATTGAATTGGAATGGATAAAGGTTGTAGAAGTCTCGGGGTCTTAATTGTCTCCACTTTATTCTGCTGGCAAACCAAACATTCCGCCACAAACTTTTGAATATCAGATTTAAGGCCATCCCAAAAGAATTCTTTCTTCACCCTGTGGTAAGTTTTTAAAAATCCTGAGTGTCCTCCTAAAGGAGAAGTGTGCAATTCTAGAAGAATCTTTTGTTTTAGTTGGGAATTCTTACAAAGATATAAGCGATCTTTGTACCATAAGGAATCATTTTTCCAACTAAATGTATCAGATGCACTAGGATCTTGCTGCAACTTTTGAATGAGTATCCATACATCTTTGTCCTTCTTCCATTCATCTCTTGCTTCAGTTATCCAATCTGGTTGGATAATAGAAATGGCACAAAGCAATGCTTCCACCTCTTCATTCTTTCTTGAGAGTGCATCTGCAACAACATTAAGCTTTCCTTTTTTGTAGATTATTTCAAAGTCATAACCCAACATCTTCGTGACCCATTTTTGCTGCTCTTCTGAAGATAGTCTTTGTTCCAAAAAGTGTTTAAGACTATCATGATCAGTTTTTACCTTGAAGTGTCTTCCCATTAGGTAAGTTCTCCATTTCTTTAGTGCATGCAGTATTGCTAACATTTCCTCCTCATAAATAGGTTTCTGTAAATACTTTCCTTTGATTGGACGACTTTCAAAAGCAATGGGTCTTCCTTCCTGCATTAAAACTGCACCAATTCCATTTCCTGAGGCATCACATTCCACAATAAAGGTTTTTGTGAAGTCTGGTGTAGCTAAGACCGGTGCTAGGCACATTGCCTCTTTAAGACGTTCAAAGGCCTTAGTTGCTTCCGGAGTCCATGAAAATGCATCTTTCTTCAATAATGTTGTTAGAGGTGCTGCTATTCTCCCATAATTCTTAACAAACTTGCGATAATACCCTGTTAACCCGAGAAATCCTCACAACTGCTTTATGGTTGTGGGGACTTTCCATTCCTTTATGGCTTTAATTTTATTAGGGTCTACCTTAACACCCTGAGCAATTTATAGTTCCTCAATTTGAAACCATCACTTGACACTCTGGTGCTGGAGATAGAAAACAATTCAAATCCTTGGTTATCTTAAAAAGCAATAAATGAAATAAAAATTAAGAAAATGCCTGATTCATCACCATACCTTTTTCTCCTTTATACATCTCTATCCTAGGAGTTTGAGGAGGTACCACATAATGTACTAAGAAGATATGTTGATTCATTTTCTTTAGCCCCTGAGATTGGTTCCTAGAGTATACCTTCTTATTTTTATGTTTCTTGTTCATGTCCTTCCTCCTCTTAACAATCTATGCAGAATAATTTCTTCTCAACACACTTATGACCTTTAGTGTATTTGCTATAAAAACTGTAAAAAAATACCTTTTTCTCTTTTTTCCTCCAATTATTGTGGTGTCAACCTTGTAGGTTGTGGAAGGCTAGGAGTAGAAACACTTCCATCTTGTATTTGTGAGTTGTATACTCCCTTGTTGCCATAATTTTTCTTTCAACGTTACTTGCCACCCTGAATCAATTCTCCAATAATTTAGGTTCCCATAGGAAACCTCATGTTGGATATTATCCTTTAAAGTTCATATGAATACATCAATAAAATTCTCCTATGGAATATAAGTTACCTTGATATTTAATTTTTGGAAGTCCTCAATGTGCTCCCCAACTTAACCATTTTGTTTGAGATTTATCATTTGGATAAATAAGGTATTTATCTTTGTATCCTCATAATGTGCTCTTAATTCCTCTGTAAAAATTGTCCAAGTGACGAGTGCTTTATGATAACAAATCTATCGGTACCATACAAATTGAATGGGCTCTAAATATAAAGATGTAGTTCATACCTTTTGTGTGTGTTGCACATCGTGTAGATCAAAGAACTTCTCCATCTATAGTATTCATGTTACTGGATCATTTCAATCAAACTTCCTCATATCAATATTTGGAATATGGCGGGTATTTAACACAATGTTGGAGTCTCTAAAATCATAATTCATATTCCTTTGTCTTCATCACAATTTTCATGGAGTACCTTGTCACCACTAGGAATCATTTCTTGTAGCAAATTTGTCAAACCTTCCTTCAAACCTTGTAGGTCCCTATTCAATTCTATTTTTAAACCATCCTTCAAAGCTTCCATATATAATTTCAAACCTTTCATGTCATATTTTAAACCATTCTTCAAACCATCCATATTAACTTTCAGTTTATTTTTGGTTACTCTTTGTGAGAGCAAAATTTGTTGCACTTGGTCTTGTAAGTTTAATATATCATGTTTCATTTTTTCCTCTTCTTCATTCATCATAGTATAGGTTTCTGTGGGCTTAACAAGTGTATCCGTTTTTTGTTTAAGAGTCATTTTGGAACCAAATAATTATATCTATGTTTCACTATGCCCTTTGAATCACTTCAAACTAATTTTTCAAAAAAACGCTACGCAATTTTAAAAATACACACCTTTTTTCTATTTTTAAGAGCTTGATTTTAAGTTTGTTGATCTAGTTGAACTTGAAAGTGTTGTATCTCTATAATTTCAGCCTCCCAAGGTCTGAAAATTCATCCCAAGGTATATTTTTGTGTCTTTTTTCCAACCCAACAAGTTAAATCAAAATTGGATTCTTCAAGATAAAGTTATACCCAAACTCCCACAATGTCCTGATTATGGACTCGTTCAGTATAACAAAATTCTACAAACTATCTCGTGTGACTATTTCGAAGTTTGGCCCTGAAATTCCTCCTTAAGAAATACAATTCTATGAAATTTCAATAAATTTTTATAGAATTCAAAGCTGATGCTTGGAGAGAAAGTTATGACAATTTTCCCTAGGTCATATGTGTTAGGTCCCTATATTACTAGTATAGTCCCTTATTTTTGTTAGTGTAACCCCTTTATTGTTATTATTGTACCCTTGTAACCCCCATATTGTTATTATTGTGCCCTTAAATTATTATTGTTAGCTCAGATTGCTATCATGGCCCCACTAGGATTACATTATGGCCACATAGACTCCTATATATATAGAAAGGAGGTTTTGTAAATTGAATCATCCAAGAATTTTTCATTCACGTAATGTATTGGAGGTTGCCCCCTCTAAGTGGCTTATTTCTAAGGTTTTTATATCTCTTTTCTTCTATTTCTGCAGTTGGTTCCACAACATTTGGTATCAGAGCTTTAGATTCTAGGGTTTCGCTGCTCCAAACAGGTCATCATGGCATTGTCGCTATAATTTTTTTTTTTAACGAAGTTTCGGAAGCTGAAATTTTTACTGTGTGAATTTGAAATCTTGAGGAACATCGTCAAAAAATTTCAGAGCTTGGTTTGCAATATTGTCAGAGATATGATCTGTGGAAGGTAGTGCTTTTTCAGGCTCCTGAATTTCATCTCAAAGAGGTGATCATGGTAAAATATTCATAACTCTCTCTCTGAGCATTGGATTGGAGTGCCGTAAATTTTTTTTGCAAGTACACGGACTATAGTTTCTTGGCTATCAATTTTAGAGCCGAAGGATGAAACAATGACACGTGGCAAGTCGTACAATTTCGCTCTACTGAACCAGTCCATAATTAGGTCATTGTGGGAGATTGGACACAACTTTGTCTTGGAGAATCCAAATCAGGTCAGACCTATGGCATTCAAAAGATAATTTAGAGGGCTATTGGTACCAAAATTCAAATATTGAAGTTCTCAAGAATCACAAAGATAATCCAATTTCAATATCGAGCTCCTCAAAAGCAAGAAAAAGGTGTGTATTTGTTTCCGAATTGCATAAGTCTTGTTTGAAAAATCAATTTGAATTGATTCCAAGGGCATATTGTAGAATAGATATCAGTATTGGGTTCTAAAAAATGCCCCGTAAAAATAATTCAACACCCATTAAGCCTTCGGAAGGCTCTACTATGACTCATGAAGATGAAGAATTGCAACATGATCTATCAAAATTACAAGAGCAAGTGCACCAAATTTCGCTCTCGCAAAGAGCAACAAAAAATGAAATGGAAGTTTTGAAGAAAGGCGTGGAAGCTAAGATGGATGGCATGGAAGCTAATATGTATGACATGAAAGAAAACATGGAAAACATGAAGAATGATCTAAAAGCAGACATGGAAGGTTTGACAAAGTTGATACAAGAAATGTTTCATAATGGTGAAAAGATAGTAGAAGAAACTCATGATGAGAACAAAATAAATGTTAATCGTGATTTCATAAACTCTAATGCTGGTGGAAAGAACCACCATATTCCAAAAATGGAGATGAGGAAGTTTGATGGAAAGGATCCTGTAACATGGATACTACATATGGAGCAATATTTTGATCTCCATAACGTGAAAAACACACAAAAAGTACGCATTGCAACTTTACATTTAGAAAAAAATACATTTGTATGGTATCGACGGCTTTGCTCCGATAAAAAAATTGTCACTTGATCAATTTTTACGAAGGAAATGATAGCACATTATGAGGATACAAAGAGCAACACCTTCTTTAGCCAATTGATAAATCTCAAACAAAAGGGCTTAGTAGGGGAGCACATTGAGGACTTCCAAAAATTGAATATAAGGGTAACTGATATTCCAGAGGAACACAGGATTGATCTCTTCATAAGCACTTTAAAGGATAACATCCAACATGAAGTTCTCATTTTGGAACCTGATTCATTGGAGAAGGCATTCAGGTTGGCAAGAAAAATTGAATGTAAAATTATGGTGACAAGGAAGCCTACCACTCACTTCTATAAGAAGGAAATGTTGCTACGCCTAGATTTCCACAACCTACAAGGTTGACACTACAACAATTGGAAGAAAAAATAGCAAAAGGGCTTTGCTATAGTTGTGATAGAAAATACACTAAAGGTCATAAGTGTGCTGAGAAGAAATTATTTTACATAGATTGTGAAGAGGAAGAAGAAAATGAACAAGAAGAGGATATACACCGGGAACCAGCCCTAGAAGAGGAAGAAATGAATCTGACCATATCGTGTAATGCACTGGCAGGAATTACCACTCCTCAAAATCTCAAGATAGAAGGACAAATCAAGAAGAAAAAGGTAATAGTGTTGATTGATTCAAGTAGCACCCATAATTTTATTCATTGTAAGGTAGCCAAGGAATTAAATTGTTTCCTATACCCGGCACCAGAATGTCAAGTGATGGTTGCAAATGGAGGAACTATAAATTGCTCTGGAAAATGCCATAATATCAAGCTAACCATGGGGGAATATGTATTGACTAGTCCAATGCTTTCCATTCCTATGGGAGGTGTTGATGTTGTACTGGGAGTACAATGGTTACAATCTTTGGGGACGGTAGCTTTTAATTTTCAAGAACTTTTCTTGAAATTTTTTTCAGAAGGAAAGGAAGTCGAATTACGGGGTATTGTGGGGAAGCCGGAAAGGATAATAAGCTCTAATGTCATGACAAAGCTTCTAAAGAAAGAACAACGAGGCGTAATTGCACAATTATGCTCACTAGAAGTTCCGACATCAAAATCATCTATTTCTGCAGATCTCCAACAAGTCCTGGACAATCATTCCAAGGTGTTTGAAACTCCCAAAGGACTCCCACCTATTCGTGATCATGATCATGCTATTCATTTGATTCCAGGAAGTGTTCCTCCAAACATAAGGCCTTATAGATATCCTTACGTCCAAAAGAGCGAAATTGAACGTATGATTGCAGAAATGTTAGAGGCGGGTATAATTCAACCTAGTCAAAGTTCTTCTCTGCTCCTGTAGTATTGGTACACAAGAAGGATGGATCATGGCGAATGTGTCCGGATTATAGGGAGCTCAATAAGCTCACCATTAAAGATAAATTTCCCATTCCTGTGATTGATGAATTATTGGATAAATTACATGGAGAAAATTATTTTACCAAGTTGGATCTTCGTTCAGGATATCATCAAATTAGAATGAAGACTGAAGATATTCCAAAAACAGCATTTCGAACTCATGAGGGCCATTATGAATTTTTGGTCATGCCTTTTGGCCTTACCAATGCACCTTCTACATTTCAAGGGTTGATGAATTCCATTTTCAAACCCTTCCTTAGAAAATTTGTGCTAGTATTTTTTGATGATATACTAATCTATAGAAAGTCTTGGAAGGATCATGTTGAACATGTTGACAGGGTGCTCAAACTATTGCAGGAGAAACAATTATATGCAAAAACATCCAAATGTTTCTTTGGAGTACAAGAGGTGGAATATCTGGATCATATTGTATCTCACGAGGGTGTTAAGGTAGACCCTAACAAATTTAAAGCCATTAAGGAATGGAAAGTCCCCACAACCATAAAGCAGTTGCGAGGATTTCTCGGGTTAACAGGGTATTATTGCAAGTTTCTTAAGAATTATGGGAGAATAGCAGCACCTCTAACAACATTATTGAAGAAAGATGCATTTTCATGGACTCCTGAAGTAACTAAGGCCTTTGAACATCTTAAAGAGGCAATTTGTCGAGCACCAGTCTTAGCTACGCTAGACTTCACAAAAACCTTTATTGTGGAATGTGATGCCTCAGGAAATGGAATTGGTGTTGTTTTAATGTAGGAAGGAAGACCCATTTCTTTTGAAATTCATATAATCAAAGGAAAGTATTTACAGAAACAAATTTAAGAGAAGGAAATGTTAGCAATACTGCATGCACTAAAGAAATGTCGAACTTACCTAATGGGAAGACAAAATTACCTAATGGGAAGACACTTCAAGGTTAAAACTGATCATGATAGTCTTAAACACTTTTTGGAACAAAGACTATCTTCAGAAGAGCATCAAAAATGGGTCACAAAGATGTTGGGTTATGACTTTGAAATAATCTACAAAAAAGGAAAACTTAATGTTGTTGCAGATGCACTCTCAATAAAGAATGAAGAGGTGGAAGCATTTCTTTGTGCCATTTCTATTATCCAACCAGATTGGATAACCGAAGCAAGAGATGAATGGAAGAAGGAAAAAGATGTATGGACACTCATTCAAAAGTTGCAGCAAGATCCTAGTACATCTGATACATTTAGTTGGAAAAATGGTTCTTTATGGTACAAAGATCACTTATATCTTTTTAAGAATTCCCAACTAAAACAAAAGATTCTTTTGGAATTGCACACTTCTCCTTTAGGAGGACACTCAGGATTTTTAAAAACTTACCACAGGGTGAAGAAAGAATTTTTTTGGGATGGCCTTAAATCTGATATTCAAAAATTTGTGGCGAAATGTTTAGTTTTCCAACAGAATAAAGTTAAGACAATTAAGACCCCGGGTCTTCTACAACCTTTATCCATTCCAAGTCAACATTGGGAGGAGATTTCAATGGATTTTATCACAGGTTTGCCTAAGTCCGAAGGAAAGAGTGTCATTATTGTGGTAGTTGACAGACTTACCAAGTATGTACACTTTTGTGCATTATCTCATCCATTTAAAGCATGTACAGTTGCTACTACATTTATGGACACAATTCAAAAGCTACATGGAAACCCAAGGGTTATTGTGAGCAACAAAGATCCCATTTTTACTAGAAATTTTTGGACGGAGTTATTTTCTTGTTTGGGTACTCAATTAGCTCATAGCTCATCTTATCATCCTCAATCTGATGGTCAAACTGAGATAGTAAATAAATGTTTGGAAGGATATCTTAGTTGTTTTGTATCCGATAAACAAACACAATGGGTCAAGTGGTTACCTCTCGCTGAATGGTGGTATAACACTTCCTTCCATACTGCAGCAAAAATGACCCCATTTATGACACTTTATGGATATCATCCACCATCCATCGCATCATATTTAAGGGAAAATTCGAAGGTTCAAGCAGTGGAAGATCACATCAAGCATCAGCAAGAAGTTCTCCAACTCTTAAAAGATAACCTGAATTTGGCACAAAACCGAATGAAACAACAGGCAGATCAACATCACAGCGAGAGAAGTTTTGATGTAGGAGATTGGGTATTTTTACGGCTACAACCATACAAGCAAATTTCCCTCAAACAAGCTAAGAAGTATAATAAATTATCGCCAAAGTACTATGGTCCTTACAAGGTGTTGCAAAAGATTGGTACTATGGCATACAAATTGGAGCTTCCTGCTTCTTCGCGAGTGCATCCAGTTTTCCATGTTTCATGCTTAAAGAAGGTTATAAGTGAAAATCTTCCAGTTCAAACAATATTTCCAGAACTTGATGAGGAAGGAAAAATCATATTGGAACCTGAAGCGGTCACGGAAACAAGAACTCGACAGCTACGGAATCGATCAATTTCAGAGTATCTCGTCAAGTGGAAGAACTTACCCACCGAAGATTCTACATGGGAGGATGAGAAGTTTATACAGAAGCACCCAGAGCTACTCAAGCATTGAGGACAACACTTTTTTGAAGGAGAGGGGCATGTTAGGTCCCTATATTACTAGTATAGTCCCTTATTGTTGTTAGTGTAACTCCCTTATTGTTATTATTGTACCCTTGTAACCCCCATATTGTTATTATTGTGCCCTTAAATTATTATTGTTAGGTCGGCTAGGATTACATTGTGGCCCCACTAGGATTAAATTATGGCCCCATGGACTCCT
This sequence comes from Pinus albicaulis, assembly GCA_034641835.2. Lineage (NCBI taxonomy): Eukaryota > Viridiplantae > Streptophyta > Pinopsida > Pinales > Pinaceae > Pinus > Pinus albicaulis. The sequence goes on from CM076581.1 coordinate 948,934,506, forward strand.
ATATATAGAAAGGAGGTTTTGTAAATTGTATCATCCAAGAATTGTTCATTTATGTAATGTATTGGAGGTTGCCCCCTCAAAGTGGCTTATTTCTAAGGCATTGATATCTCTTTTCTTCTATTTTTGGAGCTGGTTACACAAAAATATGTTTGAGATTGAATGAAGAAAACATAAATTCTTCAACCCATATCTCAGAAAATATAGAGAACCAAGATCTGAAATTTTTACAAGAATATCATCAAAAGTTTAGCTCCACGTGGTCAAAATTTTGGCTTCTAAGGCCTTGTATAAAAAAAATTATAGCACAAATTCCAATATTGCCCATTTGAAGGAGCGAAACCCTAGAATCCAAAGCTCCAATATTAAATGTTATGTAACCAAATCAGAAAATAGAAGAAAATATAGATCAATGACTTCAACATAAGGCTCTTTGAGGGGGAAACCTCCTTTTACATCACATAAATGAACAATTATTTGATGATTCAAATAACAAGTCCTCCTTGGTATATATAGGAGTCTAATGGGTCAAAATATAATTAGGGCCTACATAACAATAATAATGTAAGGTGTTATGACTCATAAAATTTGAAACATTACTTGACATGGTCATACAGTTCATTTATCAAAAGGATAAGGTCTCCTTAAGCCTTTCAAGTTGATATAGGAAAATTTCATTTTTTACATATTCTACCTATCCTAAGGTTCAAGGCCACCTCCATTTAGGTCATGTCATGTCCCATCAGTCATCATATGCTATCAGTTTTCATTCCCCAAGCTTTTAAATTCAAAAAGAGTGCTTAAGGTAGTTTTACAATTTTTCGTAGCATTTTATATAGAAAAATAACAGTTTTCTCTAGGAAACTACCTAATAGTTTCATAGCGAAACTAATCATGCTACGAAAAACAAATTTCTTGTTTGTCTTGTCAAACTCGATGTGAAGTGTCAATTCATGATTGGAGGAGTTAGGGTGGAGGTATTTCAAGTCGATTAGGGTCAATTTAAAAGTACAAAGCCATGTCTGAGGTCATCATTACCCTTTTTACCATGCATGTGTCATGATTAATGCATGAGTTGTCATTGAAACCATAAAACATTACCCAATTAGTCTTTTGTCATACTCCATTTTATCTTTGCATGTTATTGGATTTCTGGAGAGCTCCTTCATCAAACCAAGCAGGGTGCTGGAAAATTCAAAGGTTGTAGGTGTCATCAAGAAAGTGAGGCTGAGAAGATATAAATCACCCATGGCTGCAAGGAAGAAAACAAACAAAGGTGGTCATTACCACATGTATGAGTCCATGGACATGAATTTACTCAATGAAGACATTGAAGATGGAGGAAGGAAGCTGAAGAAAGGTAAGACAACTAAAAAGTTAGAGTTTGCAAGTGATGATGTTGGTTTCATGTTTCAACCTAGAAAGCCAATGACCAGACATGCAAGAAAGGTCATGGAAAGTAGCAAAGAGACTCAGAAGGTTAGTGAAACTGCTCAGCCACTAAACATCATAGATCTCTCTTCACCTGCAAAAGAAGAGATGGGTATCAAACAAAAGAAGGGTAAAGAGAAAATTAGTGAAAAATCAGAAATTGAAACCCTTAAGGAGCAGTTGAAGAAGGTAGGTAAGGAGATATAAATCTTGAAGCAAGAAGCAAGGAAGCATAAAGCTGAGAAGGTTCAGTTTGAACAAATGAGGAAAATCTAGGAGTATCAAGTCACAAGTGTCTCAAAGACCTTGGACAATACAGAAAGGTTGATAAAGTGGACTCAACCACTAAGGGGAGAATTCAAAAATATCAAAAAGATAAACCTGCACTTGCAATCCAAGAATGGGGTATTAAAAGACAAAGTGCAAGATCTTGAGGAGCAGTTGGATCCGATTCATGAGGAGTTGGAAAAGAAAGGATTGAAAATGACTGTGGTAGAAGAGCCCATTAGCCAAATGATTGTAAATGAGGAAGAAACACCACAGGAGTAATAATTTGAGATGGAATATGCCTTAGAAGGTTCATAAAATGTAAATAATCAAAATTTTGCAGCTGGAGGTCAGTTTTTGAAGAAAATTTTGAAAGGAGCAATTTCTGGTTTTTTACACAGTTTCGTAGCGTACCTCGGGCTTGATGCAAAAATACACTACGAAAAAACTTGTAGGTGCATTTTTGCATTTAAAGTCAATTTTTGCATGTTTTAAGGAGAGGGATCCATGATGGTAAGGTGTTATGACATGATGAAGATGATGGAATAGAAAATAAGGGAAGAAAATGGATGGAGAATCCACTTTTACCACGCTACTATAACTTGCTACGAAACTGTCATGTTTTCGTAGCGAGCAATTGTTGAAGGATTTTGAGAATCTTAAAAGTATTTTTTTCCAGATGGAGACCTCCAGCATGTCATAGGACCTTATTAGAAGATATTTATGACTCAAAGGAAGTGCCATGCAGCCAGGTCATCAGTCAAAACAACGTTGAAGAAGGACATCAATTCCTAAAAGTCAGGGTTATGTTCCATAGACCTAGGGGTGTTTTGAATATGTAAAGTGGTGGTGAACTTATTCATGTGTCCTTCAAGCATGTGATATTCATGATGTAACCATCAGGTAACTGTTTCACTAATAGGATAAATGAATGTAATAAATAGGTAGTTGAGTCCTATTATGTTTCTAACTCCTAAAGTTAGTAGGTTTCATTATCATTACCATGTATTTGGCTTTTTAGTTAGGATTAGGTTTCAAGAAGATGATTCGAAGGACCAGCTTGAAGGAAAATCCAATGTGAAGGTGATGAAGCCTATTAATAGGAAAAATATTCAATAACAAAGGGTGGGGAGATGTTATGAAGGCACTACTCTTGTAATATCTGTTTTTCAGTAATATACAGTTACAGCAGCCTATTTCAGACCTGAGATTCTTCTATGTGTTCTTATGTATGTTTCTTATATCAGTCTTTTACTTTATCTCCAGTTTCTAGTTATATAATCACTTGGAATTCATGACTACATGCTCCAACTTCCTTTATACACCTAGTCTTCTATTTTGTCATGTTTTATTAGTTTGCTTATGTTTAATCACATGGAATTCATGGTGACATGCTCCAACTTCCTGTATGCATATAGCTTTGTTATGCGGAATTATGAATTACGGATAAAACATTCTTCCCTAAATGTGGTGCAATGCATTTAGAACAAAAAATTAAAGACTTTGCAGATACTTTTCCTAACGGTAAATAGACACACAGAACAGATCAAGAAACTTACTTGGAGTCCAAGTGCTTCCAATTCTTCTTCTGTCGCTCTTGCTGTAGCTTCAAATCCAAGCTAGATTGCCAAAATATTTCCTGCAAGAATGAACACTAAACAAAAAAGAGATAGCAATATACATATGCCTATTCAAGTTATTCAGTTAAATCAATGAAACATGAACCATATATATCAGATAAAAAATCATAATATGAAAGACAGAAGCTTATACAGATACATATGTGGGAAAGTAAACAAAAATCTTTATTAATGGATAGAAGGGGAGGTTACAACTAGTGATTGATTTGATGTCACCATCTCCAACATCATCCCAGCCTCATCACAATGAACATCTCTCCAGCAGCATATCACTCAAATCAATTCCTTAATTTAAATTCCACCAACATTTCTCTACTCCAATTCTTCCTTCTCAAGCACTAGGATCTGTGCTCAATTTATAGATGAGCTGAAGGTATTTTTATAATCAATGACTTTCTAATAATAGGCAAGACATTTTCCCAATCTCAGAGGTATAAAATGGACACATGGATTCAAAGTTTGACACATATGCACTCTTCTAGAAGGCACTGGCCAAGTGGAGATTCTGGAAAAATGAGAATTTCGCTCCCAATTGACCAACGCACCCTTGAGTGTCGGGAAGTTCTTTACAGAGCACCTTTGAGTGGATTTTCCTACATATGCAATGCACTTAAACCCTTAAGAGACTATTTTGGTGAGCTCATAGGTGTTATAACATATACTTCAAATCTTGGAAACCTTGCAATGGAAGTCAGGAATGATTTGTCTTTGTTCTTAGTCTTAGGGCATGTAGCAACTGAAATGATAGGGGATGCTAGACCCTATTCATTGGTTCTGGGGATGATGTCCAGTTTAACTAGGTCATTGGGAATGGTGCCCAAATTGACCTATAGCAGATTTCCCCCTAAAGCATGAAGTCAGAATAATAATAACAAAATTTTTTGAATGAGATTCTTTACATTGTGATGGGCTGGAGCTGAAGTAGAGTGGTGACCTACATCACTCTTACAATACATTACATCATGATATATCCTCTTGGTCACGAATTGTTGAGGAAAGGAATTCCCGTGATAAACACATAAACTATCTAATAACATGTACATAGTGCATAAAGTCATCTACATTGGAATGTTGCCCAATACAGACATGCCTACAGATATAGGCCCATGTTTAGATGACGATCTATATGTAAGGTCACCGTACAGATGATGTGTACAACAATCCTGAAATCGCAACCCGGATGGCTGAAACTAGATCTGGGTTCTTCTTATCTCATTCACTCGATCATTTGGGTACAAGTCTAGCCATGCGAATATATGATTTGTAGTCGAACATGGTAAGACATCGTTTGATTACCAGCCAATGATGTGAGCTATTAACAAACATGAGAGAACCATCATTAATGTCAATGGCCCTCAAGGTACTACAGTACATTTCATAAGGCATGAATAGATGATTTGATGTTGAACGCCAAACAAAATATTTCAGTCAAAAATCTGGAAGCAAGGATCTTGTCGATGTTGTAACAAGCCTCACAGTACTGGAATATGATGTTTCTAAGTGAACTTCCTGGATAATGATTTTTCGTCGACAAGAAGCCACTTTATTACGAAATGGGAGTTACTAATTTTGGAGACAAGGGTGACTTGATATAGCAATGTTCAAGGATGACTTTCATGAGAATGAAGTTTTATGAGTATTGCAAAAGGATGAGTATTCACTCAATGACTTCTCTTGAACATATCGGCGACACTGAGATGAGTTGGCAGCATTGACCCAAAACCAAAGTGAAGGTATGAATGAACCGTCAAGAATATTACCCAACCCAAACAGTCATGGTGATGGAGTGAAGTGTCATGTTCAAGAGGGACCTGCTACTGTAAAAAGTTATCTTCACTTTCCCAAATTTTCCCTGGTCATTTGTCGACCAGTACCTCTTTATTTTTTAACAAGCTTCAGGAGGATAACATATGGTTGAACTATAATTCAACCTTCGAGCGAACAATGTATCACTATTTAATAATTTAACGAGTTTAGCTATGGATGAAACTCAATTCTTGCCACGATCGACAAGCCTGTCACCATTTTATGTTTTAACAAGCCTAATGAAAATGACAACCCGATCCTTTTTCATATTTAGAGAGTTTGAAAAAGAGGATGAAAATAAAACTCCATAAGTACTTTTTCGTAAAGTTGTCGCTCAGATCCAAAAAAGTGTAAAATAATATCTGAGAGAACTTCTTTATTCATGTTCAACTAAGGTATTCCTTTTTTGTAAATAATATATCTTAGTCCGGAGAAGGGTTAAACTTATACTGAGTAGATATCAATTCATTTACTTTTCGAGCTAAAAAAGACAAGTGCTCGGCAATATTTTCACATTATCGGAGTCTGAAAAGAGCTAAAAGAAGACTCCAAGGGTTCCTTTTTTGTTGTTATAGAACCTCGAAAAAGAGATAAAAGTGCGCTTCAAGTCCTTTTTCATTTTTAACAAAGCTCGAAAAATAAGGATAAAAGTATGCTTTGTGGTCAAATAATTCTTGAAATAAATTTGCACGACTAATATGTTCATTAGTTGTAAAACCTGTTCAGAACAACATCAAATGGATTAAAAATACTTGTTTCATGATAAAAATATAATAAAACCATATTCACAGCAATAAATATTCATTGCAAATATTCAAATGACTAATAAAAAGAGTTTTACTATTCATTTTTACCATTTAACAGTTACCATTTTCATTTTGGAGCTCTGAACCTGTTTTTGCCCCCAAACTTCAACTATTGATTGTGTGCAATTAGTAAGAATGTTTTGAATGCCCCCTGCAAGATCACATGTCAAATGTCCCCTGCAAGAGAAGATGCCCCCCAAGTTTCATTTCATTCACCTAAGTAAACTACTGGTTACTAATAGCTGGATGGAATGAAGGTTCATTTATGAGATCAGATGGAAGACTCGTCGTAATTAGGAGAGGATTTGTTTCATTTTTTAACGAGATTGACACAGTAAAAGAACTTTCCTCAAAGGCACTTGTTTAATTTTTTAACGAGGTTAACACAAGAAAAAAGAACTATCCTCATAGGCACTTGTTTCATTTTTTAATGAGGTTGAAACAGGAAAACAGAACTATCCTCATCACCTGATTCATTTTTTAATGAGGTTGACACAGGAAAAGAACCATCCTCATTGTGCAGTTGGACTAGTGAGTGTGTGCTAGAAAAGACATAGTCTAATGGATTCATCATTTAAGGAGCTTGATGAGCACCACAAATGATAATATTCAGGGATTTCATTGAATTTTGGAATTTTAGAGGGTAATTTATGTGAAATCATTGGCCACCAAGGGGAATAATTGATGGGACCAGCTTGATATTTCACTAAAGATGTGAATAAAGGATCAAGCCATTCAGTACTCATAAGGGAGGAACCAGATAGGATTCTAGATGATGACATGGGTGAAGTCAATGGAAAAAATATCGAAGATGAAGCAACATTAGATGTTGTCACAACTGAAATAGATGGTTCAGTCCGGGATGTTATCTCAACCATGGTCAAATGACTCAATGTATACCATAGAGAATCTATGGGAAATCAAAGTGAAACGGGATCAGAAAAATCAGAAGAAGGTGATTGAGGAAAAGACTCGTACAGGGAAATATCCTCCCCAAAATGGGTTGGAGTTAAAGGTGTCTCATCTTGTGCGATTTATTCAATCAAAATCAAACTAGGTAGAAGTATTTCGTCGTTAGGCCCAAATTATATTTCAGGAGGTTGACTGTGTGATATAGGAGACTCAATGGCTACAGAAAATTGTGGGATGACCAATGGAGGAAAAAATTTTGGTTTTTTGACTTTCGGATTCAGATTGTCTGGCAAAGAAGAGACAGGGTCTGGATCAACTTCTTATTGAACAACATCAGGTTCAGGAGGTATGGTCTCACTGATGGATGGATCATGACCACGGGTAGCTATGAAGATTCTGTCTCAACAAAAATAGACAAACCAAGATGTGTAGAAACAAATTTTTCTGATTCTGGTATATGGGAAGATGATGCTTCACTAGAGGTACAAATAATTATGGTTTCGGTAGAGTGATGTCGCCTTCCCCGACCAGGAGTAACTTTTGGTGGTAAAGGTGGTTTCAATGCTAATCTACGCGAATGACCGGGAAAAGGATTTTTTTCTTCCATGATGACTAGTTTATTTTAACCAAAAACAAGTAAACAAAATAAAAGGGTAATGCTAGGCAAAAGGTTTACCAAGAAACTGTGAACTGTAGAAGACCTCCTAGCGAACCAAGAAGTAGGGGTAGGCAATCTCCCCAAATGTTGTGTTCGGCGTATCACAATTTACAAGGCGGCCGACTTGGTTCACTATGGATGGATAGCAACCAAAATTTGTCCTCACAAATATACCCAAAGGTATGTGGAGGCCCAAGTCTGTATTAGCGCTGTCTAATGAAAAACCGCACAGTGAGAGAACCCCTTTATACTTTTCGTACTGTAACACCACCTGATATACCCGAAAGTACATGGATGAGCTACGATATACTTATGTACATGGAGTGAGGTATCACACTCGGAATGTATCGCAAAAAATTAACAACAGCTGCTATGTTTTACGACGATGGAACATGTCTCTAGCCTAGACCTTATAAATGTTATCGTTATGGTTCCAATGCCTTGTTAGGTAAATTGATGTAAATTTTAAGTTGATATTGTTTATCAATTTGCATTTCAAGGTTCACCACAATGATGTATTGGAAATTCCTAAAATGAAAACTAAAATGATAAGCAATATTTTCACTTTTAGTTTTTCAATGAAAATCCTAGCTACTAGAGGGAAAGAGCAATCAATTTGTGAGCAAAAAATCAAAGAGAACACACTAAAATGCAGCTTTCCTAATTGTTCCTATGCAAAACACACAATCCACTACATGAAAATGTAGGTTTTTCTTTTTAGCCCCTTCAATGTGAATGCAGAAAAGGAAACTAATTGCATCAAATCAATAAAAACAAATGCCTTTTACTTTGAGAAATGAGGAATTGAACAACAAATTTCTATTTTTAGGAAAAATGAAGATTTTAAATACAATTTCTCCTACAGGAAACAAATAATTTAACGAGGAACGGTCGATAACGGGAGCTGCAGCGCTCTGGTAGGTTTTCAGTACTCCCCCTGCATCTGCGCCGACTGAATTTGTAAGCTTTCTGCTTACCCCTGACCACTTCGCTCTGCATCTGCGCGGACAGGCATTGGTCCTCTTGCCATGACAGGCCCTTCGGGGGAGGGCGCACAGTCTTCCCCCTCAGGAAACGACAAAACAAATTTGTTGGAACCTTCTATGCACTCAGCAGCAAAACAAACGCTCCCTGATGCATCGGACAACCGGTCGAACGACAAGCCACAAGATACAAACGAAAAGAAAAATGAGGCACAGGATGAAGGCTCGGGGCAGAAAGATACCCCCACAGTGAAATCTGCTACCTGCAAACCAATCGCAGCGGAAAGACCAAAAATCGAGCTTCCAAACCACAGGATTAATGGTCAAATCCAGTTTATGAGGGATCATGCTCTCATAGGTAAATTTATTGGATTCTGGCTTACGGAAAAAGCACAGCAAGGATGGATTTCAGAAAAATGGAAACCAAAAGGGCACATCACCCTTCAGCTTGGACCCAAGGGTTTCTTTACTATGGTTTTCATCTGTATCGAGGATCGCAAAAGGGTGTTAGATGAAAAGCCGTATTTCTTTAACTCTGTCGGTCTGTATCTGCGTGATTGGGTGGAGAGATTCAACCCAGATACGGAAGACTTCAGCTGGGCTCCGGTTTGGATCCAGATGTACTCGCTCCCTTTGGAGTACTGGGATGAAGAATCACTTACAGACATTGGCAGGGGGTTGGGGGAGTTCATCAAAATCTCGGAGGAAACGAAGCTGCGCCGTTATACCTCGTATGCTCGAATATGTGTCTACATGCATCTGGACCAAGCTCTCCCTGATTCGGTAAGCCTCTTCCACGATGATTTTGAATGGATCCAACCCCTATACTTTGAACATGTTCCCTTCCGTTGTCGTAGATGTCACATTCATGGGCATCTCTTTAGGGATTGTCCGCTCAATGCTAAGCCATCGACCACAGAACACCCGAAATCGTCTACTCCTGAAGGGTTTACCAAAGTCACCAGCCGAAGAAGATCCCATAAGAAACCTCCCAATGGGAAAAAGTCCATCCCCCCTGGCAACTCCAAGCCCTCTACTAGCAACAGCTTTGAAGTCTTAGAAAATATCATGGAAAAATCCCTTCAAGCCAACCTGATTGATACCCAAGTAGTCAACTCGACCTTGCCTAACCTTACGCCTGATTCCCCTCCTAATCCTCAATCCAAGGGGATTCAGATTGGTCAACTGGACGCACCCTTTAAAGACCCAGATTGGAAACCAAATGGTATGTGTTGTGGACAATTTTGTCACCCCCTAGAGACAGTCTAGAGTTGACATAGACCAGTGCCTAGGACATCTTAATATAGCAAGGAGCTCATCATATAGCTTGGGTTGTCAATCCAAAAGCTCTCTTACTATCTCTTGTAAAACAAGGAAATAAGTTTATATTGGGACCAATCTCTCTTTCAGAAGCTGATACAAAGATAAGAATAATGTAGGGACATTATGCAAAACTCCAATACAAAGGCATCAGACAGTTAAGAGACAGCTTACTGTAAAGAGGGCCATTTCAGATAATATGCCACAGAAATCAAATTATCAGAGAGTGAATGCAGTGAAAGAAATAACGAGAAGAGACCAGTTGATATTAGATTGATACCCATATATACAACAAAACCATGCATGGGCTTGGCAATTCAAGAATCCATACACAATATTGGCATTTTAAAAGCACCCTCCTAAAACAACTGATATAGCAGAAAATATGGAAGAGATGAACATGGAACAATATATCATGACTAGGCCTATTTAAAGCGCTTGACTAATTCGAGAAAGGGCATCAACAAGGATGAATCCTTACTGCAAACTAGCGAGCCACTCGCATTATAGAACATGATACAAGAAGATAAATAGCATGAAATGAGATATTGTATTAACACATAAGATAAAATTACAGACTGTGAGATACCAAAGACCAGAATCCTCATTACCGTTATAACTCCTCCTCACTGAGACCCTACGGGCTCTGAACCTTCATACAGAAATATTACAAAATGTATACAAAAGCCTTTTCACTGCACCGTCTGCTGATAGAAATATGGAACCCTTCTAATGTCTTATTTCTAGGCTTTTATAGAAAAGAAAGATAATTCTCGAGAAGGAGGTAGGTGGAACACACTTAATGACTTAATTTGAATAAAAATGGTGGAAAACATTCGCGCCCATACCATGAATGACTACCATAGTAATGACTGTACTTGGCTGGAGGGGAAAAATCTGCTGTAATAAAGCCTTGAGGTTTCTCGTGTTCGTGCATGGTACTCTCGGCCCCTTGAGCCTGAAGCCGGAATTTATATTTTTCGGTGCCGGACACTGAACTCCTTGATCTTCTGTTGATATTCTTTGTAACCTCATTTATGTTTTCATCTACCAGCACCCGCCCCTTTTGAATTTCCCTGGGGATTCAATAAATGTTCAGTTAGCTTCCATAAATGATGGTCTTATCAGTACATCTCCCCAGGTTTTTGCTCCATTATTCTGCACCTGCTGAATGATTCTTTGAAATGGATTCAGTCTCCGTTAATGGGAACGGAAATTAATGGAGGCTCCCTGTTGCTACAACCTACAAAAATCCACAAAAATTTTAAGGAAAACAGGCACTGAGATAATGGCATGATGTTACATGCGTATGAAGGTGAAGACACGCAGAAATGGTGAACAATGGGGAACAGTGGAAAACACAAGAGAATGGTGGAGACACGAAAAGCAGCGGTAGGATTTACAATGGAATGGCACTAGATAAATGAGGAAGAGGTATATAATATGAATTTGTGATAATATGTGTCAACGGAGAACACAAATGACTGGGGTGGATGTAGGTGACACGCGGGCGTACAGGAGGATTAGCGGAAGGGATGACGTGGATATCATGGAGTGGGACTCGGGGATCTAATCGCAATCGGGAATCATAAAGGGGAGAGGGGAGGAATGACACACAGATAACTTTCGATGTGATTGGGGGCGAATCCCCTTTTAAAACTGAAATTCCAATGACTTTTTGATTTACTAAGGAAAAGGCCTTTTATATGGACAGGTAGAAGTATCATATGGTGGGGCCCAGCAGGTCAATCGCGATCAGAGATCGGGGCATGGAGGTGATTGCAATCGCAACGGGGAGGAAGTGTGATGTGATCGATCGGGGAGGATGGAGCGATCGGGGCGGTGGGGTAATCGGAGAGGTGTGATGACCCGATCAATCGCATTGCAAATGTTTTCGATGGATTAATCGAAACAGTTGTAACTCAACTCTCGATTGGAACGGACATTGCGATTGCGATTAATAAACGAGGTTTTATATACATAAAACTTTATAATGAAGCTTCATAACGATGCACGACGGGGAAGTGGTTTGAGCTTGCGGCAAAAGGGGCCAGGCCTTAATGTGGTATTTGAATATGGCATTTCAGCCCATTTGAATAATTAGATGAAGATCTGGTTGGGTACAACATTTGGCTCCACCTGGGGACGGCGTGTTCATGCTTGAATGCGTCGAGAACCTGCAGACCACTGATCTTCCGCTTTCCAGAACTTATCTTCAAAATTTATCAGCACACTTATCAAACCAAAACTGAAGTAAAAAATATATGTACAATATATTACAATCCAACTTGCTCTGCCTTGATCAACTTTGAAAATAGGGCTTGAGAAATTGTCCATTTACAGGGGCATCCAACACATCGCCCTATAAATTTTCCAGCATAAAAGTATTGTTCCTTCCCTGCTTTATAATTTTGAAAGGACCGAACCATAGCGGATCGAATTTAGCATGCTTGCCCTTTTCTGCTCTTCGAACATCCCACCTGAGAACCAGGTCTCCAATTTGAAATTTTCTATCTTTTGCGTGGCGATCAAAAATATTCTTTATTTTTTCCTGATATTCTTCCAGTCTCTTATTTACCTGGTCTCGTGTCTCCTCTAATTCCACTAATTGACTTATTCTTCTGATCATATCATCTGGTTCTTCCTGACCTTCCTGCATGAAACGTGCTACTGGTAATGCCAATTGCACAGGAAACACAGCTGCTCGCCCATATACCAATTCATCGGGGGACTTCCCTGTTGCTCTCTTGCTGGTTATCCTATTCGCCCATAGAGAAAATTTTAATTGTGAGTCCCAGTTCTTCTGATTCTCACTTATTGTTTTCATCAAGGCCCTCACCAGGGTTTTATTAGAAGACTCTGCTAAGCCGTTCCCCTGTGGATAGTAAGCTGTGGAGTGAGTCAATGTGATGTTATACCTTTGGCAGAACTTTACAAACCTAGCAGACTTGAAAGCCTGCGCGTTGTTAGTTACAATTCTGGCAGGGCAGCCAAACCTAGATATGATATTTTCCTCCATAAACCTCATTATTACGGCATCTGTAGCATTTCTGGTAGGTATGGCTTCCACCCATTTCGTGAAATAATCTGTGGCTGTTAGTATCCATTTATATTGGCCACTTGATGGGGGATGTATCTCTCCTATAAATTCTAATCCCCATTTTTGAAATGGTTCATTCACATGAATAGGAATCAAGGGCAGGGCTGCTAATTTCTGTCTTTCTGCAAATCTTTGGCACTTGTCATATGCTCTGACCCAAGCAAAAGCATCTGAGTACAGTTTTGGCCAGTAAAAACCAACCCTCAATATTTTATGAGTTGTAGCACTCCAACTGTAATGTCCTCCACAAATTCCTTCATGAAATTCTGTCATTACATTCTGCACTTCATTTTCTGTGAGGCATAACAGTAATATACCTAGAGGGTCTCTCCAATAGAGCTGTCCATTGGCCATTATATATTTCTGAGATTTCATCCTTACAGCTCTATATTTTATCTTATCACAACTTGGAGGACAGCTAAGTGTTAAAAGATATTCAACTATTTCTTTATACCAAGGGCTAGTTAGATATTTCATATGTATCTTTTGAGTGGCCATCTCCAGCCCTTGTTGTTCTTCTTCTTTCTCGGATTCTTCATTTGATATCACAGATAAATTAATGCCTAAGGCCTGATTATTTGATTCAGATAGCATCTTAGCAAGTCCCTATCCTTTAATCAATTTGGTAGGCCTTATGTCCAAATCATATTCTTGTATTTTTGCAATCCTTCTTCCTCTTTTACCTTCGCTATCTCCCTGAACAAGAATGTCTTTGACAGCTGCTATGGGGACATAGGCAGTAATGTGAGATTGCAAAACATATATTCTAAAAGCTTTTAGGGACTTTACCAGGGCATATGCCTGCTTCTCCAATATATTATATTTCAATTCAGCATCATAAAGGACTTGACTGAAGAAAGTTATAGGCTGCTCATACCTCTCTTCATTTTTCTGCAATAATACTCCAGCAATTGTATGAGGTGAAGCAAATGAAAATATCATAAATGGATTTTTGTAATCTGGTCCAGCTAGCACAGGAGCTTCAGCGAACGCCTGTTTTATCCTTGTGAATGCATCTCTAGACTCTTGGGACCATTTTACTTCATTCTCCTTTTTCAACATATCAGTTATATGCCTAACTATCTCGGCATAGTTAGGAATGAACCTTCTCAAAAAATTGATTCGACCTAAAAACACCTGTACTTCCTTCTTATTCCTGGGTAAAGGAATACTATTTATTACTTCCACTCTCTTAGGGTCCATTTTCACACCATCTTTAGTTACAATGTGCCCTAAGAGTTTCCCCTCATCTAATGCAAACAAAGATTTCTGAGGATTAAGGGATAAGCCATACCTCCTGCACTTTTCAAAAGTTCTTCTTAAATGCTCAATATGCTCGTCATAGTTCTTTGAAAACACTGTGATATCATCAAGATATACCACCAAAAACTTGTCCCGCTCCCCAACAAAGGCTATATCCATTGCCCTCTGAAAAGTAGCTCCTGCATTAATCAATCCAAATGGCATCCTGGCATACATAAATGTTCCCCATGGTGTAGTGAATGTTGTTTTCTTCTGATCTTCTGGAAGTACAGCCACCTGATTGTAGCCAGAAAAACCATCCATCATTGACATTCTAGATGCTCCCACTACTTTCTGCAGGATGTGGTCCATCTTGGGCAGTGGATAATTATCCTTTAGAGATGCTCTATTTAAATTTCTGAAGTCCACACACAGCCTTATTTCTCCGTTTTTATTTCGAACAGGAACAAGGTTTGCTATCCATTCTGAGTATCTCAGTGGCACAATTATTTTGGCTTTCAGCAGCTTCCTAATTTCTTTTTCAATGGAAGGAAGCAGCAAAGGATTTATCTGCCTGAGCTTCTGTTTATAAGGCTTTGCATCTTCCCTCAAAGGAATTTTATGCTGTATTATATTAACATCAAAAGTTTTTAGGTCCTGATAGGACCAAGAAAATACATCTTTGTAAGATTGAAACAACTTCAAATATTTTTCTTTGTATTCTTCTGGGACTCTTTTAGATAATTTTACAATTTTGGGATCAGCATAAGTACCCAGATTTAAATCTCCCACTTGATCTTCTTCTGTCACTTTGTTTGGCTGCAATGGAATATCATATTTGTTAAATAATCTTTCTAGAGGTACCAGACCTCTAGGTATAACATTTCCCTTCAGCTGCAGCACTTTATTACCTGCTATCTTCTCTTCCCATCTGTTTTCTACAATATTTTCAACTTCCTCTTCTTCATTGTCATCAATCTCCATATTGGAAAATTCTCCCACTGTCTCCATGAATCTCTTCATCTGTTCATCATCTTCAAAAACCTTCCAATGCTTAATATTATCTGGAATGGATGGTCTGTAACGTACCTCCACTTCATATCTTAAAAGCGGGTTCTGAGGAGGACGGAATGTACTGGCAGCTACAGCAAGGGAATCTGCTATTCTGTTTTTCTCCCGAGGCATGAACTGTATGTTAAATGCCAAGAAGAAATTTTCTACCATGTCCCATACTTCGTTTCTATAAGCTCTCAGCCGTGGATGCTTGGTTTGGCATTGATTTTTGATCTGTCTCACCACCAGCTCAGAGTCTCCCAAGACTTTTAAACATTGGATGCCCATGTTTCTAGTTGTCTGCAGTCCCAATAATAGTGCCTCATATTCAGCTACATTGTTTGTAGCCTCATACTCCAATTTAAAGGACAGTGGCACCCATTTTCCTGCAGGAGAGATTAATAACACCCCAGCTCCATTGCCTTCTTTTGAATTTGCCCCATCAAAATGCAATGTCCAAATTTCTGATTCCTGATCTTCTTTAGGTTGCTCAGCTTGGATTTGACCGAAAAGGGGCTCATGAGCATAATTTTGATTTTCTTCCAACATCAAGCATGAAAAATCTCCCTCTTTGTTATAAATTGGAGAATTCTCTGAGCAGTCAGCCTTAGTTACCATTTTAACAAATCTAGTCTCCCTGTATAACCTCCTCTCTTGGCCTCCAAAGACTGGGACAGTAGCATATGTTAAATCCAGTTTGATTGACCCACCAATTTTCGTACCCCAGGACCTTGACAGCAGCATGCCAAAGCGGGCTGGGATATCAGCAACCACAATGTCCATGACCACACTCTTTGCTGGAATTTGGGCCAAATTGACCACTAAATCTTTAATCATTCCCAAGCATTTAACCCTTTTAGAATCAAATGAATATAGGTCTTTATATGGTATTGTAATTTGCAGTCCTAGTTGTTCCATGACAGACAAAGGCATAAGATTATGGGAAGCCCCATAATCCAACATACAATTATGTAACAGTAGGTCATGGATGACTAGAGACACATAAAAAGGAGGGGTGGAAGGGTCTATCTCCTCGACGTGTGGACCAAAGACTACCATGGGTCTTTCTTCTTGCAGGTTTAGACTATCAGGCACAATCGGTGTTTCAGGAGGGAGTATGAAGGAATTAACTTGAGACTGATATGCAGGCTGTTTTAATAATTTGGTCAAGGGGACTGGAATCTTAATCTTCTCAAGTTCTTTTTGCAAATTGAAAACAAGAAGGGGCTTTTCTATCACAACTTCTTTTGATTCTTTATTTTCAGCTGAAGCTTTAATTTCTTTTGATACAAGTTCATCATTAGGGGGACTGACTATTTTTGAAGAAGAAGGAATCTGATCATTGGGCCGCAAAGGAGCATCCAGAGAATTCTTACCTTTTTCTATGTTCTTCTTTGTTGCTGATTCCTTCTGAGCAGATGCTTCTCTCTGAGGTGGCTCTTCTTCTTGGTCTTGAGTTCGGGTCCTCTTTCTTGAAGATCTGAGATCATACTTTACATTGAATTGTGCTTGCATGAAATCAGCAAATTGCTTACAATAATGGTCAATCTCTGCTTCTTCTTCTTCATCTTGCAATGGGAATTCCATATCATCATTATTTGAAAAATCCAGATTTGAATCTTCTAATCCATAAGCTGCATCCCCAGTGGAGTCATCTGCTGGTCCTTCCAGGTATAAGGGATGAGGGACCTGGTCTTGTTGTTCCTTTGCTTCTCTAGGCAATATCTGCAATGGGGGCCTTCTGTACTGGGGATTATATCCTCTGTTTGGAGCATTATAGAAATTCTTGGGAGCTGCATTCTTAGCTTCCAGTTCAAGCTTGACCATCTTCTTTATCATTTTTCTTATTTCATCCATCTTGTCTGAATCCTTTTCCTGATTGGAGGAGGAAACTTCTTCTTTGCCTCTCCTCCTAGTATCTTGTTCAGCTTTTCCCTTTAATTTTCCAGTAGAGGCAAAGTTTGCTTCCAACTCCAGAGCATCTGAATGTGCATCATCTAAAGTGGCAGGTTTTATTTCCCTCAATGCGAAGCCGAAATCAAGATCAAAGGCTGCTATAAAAACTATCTTAGCAGT
Organism: Pinus albicaulis; assembly: GCA_034641835.2. Taxonomy (NCBI): domain Eukaryota; kingdom Viridiplantae; phylum Streptophyta; class Pinopsida; order Pinales; family Pinaceae; genus Pinus; species Pinus albicaulis. The sequence continues at coordinate 948,951,797 of CM076581.1, forward strand.
TGTTTCATGGGGCTTCATTTCAAGAGGCAGGCTTAAATATAACTTGTTAAATCTTTTAATAAACTCTGTCACTCCTTCATTATGCTTCTTCTTCATAGTATTAAACTCAGTAAGACACTGACCATGATCTTTCTTTCCCCCCATTTTCTGAGAAAATTATTCTCCATAATATCCCAGGTGGTTATTGAATGGTTCCCCAATGTCTTGAACCATTTCCTGGCTTCGCCCTCCAGAGATTGTACGAATAATCTTAAGACCACGTCCAAATGTTCAACATTTAAGTTCTCTGCAAAAGAGCAGAAAGTCTCAAGATGTTTTTGAGCATCAATTTCATTTTCACCATTAAACCTTGGAAGAATCTTCAAGTAATCTTGTGGCATATCATTCAGCACTTGGGGCAAGGCCAGTGGAGCATATTTGTTCAATAGAAAAGCAGGAACATTAGCCATTGGAGGAGGTGGGGGTTGAGCCACAGTATGAGAAACAAATGAAGGGAGAGGAGTAGGAGGAAGTGGAGTATGAATGACAATGGGAATATATTGCACAGAAGCCTGAGGTGTGGATGGGAATAGTTCACGGTTAACCGCAACTAGTTCTGTGACTTCTTTAATTTCCTCAGCCTCGGGGGTAGGATGAGAATCTTCTTCACTACAAGCACTTCCTCTACGTGGAGTTTCTGAGTAAAAACCGGGATTTTCTGTTCTAACCTCTTGAGAAGAAGAGGGAGGATAATATTCAACGGAATATTCATGGTTTTCAGCACGAACTGATTTCCTCTCCTTCCAAACTCTTTTATGAATGATCTTCTCTGGGTCAGACACGTAAGGTGTCTTTGATTGAGATGTATCTGACCTCAAATGCGGCTTACGAGGAGCCAGGACTACCAATAAATTTACCAAATAAAAGCAGTGGAGTCGCCAAGGTGAGAGATACACAACTCTTCAACTCTCCGTGCTCACCTGATTAGAGAGTGAAAACAATTTGTCGAGACCCAGGGAAATTGATATTCTTGAATTTGTTCCCCGGCAACGACACCAGAAAGATGTTGTGGACAATTTTGTCACCCCCTAGAGACAGTCTAGAGTTGCCATAGACCAGTGCCTAGGACATCTTAATATAGCAAGGAGCTCATCATATAGCTTGGGTTTTCAATCCAAAAGCTCTCTTACTATCTCTTGTAAAACAAGGAAATAAGTTTAGATTGGGACCAATCTCTCTTTCAGAAGCTGATACAAAGATAAGAATAATGTAGGGACATTATGCAAAACTCCAATACAAAGGCATCAGACATTTAAGAGACAGCTTACTGTAAAGAGGGCCATTTCAGATAATATGCCACAGAAATCAAATTATCAGAGAGTGAATGCAGTGAAAGAAATAACGAGAAGATACCAGTTGATATTAGATTGATACCCAGATATACAACAAAACCATGCATGGGCTTGGCAATTCAAGAATCCATACACAATCCTGGCATTTTAAAAGCACCCTCCTAAAACAACTGATATAGCAGAAAATATGGAAGAGATGAACATGGAACAGTATATCATGACTAGGCCTATTTAAAGCGCTTGACTAATTCCAGAAAGGGCATCAACAAGGATGAATCCTTACTACAAACTAGCGAGCCACTCGCATTCTAGAACATGATACAAGAAGATAAATAGCATGAAATGAGATATTGTATTAACACATAAGAGAAAATTACACACTCTGAGATACCAAAGACCAGAATCCTCATTACAGTTATAACTCCTCCTCACTGAGACCCTACAGGCTCTGAACCTTCATACAGAAATATTACAAAATGTATACAAAATCCTTTTCACTGCACCGTCTGCTGATAGAAATCTGGAACCCTTCTAATGTCTTATTTCTGGGCTTTTATAGAAAAGAAAGAGAATTCTCGAGAAGGAGGTAGGTGGAACACACGTAATGACTTAATTTGAATAAAAATGGTGAAAAACATTCGCGCCCATACCATGAATGACTACCATAGTAATGAATGTACTTGGCTGGAGGGGAAAAATCTGTTGTAATAAAGCCTTGAGGTTGCTCGTGTTTGTGCATGGTACTCTCGGCCCCTTGAGCCTGAAGCCAGAATTTATATTTTTCGGTGCCGGACACTGAACTCCTTGATCTTCTGTTGATATTCTTTGTAACCTCATTTATGTTTTCAGCTACCAGCACCCACCCCTTTTGAATTTCCCTGGGGATTCAATAAATGTTCAGTTAGCTTCCATAAATGATGGTCTTATCAGTACATCTCCCCAGGTTTTTGCTCCATTATTCTGCACCTGCTGAATGATTCTTTGAAATGCATTCGGTCTCCGTTAATGGGAACGGAAATTAATGGAGGCACCTTATTGCTACAACATGCAAAAATCCACAAACATTTTAAGGAAAACAGGCACTAAGATAATGGCGTGATGTTACATGCGTATGAAGGTGAAGACACGCAGAAATGGTGAACAATGGGGAACAGTGTAAAACACAAGAGAATGGTGGAGACACGAAAAGTAGCGGTAGGATTTACAATGGAATGGCACTAGATAAACGAGGAAGAGGTATATAATATGAATTTGTGATAATATGTGTCAACGGAGAACACAAATGACTGGGGTGGATGTAGGTGACACGCGGGCGTACGGGAGGATTAGCGAAAGGGATGACGTGGATATCATGGAGTGGGACCCGGGGATCTAATCACAATCGGGAATCATAAGGGGAAGAGGGGAGAAATGACACACAGATAACTTCCGATGCGATTGGGGGCGAATCCCCTTTTAAAACTGAAATTCCGATGACTTTCTGATTTACTAAGGAAAAGGCCTTTTATACGGACAGGCGGAAGTATCATATGGTGGGGCCCAGCAGGTCAATCGCGATCGGAGATCGGGGCATGGAGGTGATTTCAATCGCAACAGGGAGGAAGTGTGACGCGATCGATCGGGGAGGATGGAGTGATCGGGGCGGTGGGGTAATCGGAGAGGTGTGATTACCCGATCAATCGCATCGCAAATGTTTGCGATGGATTAGTCAGAACAGTTGTAACTCAACTCTCGATTGGAACGGACATTGAGATTGCGATTAATAAACAAGGTTTAATATACATAAAACTTTATAATGAAGCTTCATAATGATGCATGGCGGGGAAGTGGTTTGAGCTTGCGGCAAAATGGGCCAGGCCTTAATGTGGTATTTGAATATGGCATTTCGGCCCATTTGAATAATTAGATGAAGATCTGGTTGGGTACAATAGTATGGATGTGGATTACATTCCCAACCTACCTGAAGCAGAAAGAAGTCAAGCCCAAAACATGGAAGAAGAGCCAGAAAGCATTGACATGAGAGGGCTTGATATCCTTGAGCTCGAACAAGCATGCCGGAAAAAAGAATTTGACAAGATTCTAGAACATCAGATAGACACGCTAGAAGTAATTATTTCCAGGGCTTTCAAACAGAAAGAATTGGGAATCCAACCAGGCAGCAGGTGGGATGGCAATCAAAACCCAAAAGACTCCAAGAAGAGGGGAAGGAAGACAGATCTAGAAAGAACAATCACCGTGGACAAAATCCTGGTTGATTTTGGTAGATATGCCAAGTTGACGAAGTACTACAAGCCACTCCCAAATAGTGAATCATGAAGCTCACTTCATGGAACCTTAGAGGACTTAATAGTCCCGGGAAACACAGAATGATAAAAAACATGGTACAGTAGGAGCAGCCTCAAATTGTTTTCATGCAAGAAACAAAATGTAATAGCAGCACGCTAGGCAACATTCTTTCAAAAGCTTGGCCTGGATGTCACTCCGTAGCGGTGGATGCCTCAGGGGCCTCTAGAGGGCTGGCCATTGCCTGGAATACTCAAGCAATCTCTCTCTCAGACTTCCATGCTTCCCACCACATAATACAGGCAACTTTTCATATTATTGGAACCAATATACACAGTCAGCTCACAAACGTCTACTTCCCTCAGGACTTCGCAAGTAAAACTGCTCTCCTAGAGACTATAGGAGCGCTCAATCAGGACAGATTGCATCCCCTATGGATTTTAGGAGGCGATTTTAACATGATCACCAAGTTGGAGGAAAAAATGGGGGGCAGAGCCAGGCTAGATCCAGAGAGCAGCCTTTTCAAAGATTTCATTCATGACCAACAGTTGATTGATATGCAATTCTACAATGGTACTTTCACCTAGAGCAATCGCAGAATGGGTCGGTAGAACATAGCATCTAAGTTAGACAGATTTCTACTTTCAGATAATGCAGTACATTTGGGAGGCGATATATTCTCCTCAATCCTCCCTCTAACGGGCTCTGACCATTGGTCGATTTCTCTTCATTGGTAAAGGCCAGGTCACTCGGTGCGACGCCCTTTTCGCTTTGAAGCCTTCTGGCTCAATCATCCAGCATTCAATGACCTCATCAGCTCGCTGTGGAAAAGCTTCAAACCGCCAGAAGGATCCAAAATGTTCCAGTTCCAGCAGAAGCTCAAATTCTTAAAAGGCCACATCAAGAGCTGGAATCATTCCACTTTCGGAAACATCTTTCAGGCTCAGCAGAATCTAAACAAAGAAATGGAGACTCTCCAGCAAAGTATTATCACGGAGGGCTACACGGAACAAGCTATGGAAAAGGAAAAGCAACTTCGTTCCCAGATGGAGGAAAGATCAAAGCAAGAGGAAATTTTATGGAGGCAGAAATCTCGCATAAGATGGCTGAAGGAGGGTGAAAGAAACACTAAATTTTTCCACAGGTCCACGATTCAACGACGCATGCATAATACAATATCATTTGTTAAGAATCAGGACAGCGAGAAAGTGGAAGAACATACTGAGATCGAACAGGTGTTCATCAATCACTTCCACACAATGCATCAAGAGCCTCTCAAGGACAGATTGCCCGCCATCGACAAAATCACTCAGAACATTCCTAAGTTAGTAACTGACGAGCATAATCAACTCCTACTACGCCCTGTCTCATGTCTGGAGGTGGATACAGCCATGAAACAACTCAAAGAGGGAAAGGCTCCTGGACCGGATGGATTTACAACCACCTTCTTTCACAAATTCTGGGATCTAATCAAAGAGGAGGTCTGGTTGGTAGTGGAGGAATCGCGCTCAATGCATTGGCTCCTCCCATCATTGAACGTGACCTTCATTGCACTAATCCCCAAAGAAGACGCTTCCTGCACGCCGTACAAATTCCGCCCAATTGCCTTATGCAACATCATCTACAAGGTTATTTCGAAAGTCATCGCCAACAGACTAAAACTGCTGCTGCCCATTCTCATCTCGCCCGAGCAAGCTGGCTATGTTGAAGGAAGGAAAATTCTATATGGCATAATCCTCACACATGAAATCCTACATTCCCTCAAGGAAACGAATCAGGCAGGTATGATTCTCAAGATTGACCTCTCAAACGCTTTTGATAGATTAAGTTGGACGTACATTCAGAAAGTATTATCTGCTTTTGGTTTTTCCCCCACTTGGATTCGCTGGGTTCATAACCTTCTCTCCTCCTCTTTTTTCTCTATCCTCATCAATGGAATTCCCTCGCGTCCCTTTACCCCCTCTAGAGGAATCCAACAAGGGGATCCTATGTCCCCTTTCCTCTTCGTCTTAATGGCGGAAGGCCTAGGGCGACATCTCAAAAATGCCCTCTGTTCCCAGCAGATTAGAGGCCTTTCCGTTCACAACTCCCCGACCCAAACTCATTAGAAATTTGTGGATGAAAATATGGTGTTTGGTTACCCTTCTGTACACGAAGCCTCCCGTCTTAAAACCCTGTTGAATGACTTTTCGGAAGCCTCGGGTGCGTGCATTAATTCTGCTAAATCCCAACTCTTCTTCTTTCACACCCCTCCCTTCACTCAAAGAGCCATTGCCCACATCCTTGGTTTCTCCATTGCCTCCCTCCCCTCAAAATACTTAGGCGCCCCCTTAATCACCTCTGCCTTAAAGCATGCCTCATGGCGTGAGCTCCTGGAAAAACTTGAGCTTGCCTTTCCTCTTGGACTCACAGATCTCTGAATATTTCCAGTAGAGTAGTTCTCATTAAAGCAGTGTTACAGGCCATGCCTCTGTACCTTTTCTCCCTCTTAGCTGCGCCCAAATGGGTTCTAAAAAGAATAAAGGCCCTACAGAGGGACTTCCTGTTGGGTTCCAAAGGAACACATCGCAAATGGGCTCTGGTCAAATGGTCAGTGGTATGCAAGCCAAAGGAACAAGGAGGAATAGGACTGCGTGATCCAGCCCATAGCAATGCAATAATGGGAGCCAAAATTTGGTGGAGCTGGCTCACCGCCCCTAATAAACCATGGGAAATCATCTAGACAGCCAAGTATGCAAACCACAGACCTCATGAATAATTAATCAGATTCACTCCAACAGAGAAAGGCTCTCTCATATGGAATGCAGCCAAACAGCATTACCTTCTTATACAACACAGTTTTTTGGAATTAAGGAATGGTGGCTCTGCAAGATTCTAGACAGATTCCTGGAACCAATTTCCCAAATTAACTAACACCTACAAGCTGCCTCTGGGACAGGACTGGAATAGACAGAAAATGGATACAGTGCAACAACATTGGGCAGAAAATACAAGGCAGAGCTATAGACAGTGGAAGCAGGTTGAAGAGATCATAGGGAACATTGATGAACAGAGCAAAGCAGCATTAAACATTGAACTCAAAAGTAGGAGTGTTAGAACTACTCTTGGCAGCGATATTCTCAGATGGGGATATACGCCAAAAGGTTCCTTCTCCACCCAGGAAGCCTTCAAATTGCTCAGTTACGATCCTGGGCCCAAAGATCCCCTGTGGAACAAAATTTGGAGCCCGGAGGTTTGGCCCAAAGTCTCACTTTTTCTCTGGCTCTTTGGGCATCAAAGGATTCTAACTTGGGACAACTTAAGAAAATGAAGCTTTCATGGCCCCTCAATCTGCCCAAACTACGGCACTCATGAGGAAACGCAGCAGCACCTTCTAAACTATTGCTCTGTAGCCAACCAATTATGGGAAAAAGTAAGCTTTCGATGTCAACAAAACTGTCATCCCTCTGAAGACATTGTCAACTCCATCAGGAACTAGCATAAGAATCCCTAAAAAAGTGAAATCCTAAACCAACTCTGGAGAATAATCCCAGGTCTCCTCTTGTGGACAATTTGGAAGGAAAGAAACAAACGCATCTTCAGGGATCAAAAAACGCCACTTGACATCATATGGAGTAACTTCTGTCTCAATCTCTCTGAGACCCTAACTCTGCATTCTCGGGACACGGAGGACTATCCAAATCTAGCAAAAGAAAAAATGATCTGGGATAACTGGGGAGTTCAGCTTCACCTTCGAGAGCCAGTGAAGAAAATCCCCAGAACAGATCACACCAAGACATCTTGGATCCTCCAAGGAACACCTTCAAACTAAACTTTGACGACGCTTCCAAAGGAAATCCAGGCAAAGCCGGCTATGGGGGCGTAATCATATATCACAAAGGCAAGATTATAGCTACATACATGGGGAACCTTGGATGGGACACGAACAATTCGGCAGAGTTGGAAGGCCTTTGGCAGGGTCTTCTTCTCTCGCAACATCTTGGGTTGCAGCCTCTAGAGGTTGAAGGGGATTCTCAAATTCTAATAAACCTTGCCACTCAACTCCTCAATGGGGCTCATGTGCATAAAATTTCCAATAGCTGGAGACTTGAGACTAGGCTCGAGAAAATAGAGGATTGGCTCATCAAAAATAGAGCTCTCATCTTCAAGCACATTAGAAGGGAAGGAAACAAAGTTGCTGATCTACTGGCCAACGTGGGAGTAGACAGCGAGCACAACCTTCTCACAGGGAATATCGAAATAATTCACAATGATGATCAAAGAAAGGAATGCCAACTGCTGGTCCAAAGTGAAGAAGAAGCCCCGGATGCAGGTGACGATACAGGAAATTAAGGTGATGGGATGGGCAGATGGCAGGTTGGCAAACCATGAGCCAACTTGGCCCAAAACTATCATTCGGCTCATCAAAATGATCCTTCAGATTTTAATGCATTTAAACCATAGCTCTCATTTCAATCTTGCCTCCGATCCTCGAGACCTCTTCGCACGCTACGACCAGGCCATGACTCCTGCTCAAATTTATGAAGGTGTAATGTCAGGAACTTATTGTTGCACGGCTGATTGGAATGATAGAATGGCGCGAGGGTATGGCTTCAGCAGTTCTCCCCAGCCTGTTCAGAGGTGCTATAATCTGGATTTTGAGCTTTCCTCTGCGCGCACTGTTACAGGGAAGAGACCTAGTCTCCATTGTTGCCTGGAGCTAGGCGACAGCTTCCACCTCTCTCTTGTAGGCTCTTGCATGTTTACCACGGTCACCTTGCCAACTCAAACGCCCCTATCTCCAGTCCTGACTTTGCCTCCCCACACTGCTATTCCGTCTGAGGAGATGCCGCGTCTCAGGCATAGAATGCGTAGCAGAAGGGGCTCCACTAGACGCCGCATTCAGCACACCCCCACCTCCTCCAATACCTCCTCTGAGTCTTCTGTGAATCCCGACAGCCATTCCACTGCTCACAGGGGTCGCCTCCACCGCTCTAGGCGTAGCTTTCATGCCCCCTTACCCCCAATTCTTCCTGCCCATCCCCATACTGTTCAATTTACTTTTAACAGTTCTCTAAATCGTCCCACAGTGACGGCTTCCATCACTGTTGTCTTTACGGAATCTCCTCAGGCCGTGGCTCCTCGCTCGGGCATGGATGACGGCAGCACTGAAGATGTTCATATTCCACGGCAAAGTGCAGGTATGAAGGTTAATGACAGCATGGACTTGACGAATGAGAAGGGCAAGGCCACTCAGTTCAATTCGAGCCAAGGTGAGGCTGGTCAGCCCGGCAGGTCGCCGACTGCGAGAAATGATGACAATGGTCAAGCTCAGGCTGAATTGGAACCTCCTCCTTCACCTGGGACTCTGATCACTACTACTAATAACCATCTCAGCGTTGTCAGGGTTGCTGGGTAGGATAGAAAAAGGATGAATACGAGCGAGGCGCAGACTGCCAAGGAACAAGTGAGCGTGGTGAAGATTCCTCCTGCAATCGGGAAGGTGATTCATTCGGTTGAGGACCTGTACAAGGAGGATGGGGAACCGGATGATCTCTGGTGCAGGGTTGAAGAAGAAGCTCCTGATGAGTAGCACCTCCCTCTCAATGTGTTTTTTGTACTCTTTCTCTGCCCCTTCTTCAGGGCATGTTACTGTTTGTTATATTGTTCATGTTTTAGTTTCTGTTAGCTATGATATCAATACTCAGAACTTCATGTCTCCCCTGCGTGGGACTATTTTTGAAAAACACGCTGCACTGGTTTCCCTCCTGAAGGGAAGTGTCAAACATGGGTTTTTTGATCAAAATGCCACTACACAGGGCAAGGATCTAGATATGGCCTACTGTACATAATTTTTGCTATTAATAGAATACGATTACTTAGAAAAAACAAAGAATTTAATTACAATTTCATTTTCAAAATAAAATGGATCTAATTCAGTAATGAAAATACTTTGAAATTAATTCATCAATGATAAAGAAAAACACTTTAAATAAAAATTGAACAAACTTTTCTTTCAAAGGAGGAAGAGGTAGGTAAAGTCGCTGGTCAATATGAGGCATCAGGCACTTTGAAAACATAGCAAACAAAAAACTAAAAGCAAAGGCAATAACAAATTCAATGGAATTTGGTTGGCTCTAGGGGGCAACACAATCTCTAAGGGAAGACAGTGCGTTGAAAAACACCCCTGAGTAGGAGACAGTGCTATGCAAAGCATTGTGTCCTGTTCAACAGTGTGTTGGGCGCAGCAGAGAACAAAAACTCAAGTTGTTTAACGCACTTCTAATGCAAATGTGAATTCAAAAAGCCTAATATTTTATAGAAATTGCTACTGGGTTGATAACAGAGGCAAAATACACCAAGGATGAAGGGTAAACTCCCTAGTGGAGTCGCCAATTTTTTATGCAGAATTATGAATTATGGATAAAACATTCTTCCCTAAATGTGGTTCAATGCATTTAGAACAACAGGTTAAACACTTTGCAGATACTTTTCCTAACAGTAAATAGACACACAGAACAAATCAAGAAACTTACTTGGATCCAAGCGCTTCCATTTCTCCTTCTGTCGCTCTTGCTGTAGCTTCAAATCAAAGCTAGATCGCCAAAATATTCCCTGCAAGAATGAACTCTAAAAAGCAAAGAGATAGCAATATACAAATGCCTATTCAAGTTATTCAGTTAAATCAATGAGACATGAACCATATATATCAGATAAGAATTCATAATATGAAAGACATAAGCTTATACATATACATATGTGGGAAAGTAAAAAAATATATATATATTAAGGGATAGAAGGGGAGGTTACAACCAGTGATTGATTTGATGTCACCATCTCCAGCATCATCCCAGCCTCATCACAATGAATATTTCTCCAGCAGCATATCACTCAAATCAATTCCTCAATTGAAATTCCACCAACATTTCTCTACTCCAATTTTCTCAAGCTCTAGGATCTGTGCTCAATTTATATATGAGTTGAAGGTAGTTTTACAATCAATGAATTTATAATAATAGGAAAGACATGTCCCCAAGCTTAGAGGTATCAAATGGACACATGGATTCGAAGTTTGACACATATGCACTCTTCTAGAAGGCACTGACCAAGTGGAGATTCTGGAACAATGAGAATTTCGCTCCCAATTTACCAACGCACGCTTGAGTGTCGGCAAGTGATTTTCAGAGAACCTTTGAGTGGATTTTCCTGCGTATGCAACACACTTAGCCCCTTGAGAGACAGCGTTGGTGAGCTCATAGGTGTTATAACATATTCTTCAAATCTTGGGAACCTTGCAATGGAAGTCGGGAATGATTTGTTTTTGTTCTTTGTCTTAGGGCATGTAGCAACTGAAATGATAGGGGATGTTAGACCCTATTCATTGGTTCTGGGGATGATGTCCAGTTAAACCAAGTCATTGGGAATGGTGCCCAAATTGACCTATAACAAGCTTGTTTTTTTTTCCTTCATGTTTGGTTTTATAAGAATACAATTACCTCAGCTTCCATGAGATAGATTGACTTGTGACTTAGTTTTCATATTGACTCGATAAGCCCAATTGCAGTAATCCCTCTACATATTTCACCTACACAACAATACATTCAATCCAATTCAGAGTTAGCCATCTGATGGTGAATAGATTAAACTTCATTGAAAATAATTTATCCTTCTTTTGAGAGAGCCCTCTCAAATTGGAAAGGCTAATTTCCAGTTGCAAGTGGTTTGAAGTTGTTACTCCAAGTTGACCATTGAAGCAGCCCAACAGGATTCAATTTGGTGATAACATTTTGGCGCCATTTCTGGTGATGAAGGTGTAAATTTTCTCCAGGCAGAACGACAAGGTTCAAATTTGACTTCTAATGGTGAACAGAATCCAAACACAAGAAGGCTGTAACATTCACCTGGCGACTCCATTGTTCAAGATTTCGAGCTTCAAATTTTAGAGCGACTTCACTGGGAAGAATCCAAATTTTAGAACATTCATTGTGATCCAAGATGATAGGGTATGTGAAAAACTCTTTATATGATGAAATGTTACAAAGTGTAAGGGATGAGTTAGAAATTTTTTAAATAGATGAACATTTCTCCATAATAGTATTTCGTTGCTTGAAATCCAGTCGACTCACACCCGAAAATATTTTTTTTTTCTTGGTTTAGCTGCTGAAAGATTAGAGAATTAAATTGAAATATTGGATGTTAAAATTGGATCATATGATTTCCAAGATCCTAAACAGTTCTTGGAAGGTATTCTTCCTCCAAAACAGGAGGAAATTGTTATATCATTTGACTTGCAAATAGAGGAAGAATATGGTTATGAGCTTGATATTGTAGATTTGGAATCAAGTTTTAGCCTCGGTGAAGAAAATGAAAAGGATATCCAAGATCAATTTTTCATTGAGAGCTTAAAGGGATATCAATAAATTGTGTCTTCTATGATCCCATACCTGATTACATGGAAGAGTTCTACAGTCCAAATTTTCAATTATTTTTTCACTATGAAAAATAGATCCACCTTCTCTTACCTTTATCATTTCAGAATATGGTTTGCTTTTGGTTCAAGTGCAGTCAAGGGGTTCAAGTATCAGATCAACTCATTGACTGGCTTTATTGGAGGTTTCATGTTTCTTGAATCAAACATGATGATTGTAGTTGTTAGGGTAGGTAGGAGTGTGTGTGAATAAGCGCAAGTAGATTGAGAATATTTTTAGTAGGTACAAAAAAAAATTTTCAGTAGTAATCATCAAGCTTGAGCTCGAGGTGAAGGCCATAAGAGTTTGAAGAAGGCTTGGAAATTTTCAGAGTTTTTATTTTCCAAGAAGATGGATTGCACTAGAACTACAAGTTTTTTGGTGTACCTTAGGGGCACACCATCCCAAGTGGAGCCACTGTTATCACTCATAAAATGTGACACATTACTTGACATGGTCATACAGTTCATTTATCAAAAGGATAAGGTCTCCCTAAGCCTTTCAATTTGGTATAGGAAAAATTCATTTTTTACATATTCTACCTATCCAAAGGTTCAAGGCCACCTCCATTTAGGTCATGTCATGTCCCGTCAGTCATCATATGCTATCAGTTTTCATTCCCCAAGCTTTTAAATTCAAAAAGAGCGCTTAAGCCAGTTTTACAATTTTTCGTAGCGTTTTATATATATAAATAGCAGTTTTCACTACGAAACTACCTAATAGTTTCGTAGCAAAACTGTCATAACTTAAACTAATCACGCTACGAAAAACTATTTTATTGTCTGTCTTGTCAAAATCGATGTGAAGTGTCAGTTCATGATTGGAGGAGTTAGGGTGGAGGCCATTTGAGTCTGTTAGGGTCAATTTAAAATTAAAAAGCAATGTCTGAGGTCATCATTACCCTTTTTAGCATGCATGTGTCATGATTAATGCATGAGCTATCATTTAAACCATAAAACATTACCCAATTAGTATTTTTGTCATACTTCTCTTTATCTTTGCATGTCATTGGATTTCTAGAGAGTTGCTTCATCGAACCAAGAAGGTTGATGGAAGATTCAATGGTTGCAGGTGTCATCAAGCAAGTGAGGCTGAGAAGATATAAAGCACCCATGGTTGCAAGGAAGAAAACAAACAAAGGTGGTAATTTCCACAGGTATGATCCCATGGACATGAATTTTCTCAATGAAGACATTGAAGATGGAGGAAGGAAGTTGAAGAAAGGTAAGACAACTAAAAAGTTAGAGTTTGCAAGTGATGATGTTGGTTTTGTTAGCCACCTATAATATTTTGTTATACCAAAAGGTGGCTAAATCTATTTTGAGCCTTCAAGGAACAATTTTTCCCTATCTAAAAACTGTTGGCTCTTGAAGACTCTTGAAGGCCTCATGCCTCTGTCCAGATCCCATACTGTTGTTTACATCCTAAAAACCTCTGAAATCCTGCTGAGTTCCAAGCCAGATCACTGCTGCAAAGGCCATTTTTCCCTCCCCCCACTTCAGAACTAACCTTCATTTGTTTCCCCCTTTTCTCCATAAAATTCCTCTGTTCTTCATGATTCCTCTTCTCCCCTTCATGAAAATCACTCTCATAAAGTTAAAGACTCACTCTTTAGCTTTTCCATAACCCCCATTTCCATTGAAAAACCATGAAAAATGCATAGAAAACCAAGCGCTAACTCTAGAAGTGCTCATCGTAGATCGCAAATAGTGGAATCACGATTTTATCTAAAAAAAGCTCATCGCAAGTTTCTGCGATGCGATCCATCGCATATCAAAAATCGCATGTTTCGTTGTTTAAACAGTTTGATCCATCGCAAATATTTGCGATGCGATCTAATCGCATTGCAAATATTTGCGATGCGACCGCTCCAATTGCATTTTTCCCCAGCGCTCATCGCAAATATTTGTGCTGCGATCCATCGCAGATTGCAGATCGCAATTTTCAGTTTTCCTCCAAAGAGCCATCGCAAATATTTGCGATGTGATCCATCACAGTTTTTGCCCATCACATAATCGCAATATCGCATTTTCTCTCCGTCGCATAATCCGCCATCGCGTTTTTCACTTTTGCGATTTGCGATCAATCCCGCTGGGCCCACCATATGATACCCCCGCCTTTCATATAAAAACGCTTTTTTCCTTTGTAAAGTCGAAAATGATATATTTGTGGTTTACAAAGGTTTTTCCCATTACATCCCGCCGTTGATCTGCGCCCCCGCTCCAAGTTCCAACGGTCCTCCGCGCATCTCTCGCCTAATCCCTCTATACGTCATTTCATTTCTTTTTTCCGCTGTTTTCACATAACCACCCCGGTTCATTCCGCACCACCCTTCAGCGGAGGGCGATTTTTCCCCGTTGCCCAGCGAATCCATACGCCTACCGCCACGTGTCCTTTTTACTATTTGGAAACCGCCGCGTAACAGTAGTCCCCCGCGCGTTATAGTCCGGACCATGGACGCCCAGCGAAATTAATCACATCCGTACGATCTGCAGACCCCCATCCGACGGTAATTGCCTGCCTAACATGCCCGACCTCTAACCAAAGTGCTCGTGCCATAGCCAAGCTATTGTACTGCGGCAATCGCATTCCCACCGTCGATCTTGCGCGATCGACGGCTCTGATTTAATCACCTTTCCGCCTCCCCTTTGACTCCATTCGATTAATCCCGACCGTTGGATGATGCCATCCAACGGCCCTACTTCCTCCGCACACCCTCCAATGCAGTTTAACCTATGAACGTAGGATTTCATAACTTTTGTTTGTATTTCGTAGGGTTTAACATTTTTCACTATATTCAAATGAAATTCGAAAGATGAAGGTAACGACCCTCCCTCCTTCGATTTATCAAAAGAAATCGTTTCGCAGGTATCAAATTCACGTTTTCGTCAGTGTTTCATGAGGCATTGATGCTGTATAACCCTGCGCTGCCCTGTGTAATGGCGAAGCACCAAGAATCTGGCACAGTCAAAGAGTATCAGCTGTAGAAAACCATAAATGTGCCAGTACAGAGAATTGAAGACAATTTTATGGGGATTACGGCTAAGACTGTTATCAAAAGCCTAATCCCCCAATCTAAAACATAGTCTGCAGAATACCTAAAGTGTTTTAGTGACAGCAAACCCTCCTCCGCCACAAAAAGGAGGCGAATTGATTCCTCCCAGCGACTAAATGCCACCTGTTGCCTCAAACCTTTCAAACCAGGGCCGAAGTTAATGCAAAGGAATATTTTTTGCCTCAACGCAGCCGAGAAGTTACTTCTGCAAGGAACTTAATGCGAGAAATATCTGCAGAGTTATTTCAACCTCACGCCAAACCTCAAAGGTCAACAAATTATTTCCAGCAGACCTGATAGTTAATGTAAAATAGTTAATACAGAGAACCACCTGTAAACTTCTTCATCGAGCCCCTCAAAGGGCCAAGAAGTCTTGAATCTGTATTAATTACTTTAGCAGATCTTTTATCAGATCTCACCTCCTCATTCTTCTATAAATACTTTTGTAGAAGATGAGAGTTGTTAGTATGCCCTTCATATCTGCAGCATGTAAATAGTTTTACGAAGGTAGCATAAGCTCTGTTTTGTAAGAGAAAAAAAATACCTAAGGTGGTGAGGGAGGCGGAAGGCTGTAAAAGAACATTGGACTTAAAGATTGTAGCGGTTTTGGAACATCGATACAAGCGATTTATGGGATCCTGGTCTATGTTGACTGTAGTGTTATTCTCCTTGTAACTTGTTTTATTTGTTTTCATTTTTTTCATTTTCCACTATAAAGAATAGTTTTAACGGGGGTTGGGACCTACGTATATCTACGATGACAGCTATAAGTAGAAACATTTATTTAAATGTTTTCTTTCGTCATTTATTCGGGAATGATTTAATTCAGTTTCAAACATAGGAATGCTGGTGTTCCCTCGTCCTATCGTCTTAGTTGAATGTTATTTCTGAATGTTACTTTCTGCATATGTTGTGTGAGGATGAACTAGAAGGAAGATATGGTTAGCCCTGGTCCCAGAATTGTTTGCATAACTGTCTGATTGTTTCCCTAGAATGTGTTAAAAGCTGGCTATCTTAGAAGCACTTACCAGATCTTAGACCATTCTGTGTTATCTTTGTGTTTCCCCTTGTTTTGTATGTTTTCTATTGAAAGTGTGTCAAAGGTTGGCTAGTTTAAAAGTACCTACCAGATCCTAGTTTGCTTTCATGTTTTTCTTAAGTGCTTGGTCAAAGGCTGGCTAGTTTCAAAGTACTTTATCGATCTTTAGGTCGTCTGTGATTCTATTTAATTTCTTCTGATTTATCACCCATTCCATAACCCTAAACCCTTAAAGAGATCATTTAGATTGATAGATGACTGGATGACTTGCCTCATGGACCACTCTTGCCTCTTGCTACTCCAATTAAAACCCTACTATGACTCCATAGCCCAATGGATTGAAGCTGTTTCTTGCTTATCTTCTTAGCTGAATCAATTGTCGCTTTCATTCATCTTCACCCTTCATTTAGACTTCCTTCACCTTCATTTATCTTTGTCCAACCAAAACAAAAAAATTCCTTGTCCTTAAAAACTAGCCTAAAATCATACATAAAAGAAAACAAGATAAATCTTTGCACTTATTGGAGAGATCCCTCTCCAGATTCAGGAGGGCTAGATCCTAGAATCCCAAAGTGGTATGATGTTACCTCTGCAGTTGGACTTTGCCAATCTTGCTAATTACAGGGTGCTAACATAATGGCGACTCCACTGGCGACCTTTGAGTCTTTTTCATTTTAAATACTGCTAAGACTCAGAGTACCTATGATCTTTTCAGATTGGCATATGGTGGTGGACCATTAAAAACATTTTTTACTCCTTACGAGCTAAAAATATTCCACCTGGCGACTCCACACTTTGAAACTCCCAGAAGACCAAATGAATCCACTGGTAGAAGACCCTGAACTGATTAGCCAGACACAGTGACCTCTTTTCTGATTTACAAACATGGATTTAGATATAGATCCAGAAGACAAACATATGCTCATGATGGAAAAATTAATGTACATGCTTGGAAAAAGAGTGGATAGGTTTATAGCCAATATGAATATTGGTTATCAAGAGGAACAAATGCTTTTCCCTAAGCAAAAAAAACCTCTGCCACTACAAGACATGTATGATGAACATGAAGAAAATAATCAAAAAAAAAATTTCCAATCATGATGCAAAAAATGATGTACATGCTTGGGAAAATAATGGATAGGTTGATGGCTAATATGAATGTTGATGATCTGGAGCAAGCCAGCCTTTCCCTTGATCAAACACAAGCCCAATCACCCCAAGACCAAGAATCTGACCAAGGCATGTATTACGATCAACACTTTATAAAAGAAGATGATGAGAAAACTTACAACAAAAGCAATGAAGAGGGTTGTCAAGAAAAACTTGATTGCCTGCCTAAGTCTTGTACCACGCTGATAAGAGAACTCCATGACCTAAATGCAAAAACTTTTAGTGACACAAGTGAAGTTCCACCAGAAGAGGCTCAAGAAGACATCAAGCCTCAAAATCAGCCAACACAAGACAAAGAGGACTGCTATACCTATGTTCTAAGCAAAAAGGAAACTCGTTCCCTCTCGGCAGAGAAAGAGATTGATCTAGTATTGAACAGAAAACCAGAATCTAAACCTTCATTTGAACCAAACGCTTATGCTCATCTAACTACTCCATCTTGTTGTCTTGATACAAGAAATAAACTTGTAGATAATTTACAAGAAAAGAAAATTGATATCCCAATATGTTTGACTAATGAAAATGTTTATTTAGATAAATTTTCAAACTTTAATCAGTCTGATGATGATGATGATTTCCAAGCAGAAACTAATCATGCAGGGCAACCAGCATTTGATTGGTGTTATGAGTTTCACCATCGTCAACTTGAAATCCGCAATCATCCATTTCGATCCATCATAAATGGCTTTCACATAATTGGGAATCAACAACTTTTCAACTCAGAAGGTGAAGAGAAGAGCAATGAAGAAATTTTTGAGCAAGAGGAAAACGTTGAATACACCCCTACTCAAGAATATAATAACCTCTTCACAGAATTCATTTCACTAAATACAAGCATACAAGGGCCACAAGAGGACAACACTGTCAAATATGATGAGTCCTCCAGTTCAGAAGATGATGAAGATGAAGGAGAAAAACAAATAGAAGTCTATCCTGCTGTGGATATATCATCTTCTCAAGAAGAAACTTCTCCCTTCACTGATATTAGTCTGTCATTTAAAGAGCCTGAGTTTATATCAGAAGCAAGCATAGATTCAAAGAAAGAAGATATTTCACTGTTTGCTATTTTGCAGGTTAAGAATGATGATACTTCCAAGCTACATACTGAAGAGATAGTCCTCAAAGCTGATGTCTTGGAAGCAGACAATCTACCAATTGTGGAGGACCAAAAGGAAGAGAATCTTCACCTTTTCTTTGTTGATCCTATGGAAGAGTGTGTGGAAATCCCGACTGGCTCAAATTATCAAGCATTGATCCTTCGCAAAAGCCAGAGACAGGAAAAGTTGTCACCTTCTGTGATAGCCTCGGTTTTGAAGATTAATCTTCAAAATATACTATGGATACCTCTGACAAGCAGCCAAAATTTCTTCTTCTTCTTGACATTACTCAGCTGGCTGCATTGGCACTTTTGTATCATACGAATATGTAAATACTCCATGTTTAGAATAGGTTAGATAGGAATTTCAATAAAGCTCAGTTTTGAGAAAGTTAGTTAGTTGTTGTTTTCTGCTTTGAAGAAAAATCAAAATTCAAAAATACAAAAACAAAGAAAAGAAAGAAAAAAGGGCAGATTGTCAAAACAAGAAAGGCACAGCCCCATGCCAAAAAAGAGAAATAAATCTGAAAGTGTGCAAGCTCAAATGCCACTCCTCAAAACACACTTCTAGTTAGTCAAACAGCCTAATCTTGACTAATTAGCTTTAAATTTTCTGCTGATAGGATAGTGAATTCGATTTTCCAAACTGTTTAATATTGGCTTATCAGTAGATAGTTTAGGATAGAAATTAAAGGTTCAAACAAACTCAAAACCTGAACCTAAGTTTCAAAGAAGAGATTACTCGAATTTGTTTCAAATATTGGGTCAAGAGATGCAAAATATCTGGTTCTAATCAGCTCAAAATCTGAACCAGAAGGAAAAGGCAAAGACAGCTCAAAACAGGAGTTAAAAGCAGAGTTGTGAAAAGAGAAGGCAGTGCTTCAAAATTTTCAGATCTTAAGCCTTCCATTTTTTTTTTTTTTTCTGCAAATAATAATCTATGTGCAGCTTGTTTTTATGCCATAGATCACATCAAGTCAAACAGCTTAATCTTGACTTGACTGTTTTTAAATTTCTGTTGTAGAATTTAGAGAATGAAAGTCTGTTGGACAGTTTAATCCCAACAGACAGTAGATTAGGTAGAGAAATATCTGAGCTCAACTGCTTAATCTGAGTTCAGGGAGAAATAAGGAGTAGAATTAGATTAGTTTTTTATGCTTTCAAAAGAATAAAATATTGTGAATAGAGTTTTCCAATCCAAGTGCACTCTAATGAAGAAAAAATGTTAGATCTGTAGGATTGGGTAGGTGGAAGGTTGTATTGATGAAGTCCATTATTCTTTCATAGCTGATACTATTTTTCAGAGCAAAGCAAGATCATCCAGCAAAAGAAGAGCAATCCAATGGATCAAGCACCTGGTCAGCATCCTAGAAAAAATAATGGATCAGGCACAATTCAGCGTCCCAGAGAAATCAAGTCTGAATTCTTGATGCCTTCAAGAAGGCACCATCCCCAAGTGGAGCCACTGTTAGCCACCTATAATATTTTGTTATACCAAAAGGTGGCTAAATCTATTTTGAGCCTTCAAGGAACAATTTTTCCCTATCTAAAAACTGTTGGCTCTTGAAGACTCTTGAAGGCCTCATGCCTCTGTCCAGATCCCATACTGTTGTTTACATCCTAAAAACCTCTGAAATCCTGCTGAGTTCCAAGCCAGATCACTGCTGCAAAGGCCATTTTTCCCTTCCCCCACTTCAGAACTAACCTTCATTTGTTTCCCCCTTTTCTCCATAAAATTCCTCTGTTCTTCATGATTCCTCTTCTCCCCTTCATGAAAATCACTCTCATAAAGTTAAAGACTCACTCTTTAGCTTTTCCATAACCCCCATTTCCATTGAAAAACCATGAAAAATGCATAGAAAACCAAGCGCTAACTCTAGAAGCGCTCATCGCAGATCACAAATCGTGGAATCACAGTTTTATCTAAAAAAAGCTCATCGCAAGTTTCTGCGATGCGATCCATCGCATATCGCAAATCGCACGTTTCGTTGTTTAAACAGTTTGATCCATCGCAAATATTTGCGATGCGATCTGATCGCATCGCAAATATTTGTGATGCGACCGCTCCAATTGCATTTTTCCCCAGCGCTCATCGCAAATATTTGCATTGTGATCCATCGCAGATCGCAGATCGCAATTTTCAGTTTCCCTCCAAAGAGCCATCGCAAATATTTGCGATGTGATCCATCACAGTTTCTGCCCATCGCATAATCGCAATATCGCATTTTCTCTTCGTCGCATAATCCGCCATCGCGTTTGTCACTTTTGCGATTTGCGATCAGTCCCGCTGGGCCCACCATATGATACCCCCGCCTTTCATATAAAAACGCTTTTTTATATGAAAATGATATATTTTGTGGTTTACAAAGGTTTTTCCCATTACATCCCGCCGCTGCATTTCCGCCGTTGATCTGCACCCCCGCTCCAAGATCCAACGGTCCTCCGCGCATCTCTCGCCTAATCCTTTTATACGTCATTTCATTTCTTTTTTCCGCTGTTTTCACATAACCACCCCAGTTCATTCCGCACCACCCTTCAGCAGAGGGCGATTTTTCCCCGTTGCCCAGCGAATCCATACGCCTGTCGCCACGCGTCCTTTGTACTATTTGGAAACCGCCGCATAACCATAGTCCCCCGCGCGTTATAGTCCGGACCATGGACGCCCAGCGAAATTAATCACATCCATCTGATCTGCAGACCCCCATCTGACGGTAATCGCCTACCTAACATGCCCGACCTCTAACCAAAGTGCCTGTGCGATAGCCAAGCTATTGTATTGTAGCAATCTCATTCCCACCGTCGATCTTGCGCGATCGACGGCTCTGATTTAATCACCTTTCTGCCTCCCCTTTGACTCCATTCGATTAATCCCGACCGTTGGATGATGCCATCCAACAGCCCTGCTTCCTCCGCACACCCTCCAATGCAGTTTAACCTATAAACGCAGGATTTCATAACTTTTGTTTGTATTTTGCAGGGTTTAACGTTTTTCGCTATATTCAGATGAAATTCGAAAGATGAGGGTGACGACCCTCCCTCCTTCGATTTATCAAAGGAAATCGTTCGCAGGTGTCAAATTCACATTTTCATCAGTGTTTCATGAGGCATTGATGCCGTATAACCCTGCGCAGCCCTGTGTAACAGTGAAGCACCAAGAATCCGGCACAGTCAAAGAGTATCAGCTGTAGAAGACCAGAAATGTGCCAGCACAGAGAATTGAAGACAGTTTTATGGGGATTACGGCTAAGAATGTTATCAAAAGCCTAATCCCCCAATCTAAAACACAGTCTGCATAATACCTAAAGTGTTTTAGTGACATCAAACCCTCCAACACCACAAAAAGGAGGCGAATTGATTCCTCCCAGCGACTAAACGCCACCTGTTGCCTCAAACCTTTCAAACCAGGGCCAAAGTTATTGCAAAGGAAGATGTTTTGCCTCAACGCAGCCGAGAAGTTACTTCTGCAAGGAACTTAATGTGAGAAATATCTGTAGAGTTATTTCAACGTCACGCCAAACCTCAAAGGTCAACAAATTCTTTCCAGCAGACCTGATAGTTAATGTAAAATAGTTAATACAGAGAACCACCTGTAAAATTCTTCATCGAGCCCCTCAAAGGGCCAAGAAGTCTTGAATCTGTATTAATTACTTTAGCAGATCTTTTATCAGATCTCACCTCCTCATTCTTCTATAAATACTTCTGTAGAAGATGAGAAACTATTGGTCACTGCATATCTGTAGCATGTAAATAGTTTTCTGAAGCTACTGTAAGCTCTGTTTGTAAGAGAAAATACCTAAGTTGAGCTGAGAAGCCTGAAGCTGTAAAGAACCATTGGACTTAAAGATTGTAACTGGTTTGGAACATCAATACAAGCTGATTTATGGGATCCTGGTCTATGTTGACGGTGATGTTATTCTCATTTGTAACTTGTTATTTTGTTTCTGTTTTCATTTTGTTTCATTTTCCACTATAAAGAATAGTTTAAACAGGGTTAGGGCCTACTGTATATCAGTAACCTTCTCTGGCTAAGAAATCTTTACTTGAATGTTTTCATCCAATCTGTGTTATTTAGGAATGATTTAATTCAGTTTAGACATAGGAATGTTGGCGTTCCCTTGTCTTATTGTCTTAGCTGAATGTCAGTCTTGAATGTTACTTTCTGCATATGTTGTGTGAGGATGAACTGGAAGGAAGATATGGTTAGCCCTGGTCCCAGACTTGTCTGCATAACTGTCTGATTGTTTCCCTAGAATGTGTTAAAAGCTGACTAGTTTCAAAGTACTTATCAGATCTTAGGCCATTCTGTGTTATCTCTGTGATTGTCTTGAAAGTAACCCAGTAAAAAAGAGCTAGGAGAGGATTTGTGGTGCGCCCGGCCCGCTAGTTTCTGCTCTAAAAGTTGTTTCCAAGTTTCCCTCTGTTTTAAGATGCTTTCTATTGGAAGTGTATCAAAGACTGGCTAGTTTCAAAGTACTTACCAGATCCTAGTTTACTTCTATGTTTTTCTTAAGTGTATGTCAAAAGCTTACTAGTTTCAAAGTACTTATCAGATCTTAGGCTGCTCTTTGTTTTCTGTATCTGTTTAATTCCCCTTCTTGATGTATCACTCCATTCCATAAATCAAACTTTAAAGAGATCCTTAGACATAGATGACTTGCCCCATGGACCACTCTTGCCTCTTTCTACTCCAATTAAAACCCTACTATGACTCCATAGCCCAATGGATTGAAGTTTTTTCTTGCTTATCTACTTAGCTGAATCAATTTTCGCTTTCATTCATCTTCACCCTTCATTTAGACTTCCTTCACCTTCATTTATCTTTTTCCAACCAAAACAAACAAAATCCTTGTCCTTAACAACTAGCCTAAAATCATACATAAAAGCAAACAAGATAAATCTTTGCACTTATTGGAGAGATCCCTCTCCAGATTCAGGAGGGCTAGATCCTAGAATCCCAAAGTGGTATGATGTTACCTCTACAGTTGGACTTTGCCAATATTGCTAATTACAGGGTGCTAACAGGTTTCATGTTTCAACCTAGAAAGCCAATGACCAGACATGCAAGAAAGGTCATGCAAAGCAGCAAAGAGACTCAGAAGGTAAGTGAAACTTCTTAACCACTAAACATCATAGATCTCTCTTCACCTAAAAAAGAAGAGTTGGGTATCAAACAAAAGAAGGGTAAAGAGAAAATTAGGGAAAAATCTAAAATCGAAACCCTTAAGGAGCAGTTGAAGAAGGCAGGTAAGGCGATATCAATCTTGAAGCAAGAAGCAAAGAAGCATAAAGCTGAGAAGGTTCAGTTTGAACAAATGAGGAAAATCTGGAGGATCAAGTCACAAGTGTCTCAAATACCTTGGACAATACAGAAAGGTTGATAAAGTGGACCCGACCACTAAGGGGAGAAGTCAAACATATCAAAAATATAAACCTACACTTGAAATCCAAGAACAGGGTATTAAAAGACAAAGTGCAAGATCTTAAAGAGCAGTTGGATCTGATTCATGAGGAGTTGGAAAAGAAAAGATTGAAAATGACTGTGGTGTGAGAGCCCATTAGTCAACTGATTGTAAATGAGGGAGAAACACCACATGAGTAATAATTTGTGATGGAATATGCCTTAGGAGGTTCATAACATGAAAAGAATCAAAATTTTGTAGCTGGAGGTCAGTTTTTGAATAAAATTTTGAAAGGAGCAATTTCTGGTTTTTTACACAGTTTCGTAGCGTACCTTAGGCTTGAAGCCAAAAATATGGTACGAAAAGACCTGTAGGTGCCTTTTTGCATTTAAATTCATTTTTGCATGTTTTAAGGAGAGGGATTCATGATGGTAAGGTGTTATGACATGATGAATATGATGGGACAGCAAAGAAGGGAAAAAAATGGAGAAGCCACTTTTACCACGCTACTAAAAATCGCTGCGAAATTGTCCTATTTTCATAGCGAGCAATTGTTGAAGGATTTTGAGCATCTTAAAAGTTGTTTTTACCAGCTGGAGACCTACAGCATGTTAGGGGACCTTATTAGTAGATATTAATGACTCAAAGGAAGTGCCATGCAGCTAGGTCATTAGTCAAAACAACGTTGAAGATGAAAGACATCCATTCCTTAAAGTCAGGGTTATGTTCCATAGATCTAGGGGTGTTTTAAATATGTAAAGTGGTGGTGAACTTAGTCATGTGTCCTTCGAGCATGTGATATTCATTTTTTAACCATCATGTAACTGTTTCACTGATAGGATAAATGAATTTAATAAATAAGTAGTTGAGTCCTATTAGGTTTCTAACTCCTAAAGTTAGTAGGTGCCATTATCATTACCATGTATTTGGCTTTTTAGTTAGGATTAGGTGTCAGGAAGAGGATTTGAAGGTCTAACTTGAAGGTAGATCCAATGCGAAGGTGTTGAAGCCTATTAATAGGCAGAATATTCAATAACAAAGGGTGTGGAGATGTTATGAAGGCACTACTCTTGTAATATTTGTTTATCAATAATATACAGTTGCAGCAGCCTATTTTAGACCTGAGATTATTCTATGTGTTCTTATGTATGTTTCTTATATCAGTATTTTACTTTATCTCTAGTTTCTAGTTGTATAATCACTTGGAATTCATGACTACATGCTCCAAATTCCTTTATACACCTAGTCTATTGTTTTTTCATGTTTTATTAGTTTTCTTATGTATAATCACTTGGAATTCATGGTGACATGCTCCAACTTCATGTATGCATATAGCTTGTTGTTCTGTCCTTCATGTGTGGTTTTATAAGACTAAAATTTCCTCAGCTTCCATGAGATATATTGACTTGTGACTTATTTTTCATATTGACTCCATAAGCCCAATGGTGGTAAACCCTCTACATATTTCACCTACACAACAATACATTCAATCCAATTCAGAGTTAGCCATCTGATGGTGAACAGATTAAACTTCATTGAAAATAATTTATCCTTCTTTTGAGAGAGCCTTCTCAAACTGGAAAGGCTAATTTCTAGTTGCAAATGGTTTGAAGTAGTTACTCCCAGTTGACCATTGAAGCAGCCCAACAAGACTAAATTTGGTGATAACATAAGGGTTCAACAATAACATTAGTGGGATTCTATGGGGCACAATAATAACAACAAGGGGGCTATAATAGTACTATAGGGACCTAACATGGGCACAAAAATAACAATATGGGGGCTATACTAGTATTCTAGATATCTAACAAATAAAGCCCTCAAATTTATTTGAATTTTATCAAGAAACTAAAGATGCATTAGTCTGCTCAATTTGAAGCATAAAATACAACATTAAAACATAGGATAAAGGAGTTTCAAATGGATTTAGCAGTGAATTCATTGTGTACTGAACCAATCTTCATGGTTATGTTAATTTCAGATTCAAAGGACACACAACAGATCAATTTAAGGATCAAAGTGGCATCAATTTTTTTGGTTGGAATTCAACGGTATGTCATTGACAATATCAATAAAACAATTTATACAATCTTAGAAATGTGGGAGGTGTACAAATTCAACCAACTTATCTGTGAGAATTAACTCCTTTATTTAATATTTGTAAAAGCATCTAGAAAATGAAGAAATTTTAATAAAAGAAACATTAACTAAATTTGTGATAAAAGTTTTAAATATGAATCAAGGGCAAAGGAAATAAAAAAATTGACCATCGCATGGAAGAAACAAACAATTAAAAGCTTTTTGGTGGGAAAGAGTTAAGACACTCTAAATTAATTGCTAAGTGTGATAATACCAAGACAAGACAAAGTGACTTATTCTTTAAGTTGATCTAGGTGGAGAAATAATTGGAGGGGCCTAATCTTATCATAAACACAATGCTATTAAATAGGGATAAAATATAGGAACATGTTAATGTACTAAGAGTCACTTGGGGAAATTACTTTAACCAACTTGTTGATTTCCCCAAGGAAAAATTTGAGAAATGGTAAAAAAAAAGATAGTATGAACAACGACCAATCTTACATAATACATAAAGTCAGTTACGATTTGAAGAATATTGAAGATGATTTCTTCAAAGTACGAGTGAAACAAGAAGTTTCCATGCCACCCTTATGAGACTTCATTGAGAAATGGATTAAAGATACTTTGGAAAAGGTAACTACTTCGAGATAATTGATCAATAGTTCTGAAAGTTGCACTTCCAACACACTTCACACATTTAAAAGAAGGAGATTCAACATAGAAGGGGTTCTCTTCTTCCAACATTGTAAGTAGATTGTCTAATTTTCGTTTTCCATCCTTATTCTCATTTATAATTCATACAACCTTTTCAATTGTGGAATTTTCTAAGAATTAAGGTCAATTTTTTTACTATTGTTCCTCTTCTCTTCTAGGTATTTACTTTCGTTATATGGTTCATGGGATCCCAATCCCCGCCTTCAAATGGATGAATGCCTTTACATTGCTTGAATATTACAGAATTTATTAAAACACTTGTAGAATTTTAAAGGTTCCTCGAAGAACTATTTAGAGTTAATATCCAGTGTGATTTTTGGACTTTGAATTTTAAGCCTAAGATTACAAGAGGATAGTTATTTTCATCTCAATGAGTTTGAATGAAAATATCTTTTAAATTTCTTTGCAAATGCATTCCATGATTTTTTTTCTGGACCAAACACTTGATTCTTTATTGCAATTATGCTGGAAAATTTATGAAAATTTATGAGTTCCAAGTTTTATTTAATGTTTATGTTCGCATGTATCATATTCTTTGAATATACATGTAATTATATGTATGGGGAGATGGAGCTCTACAACTATAACACTTTTCTCTAGAAGTCAATAAAGTTTATTTTCTCACTTTTTTTTTTCCCAAGGGTTATATCTGTCTTAGCTATCAAAAAGTGGGTGCTATCAACATTAATCCAATCCTACCTTAGTTTCACTTGGAAGTTGATATTGTTTATTACGAGCACAAACCTGCCCAGACGAGGGAATTCAAATACCAAGATGAATTTATAGGTGTCACTTCATCATCTCAACAAATCATATCCAGCTAAATCGCAATGTGTTTCCAGGATGGATAGTGTTCCAAGGCAGATAGTAAATTTGAGCGTGAGTTTTCCAAGGTTGTTTCCCTTCCAAGAAAAGATAGTATTACAAAAGAGCTAAGCTCTCATTCTAACTCTTAGGTGGTAGATATCCATTTCTCTCAGTCTGACTTCTTTTCTTCCAAGCCTTCTAAGCCTCTTTCAAACCCCACATCTCCATAGCACCTTATAATCTAAAGCTTTGTTTCAGAGTGGAACAAGATAAGGTTTCAATGGTCATTGGTAAGGATATAATTTTCAAGGACATCTTGAACCTATTAAAAATTGAGTAAGAATATTTTGCAGTAAGACAATGTGAAATGAAACTCTCATGGCACGGGTTTCAGTCAATTGGATGTCAACCTTAGGTTATATGCTTGTTGTCGATGTACTTGTTCGCAGTTGGATATGATTCCAATTTCAATCGCGAGAGGATCATAATAAGATCAAGGAGAAGGATTGGGCTTGGGTACCATCAAGCCTAATTGTTGAATAAATTACTTGTTTTTTATGTCAAAGTGAATTTAACTGAGGATGAAATTGTCATAGTCTCATAGACGACTTCAAGCCCTTTCCAATGATCATTTACTTGTCCCATAACTCCTCTTCATTGAAGAGAAAATGAATTTACAGGTTGAAAAAAATTATTTTCTCAAGCCTACATAAGTCGACCTACATGAGCACACCAAAAGACATGTACCTTCATTTATGACCAACTCACTATATATTAGCATACAAAATCCTTAACTCAAGCATCCCACAAGCATATACAAAATATTCATATCTCACAAGAGGTTCACACCTTATCAACCTAAGGAGAAAAAAGAGTAGTTTGGAGCTAAGATTCCTCTGGTTTTTCATGGGACTTTGGAGTAGTAATCTGTATGATTTTTCATGAGACTTTGGAATGGTAATCTCTGTGATTTTCCGTGAGACTTTGGAGCATAAGTCTCTGTGATATTTTCATGATACTTTGTGTTGTCACCCAAAAATTGATCACCTAGCGATTTCTAACTAGATGGGTCAAAATACACCATGTAGGATTAATTTTACCATAGTAAAATAACTTTCATTATAGGAAATAATTTAGTAAACCATTTTAATTAAATTATTTCTCACTAATATTAAAAAAAAAAACCATGAGAATAATTAATAAACCATTATTTATTTAATTTTCTCTAGAAATAATTATTAAATCATTATTTGATAATTATTTCTTAACACATTTGACTAAATCACCTTAGATTAATTTAAAAAATCACGGTTTATTTATTATTCCTTATTTTTATTTTTGAAATAATTGTTAAACCATTATTTAATAATTATTTAAAATTCACATTTTTCTTAATCCTCACAAATTGATTAATGGATCATTTTATTTGTTAATTAATTCAACCATTTTCTAAATATATATGTTTGACCATTTTGAATATCTTTTCCCTCTAAAAAAAAATATAATAATATATTCCTAATGACTAGATTTGGATTTGGTCAATAAAATTTTATTATTTTCCAATTCTTGATTTAGCTCAATACTTTGTTATAAATAGGAGGGTTTTTCATTAATTCTTCACCATGATCATTATCATCATCACCATTATCATCTCACAATATTTGAGCTCCCATATGAGTTCTATCTTGTTTCTGTGTTTTCAACATATTTGAGAGAGAAAAATAAGATTGTTGAAGCATAAGGACACCAAAAGGACCCATCCCACAAAGGGGGATTTACAGACCCATGTTGTAAATATTCTTCACCAGGTGTTTTCAATGAAATATTATTCATTTGAAGTCCTTCTATTGGGTTATTGCACTTTTCTTTACTGCTACTATATGTTTTGGGTTTGCATCATCTATTTTCTTGCAGGCTTTTATCACATTTTCTTGCATAAAAGTGACCACATTCTGTTGTTAGGGTCACTTGTCACCAGTGACTTAAGTGAAGTGTTTTTGGTACACATACTAATCATTTTCATACTATTAAATAACAACTCCACTGGTGTAGTAATTCAGAAACTTGGTGATTGTCGCTTCAACCCTCTTCGGTATTGTTCCATCTATTTTTAGCCTCTCAATTTCTATTTTTATATCTACTTCGTTTTTTAGAAAATTCTTCGTTTATGTTGGGGTTCATCATATTTCTGCAGGTCACAGGTACCAATCAAGTAGGAGAAGACACAATTTGGGTGAGATCTGTCGAGCAAGAGTTGTGGGAAAAAAACACACTTTTCAGGCTCTTTTCTGCATCCCAACGTAATTTTCAGCTCATGATTTGCATCCCAATGCATTTTACAAGTCAGTACCTAAGTTATGAATAATTCATATC
Source organism: Pinus albicaulis (assembly GCA_034641835.2). Classification (NCBI taxonomy): domain Eukaryota; kingdom Viridiplantae; phylum Streptophyta; class Pinopsida; order Pinales; family Pinaceae; genus Pinus; species Pinus albicaulis. Next base: position 948,981,593 of record CM076581.1, read on the forward strand.
TCCATCCCAACGAAATTTTTTTTTTCTGAATTTTCAATTTTTTTCCTGTGACTGTTGCTAGTGTTTCGTGGAGAGTTTCTTATCTTGCATGTGTCACAACTAGGCCTTGTTCTTCTTATTAAACTCCTATTTATTTTCTACCCTTCGTTATATGCTTTTTTCCTTTTATGATTTTTCTTTGATTAACTACTCAGGGCTCAAAGGATAAGAGCATGATGTGTAAGATATAGCACTGGGTACCCCATTTTAGGTAGGGAAGTTCATTTCCCTTCAAGGGTTGGGACAATCATGGATTTTTGAATGATAAAGGAGGCTCATCTAAGGCTTATGGAACTAGGGTGATGGCCATGGGTATGGGGTAGAGCTCATGCATTGGAATTTTCTCATGTGCTAAATGTGTTTGTCCCCACCATATTTTGCATCTTGTGGTACATTTTCCTGTTGTATGTGGCCATTTATGCTTTTAACTTTTTTTTTCAGCTGCTTCAACCTCTGGGGCATTGTTCCAAGCTTGACCCAAGATGGCGGAACGAGAAATGGGAGGCTAACCCTATGTAGACCGAGCGAGGAAATGTGGATCTGGGTGGGAGAGATGATGAAAGGGGTCATAATAAGTGGAAGGGGAGTGATATATGTGGATGGGGGAGCATGTCCATGCAACCAAAATCAGGGTTTCGTAAGTACTACCACCTTAAAACCAAATGGTCAATGAATGAGATCCCACAGAACTAAGATCGAAGGGTAACATCCAAAAGAGGTTAAGGGGATATAAGCACAAACTAAGCCCACTATTTCTGTTGAATCCACCCATTATTCCATGCCAAGAAGTTTCCATGATAAGTAAACCCAATACTCAATTACCAAATAAAATGACATACATTTAGGTTTGGGAAGCCCAACTTCAAACATACGATCAATACAGATGGGTGAGGGACCACGTGGTTGGCTCGAGTGGCAGAGAAATGGCACAATGAGCTAGTTGACGGCTGCAAGGGACTATTAGCTGTCGACTGAGGATCATCATGGAGAAAAAAAATTTCATAGGGGTATCACCTATTATCACTTCCAGAAAACCATGGTTGTGGGAAAAAATCTAAGGTAACCTCGAACTTCTTTGAGATTTAAAGCTGGCCCTTCAACCTGGAGATGGATCTCTCCCTAAAACTCAACTACTCAAGGTCACTGTAGTAGAAGGTTTACAATAATTCCTATGGAAATATTTATTTTAAGAACAACTAAGTTTGGTTGCTAGTGAGCCCTGGTATTGCACCAAGAGTGCTGCAACTCCTAGAGGCTATTCAACTTTACTTTATCAACCCAAGGTTTGTACAAAATTGGAGGTGACAATGCTATATACACAACAGATGAATTCTACTCATGTCATCCTATTCTCAGTTCTATGATGAGGTGCTACTGCTAGGGTTACTTCTTGGAAAGGAAGTATGTCACACTTATGAATGAAAGCTAAGACTAAAAACAACTCACGACCATTATTCTATTAGCAAGGAAAGAAAATATTCTAGATCATAATGACTCATCTAGCTATCTACAAGAAAGAGAGATTCACACTTCAGCTAACGCAAGAAATAAAGTTAAACTAAGCAGCATTCATGATTTAAATTGTTGAATTGAACTTATAGAAAGGGAAACTAATCTAGGCACACTTGCTTACTCAAATGACTGCTTGAACCCTATCTATCTTATGCTTGACTGTTATGCTTAACAATGCATCTATAAATTAGCTAACTATGCTTCGAAATAAATTTTTTTTGCAGCAGAAGAAGGAGGCGCTGAGGTGACCTAAGCGATTCTTGGACTCATGGGTTCAAATTTGAAGATGTCTTAGAGGCTGTGCCAGGTCTATATGAGGTGAAAGAGAGGTTCTAGGCTGAAGAAATGACTAGTTGGCGCTGCAACAAGATCTTCTACAAGATTTTCTGTAGTGGTATAGGATGTCCTGAAATGCTACAGGAAACAGGCTGAGAGTAGTTTGAGGCAAGAAATGGTGAGGAAAGGAGTAGGAGATATGGAACGAAGGTGGATCTAGATGGATGAAGGGTAGGAAACCACTTGGTCAAGCTCAAAAATTCTCTCAAATCCATTCTTGCACCTCCAAGGTGGCTCTCGGTGTTGTGGTGGAGCTTTCCAAAAACAGGGCTGAAGGTGATTTGGTTGGAAGTTGGAGTTAGTGGTGTTTGGGAAGTCCTACTCTATTCCTATACTCAAAACTGCAAGAAAACTACATATTCATGCATTCATCATTGACAAATATATCATGAAAATGTTGGAAAATATGAGTTGAATTTAAGCAAACCTTCCTAAGCACTTGAAATAGAAAACTAACTCTACATCGACAACATGTTCATGATAAAAAAATCAACCTATATAAATTTTCCAATAAATCATAAAATGATAGCAATTTTAGGTATGTGGTGAATATATACCCTCCTCAATCTCCAATGGAAGAGGTGAGAGAGGGAGACTTTAACACACAATTTTGAAGTTTTATATGCTAATGCAACATGAGCTTAAGAAGATTAACTACTACAACATGAAATGTAAAGAAACTAACTACAACAACCATGAAATTCAAGGAAACTAACTACAACAACCATGAAATGTAAACACAAATGCATAAGAGAGATTGAGGCCAATGGATTGGGCCCTAACCCAAAATCTCAACTCCCTGAAACTAAGTCAGTCAAGAAGAAACTAAAAACTCATTTTATTTCATAACCATTGTAGTAAATAACATATGAAAGTCACAAATGTTTATTACAAGAGCTAAGAGTGCACTAGCTATCTCCAAAAATCAAATCCTAGTGAGCTCTTTCTCTGCCCTATTTATCCTAAAGGGTAGCTACCAACAACTCCCTAAAAAGTGGGTAGTTTGTCTCCTTGGAAGTCGAGAGAAGTGGAGCTTGGCTCCCCTCAATCTTCCACTTGCTTGGCTGCCTTTGATTTCAATCTATTGAAGGAGAATATCGAGAATATATTGGCTGCCTTTAGGAGTTAAGGATGTGGTAAATCCCCTACAATCACTCCTTATTTTCTACTACGAGCATTGCTTGTGCAATCTTCCTAAAAACTACCATATTTTCTTGATTTCCCTGAATTTAAACCAAATTAGGCCTTCGAAGTATGACAACCCTTAATATACCACCTACACTAAGCAACATATGACCATAATGAAATTAAATGTGAGAAAGAGAGAATAATTAGGCTAAACAGGTGACAACTAACCCCTTAAAATGCACGTAATGATGGTGCTCATCATCACCCCCTACCAAATGGTTGCTCATCCTCTGAGCAACTTAGTCCTCTTTCTTTATCTCTTTTAGTGCTTTAGTGGCTTCTCTAACATCCCAAGGAATCAGGGAAGGAGTCCCCTCAGGAGGGTAGAATCCAACATTATTTTGTGCCTCCTTCCTTTCCTTTTTCTTCTTCAGCTTGGAATTTTTCTTCACTCAATCCCAACAACAAAGGTGGATTGAGTTTTAAGCCAAGAAATTGGATCTTCATTGTCTACATATCCCTCTTGTATAAAGGTGCCTTTTATAGGGAATTTCGCAATCTCTCTCTAGTATGATACTCTATGTTTCTTAGGCTAAGAGGGAGGCCATTCCATCTTCTCTGACTTTCCATTACACATTCCTCTCCCAACAACCTAGAAATGTCATCAAAGTGTGAAATTTCCTATGCTTGGGTGTTGAGGTATTTATCTGCAAGGCTAGCATCATTTGTTATCATTAGGTCATTGTTAATGACCCCTCTAGGGCTGAATAGTTTTGTCTTGATATGGAGAGGCTCCTTTCCTTCCCTTCTCATCACTTTTTAACCTCCTCTGCCCTTGCCTCCTCATTGGTCATCCAAAAGGCTAAGGCCTTCAACTGCATATCCCCCAACCTAGGGTTAGGGTCCCAAAGGTTTAGATCAGTTAAGATAAGATTATGCATATAAAATTCTACCATCTTGGCCTTATCTACTATGTTGGACTGATTTCAAAAGTCAATAAATTGCTTGCAATTTTGAAAAGGGGGTTGGTACTTTTTTGAGGGATTCTAGCCTTGAAGAGTGTCTCCTTATATAGGTCACACGTGTCTTATTAGGTGAGGTGACCTTTTGAATTTTTCCCTCCTCTGGGCCTATTTCATCTTTCTTATTGGGTGACTCTTCAATGGTTATTAGGCACTTAGTTGGAGTTTTGGGTCTCCCTTGTTTCACCCTGGCACTTTTCCTAGTCTTGACGTACATGGGCGTATGCATATTTCTCTTTTCCTTCACAGGGGTGCTTAGAGTGGATAAGGTGGAAACCACTTCCTTTTCTTAGGTTCTTGGTGATAGACTGGTTTATTGAGGAGAGATATCAGTGATTAGCATGGGATTTAGTATCTCTTCCTCTCCTACCTCTCCTTCCTTCTCTTATTCTTGCTTTTCCCCCTCCTTTTCATCTCCTTATCCTCTTCCATATTCCTCTTCCTCCTCCTCTTTCCTTCCTCTGTTTCTAGGTTTTCTGTGTGTTCTTCTTCTGTCTCCGTCTCCTCTTTTTCCTTTGTCCCTTTAGTCTCTTCCTCTTCTTCTTTCATACCCATCTCTCCAAGACTAGAGGCAAGGGTTTTTCCAGGAGTGACAACTTGTGTCCCAATGAATGTTTCTCTTTTCATGTCTATGAAGGTGAACATAGGTACAGGGATGTTTAGTCTGTTGAGAGAATCTCCCACTATAATTTTAATGAGGCCATGGTGAGCTAGGTGTTGATACTTTCTCTCCCTCACTATCTAGCTCATGTATCTAATTGAATGTGTGAGGAAGTATGGAATTTTAGTCTATGCTCTAGTGGCAGATAAACTTTGAATCTAGTTCATGAAATAATTTGAAGTGGTATCCATAAACCACACTGAGTCTCCCCTCACACGAAATATATTTCATGATGTGATATGCTACTTCATCCCATGGGTAAGGGAGACTTTCCCTTCTTACTCCATTTGTATCCTCAATGTATTCTTCATTGGTCGAAAATAAGCTCTTCTTAGAGGAAGTGTTGGAAAATCTATTCTCTCTGTTCCACTTGACTCCTAGAGGAAAGGTTGTAACTCTGTTAATGAGTTCAGCGGTTATGGTAATGGCTAGTCCTCTAACCACTATGGTTACACTATCATCTGCTTGGGAGTGTAAGGTAATTAAAAATTCCTGAGCCACATCATCATCAAAGCCTTTGAGGAGCTAGAAGAATCCTAGCCACTAGTGATTTATAAAAATATCAATCACCTGGGGGTGTAGTCTAATTCTTTTAATGTCTGTGGGTTCCCTTCCGTTAAACACCCCCCCTTTCTTGTGACCGTGTTATGGAGATGGCTAGCTGAATTTTGTCTCAATACACTGGTGATATGGGACCCCAAAGGCTTCAATTTGACACCAACTAAGATTTTCTTAGCCCTAATTTTCTTAACAGTCTCTTAAAATCCTGAATTATTGTTATGACTATGTATAATTTTTCATGAAAAAATCGATAACTTGGTGGGGTGATATCCACTTACCTCTGCACTCTGATGTTTCCTTGATTGGAAGATGGTGGTTTTGGGTGTCAATACACGCTGAGGGTGGACTTCATGGCAATTTATATAACTGTGCAGCCATCCTGTAAACTTCATGTTGCACCAGTAGACTTCCTGTAGCATAGGATTGCATGAAACATTTGACCTTGGCTCGAAATTCCTTGATGAATCTTGTCTCTTTCCCGCTCTTACTATTATTGAAATGCACAATAGAATGAGGGAGAATGAGCAAAAGTACATATTTTATTCCAAATTGAACGAACTTGGATCATAGTGGTGATTTTTTTTTGGCACGGGGTTTCCTCATTTGGACCATTGGTCCCACTCAAGCCAATAATTTCCATCTACCTCAAAATCACCTCCAACTCCTCGTAATATCTCCCTTAAATGGTTTGAAAGCCTAGGTGGAATGCAAAAATCCACTTCTCCTTCACTTTAACTTTATGAGGGTGGCCAAGTTAATTGGCCACCTTTTTGCCTTTTTATTCTCTTTATCCTTGACATTAATTCATTTTAGCCAAATGATGCATAGCGAGAGAGTGAGGGAGCCATACCTAAGCCTACCTGATGCTGAGGAGTTGCAAAATATTTTGATGCAGAGATATGGATCATGGTGATGGCCATCAATGTTTTTTTCTTTGTTGTGTTTTTTCATTGATATTTTTCTGAGTGAGTAGCTTATTTTTGAGTGAGCTTGTTATTATTCTTGTTTGCTGATTTTTTTTTTACAGGTATTGCATGGAGATCATTAGGTGCTCCTGCTAGTGTGTATTTCCTTTTGGATTCCTCTGGTGATCATCTGGAGCCATTTACATGAGCTACCTCTTGCATTCTTGACTTGTTGTTACATGTACATGATTGCTAGAAGAAGTGATCATATTCCTATAACAGTCCCTTTTCTGATATTTTGGAGGTCCACTTAGCTAAGAAATGAGGAGAAGTAGTGCAGGAATGCTAGGGATGGAGTTAAGGATTGAATGGAGTGGTGGAGATGTGAGGGGAGAGGCCCTGTGTAAGGTTTTAGCCAACCTAGCCCACAATGGCGAAAGAGAGGTTTTAGTGAATGAATATTTATGCATGGAGTGGAGTTAGGATTAGAAGTGGTACGTATGGGAAAAAATGAGTTTCATGTCTTTTTGATGGTTAGGTGTCCTTGGGTGAGCTTACTCCTTCTCGGATGACTTTCCTGTAGCAGTACATGGTTTCCTGTAGCACTACTGGAAATCTTGTAGTAGCCTAGGACATCATGTAGCACTACAGAGAGGAAGAAAAACATGGGGTTTTTTCTTGCTTGGAGGGAGAAATGGATGGATAGATGCATATTGGGGTTGATCATGGAATGGGTAGGTAGAGGAGAGAGAGGAGAGAGAAAGGATGTTTCCCCTCTTTTTCCAAATTGTCCTTGATCAACAACCTGTAAAACATAAATAAGTTAGTGCATAGGTGTTGTTTCGTTTTTTTCTCTTTTTATCTTTGTTTTTTTTTTTAAAGACGAGTGAGCTACCTCCATATAGGTTTTCAACCCACATGCCTGCCTTGGGTGCCTTAAAGAGGTTTTCACCCAAGTATTTTTATTTATTTTTCCTTTTTTTTTGCTACAGGATCACCTCATGGAGGTTTTCAACCTAGGAGTTGGCCTTGGATGCCTTAGAGAGGTTTTCACCCATGCCTCTTTATTTTTATTTTTTCCTTTTTTTCTCTAGGGGAATGAGGCACTAGAAAATATGGATCTTCCAATGACATTCACCTCCATGTTTATTGAATTGATAAATTCAGCCCTAGATAGGGTCTTCTTGCACATTTTTATCTTGTAACCAATGACAAGCATAGGGATCCCCTCCTCATCTATTGGTCTGATACGAACAACCCCGTTGTCATGGAATTTTTCCACTTGATAAGGTCCTATCCACCTTGTCATTATTTTTTCTTTGAATTCCTTGAATCTGGATTCATGGAAAAATACCCAATCTCCTTCTTGAAATTTCTTTTCTTTGATTGGCTTATCATGCCAAACTTTCTTTTGCAGTTGGATGACCTCTGTGTGAAGGAGGGCCTACATTCTGAATTCATACAAACCATTTAGCTACAACAACCTTTCTTGTTGTGCCTTTGTGATGTCTAGGTTTAATTGAGTTGCCATTCTCATGGTGTTGTACTAAAACTCAATGGAAAGAAAAGCTTTCTTCCCATAAACTAGATCATATGGAGTAAACCATATGATTGTCTTCCAAGTTGTATTGTAGGCCCAAGTGGCTTTCACCAATTTTTCTGCCCATTATTTTCTGCTGCTGCTCAACCTTGGTGAGGATGTTCTCCAAGGCTCTATTTGACACTTCCACTTGGCCATTTTCTTTAGGATGATAGGTAATGGAAGTCTTGTGCTTTTTCTTGTGCCGCCTCAGGATGTTTTCAATGAGATCAGATGTAAATTGAGCCCCTTGATCAGTGACTACCTCTCTAGGTTATCCAAAATTGTAGAACACAATCTCTCTCAGAAAATCAGATGCTTTCTCTTCTATTTCTAGTTTCATAGCCCTTTTTTCAGCCCACTTAGTCAAGTAACCAGTGCAGACTATGATATATCTCTTCTGCCCAAATGGTAGACCAATGGGTCCAATGAAGTCCATGCCCCACTTTTCAAATCGATCTAAAGCCACCTGAGGTTGCAAAGGAATTTCTTCCCTCAGTGTAGGTCTCCCCATCCTTTGACACTAATCACATTTACTAGGGTCTCTTGGAATCTTGGTGGAGGGTAGGCAAATAGTATCCTGCTTGTAAAGCTTTTAAGCTTGTCCTCTTAGCAGAAAAATAACCCACGCATGGACCATCATGACATGTCAAGAGGATGTAGAAGACATCCTCTTCCCTCACACATCTTCTGAGAATTTGATCTGGACCTAATTTTAAGATATTTCCACCAATCCAAGTGAAAGGGGTGCTTTTCCTTATAATATTTCTCTTTTCTTTGGATCAAAGGTTTGGAGGAAACCTCTTAGCAACCAAGTAATTAGCTATGTCATCAAACCAAGGAGAGAGTTCTGAGTTAGCGAATAGATGTTCATCCAGAAGCTGATATGTTATGAAACCAGCTCCAAAAATAGAATAAAAGAGAGATCAATGCCTTAGAAATCAGCCACTTCAAGGGGGAAACATCCTTTACTTTACATAAATGAACAATTCTTGGATGATTCAAATGACAAAACCTCCTTTCTATATATAGGAGTCCATGGGGTACACAATATAATCCTAGCAAACCTAACAATAATAATGTAAGGGCACAACAATAACAATAGTGGGGTTTTATGGTGCACAATAATAACAATATGGGGACTACAGGGGTACAAAAATAACAATAAGGGGGCTACACTAACAACAACAAGGGACTACACTAGTAATATAGATACCTAGCATGCCCCTCTCCTTCAAAAAAGTGTTGTCCTCAACGCTTGAGTAGCTCTAGATGCTTCTGTATAAAATTCTCATCCTCCCATGTGGAATCCTCAGTGGGTAAGTTATTCCATTTGGTGAGATACTCTGAAATTGATCGATTTTGTAGTTGTCAAGTTGTTGTTTCTGTGTCTTCTTCAGGTTCTAATATGATTTTTCTTCCTTCATCAAGTTCTGGAAATATTGTTTGAACTGGAATTTTTTCACCTATAACCTTCTTTAAGCATGAAACATGGAAAACAGGGTGCACTCTGAGAAGAAGCAAGAAGCTCCAATTTGTATGCCATAGTACCAATATTTTGCAACACCTTGTAAGGACCACAGTACTTTGGCAATAATTTATTATCCGTCTTAGCTTGCTTGAGGGACATTTTTTTGTATGTTTGTAGCCGTAAAAATACCGAGTCTCCTGCATCAAAACTTCTCTCGCTGCAATGTTGATCTGCTTGTTGTTTCATTCGATTTTGTGCCAATTTTAGGTTATCCTTTAAGAGTTGGAGAACTTGTTCTTTATGCTCGATGTGATCTTCCACTACTTGAACCTTATAATTTTCTCTTAAATATGATGTGATGGACCGTGGATGATATCCATAAATTTCCATAAATGGGGTCATTTTTGCTACAGTATGGAAGGAAGTGTTATACCACCATTCAACCAAAGGTAAGCACTTGAACGATTGTGTTTGTTTATCAGATACAAAACAACGAAGATATCCTTCCAAACATTTGTTCACTATCTCAGTTTTCCCATCGGATTGAGGATGATAAGATGAGCTATGGGCTATTTGAGTACCCAAACAAGAAAACAATTTCGTCCAAAAATTTCCAGTGAAAATGGGATCTCTATCGCTTACAATAATATTTGAGTTTCCATGTAGCTTTTGAATTTTTTCCATAAATGTAGTAGCAACTGTACTTTCTTTAAATGGATGAGATAATGCACAAAAGTGTGCATACTTGGTAATTCTTTCAACTACCACCATAATGGCATTCTTTCCTTCAGGCTTAGGTAAACTTGTGATAAAATCCATTGAATCCTCCTCCCAATGTTTACTTGGAATGGGTAAAGGTTGTAGCAGACCCGAGGTCTTAATTGTGTCAACTTTATTTTGTTGGAAAACCAAACATTCTGCCACAAACTTTTGAATATCAGATTTAAGGCCATCCCAAAAAAAATATTTCTTCACGTTGTGGTACGTTTTTAAAAATCTTGAGTGTCCTCCTATGGGAGAGGTGTGCAATTCCAAAAGAACATTTTTTTTTAGTTGGGAATTATTACAAATATATAAGCAATCTTTGTACCACAAGGAATCATTTTTCCAACTAAATGTATCAGATGTACTAGGATCTTGCTTCAACTTTTTAATGAGTGTCCACACTTCTTCGTCATTCTTCCATTCCTCCCTTGCTTCGGTTATCCAATCTGGTTGGATAACAGAAATGGCACAAAGCAATGCTTCCACCTCCTCGTCCTTTCTTGAGAGTGCATCTGCAACAACATTTAGCTTCCCTTTTTTGTAGATTATTTCAAATTCATAACCCAACACCTTTGTGACCCATTATTTTTTCTCTTTTGAAGATAGTCTTTGTTCCAAAAAGTATTTAAGACTATCATGATAAGTTTTTACCTTGAAGTGTCTTCCCATTAGGTAAGGTCGCCATTTCTTTAGAGCATGTAGTATTGCCAAAATTTGATTCTCATAAATAGCTTTATGTAAATACTTTCCTTTGATTGGACAACTTTCAAAAGCAATGGGTCTTCCTTATTGCATTAAAACAACACCAATTCCATTTCATGAGGCATCACATTCCACAATAAAGGTTTTTGTGAAGTCTAGCGTAGCTAAGACCGGTGCTAGGCACATTGCCTCTTTAAGATACTCAAAGGCCTTAGTTACTTCAAGAGTCCATGAAAATGCATCTTTCTTCAATAATGTTGTTAGAGGTGCTGCTATTCTCCCGTAATTCTTAACAAACTTACGATAATAACTTGTTAACCCAAGAAATCCTCGCAACTACTTTATGGTTGTGGGGACTTTCCATTCCCTAATGGCTTTAATTTTGTTAGGGTCTACCTTAACACCTCTTGAGATACAATATGACCCAGATATTCTACTTCTTGTACTCCAAAGAAACATTTGGAGGTTTTTGCAAATAATTGTTTCTCCTCCAATAGTTTGAGCACCCTGTCAACATGTTGAACATGATCCTACCAACCCTTACAATATTATTCTTTTCTTGGCTAAGAACCTTGATTATCATTCAAAGACAAAGCACATTGATGTTCAATATCACTTTGTTAGAGATATGGTTGAGGATAAAAAGGTGTTGTTGGTAACATTAGGGGAATTTTAAGGTCTAAAATGGGCCTCCTAAAGAAATGATAAATTAATAGTGGAAACAATCAAACAAGCTTAGATTACATCATCAACTCGTATTTTCAACTCATCTCCCTATAGGTTTACTCAAATTTAGAGTGGGAACACTCGTTGGATGAAAAATTTTATTCCTCATCTAAGGAGTACCCATATTGCATACTTCAATGGACCCTTCTATCCGAAAAATGAGAAATACATGAAAAATGTGATCGCAATCACATTGTTTTCATGTATTTCTCATTTTTCATGTAGTAGGGTCCACCGAAAGTATGCAACATGGGTACTCATTAGATGCGAAATCAAATTTTTCATCCAAATAGTACTCCTGCTCAAAATTTGAGTAAAAAATTAGGGAGATAAGTTGAAAATACAAGTTGAAAAACTATTTTTATTATTTTATTATTTTTTAATATTTTTACTTTTTTACCCCAAAAATGGTGAATCATCCCCCATAGTTGACATCATAATATTGAATCCTATTGGTTCTTATAAAGTTTATTTTGGTTGTACATTTTTCTTAGGAGGCACATTTTAGACCTCAAAAGTTCTATAATAAGGTGGCCACTTTGAAGAATGTTGTAGATGCATTGACGAATTCTGTCAGCACTCAAAAGTTCTCTTGCTGTAGAGAAACAATGGGCGTTGTAGGGCTGAACCAATGACTAAGCTCTCTTATGGCCCCCTATGGAAAAAAAATTAACAACTTGGAGAATGTTAGGTGTGTGTTATATTCTTTCCACAACTAGCGTCACGTGCAAAGCAGGGGGTAAGGGGGGGCGGGTGGTTGCCCCAATTTCGTTGCGCTGGGCATGGTAGGGGGGAAGGGGTATGGTGCAACGCTCCAGAATTTCTTTTTTTTGACCCTATATTAGGTGGGCAGGGCCTACCTATGGTTTTGTGCATGGGTTTAGCACATGGTTTTGGGCATGACACTTTTATTTCCATGTTATTTTGTAGATCTAGTCAAGCGAACTATGGTTATGTTCTAATCCAGTGTTAACGAATTGGGGTTTATGAATTCTTCAATATGTATATATATGTATTGTAACATTGAAAGGAACATAATGAAAAATCAAGCTGGTAGTCCCGATTTTTGGATCCAGGGGAAAATTTCTGTGTATATATGTTTTATGTTTTATGCTCTCGCTTTTGTTTATTTTATATTTTAAGAGTTCATTTACAGATATTTTTATATAGGGTTAAAAACTACATTTAGTATCAAAGTCATTTAAGCTTCATGGGGATGCCTTTGCTACTAGGGTTTTTTCTTAGGCCTTTGGTAGACCCTATTCAGTGGGAGATCTACGAGATCGATTCTTGCGATGAAAGAATATGGTGAGGAGTGAAAAGATAGAGATCGCGAAATTTAATGGTCATAGTTTTGAGTTGTGGAAGCTCAAGATGGAGGATCTGTTGTTGTATAAATATTAGTGGATCACGGTGAATGTGGGTACTAAACCAACGACAATGTCAGATGAAGACTCGGTGAAGTTGGATCAAAAAGAAAAGAGAAAAATAGGGTTGTGTATCTCAGATTCAGTATTGTTGAATGTATCTAGGGAAGCTATGATGAAGGCTTTGTGGGACAAGCTAGGGACTGTGTACCATTCTAAGTCTTTGGTGAATAAATTGTTCCTACAAAAAAAGTTGTATAACTTGAGGATGAATGACAGAGACGCGTTGATAGAGCATATGAACGCCTTCAATACTGAGGTAAGTCAGTTTTTGTCTTTTGATATTAAAATCTTAGATGAAGATAAGTGCATCAGTTTGTTGTGTTCTCTTTCAGATTCATGGGATAGTTTGGTTGTTGCAATAGGTAGCAATAAAAATGCCTTGAATTTTGATGAAATTGTCTCATCCTTGATGTCAGAGGAAATGAGATGAAAAAATATGGAGGTATATAATGGATAATCCTTTTCTATATGAGGACGGTTCTAGAACAAAACAAAAAAACACTTTCTCGAGTGGAAGATATAAATATAGAGGGAAATCTAGATCTCCAAGAAAGTCTATAAATGTGTGCTGGAAATGTGGAAAGGAAGGGAACTTAAAAAAGGAATGTAGATCTAAAGCTCCTGAGAAAGGAAAGGGATATGATGATGCTCCTTCTGGAGAGGCGAAAACGACCTCAAATGAAGGTGGGGATGTGTACTTGCCTTCATATTAAAATACACATGTGGATCATGAGGCATGGTTGATTGACTCACGGGCATCCTTTCACTTCACTCCCCATAGGGAGTGGTTCTGCGAGTATGATAATTATGATGGTGGTGATGTCTTCTTAGGGGATAATAGGAAGGAAAAAATCGTTGGACGCAGAAAATTCAAACCGAAGTTGCAAGGTGGAAGGATTACAACACTTCCTGGTGTTCTGCATATTCCTGCATTGGCCATGTTAGTGTCAGTCAGTTCTGCTTGTCACCAGTGCTCAAATGGGCTCTTTCAAAAAAAAATTTAGGGTGTCGAGTCAAATTTTTATGGTTTCAGTAGATCTTCAAATAAAAATTTGGTCACTAGCTAGTGTGTCTAGGACTATTACTACTCCTTCCAAAAAAAATTCACTTGCTGGCCATTACCGTCTCTTAGTTGGATGATCCATCATTCCAAGGTCTTCATGTTCCTTTCAGTCGGGTCACCATGGTCCTCATTCAGCTCAGTGTCAACATTAGGTCATTAGGGTTTAAGTCACCAAAATCTTTCATTTCATTAATAAAACTGGAAAATGAAGGAGTAGTAATACGTATTTTCTCAATAAATTTTGTTACATATGTAATCATATTCAATTATGATGTAATAAGTTCCTATTTTTCAAAGCTGCATAGTTTTCAAAAGTATAAGTGAAATGCACTTGGTGGGCCACCACACCTCAATGAAGAAAAAGACTCCAAAAGGCTATAAAGGACCATCAAACTCATTTCTCTCGTTAAATCATTGATAAAAATCTCTCTCACCTAAAAAGACAACCTCAACACTCTCAGCATCAAAGAAGACTCCAGAGAAGTATTTTCAAGGTGCCACACTGTGTTTTGGAGCTGCCATGTTGCGCTTTCACTAGCACGTTGTGTTTTCTCTTCTACACTGTGTTTTACTTCTCTTAGTCAAAAATAAAGATTCAAAGGATTTTCCAGGGAAATTCAAGTCTCCATAAGTGTTCTACAAGTAATTTGAAGGCTTGGCACTCCTCCTATCAGTTTCTTTCCTTGTTTTGGTTGTGCAATTCTCCATTTTTCCCCCACACTGTGATTTTTTGGGTGAGGCTTTGTTTTCACATTTGCAAGGTGTAAATACCTATCCCTATCATACTACACCCTCCCTCATATTCAAATACAACTCCCATAACCTTTTCATTCCCCTACTCTCATTTCCCAAGTCCAAAACACCAAACCCTACCTCTATGTTGTGTTTTGGGCAGATTCTAAGGTTTGGATTGTGTTAAATTTTCCTAGCCCATTCCCTATACCTATTTCACCCCACTCCACTTCTCATAGATTCCTAAAACCACTTCTCACTTCCCTAAATTTTCCCATCCTCATATCCCTTCCCTAAACCCTTCATCCCTTCCCATCACTCACTACCCCTGTTTTTTCCCACTAGGGTTTACCTTATAAATAGTGAAATATGGAAGGAGAAAAGAAACCCTATAACAAGGGAGGCCACATGTCAAGATATGAACCACTCAACACACATGATATTATGTCATCTCCACTTGCAAAGAAGCGCTTTTAGAATGTTGGGTGTATGAGATTTTGTGAGCAAGTTCAAACAGTAAAATACCATGCCAAGCTCACAAGTTTGTTTGCCACTAATATTAAAGGACACAAGGTCATAATTGTAGGTGTGAGCTTCAAAATATCAACTAAATCCATGGCTACAGCTTCAACGATACCTAATAGTGGTGAAAAATGGTTTAAGAGCCTTGATCTTGATGTGCAAAACTACAAATCATTCATCAAAGGTAACTATAAAGATGCCATTAAGAAAGTGTTTCCTTTTGGTCAACCATTGGATAGTTTTTCTCCATTGATGAGGTTCATTATGAAGTAATTTACGTGTGATGTCAGATAAGTAGGCACGAGCCCACCAAATTCCAAGAAACCATACCTTCACCTTTCCAAGATATGGGTTACCTAGTGTTTACATTGCTCACATGGATATTTTTTCTTCAACATGTGGTTCTGACCAAATAGAGATGAATTTGTTATGTATATTGTTGGGGTTCCCATGTTTTGGCAAGGTTGGAAATACCAAAATATGAGACAACATCAAACCACTTTCAGACCTCAGGATCTAGCCCCCCTGGGTCCAGAGAGGGATCTCTCTATGATTGTCAAAGGTATATGTCTTTGAAGCTCAAAGCTTAGATATTAGGTTAGTTATAAGGCTCTGGTTTTTTTTGTTTGATTGTTTGTTCGGTTGTTGGGAATAAGGAAAGAAGGGTTCAATATAAGGCAAGACTGAGCAAAGAGGGTTTTAGGCAAAGGAGAGATAATTCAGGGAACATTCAAGACCATTGGGCAATGGAGTCAGGAAAGGATTTGCTTGCTAATCAATATACAGGCTTTCAGTTGGGCTAGTCATCTAAAGCATTGGATCTTAAAGATGATAGTGTGGTATGATAGGCGAGAGGGAAAATGAGATCAAGGAAACATTAAATATTTAGAACACAAGTTGAAAACCTGAGATCAGAGAGAGACTTTGAACTCTCAATGCTTCGGTCTCCAGCTGGAGGAATCTTAGAAAGGTTCAATTAACTAAAAAGGATCCTAGTGAGATAGAGACAGATTTCTAGACCTCCCAGTGTTCCCAATTCATTCAACTAAATCCTAACAAGAACATCCAAGAACAGATTCATTTAATTCATACATCAGCTAGCAGGCAATGTCATCCACTACACTAGTTAAATTAACTGAAATCAACTCTTAGATAACACATTTAGTAGAAAACATTAAAGGCAAGGAGAGCAGAAACATAGGGTACCTAACAAGGGTAAATCCTATGCCAGATTTCTGATGTGAGCCAATAGAAATGAAATGAAATGAAATAAAACACAGAGACAGGAAAACATCACCGCAGCTTTAGATCAAGATCCAAAGAAATGTGCTTGTCATATTAAAAAAACAACACCAGTCAGGTAAAACATTACCAATGGCTTGATTTTCAGTCTGAGAACATCCTCCTCAGCCTATCTTACAACTTTACACAGAGGCTATGTCTCAAAAGAAACAGCTTGCAATTCTCTGATAACTGATCAACAACCTTTACAATGAGTTCCTTCTTGAATTTTATAGCTAAAGAGAGCAGAGGAGGTAGGTGAAACACTAAATGAAGCATTAAACTCAGAAAATAAAGAGGGCCGAAGCCCATTCTATTTAAACTCTGTGCATTTATTTCTGGCATGCCTTGGACGAAAGAATGATCTTCTTCAGGCTTCCGTTTAATCTGGTATGGCTCTGATGCACTCTGGCTGTAGTACTCTGTAGTACTTTTGGTGAATAAACAAAAGACAGATTGAGCTCTGCCATGCCGCATAACAAATGCCCTGGTAACATAGGACTGTTTCGTCAGGGTGGAAATCTTCTGAGGAACACGGTAAATAAGGGAACAATATGGTCGCTTTGTCCTTTCACAGGTAGGGATGTCCTGTTGATGTAGCTGCCCTGAGGACATATTTTTCTGTGCATTCGACCCTCTGAGAGATCCATGATGTCTTTGATATGGTACTCTGCCTTGGAATACTTGGATTAAGGCTCAAAATCTTCCGTTACAGGCCTTAAACACTCTACTTTCCCCACTGATACTCTTTGTCGCTTCCACGCTTGTCTCTGACTGCGAAATCTATGCTTTAATCGCTCTGGGGAAGATTTTACAGAGTTTAAACTCTGTTCCTTTAATGCGAGCCCTGTCATACATCTTCTCAGACTTTTCTTCATGAGTTTGGCGCTTGAAAAATGGTCCTTTCCTGTTTCTCTGTAACTGTTCAGAGATTGTGAATCATGGCGGTTGTCCGATGCTTGTACCCTGCAAAATACGCAACTTTGTTATGAAATCCATGCATAGGGGAGGATGGCTATGGAGGACGCGAATAATGATAGCGCGGCGGTGGTAAAATGGTGTTTTGGATGAAACAATGGTGAACAATGTAGTACTATGGTGCAAACAGCGACTAATAGGGTTTTGGTGGAGAAATGCGCGTTGACCGTTTGATCATGGTCCGGTGGCGAAGATCGACGGTGGAGATTTAATCAGTGGAATGGTTTACGAAGCTGGGTGGAATGCATAGAAATGAATGTGAAACATTAAACTTTAATGTGAAACACAAGAGTTTGGATATAGGCGGAAATATAAAGAAATGAATGGAAATGCAATGAAAATGATCGTGTGGTGGGACCCGGCATGGGTGGAGGGCGATTCATTTAGAACTGTCGGATCTCAAGAGGATATTGACGGCTATAATCCAATCGGAGGGGAGAAATGGGAGGGTCGACACCTATATTGAACGACGGTGAGATTGGTTTATGACCGTTGGATTTGGGGCTAACGGACGGTCGAGATTGAATCGGGATATCGCAATCGCAAAGGGCGGAAGGTGGCAGCAATTGAAAAATGCAATTGCGATTGGAGCGGGAGAGTGCGGGCTGTCAGATTGGCAGGGGAATCAACGATGGAGATGCAATCGGCAGATCACAATCGGGATGCACAGAGGAGGTGATGTGATGTGACTGGCGCGATGAAATGGAGCGCCAGCCATCAGATCTGGTGGGGAGATCGACGGTTCAAATGTGATCGGAGGATCGCAATCGGAAGGAGCGGAGGAGTGGCATGGCGAAAGTTTGCGATTGCGATCGAGGCGGGAGTGCGATCAGCGCCGAGACGTCCGATCAAAATGGTAGATTAACGGTGGAGATCACAGTGGAGGCCTTGAAGACCGAACCCAATCTCATCGAATTTTTTCTGTTTAACAAAGGAATGTGCTTCTCTGAACGTTGCGATTGCGATTAGCACTTGAGTCCTTTGCACCTGGTTCTGGGGCGGGGTCACGTGGGGAAGTGGTTTGCGGGATGGAGGGAAAGGGGCTAGGCCCTGATATAAGTTGAAAAGTGGGTTTTTTGCCCCATTTTAAGTGCATTTCAAAGCCAATGAGGGGTAACGATAGAGGGAAGAAAGGGGAATCAGACCAAACAAGGGGCGAATATAGGATTTAAAGGGGATTTTGGGAAGATTTAGAGGGTATAAGGGGAACTTTGACAAAAGGGAAAAGGGGTAAAATGGGACATTCTGCAGGGATACAAGGGGCAAACCAAGGCCTTTTGTAGCACAATTTTTCATCATCTGTGAGGCTTATTGACTCGAGAACAACAGAGGGAAACTATCATAGGGCAGGGAACATGGAAAGCCTTCAAGGATGATGTGTTTTCAAGAGAAATGCATTCCTTGAAGGCTCATAAAACAAATTAGCCCCTTGCTTGCTTGTCAAGGAATTTATAAGGGGCTAACAATGGCTCCACATGGGGATGGCTTCTTCTTGAAGGAGTCAAGAATTCAGAAAATGATCTTTGGTGTAGGCCAGATGCCTGCTACTTGAGCCACCTTTCTTCTTTTGTTTTTCAGCTGCCATAATTGTGAAGACATTAATTAGCAGAAAAATTACCCAGACAATCTATCTACCCATCCTACAATCCTAGCATTTTTTCTTCTAGGGTGCATTTGGACTAGTAGACCCTTTACATCACTTATTTTTATAAACATAAAATAAACCTATTCTAAATCTACCCTTATCACTCCATGAGACCATATTAGACTGTTGGTCTCATATGTTTCTCTACCTAATCTAATATCTGCTGGGATTAGACTATCCAACAGACTTCTTCTCTACATTCTACAACAAAAATTTAAAAACAGTCAAACTAGGATTAGACAGTCTAGTTTATTGTGGATCCAAGGCATAAAGATAGTTGCACATGGACATAAACTTGCAGAAAAATGAAAACAAAACTTTGAAGGCCTGAAATCTGAAGTTCGAAGCATCTGTATTCTCTTTGTGACTCAAGTTTTGAGCTTGTTAGAGTCACTTTCTCTTCTTCATTTCAGTTCTGGCTTTGGGCTTGTTAGAGCTGATTCTTCTTTCTTTTTTGCTGGTCCAGGTTTTGGGCATGTTTGAACCAGCTATCTTTACTTTATTTAGCTTCGGTTTTGATCATATTAGAGCCAATATTTTGCACTTCAGAGGTTCATGTTTTGAGCATGTCTGAACCTCTCCTTTCTCTTTGTTTTTTAAAACATTTTCTATTTTTCTTGAAAACAAAACACTGCAATGGTATTTACAATGGACATGGAAACTAGAAATTGGAAATCAGCAGAATTAGTGTTTGAGCATCCTGCCATTGACAAGACCCCCAAACAGCTCTGTACCATCTAATTCTTGTAGAAAAAAGACATTTAGACCCACAGTGGCCTGGATGATGTATAGACCTTGCCACAAACTGTCAAACTTGCCATGCTTTCCTCTATCCTCTCTCCTTGAGTCCCACTTAAGAACTTTATCTCAGATTTTGAAATCAGAAGCTTTGGTTCTCTTGTCAAACAACTTCTTTATACTTTCTTGAACTTTCATAGCTCTGATATAGACCTCTTCCCTTGTTTGCTGGAGATGAATTGTTTGATTTATCCTTCTAATCATGTTGTCTTCTTCTGTCTGGATCTCTTGGACCAGCTTGATCACTGGTACCCCAAGGCTGGTAGGAAACACTGCTTCTGTTCCATAGACAAGCTGGTATGGTGACAAGCCAATGGATTTCTTTGTTGTAAGCCTGTCGGCCCACAGGGCATGCACTAACTTGTTGTGCCATGACCTTTTGTTCTCTTCTAGCAGCTTTTTGATGATGGCCACCAGGCTCTTATTTGATGATTCAACTAAGCCATTACCTTGTGGGTAATAGGCCGTTGAATGACCAAGTGCTATTTGATACCTGTGACAAAAATCAACCATTCTCTTGGATCCAAAAGCATCAGCATTATCGGTGATTATTTTCCTTGGGCAGCCAAACCGAGAGAGGATATGTCCTTCTAGGAACCTAATGATGACTGAATCTGTGGCATTCCTTGTAGGTATGGCCTCTATCCACTTAGTGAAGTATTCTGTGGCTATTAAGATCCATTTGTGTTGTGCATAAGAAGCTGGGTGAATTTCTCCTATGAAATCTAGGCCCCATTGCATAAAGGGACCTTCAACAGTGATGGGTTGTAGAGGTAAGGGGAGGAGCTTTCTTTTGCCTTCAAAAATCTGGCATTTGTGGCAGGAAATTACCATATTATGGATATCATTGAAGAGTGTAGGCCAATATTAGCCAGCTCTGAGTATTTTTTTTGCAGTGGCTTTCCAGTTCAGGTGGCCTCCACACTCTCCCGCATGGAATTCTTGTTTAATCCTTTCTGCTTCAGACTCAGGCAAACATTTAAGAAATAGGCCATTTGTATTCTTCCAGTATAAGCAGTTATTCAATATGCAATAGCTTCTGGCTTTTAGTTTTAGGAATCTGGCCTTGGTCTTTGACAGTTCAGGAGGGGCATTGAGGTGTGTAAGCACATACAGAATGTCAGAATACCAAGGAGAGCTGTGAAACTTATCCTCGAGAGTGGGATCAGGCAATCCCTGCTGCTCATCTAAGGCATCTACCATGTTAATTTCAAGGGCTTGTAGGTTTGATTCAGTCATTAGTTGAGCTAAGCCCTGACCTTTGATCAGTTTGGTGGGTTTTATCTCAAGGTCGTACTCTAAGATCACATCAATCCATTCGCCCCTTTTCCCATCTGGGTCTTGGGACAAGATGTCTTTAACCACTATGTTCAGTACATAGGCTATGGTGTGAGAATGCAATATGTACACCTTAAAATCCTTCAAGGCCTTAATCAGACCATAGGCTTGTTTTTCCATTATGTTATATTTCAAGGGTGAATCCCTCAGAGCTTTGCTGAAAAAGGCAATCGGCTGTTCTATTCCCTCTGGATTTTTCTGCAGTAGGACTGCAGCCACTGTATGCTCAGAGGCAAATGAAAATATCAGGAAATCCTTTGAGAAATCTGGGCTAATTGGGACAGGAGCCTGGGTGAGTGCAATTTTTACTGATTCGAAATATTTTTTAGCTTCAACAGTCCACTTAACTCCTACGCCTTTCCTTAACATGTTTGTCATATTCCTAAGGTGTTCGGCTAGGTTGGGAATAAACCTCCTTAGGAAGTTAATTTTCCCAATGAAGGACTGTAATTCTTTGATGTTTCTCGGGTGTGTAATCTGTAGTATTCCCTCAACTCTTTGTGGGTATATCCTAATCCCTTTCTCAGATATAATATGGCCAAGGAGTTTTCCTTCTTGCAGCCCAAATACAGTCTTTTTAGGATTCAATGACAGACCAAACCTTCTACATTTTTCAAAAACCTTTCTCAGATGTTTTAGGTGCTCCTCTTCAGTCTTGGAATAGACTATTATGTCATCCAGGTAGATGACAATGAAGTGCCCAATTTCATCTGAAAAGGCTATGTCCATCGCTCATTGGAAGGTTGCACCAGCGTTCATCAGTCCAAGGGGCATTTTAACATACATAAAAGTGCCCCATGGAGTGGTAAAGGCTGTCTTGAGTTGATCTTCTGGGATTACTAAAACTTGGTTGTAGCCTGAGAAACCATCTAACAGGGAGATTCTTTTTGAGCCTACTACCTTCTGAAGAATGTGTTCCATTTTTTGCAAAGGGTAATTGTCTTAGAGTGAGGCTCTATTAAGATTTCTGAAGTATATGCATAATATGATCTCCCATGTTTCCTTTCTCACCGCCACTAAATTCGAAACCCAATCAGAGAACCTCACTGGAACTATTATTTCGTCTTCGTACATTTTTTTTAATCTCCTTTTCCACTGCCGGCAATTGTTTTGGGTTAATTCTACGAAGTTTCTGCCTAAAGGGTTTCTGGTTTTCTTTCAAAGGTATTTTGTGTTGTATGATGTTTGTGTCATAGGCCTTTAATTCTTCGTAGCTACAAGCAAACACGTCAATAAATTCTTTGAATAGGTCAATGTATTTCTTTTTCATGTTTGCAGGAAGAGACTTAGCCAATTTAATCATTTTGGGCCTATCTTCTGTGCCTATGTTGCATTCTTCAACGTCAGAGTCCGCGTGTTCTATGGTAGGCTTCTTTGCTACATCATCAAAGTCAAAAAAGCACCAGACCTTGAGGTATGTTCTTATCTTTGGCCTACAGCACCTCAACTTCTTCATTTTCCGCGTTTTCACAATTTCCGTTTGGGTTTCCAATCTGTTCGTTTAAAGTGTTTATTTCTATGTTACGGGGTGGTTCTTCCTCGTCTGAGGGTTCCTCACTTAGGCAGTTATCACTGGACATAGAGTCTGAATCATAAAATTCAAACTCGTTCCTGCCTATCAAGAAATCTTCAATCTGCTTATCGCCCTCGAAAACCTGCCAATATTTTTCGTTGTCCAGCACTGCAGGTTTGAATTTGGTCTGTATTATGATTTGCTGGTCGCTTGGAGTCTTAGGGTATAAACTGGCTAGGCAGGCTAATCCATTTGCAATGATGTTTTGACTCCTAGGAACAAACACTAATTCGTATTCAACAAATGTTTTCAATATATCCACGACATCATTCCTATATGCTCTCAACCTAGGGTGTTTGGTTTTGTATTCACCATTCACCTGTTTTATAACCAACTCAAAGTCTCCCTGCACAGCTATCCTACGGGCTCCTATTTTCTTCAACAGATTTAAGCCTAGGATAAGAGCCTCATACTCTGCAATATTATTTGTACATTTGAAATGCAGGTTGTAGGCATGGCTCTCCGCATAGTCACTCTATGTGTTATGAAGCCATACCCCAGCTCTGGCAGTTCTCTTGGTGCATGACCCATCAAAGTTCATTTCCCACAGGGGCCCATTTTTTGTTTTATCGTCATTTCCCTCCCTATCGGGGGTTTCACTGGACTGTTTTATTACGGGTTCTGCATTGTGCTGTGGAGGGTTTCGTTGCTCGTGTGGTATATGAGTTTGTGAGGGGTGACTAACCGGCTGATTACATGTGGTTTTGTGTTTGGTCTGAATCTCTGTTTCAGTGCACTGTCCAAGGTTTTCTTCTTTGTGTTCCTCTAAGTCGAGAGTAGCCATTATTTTAAGGTCCATAGTCTTAACCCCTCCATTTGTATCTATGTTTTCTGATTCTGGCTCTCCCAAAGATTCATCGCTACAGAAGATAAAGGAGTCTAGGTTTGTGTGTATAGAGTAAAGAGGAGAATTTTCAGGCTTTTCAGGGCTACTAACCAGGAACTTCATTTGTGCCTCCCTGTACAGTCTTCTCAGTTGGCTAAAAACAGGGATTGTGGCATATGTCCCATCCATCTGCATGGTACCCTACAGCTTGGCTCCCCAATATCGTGACAGTAGCATACCATACTTAGGTGGCACATCAGCCACCACAACATCTATGACCATACATTTTGCTGGAATCTGGGTTAGGCTTACACATAAATCTTTGATTAGGCCCAGACATTTTACTCTGCTAGAGTCAAATGAATATAAATCTTTATAAGGATGGGTTATCTCTAGGCCTAATATTTCCATAACTATCTTAGGCATCAGGTTGTGTGAGGCCCCAGAGTCATGCATTGCATTGTGAAGGATCTTATCATGGATATTAAGACTGATATAAAAAGGGGGCACTACCCCTTCCTGAAACTTTCCTTCTATATTTGGACCGAACAGAAGCGCAGGTTGATCATCACTCAGATTTACAGTGTCACTGTTCTCACCTAAATTTAATGCTTTCAAAATTTGGCCTTTATATACATCCCGAGTGGCCAGCTCAGAGAGTGGTACAGAGATTTTAATTTTTGCAATCTCACTTTCCAGATTGAAAGTGGACTGACTCTTTGGAATGCTCGACTCTATTTTGTTAGCCACTGCCTTGGTGGTTGAATCAGTGTGTTGATTCTCGTTATGTACAGTGTTGATGACAGTTTTATCAGGAGCACTAACTGCAGCGCTAGTGCTGCTAGTTGGTTGGCTTTGTTTCTCACTGTTTTGGTTGTCCTTTTCTTTGTTCTTTCCAGAACTCTCAGCTGCTGATTTGTTACTTTCAGCAGTCACTTTAGAAGTTTTCTCAGGCCCTTTCTTGATGGTAACCTCAGAAGCCTTTGGTTTGGCAGTTTCTAGGCTCTTTTTTCTTCTAAGTTCATATTTTTCTCTGACCTGCATCATGGCATTTTCAAATCCTAACCTGTAATATTCAGATTCAAACCATTCCTCATCCCAATACGAGGGTGAGGGCTGATCTTCCTTCGTGGAATAGTTGTGCATTGATTTTTCCACTTCAAACATGTTTATTATGTTTCCCTCATACTCTTATATTATCCCCTCATCTTCATCAAGGAAGTTTTCTTGGAATGGGGTAATAACTTGCTGATCTGATTCTCTTTGTCTGTTGGGAGTGGTGTTGTTTCTTCTAAAGTTCTAGTTCTGGTTATGATTTTGGTTTCTGTTTTGGTTACTGATTGTGACAACCATTTTTTCCATCGTTTGTTGTAGCTTTTCCATGTTTTTGGATATGCGATCATAATTTGGGTTAGATGTGGAAGCTACATTGTCATCTCTGTATGTTACCCTTTTCTCAGCTCTCAATCTTGTTTTTTTCTCAATCAAATTTGCCTCTACACTCACTGCTCCTTTTTGCATGTCTTCCAATGTGCTGTAATCCCTCTCCCTAAGCTGGTAGGCCATGTCAGCATCAAAGCCTTCAGGGTATTTCACTAGAGCCATACCTTGGGGAGGTTTCATATGTGGAGGAAGAGCATTGTAAATGTTGTTAAATCTCGTTGAGTAATCATGGACACTCTCTCCTACGTTTCTTTTAAGGTTCATGTATTCTGCTAGGATTTGACGAGGATTGGCCTTGACTTCCCATTTGTTTATGAAGGTCTGATATAAAGCAGGGAGGTCTTGGATACTATTAGGAGGTAGGATTTTGAACCATTTCTTCACCTCACCTCCTAAGCTCTGGGCAAAGATTCTCATTTTGACTATATCATCATCTATTTCCATGTAGTCAAAAGAGCCCTCCATCCTATCTACATGGTGCTGGGCCATGGTAGACTCTTTGGCCGTGAAATATGGGATATTTGATTGATAATCGTTGGGTAAAGGTACCAGAGGCTGAGGTAAAACCAGAGGTGCATACCAAGCTGCCATGATGATGTTCTGAGGAGGTAGAGGGTTAACCTGAGCAGCTGGTATATGGATGGCAGGGATATTATGACCAGCAGAAGACTGTTGAACAGATTTAGGGTGGTAGAGCCCCAAGTTTTGAAGGAAGTGAATATCAGGGGGTGTAGATGGAGGGGTCTCTCTGTCCCTAATGTGTTTACCACTATGAGATGGTGAACCGGGAAGCTCGAGGTTTGGCTGGTCTGGAACACTAAATGACCTAGTTCTTGGTAGTATGTTTGGTAGGTCTAGGTCAAAAAATGGGTCTGATAGAGCTGTAAAGTCTTCTGGAGCAGAGTTAGCTCTATGGATGTGGCTGGAAATAGTTGGTCTTTTAGGTGTAGGAGATCTCTAGAGGATGATCTCGGGGTTGTCAACTATTTCAGGTGGGTTTGGGTTAGGATAAGCTCTTGTGTGAATAGTTCTGAAAGCCAGAATGATGTTTTCCAACAAAGCAGCTTAACCCTACTTGTTACCATTATTGTGGTTGATGTTGTTTTAGAGGCTGGTCTTCCAGTGGAGTCTTATGTGAAACCAAGATAATCAGCAGGCCTACTGATCACCAGTGGGGTCTTTGATCTTTAAGGAACTATGGAGTCGCCAGGTGGAAGGTTTAGGATGTTTCTAGGGGTACATTGTCCATCACAGTGCTTATGAGATGTCCCTTTTCAAGGATATCTTCAAAACATAGCAAACTCTAACCAGAGATTGACTGGGAGGGCATTTACCAGATATGTCACCTCCGAAGAGGATGACATCCGAAGGCTACCTGGCCCTTTCCAGACTCTATCTAAGAGTGTGGGGGAAACACAACAAAGGGTATAGGGTTTGATCTGTGAATAGGAGTGTTTAACTGCCAACCTAACTAGAGAATGTAGGTTTCTGAGGCTCTTATGATGTAATAAGGTGAGAAATACTTAGCATTTCCCCAGAGGAGTCACCATTATGTTGGGGTTCCCATATTTTGGCAAGGTTGGAAATACCAAAAGATGAGAAAACATAAAACCACTTTCAGACCTCAGGATCTAGCCCCCCTAGGTCCAGAGAGGGATCTCTCTATGATTGTCAAAGTTATATTTCTTTGAAGCTCAAAGCTTAGATATTAGGCTAGTTATAAGGCTCGAGTTTTGTTTTTTTGATTGTTTGTTCGGTTGTTGGGAATAAGGAAAGAAGGGTTCAATATAAGGCAAGACTGAGCAAAGAGGGTTTTAGGCAAAGGAGAGATAATTCAAGGAACATTCAAGACCATTGGGAAATGGAGTCAGGAAAGGATTTGCTTTCTAATCAATATACAGGCTTTCAGTTGGGCTATTCATCTAAAGAATTGGATCTTAAAGATGATACTGTGGTATGATAGGCGAGAGGGAAAATGAAAGCAAGGAAACATTAAATATTTAGAACACAAGTTGAAAACCTGAGATCAGAGAGATAATTTGAACTCTCAATGCTTCGGTCTCCAGCTGGAGGGATCTTAGAAAGGTTCGATTAACTGAAAAGGATCCTAGTGAGATAGAGACAGATTTCTATACCTCCCAGTGTTCCCAATTAATTCAATTAAATCCTAACAAGAACATTCAAGAACAGATTCATTTAATTCATACATCAGCTAGCAGGCAATGTCATCCACTACACTAGTTAAATTAACTGAAATCAACTCTTAGATAACACATTTAGTAGAAAACATTAAAGGCAAGGAGAGCAGAAACATAGGGTACCTAACAAGGGTAAATCCTATGCCAGATTTCTGATGCGAGCCAGTAGAAATGAAATGAAATGAAATAAAACACAGAGACAGGAAAACATCACCGCAGCTTTAGATCAGGATCCAAAGAAATGTGCTTGTCATATTAAAAAACCAACACCAGTCAGGTATAACATTACCAATGGCTTGATTTTCAGTCTGAGAACATCCTCCTCAGCCTATCTTACAACTTTACACAGAGGCTATGTCTCAAAAGAAACAGCTTGCAATTCTCTGATAACTGATCAACAACCTTTACAATGAGTTCCTTCTTGAATTTTATAGCTGAAGAGAGTAGAGGAGGTAGGTGAAACACTAAATGAAGCATTAAACTCAGAAAAGAAAGAGGGTCGAAGCCCATTCTGTTTAAACTCTGTGCATTTATCTCTGGCATGCCTTGGACGAAAGAATGATCTTCTTCAGGCTTCCATTTACTCCGGTATGGCTCTGATGCACTCTGGTTGTAGTACTCTGTATTAATTTTGGTGAATAAACAAAAGATATATTGAGGTCTGCCATGCCGCATAACAAATGCCCTGGTAGCATAGGACTGTTCCGTCAGGGTGGAAATCTTCTGAGGAACACAGTAAATAAGGGAACAATATAGGCACTTTGTCCTTTCACAAGTAGGGATGTCCTATTGATGTAGCTTCCCTGAGGACATAGTTTTCTGTGCATTCGACCCTATAAGATATCCATGATGTCTTTGATCTGGTACTCTGCCTTGAAATACTTGGATTAAGGCTCAAAATCTTCCATTACAGGCCTTAAACACTCTGCTTTCCCCATTGATACTCTTTGTCGCTTCCACGCTTGTCTTTGACTGCGAAATCTATGCTTTAATGGCTCTGGGGAAGATTTTACAGAGTTTAAACTCTGTTCCTTTAATTCGAGCCCTATCATACGTCTTCTTAGACTTTTCTTCATGAGTTTGGTGCTTGAAAAATGGTCCTTTCCTATTTCTCTGTAACTGTTCAGAGATTGTGAATCATGGCGGTTGTCTGCTGCTTGTACCCTGCAAAATACACAACTTTGTTATGAAATCCATGCATAGGGAGGATGGCTATGGAGGACAGGAAGACTGATAGCACGACGGTGGTAAAACGGTGTTTTGGATGAAACAATGGTGAAAAATGCAGTACTATGGTGCAAACAGTGACTAATAGGGTTTTGGTGGAGAAATGTGCGTGGACCGTTTGATCATGGTTTGGTGGCGAAGATCGACGGTGGAGATTTAATCAGTGGAATGGTTTACGAAGCTGGGTGGAATGCATAGAAATGAATGTGAAACATTAAACTTTAATGTGAAACATGAGAGTTTGGATATAGGTGGAAATATAAAGAAATGAATGGAAATGCAATGAAAATGATCGTGTGGTGGGACCCGGCTTGGGTGGAGGGCGATTCATTTAGAACCGTCGGATCTCAGGAGGAGATCGACGGCTATAATCCAGTCGAAGGGGAGAAATGGGAGGGTCGGCACCTAGATTGAACGACGGTGAGATTGGTTTATGACCGTTGGATCTGGGGCTAACGGACAGTCGAGATTGAATCGGGAGATCGCAATCGCAAAGGGTGGAAGGTGGCAGCAATTGAAATATGTGATTGCGATTGGAGCAGGAGAATGTGGGCCGTCAAATCGACAGGGAATCAACGGTGGAGATGCAATCAGCAGATCGCAATCGGGAGGCGTAGAGGAGGTGATGCGATCGATGGTTCAAATGTGATCGGAGGATCGCAATCGGAAGGAGCAGAGGAGTGGCATGGCAGAAGTTTGCGATTGCGATCGGGGCGGGAGTGCGATCAGCGCTGGGCTGTCCGATCAAAACGGTAGATCAATGGTGGAGATTGCGGCGGAGGCCTTGAAGACCAAACCCAATCGCATCGGAGTTTTTCTGTTTAAAAAAGGAATGTGCTTCTTCGAACGTTGCGATTGTGATTAGCGCTTGAGTCCTTTGTGCCTAGTTCTGGGGCGGGGTCACGTGGGGAAGTGGTTTTTGGGCTGGCGGGAAAGGGACTAGGCCCTGATATAAGTTGAAAAGTGGGTTTTTTGCCCCATTTTAAGTGCATTTCAAAGCCAATGAGGGGTAATGATAAAGGGAAGAAAGGGGAATCAGACCAAAAAAGGGGCAAATATAGGATTTAAAGGGGATTTTGGGAAGATTTAGAGGGTATAAGGGGAACTTTGACAAAAGGGAAAAGGGGTAAAATGGGACATTCTGCAGGGATACAAGGGGCAAACCAAGGCCTTTTGGAGCACAATTTTTCATCATCTGTGAGGCTTATTGACTCGAGAACAGTAGAGGGAAACAATTTTAGGGCAAGGAACATGGAAAGCCTTCAAGGATGATGTGTTTTCAAGAGAAATGCATTCCTTGAAGGCTCATAAAACAAATTAGCCCCTTGCTTGCTTGTCAAGGAATTTATAAGGGGCTAACATATATTTTATTAATTATTAGTTAAATATAGTTATCTTAGGTTTATTAATGTGGAAGGGCATGATCAATGATCATGCCTCTTCGCCAAGGGACACCATAAGGCTGTATTTAAAGACTTGGTGATCCTCACTTGTAATCATCTTATCTTTTATCAATAATAATATATACTTATTCAAGTTTGCCAGAGTTTTTACACTCCAAAATTTTACAAAAGTGAAACATTTTTATGTCCATAATATACCAAGGAACAAAAATCTCCTTTCTTTTATACACAAGTATTATTATTTTGGAGAAATGACAAAAATACAATTTCAATAGGAGGTTTTCTGCACTTCTGGACAACTTGACTTCAAGACAGTGTTTTAGGGGTTTAGAGAAGGTGTTTGCAGTGCTTGATGACTCTATTGTGTATTAGAAATCCTACTCTTTCCAATGGTACCTTAAGATATTTATTTCAACCTCGGGGAGGCCTCCAAAAGTCACTTTTCCCAAGCACGTTGTGTTTTATCTAAGCACGCTACGTTTTCTGAATTTTTGAGCGATCAAATTTAAACTGTTATTTTGATCAAATGGGAAAGTATTTTTTAAAAAATAACGATTTGTTTTCACACCATGCTAAAGAACAAAAACCTCTCTAAGTTTTTTAAAAAGAGTTATGGTTAGAGAGATATTGACCAACCTTTGAGCCCCATTTTTGCAGAAAATTTCTGAGTTTTTGGAAATTTTGTGAAACAGTCACATTATCAAAAACATAGCGTGGCCCTTGCTAAATTTTTTATGGAGGCCTCCAAATGACATAAGGTTGGCATCATTGGATTCCTTTTGACCTCTACTTTCATCCTAGCAAACTAGAGCTCCACGTCATCCCTTCCTGGCAAGTCAAAAAGTCAAAAAACCACTCAAAAATGACCTTTCTACCTCCTTTTTGAAGAGCACGCTACATTTTTAGAGTGTCTGTGGGAGGATAAAATTTTGAGGGGATAAAATTAGTCAATTTTAGTTCTTGAAGACTCCATCATGTAGCCAATTGGAATATCTATCTCCAGAATTTTTCAGATCAGCATTTGGACTTTGGGAAGGCTTCCAAAACTCAGTTTTCCCTCACACACTATGTTTTCTCCTGACACGCTACGTTTTTAGAAGAATTCGCTACGTTTACTCCTGAAGGTCATTTTTTTCAGTTGACTTGGTCTATTTTCACCTTTTCTCATGTAATTTTTCAATCTTGATTATGTAATGATGTTTTGAGATGTAATTAAGATAGTAAAAGGTAAATATGAGGTAGATACATGCTTGTAAAGGTCACAAATGGTCAAAAGAATCAGTTTTTCTATCTTAGGAAGAATCTTGTTCACCTCCCTAGTATTTAAGGTTTAGGTGAGAGGATGATGTGACCAGTTCCCTGACTCGTGGATTCGACCCCTGAGAGAGGGGAAATGATATTTTGTCTATATGTATGCTTTTCTTGGTCATTTGACTGGTTGGACATCGGAGGTTTGAGACTATTCTAGCTTGTGCTTCAGCTTTTATTCAGAAATTTAGAGGCACAGTTGCAGCTATTATCTAGGAATTCATGTGCAATGAGTTTTTGATGTTGTTTTTTCTCTATTATATTCTTTTATAAATGATAAATATATTCTCTTTCCATTCCTTTCTTTCCTCGGTGATCTTCCTAAAATTTTGATAAGCATAATTCTTTTGTGGCTCTGTTTTGTTTGGGAACATAATTTCATGTTTATTTCCATCAGTTTTAATGAATTCATGATGCATGTTCATTAAGATCCTCTCCACTCTTTCAAACCCTACACTACACTGACAAAACCTTAATCCATCACTAAAGCATTGTTAGCTTGCTCCTTTATATATTTTCAGTTGTAACCCTTTGATACATTTGACCTAGCTACCCGATTTTCTTCAATGATACAACATTAAAACCATCAAAATTTCAAACCTTAGAGCTGACCAAACTAGCCTAAAATCTACTCCTCATCCATTGAAACCCTTTGGCTATGATCTCATAGAGAGAGCCCTCTTTGGTTTGGTAAGGCTACCTACCAAACTGAAAGCTTAGTTTGAGGGTACCTCTGTCGGCGTTCATTCATCAGCCTAGGGACGTTATGGAGGCTAACAGGTGTTGGGTACCAAATTGGGCCATCTTCCTATCCATTTCTATTCCCCTTTTTGACCCTTTTTGTATTCATTTACCTATGCTGTTATGTTAAACCTACAAGGTAAATACCTTTGACTTTTACAATTGGAATATTTTAATTAATGAAGTAAATTCACAGAGTCTTATCTATTTCACGGTACTAAAACATATGTTTGACCGCAGCTTGGAGAATAGGAACCCCCGCTTCAGCATTTCACAACAGATCTGGTAACGGCCAGCCATAAGGAGGTCGTGCAGCTGGAACCACGATTCCATGGAACTATTCTTGGACCTTTTTTCTATCTCGGATATCTGGCAATGGTGTCGTTCCCAATTGATGCATATTCTGGATATGCAGTTACCATGTTTCAGGGAGATCTGTTAATCTCCCTCGCTATGTATAAAATGCATATTTTTCCTGCAAATGGGGGTTCTCCCATCGCTATTGTAATCACCTGTTACAGATTTATAAAATATCACCTATTTTTTTGTTCCAATCTTCTCCGTGACCAAAATAGCCCTGATCAGAGAGGTGGGCCCGCTCTTCTGATCAGGTGTTGCGTCTTTGTGTGTGTGTCAATTAATAGTTTATGTTCATTATTGCAGCTCTTTCCTGTTTATGATTATTGATGAGTTCTGTAGTTAGTTTAATCCCACAGCCATGTTTTCAACCTTAAATGACGAACCCTTGGTTGGGACAGATTATGTGTTTGCCCCTGCATATACCTTGCGCGTTTCCTTGAAAGGATATGCACCCGGATTGATAAATTAATGTCGGAATAGGGTGAATAAATCGTTCATACCTGACACCAACAATCGGCCAAAAATTTTATTTCTATAAACAAGATGGATGATGCAGGTGTAAAACAGTGTTTGAAAAAGATACCCACAAGATGGTTTGGGGAGCATTGGTATTAATGGGTGCAACAACTATGTGGTTCCAGAAAGTGGCGCAGAAAGCCTAGTGGTTTCTGGAGAAAATACCATGCTATGTCATCAAATGCTTGGACATATTGCAGAGAAGGGCCTTTGAATACTTCATGGTAATGGTATGGTAGTATGTATGTCTAATTTCTCTCTGGATTTTGATTTCTATGAACATTGTGTATATGGGAAGCATATTCGGGTGAGTTTCCCTTTTGGTGCAAAGAGGGCTAACAAGATATTATAGCTTTTGCATAGTGATGTGTTTGGACCTGTGTCGGTGCCATCACTAGTAAGTATGTGTACTATGTTTCATTTATAGATGACTTCTCGATGAATACATGGATATATTTACTCAGGAATAAATCTGAAGTCTTTGACAGGTTTAAAGAAATTAAGGCTCTGGTGTAAAACCAGACAGAGAAGAAATAAAGTTGTTGAGGACAGATAATGGTGGAGAGTTTTGCAAGAAGGAATTTGAAGAGCTATGTAAGGAATGTGGTATAGCACGACAGAGGACTACTCCATACACACCTCAACAAAACAGAGTTGCAGAAATAATGAACAAGACGTTGATGGAAAAGGAAAGAAGCATGCTCACTAGTGTCAGGTTAGGACAAGAATTATGGGCAGAGGCAGTGGAGACTGCATGTTACCTAGTTAACAAATCACCTTCATCAGCATTGAAATATAAGACTCCACATGAGGTATGGACTAGTAAGAAACCCTCTCTTTCACATCTGAGGGTATTTTGTTTTGATACATATTTACATGTTCCAAAGGAGAAGATAACCAAGTTGGATAGTAAGTCTAAACGGTGCATATTTATTGGGTATGAGGATGGTTTAAAAGGTTATAAGATTTGGAACCCAAAAACAAGGAAGGTTGTGTAAAATTGGGATGTGGTGTTTAGAGAGGTGAAATATGTTGTTAAACATGAATTCCTACCAAGGGAACCTGAGAAGATAAAGTTTGAACTAAAGGAGGAAGAGTCATACTCTATAGCAAAAAAAGATCTAGAAGAGGAAGAGCCAAAAACTCCAACTATGAGAAGATCAGTTCAAGAAAGAAGGTAGCCAAAAAGGTATAGTCCATCTTCTTTCTATTCAAATTTTGCTTTATCTATCACAGATGATGATCCCAAAATTGTCAAGGAGGCAGTGGATTCAGAGGATGGAAAAATATGGATTCACAAGGATGGAAAACTCTAGATTCACGGGGATGGAAAACTATGGATTCACGGGGATGGAAAACCCTAGATTCACGGGGATCTGGAAGAGGAGATCTACATGAAGAAACTTGAAGGATTTTCCGTGAAGAGTAATAAACAACTAGTATGCATGTTAAAAAATTCTCTGTATGGGTTAAAAAAAACACCAAGGATGTGGTATCAGAAATTTGATACATATATGCAAGGACTTGGTTTCACTAGAAGAAAAGAGGATCATTGTGTGTATTTTAAATTAATTGGGGACGGTGTTATTTATTTGGTCTTGTATGTGGATGATATGTTGTTGGTTGTAAATGAAAAAGAAATTATCTAGGATTTGAAGACCCAATTTTTCTCCAAATTCAACATAAAGGATCTTGGTGCTGCAAACTATATTTTGGGCATGGAAATTAAACGAGATCAGGAAAAGAGGAAGCTCTAGTTAAAACAGAGGAAGCATGTCGAGACAATATTTCCAAGGTTCAATATGTAGGACAGTAAACTAGTGAAGGTTCCTATTCCTATAGGTGTAAAGTTATTTGTTGAATAGTGTCCCAAGGTACAAGAAGAAGAAGAGGACATGTCTCATGTTCCATATGCAAGTGCAGTGGGTAGCCTGATGTGTGAAATGGTATGTACTAGACTAGACATTGCACATGCAGTGGGAGTATTGAGCAGGTTTATATCAAAACTAGGGAAGGAGCATTAGACAACAATGAAGCAGGTTTTCAGATATTTTCGTGGCACTAGTGATCATGGTTTGTGCTACCAAGGCAGACTAGGATTGTACAGAATTTTGGAAATTCATGGATTTTTTGATGCATACTATGTTGGAGATCTAGATCAAATAAGATCTACAAGTGGGTATATGTTTAGCCTATTTAGAGGTGCAGTCAGTTGGATGAGTAAAAGGAAATTTGTAGTGGCTCTTTCAACTAAAAAGGCAGAATATAGGGCATCCACTCATGAAAACAAGGAAGCAGTTTGGTTGTAGAGATTGAGTTCAAGTATGGGATTGGTGCAGTGAGATATAAGGATAGACTGTGATAAAAAAAGTGAAATTTTTTTCGCTAAGAAATTTTCTTATCGTTCAAAGACAAAGCACATTGATGTTCAATATGAATTTGTTAGAGATACATTTTTGGATAGAAAGGTGTTGCTGGTAAAGGTAGACACTTTGAAGAATGTTGCAGATACATTGACGAATTTTGTGAGCACTGAGAAGTTCTCTTGGTGTAGAGAAAAAATGGGCATTGCAAGGCTGGAATAATGACTAAGCTCTCATGTGGCCCCATGTGGAAATAAAACAACAAGTGGGAGAATTTTGGGTGTGTGTTATATTCTTTCTACAAATATCCTCACGCGTGAAGTGGGGGGGGGGGCGGTCGCCCCCCCTTCATTGCGTTGGGGGTAGTAGGGGGTGGTATCCCCCCTACACAGGGTCCAGGGCAACGCCCTGGCAATCTTTTTTTTTGTTGGACCCTATATTAGGTGGGAGGAGATACCTATGGTTTTGTGCATGGGTTTAGCACATGGTTTTGGGCATGATGGTTTTCTGTCCATGGTATTTTGTAGATCATGTTATCACACTCAAAATTTTCAAAATCATGTTTATCCTAAGCCCAAAACCCACATATATAACCTTTCGGAGCTTATTACTTTATAAACCCATCATTTATAAAGTTTCAGAATTTATGTTATAAGCTCCGCCACCCATCGAACAGTCATGTTATATAAAATTACCGTTATATATATTGCATATCATATCTATAACAAAAATCCGCTTAAACCATTGGTAGGACCCCTTGTGCCTTATCGCATATCATCATCACAAAGTTTTGTTACAACAATCAAATGTTAAACTTATAAATCACTGAAATGATATGAAGTGGGATCGATTCTCTGCCATGCTTCCTTTCTATTTTATTTTCCATTGAAATATACGTTAACTTGCCATTTTTCTACCATTTCGCTTTGCCCTTCCACCTTTATTGTTTCATCGGTTTTCATTCCACGGTCACGATTAAAGTGGGTCCCTCATCGCATTTCGTAGACTTTATGTATTTGGCATTGTAACTAAACTTTAAATAATGTGATCGCCAATTTACGATATTTCCTCGCATTTGTTTTACTTTGTGAACACTCGCAATATATTTTATTTAGTTTGCGATGCAGTAAGTCTTCCATGTCATTCACCTCCTCCCCAGCACGTCGCACTTCGTAGTGTTTAAATTTTATATACTCCGTGCTCATAACTAAATACTAAGAGTTGTGATATGCACTACCATCTAGTCCCACTGATCCTCCATGTCACCTACCCTCCACGTCACCTCCCCATCACATTGCATCCCGATTGTATTCTGCATAACTTAAAATTTAAAGGTTGTGAAGTGCGCGGATTGTAAAGTGGACCATTTTCCTTGGTAGGGGAGTCCATTCTTCTTTTATTCTTCTATAGGGTGCTAGGGTGGTTCTAGGGTGAGTTGTAGCTCATTGGGTGTTGGGGCATCCATTCAGTGACTACTGAAGAATCTCGGGCATTGGAGCGTCCATCCAGTGGGAGCTGGAGAAGAATGTTTTTCTAGATTCTAGGAAGTTGGAGCTTTATTTTCAATTGGAGTTGAAAAGAATTATTAGAAAAGCATTAGGTGATTTTTGTCCCAGAGTGGGTTTCCACCTTAAAAATTGTGTGCATTTGTGTTCCTCTTGTTTTCTGCTATCATTGTATAAACACTGATAATAATTGAAGATTAACTAATGCTCTAATTGAAAGAAATACGGATTCACCCCCCCTATCATTATTTCCAACAATTGGTATCAGAGCTTGGTTCTTTCAATAGCAGTTTAACAGCTGGAAGGAGGTCATGGAGTATACCAAGAATGGTGTACCTCTATTCAATGAAAATAATTATGCACTTTGGAAAGGAATAATGGAGGTCTATCTCTTGGCGCAAGGTTACAAAGTATGGGACACTGTTCAAAATGGATTTACATCAACTGCAAATGAAAAAGGTAAGAAGAATTTGGTAAATGATGCAAAAGCAAAGAATATTATTATCAGTGGCCTTATTGAATCTGCTTATCATAAGGTGTTGGGTTGTAAAACCGCTAAAAATGTATGGGACAAGCTTGAGAATATATATGCGGGTGACTCAAATGTCAAAGAAGAAAAGCTTCAAATCTATAGAGAAAAATTTGAGCAACTCAGAATGAAAGAAGATTGCAACATTGATGCATACTTTCAATACTTTGATGAAATAACCAATACTCTGGAAGGATTGGGAGAGCCAGTTGATGAGAAGACTATTATATGAAAGATTATTAGAATGTTACCAAGGAGATTCAACCCAAAGGTATCGGTCTTAGAATACAATGCAAATCTGGACAAACTCAGCAAAGAGGAATTACATGAAGTTCTCATAGCATATGAAATGAGACTTGACGAAGAAGAGGGTACTTCGCATCTAGAAACTACATTCGTTGTGTCTAAGAAAACCAATAAGGATAAACAACCTTCAATTGAAAATACATGCACCTGCAAGTGTGAAGAAAAGGGAGATGATGAAGAAGGTCTTTCAGATGAAGAATATGCTTACTTCACGAGAAAACTACAAATCGGTAAGGGACAATTCAAAGGTAAACTTCCATTGATATGTTTCAGCTGTAATGAGGTTGGACATTTTGCAGCAAAATCTCCAAACAAAAGTAATGGCAACTCAAAAAGAAAGAAAGGCTTTAAGAAATTCAACAAGAAGGATCCAAAAGGAACTTTCTCTCTAAAGAAGATAGCTCATCATCCGATGAAGAAAATTATAGTGAAGAATAAGCCAATGAGAGAGTATTGTTTATGGCCAAGCACAATAAACCCAATCACAATAAGCAAGAGGTATCAAACAATGAAGAATAAGGATGGACCATAGACGAATTTTATGAGGAAGCAATCAAGCTTATAAAAGATCTCAAGGCAGAGAAGATCCATTCCAAAACTTTTGAAGAACAAGTTCAAGGTCTCAAAATTGAAGTTGAAGAACAAAAATGCATTGAAGAGTCACTTCAAAAGAAGTTGGAAGAAAGCAACCAATAAAGGGAAGAATTAGAAGCTGAATTAGTCTCGCTGCGTGAGGAATTGAAGAAAGGAAAAACTATCCAAAACTATGCCAACAGCTCAAGGGCATTGGAAGAACTCATCAACAATAAACAATCTTACAATGACAAAACTGGCATTGGTTACAAAGAAGAAGAAGCAGAACCTTCTACAACAAAATACAATGAAGCTATGAGATCTGACATGCATGTAGACTTCATTGGACAAGATTCGCAAGAACAACCTTGGAAGACAATTCCTCGATGAAAATTTCCGTCCATGTACCAACATATTTTTTATGGCTACTGTTATTCATGTGGAAAATTTGGTCATAAAGCTGTAGAATGTCGCACGTACCCTAGGAACGAATACAATTCCAGGAGATCTGTCAAATATGAACCTCCCAGGGCTCAGCAAAATATCAATAGATTTGAACATTTAAGAAATAATATTG
Source organism: Pinus albicaulis (assembly GCA_034641835.2). Lineage (NCBI taxonomy): Eukaryota > Viridiplantae > Streptophyta > Pinopsida > Pinales > Pinaceae > Pinus > Pinus albicaulis. The sequence continues at coordinate 949,020,235 of CM076581.1, forward strand.
AATGTTACAAATGTTGAAACTTTGGACACATAGCCAAAGACTGCAGACTTGAAAATCCTCCAGAAGAATCTTCGAAGCCACAGAATGAACGAACATGGAAGAAGAAGAAGAATGATAATTGTGCTCTCGCTCTCAAGGCTCAAAAGAACAAAGATGTGTGGTATGTTGATAGTAGTTGCTCAACGCATATGACTGGAGATAGAAATAAATTTGTATCTCTGAAAGAGAAGAAGGATGGAACTGTGTCCTTTGGAAATGATGGATCTTCAAATGTTAGAGGATCAGGTACTGTCACTCTCGGAAGCAAAGATGTTCTAGCCAAGAATGTTCTATTGGTTGAAAACATGAATCACAATCTGCTCAGTGTTGGACAAATGTGTGATCAAGGACACACAATACTATTCAATCCACGAAATGTGAAATCAGGAAAGGCGTGTATGGTGAAATTGTGGCTACAGCAAGTCGAGCTCCAAATGACATATATGTTTTGGATGAAGCAACTAAAGCATGTCTAATATCTAAAGAGGAAGATACAATAACTGGTAGCAATGATGATCGACTAAGTAAGAATTTTGCTACAAAGGTGCAAAGTGATTTAGAGATGTCTTTACTTGGTTGCAAATTGAGCATTGATGACTCATCTAAGGATGTGGATCAAAGGTTGTACAGATCTATGATTAGTAGTCTTCTATATGTAACAGCCTCCCGACCAGATGTTATGCAAGCAGTTGGACAAGTAGCAAGATTCCAAGCAGCACCAAAAGAATCACATATTAAATATTCGCTAGCATTGGAATATCTTCACCAGAAGCTTGGGATTCTCCCAAGTTCTCATTAGATTTTCCTTTTTCATAATATAAAGGGGGAGTGGAAGTGTGTGCAGGTCTGCAGGACGGTTGTGTGTCAACGCGAGTGGAAGTGTGTACAGGTCTGCAGGATGGTTGTGTTTCAGGGGGAGTTACCCTTTGCCATTGATGTCAAAGGGGGAGAGAATGTTGTAGGAAGAGGTGCCATGATCGCAGGGGGAGTACTTGTGTTGCCATCAATGCCAAAGGGGGAGATTGTTGATCAGCGGTTGTCATTGATGTCAACCCAAGCAGCACCAAGGGCTAACCCAATATTGCATGGGAATTTTGACCTACCAAATTAATATATTCTGGGTCAATAATGCTTTTGATGGTTTCTACTTGTCAAGATGTTTCCGTTGATATATGGCACGCCATGTAATTCTTCACAGTTTGAGAGATATTCATGTTTGAAGTTTGTACCCCCAGTTAGTGGGCTAAAACCCCATGGGGTTGGGGCATGGGTCATTGAAAAGTCATAATTAATATTTTTTAATCTCCTAAGATCCCTCCCACGTTCACTTGTTGAAGCCCCTCTCAACTTAAGCATTCATATAAATTGTGATCTTCATTTCCTCCTTATGCATGGGATTTGGCCATCTGAAACAGGTCATCATGGAATTTTCGCTCTAACACTTTTTCTATGAAGGCTCAAGAGCTGAAATGTTTATGAGGAGAAGCCAAAATCCTGAGGAAGCTGCAGTAAAACATTCAGATCAATTTGCGCAATATTTTTGGAGATATGATCTGTGGAAGTAAGGGTTTTTGCAGGCTCCTAAAATTCATTCTAAAGAAGTGACCTTGGTAAAATCGTCATAAATCCCTCTCTGAGTATCGGATTGGAATTTTGTAAAAATTGATAGATAGTGCACAGTCTGTAGTTTTTTCTCTATCAATTTCAGAGGCAAGTGAAGAAACAGTGACACGTGGCACGCCGTACAAGTGCGCTCTGCTGAAATAGTCCATAATTAGGGCAGTGTGAGAAATTGGGTATAACTCTCTCTTGAAGAATCCAAATTGGGGCAGACCTATGGAATTGGAAAGAAGACTTAGAGGACTACTACAAGACCAAAAATTAGATATTTAGGATCTGAAATAACATAGATACACCAGATTCAATATCGAGCTCCTAGAAGGCAAGAAAAAACTAGATCATGTGTTGTCAAGGATTAAAAAGGACCAGACTTTCTACAGCAAAAAAGCAAAACAAGGTGCAGCAAAGGGTAGCATGACAAGAGCAGCAACCAAGGTGCATAACAGCAACAAGAATTTCATCATATGAAGTCTTCAAGTGGGTAGCACTGCATACAATCATTGTAAAGGTATCATTGTACTTAGTCATTGTAAATACATTATTGTACAAATTGTACTAGTGTCTATCTACCAAGGGTTGAAGAGGTAGTGTTGGGAGGTCTAGGATCATCATTAGGTGGTTGTGTCAAAGTTGGGGTTATGGTCTAGTATATCTTCTTCTTCTACATCATTCTATATCATTGTAAAGTGGACCATTTTCCTTGGTAGGGGAGTCCATTCTTATTTTATTCTTCTATAGGGTGGTAGGGTGGTAGGGTGGTGCTAGGGTGAGTTGTAGCTCATTGGGTGTTGGGGCATCCGTTCAGTGACTACTGAAGAATCTCGGGAATTGGAGCATCCATCCAGTGGGAGCTAGAGAAGAATTCTTTTCTAGATTCTAGGAAGTTGGAGCTTTATTTTCAATTGGAGTTGAGAAGAATTATTAGAAAAGCATTAGGTGGTTTTTGTCCCGGAGTGGGTTTCCACCTTAAAAAATGTGTGCATTTGTGTTCCTCTTGTTTGCTGCTATCATTGTATAAACACTGATAATAATTGAAGACTAACTAATGCTCTAATTGAAAGAAATACTGATTCACCCCCCCTCTCAGTATTTCCAACAGTTATGATAGGTGTCAAGGTCATAGTTTATTGATCTAGCCAGCTAGGTAGATCCTATGTATTCAATAGAGGTCTACTTATAGCCAGGATATCGAATGAGACAAGGGTTGGGAGATGGTTACTTGACACTACCACCATTGTAATCTCTGTCTATCAGTAATATACAATTGTAGTAGTTTATTTCAGAACTGAGATTCTTATCTGTATTCTTATGTATGTTTCTTATATTAGTCTTTTACTTTCTTTCCAGTGTTCTAGTTGTATAATCACTTGGAGTTCATGATTACATGCTCCAACTTCCTTTATACACTTAGTCTGTTGTTATGTCATGTTTTATTAGTTTTCTTATGTATAATCACTTGGAATTCATGGTGACATGCTCCAACTTCCTGTATGCATATAGCTTGTTGTTTTGTCCTTCATGTGTGGTTTAATAAGAATACAATTGCCTCAACTTCCATGAGATAATTTGATTTGTGACTTAGTTTTCATAATGACTCCATAGTCGTAGTAGACCCTTTACATGTTTCACCTACACTAAAACAACAACATTCAATCCAATTCAGAGTTAGCCATCTGCTTTCAAGATTACTCATTGAATATCCTTTATCCTTTTGAGAGAACCCCCTAAGACTAGAAAGGCTAATTTCCAGTTACAAGTTGGTTTGAAATAAATACTTTAAGTTGACCATTGAAGCAGCCCAACAGGACACAATTTGGTGATAACATTTTGGCATTATTACCGGGGACACGAAGGTGAAAATTTTCTCTCGGCAGAACAACAAGGTTCAGATTTGACCTCTGATGGTGAACGAAATCCAAACACAAGAAGGTTGTACCATTCACCCAACGACTCCATTTTTCAAGATCTCGAGCTTCAAAATTCAGAGCGACTTCACTGGGAAGAATCCAGATTTCATAACATTCATGGTGATCCAAGATGACAGGGTATGTAGCAAACCCTTTATATGATGAAATGTTACAAAGTGTAAGGGATGAGTTAGCAGAATTTCAGATAGATGAAAAATTTTCAACAATAGTATTCCATTTTTTGAAATCCATTCGATTCACACCTAAAAAAAAATTTGTTTTCTTGGTTTAGCTACTGAAAAATTAGAAAATGAAATTGAACTATTGGATGTTCAAATTGGATCATATGATTTCAGAGCGACTTCACTGGGAAGAATCCAGATTTAAGAACATTCATGGTGATCCAAGATGACAGGGTATGTGGCAAACCCTTTATATGATGAAATGTTACAAAGTGTAAGGGATGAGTTAGCAGAATTTTAGATAGATGAAAATTTTTCAACAATAGTATTGCGTTGTTTGAAATCTAGTTGACTCACACCTGAAAATAAAATTTGTTTTCTTGGTTTAGCTGCTGAAAAATTAGAAAATGAAATTGAAATATTGGATGTTCAAATTGGATCATATGATATCCAAGATCCTAAACGGTTCTTGGAAAGTCTTCCTCCTCCAAAAAAGGAGGAAATTGTTATACCATTTGACTTGCAGATAAAGGAGGAATGTGGTTATGAGCTTGATATTGTAGAGTTGCAATCAAGGTTCAGCCTTGATGAAGAAATTGAAAAGGATATCCAAGATAAATTTTCCATTGAGAGCTTAGATATCAATAAATTATGTCTTTTATGATCCCATAGTTGATTACATGGAAGAGTTCTATAGTCCAACTTGTTAGCACTGATATTTGCATCCCACCCATCCCGAATTATTTTACTCTACTTTCACCTCATCTCCATCATTTTCATTGACCTCGCTTCATTTCTTAACCATTTTTCCCAAGGGTGCCCAAGTCATCATTGTTCACAAGCACCAAACCCTAATTTCCTCTCCCACTGAGCTAGGGTTTTCTATGGAATTAGAGACATATGAGCATAGGAGGAATAAGGTAGGTCATATCAGTAAGTATGAGGTCATTCCAAATTCATAAACATCATGTCTCCATCATTTTCTAGGAAATCATTCTAAGAGTCAAGCCATTTGCCACTCAACGGGCCAATTTCACTTTAAACTATGTTTCCGACCAAACAAAGATGAATTTGACAAAAATGAGAGACGTTTTTATCCATAATAGGCCAAGGAAGAAAAAATTCCTTTTTTTTTACACACGTATCATGGCTTTTGAGAAATTTCACAAATACAAGTGCTACAAGAGGTTTGTTTTATTTCTGGAGTGACCTTGGGAAAATCACGTTTTCTTATAGTTAGGGTGTCCAGATTACTTGCTTTATGAGTCAAATGATAACTAGAGATAGATATATTTCCAATGAACTATCATGAGCTCAATTTTGAGTTGAGGAAGGCCCCAAAAAGTTTCCTTCAAAATCACTCTGCATTTCTGCACCCTCATTCATAACTTTTTGACCAGTCTTGGAAAATTAAATGTTTGACAAGGCAAATAAACTCCAATCAGAAAAAAAAGGTATATTTGGAAATTAGACATGATAAGCTTTCCAACGAACTATCCTAGGCCCAATTTTGACACTGATAAGGCCTCCAAATGTGGTCTTTAAAAAGGTGTTGCAATGACACTGCGCATTTGAGAGGGGTCGCTACACGTTTGCAAGGGTCGCTACGCGTTTGCTATGGACGCTGCACGTTTTCTCAGAAAGATAAAAAACCTTCTCACAACTTGAAACTCCATAATTTCATGCCAAAATCTCTGCAAAATGGTTCTTCAAAGCTCCATTTATCAGTAAGTAGCCCATCCATCATATCATTTATGTATTGTTCTGCTTCATAGTCATTCAAATTTATTTCTAAGGCAAGAAACCCTAATTATTATTTAAACCTAATCCCTAATATGTTATACACTTCCCCTCACATTCCTCTAAAAATTTTCCTATTTCCCTTCCCATTTTTATGTATATTTCCCATATCCCTATTCCCTAAAGCAATACCATTCCTAATACCTCTAAATCCTAGGGTTTCCACTAACCTAGGTTCCCATTGACATTCCCATTCCCTCCAATTCCCAAAAAAATTTCCTTTCATTTCAAATTCCCTCCATTTCATTCCATCAACCTAGGGTTTCAAATTCAACATGGTTTAGGTGGAGAATATAACTATTAGGGAAGAGGATCAGCCTCCAAGGTAGAGACCAAGGACTAGAGGGCTGAAAAGAGCTCTAACCTTAGAGAAACAGAGGGAAGTTGAGCTAGCAGACCAGCTAAACTTAGAGGAAATACTTGCCATAGAAATCAATAAGCACAAAGAAGTATGGTTTGAGAGGGTCAAACAACACTTGGAGCAGCTCTTGGCCAAGGCTCAAAAGGATAATGACATTCAAAGGAAAATGGCAAAGCACTACACCATTAGGAACAAAATTGCAAAGGCCAAGCTCAAACGAGCCCATGAAAAAATTCCAACTTTGACCAAGCATGGAGAGAAATAAAAGTTGGATATACTTGATGAGGTGTCACTCCATGCCTCAAGCACTCAATGAGCAAGTACCCTCATAATTTTGGAACATTGTTGCACTTATTTTCATTTCAGTATTTTTTTCCAATTTTCAACACAGAAATTTTGCCAAAGGCACAACGACCTGGACGTTGCGCTCTTTTTTGGGACCTCAAAATACCAAATGGCCACCACCAACAGTTTTATAATTATGAGGACATCAACCCTAGCAAGTTTCATAATATTTGGAGGAGAACTGGTCCCTCAAACATGCAAAAAACCACCTAAAAATCATGTTTCTGCCTCCTTTTTGACTTGGTCGCTGTGTGTTTACCAGTCCTGGGAGATTGGCTTTTTGACAGGGAAAATCAAAACGATTTTGAAAACTGAAGATAGATCTAGAAACTATACTTAGATAACTTTCCAATGAGCTATCATGTAGCTGATTTGGACACCGGGACGGCACTCAAAACTAGCTTGCAATACAGGTTATTTTTCTTGCTTGGACGCTGCGCGTTTGCCAGAAAATTGCAAATTTTTACAATCTTTAGAAAATCTTCTCCAGTTTGACTTTTCACTTTGGGAAGTGTAATTTTACTAATGTAAATGGTCAAGATGAATGTAAAATTCATGTTTTTACTTTTATCTAAGGTAGATACATTAGGTAAGTCATCAGTTGAGGTCAAATGAATCAGTTCTTAGAGATAGGAATGAGTCACTTTCCTCATCCTACACTCTAGCTTGCAGTTCATCTTTTCATGTAAACCTCCCTAACCTCATGGATTCGACCCCTGAGGATGAGATGAGGTGGTTTGAGGTCTATATCTTCTTCTTATTTTTCATTTGTAATGGTTGGACTCAGTTGGATTCTTGGCTTTTGAAGAGACATACTTTTGTATCTGTTTTGGCCTGGACATTAATCAAATTTGCAGCTATTTTTATGGGATCCATGTGGTATGGTGTTTAGTTTCAGTTTTTCCATTTGTGCTTAGATATTAGAATATTTTGTTTATTTCATTCATCATTTCATAATTTCTAAGTGAATGTATGCAAGTTAGATTAGCAGAATCCATTCTCAGATGCTCTGTTTTGGGCAGACATTCACAGTCTATTAAATTTCTTCAGTTTAGAAAGAACCCATGATTGTGCCATGCTCTTTCTAGCCCCTCACCTATCTTGATCATCCCACCATCGATATCCTAAAGTGCTAAACCACTGTACCTACCTTGCCCCATAGAACACCCTGCAAATTTTGACATAATTTCCTTGCCCAGATTGTTTTGCTCCTTTTGATCCAGCACAACCAAATCAAAAAAATCAAAACCTTGAGCTACTATACCTAGCCTAATATCTTCTTTCCTCAATCATATTTGTTGTGATCTATGTGAAGAGATCCCTCTCCTTGCCTATTAGGGCTAGCTACTTGGCTAAGCGTGGTTTGTGGTTAGCTCAGAATTGCCTTCTTCAGCCTGATGTTCAATCCGAGTGATAGCATTTTTGCGATCATACTGGGAAAAGAATAAGATCAAATATTCCCTGGGAAAGAACGACAAAGATCATATCTAATTGTGGATGGTGAACAACATTTGGACACATATGAAGGCTGAACCATTCACTCACCTGGCGACTCCATTGACTGAAAGATCTAGAAAATCAACACTTCATGGTGACTTCACTGCATGAAGATCAGTAGCTTCAAGAATTTTCAAGATGGAAGTTTTTGCAAGAAGGTATGCTCCCTATTTCCAAGACCACATTCTAGGTTTCCCAAATAAACTGCCTAAGGTAGTTTGGAAAAGGAATTTGCCTATGTTTAAAGATGTTGATAGGAATGATGTTGCTTTACATCTGGTTAAATTTCACATGCATACACGCAAGTTGAAGGTTGAATTTCCTGAAGATTGTCTTTTAAATATGCTCATTGCTTCTCTTGAAGGAAAAGAAAAATATTGGTATGAAGGTTTTCCACCTGTCAGTATTTGTTCTCTTAGAGTTTTCCATTCAATATTTTATGAAGAATACAAGGAGTCCTACCCTTATTTGTCTTTGGTTAATAATTTTTGTGATCAATTTGAGGTTTTCATTCAAAACCTAGAGGATTCTTATGATGATAATGAGTTCATGGATGAAGAGATATTCGAGGCTTTGCATGACAATCCATTTCATCACCAAAAAGAGAAAGTGTTTTCTCTCATGGAAGAAAAGGATGATGTATATTGTCTTGATGTTCATAAAGACTTCCCACAGGAGACAATTCTTGCAGCAGTACAACAATTTGATCAGCCAAAGGTTAAAGAATATATTCTGTATCCTTGTGAATCTTTAGGAGAGAAAGAAGACAATTATTGTGTTACCAAAAGAAAACAAACATTACTTTCTCCGTTGCTTGAAGATGAGATAGATCAACTCCTGAACAGTCATATTACAACCCAAGCTAATGCAGGTTTGCGTGTTCACATAGTCAAGAAAGTGTTGGTAAAACTTCTTCCATTTTTTAAAATGAAAATATAAGTTTAAATGAGGACAATCCTGAAACTAGATTTATAGATCAGCATGAAGAAAGATAATCTCATTTTTCAATATTCATATTTGATGAAGTTTCTCCTGAACCTGATTTGCCTAAGTATGATAAATCTGAAGATAATTATGATGAGAAGCTTGATGAAACTATACAGGAAACTGTTGTGAGTAAAACAATTTATGATAATGATTCCCTGCATGGAGATCAGCTAACATATATTGTTTTCTTTCATGAAGATGATAGGGCTCTCATGTTTGATAATCATGAAGAATGTTTCTTGTTTAAGGATGACTTAGACTATGAATTTGATGAGTATGAAACAGAGAGAGACAATATGCTAGAGAAAGAATCAGAGTTGCTCATGCTTCAGGTATTTGTAGCCAACACTTAGATAGTAGAAAGTCATACTTCCCTATGCTCTCCTATGGATCAAAAACCAAGTGTTCTTTCAGATCAAAATGAAGGAAGTACTTGTATTTTTTTTGCTGAATCTCAAGACAAGGTTGTTGAGTCAATTTAATGTCTTAAATTTCTAACATAAATTATCGACTGGGGTTAGTAAAATGATGAAGTGTGGTGCACTGTATGTGCTTAGTTAACCTTTCTCTTACTTCGTTGTTTTTTATTTTATATTGTTTTTGGGGGTTTTGTTCTTTGATGTCTAAAAAGTGTTAATCTAAAAACTATGAAAAGAATCAAATGAATCTAATGAATTTTAAGAAGGAAGAAAAGGAAATTTTCCTAAGTTAATCTAATTTGCAGAAAAAATAAACCAAGAACTGTTGACTGGTTAGAACCTAATTTGGAAAACAAAGCATCTATTTGATCTTATCATTAGTCATATTCCATGGATTTAAGTCTTAAAGCTAAGAATGAAATTGCAGTGCTTGAAAGTAAAGATAGAAAATGAAATCAACTAGTTGTACTTCTAGTTACTCTAGCATTCAATTTTGAAGTATGACCTTCTTGAAATGATGTATTAAGAAAATTTCTATACTTTAACTCCTGATGTCCTAGAATAGTAAGCAGAGAAAAACATCTAATGTATTTTTAGTTACTCCAACATTCAATTTTGAAGTATGATCTTCTTGAAATGGTGTCAAGAAACCAATTACACTCAATGATCTATAAAATAAAATAAATCATGCAAAAGGTAACTCATTAGTTTCATTCACTAAACATTCAATCATCCAATTTAGGAAGTATGACTAAATCAATATTCCTGGAATGATCTTTAGGAATATTAGTGATACAACTAAGTGAGGATTTGAAAGCAAAATGTGAAAGCATAAACTAATGAGTTCAGAAGCTAATAACTTTCGCTATAAAAATTTTTCTACGAAGGTTCAGAACCTAAAAGTTTTAGTGTGCGAAGCCAAAATCTTGAGAAACATCATCGCAAAATTTCAGAGCTTGGTTCGCAATATTTTTGGAGATATAATCTTTGGAATTTAGGTCATTTTGCAGGCTCCTGAATTTAACCTAAACAGGTCATCGTGGTATTTTCACTATAAATTTTTTTCTACGAAGGTTCAGAAGCTGAAATATTTAGAGTGCGAAGTCGAAATCTTGAGGAACGTCGTCGCAAAATTTCAGATCTTGGTTTGCAATATTTTCGGAGATATGAACTGTGGAAGTTAGGTCTTTTTCAGGCTTCTAAATTTCATCTCAAAGAGGTGACCGTGGAAAAATCTTCATAGCTCTCTCTCTGAGCATCAGATTGGAATGTTGTAAAAAGTGGCCATAATTACATGGACTATAGTTTTATTTCTATCAATTTTAGAGCCAAAGGAGGAAACAGTGACACGTGGCAAGTCGTACAAGTTCGCTCTACTGAACCAGTCCATAATTGGGTCATTGTGGGAGATTAGACATAACTTTGCCTTGAAGAATCCAAATCAGATCAGACCTGTGGAATTTGAAAGAAGCTTCAGAGGGCTACTACAGGGCTGAATTTTAGATATTGAGGATATGCAATTATAGAGGTAATTTAATTTCAATATCGAGCTCCTCAAAAGCAAGTAAAAGGTGTGTATTTTTTTTTTTTTCTGAATTGCATAAGTATTGTTTGAAGAATCAAGTTGAATTGATTCCAAGGGCATATTGTAGAATATATATCAGAATTGGATTCTAAAATGGCCCATAAAAATAATTCAACACCCATTAATCCTTTAGAAGGCTCTACTATGACTCATGAAGACGAATAATGGCAACATGACATATCAAAATTACAAGAGAAAGTGCAACAAATTTCGCTCTCACAAAGAGAAACAAAAAATGAAATGGAAGTTCTGAATAAAGACGTGGAAAATAATATAGATGGTTTGAAGAAAGGTGTGGAAGCTAAAATATATGGTTTGGAAGCTAAGATGAATGGCATAGAAGTGGGCATGGAAGCTAAGATGGATGACATGGAAGCTAATATCGATGAAAAAATGAAAGACAACATGGAAAACATGAAGAATGATCTAAAAGTAGACATAGAAGGTTTGGCAAAGTTGATATAAGAAATTTTTCCTAATTGTGAAAAGATAGCAGAGGAAATTCACGATGAGAACAAAATAAATGGTAATCGTGATTTCATAAACTCTAATGTTGGAGGGAAGACCCACCATATTCCAAAAATGGATATGAGGAAGTTCGATGGAAAGGATCCTGTAACATGTATACTACAGATGGAGAAATATTTTGATCTCAATAATGTGCAAAACATACAAAAGGTACGCATTGAAACTTTACATTTAGAACAAAATACATTTGTATGGTATCGATGGCTTTGCTTTCGTAAAAAAATTGTCACTTGGTCAATTTTTACGAAGGAAATGATAGCACATTATGAGGATACAAAGAGCAACACCTTCTTTAGCCAATTGATAAATCTCAAACAAAAGGGTTTCGTGGGGGAGCACATTGAGGACTTCCAAAAATTGAATATAAGGGTAACTGATATTCCAGAGGAACACAGGATTGATCTCTTCATAGGCACTTTAAAGGATAACATCCAACATGAAGTTTGTGTTTTGGAACCTAATTCATTGGAGAAGGCATTCAGGTTGGCAAGAAAAGTTGAATGTAAAATTATGGCGACAAGGAAGCCTACCACTCAATTCTATAAAGAAGGAAGTGTTGCTACACCTAGATTTGCACAACCTACAAGGTTGACACCACAACAATTGGAAGAAAAAAGAGCAAAAGGGCTTTGCTACAGTTGTGATAGCAAATACACTAAAGGTCATAAGTGTGCTGAGAAGAAATTATTTTACATAGATTGTGAAGAGGAACAAGAAAATGAACAAGAAGAGGATATACACCAGGAACCAGCCCCAGAAGAGGAAGAAATGAATCCAACCATATCGTGTAATGCACTGGCAGGAATTACCACTCCTCAAACTCTCAAGATAAAAGGACAAATCAAGAAGAGAAAGGTAATAGTGTTGATTGATTCAGGTAGCACCCATAATTTTATACATTGTAAGGTAGCCAAGGAATTAAATTGTTTCCTATACCCAGCACCAGAATGCCAAGTGATGGTTGCAAATGGAGGAACTATAAATTGCTCTGGGAAATGCCATAATATCAAGCTAACCATGGGGGAATATGTATTGACTAGTCCAATGCTTTCCATTCCTGTGGGAGGTGCTGATGTTGTACTAGGAGTACAATGGTTACAATCTTTGGGGACGGTAGCTTTTAATTTTCAAGAACTTTTCTTGAAATTTTTTTCAAAAGGAAAGGAAGTCGAATTACGGGGTATTGCGGGGAAGCCGAGAAAGATAATAAGCTCTAATGTCATGAAAAAGCTTCTAAAGAAAGAACAATAAGGCGTAATTGCACAATTATGCTCACTAGAAGTTCCAACATCAAAATCATCTATTTCTGCAGATCTCCAACAAGTCTTGGACAATCATTCCAAGGTGTTTGAAACTCCCAAAGGACTCCCACCTATTCGTGATCATGATCATGCTATTGATTTGATTCCAGGAAGTGTTCCTCCAAACATCAGGCCTTATAGATATCCTTACGTCCAAAAGAGCGAAATTGAACGTATGATTGCAGAAATGTTAGAGGCAGGTATAATTCAACCTAGTCAAGGTTCTTTCTCTGCTCCTGTAGTATTGGTACACAAGAAGGATGGATCATGGCGAATGTGTCCAGATTATAGGGAGCTCAATAAGCTCACCATTAAAGACAAATTTCCCATTCCTGTGATTGATGAATTATTTGATGAATTACATGGAGCAATTTATTTTACCAAGTTGGATCTTCGTTCAGGATATCATCAAATTAGAATGAAGACTGAAGATATTCCAAAAACAACATTTCGAACTCATGAGGTCATTATGAATTTTTGGTCATGCCTTTTGGCCTTACCAATGCACCTTCTACATTTCAAGGGTTGATGAATTCCATTTTCAAACCCTTCCTTGGAAAATTTGTGCTAGTATTTTTTGATGATATACTAATCTACAACAGGTCTTGGAAGGATCATGTTCAACATGTTGACAGGGTGCTCAAACTATTGGAGGAGAAACAATTATATGCAAAAACATTCAAATGTTTCTTTGGAGTACAAGAGGTGGAATATCTGGGTCATATTGTATCTCATGAGGGTGTTAAGGTAGACCCTAACAAAATTAAAGCCATTAAGGAATGGAAAGTCCCCACAACCATAAAGCAGTTGCAAGGATTTCTCAGGTTAACAGGGTATTGTCGCAATTTTGTTAAGAATTATGGGAGAATAGCAGCACCTTTAACAACATTATTGAGGAAAGATGCATTTTCATGGACTCCTAAAACAACTAAGGCGTTTGAACATCTTAAAGAAGCAATGTGCATAGCACCGGTCTTAGCTACGCCAGATTTCACAAAAACATTTATTGTGGAATGTGATGCCTCAGAAAATGGAATTGGTGTTGTTTTAATGCAAGAAGGAAGACCCATTGCTTTTGAAAGTTGTCCAATCAAAGGAAAGTATTTATAGAAAGCTATTTACGAGAAGGAAATGTTAGCAATACTGCATGCACTAAAGAAATGGCGAACTTACATAATGGGAAGACACTTCAAGGTAAAAATTGATCATGATAGTCTTAAACTCTTTTTGGAACAAAGACTATCTTCAGAAGAGCAGCAAAAATGGGTCACAAAGATGTTGGGTTATGACTTTGAAATAATCTACAAAAAAGGGAAGAAAAATGTTGTTGCAGATGCACTCTCAAGAAAGAATGAAGAGGTGGAATCATTGCTTTGTGCCATATCTATTATCAAACTAGATTGGATAACCGAAGAAAGGGATGAATGGAAGAAGGTTGAAGAAGTGTGGACACTCATTCAAAAGTTGCAGCAAGATCCTAGTACATCTGATACATTTAGTTGGAAAAATGGTTCTTTATGGTACAAAGATCACTTATATCTTTTTAAGAATTCCCAACTAAAACAAAAGATTCTTTTGGAATTGCACACTTCTCCTTTAGGAGGACACTCAGGATTTTTAAAAACTTACCACAGGGTGAAGAAAGAATTTTTTTGGGATGGCCTTAAATCTGATATTCAAAAATTTGTGGCGAAATGTTTAGTTTTCCAACAGAATAAAGTTAAGACAATTAAGACCCCGGGTCTTCTACAACCTTTATCCATTCCAAGTCAACATTGGGAGGAGATTTCAATGGATTTTATCACAGGTTTGCCTAAGTCCGAAGGAAAGAGTGTCATTATTGTGGTAGTTGACAGACTTACCAAGTATGTACACTTTTGTGCATTATCTCATCCATTTAAAGCATGTACAGTTGCTACTACATTTATGGACACAATTCAAAAGCTACATGGAAACCCAAGGGTTATTGTGAGCAACAAAGATCCCATTTTTACTAGAAATTTTTGGACGGAGTTATTTTCTTGTTTGGGTACTCAATTAGCTCATAGCTCATCTTATCATCCTCAATCCGATGGTCAAACTGAGGTAGTAAATAAATGTTTGGAAGTATATATTTCTTGTTTTGTATCTGATAAAAAAACACAACGGGTCAAGTGGTTACCTCTCGCTGAATGGTGGTATAACACTTCCTTCCATACTACAGCAAAAATGACCGCATTTATGGCACTTTATGGATATAATCCACCGTCCATCACATCATCTTTAAGAGAAAATTCAAAGGTTCAAGCAGTGGAAGATCACATCGAGCATCAACAAGAACTTCTCCAACTCTTAAAGGATAACCTGAATTTGGCACAAAATCGAATGAAACAACAGGCAGATCAACATCGTAGTGAGAGAACACTAGCACGTTTGGCCCAATTTCCGATGGCTAAATCATCGCTATTCTGACACATAGGCATCCCAAGAGCGACACTTTAAGGTGGGGCAAAACGTGGTTAGCCATTACGTCACAATTCTGACACTTCAATAAAGTGTCGGAAGAGTGACACATTTTCCGACATTTCCAGACATCCATCGCGCTTCCGACGTTATCAAAATCATCACTATTCCAATGTCATAAAACGCGTCGCTATTCCGAAATTATAAAAAGCGTCGCTATTCTGACGTTAGTTAAACCTTCGGTCTAGGCAAGATTTGAAAAATTGATAAAAATTGGGGAAATTTCCGACAATACGTCAAAAGTGTCGGAACTAAAGTGTCAGAATTTTGACCAAATGTCCTAGTGGAATTTTTGATGTAGGATACTGGGTATTTTTACAGCTACAACCATACAAACAAATGTCCCTCAAGCAAGCTAAGAAGTATAATAAATTATCGGCAAAGTACTATGGTCCTTACAAGGTGTTGCAAAAGATTGGTACTATGGCATACAAATTGGAGCTTCCTACTTCTTCACAAGTGCATCCACTTTTTCATGTTTCATGCTTAAAGAAGGTTATAGGTGAAAATCTTCTAGTTCAAAAAATATTTCCAGAACTTGATGAGGAAGGAAAAATCATATTGGAACCTGAAGCAGTCAAGGAAACAAGAACTCGACAGCTACGAAATTGATTAATTTCAGAGTATCTCATCAAGTGGAAGAACTTACCCACTGAAGATTCTACATGGGAGGATGAGAATTTTATATAGAAGCACCCAGAGCTACTCAAGCATTGAGGACAACACTTTTTTGAAGGAGAGGGGCATGTTAGGTCCCTATGTTACTAGTATAGTCCCTTATTGTTGTTAGTGTAACCCCCTTATTGTTATTATTGTACCCTTGTAACCCCCATATTGTTATTATTGTGCCCTTAAATTATTATTGTTAGGTCAGCTAGGATTACATTGTGGCCCCACTAGGATTACATTGTGGCTCCATGGACTCCTATATATAGAAAGGAGGTTTTGTAATTTGTATCATCCAAGAATTGTTCGTTCATGTAATGTATTGGAGGTTGCCCCCTCGAATTGGCTTATTTATAAGGCGTTGATATCTCTTTTCTTCTATTTTTGGAGCTAGTTTCACAACAACAACCCTCCTGAGCTTATTCAGTATTCTGTAGCGTTAATCTCTCCTGAGCTTGCAAATAAGCCTGACTCGACCTTGACCTGTGCGCTTTTCTTTTTTGTTGCTCCTCTGGCTTCGATTACACCTCCAATGTTGTTGTTTCCTCAATTTGGGTTCTAGTGCACATGTGATGATGAATCCTCGTTGAGCTTGTGGTTATATTTTCGAGCATATTATAGGTCTTCTTCAAATTTTAACAATTGTTCCTCAATAACCTTGAATTGCTCAGAACCTCTCTTGAATTTTAGCAGAGTCAAATTAGGCTACAACATCTGTCTCCAATTGGGGACAACACTTTGGTAGCAAAGTTTTGAGAACTTGTAGATCAGTAGCCTTTATTGGGCATGAAGTCAAGGAGCACTTGTTGATCAATAGCCTTTATTGGGTATGGAGTCAAGGAGCACTTGTAGATCAGTAGCCTTTATTGGGCATGGATTCAAGGAGCGCTTGTTGACCAATAGCCTTCATTGGGCATGGAGTCAAGGAGCACTTGTAGATCAATAGCCTTTATTGGGCATGGATTCAATCCTAAATGGGAGTTGATCTAGTATGAAATACTCTCGAAACCTGCTACACTTTGGACTCCTTCCTTTATTCTTAAACCAAAAATACCGAACCAGAAATACTACAACTAAAAATGCTCAACTTCTAATCTTATTTATGCATAACTCCTACATATGTGTTCATGTCTGAACTCAATCAGGTGAAGTCAGCCTTCCAATGGCACCAATCCAACATCTGCATGTTAGACCTAATGTATCCATACTATTGAAATTCAAAGATCATAATAGGGAGATACTATGAAAGTTTTCCAGATACCAAGCTTTGCACATACCTTTGCATAAATGTTTGTTGCTAATAATAGAAAGTTTCCATATATTATGCTACTGAATCATAGAACTGATGAGACCAATTTTTTGCTGCCTCCTTTTCTTGAACATTTTGTTTATGTAGACTTCTTTGAACAACGCAACTTTCTTCACTTTTTGACTCCTCAATTTGAGGTTGTATACGAGAAGATTGATTCTTGTTTTCTGCTGACAACCATTTAGGCTGAAAAAGGAAATCTAAGATTTGTTACTCATAGTGTTGATGTTCTTTGTATAATGCCAATTCTTGACAAAAATATTCCCCCTCCTACAAACACACCTAAGAAGCTCCACTAGTTTCTCCTCTATTCACAAAATAATTAAAATTATGAAAATTGTAATGATCTTCCAGGCTTTCAATGTGTATTTTAGTTGTTGCAATGAATTTTTGACCAAAATCTTCAGAATGCTTGAATTCTTGTGTTTCAGCAATACAGGAATCCTCTGACTCCGTTTGTAAATATTTTTTAATCTCTGAATTTGTACTCTCTTGTAAAGAAATTCCAATGTTTTCTTAACAAGCCCTCTTGTCTTCAACAAAACTTGTTCTTTCAACATGACAGGAAAAATTTCTACAAGCCCACACATTATCTTCAATTTCCCGTGCATAAAGAAACATCAGCGCCAAAGTGCAAGGCTTTCTCTCCTTGAGATAAAAATCCAAGACAATAGAAAGAGCCCTCAAATATTAAACCATAGTTGTAGCTTCAGGAGGCCAAATCTCTTTTGGCATGCTGAAATAATTTTTTTGAAACCTCCTATTAAACTAATCGGTTGATTCATTTTTTATCCTCTGGATATAATATAATTCCAAAAGGTTTTTTTCATATGACTTACCCTCGCCCCAATATCTAAGAAATATATCTTGAAAACCTTGCCATGAACTAATTGAATTTGCTTCCAAACACTGGAACCATTGCTAAGCACCCTACTTTAATGAATGAAAAAAAATACTTAAAGCCACATCTTCATAAGTAATTTGAAATTTGTCTAGAAAGTACTCAAATTCCAAGATATGTTGTTCAGCTGAAATATCCTCCTCCTCTCTAGAAAAACTGGGAAAATTTTTTAATCCTTTTGAAGTATGCTGATGTAGAATTGTGGGTAGCACTAAGGGTTTGAAAATCACCTTGGTTCCAAGCTAGAAAGAAGCGAATTGCTGATGAGGTAGAATATTATCACCCAAATATGATGAATCCTCACCTTTATGCCTGGACTGTGACAAATTATCTTCAGGAATTGTAATGCAACATTCATCTATCCTCTCATATTTAGGAGATAAATTTGTGTCAAGATCAATAATAAAATCGGAAGAAAAATATTATTTCCCCAATAAAGAATGTACATTTTGGGCCTTATAATCTTCTGAGAATATAAAGCAAGAAACTATCTTCTTGATATGTAAGGGAAAATAGACCACCAAACTGATAGTGAAAAATAAAACATATTTTAAAATATTCAAACTTTGATATCTGTATTTTCCACAGTGCTTTCTCATTTTCTTGCCTACAGAATTCCTCATCTAATTAAACCTTCATCAGTGGAGTCGCCAAATGAATAATAAACAACCAAATTTGTATCTAAATCTTGTTCACCATCAAGAAATAGATCTCAATAC
Organism: Pinus albicaulis; assembly: GCA_034641835.2. Taxonomy (NCBI): domain Eukaryota; kingdom Viridiplantae; phylum Streptophyta; class Pinopsida; order Pinales; family Pinaceae; genus Pinus; species Pinus albicaulis. Next base: position 949,038,903 of record CM076581.1, read on the forward strand.
CCAAGGAAAAATAACTTTGTGACTTCGTCCCCGGAAACGGTGCAAAAAAATGTTGTATCTTAAGAGACAATCCCTTGGTTGTGGTAAGGAATCAGTTCTTAAGACATTTTAGAAATATATGTCACAAAAATTATAATATCATATGGTCTTTGTTTAATACCTTTGGAAATTAATTCTTTAATACCCTTAATAATCTGATAAAATGAAAGATTTCACAATGCCATTAACTGCTGATATTTGAGTGAAAAGAAGAACTGGAAGGGAAACTCAAACTGATATGCTAAAAAACAGAATCTATCACTTTAAACTTCAGAAGAAATTTGAGTAGAAATAATAGTTGGAGTGAAGGAGTGCATATTAAGGCTATTTAACTCTAACTTACATGTGTAATAAAGAGATCGGTAGCTACTTTACTTCACTTCATTCAAAGAAGAATAAACATAGAATGAAACTGCAAAGACAAATCAACATCAACAGATGCAGGAAAATTGCTCTTCTTCCATTAATTTCTCATAAAATTAAGTACAAAAATTTTATTCATCCAGAGGTCCAAAACTCTGAACCCCTCTTCTTTCTTACTCCTTGGTTTAAATACATACAAAAACAGTTTGTAATTGCTGGAACTTCCTATAACTACTCAAAACTTCCTAAAATTGTGTAAACTACCTATTACATTGCAATTAAAGACTTCATTACAATATCAATCTTTTAACAGGATGTAGAAATTATATAACTAATGCGTTATACATCCAAGATTCTCCTGATCACACACTATTTTAACTTCATTCACAATACAAAATCTCTTCTACCATTGATCATCATATGCGGAAATTAAATCAATTGCATGCACACATTAAAACCATAAAAATTCACACACATTAACACAGTGATTTACGGGAAAGCTTGAAGCTAAAAACCCCAACTATCTGTATATAATATATGTCATAGAGATCATGTCACAATCCTCATACAAAGCTTCTCACAAGCTCTTAGTACAATACAGTCGCTACACACTAATCAGGTCCTGATCTAGCAAATCCATGCACCGATCCTCTGCCACCTGCTAGCTTGCCTCTACGCAGGAAAGCCTTTCCCTCGCTAAAGACAACATCATATCCCTTGTATTCCAACATAGCCACAGAGATCAGATTCTTCTTCAATCTTGGAACATGCATGACATCCTTCAATATGAAAGGTTTACCAGACTCCCTCTCCGTGGTCTCGTGCTCTCGCCTTTGTCTGTCTTCCTTGTCTCGATGTGCACTCCAAGATCTTTCTCATCCAGATCAGTAAACAAATCTCGATCTCCTGTCATGTGAATTGACGCACCACTATCAAGAAACCACACTGATCCCGTCATAGTTGAGACCAAGCATGCGATCAACGAAAAATCCAGCTCAAACTGCGAGGCTAAGGCCTCTCCAGCTGCAGTCCCAACAGAATGCTTATTTTTCTTCTTCTGTGGACAATTAGTGGCGTAATGTCCGTGTTGGTGACAGTGAAAGCACTTCACCTTGGACATGTCCTACTTCTTGCCTTTCGCACCGGATTGAGAAGTATTTTTCTTGCTCTTCCCCTTCCTTGCTTTGGCAGCCAAAGCGCAATTTTCTTCATCTTCATTCTTCGATGAAGATACATCCCTGGCACTCCGCATTATCTCCTCCTACACAAGATCTGACCAAAGTCGCTCCCATCCTAGCAGTTTCTCCCAACCATTGACAGAGTCCTCATAGGAATTCCAACTCTTCAGAAGCCCAAGGAGGGCCAAGCTCACCAAGTCCTCTTCATCTACAGTAACCCCCACACTTCCTAGCTCATCCCTGCAATGGAAAAACTTCGTGAGGTACTTGGGTATACTCTCGCCCTTCTCCATTTTTATTTTCCTGAGTTTGTCTTTGAGCGCCAACTTCCTCTGGTCGCTCTTGCTTTGGAACAAGTCTGTAAAATATTTCCACATCAAGAATGGAGAAGCTTTACCATGAAGGCTGGACACTATGTGATCCTTCACAACTTCCAACAGAATCCTTCGACAGTTTTCTATCTTCTTTTTCCATGCGTCAAGTGCGGCAGCATCGCTAGAAGCAGGTTTTGGAATTTCTACATCTATGAACTCCTTCAACCCATTATCCTCCAGCACTACCTCCATCCTGTCCTTCCATGCAATATAATTCAGGCTACCTTCAAGGGCATACTCCAATTGCAATCCATTGAAAGACATCTCAACTTCAACACCAAGAAAACACTGCTGCAAATTCGAATTCCACTAGCACAAAACTCAACCGCTTCAATGCTTTGTAACTGCTCCAATGATCAATATAGCTCTGATACAATGTAGAAATTATATAACTAATGCATTATAAATCCAATATTATCCTAATCACACACTATTTTAACTTCATGCACAATACAGAATCTCTTCTACCATTGATCATCATATGCGGAAATTAAATCAATTGCATGCACACATTAAAACCATAAAAATTCACACACATTAACACAGTGATTTACGGGAAAGCCTGAAGCTAAAAACCCCAACTATCTGTATATAATATATGTCATATAGATCATGTAACAATCCTCATACAAAGCTTCTCACAAGCTCACTGAGTGTATCAATCAGTTAGACTAGATACAACAAACTCAGTTGTGTCTAACTGAGTTAAACTGAACACGACTCCACTAACTCCCTCAATAACTTCACCAAACTCTGTCACATGAGTTCTAACTGAATTCTCCATGCAATAGCTCCACTTAACCCTCAGGAATAGCGTAATTCCTTCTGTCAGCTCCTGTGCCACATCTGTGCACTTAATTGAAGTGCTCCAAGAGAATAAGATAATGTTTATAGTCCAAATATTGTTAAGAGCTAATAATATTCGACATATCTATTTTTAGACTGGCAATCTAAAAATAGATTCCGCCCAATATGTCTAAAAATAGAAGTCCATCTATTTTTCCAACTTGACCAACCATCCACAAATAGCATCCTGTAACTCATAGAATATGATCCATATGTCTAAAAATAGACATAGTCTAAAAATAGACTTTGCGCCAAAAATAGCCTGCGGGCCCACTTAGTGAAGGCGACTTCTTTCCACTAAGCTCATCATCTTGTTGCAATGTCAACACTCCCCTCTCCAACAAGATAGGGATTGTCACACACGATCCTGCCTATGTGGTATTCGAATTTTCTCCTGGTGAGCGCCTTCGTCAAGATATCGGCATCCTGATCCTCCGCCAGAATATGAAAAGTAACGTTCTTCCACACAATATCGTGTTCCGTGACCGCACAAAGCATATGTTTAGATCCATCTTGAAAATACTAGATTAACCAAAGGTTTAATGCAACTTTGATGTCACAAATTGTCACGATGAGATCTAAGTGTCGACAGTTTCCTTGAGCTAGGATCTTCCTCATCCATATAGCCTCGCATGCAACCAAACTTGCTGCCATGTACTCGGCCTCCGCTGAACTAAGTGCCAAGGATCTTTGTTTCCTGTTGTACCAAGAAACTATTGTCGACCCGATACTGAAAATCCCTCCAGATGTGATCTTTCTGTCCGTTGGGCTCCCTGCCCAATCTGCATCCATGAAGCCATGCAGCTTCACCTCATCCGACTCTCTGTACCAAAGTCCATATCCCGATGTGCCTCTGAGATATCTCAATACATGCTTCCCCACCTTCCAAAAGAGCTTGGTAGGCTTAACCATATCTTTTGAAAGCTAGTTAACAGCATAGCATATGTCCGGTCGTGTATTGACTAGATACATGAGCGAACCAACCAACTATCGATAAACAATGGCATCCACTACCTCTGCCGATGTAGCATCCTATTTCCTCCAACCACCAGGAAGAGGAGTGTCGATAGGCTTGCAGCCTTGCATGTTGAACTTCTCCAGTCTCTCCCAGGCATACTTGCCTTGAGACACAAACAGTCCATCATCACACTACCAAATTTCCAATCCCAGGAAATAATGAAGGAGGCCCAAGTCCTTCATCTCAAACTCCTTTGCAAGATCAGCCTTGCATGAGAGTATCAACTGTTCATCACCGGTCAGTATCAAATCATCTACATAAAGTACAATGATCAGCAACTTACCCTCAACCACTATCTGGTACAGGTTGGGATCCATCTCGCTCTTGGTAAAACCAAGTCCGGTGAAATAACTGTCTATCCGTGTGTACCAAGCACGAGGTGCTTGTTTCAGCCCATACAACGTTCTTTTGAGCCTGCACACATGCGACTCGCTGCTGAATATTTTGAAACCTTCAGGCTGCTCTATGTACACCTCCGCCTCAATGACTCCATTGAGGAACGCAGTCTTCACATCCATCTGATGAATGTACCAACCCATCTGTGCTGAGAGAGCCAGGATGGTCCATATGGAAGAATACCTTGCAAGAGGTGCAAAGGTTTCTTCATAGTCGATCCCCTCAATATGTGAGAAGCCCTGGGCAACAAATCTTGCCTTGTAATTCTCGACGCTCCCGTCAGCAGCTTGCTTCACTTTGTAGATCCATCTCGAACCTACCGTTGATTTCCCTTCCAGCCTTGGGACAATCTCCCATGCACTGTTTCTGACAATCGAATCATACTCTTCCACCATGGAATCTACCCATGCAAGGTCCTCCACAGCTTCCTCAAAAGAGGATGGCTCTGTCACGATACACTTGCTCATCAGAGCCATGTATCCAATATATCAGTCAGGTGATTGTCTCTGTCTGCGCTGTGATGTAGGTGCTCCTACAATCTTCTCTGCATCAAGATTCAATCGCTCAGCTTCTGTAGTGCGCTTCCACCCTCTGATGGTTGGCGCTGCATGAGTGGTTTCTTCCACTCTATGAACCTCCTCTTGTGGTTGATCCACATCTTGAGGCTCATACTTAGGAACTAATAGCTCCTCATCTGCATGCAAGTGTGGCTCCCTCTCAAGCGAACACTTCATGGTTTTCTCCTCATGAAATTTGATATCTCGTCGCACAACAGTCTTCTGACTGTCTGGAAAATACACACGATAGTTGTGGCGTGTATCAGTGTACCCCAAAAATATCCCAACCTCTGCGGTCGGCTCCAGCTTCTTCCTGAAATCCTTTGTCACATGAATGTAAACAGGTGAGCCAAAAATCTTCAAATGAGAAATATCAGGCTTCTTACCAAAAAACACCTCTTCGAGTGTACTCATGCCAAGTACTCTATGAGGACAACAGTTTTGCACATAAACAACAGTATTGCATGCCTCAGCCCACAAGTGTATGGGAAGGCCCTGATCATGCAACATCGCCCGTGCAGCACCCACGATCGTTTTGTTCTTTCGCTCCGTGACCCCATTCTGCTATGGGTTATGAGGCGCTATGAGCTCTCTTCGAATTCCTTTTGCACTGCAAAAGTCCTTGAATTTTCCAGAGATGAATTCACCACCATTATCGCTTCTAAGAGCCTTCACCTGCTTCCCCGACTCTTTCTCCACCAGTGCCTTGAACTCACAAAACTTTGAGTATGTATCGTTCTTATTCTGCATGAAGAAGATCCAGCACTTACGAGAAAAGTCATCAACAAATATCACATAATACCTGTTCTTTGTTGTCGAAGCTACTGAGAAAGGTCCACACACGTCTGTGTGAATTCTCTCAAGGATCTTCGTGGCGCGACTATCCTTCTCATGAAAGGTGGTTTTCACAAATTTTCCCAAAGTACATCCCTTGCAATGATCTGACTGCGCAAGTGTACCTTTGGGAAGCCCGGTAGAAATCTGTTGCAAAATTTTCAAAGCGCCATGGTGAAGATGGCCCAATCTCCTATGCCATAGCTCGCCCTCATCCCGGCTCACCACTCCTTCCGCCTTGCCTGCCATTGTTGTGCAGCCATCTACCTGTAATTGATAAAGGTTCTTAACTTGAACCCCTCTCCTCCGGGTTTCACCAGTTGCCTTACTACGCAGAAAAGCCTTTCCCTCGCTAAAGACAACATCATATCCCTTGTCTTCCAACATAGCCATAGAGATCGGATTCTTCTTCAATCCTGGAACATGCATGACATCCTTCAATATGAAAGGTTTACCAAACTCCCTCTCAAAGGAAATGGTCCCGATACTAGTCGCACTGTATCTACCATCATCGCCCATCTCGATGTGCACTCCAAGATCCTTCTCATCCAGATCAGTAAACAAATCTTTGTCTCCGGTCATATGGAAAGACGCACCACTATCAAGAAACCACACTGAACCCATCACACTTGATACCAAGCATGCGATCAGAGAAAAATCCAGCTCAAACTGCAAGGCTAAAGCCTCTCCAGCTGCAGATCCAGCAACCTACTTATTTTCTTCTTCTATGGACAATTAGTGGCGTAATGTTCGTGTTGGTGACAGTGAAAGCACTTCACCTTGGACATGTCTTGCTTCTTGCCTTCTGCACCGGATTGAGAAGTATTTTTCTTTCTCTTCCCCTTCCTTGCTTTGGCAGCCAAAGCGCAATTTTCTTCATCTTCATTCTTCGATGAAGATCCATCCCTGGTACTCCGCCTTATCTCCTCCTGCACAAGATCCGACCAAAGTCGCTCGTAGGAATGCCAACTCCTCGGAATCCTAAGGAGAGCCAAGCTCACCAAGTCCTCTTCATCTACAGTAACCCTCACACTTCCTAGCTCATCCCTGCACTAGACAAACTTCGTGAGGTACTTGGGTATACTCTCGCCCTTCTCCATTTTTATTTTCCTAAGTTTGTCTTTGAGCGCCAACTTCCTCTGGTCGCTCTTGCTTTGGAACAAGTCTGTCAAAGCTTTCCACATCAAGAATGGAGAAGCTTTACCATGAAGGCTGGACACTATGTGATCTTTAACACCTTCCAACAGAATCCTTCGACATTTTGCTATCTTCTTTTTCCATGCGTCAAGTGCGGCAGCATCGCTAGAAGCAGGTTTTGGAATTTCTGCATCTATGAACTCCTTCAACCCATTATCCTCCAGCACCGCCTCCATATTGTCCTTCCATGAAATATAATTTGAGCTACCTACAAGGGCATACTCCAATCGCAATCCGTTGAAAGACATCTCAACTTCGACACCAAATAAACACTGCTGCAAATTCGAATTCCACCAGCACAAAACTCAATCGCTTCAATGCTTTGCAATTGCTCCAATGATCAATATAGCTCTGATACCATGTAGAAATTATATAACTAATGCGTTATACATCCAAGATTCTCCTGATCACACACTGTTTTAACTTCACGCACAATACAGAATCTCTTCTACCATTGATCATCATATGCGGAAATTAAATCAATTGCATGCATACATTAAAACCATAAAAATTCACACACATTAACACAGTGATTTACGGGAAAGCCTGAAGCTAAAAACCCCAAATATTTGTATATAATATGTCATAGAGATCATGTAACAATCCTCATACAAAGCTTCTCACAAGCTCTCAGTACAATACAATCGCTACACACTAATCAGGTCCTGATCTAGCAAATCCATGCACCGATCCTTTGCCACCTGCTAGCCTGCCTCTACTGCGCAATCCCTGCTGAATATGGGCTCTGAATGAACTCAAATCCACCTGGCTTGCACTGCGCAATCCTCATTGGCATCTCCATCAATGTGTGGTGCAAACTCATGCAACACTATAGTCACAACTAATAGTCACACTTGCTCTTTCACCTACCTCTCCACTGGTCTCCACTAAAACTGTCCATGCACTGTAGTTAACTGATGTATTCTTCAGTTGATTAATGAGTTATTAATTAGTGAATTAATTATTAATTAATTCATACCACTCTCACTAGTGTGTCAATCAGTTAGACTAGATACAACTAGCTCAACTGTGTCTAACTGAGTTAAACTGAACACAACTCCACCAACTACTTCTACAACTCCACCAAACTCTGTCACATGAGTTCTAACTGAAGTTTCCATGCAATAGCTCCACTTAACCCTCAGGAATAGCGTAATTCCTTCTGTCAGCTCTTGTGCCACATCTGTGCACTTAACTGAAGTGCTCCAAGAGAATAAGATAATGTTTATAGTCCAAATATTATCAAGAGCTAATAATATTCGACATATCTATTTTTAGACTGGCAATCTAAAAATAGATTCCGCCTAGTATGTCTAAAAATAGAAGTCCATCTATTTTTCCAACTTGACCAACCGTCCACAAATAGCATCCTGCAACTCATAGAATATGATCGACATGTCTAAAAATAGACTGTGCACCAAAAATAGCCTACGGGCCCACTTAGTGAAGGTGACTTCTTTCCACTAAGCTCATCATCTTGTTGCAATCTCAACACAAGAAATAAAAATAAAATTAGAAGCATTAATCTATTTGTTGGATCAGATTGGTTGCTGATGTGTCTCCTTATGTTTCGGCTGTGATGTCCTAACAGTTTGCATAAACACATCTCCACCCAACTCTGCCCTTTCTGCACATGCCTGTTGCGTTCCATCTTCTCTTTTCCTTTACCCTGTGTCGGGTCACATACTCGATTCTTTCCGCCCACGTTCAGCCCTTTTTCCATTATCAAGGCATAACCACTTTTAAGAATTTTGCACATAGTGTCGGGTCTCTTTCCACTCGAGTCTACTCCCACGTTTAGCTTTTCTTCATAAACCGCCACAAGAATTGGACTTGAAATATATTCTATTCACCTCTGAAAAACACATCGCGTCTGCCTTTCCATCGCATTTTGGCCTTCGGCGTTCACAACATATTCTTAGCGCCTTCCCTCTTGAACTTGTGACGTGCAATGCGCGATAAAGGCAGGGACGATGTGGCAAGCAAAGGTGGGGCCGATCACAAATCGCAATCGGTGAAATGAAACTTTATCGCACTTTTCACTTTATTAAGCTCCAACTTCTATGATCGTTGTTAAACCTTATCGCATGCAAAGTGCGATATGCACCAACCATCTTATGTGATCTGGTCCGTCCATTGCTCACTTTCATTTATGTGACTTGATCCTTGCCGTCGATTTTCCCCCTTTACGCTTCTTCCAAAACTCTTAAGTTTTTAAGGAAAACTCCAATTCTCTGCCTTCGGGAAATCTATACGATTTCTTCGACAATGAACTCAGTTTCATTCAACATGCTTGCATATGTTTCTTTAACAAATAAACGATCTTGATTATTGACTTGTTTTTCTCCATGGTGCAACCCTCCTGAGCTTATTCGGTATTCTATAGCGCTAATCTCTCCTGAGCTTGTGAATAAGCCCGACTCGACCTTGACCTATGCGCTTTTCTTCTTTACTGCTCCTCTGGCTTAGATTACACCTCCAATGTTGCTACTTCCTAGATTTTGGTTCTAATGCACATGTGATGATGAATCCTCATTGAGCTTGTGGCTATCCTTTCGAGCATATTATAGGTCTTCTTGAAATTTTAACAATTATTCCTCAATAACCTTGAATTGCTCATAACCTCTCTTGACTTTTAGCCGAGTCAAATTAGGCTACAACATATGTCATGCACTAGGCCAAGACTAACCATTTTACATATAGTGTATGACACTGGGAGGGAGAACGAAGGATTGGATAAGAATCTAAGACTAATACTTCTTGAGGATTGGAAATTCAAGATAGAAGTAGTCTTGTGGACAAATACTCTTTGAAGATGTGGTAGGGCATCTAAGATAATATTAGTCGAAGAGGACCAATATTCTTTGAGGATTGAGAATCCAAGAAAAGAAGAGTCCTAATGGGACATACCTAGTGAAAATGTGGATGGGGTATGTGCCTTGAGAGGTTGGTGTCCATAGGTATGCCTCCCAACATTGTGCTCTAATTTAGTGGAGAGTTAGAGCTTATCAGTCAAGGCCTTGATATTGACAATGCTAGTTATGATGCTTATAATATGGCTTATCAATGCAACTCTTCTTATGAGAATATTTCAATTTGAGAATTCATGTACCTTGTTATGAAATTATGAATACCTCCCTAGTTAAGAGGGAGTGTTAGAAAATGTTACTAGGTTTGGTCTTCATAATTATATTTGTAATTGTATCAATATATATTTTGTGAAAAAGAAAAAGAAAAGAAAAAGAAAAAAGACATTATTATTGTTTTTCTAGATAAGCATGTTCTTCATGCTTCTAGGGTTTATTTGAGTCAAGAATAATTTTTTTCATGAGTCAAATTCCCATTTGGACAATTTTTAACAAAAGAAAATTATTATTTTTGAGTCTAGAAAAGTCTATTTGACCCCCAAAGCCAAGCCGACCCTGCAAAGGAGAGGTTATCCTACAAGAGGCCTAATTTGACCACATTAAAGGCTATAAAAGGAAGAGACTTCGACCTCATTTGGACGTACTAGACTCACAAGTTTGATCTCCTAGCAAGAGAAGAAGAAAAGAAGTGTGAAGGCCAAGGAAGGGATAGAAAGCCAAGCAAAGAAAGAAACCCCATAATATTTTAATATTTCTGCTCACACGTGTGAGATTTTGGGGCAATTGTACGAATTGCAGGGCTAAATTTCAGATTTGAATTGCAGGGCCAAAGTTTTAAACTTTACAAGTTTGACTTGAGTTGACTTTATGAACTTTGACTTGTCTAAGGAAGGTTTTGTTGGAGGGTTGACTTGGTGCTTGACAAGGTCTTGGTATTGGTCTTTGGGTCTTGGATGTCTCATATTTGATCTGATTTTCTAAAAAGAGAAGAATTTTACCGAGTTTTCCCTTGGCTTGGAGCTTATATCTTGTGTTCCTTTTTGTTCTTGTGATCTTCATGCATTTTATGGTTTGGTAATTTCTTGATGGAGAAGATATAATAAATTAATAAAAGGCCACCATAACTTCACAAGTAATTATCAATTAAGAGGAATCAACCCTAATATACAAAGTCCTTGATTTCTCAACACCCATGTTCATATCAGAGATCAAGAAGACTCCCTAGCTTAGGTTCACTCTCTATCTAGAGAGTATATGGGTAAATCGGGTTATATGTTCATCATAGAAAATCAGAGACCTAAGGTGATGGACATGTGGTGGAAGGAACTATTGAAGCTCGTTGTCCTACAAAAGCTCACATTTTTCAATGGTGCCTTCTGCAAAACAAGGCCCCTACTAGGGATAACTTAAAAAAAGGAGCTTGGCAGGCCCTAGTTGGTGCGTCCTATGTAAAGTTGTGGAGGAAACAATGGATCACTTATTTCTTTTTTGCCCATTTTCGGTTGGAGTATGAGCCTTGATAAAAAAAAGTTAGGGTTTGGGACAATTTGGTATCCCCCAAAAAAGTATTGAAGGCATACATAGATACATCAACAAAACTTAGATGTGAGGGGCCATAACAACCAAAACAACTAACAAATCATGAATAAAGATAACTATATGCTAAGTCATACAATAAAGACTGTGAGGGGCCACAACAACCAAAACAACTAACAAACTATGAATAAAGATAGCTATATGCCAAGTCATACAATAAAGACTCCAACACTCGTGCATCCTAACACTTAAGGAAACTAAAACAATAACACTAAAGATCCAGTGACCACTAGTACACTTAAGGAAACTAAAACAATAACACTAAAGATCCAGAGACCACTAGTACAGTGTCATTTGTGAGGAGTTGTGAGCAAACGTAAACTCCAAGAAAACAACATTATAAAGCCTTGCTCACACCAAAAACCATTGCATGACAAAAAAACCAATATGTCTTTGATTACTTGCATGACCAAAAAACCAATATGTCTCTTATTGTTGGTTGATGATAGCAAGACAAGCACCAACATCATTAAAACGACTAGTACAAAATAAGGCCAAAATTGATAGGAAATGTGAAGGTTAGTCTCATGAGATAATAGTAAGCTCTGGTGTACTTTTAATTAGACAATCTTAGAGGATCTATCAGATAGCCAAGCAGGTCCGTGAGGGCTAGTCTTATTTCCCAGGCTATCGAGCAATAAATACGCCTGGACATATAGTGCCCACTGTTGGATGGTGTACTTGCTTTAATCCTACAGACGTATTTATTGCTCAATAGCCTAAGAAATAAGGCTTGTCCTCTTGAGATCCCCTGAAGCTAGTCTATGACTATATATATATATATATATATAACCCACCAAAAACACTGAGACGAGAGTACATATTTAAAAAGTTAATTAATATTTAAAAATCTATCCGTTAATCAAATAAAACATATCGACATTTTTCATGTATTATTCTTATTTTTTTATTTTTTAAATTAAAAGAAAAGATTATATATATATATATAAACGAAAAAGTAAATAATTAAACTGGCCATGTAAAAAAGTCAAATTGATCATTGGCTGAAATTGGAGGAATATACAGGTTTCAACGTTGTCTGTGCTCATCATAATCCCAACTTTGAAATTGGGGGAATATACAGGTTTCACCATTGTCTGTGCTCATCATAATCCCAAATTTGAAATTGGGGGAATATACAGGTTTCACCATTGTCTGTGCTCATAATAATCCCAAATTTGAAATTGGGGGAATATACAGGTTTCACCATTGTCTGTACTCATCATAATCCCAACTTTGAAATTGGGGGAATATACAGATTTCACCATTGTCTGTGCTCATCATAATCCCAACTTTCTAATGATCAGTGGATGAGGTCCATTCATCTCCCTTCTTCCGCACAACTACCTCTATCATCTTCAATATCACTAGCACAACTACCTCTATCATCTTCAATATCACTATAATAGTTTGATGGTCCTGCTGCTGCTTGTAGGGTGGAGTGAGAGGAACCTCTCGTCATTGTGGAGGCCAGAATGTCTTCTAGTTCCTTCACCACGTCATTCATGGAGGGCCGTTGGGAGCCCACTTCTTGAACGCAGTTGAGGGCCAAGCTTAAGAAGCGCTCAAAGCCGAGGAAAGAGGCACTTAACAAGGGATCCATTAACTCCTCTTCCAACACACTTAATCCCCACGTCTCCAGGCACGTCTTCACCACATTAACTAGCAGTTCTCCACTCATATCACTGGCGGGGCAAGCTGTAATGAGCTCCAGCAATAAAACGCCAAAGCTATAGATGTCACTCTTCAGGCTCAGCTGCCCCGTACTCAGGTATTCTGGATCCAAGTATCCCTGCACCAACTATACACTTTGAATCTATTCAATAATAGAATATGCGCCTAATAGTATTGCTAATCGCTATAAAATGATGATTACCAGTGTCCCTGCGATTTGAGCTGAGATCACTTGATTTGGTCCGCCATGTAGGATTTGAGCAACATCAAAATGAGCTACCTTAGCAGTCAGATAATCGTCCACGAATATGTTCGATGATTTGATATTTCTGTGTATTACGCACGGATTTACATCGTAGTGCAGATATTCCAATGCCCTAGCACACCCTAAGGCTATACGAACTCTGCTTCTCCAGCACAGTTGAATTTCCTTTCTATCTGTTAATTAAAATTATAAGGGATGAAAATAAAATGCCAGATTTATATAAATGACAGTAGATCGAAATTAATGTGACAGGAACATGGAATCTTACCAAGAAGAATGTCTTTTAAAGATCCATTTGCGATGTATTCATAAACCAGAATCCGTTCTCCATTGTCGATGCAAAAACCAATAAGATCTAACACATTGTTATGGTGAAATCGAGAGAGTAGCTCAATCTCGCTTGTGAATCCGGTCTTCCAGCGCAACAACCCCTGTTCTCCCCTTTTGATAGCCACCATTTGGCCATTATCTAGCATTGCTTTGTACACCTGCAAATTTATTCCAGTGAGTTCGATAACCCCTTTCTCCACACGAATATTGTTTGAATTTCAACTGCTAATATCAAATGCTTAGAATAAACCCTCTACGCAATTCAACTGTGTATTAGTTCGGAATATACCTTGCCATATCCTCCTGAACCAATGACATTTGTATCTGAGAAATGATCTGTGACCCTCTTTAATTCTGCCAAACAAAACCTTGTGGGGCATTTTATATTAAGAGCACAGCCATCATCTCGGCTTCTTGCTCTTTTTCTCAGCTTTGTAGGATAGAAGACCAGTCCAAGTTTACCAAAGCGCCTCCGGCCCATGTTATCCTCTACTTTTGCAGAAATTTCAATATGGGCTGGAATTAACAGAAGTCGAATGCAAATTGAATTAACAGCTCTACTGATTGTTGTGATGATAAGATGGAACTACCCAGGCAGGCAGCTCTCCAAACCTGGGAAGATCAAGTTGGTGCTGCAAATCCCCTTTTCCTTGAACACCGATATCACGCGATTGAAGAGAAGAGTTGCCTCAATTATTCATCATGCTTCCCGTGAGGGCCACAAGGACTTGACTTTCCGATTAGTCGACCCGCGAGAAAATACCATCGACCTCTGAATTTGGCCTCGCAAGAAAATACCATCGACCTCCTGATCAGGGTTCGGTCACTGAATTTAACATCAGAAATGAAGAAAGTCAAAAAAACCCAAAACGTGTACCCCGCCCACTATTTGGATAATGACACTAAACGCGGTATGGTATGGTCTGGCCCGCCCGTTGAGTCACTAATGTATATTTTGTGAAAATTTTACTTTCTTGGAAGGGTTTCGGGCGGTGGTACCTATGGATTTACAGTTTTTAAAGATGAACCCTAATTGTTATTATTACACAGTTTTAAAAGATTAACCCTAATTATTATTATTACGCAGTTTTTAAAGATTAATCCTAATTATTATTATTTTATTATTATACAGTTTCTAAAGATTAACCCTAATTATTATTATTACACTAGAAGTGTTCTTATGTGGGGTTTGACTCGGCAGATCCAGCCAATGATATTTTTTTATTTTCGTTGTCCTCCATCTATTAAATTTTCACCACGTGGCACGCTGAATCGCGTGGTCACGATGTACATTGCAAGAAGCTTGTCCGGGATGGCGGACATGTGGAATGACATGGCCATAAAGTGACTAATGAAAGTAAAACCAAAGGTTGTTGAAGCTTCTCCCATGAACGATTTGTTTTTGATATATCAAGGGGTGATCGACGATGAGAAGCTTATGAGGCCAATAACACAAGAGGCTAGGAAAACTTATACGAAAATATGCTTCAACAACCGAAGCTTTGATTTTGGTGTTGCTCGAGTGCAGAGAGAATCTTGGGGTTCAGAAACATCTAAAAGATGTAGATCTTGCAGATTTTATTGCAGGGAGGTCCAAGGCTGACTCTCTTGAAGTTATTTCAATATTTTCATCTGTTTTGCAAGGGCATGAGTTGAGATCCTTGAATCACTCTCACACCACGTTAGGCAAGAAGGGTGTCTGGGCTTTTGGGTCTCTCCTAAAATCTCAGAAAGTCTTGGAAGAATTGTATTTCATGAATAATCATATTTATGGGGATGTTGTTGGAATTTGATTTCCTTCGTTAGAGGTGGTTCAAGGGTCTTATTAGCTTTTATCGATCTATCGTTCAATCATATATACAAGAAAAGGAAGAAGATGTTGATGCTTTCTCTAAAGCGGATTTTTTTTCAGAACTTATCTGCTGCACTTTTATGTTGGTTGAATGAATGAATGAAGGGATTTTAATGACGTCCACGAGACCAAGCGGTCTAAGGGACCTCGGACTCCAGCCCATCACAACTTCAAACTTTTCTCTAAGACTACTCTCTTGTCATCAATCTTGACCAAGAAGTTTGCAGTGTTGATAAGTCTCGCTTCCTCGAACGTCTTGTGCAAACAATCCCCCTTCATAATGTTTTTAAACTGATTATGAATATCCTCATAAGTCAAACAATCCATGATTTAGTGTCATTCTGTTTCAACCTCTCCTTTCCTACAAAAGATGCAAATTCTTTCTTCCCACTCTTCTTTTGGAGTTGTCCATCTACCTGTTTCACATCTGAGATGATGAGACCCGATCCTCAACTTTGTTATTAATAATCTAGCCTTTCCCGTGATTTTGGCACCTAAATATATATTCTCATCATGAGACCATGCTAGGTTGAAATCTTTGACATAAAGAGATTTGTTTTGACCAATATGTTTTTCCCAAATGGTAGTCCTGAATTTTTCAAGCACCTATTTTTTAATTTACTCTTTAGAGTTAGGACACTCTTGCCACTTAATGCCCCACTTACCCAACCACTTGTCATTTTGTTTCCTCCAAGTTTTCTTCCTCCTCGTTAACTCCTCTGCAACAACTATTTTAGGCCAATGATGCTCATCCATGCCTTCAACCTTTTTTAAGTAACTTAACAAGCGAAAAACTGTCTCGACCTCCATTGGAAATAAACCAGACTCAACTAGTAAGATCTCATAATGAACCATTGATTTGACTTTGAAATTATTAGTGATTAGGTGCTTTTGAATTCTTTCTAATTGCCTCCACTTGTAGTCTGACATACTACTCCCCCAAACTTCACACCCATAGAGTACAACCCAAAAAGATTTTTCTTGGTCTTTTGGTCCCATAACTTTGCTTTCCTGTAGATCTGTTTTGTATAAGGTAAAAGGCTCTCCATCCCCCCTGAATCCCTTTAGCTCTACATGCCTCCCAATTGAGCCTGTTGTGAAAAATAATTCCTAGATACTTGTATTCTTCTACAATCTCCAAGGGTTTCCCCTCAAAAATAAAATTAACATGTTGTTTTTTCCTCTTCAAGGAGAAGATCATGATCTTGGTTTTGCTAATATTAACTTGCATCCCAACCTCTTCACAAAAGAGCTCTAAGGCCTTCAAATTCTCTCTCACACCATGAGCCGATTTTGCAATTAGGATAAGGTCATCAGCATACAAGAGAAGTCTCACCACATAACCTGCTAACTGAATACCCTCCCCACTGTTATTGTTTAACCATTCTTCCAACTTATCAACATATAAGCCAAACAACGTGGGGGGTGTTATCCTCCTGTATTCTAGATGACTATGGATTTATCAAAATCAGTTAAAGGTATCATTCCTTTCCTATCAGCTATCTTTAGAAATCACACTGTCTTCATTATCCTTATAAATCCTTTTTCACTATGCTTCCTGTTGCCTTCTAAAAATCACCCTGCTTCTCTTAAAAGACTCATTCTGGACTTAATTCTCTCATTTTCACCCTTCTTGCCTGTCATCAGTTTCACTCCCTCATTTTCCCCCTCTTAAAACCCACTTTCATTTCTAAAAATCCCATAAACCCCCTCACATTTATCACTTTCCTTTACTTCCACTAAAACAATGAAAAAACCCCTTTTTTTCATTGTTTTAAGTTAATAAATCAGACTTTTGGGACCCTTTGTCTTATATTAAAACTATGTTTTAAATATAAAAACCCAACCCTTTTATGAAAACCCCGCCTTAAAAGGTTTTTAATCCCCTCCCTTCGTTAAAAACCCTCATGTGACCCTATATTCCGCTTCCGTTTCTAAGCTTTCCACTCCTATTTTACTCGGGCTCCTTCTCTTTAAGCCCCCACCCGCATACACCTAACCCCATCACCATAAAACCTCGGATTTGTCCCAAAAATAAGCGTATTCGCTTGTTTTGTTAACCCCCGGGCCCGCTCTCCACCAAACCTGCGCCACGAATAAAACTCTGCCACTTGTCCCCTTGACCCCACTCCCTTTTACTCCCCACTGCTTCGTAAACCCCCGACCACCATAGATCTATTTCCCCCAAGATCTAACGATTCCCATCACATATTGCAACATTATTGGCACCAGGGTTAGCATTTTCAAAACGTGTGAAATAGGTGGTATCCCTCCGCCACACGTCATCCAATAAATGGAATCGCACGCGATCACCCAAAACCACTTAACACCTCCATCTTGTGCGAAAACTACCTTCTTCGCTTGCGAAAACTGCTTTTCCCCTCCGCACCATAAATCCTTACTGCCTCCCTCATTTAAAGGTTCCGAAGCCCTGTGGCTTCGCGATAAGCCTGATCCGCCATTGCCACCTCTGTGAAACACTCCAAAAGCCCGACAAACCCCAAATAAATGCGGAAAAGCCCCCTCAATGCAGGTTTTAAGCTCACAGTTTGTTTTTGTGCAGGTTTCATGGCGAGAATGCAAGAAATGGAATTCTGAGGTCCTGAAATGGTTCCGATGGATTCCCTGGGTGGAAATCCAGTGGATTTATCCTTCAAGGGACTAAGAGCGCCAGGTTAACGAATAAAATCGATGGATCATGATCATCGATGCACACTGAAGCGTGCCAAAACAAACTCAAAATGTTTTTAATGCAGACAGAGGCATAGTGAAGAGAAGAAGACAATCAAAGGACCATGACAATGAAGATCAATGGATCAAAAGTTAAATCAAGGATTAGAAGGTCAAATCAGAGTTAAAGGTGCAAACACAGGAATACCAAGGTCAAAACAAGAAACATAGATGAATATAAAAGAATAAAAACAATTAAAAAACAAAGAGGCAGAGATAAAGCAGTAAGACAGTTTAAAGAGGGCAAAACAAGTTTAAAGACCAAAACAGAAGTTGAAAGGATAAAACAGAGGCAGATGAGCACAGAAGCCCATTCAAATGACTCAATCAAAGGCATTTACTTCTTCAAAGACACATCTTGCCACTTACAACATGTTTTCTTTCAATAAAGACATCAACAGTTATTAAGACAGTCAGAGATATTTCTCAACTACTCAATAATTATTACAAAAGTCATTAAAAAGTCTTAGACATCAAATATTACCAAAAGTTAACTCAAACAGTTAAGTTAGGAGTTATTGTTACAATGAATCACTTTCAGATATTTTGCATTGGGCCTTGCATGGTCTCAAAGGTCAAAAATGCATTTAACTCTGTAATAAATAACATCTGAAACCCTAGCTTAGGATCACCTCCTCATTTTGCAGATAAATACTGCATGTATCATTCATTTTTAGTGTTGGTTAGTTGGTGGTTAATTGGCTTATTGTTGTTGCTGAGCTAGTTGAGGATTGATAGGCTAGATTTGAGAAAGCTCTAAGTTGTAGAGATATATTATACATGGAGTAATGTAAATGTGTTGAACACCAGTAATACAAGCACATTCACAGGATTCTTGAGCTATGTTAATGGTGATTTTTTCCTTCTTCGTCAATGTTTTCCTTCTGTTTTCCATTATGTCCATTATTTCTCTGATATAAGAACATAAATTTTAGATTAGGACATGTTGTCCTGGCACCCTAATTATCTCTGCATTCTTTATCTTAATGTTTTCTTCTACAAGGTCTGATTGGAGAATTCTTAATTTCTCTTTGGTTTCACCTAGCTTGTTGTCTTGTAAATGATTTAATAGAGTCAAGCCAAAGAAGTCTATGGTATGCTTTGTCCTTTGGTGTAGCGTGAAACATTGTTTTTAAGCCCTTTCTTTGAAGTATACGTAGTAGAGTCCAACCAGGGAAGTCTATGGTATGCCCTGTCCTCTGGTTTGCCTTAAACTGTTGCTTTGAAGGTCTTTAAAGTGTTTGATTAAAGAATATAGGTTTAGTTTGCTCTTTAGTTTCACTCATTGTTATCTTAAATGTTTTCTTTGTCTGAAAGTAGTCTCAGGATTGCTAGATTGTTGTCTTAAATGTTTTCTTAATAAAGTCTGGCCAAAGAAGTCTATGGTATGCCATGTCCTTTGGTTTGTCTCCAACAATTACCTAAAAAGCTTTTCTTGTTGAAGTAGGATTAAAATATTCTTAACTGACTTTTAGTTTTGCTACCTTCACAACTTATTGTCATTTCATATGCCATCTAATCTAAGAGATCCACTTGATATAGTTAGCTTGCCTTATGAAAACCCTTGTAGAGTTGATGAACAATTAAATACTTTTATGACTCCATAGCCCAATGAATTAATGTTTCTCATAGTCTATCTGTTCAGCTGAGGCACTCCCTCAATTAATCACACCTTTGATCTGTCAACCTACCAATCAATCAATCAAAACAAACAAGTCCTTAGAACTGCATAACTAGCCTAAAATCATAAACAAAAAACATAAAGACATATCATTTATCAACACGTATATATAGAGAGATCCCTCTCTGAGTCGAGGAAGGCTAGGTCCTAGGATTCCAAAGTGGTTCTATTGTGGTTCCCTGTAGAGTTTGTTCTTGCCAATCTTGTAAATCACAAGGAGCCAACATAGTGGCAACCATACTAGGGAATTACTGAGTAATAAACAACAAAATACAAACTCAAAAACTCAGAAAACCTCATTTTAACTTAGATGATTCAAGTGTTAACCAAGAATGGTACCTGGTTGCTGATGGTGGACAACAACTAGCCATAAGACAAGTAAAAATCCTCCACCTAGTGACTCCACTGGTTTTTAGTAGGCCTGTTGACTCCATTGGTTTTCTGTAGACTCCACTAGGAAACTTATTTTTATCATCACAACATCAAAAGAACCTAGTCAAGAATAATTTGTGGATTAAGTATTTCTTTCACAGATTGGTTTGTCCTTTAAGACTGTCATAATCTCTCAACCTTTCTGATTTTTGGGTCCAAGTCCTGGCTTCTAGAAGAATTTGTACCAGATCCCATCTTGAGCCAAATCCCCCTGCAATAGTTGACAATCCGGAAAGCATCGTTAGGAAGTCTCCTAAATCTAAATATCCAACTGTTAGTAGACCTATCCACAAAGCAAGCTCCCTACCTGAAAATCATAAAAATTTGCAAAATATCCTCTCTGACTCACCCCTAGAACAAAGCTTGTGTAGGACTAGATCTCAGAATTGGATAATTCAGATAGTTTTAGATCCCTCCACCTTACAGTAGAATTCTGTTGTACTAACCTCATCCCCCACTATTCACCTTCCTCCATTTAACCCTCCACCTCCTTTTGTAAACCCTTCTCTTGTTAACCCTCCTTTGTTTCCACAACCACAGATCATGGCAACATGGTATGCTCCACTACTTCTACCATTGCCTTTAGTTGTTCTACCACAGGACTATCAGTCCAAGATTCCTTTATATGATGCAAGTAGTTCTACTACTGCTCAACAACATGTGGACAAAATGAATGACTATTTTGACAGACAAGAAATAGATGATGAAACTGTAAAACTCAGAATGTTTTCTCAAAGCTTAGGGGGAGAAGTAAGAAAATGGTTCAAAGGCTTAACCCCTAACATCATAAATGACCTCCTTGATTTTCATCAATTATTCTTAAACAAATGGGAAGTCAAGAAGAACCCTCTCCAAATCTTATCAGAGTATGAAAACATTAAGAGAAACGTTGGAGAGGGTGTCTAAGAATACTGCACTAGGTTCAATAGTGTATATAATGCCCTCCCTGTCCATATGAAACCTGCACAAGGTCTAGCCCTAATGAAATTTCTTGATGGATTTGATCCAGAAATGGCCTATCAATTAAGAGAAAGAGAACCCCTCACATTAGAAGACATGCAAAGGGGAGCAGTAAGTGTAGAGGAAAATCTGATTGCCAAAAGAGCTAGAATGAAAAATGAAAAGAGGGTTACATATAGGGAAGAAGCTGCACCTTCATCATCTGACACTAAGATTGATAACTTAGTTAGAACCACGAAGAGAATGATGGAGAGAATAAACATGAATGAGAGAGCTTATCCTAGATAAAACCAAACAGCTCCTCAAAACATAAATCAAAATCAGAATCAAAACCAAAGCTTTAGGAGAAATCCCCCTCAAATAAGACAGAGAGGTCCTGATCAGCAAATCAGGCCCCCTTTCCAAGAAAACTATGCCGATGAGGATGAAGGGGTGATTGAAGAAACAGAGGAAAGTCACATAAATTTAATTGGAGTAAATAATGAGGATAATGTTTTCCTCACTGAGGAAGAACAACGCATATTTGCACCAAATGAGGAAGAAAGCCTAGAATCTGAAGACTATAAACAAGGCTTTGAAAATGCCATCTTGGAAGTACATAGACAATATGACCTCAAAACCAAGAAAAACCAAGATACTCCAAAAAGAAAGACCTCTGAAATTTATGCTAGGAAGACCTCTGAAAACATTCCTAAAAAGACAACAGGAAATCTAAACACAGTGGCTGAAAGTTCTAATAAAAACAAAAACAAAAACTACAAACCCAGTCCCAAACAAAGTGGTGACCAAAGCAACACTAGAAACACAGCTAGTGCCCCTGACAAAATTATTTTGATGGAGTTTCCTAATAAAAACCAACAAGCTAAAATTGTTGTGAAAACGGTGCCTGAAAAGGCTGATTTGAACATTTCAAAAACTCAGACACCTTTCAGTATAGAGAATGAAATTGCCAAGATTAAAATCTCTATTCCTCTTACTAAATTAGTTACTCAAGATGTATATAAATCTCAACTTTTGAAAGCTTTAAACATAGGAGAAAATGTTGATTCTGTAAATTTAAATGATGACAAACCTCAACTTATGTTTGGACCAGAAGTAGAAGGAAAATTTGAAGAGGAAGGTGTTCCTCCATTTTATGTATGTTTAAACATCCATGATAAAATTCTCCATAATGCCATGCTAGACTCACGAGCTTCACACAACCTTTTGCCAAAAGTAGTGATGGAAAGATTAGGCCTTGAGATAACTAGACCATATAAAGATTTATACTCTTTTGATTCTAGTAGAGTTAAATGTCTAGGCCTAATCAAAGATCTATGTGTCAATCTAGCACAAATACCAGCCAAGAGCCTTGTAATGGATATTGTAGTGGCTGATATGCCTCCAAAATATGGCATGCTCCTTTCAAGATGATGGGGAGCTAAACTCCAAGGCACCCTCCAAATGGACATGACCTATGCTACCATCCCTGTCTTTAGTCAACCAAGAATACTATATAGGGAAACTCACATGAAATACATGGTTAGCAGTCAAGAAAAGCCAGATAACTCCCCTCTTTATTCCATTCACACAAACCTTGATTCATTTATCCTTTACAATGATGAAAACCTTAATGAACAAGTGACAGAAAATGAGCAACCAGCTGAACAAGAAGAGGAAAAAGAGGAGGAATAGTCAAAACAGTTTTCCCAAACAGAATATAACAACAAACACAGTGGAGACCATAAAGAATAAAACAATTACAAACATAGTGGCAACCACTATAAGCAACATAATGGAGACCACAATAACCAACATAATGATAAATTTGAAATTGAACCTCTTTGGAGCATGAGTTTTGATGGTTCTTGTGGCAAGACTGGTTCAGGAGCAGGTATATGGGTGCATAACACAAAGACTAATCATGCATAAGCTCACTCATACAAGCTAAACTTTCAATGCACAAATAACATATTTGAATATGAGGCACTCCTCCTAGGGCTGCAATTACTGAATAAATTAGGAGCTAAGAGGATAATTGTCCATGGAGATTCCGAGCTAGTCATTAGGCATATTGAGGGAGAATACACAACCAAGCATCCTAGATTAAAAGTATATAGGGATGATGCCCTTGACCTCTTGAAAACATTCACAGAGTATGATCTTACCTTTGTCCCTAGAAACCAAAACATCCTTGCCAATGGTCTAGCATGTGCAACTAGTACATGTCAAAAACCTTATAATAACAAGCAATACGTTGTACAAGTCAAATATAGACCAGCGGTTCCTGATAACATAAAATATTGGCAAGTTTTTGAAGGAGATAAACAGATAGAAGATTTCCTGTAGTCCAGAAATGAGTTTGAAGTGCCAAATTCAAACTCAGAGTATGAAGAAGACTGATCTACTAAGGGACAATCTTACAAAGAAGAACCTCCTGATAATGCTGATATAAATCTATTAGACAAAGAACACATACATACAACAGAGTTGTGCACTAATTTAGAAAAACAAGACTTTGAAGTGCTACAGTCGAACAATGATAATTTTCCAAAGGACCTGGTTCCTTTAGAATAACTGTTTGACTTTAATGATGTTGCTAGGAATCCAACGATGGAATCCACTGAAGCTGAAATAGAGGAATGCAATATAGGCAGTGAAAAAAAACCCAAAATGATAAAACTGTCCAAAACACTGCTGGCTCATTTAAAACAGAAATATATTGAGCTTTTCAAAGAATTTACCGATGTTTTTTCTTGGAGTTATGAAGATTAAAGTCATATGATATAGAGATAATCCAGCATAAGATCCCTCTCAAAGAAAACTAGAAACCCTTTAAACAGAAACTACGCAGAATAAACCCTGTGCAACTACCTCTGGTTGAGAAAGAAATTAAGAAAATATATGATGCTAGAATAATAGTCCCTATGAGATACTCAGAATGGGTTTCAAATCTTGTATCAGTGAGGAAGAAAACAGGAGAAATTAGGCTATGCATAGACTTCAAAAATTTAAACAAAACCTCCTTGAAAGAAAACTATCCTTTGCCAAAAATGGATCACATCTTACAAAGGGTGGTAGGTTCTAAAAGAATATCTTTGCTAGATGGCTTTTTAGGTTACAATCAGGTGCTAGTACACCCAAATGATCATCATAAGACAACTTTCACTACACCATGGGGCACCTTCATGTACGTCAAAATGCCTTTTGGGTTAATGAATGCTGGTGCCACTTTTCAGAGAGCCATGGATATTGCTTTCTCAGAAGAAATAGGTTACTTCATTGTGATATACCTTGATGACATCATAGTTGATGTAGGAGCATGAGGCTTCTAGATAAAAACTTCATTTTTATTCCAAAAATACAAAAAAAAATTACGAGCAAAGGAGTGGGTTCCTTTAGCTGGAAATTTACTGTTTTTATAAGATAGGGATTTGAACTGTTTTGTAATTAGTTCAATGTATTTAGTTTTTAAGTTGAGGATTTTAGGGCAAATATCATGCCAAGTGATTTTATCCAAAATTTGGGCAAAATCGATCCTTTTGAAATGGATCTGAATGTTTGTATGGACTATTTATATAAGTTTGGACAACATGAATGATGATTTTGGCCGAAGAGTGTTTGATTTAAAATAAAATTTGAGTTTCTCTGTGTGTGAATGTCAAATCCCGAAGGGTTCTAATTATCCTTTGAAATATTACTAAGTTATTGGATTGAATTCGAGCTCTGTTGATAAATTCCTATGTGTGAAATTGTCAAATCCTATAGGCTTAATTTTCCTTTGAAATAAATATGAATTGATGAAATTTAGGTCGAGTTCTGGTTAAATTGATTATTGTGTGTATGTTTCCTTTAAAATTCTTCATCCATTGTGAAGGCGAACACAGTCCAGTTGTAATGTTAAAGTAAAGGACCGTAATTTGTTGATGCCAAAAAAAAAATCTGTGGCTTATTAGATGAAGTGTCAATTCTGACAAGATTGAAGAAAACATAGATCATCGTAGTATGTAAAGATCCTGAGGGAATCCACCACTATGGATTTGACAATCAAAGATAATCGCATCAGGAATTAACATAGCGTTCTTCATTTCAACTGGACTGAAATTTTTTAACAGAACTTGAAATCTAGAAAATCAAGGTTGTCCTATCAGTTAGAGATCGATGGCTATTGCATGGAAATGTGCTCAGGGGTTAATAAAAATTTTGGATGCGATGAATTATAAATCTGGTTTAATTGTTTAAGTTGACAATCTAGCAAGTAAAGTAATCTGACGGCCTTCGCACCTGGCTTGGGGATCCAAAGATCATCGCATAAAAACTTGCGTAATGTTTAAAGTCTTAAATGGATGTGATTAATTATAGAGGTAAGTTTTAATGTGGTTTGTGTCCATCAAGAAGTCAAACTCATAAGAAAATGTGATATTGTTTTAATTGTAATTTCGCCAATTCTGAATGGGTTTAGTATTCTTGTAAGTTGAGTTAAAATTATAGAAAGGAGAAAACTATATGAATGACTAATACACTAGAGAAAAACCGTGAAGAGGTTCCACCTGAATTAGAAGCAATAGTTTCAAAGTTTGAGAGTTTATCTTTGACTCCTGCATCCAGACCACCAACAGTCTACTCTAAAACAGATGAAGAACACTTAGCTCACTTAAGAAAATTCTATGAAAAATGTAGAAAGTATGGCATGTCTTTAAATCCCAAGAAAAATTTGTTTGGCCTTCAAGAAGGTAAAATTTTAGGCCATATCATATTTAAAGAAGGGATCAAGATTGACCCAAAAAGGATTGAAGGAATATTGCAAATCAATCATCCTAGAAATATCAAATAACTACAATCTTTCATTGGAAAGATAAATTTTTTAAGAAGGTTCATACCAAACCTTGTAGAACTCCTAAGAAACATCATAAACGTGCTAAAAAGATAAATAGGAGTCAAGTGGACCATAGAAGCAAAGAAATTCTTTGAACTGGTGAAACAAGCACTTACCCAAACACCAGTTCTAATTAGCCCTGACTTTACCAAAGACTTGATCATCTTCTCCTTTGCATCAGAACACATAGTTGTTGTTGTCCTACTACAGAAAAATATAAAGGGACAAGAACAACCCATTGCATTTTTTAGAAAGGCATTAAGAGATGCACCTATGAAATACAACATAATGGAAAAGCAAGCTTTTGCCTTGATTAAGGCATTGAAAGATTTCAGAGTTTACATTTTACACTCACACGTCATTGCATTTGTGCCTCACTCAGTGGTAAAATATATCTTAACACAAGACCCTGATGGCAAAAGAGGTAAGTGGATTGCTGTTATATTAGAATATGATCTAGAAATTAGACCCACTAAGCTAATCAAAGAATAAGAACTGGCTAAACTCATGGCTGAAACAAATTTTCAAGCACTAGACATGAACATGATTAATGCATTAGATGAACAGGAGGAGTTGGCAACTCCACCCATTGAAGAATCATTTTTGAATTCATCTTGGTATGCTGATATATTGTATGTGCTTTTAAATCTGAATGTTCCTCCTAGTTTGTCAAAAAAAAAGGCTATATTCTTAAAATTAAAGGCTGTAAACTTCTGCATTTTAGATAAAGTATTATATTGGAAAAATGCTAGTGGTATATTGCTTAAATGTTTTCTTGAGGATGATGCAGATAAGATCAAGCATGAGTTTCATGAAGGAGAATGTGGAGGCCACCTCTATTGGAAAACCATTGTCAACAAAATCCTTAGAGTTGGTTACTATTGGCCCACCCTCTTTCAAGACATCCATAAAATGGTAGTTTCCTGTCATAAGTGCCAAATCATTGAAGGCAAAAGAAAACTGTTGCCATTTTCTTTGCATACAATTTCTATTGAATCTCCTTTTCAATAATGGGGCCTTGATTTTATTGGAGAAATCAATCATGCCTCCTCTTCCCAACACAAATGGATCCTCACTGCAACTGACTACTTTACAAAATGGATAGAGGCCATCCCTTCTATCACTGCCATAGATTCAGCCATTATCAAATTCCTTGAAAACCACATTTTGTCTAGATTTGGCTGTCCTAGAAAAATTATCACTGATAATGTTGTTGCTTTTAGATCCAATAAAATGGTGGAATTTTGCCACAAATATCAGATTAAATTGGGTCATTCAACAACTTACTATCCTCAAGGTAATGGGTTGGCAGAATCCTCAAACAAAAGCTTGGTAAACATCATTAAAAAGTTTCTAGGAGAGAACAAAAAAGCATGGCACAACAAAATAGTACATGCACTATGGGTAGATAGATTAACAAACAAGAAATCAATTGGTATGTCTCCCTATCAGCTAGTGTATGGAGTAGATGCAGTTTTTCCTACAAGTTTGGGAGTGCCAGTGATGAAGTCGATCCAAGAAGCACAATTTGAAGAAAATGACATGCAAAGAAGAATAAACCAGATTTTCTAGCTGCAGTAAACCAGAAGAGGTGTACAATAGAACACAGCAAGTGCAGGAAAATATCGAAAATATTTTTGATAAGAGAACCAAGGAAAATGATTTCAACATTGGAGACAAAGTTCTGAAGTGGGATTCAAGAAGAGAAGACAAGGGTAAGCATGGAAATTTTGACAATCTATGGAAAGGTCCATACATTGTCCATTCTGCAAGAGGTAACAATGCATTCTTCCTACAAGAAATGGATGGAACAGAATTATTTGGAGGTCTTCTTAATGATAGGATGCTCAAGCATTATTTTTGTTAAAAATATCAGTTTAAAGCTTCACTCATTGTATATAACACTGCTTGAATGAAAAATTAGAAAAATGAAACACAAAAAACAAAGAAAATAAGAAAAGAGGGTAGATAAAATGAAAAAGTAAAGCCTCATACTAAAAAAGAGAGTATTTCTGAAAGTGTGTGAGTCCAAATGTCACTACTTTTGAAAAAGAAGTTTTGTTCAGTCATACATCCTAATCATGATTGGAAAAGTTTTAAATTTTTGTTCATAAGTTAGTAAATGAAGATTTACCAAACTGTTTAAACTTGGCTTATCAATAGATTAGATTAGGAAAGATATTGGTTCCAAAGTTCAAATATGAACCAAGAAAGAAAGAGGGATGAATGACAAATTCCAAATTATAAGCCCTTAATTTTTAGATTTACTGTTTGCAAAAATAAAATCTGTGTGCAGCTTGTCCAAAAATACCACAACCCATGGCAAATCAGACTGCTTAATCTTGGTTTGGTCATGTTTTCAATTTTCTATTAATAGATTAGAGAATGAAAATCTGTTAAACTATTTAAACTTGACAGATAAGTAGATTAGGTAGAGAATAAAAGAGCTCATCAGTCTAATCTGAGCCTTTGGATGATATAATGGTAGAGATAGATAGTTTTTGCTTTCGAAAAGAAAAATGATGTCAAGGGTCTACCAATCTAAAAACACCCAAATGAAGAAAAAATGCTAGGAAAAGTATGATGGGTAGGTAGAGTTGAGTTGAAGAAAAACATGTCTTTTTCAGAATTTAAAAGTTATAGCTTCAAAGAACAACACCAGATCAGCAATTGAAGATTGAAAAATCTACCAAATTGCAAATCAAGGCACTGACCTACAAATTCCAGATATTTTATCTATGAGGTTCTTGACACCTCCTAAAGGAGTTGCCTTCCACAGATGGAGCCACTGTTATCCTCCTGTATTCTATAGATTCACTAGATGACTATGGATTTATCACAATCAGCTAAAGCTAACATTCCTTTCCTATCAGCTATCTTTAGAAATCTCACTGCCTTCATTATCCTTATAAATCCTTTTTCACTATGCTTCTTATTGCCTTCTAAAAATCACCTTGCTGCTCTTAAAAGACTCATTCTAGACTTATTTCTCACATTTTCACCCTTCTTTCCTATCATCAGTTTCACTCCCTCATTTCCCCACTCTTAAAACCCACTTTCATTTCTAAAAATCCCATAAACCCCCTCACATTTATCACTTTCCTTTACTTCCACTAAAACAATGAAAAAAACCCCTTTTTTTCATTATTTTAAGTTAATAAATCAGGCTTTCGGGACCCTTTGTCTTATATTAAAACTATGTTTTAAATATATAAACCCGACCCTTTTATGAAAACCCTGCCTTAAAGATTAAAAAATTTTAATCCCCGCCCTTCGTTAAAAACCCTCATGTGACCCTATATTCTGCCTCCGTTTCTAAGCTTTCTGCTCCTATTTTACCCGGAATCCTTCTCTTTAAGCCCCCACCTGCATACACCTAACCCCATCACCATAACACCTCGGCTCTGTCCCAAAAATAAGTGTATTTTCCTATTTTGATAACCCTCAGGCCTGCTCTCCACCAAACCCTACGCCATGAATAAAACTCTGCCACCTGTCCCCCGGACCCCACTCCCTTTGACTCCCCGCTACTCCGTAACCCCTGACCACTGTAGATCTATCTCCCCCAAGATCTAACGGCTCCCATCGCATATCGCAACATTATTGGCGTTGAGGTTAGTGTCTCCAAAACGCGCGAAATGGGCGGTATCCCTCCACCACACGTCATCCACTGAATGGAATCGCACGCGACCACCCGAAACCACTTACCACCTCCATCTTGTATGAAAACTTCCTTCTCTGCTTGCAAAAACCGCTTTTCCCCTCCGCGCCATAAATCCATACCGCCTCCCTCATTCAAAGGTTCTGAAGCCCTGTGGCTTCGCGATAAGCCCGATCTACCATTGCCACCTCTGTAAAATTTTCCAAAATCCCGACTAACCCCAAATAAATGCGGAAAGCCCCCTCAATGCAGGTTTTAAGCTCAAGGTTTGTTTTTGTGTAGGTTTCATGGCGAGAATGCAAGAAATGGCATTCTGAGGTCCCGAAATGGTTCCGATGGACTCCCTCGGTGATGATCCAGTGGATTTATCCTTCAAAGGACTAAGAGCACCAGGTTAATGAATAAAATCGATGGATCATGACCATCGATGCACACTCAAGCGTGCCAAAACAAACTCAAAATGTTTTTAATGCTAACAGAGGCACAGTGAAGAGAAGAAGACAGTCAAAGGACTGTGACAGTGAAGATCGTTGGATCAAAAGTTAAATCAAGGATTAGAAGGTCAAATCAGAGTTAAAGGTGCAAACACAGGAAGACCAAGGTCAAAACAAGAAACAAAGATGAATATAAAATAATAAAAACAATTAAAAAACAGAGAGGCAGAGATAAAGTAGTAAGACAGTTTAAAGAGGGAAAAACAAGTTTAAAGACCAAAACATAAGTTTAAAGGATAAAACAGAGGCAGATCAACATAGAAGCCCACTCGAATGACTCAATCAAAGGAATTTACTTCTTCAAAGACACATCTTGCCACTTACAACATGTTTTATTTCAATAAATACATCAGCAGTTATTAAGACAGTTAGAGATATTTCTCAACTACTCGGCAGTTATTACAAAAGTCATTAAAAAGCTTTAAAAGTCAAATATTTCCAAAAGTTAGCTCAAACAGTTAAGTTAGGAGTTATTGTTACAGTGAATCACTCTCATATATTTTTCCTTGGGCCTTAAATGTTCTCAAAGGTAAAAAATGCATTTAACTCTGTAATTAATAACATCTGAAACCCTAGATTAGGATCACCTCCTCATTTTGCAGATAAATACTGCATGTATCATTCATTTTTAGTGTTGGTTAGTTGGTGGTTAATTGGTTGATTGTTGTTGCTGAGCAAGTTGAGGATTGCTAGGTTGGATTTGAGAAAGCTCTGAGTTGCAGAGATCTATTGTACATGGAGTAATGTAACTGTTTTGAACATCAAGTAATACATGCATGCTCACAGGATTTTTGAGCTATGTTAATGGTGAAGTTTTCCTTCTTGGTCAATGTTTTCCTTTTGTTTTTAATTATGTACATTATTTCTCTGATATAAGAACATAAATTTTAGATTAGGACATGCTGTCTTGGCACCCCAATTCTATCTGCATTCTTTATCTTAATGTTTTCTTCTGCAAGTTCTGATTGGAGAGTTCTTAATTGATCTATGGTTCCACCTAGTTTGTTGTCTTGGAAATGATTTAATAGATTCAAGCCAAAGAATTCTATGGTATGCCTTGTCCTTTGGTGTAGCTTGAGACATTGTTTTTAAGGCCTTTCTTTGAAATATACTTAATATATTCCAGCCAAGGAAGTCTATCGTATGCCCTATCCTCTGGTTTGCCTTAAATTATTGCTTTGAAGGTATTTAAAGCGTTTGATTAAAGAAGACAGGTTTAGCTTTCTCTTTAGTTGCACTCATTGTTATCTTAAATGTTTTCTTTGTCTGAAAGTAGTCTCAAGATTGCTGGATTGTTGTCTTAAAGGTTTGCTTATTAAAGTCTGGCCAAAGAAGTCTATGGTATGCCATGTCCTTTGGTTTGTCTCCAATAGTTACCTAAAAGGATTTTCTTGTTGAAGTAGGATTAAAATATTCTTAACTGACTTTTAGTTTTTCTTCCTTCACAACTTATTGTCATTTCATATGCCATCTAATCTAAGATATCCACTTGATATAGTTAGCTTGCCCTATCAAAAACCTTACAGAGTTGATGAACAATTAAATCCTTTTATGACTCCATAGCCCAATGAATTAATGTTTCTCATAGTCTAGCTATTCAGCTGAGGCCCTCCCTCAATTAATCACACCTTTGATCTGTCAACCTACCAATCAGTCAATTGAAACAAACAAGTCCTTAGAAGTTCATAACTATCCTAAAATCATAAACAAAATCATAAATACATATCATTTATCAACACGTATATATAGAGAGATCCCTCTCTGAGTTGAGGAAGGCTAGGTCCTAGGATTCCAAAGTGGTTATGATGTGGTTCCCTGTAAAGTTTGTTCTTACCAATCTTGCAAATCATGAGGAGCCAACAGGGGTAAGAGGGCACCCATGCTTGACCCCAATGTCACTACCAAAGCATTCTTAAAAGCCTTCTTTAGTTCTGATTTTAGCTCTAACTTTCTTGTAGAGATTAGAAACAACTTCCCTATATTCAGTTAGAGTTATGATCTCTTCCATCCTTCTCGAAAGCTTGTCTCTAAGAACAATGTCAAAATCTTTCTTGAAATCAACAATCAACAAAAGGACTCCTCACCCTGTATGTCGCATAATTTTTCTATGAAATTCCTAGGAGTGATACAATGATCAATGGTAGAATGTCGCGGCCTAAAACCAGCCTTCCCTTTTGCTCTTTTACCTTCATTTTCTTCCCAACTGCTAATTCTACGCTCCACCATGCTTCCAAATAACTTAAAAAAAGGAGGATTAACCATAATAGTGCAGTAATTGGAGAGGATATTAATGTCTCCATTTTTGTACAAGGGGATAGCAACACTAGTTGTCCATTCAATTGGAAAATTGCTTTCTGTGATGTTACCTGAGATCTTTTTAATAATCAGAGCCAAGGTTTCAACCCCCCACTTTGAAAATTATGCTTGCGATCCATCAATGTCTTGAGCTTTACCATTTGCTAACTTTTTTATACCACACTTGATATCTTCTAATGAAAATAGCTCAGCTGAAGTGTTGATTATGGGAGGGCTATTTCTCTCTTGATCTCTCTCGTAAAAAAGCTTCGCATACTCTAACCATTGAGTAGCCGAGATATTATTATGCATTTGCTTTTTCTTTTGTTGTAATTCCCTCCAAATTCTTTTGGGATTAAGTTTTCCCAAGAAAATTAATTCATTCCTTCTTGAAGTCACATACTTTTCTTTTTTTGTTTTTATCATATTTTTGTACTTTTTCATGCCTTCATTCTTTACTTTCTTCTCTTTCAGTGATATTTTCGTAGCCTTACACTTCTCATCAAACAAGGGATTGGTTGGAAAAGTGTTTGAAATTCTCTTCATTGGTCGAGATATTTTGCATACCTTTAAGGCTTTATGGATTAAAGGGATCACCATATTGCTGCCAATGTCCTCTATTATTGCACTATCTTCTCAACTTTCTAATTTGACCTTTTCCACCTAAAATTGATGTTCCAAAGAAGCAGAAAAGAGCTCTTGATTTTCCTGATTCATAGTGACGCTCCCGTTTGCATGAACTTTCTTCTATCTATGTTGGTTTTGATCCACCTGCATCCCACTTGTGTGCATGCCCAACTTAATACAGAGAGGCATATGATTTGATTTCGACTCAATAGGGAAAGCTCCAATATTGAACTCTGACAAATTAGAAATAAAGCTCTGGGAGAAAATCACATAATCCGCCACACTTTGACTATTGTAAGTTTTACATGCAATGTCACCAGATCTAGGCCAGGTTTTCATGCCATTGCAAGTGACCATGTCATAGGGGCTACATAATCCTACCAATTCAACACCAAAGTGTGAAACACTCCCTTTTCCATATTGAGAAGAACTTTCTCGCATGTGATCCTCACTCTCATTTAGCCAAAGAGGATTGTTGTCCTTATTCTGATTGGTACCTAACTGCATAGACTGATTGTTTGCTCTCCTTGCATTAAAGTCACTAACCACAATTATATCTCCCAAAGTCTTGAAGGCATATATATATATATATATATATATATATATTTTTAGCAACATACGGTTCTTCACTATCTAAGTTTTCCTTCTTGTAGAAATTCGAATTTTTTGGAGCAAAGTATCAAGTAGCCAGAATAACCCAGAAATTCCGGTAAGATTATGAAAAATTCCGGCAAAGATTTTTGAAAATTTGGGTTATAGTTGTCAAACTCCAGTATTTTGGGTGCCCTAAGGGTTTTTGATGGTGCTGGATCCATTTCCATCATCAAAATGCAAATCAAACACTCCAACTATCTGATTTTTTGAAAAAAAAAATTACCAGATTCTTGAAAAAATTGTCATCCGAGCTATTCTGTTGCGTCGGTAGACAACTCCCATTCCCCACAACCAAGAATTGCATTTTATACATATTCATGCCATGCCCTTTCTAGATCACACACTTTTCCATAATTTATTGAATCGAAATATGCATAAGATTCTGTATCACACAAATCACAAGATCTCATCTCAGTATATAATATTATATCTACAATATTGGTATTGATTTTATAATAAATATGTGTTATTTCTTTGATTTTTTTGAAAGATATATAATAATAATTTAATTTTTAAATTATAATTAAATTTAAAAAATATATTATTAAAATTAAAAAATAATAATAATTTATATATACTATTTATATTCATTTAATATAAAAAATTATATATATTTATTTACATACTCTATATGTCTTTTAAATCTTTTTATAATTTTTAAATTGTTTTTTTTTTATATATATATAATTGATGTATTGATTTATTATAAAATGTGTATGCATTGATTTAGTTTTTTTTCTCAAAAAATATATTTGGGATATTTATATAAATTTAAGATATTATATTTAAGACTATAAATAATTTTGGGTAATTTCATAAAAATATTCACACAAATTTGAACAGCCAATTAGGAGGTTATATTACTCCTCTAACCTAAAAGATAAATAAAAAATATTTAGGTTATATATAACATATTGAAGTCATTAATTTTTAGGAAATCTAAATAATATTTTAGAAATGCTTATGTGAATAATAAACAACATTGTGAAATAATTTATCTTTTTAAAAGCTTATATCATCTCTAGGATCTCTCTTATCCTCACTTCTAAACTGAGGACTACTTCTAGTTGTTTGTTTTATATAGTAAGAACCTCATAGGCTCTTAAGTTTCCCAAAATTATCATTTTATTTTTTAAAGCTAGCATGAAAATTCATTCGATAGAAAGTTCATTTGCATATTTTTAGTGTGAGACATAGAGAATTACTTGATCTGATCGATTGTAAAGCACTTATCATATAGCATTTCTGAAGAAACTAGTTATTGATGAAGTAGTAATTTCTATATGAGGAGGATGGGGAGGGGTAAAATAGAGATAAAGAGGATTGAGAAAGTAGCTAAGTAATGTTCTCTAAGTGTAAGACTGGGCTTAAGAAGAAATAAAAGGATATTTCTATTTTATGTGCTGCTGAAGTTGCTCTTAATATTTTTTCCAGCAATGGGAAACATTATGAATATTCAAGCCTTAGTAGTAGCATAGAGAAAATTGTGGAGAAATATATGAATGGCTCGCGAAGTGATCAAATTAATTCATTTATGGGTGGATTTTTTGTTAAGGGTTACATTGAGCTTGTGGGGCTACGTTTTGCTTATCAAACATATGACAGGAGAGGATTTGGAATTTTGGAGTCTTTGTCTGTGAATGAACTACAAAAACTCGAAGACCAACTTGAAATCTTGACTGGTAGGGTATGAAAGAAGAGGTTTCAACGTATGGAATAACAAATTGAGGCTATGACACAAGAACTTGAGGAGTCGAAAATAAGGTTAAGACATAATCATGGTTTTTCAAAAAAGAAAAATGACCTATATATGTTCTCTGATTGTCGTGGATCACTCGGAAAGACAGTGGACGACCATCCATTTTTTCAATTAGAAGACAAAAAATGTATTTACATGAAATCTTCGGCCCCTGCGTTTCATGTGCAGCAGGGTCAACCACACTTGCATGAAAATAACTATTGATATCTTCATCTATAGTTGGGGTATAACGCAAACATCAAAACCTACCAAAATTTTGAGCTACAGTTGGGGTTCAATACAAATTTGAAAACTAGGATGTTGATTTTATTATGACAACCTACTTCGTTTTTTAATGGGTCAGAAATGTCCTGTGTTTTTCTTGAGTGGATCGACTGAAATGAAAACCATGTCACTATTTTCAAAACCAGTTTGGTGTTTGTAGTTGATCTTATTGAATTATGGAATTTATGTATATTAAGAACTTGAATTCGTACCTTATGAAAACAAAAAACCTGCATGTTGAAATTGGAAAAAAAAATAGGTCTACTATGTTACCAGGGTACTGTGGTAACATAGTAGACCTTAAAAAAAATTGCAGCAGGAAAGTACAGGAGATGAGCTTACCTTGATCAGTAGTTGTAGACTTGGGCTCGCCATTTTTTTTCTTTTACAGACTCTTCAATATCATGTATTCCCTGAGCCGTCTACGAAACTAAGAAAGCTCCAAGATCCAACACTGTAATGGGCATTGGGCATTGACAACATAATATTACCAAATCTTCTAGGTTCTAATTTCCACCGCATACGATTTGAGATTATGATAAAATTGGGACGAAATTTGTAGGAGATAAATGTGAGAATTTTTTTTTAGAGTTGTACAATATGAGTGAGTCATCAACGCAGACTGCAACGATAATTTTCATAAATAATTGAACTCCATAATTAATTCCTTACAAAACCAATGCCAAATTGCCAATGTTGACAATGTTGTGTCAATAATGTGTTAAATATTTAAATCTAGATCTGTTGTCGAGATAAGATGGATATCGACTCGAGTACCCTCGCATTGATAATTAACATAAATTCACAGTCACGTAGAGTCTGAATCAGGTGCATTGGTAGTGGGGACTTACTACTGCCAATATGCCGACCTGGTGTAAAATTTTAACACATAAATTATATATATATATATATATATATATATATATATATATATATATATATATATAGATATATATATATATGAGTATATATATATATAGATAGATATATATATATATATATATATATATATATATATATATATATATATATATATATATATATATATATATATATATATATATATATATATATATATATATATATATAATTTTTATAGAACACGATACACAACACTCAGATTCAAGGAATGATGCTCATCATATTCACCAGTAAAAACACACCATTCCGATTTTTACTTTCAAATGACATATAATATACAGACTTAGAGATAAATCTCCGTGATGCAAGCAGATCAAGAAACTTCTCGCAGATGCAGAGCAGGGAGACTAAACTCAAAACACAAGACTTAGAGATAAATCTTCGTGATACAAGCAGATCGAGAAACTTCTCGCAGATGCAGAGCAGGGAGACTAAACTCAAAACACACACACCAAGATTCTAAACTTCCGAATGCACAAATGAGCTTACAATGCTAGTATTTATAATATTCTAGCAAGTTATCCGGTTAAAACTTTTACCGGAAACTTGAAAACAAAAGAATCTACTTTCGGCTAGAACATCATGAAAGATGTCTAACATGAAAAGACCTTGTACTCAAAAGAAATGAACAGTCCTAAAGATTTGGGCAAGTGGGCACAACCACTTTTTATCTCGTCCCTTGGAGGCTAGTCCATATGGGGACCGAATCAGACACAATATAATTATTACAATGATGGCCGGAATCTAGGACATCGGCTCTTTTACAAAAGCAAATACACAGTGGAGATTTTATTCAGACCAAATCCCACGATAACCGTGAAGTAAGATATTTACAAATACAGTAATATATGCAAGGATTTCCTATGAGTGATCCTTACAATCAATCACTATTAGCTCTGTCTTCATAATCATGTTCATGGATGTCTCTGATAGCTTGATTCTCGTGACCATGTTTGGCAGTCTAGTCAAGTTCTATCAATTCATCATTATCAAGAGCAAGTGCCTCATATGGTACTGAATCATCTAGCCAAAATGGAGCAGCATCTCTGAAACAACAATAGAATGGGAAAGTATACAGATCTAGAGGTCTATCTGATTTGCTACTGATATTAATCCTCTGAACCTTATAGAAAGATTGAATGATTCATCTTCCTCATTAGGGACTAAGACTGTTTTTTGATGAACAAACTCAAATTCTATGACAAAATCATTTTGAACGGCCACATGCAATTCCCAATGGAGGATATTGACAAACTCGGAAAAACTTCTATCAAATATATGATGGGCTCTAGGCATATACCTAAACATGAACAACTTAAACTAGGGACTCCACCAATTATTACCAGGATCTATTGCAACAGCATAAAATATGACCTTGACTGAACCATGTATCCTGGCCCTTTGATGAGTAGAAAAATAATATGCCCATGTCCAATCTGCATTTTGTATACACCCAAAATAAACTGGTTCTGGTTCTCTAGACAATGCATAATATACACGCCATGGCCTAATTCTATATGGAAGCTCTTTAGTATATGACCACCTAGACTCTTCAGAATCAAACCGTTTTTGCAATATGATTTGTCTAAGACACAATGGAAAAACTAAGAAATGCTTTTCAAGACACTCTAAACAAAACTCATAATGACAATTACTACAGACTGTGACAGACCTGACTCGACTAGGCTTAATAGATTTTGATGACGAAGCTTCATCTTGATGAAGCGGCCTGAACATTTTTATTTCCTTGATTTGTTGAGCTCCTTCTCTGGTAAGCATATCAGCAAGATAATTTTCTGCACCTGACTTGTACACAATGTCGAAATCAAATCCTTCAAGCCATAGTGCCCATCTTAGAACTCTGGTGCTGCCTTGTTCTAACAATCTCTTATTAGCCAGAATACTTTTCATATGTTTGAGATCTGTTCTGACAATAAATCTGACACTCTTTAGGAATAAACGAAACCTTTTTATTCCTCTTTTTACAGCAAGTATCTCCTTATGAGAAGAGGGATACTTTTTCTCTGTGTCATCAAAACTACCGGAGGAGTAGGCACACACAAGTTCTTTTCTTCCATGCTTCTGCAATAGTTCTGCAGCCCAAGTGTGGTCAGAAGCATCTGTTTCAAGAATAAAGGGAAGATTAGTATCTGGAAGTTTAAGTTTTGGCAAATCACTAATCTTTCTCTTAATACTTTTGACAGCTTCTGTCATCTCTTCTGTCCAGCTGATTGCTTTCTTCTTTAGCCTATTCAACAAAACCTTTGTATCCTCAGATTTCTTTTCATAAAAGTTTCTGATATAATTCAGGCATCCAAGAAATCTTTGCAGAGCTTTCAGATCAGGAATAATGTTAGGAAATTTCAGCAGATGGGTTAGAACATGTGACTGAAGTTCAACATGTCCTTGTTCTATGTGCAAACCTAAATAATCTATCTTGATTTTACCAATCTGAAACTTTTCATCTGAATCTGAAAGGACTAATCCATGCTTATAAAAAAGCTGATAAAACTGCTCTAAATGCTTCTTATGGCTATTTACATCTTTACTGAAGACAAGCAAATCATCTATATACACTATTATATACTCTACCCCTCCAAAAATGTCTTCCATCCTTTTCTGAAATTCAGATGGAGCATTCTTCAGTCCAAAAGGCATAACAGTCCATTGATACTGACCATGTGGGACTGTAAATGCTGTTTTATACCTGCCAGCAGGAATAATACCAATCTGCCAAAATCCACTTTTAAGATCAAACTTGCTAAAAACATTAGCGTTGGCTATCTTAGCAAGCAACAGTTCTTTATTAGGCAAAGGATATCTGATTGGTAAAAGAGCATCATTTAAGGCTTTGTAATTGATCACAAGCCGTTTCTTGCCTCTTTTTTGCTCACTGTGCTTATTGACATAAAAGGAAGGGCAAGCCCAGGGGCTTTTGCATGGCTCAATAAGCATTTGCTGTAGAAGCTGACCGATCTCTTCTTTACACAATTCTTGCTCTTTGGGACTCATGTGATTAGCACTAGCTTCTTGAGGCTTAGAAATATATCCTTCTTTATAAGGTAGTGCTACAAAATATTTTTCTCTTGTCCAAAAAGCATCAGGTCTGCTGGCAGTACAATATTTTCTAAGTTTATCAGAAATAGGTTGCAAGGTTTTAGGACCATGCAATTCAGCATTCTTTACAATCTTATTGATCTTTGACAAGTCTTGAAGACTGTGTTGGACTAGATCTGCTTCTTCAGGCTGAACCTTGACTTTATAGTCTCTAGAAGCAGGAACTGTAACTGAACCATTAGAAGTGGTAAAAGTAACACATTCTTTTCCAAAAGTTACTGGCAAGTATTTATTCAAAAAATCTTGACCCAACAAAACATCAGTACCAGTGTCAAAACTATACAATGTGACAAAAACCTGTACATCATTCAGATAAATGGGAAAGTCAGGAGCTATATGGTTAATTTCCATCAGATCTTTAGTGATAGCCCTGAAATGTAATTTAGTAGGCTGCCAATAGTAGGATGGAATGGCTCCATACTTACAACAACTACTCATTGCTCCAGAATCAATTTGTGCATCCAAAGTATAAGACTTTAAGCTGGGAACTTTGATCTTTATAGGAATTACAGCTCTATCTCTGATTCCCATAACATCAATCAATTCAACATTTGGCTTTGGAAAATAATCTTCTGGAACATCTTTCAACAATAATCTTGTCAATTTAGAATTCTGATCATCATAGTCAACAATAAGCATTTGAAGTTTAGAAGATAACTGAACCATCTCCTTTCTAGTATGATGAATTGAAGATTCTAAGTCTGCGATTTTCTTTTTGAGAGTGTTGATTTGATTCATACCTGTAGATCCTGTGATCTGCAAAGGTTTAAACATTGAATCGAACTCCTTTTCAATGAACTCTTCATCTGAGAATCTTTCTTGATTTTTCTTTTTGGATGGTAATTGACTTTCTAGATTTTCTAGCTTCTCTGTCAGTCTCCTTCTTGCTGTAAACTGAACTGGATCAAGCTTGGCCAATTCAGCTTTGACTACTGCAATCTTCACCTGTAAATCTTCTGGAGAACCGAAATGAAAAATTTTAATATCAGGAATAAAAGTTTCATCTGAATCAGATGATTCAGAATCTAATGTCAATTTCCCAATTTCTGGAATTTCATTGTCTTCAGACTCAGAGGAGGAACTTGAGACTTCAAAATATTCACCATCAGAATGGGATATGAGATCCCAATCTTTTGGATCATGGATAGTAGAAAATATATCTACTATTTTCATCTGTTTTTTGTCTTTCTTGTCTTTGCAAGCGTTGGCATAGTGACCTTCTTTTCCACAAATAAAACAAACAATTTTCTTAGAAGGTTTAGCTCTTTTCCTGAATATTACCCTTCTCCCTTTAAAGTTTCGCTTAGAAGGATAATATGTATTTTTCTTTGGAAAATATTTTTCTGTCTTGCAAGAGCAGGTCTTTTTAGAAACCTTTTTCAAATTCTTCTTATGACTGCCGAAATTATAGGTTTCTTTGAAGTTATTGCAAAACTTTGTACTAAAGTGCATCTGCTTTTTAAAATTCTTTTTAGCCTTTTCTTCAGCACATTCTTTCTGTAATATTGTGACAATCAACTGTTGAATAGCTGCAAAAGATTGTCCTTCTAGATTTATCTTATGAGCTTCTATATGTTGATTTATCAAATCTGGAATTTTCCCTGGCATGGATGCTATATAATATCTTAGATATGCAACATTATGAGAATCACTAGCTTGATATAGGAGTTTTTGCATAACACAGAAATATTCATGCAAATGATCAATATTACACAATTTCTGAGACATAAATAGCTGTGCATGATGGGCTGAATCTTCAGGAACTAATCCAACAAATTCATGTTTCAAAGCATCAAATAGTGCCTTTAGAGGATCGTCTTCATTTTCAACTATTTGATCTTTGTCTGCTTCAGCCAATTTTTCCCACTATTGTTTTAAAATACCAGTGAAATACCAAACTATTTGAGTCACAATGTCAGACCAGTCTGCTTTTGTTTCAAATTTTCTCTGTAGTGCCCAAGCATGGACATTTTGAAGAACTGAAATAACATCATTATAATCCAGTCAATAAATATTTACCAACAAAGAATTTCCATAACCTCTGGTACTTGGATTGTCTAATCTGACTGGTGTAGACTGGAGATTTTCAGTATATCTCCCAAAAGCACTTGTGGCTGATGCACTATGAGCAGTGGCATCACCTGAATTTTTCTTTCCTTTATTAGAAAAATAAAAAGAATCACTTCTGTCTCTTTTAGAACTTGGTTCACCTTGAGCTTGTTCACCAGGGGTTCTAGAACCAGAAGTTACTCCTGACATGGCCATGATAGTGGTAGCAGATGGTTGGCCATTTTTCTGTAACAAAGAACTAAGGCTGACATAGTTCTTGGGCAATCTCATGCTTTCAACAGAAGGCAAATCAGCTAGTCTCTTTTTCATCAAGTATGTCCTCTCTCTAGCTAGGCTGATTCCTTTCTGAATCTTTTCTAATCTTATTGTATCCAGATTTTCTACCCCTTTAAAAAGAACAAAATTTTGTTTATCAGGACTGGAAGAGAACTTCAACTTGGAGCTGGATACATCTACTTCTCTATAATGGGGAGGAGAAGCAGGAATAGGAAGTGCATCTCTAAGATGATCCAGTGATTTGGAGATAATACCCATATTGGATTGAATATCATTTATCTTTTGGGTATGTTCATTTTGAGTTCCCAAAAATTCATTATAACCAATGTGCATCTTTTTAATATGTTCTTTGATTTCAAGCACATCCTTTGCTATGTCGTCTATATTTTGCAACATACAAACTAATTGGTAGTTTGTATAGTTCTGCA
This sequence comes from Pinus albicaulis, assembly GCA_034641835.2. Classification (NCBI taxonomy): domain Eukaryota; kingdom Viridiplantae; phylum Streptophyta; class Pinopsida; order Pinales; family Pinaceae; genus Pinus; species Pinus albicaulis. The sequence continues at coordinate 949,081,513 of CM076581.1, forward strand.
TTTTTTCAGACTCATTCTGCTCTGGATCTGAGACATTTTTCATATGCAACCATTGCAGGTCTGCTTTCATAGTCCCATACTTAAAGATTCTCCTAGAATTTCTAGGTTCTAGACTTCTTTCATTAATCTTGGCAATTATTTCTTGCTGAGCTCTGGGTAATGAAAAGATTTTGATCTCTGGAATAAATACTTCAGACTTAGGAGATTCTTCTGTCTGAAATGTTGAAGAAGAGGTAGAAGAAGATGGAACATAGAACTGTAATTCTTCGACTTTATGGGAAGAAGATTTTTTATGGGAATCTTTGGGAGCAGAATGTCTTGCAGATAGACTTCTGGGAACAGTAGGTTGAATAAGATATTTATGAGATTCCCTACCCCCCAAAATTGGAGATCTATTGAAGGAAGACATAGATCTAGTAAGAGATGGAGTAGTGAACTTGAGTCTAGATGACCCATCAGGATGTTGTATGATAGATAACTGCTGAGGTTCTTTGGCTGTTTGTAGTTGAGGATATTTTTGTGACAAAGGTGTATAGCTACTATTCCATTCTTCAGGAAGAATACATTCTGCAAAACCAATTTGTAAGGGAGCAGTATTACCAGGGCCAACAATCACACCTTCTTTAAGAGCTCTATCTCTTAGTTTTGGATTCAGAGGAGGCATGGAAGTAGAAACATATCGTAAGCAAATAGAAGCATGCAGTTGGGCTATTTGTGACTAAGGGGCAACATCAAAACCATAGAATTGGATATAGGCATTCAAGAATTCATTGATGTATGGATCTGTCAATGAAACTTGATATATGGGAATGACAGATGACCATGCAGGTCCATTATTTAATGGACATTGAAAGCCTCCTATCAATGCATCTGAGAATTGATTCATTCTTGTATCCAATACACATGTTAAACAGGAAGTATTTAAACCAGGCCTCACTAATGGATTAATCCCAAATTGCACCATGCCTATATGAACATATTTATAGCCATTTTCCAAACCCCATTCAACATTTTCTTTAGTGATCAAAGGTATTTGATATACTGATTTTCTAGTAGAGATTAGAATATTTGCTGTAAGTATGGAATAGCTCCATACTTACAACAACTACTCATTGCTCCAGAATCAATTTGTGCATCCAAAGTATAAGACTTTAAGCTGGGAACTTTGATCTTTATAGGAATTACAACTCTATCTTGTGCACCAGGAAAGTAAACACGACAGTCCTTCACCTTCACAGCTCTCTACTAGTGCCTTACCTCCAACTTCAACTCATAAACAAATACAGGAACTGATACTCTCTTAATGAAGAACCAGACAGAAAATATGTTTGGACAAAGAACCAGATGGCTCTGATACCAATTTTATAGAACACGATACACAATGCTCATATTCAGGGAACGATGCTCATCATATTCACCAGTAAAAACACAACCATTCCGATTTTTACTTTCAAATGACATATAATATACAGACTTAGAGATAAATCTCCGTGATGCAAGAAGATCGAGAAAATTCTCGCAGATGCAGAGCAGGGATACTAAACTCAAAACACAAGACTTAGAGATAAATCTCCGTGATGCAAGCAGATCGAGAAACTTCTCGTAGATGCAGAGCAGGGAGACTAAACTAAAAACACACACACCAAGACTCTAAACTTCCGAATGCCCAAATGAGCTTACAATGCTAGTATTTATAATATTCTAGCAGGTTATCCGGTTAAACATTTTACTGGAAACTTGAAAACAAAAGAATCTACTTTCGGCTAGAACATCATGCAAGATGTCTAACACGAAAAGACCTTGTACTCCAAAGAAATGAATAGTCCTAAAGATTCGGGCAAGTGGGGACAACCACTTGTTATCTCGTCCCTTGGAGGCTAGGCCATATGGGGACCGAATCAGACACAATCTAATTATTACAATGATGGTCGGAATCTAGAACATTGGCTCTTTTACAAAAGCAAATACACAGTGGAGATTTTATTCCGACCAAATCCCTCGGAAACTGTGAAGTAAGATATTTACAAATACAGTAAGATATGCAATGATTTCGTATGAGTGATCCTTACAATCAATCACTATTAGCTCTGTCTTCATAATCACGTTCATGGATGTCTTTGACAACTTGATTCTCATGACCATGTCTGGCAGTCTGTTCAAGTTCTATCAATTCATCATTATCAGGAGCAAGTGCCTCATATGGTACTGACTCATCTAGCCAAAATGGAGCAGCATCTCTGAAACAACAATAGAATGGGAAAGTATACAGATATGGAGGTCTATCTGATTCGTCTACTGATATTAATCCTCTGAACCTTATAGAAATATTGAATGATTCATCTTCCTCATTAGGGACTAAGACTGTTTTTTGATGAACAAACTCAAATTCTATGACAAAATCATTCTGGACGGCCACATGCATTTCCCAATGGAGGATATTGACAAACTCGGAAAAAATTCTATCAAATATATGACGGGCTCTAGGAATATACCTAAACATAAACAACTTAAACTAGGGACTCCACCAATTATTACCAAGATCTATTGCAACATCATAAAATATGACCTTGACTGAACCATGTATCCTAGCCCTCTGATGAATAGAAAAATAATCTGCCCATGTCCAATCTGTATTTTGTATACACCCAAAATAAACTGGTTCCGGTTCTCTAGACAATGCATAATATACATGCCATGGCCTAATTCTATATGGAAGCTCTTTAGTATATGACCACCTAGAATCTTCAGAATCAAACCATTTTTGCAATATCATTTGTCTAAGACACAATGGAAAAACTAAGAAATGCTTTGCAAGACACTCTAAACAAAACTCATAATGACAATTACTACAGACTGTGACAGACCTGACTCGACTAGGCTTAAACGATTTTGATGACGAAGCTAAATCTTGATGAAGCGGCCATAGGGGCAACCATACTGGGGAATTACTGAGTAATAAACAACAAAATACAAACTCAAAAACTCAGAAAACCTCATTTTAACTTAGATGATTCAAGTGTTAACCAAGAATGGTACCTGGTTGCTGATGGTGGACAACAACTAGCCATAAGACAAGTAAAAATCCTCCACCTAGTGACTCCACTGGTTTTTAGTAGGCCTGTTGACTCCATTGGTTTTCTGTAGACTCCACTAGGAAACTTATTTTTATCATCACAACATCAAAAGAACCTAGTCAAGAATAATTTGTGGATTAAGTATTTCTTTCACAGATTGGTTTGTCCTTTAAGACTGTCATAATCTCTCAACCTTTCTGATTTTTGGGTCCAAGTCCTGGCTTCTAGAAGAATTTGTACCAGATCCCATCTTGAGCCAAATCCCCCTGCAATAGTTGACAATCCGGAAAGCATCGTTAGGAAGTCTCCTAAATCTAAATATCCAACTGTTAGTAGACCTATCCACAAAGCAAGCTCCCTACCTGAAAATCATAAAAATTTGCAAAATATCCTCTCTGACTCACCCCTAGAACAAAGCTTGTGTAGGACTAGATCTCAGAATTGGATAATTCAGATAGTTTTAGATCCCTCCACCTTACAGTAGAATTCTGTTGTACTAACCTCATCCCCCACTATTCACCTTCCTCCATTTAACCCTCCACCTCCTTTTGTAAACCCTTCTCTTGTTAACCCTCCTTTGTTTCCACAACCACAGATCATGGCAACATGGTATGCTCCACTACTTCTACCATTGCCTTTAGTTGTTCTACCACAGGACTATCAGTCCAAGATTCCTTTATATGATGCAAGTAGTTCTACTACTGCTCAACAACATGTGGACAAAATGAATGACTATTTTGACAGACAAGAAATAGATGATGAAACTGTAAAACTCAGAATGTTTTCTCAAAGCTTAGGGGGAGAAGTAAGAAAATGGTTCAAAGGCTTAACCCCTAACATCATAAATGACCTCCTTGATTTTCATCAATTATTCTTAAACAAATGGGAAGTCAAGAAGAACCCTCTCCAAATCTTATCAGAGTATGAAAACATTAAGAGAAACGTTGGAGAGGGTGTCTAAGAATACTGCACTAGGTTCAATAGTGTATATAATGCCCTCCCTGTCCATATGAAACCTGCACAAGGTCTAGCCCTAATGAAATTTCTTGATGGATTTGATCCAGAAATGGCCTATCAATTAAGAGAAAGAGAACCCCTCACATTAGAAGACATGCAAAGGGGAGCAGTAAGTGTAGAGGAAAATCTGATTTCCAAAAGAGCTAGAATGAAAAATGAAAAGAGGGTTACATATAGGGAAGAAGCTACACCTTCATCATCTGACACTAAGATTGATAACTTAGTTAGAACCACGAAGAGAATGATGGAGAGAATAAACATGAATGAGAGAGCTTATCCTAGATAAAACCAAACAGCTCCTCAAAACATAAATCAAAATCAGAATCAAAACCAAAGCTTTAGGAGAAATCCCCCTCAAATAAGACAGAGAGGTCCTGATCAGCAAATCAGGCCCCCTTTCCAAGAAAACTATGCCGATGAGGATGAAGGGGTGATTGAAGAAACAGAGGAAAGTCACATAAATTTAATTGGAGTAAATAATGAGGATAATGTTTTCCTCACTGAGGAAGAACAACGCATATTTGCACCAAATGAGGAAGAAAGCCTAGAATCTGAAGACTATAAACAGGGCTTTGAAAATGCCATCTTGGAAGTACATAGACAATATGACCTCAAAACCAAGAAAAACCAAGATACTCCAAAAAGAAATACCTCTGAAATTTATGCTAGGAAGACCTCTGAAAACATTCCTAAAAATACAGTAGGAAATCTAAACACAGTGGCTGAAAGTTCTAATAAAAATAAAAACAAAAACTACCAACCTAGTCCCAAACAAAGTGGTGACCAAAGTAACACTAGAAACACAGCTAGTGCCCCTGACAAAATTATTTTGATGGAGTTTCCTAATAAAAACCAACAAGCTAAAATTGTTGTGAAAACGGTGCCTGAAAAGGCTGATTTGAACATTTCAAAAACTCAGACACCTTTCAGTATAGAGAATGAAATTGCCAAGATTAAAATCTCTATTCCTCTTACTAAATTAGTTACTCAAGATGTATATAAATCTCAACTTTTGAAAGCTTTAAACATAGGAGAAAATTTTTATTCTGTAAATTTAAATAATGACAAACCTCAGCTTATGTTTGGACCAGAAGTAGAAGGAAAATTTGAAGAGGGAGGTGTTCCTCCATTTTATGTATGTTTAAACATCCATGATAAAATTCTCCATAATGCCATGCTAGACTCACGAGCTTCACACAACCTTTTGCCAAAAGTAGTGATGGAAAGATTAGGCCTTGAGATAACTAGACCATATAAAGATTTATACTCTTTTGATTCTAGTAGAGTTAAATGTCTAGGCCTAATCAAAGATCTATGTGTCAATCTAGCACAAATACCAGCCAAGAGCCTTGTAATGGATATTGTAGTGGCTGATATGCCTCCAAAATATGGCATGCTCCTTTCAAGATGATGGGGAGCTAAACTCCAAGGCACCCTCCAAATGGACATGACCTATGCTACCATCCCTGTCTTTAGTCAACCAAGAATACTATATAGGGAAACTCACATGAAATACATGGTTAGCAGTCAAGAAAAGCCAGATAACTCCCCTCTTTATTCCATTCACACAGACCTTGATTCATTTATCCTTTACAATGATGAAAACCTTAATGAACAAGTGACAGAAAATGAGCAACCAGCTGAACAAGAAGAGGAAAAAGAGGAGGAACAGTCAAAACAGTTTTCCCAAACAGAATATAATAGCAAACACAGTGGAGACCATAAAGAATAAAACAATTACAAACATAGTGGCAACCACTATAAGCAACATAATGGAGACCACAATAACCAACATAATGATAAATTTGAAATTGAACCTCTTTGGAGCATGAGTTTTGATGGTTCTTGTGGCAAGACTGGTTCAGGAGCAGGTATATGGGTGCATAACACAAAGACTAATCATGCATAAGCTCACTCATACAAGCTAAACTTTCAATGCACAAATAACATATTTGAATATGAGGCACTCCTCCTAGGGCTGCAATTACTGAATAAATTAGGAGCTAAGAGGATAATTGTCCATGGAGATTCCGAGCTAGTCATTAGGCATATTGAGGGAGAATACACAACCAAGCATCCTAGATTAAAAGTATATAGGGATGATGCCCTTGACCTCTTGAAAACATTCACAGAGTATGATCTTACCTTTGTCCCTAGAAACCAAAACATCCTTGCCAATGGTCTAGCATGTGCAACTAGTACATGTCAAAAACCTTATAATAACAAGCAATACGTTGTACAAGTCAAATATAGACCAGCGGTTCCTGATAACATAAAATATTGGCAAGTTTTTGAAGGAGATAAACAGATAGAAGATTTCCTGTAGTCCAGAAATGAGTTTGAAGTGCCAAATTCAAACTCAGAGTATGAAGAAGACTGCTCTACTGAGGGACAATCTTACAAAGAAGAACCTCCTGATAATGCTGATATAAATCTGTTAGACAAAGAACACATACATACAACATAGTTGTGCACTAATTTAGAAAAAGAAGACTTTGAAGTGCTACAGTCGAACAATGATAATTTTCCAAAGGAACTGGTTCCTTTAGAAGAACTGTTTGACTTTAATGATGTTTCTAGGAAGCCAACGATGGAATCCACTGAAGCTAAAATAGAGGAGTGCAATATAGGCAGTGAAAAAAAACCCAAAATGATAAAACTGTCCAAAACACTGCAGGCTCATTTAAAACAGAAATATATTGAGCTTTTCAAAGAATTTACCGATGTTTTTTCTTGGAGTTATGAAGATTAAAGTCATATGATATAGAGATAATCCAGCATAAGATCCCTCTCAAAGAAAACTAGAAACCCTTTAAACAGAAACTACGCAGAATAAACCCTGTGCAACTACCTCTGGTTGAGAAAGAAATTAAGAAAATATATGATGCTAGAATAATAGTCCCTATGAGATACTCAGAATGGGTTTCAAATCTTGTATCAGTGAGGAAGAAAACAGGAGAAATTAGGCTATGCATAGACTTCAAAAATTTAAACAAAACCTCCTTGAAAGAAAACTATCCTTTGCCAAAAATGGATCACATCTTACAAAGGGTAGTAGGTTCTAAAAGAATATCTTTGCTAGATGACTTTTTAGGTTACAACCAGGTGCTAGTACACCCAAATGATCATCATAAGACAACTTTCACTACACTCTGGGGCACCTTCATGTACGTCAAAATGCCTTTTGGGTTAATGAATGCTAGTGCCACTTTTCAGAGAGCCATGGATATTGCTTTCTCAGAAGAAATATGTTACTTCATTGTGATATACCTTGATGACATCACAATTGATGCAGGAGCATGAGGCTTCTAGATAAAAACTTCATTTTTATTCCAAAAATACAAAAAAAAATTACGAGCAAAGGAGTGGGTTCCTTTAGCTGGAAATTTACTGTTTTTATAAGATAGGGATTTGAACTGTTTTGTAATTAGTTCATGTATTTAGTTTTTAAGTTGAGGATTTTAGGGCAAATATCATGCCAAGTGATTTTATCTAAGATTTGGGCAAATTCGATCCTTTTGAAATGGATCTGAATGTTTGTATGGACTATTTATATAAGTTTGGACAACGTGAATGATGATTTTGGCCGAAGAGTGTTTGATTTAAAAAAAAATTTGAGTTTCTCTGTGTGTGAATGTCAAATCCCGGAGGGTTCTAATTATCCTTTGAAATATTACTAAGTTATTGGATTGAATTCGAGCTCTGTTGATAAATTCCTATGTGTGAAATTGTCAAATCCTATAGGCTTAATTTTCCTTTGAAATAAATATGAATTGATGAAATTTAGGTCGAGTTCTGGTTAAATTGATTATTGTGTGTATGTTTCCTTTAAAATTCTTCATCCATTGTGAAGGCGAACACAGTCCAGTTGTAATGTTAAAGTAAAGGACCGTAATTTGTTGATGCCAAAAAAAAAATCTGTGGCTTATTAGATGAAGTGTCAATTCTGACAAGATTGAAGAAAACATAGATCATCGTAGTATGTAAAGATCCTGAGGGAATCCACCACTATGGATTTGACAATCAAAGATAATCGCATCAGGAATTAACATAGCGTTCTTCATTTCAACTGGACTGAAATTTTTTAACAGAACTCAAAATCTAGAAAATCAAGGTTGTCCTATCAGTTAGAGATCGATGGCTATTGCATGGAAATGTGCTCAGGGGTTAATAAAAATTTTGGATGCGATGAATTATAAATCTGGTTTAATTGTTTAAGTTGACAATCTAGCAAGTAAAGTAATCTGACGGCCTTCGCACCTGGCTTGGGGATCCAAAGATCATCGCATAAAAACTTGCGTAATGTTTAAAGTCTTAAATGGATGTGATTAATTATAGAGGTAAGTTTTAATGTGGTTTGTGTCCATCAAGAAGTCAAACTCATAAGAAAATGTGATATTGTTTTAATTGTAATTTCGCCAATTCTGAATGGGTTTAGTATTCTTGTAAGTTGAGTTAAAATTATAGAAAGTAGAAAACTATATGAATGACCAATACACTAGAGAAAAACCGTGAAGAGGTTCCACCTGAATTAGAAGTAATAGTTTCAATGTTTGAGAGTTTATCTTTGACTCCTGCATCCAGACCACCAAAAGTCTACTCTAAAACAGATGAAGAACACTTAGCTCACTTAAGAAAATTCTATGAAAAATGTAGAAAGTATGGCATGTCTTTAAATCCCAAGAAAAATTTGTTTGGCCTTCAAGAAGGTAAAATTTTAGGCCATATCATATTTAAAGAAGGGATCAAGATTGACCCAAAAAGGATTGAAGGAATATTGCAAATCAATCATCCTAGAAATATCAAATAACTACAATCTTTCATTGGAAAGATAAATTTTTTAAGAAGGTTCATACCAAACCTTGTAGAACTCCTAAGAAACATCATAAACGTGCTAAAAAGATAAATAGGAGTCAAGTGGACCATAGAAGCAAAGAAATTCTTTGAACTGGTGAAACAAGCACTTACCCAAACACCAGTTCTAATTAGCCCTGACTTTACCAAAGACTTGATCATCTTCTCCTTTGCATCAGAACACATAGTTGTTGTTGTCCTACTACAGAAAAATATAAAGGGACAAGAACAACCCATTGCATTTTTTAGCAAGGCATTAAGAGATGCACCTATGAAATACAACATAATGGAAAAGAAAGCTTTTGCCTTGATTAAGGCATTGAAAGATTTCAGAGTTTACATTTTACACTCACACGTCATTGCATTTGTGCCTCACTCAGTGGTAAAAGATATCTTAACACAAGATCCCGACGGCAAAAGAGGTAAGTGGATTGCTGTTATATTAGAATATGATCTAGAAATCAGACCCACTAAGCTAATCAAAGAATAAGAACTGGCTAAACTCATGGCTGAAACAAATTTTCAAGCACTAGACATGAACATGATTAATGCATTAGATGAACAGGAGGAGTTGGCAACTCCACCCATTGAAGAATCATTTTTGAATTCATCTTGGTATGCTGATATATTGTATGTGCTTTTAAATCTGAATGTTCCTCCTAATTTGTCCAAAAAAAAGGCTATATTCTTAAAATTAAAGGCTGTAAACTTCTGCATTTTAGATAAATTATTATATTGGAAAAATGATAGTGGTATATTGCTTAAATGTTTTCCTGAGGATGATGCAGATAAGATCAAGCATGAGTTTCATGAAGGAGAATGTGGAGGCCACCTCTATTGGAAAACCATTGTCAACAAAATCCTTAGAGTTGGTTACTATTGGCCCACCCTCTTTCAAGACATCCATAAAATGGTAGTTTCCTGTCATAAGTGCCAAATCATTGAAGGCAAAAGAAAACTGTTGCCATTTTCTTTGCATACAATTTCTATTGAATCTCCTTTTCAATAATGGGGCCTTGATTTTATTGGAGAAATCAATCATGCCTCCTCTTCCCAACACAAATGGATCCTCACTGCAACTGACTACTTTACAAAATGGATAGAGGCCATCCCTTCTATCACTGCCATAGACTCAGCCATTATCAAATTCCTTGAAAACCACATTTTTTCTAGAATTGGTTGTCCTAGAAAAATTATCACTGATAATGCTGTTGCTTTTAGATCCAATAAAATGGTGGAATTTTGCCACAAATATCAGATTACATTGGGTCATTCAATAACTTACTATCCTCAAGGTACTGGGTTGGCAGAATCCTCAAACAAAAGCTTGGTAAACATCATTAAAAAGTTTCTAGGAGAGAACAAAAAAGCATGGCACAACAAAATAGTACATGCACTATGGGTAGATAGATTAACAAACAAGAAATCAATTGGTATGTCTCCCTATCAGCTAGTGTATGGAGTAGATGCAGTTTTTCCTACAAGTTTGGGAGTGCCAGTGATGAAGTCGATCCAAGAAGCACAATTTGAAGAAAATGACATGCAAAGAAGAATAAACCAGATTTTCTAGCTGCAGTAAACCAGAAGAGGTGTACAATAGAACACAGCAAGTGCAGGAAAATATCGAAAATATTTTTGATAAGAGAACCAAGGAAAATGATTTCAACATTGGAGACAAAGTTCTGAAGTGGGATTCAAGAAGAGAAGACAAGGGTAAGCATGGAAATTTTGACAATCTATGGAAAGGTCCATACATTGTCCATTCTGCAAGAGGTAACAATGCATTCTTCCTACAAGAAATGGATGGAACAGAATTATTTGGAGGTCTTCTTAATGATAGGATGCTCAAGCATTATTTTTGTTAAAAATATCAGTTTAAAGCTTCACTCATTGTATATAACACTGCTTGAATGAAAAATTAGAAAAATGAAACACAAAAAACAAAGAAAATAAGAAAAGAGGGTAGATAAAATGAAAAAGTAAAGCCTCATACTAAAAAAGAGAGTATTTCTGAAAGTGTGTGAGTCCAAATGTCACTACTTTTGAAAAAGAAGTTTTGTTCAGTCATACATCCTAATCATGATTGGAAAAGTTTTAAATTTTTGTTCATAAGTTAGTAAATGAAGATTTACCAAACTGTTTAAACTTGGCTTATCAATAGATTAGATTAGGAAAGATATTGGTTCCAAAGTTCAAATATGAACCAAGAAAGAAAGAGGGATGAATGACAAATTCCAAATTATAAGCCCTTAATTTTTAGATTTACTGTTTGCAAAAATAAAATCTGTGTGCAGCTTGTCCAAAAATACCACAACCCATGGCAAATCAGACTGCTTAATCTTGGTTTGGTCATGTTTTCAATTTTCTATTAATAGATTAGAGAATGAAAATCTGTTAAACTATTTAAACTTGACAGATAAGTAGATTAGGTAGAGAATAAAAGAGCTCATCAGTCTAATCTGAGCCTTTGGATGATATAATGGTAGAGATAGATAGTTTTTGCTTTCGAAAAGAAAAATGATGTCAAGGGTCTACCAATCTAAAAACACCCAAATGAAGAAAAAATGCTAGGAAAAGTATGATGGGTAGGTAGAGTTGAGTTGAAGAAAAACATGTTTTTTCAGAATTTAAAAGTTATAGCTTCAAAGAACAACACCAGATCAGCAATTGAAGAATGAATAATCTTCCAAAGTGCAAATCAAAGCACTGCTCTACAAATTCCAGAGATTTTATCTCTGAGGTTCTTGACACCTCCTAAAGGAGCTGCCCTCCCCAGATGGAGCCACTGTTATCCTCCTGTATTCTATATATTCACTAGATGACTATGGATTTATCACAATCAGCTAAAGATAACATTCCTTTCCTATCAACTATCTTTAGAAATCTCACTTCCTTCATTATCCTTATAAATCCTTTTTCACTATGCTTCTTATTGCCTTCTAAAAATCACCTTGCTGCTCTTAAAAGACTCATTCTAGACTTATTTCTCACATTTTCACCCTTCTTTCCTATCATCAGTTTCACTCCCTCATTTCCCCACTCTTAAAACCCACTTTCATTTCTAAAAATCCCATAAACCCCCTCACATTTATCACTTTCCTTTACTTCCACTAAAACAATGAAAAAAACCCCTTTTTTTCATTATTTTAAGTTAATAAATCAGGCTTTCGGGACCCTTTGTCTTATATTAAAACTATGTTTTAAATATATAAACCCGACCCTTTTATGAAAACCCTGCCTTAAAGATTAAAAAATTTTAATCCCCGCCCTTCGTTAAAAACCCTCATGTGACCCTATATTCTGCCTCCGTTTCTAAGCTTTCTGCTCCTATTTTACCCGAAATCCTTCTCTTTAAGCCCCCACCTGCATACACCTAACCCCATCACCGTAAAACCTTGGCTCTGTCCCAAAAATAAGCGTATTCGCTTATTTTGATAACCCTCAGGCCTGCTCTCCACCAAACCCTACGCCACGAATAAAACTCTGCCAGCTGTCCCCCGGACCCCACTCCCTTTGACTCCCCGCTACTCCGTAACCCCTGACCACTGTAGATCTATCTCCCCCAAGATCTAATGGCTCCCATTGCATATCACAACATTATTGGCATTGAGGTTAGCGTCTCCAAAACGCGCGAAATGGGCGGTATCCCTCCGCCACACGTCATCCACTGAATGGAATCGCACGCGACCACCCGAAACCACTTACCACCTCCATATTGTATGAAAACTACCTTCTCCACTTGCAAAAACCGCTTTTCCCCTCCGCGCCATAAATCCATACCGCCTCCCTCATTCAAAGGTTCTGAAGCCCTGTGGCTTCGCGATAAGCCCGATCTACCATTGCCACCTCTGTAAAACGTTCCAAAATCCCGACTAACCCCAAATAAATGCGGAAATCCCCCTCAATGCAGGTTTTAAGCTCACGATTTGTTTTTGTGTAGGTTTCATGGCGAGAATGCAAGAAATGGCATTCTGAGGTCCCGAAATGGTTTCGATGGACTCCCTAGGTGATGATCCAATGGATTTATCCTTCAAAGGACTAAGAGCGCCAGGTTAATGAATAAAATCGATGGATCATGACCATCGATGCACACTCAAGCGTGCCAAAACAAACTCAAAATGTTTTTAATGCTAACAGAGGCACAGTGAAGAGAAGAAGACAGTCAAAGGACTGTGACAGTGAAGATCGTTGGATCAAAAGTTAAATCAAGGATTAGAAGGTCAAATCAGAGTTAAAGGTGCAAACACAGGAAGACCAAGGTCAAAACAAGAAACAAAGATGAATATAAAATAATAAAAACAATTAAAAAACAGAGAGGCAGAGATAAAGTAGTAAGACAGTTTAAAGAGGGAAAAACAAGTTTAAAGACCAAAACATAAGTTTAAAGGATAAAACAGAGGCAGATCAACATAGAAGCCCACTCGAATGACTCAATCAAAGGCATTTACTTCTTCAAAGACACATCTTGCCACTTACAACATGTTTTATTTCAATAAATACATCAGCATTTATTAAGACAGTTAGAGATATTTCTCAACTACTCGGCAGTTATTACAAAAGTCATTAAAAAGCTTTAAAAGTCAAATATTTCCAAAAGTTAGCTCAAACAGTTAAGTTAGGAGTTATTGTTACAGTGAATCACTCTCATATATTTTTCCTTGGGCCTTAAATGTTCTCAAAGGTAAAAAATGCATTTAACTCTGTAATTAATAACATCTGAAACCCTAGATTAGGATCACCTCCTCATTTTGCAGATAAATACTGCATGTATCATTCATTTTTAGTGTTGGTTAGTTGGTGGTTAATTGGTTGATTGTTGTTGCTGAGCAAGTTGAGGATTGCTAGGTTGGATTTGAGAAAGCTCTGAGTTGCAGAGATCTATTGTACATGGAGTAATGTAACTGTTTTGAACATCAAGTAATACATGCATGCTCACAGGATTTTTGAGCTATGTTAATGGTGAAGTTTTCCTTCTTGGTCAATGTTTTCCTTTTGTTTTTAATTATGTACATTATTTCTCTGATATAAGAACATAAATTTTAGATTAGGACATGCTGTCTTGGCACCCCAATTCTATCTGCATTCTTTATCTTAATGTTTTCTTCTGCAAGTTCTGATTGGAGAGTTCTTAATTGATCTATGGTTCCACCTAGTTTGTTGTCTTGGAAATGATTTAATAGATTCAAGCCAAAGAATTCTATGGTATGCCTTGTCCTTTGGTGTAGCTTGAGACATTGTTTTTAAGGCCTTTCTTTGAAATATACTTAATATATTCCAGCCAAGGAAGTCTATCGTATGCCCTATCCTCTGGTTTGCCTTAAATTATTGCTTTGAAGGTATTTAAAGCGTTTGATTAAAGAAGACAGGTTTAGCTTTCTCTTTAGTTGCACTCATTGTTATCTTAAATGTTTTCTTTGTCTGAAAGTAGTCTCAAGATTGCTGGATTGTTGTCTTAAAGGTTTGCTTATTAAAGTCTGGCCAAAGAAGTCTATGGTATGCCATGTCCTTTGGTTTGTCTCCAATAGTTACCTAAAAGGATTTTCTTGTTGAAGTAGGATTAAAATATTCTTAACTGACTTTTAGTTTTTCTTCCTTCACAACTTATTGTCATTTCATATGCCATCTAATCTAAGATATCCACTTGATATAGTTAGCTTGCCCTATCAAAAACCTTACAGAGTTGATGAACAATTAAATCCTTTTATGACTCCATAGCCCAATGAATTAATGTTTCTCATAGTCTAGCTATTCAGCTGAGGCCCTCCCTCAATTAATCACACCTTTGATCTGTCAACCTACCAATCAGTCAATTGAAACAAACAAGTCCTTAGAAGTTCATAACTATCCTAAAATCATAAACAAAATCATAAATACATATCATTTATCAACACGTATATATAGAGAGATCCCTCTCTGAGTTGAGGAAGGCTAGGTCCTAGGATTCCAAAGTGGTTATGATGTGGTTCCCTGTAAAGTTTGTTCTTGCCAATATTGCAAATCATGAGGAGCCAACAGGGGTAAGAGGGCACCCATGCTTGACCCCAATGTCACTACCAAAGCATTCTTAAAAGCCTTCTTTAGTTCTGATTTTAGCTCTAACTTTCTTGTAGAGATTAGAAACAACTTCCCTATATTCAGTTAGAGTTATGATCTCTTCCATCCTTCTCGAAAGCTTGTCTCTAAGAACAATGTCAAAATCTTTCTTGAAATCAACAATCAACAAAAGGACTCCTCACCCTGTATGTCGCATAATGTTTTTATGAAATTCCTAGGAGTGATACAATGATCAATGGTAGAATGTCGCGGCCTAAAACCAGCCTTCCCTTTTTCTCTTTTACCTTCATTTTCTTCCCAACTGCTAATTCTACGCTCCACCATGCTTCCAAATAACTTTAAAAAAAGAGGATTAACCATAATAGTGCAGTAATTGGAGAGGATATTAATGTCTCCATTTTTGTACAAGGGGATAGCAACACTAGTTGTCCATTCAATTGGAAAATTGCTTTCTGTGATGTTACCTGAGATCTTTTTAATAATCAGAGCCAAGGTTTCAACCCCCCACTTTGAAAATTATGCTTGCGATCCATCAATGTCTTGAGCTTTACCATTTGCTAACTTTTTTATACCACACTTGATATCTTCTAATGAAAATAGCTCAGCTGAAGTGTTGATTATGGGAGGGCTATTTCTCTCTTGATCTCTCTCGTAAAAAAGCTTCGCATACTCTAACCATTGAGTAGCCGAGATATTATTATGCATTTGCTTTTTCTTTTGTTGTAATTCCCTCCAAATTCTTTTGGGATTAAGTTTTCCCAAGAAAATTAATTCATTCCTTCTTGAAGTCACATACTTTTCTTTTTTTGTTTTTATCATATTTTTGTACTTTTTCATGCCTTCATTCTTTACTTTCTTCTCTTTCAGTGATATTTTCGTAGCCTTACACTTCTCATCAAACAAGGGATTGGTTGGAAAAGTGTTTGAAATTCTCTTCATTGGTCGAGATATTTTGCATACCTTTAAGGCTTTATGGATTAAAGGGATCACCATATTGCTGCCAATGTCCTCTATTATTGCACTATCTTCTCAACTTTCTAATTTGACCTTTTCCACCTAAAATTGATGTTCCAAAGAAGCAGAAAAGAGCTCTTGATTTTCCTGATTCATAGTGACGCTCCCGTTTGCATGAACTTTCTTCTATCTATGTTGGTTTTGATCCACCTGCATCCCACTTGTGTGCATGCCCAACTTAATACAGAGAGGCATATGATTTGATTTCGACTCAATAGGGAAAGCTCCAATATTGAACTCTGACAAATTAGAAATAAAGCTCTGGGAGAAAATCACATAATCCGCCACACTTTGACTATTGTAAGTTTTACATGCAATGTCACCAGATCTAGGCCAGGTTTTCATGCCATTGCAAGTGACCATGTCATAGGGGCTACATAATCCTACCAATTCAGCACCAAAGTGTGAAACAATCCCTTTTCCATATTGAGAAGACCTTTCCCGCATGTGATCCTCACTCTCATTTAGCCAAAGAGGATTGCTGTCCTTATTCTCATTGCTACCTAACTGCATAGACTAATTGTTTGCTCTCCTTGCATTAAAGTCATTAACCACAACTATATCTCCCAAAGTCTTGAAGGCATAATTTTTTTTTTTAGCAACATACAGTTCTTCACTATCTAAGTTTTCCTTCTTGTAGAAATTCGAATTTTTTGGAGCAAAGTATCAAGTAGCCAGAATAACCCAGAAATTCCGGTAAGATTATGAAAAATTCCGGCAAAGATTTTTGAAAATTTGGGTTATAGTTGTCAAACTCCAGTATTTTGGGTGCCCTAAGGGTTTTTGATGGTGCGGAATCCATTTCCATCATCAAAATGCAATTCAAACACTCCAACTATCTGATTTAAAAAAAAAAAAAAATTACCAGATTCTTGAAAAAATTGTCGTCCGAGCTATTCTGTTGCGTCGATAGACAACTCCCATTCCCCACAACCAAGAATTGCATTTTATACATATTCATGCCATGCCCTTTCTAGATCACACACTTTTCCATAATTTATTGAATCGAAATATGCATAAGATTCTGTATCACACAAATCACAAGATCTCATCTCAGTATATAATATTATATCTACAATATTGGTATTGATTTTATAATAAATATGTGTTATTTCTTTGATTTTTTTGAAAGATATATAATAATAATTTAATTTTTAAATTATAATTAAATTTAAAAAATATATTATTAAAATTAAAAAATAATAATAATTTATATATACTATTTATATTCATTTAATATAAAAAATTATATATATTTATTTACATACTCTATATGTCTTTTAAATCTTTTTATAATTTTTA
The DNA here is from genome assembly GCA_034641835.2 of Pinus albicaulis. NCBI lineage: Eukaryota > Viridiplantae > Streptophyta > Pinopsida > Pinales > Pinaceae > Pinus > Pinus albicaulis. Next base: position 949,098,828 of record CM076581.1, read on the forward strand.
AATTGTTTTTTTTTTATATATATATAATTGATGTATTGATTTATTATAAAATGTGTATGCATTGATTTAGTTTTTTTTCTCAAAAAATATATTTGGGATATTTATATAAATTTAAGATATTATATTTAAGACTATAAATAATTTTGGGTAATTTCATAAAAATATTCACACAAATTTGAACAGCCAATTAGGAGGTTATATTACTCCTCTAACCTAAAAGATAAATAAAAAATATTTAGGTTATATATAACATATTGAAGTCATTAATTTTTAGGAAATCTAAATAATATTTTAGAAATGCTTATGTGAATAATAAACAACATTGTGAAATAATTTATCTTTTTAAAAGCTTATATCATCTCTAGGATCTCTCTTATCCTCACTTCTAAACTGAGGACTACTTCTAGTTGTTTGTTTTATATAGTAAGAACCTCATAGGCTCTTAAGTTTCCCAAAATTATCATTTTATTTTTTAAAGCTAGCATGAAAATTCATTCGATAGAAAGTTCATTTGCATATTTTTAGTGTGAGACATAGAGAATTACTTGATCTGATCGATTGTAAAGCACTTATCATATAGCATTTCTGAAGAAACTAGTTATTGATGAAGTAGTAATTTCTATATGAGGAGGATGGGGAGGGGTAAAATAGAGATAAAGAGGATTGAGAAAGTAGCTAAGTAACGTTCTCTAAGTGTAAGACTGGGCTTAAGAAGAAATAAAAGGATATTTCTATTTTATGTGCTGCTGAAGTTGCTCTTAATATTTTTTCCAGCAATGGGAAACACTATGAATATTCAAGCCTTAGCAGTAGCGTAGAGAAAATTGTGGAGAAATATATGAATGGCTCGCGAAGTGATCAAATTAATTCATTTATGGGTGGATTTGTTGTTAAGGGTTACATTGAGCTTGTGGGGCTGCATTTGCTTATCAAACATATGACAGGAGAGGATTTGGAATTTTGGAGTCTTTTTCTGTGAATGAACTGCAAAAACTCGAAGACCAACTTGAAATCTTGACTGGTAGGGTATGAAAGAAGAGGTTTCAACGTATGGAATAACAAATTGAGGCTATGACACAAGAACTTGAGGAGTCGAAAATAAGGTTAAGACATAATCATGGTTTTTCAAAAAAGAAAAATGACCTATATATGTTCTCTGATTGTCGTGGATCACTCGGAAAGACAGTGGACGACCATCCATTTTTTCAATTAGAAGACAAAAAATGTATTTACATGAAATCTTCGGCCCCTGCGTTTCATGTGCAGCAGGGTCAACCACACTTGCATGAAAATAACTATTGATATCTTCATCTATAGTTGGGGTATAACGCAAACATCAAAACCTACCAAAATTTTGAGCTACAGTTGGGGTTCAATACAAATTTGAAAACTAGGATGTTGATTTTATTATGACAACCTACTTCGTTTTTTAATGGGTCAGAAATGTCCTGTGTTTTTCTTGAGTGGATCGACTGAAATGAAAACCATGTCACTATTTTCAAAACCAGTTTGGTGTTTGTAGTTGATCTTATTGAATTATGGAATTTATGTATATTAAGAACTTGAATTCGTACCTTATGAAAACAAAAAACCTGCATGTTGAAATTGGAAAAAAAAATAGGTCTACTATGTTACCAGGGTACTGTGGTAACATAGTAGACCTTAAAAAAAATTGCAGCAGGAAAGTACAGGAGATGAGCTTACCTTGATCAGTAGTTGTAGACTTGGGCTCGCCATTTTTTTTCTTTTACAGACTCTTCAATATCATGTATTCCCTGAGCCGTCTACGAAACTAAGAAAGCTCCAAGATCCAACACTGTGATGGGCATTGGGCATTGACAACATAATATTACCAAATCTTCTAGGTTCTAATTTCCACCGCATACGATTTGAGATTATGATAAAATTGGGACGAAATTTGTAGGAGATAAATGTGAGAATTTTTTTTTAGAGTTGTACAATATGAGTGAGTCATCAACGCAGACTGCAACGATAATTTTCATAAATAATTGAACTCCATAATTAATTCCTTACAAAACCAATGCCAAATTGCCAATGTTGACAATGTTGTGTCAATAATGTGTTAAATATTTAAATCTAGATCTGTTGTCGAGATAAGATGGATATCGACTCGAGTACCCTCGCATTGATAATTAACATAAATTCACAGTCACGTAGAGTCTGAATCAGGTGCATTGGTAGTGGGGACTTACTACTGCCAATATGCCGACCTGGTGTAAAATTTTAACACATAAATTATATATATATATATATATATATATATATATATATATATATATATATATATATAGATATATATATATATAGATATATATATATATAGATAGATATATATATATATATATATATATATATATATATATATATATATACATATATATATATATATATATATATATATATATACATATATATATATATATATATATATATATATATATATATATATAATTTTTATAGAACACGATACACAACACTCAGATTCAAGGAATGATGCTCATCATATTCACCAGTAAAAACACACCATTCCGATTTTTACTTTCAAATGACATATAATATACAGACTTAGAGATAAATCTCCGTGATGCAAGCAGATCAAGAAACTTCTCGCAGATGCAGAGCAGGGAGACTAAACTCAAAACACAAGACTTAGAGATAAATCTTCGTGATACAAGCAGATCGAGAAACTTCTCGCAGATGCAGAGCAGGGAGACTAAACTCAAAACACACACACCAAGATTCTAAACTTCCGAATGCACAAATGAGCTTACAATGCTAGTATTTATAATATTCTAGCAAGTTATCCGGTTAAAACTTTTACCGGAAACTTGAAAACAAAAGAATCTACTTTCGGCTAGAACATCATGAAAGATGTCTAACATGAAAAGACCTTGTACTCAAAAGAAATGAACAGTCCTAAAGATTTGGGCAAGTGGGCACAACCACTTTTTATCTCGTCCCTTGGAGGCTAGTCCATATGGGGACCGAATCAGACACAATATAATTATTACAATGATGGCCGGAATCTAGGACATCGGCTCTTTTACAAAAGCAAATACACAGTGGAGATTTTATTCAGACCAAATCCCACGGAAACCGTGAAGTAAGATATTTACAAATACAGTAAGATATGCAAGGATTTCGTATGAGTGATCCTTACAATCAATCACTATTAGCTCTGTCTTCATAATCATGTTCATGGATGTCTCTGACAGCTTGATTCTCGTGACCATGTCTGGCAGTCTGGTCAAGTTCTATCAATTCATCATTATCAAGAGCAAGTGCCTCATATGGTACTGACTCATCTAGCCAAAATGGAGCAGCATCTCTGAAACAACAATAGAATGGGAAAGTATACAGATCTAGAGGTCTATCTGATTTGCTACTGATATTAATCCTCTGAACCTTATAGAAAGATTGAATGATTCATCTTCCTCATTAGGGACTAAGACTGTTTTTTGATGAACAAACTCAAATTCTATGACAAAATCATTTTGAACGGCCACATGCAATTCCCAATGGAGGATATTGACAAACTCGGAAAAACTTCTATCAAATATATGATGGGCTCTAGGCATATACCTAAACATGAACAACTTAAACTAGGGACTCCACCAATTATTACCAGGATCTATTGCAACAGCATAAAATATGACCTTGACTGAACCATGTATCCTGGCCCTTTGATGAGTAGAAAAATAATATGCCCATGTCCAATCTGCATTTTGTATACACCCAAAATAAACTGGTTCTGGTTCTCTAGACAATGCATAATATACACGCCATGGCCTAATTCTATATGGAAGCTCTTTAGTATATGACCACCTAGACTCTTCAGAATCAAACCGTTTTTGCAATATGATTTGTCTAAGACACAATGGAAAAAATAAAAAATGCTTTGCAAGACACTCTAAACAAAACTCATAATGACAATTACTACAGACTGTGACAGACCTGACTCGACTAGGCTTAACAGATTTTGATGACGAAGCTTCATCTTGATGAAGCGGCCTGAACATTTTTATTTCCTTGATTTGTTGAGCTCCTTCTCTGGTAAGCATATCAGCAAGATAATTTTCTGCACCTGACTTGTACACAATGTCGAAATCAAATCCTTCAAGCCACAGTGCCCATCTTAGAACTCTGGTGATTCCTTTTTCTAACAATCTCTTATTAGCCAGAATACTTTTCATATGTTTGAGATCTGTTTTGACAATAAATATGGCACTCTTTAGGAATAAACGAAACCTTTTTATTCCTCTTTTTACAGCAAGTATCTCCTTATGAGAAGAGGGATACTTTTTCTCTGTGTCATCAAAACTACCGGAAGAGTAGGCACACACAAGTTCTTTTCTTCCATGCTTCTGCAATAGTACTGCAGCCCAAGTGTGGTCAGAAGCATCTGTTTCAAGAATAAAGGGAAGATTAGTATCTGGAAGTTTAAGTTTTGGCAAATCACTAATCTTGCTCTTAATACTTTTGACAGCTTCTATCATCTCTTCTGTCCAGCTGATTGCTTTCTTAATTAGCCTATTCAACAAAACCTTTGTATCCTCAGATTTCTTTTCATAAAAGTTTCTGATATAATTCAGGCATCCAAGAAATCTTTGCAGAGCTTTCAGATCAGGAATAATGTTAGGAAATTTCAGCAGATGGGTTAGAACATGTGACTGAAGTTCAACATGTCCTTGTTCTATGTGCAAACCTAAATAATCTATCTTGATTCTACCAATCTGAAACTTTTCATCTGAATCTGAAAGGACTAATCCATGCTTATAAACAAGCTGATAAAACTGCTCTAAATGCTTCTTATGGCTATTTACATCTTTACTGAAGACAAGCAAATCATCTATATACACTATTATATACTCTACCCCTCCAAAAATGTCTTCCATCCTTTTCTGAAATTCAGATGGAGCATTCTTCAGTCCAAAAGGCATAACAGTCCATTGATACTGACCATGTGGGACTGTAAATGTTGTTTTATACCTGTCAGCAGGAATAATACCAATCTGCCAAAATCCACTTTTAAGATCAAAATTGCTAAAAACATTAGCGTTGGCTATCTTAGCAAGCAACAGTTATTTATTAGGAAAAGGATATCTGATTGGAAAAAGAGCATCATTTAAGGCTTTGTAATTGATCACAAGCCGTTTCTTGCCTCTTTTTTGCTCACTGTGCTTATTGACATAAAAGGCAGGGCAAGCCCAGGGGCTTTTGCATGGCTCAATAAGCATTTTTTGTAGAAGCTGACTGATCTCTTCTTTACACAATTCTTGCTCTTTGGGACTCATGTGATTAGCACTAGCTTTTTGAGGCTTAGAAATATATCCTTCTTTATAAGGTAGTGCTACAAAATATTTTTCTCTTGTCCAAAAAGCATCAGGTCTCCTGGCAGTACAATATTTTCTAAGTTTATCAGAAATAGGTTGCAAGGTTTTAGGACCATGCAATTCAGCATTCTTTACAATCTTATTGATCTTTGACAAGTCTTGAAGACTGTGTTGGACTATAGTTGCTTCTTCAGGCTAAACCTTGACTTTATAGTCTCTAGAAGCAGAAACTGTAACTGAACCGTTAGAAGTGGTAAAAGTAACACATTCTTTTCCAAAAGTTACTGGCAAGTATTTATTCAAAAAATCTTGACCCAAAAAAACATCAGTACCAGTGTCAAAACTATACAATGTGACAAAAACCTGTACATCATTAAGATAAATGGGAAAGTCAGGAGCTATATGGTTAATTTCCATCAGATCTTTAGTGATAGCCCTGAACTGTAATTTAGTAGGCTGCCAATAGTAGGATGGAATGGCTCCATACTTACAACAACTACTCATTGCTCCAGAATCAATTTGTGCATCCAAAGTATAAGACTTTAAGCTGGGAACTTTGATCTTTATAGGAATTACAACTCTATCTCTGATTCCCATAACATCAATCAATTCAACATTTGGCTTTGGAAAATAATCTTCTGGAACATCTTTCAACAATAATCTTGTCAATTTAGAATTCTGATCATCATAGTCAGCAATAAGCATCTGAAGTTTAGAAGATAACTGAACCATCTCCTTTCTAGTATGATGAATTGAAGATTCTAAGTCTGCGATTTTCTTTTTGAGAGTGTCGATTTGATTCATACCTGTAGATCCTGTGATCTGCAAAGGTTTAAACATTGAATCGAACTCCTTTTCAATGAACTCTTCATCTGATAATCTTTCTTGATTTTTCTTTTTGGATGGTAATTGACTTTCTAGATTTTCTAGCTTCTCTGTCAGTCTCCTTCTTGCTGTAAACTGAACTGGATCAAGCTTGGCCAATTCAGCTTTGACTGCTGCAATCTTCACCTGTAAATCTTCTGGAGAACCGAAATGAAACATTTTAATATCAGGAATAAAAGTTTCATCTGAATCAGATGATTCAGAATCTAATGTCAATTTCCCAATTTCTGGAATTTCATTGTCTTCAGACTCAGAGGAGGAACTTGAGACTTCAAAATATTCACCATCAGAATGGGATATGAGATCCCAATCTTTTGGATCATGGATAATAGAAAATATATCTTCTATTTTCATTTGTTTTTTGTCTTTCTTGTCTTTGCAAGCATTGGCATAGTGACCTTCTTTTCCACAAATAAAACAAACAACTTTCTTAGAAGGTTTAGCTCTTTTCCTAAATATTACCCTTCTCCCTTTAAAGTTTCGCTTAGAAGGATAATATGTCGTTTTCTTTGGAAAATATTTTTCTGTCTTGCAAGAGCAGGTCTTTTTAGAAACCTTTTTCAAATTCTTCTTATGACTGCCGAAATTATAGGTTTCTTTGAAGTTATTGCAAAACTTTGTACTAAAGTGCATCTGCTTTTTAAAATTCTTTTTAGCCTTTTCTTCAGCACATTCTTTCTATAATATTGTGACAATAAACTGTTGAATAGCTGCAAAATATTGTCCTTATAGATTTATCTTATGAGCTTCTATATGTTGATTTATCAAATCTGGAATTTTCCCTGGCATGGATGCTATATAATATCTCAGATATGCAACATTATGAGAATCAGTAGCTTGATATAGGAGTTTTTGCATAACACAGAAATATTCATGAAAATGATCAATATTACACAATTTTTGAGACATAAATAGCTGTGCATGATGGGCTGAATCTTCAGGGACTAATCCAACAAATTCATGTTTCAAAGCATCAAATAGTTCCTTTAGAGGATCGTCTTCATTTTCAACTATTTGATCTTTGTCTGCTTCAGCCAATTTTTCCCACCATTGTTTTAAAATACCAGTGAAAGACCAAACTATTTGAGTCACAATGTCAGACCAGTCTGCTTTTGTTTCAGCTTTTCTCTGTAATGCCCAAGCATGGACATTTTGAAGAACTGAAATAACATCATTATAATCTAGACAATCAATATTTACCAACAAAGAATTTCCATAACCTCTGGTACTTGGATTGTCTAATCTGACTGGTGTAGACTGGAGATTTTCAGTATATCTCCCAAAAGCACTTGTGGCTGATGCACTATGAGCAGTGGCATCACCTGAATTTTTCTTTCCTTTATTAGAAAAATAAAAAGAATCACTTCTGTCTCTTTTAGAACTTGGTTCACCTTGAGCTTGTTCACCAGGGGTTCTAGAACCAGAAGTTACTCCTGACATGGCCATGATAGTGGTAGCAGATGGTTGGCCATTTTTCTGTAACAAAGAACTAAGGCTGACATAGTTCTTGGGCAATCTCATGCTTTCAACAGAAGGCAAATCAGCTAGTCTCTTTTTCATCAAGTATGTCCTCTCTCTAGCTAGGCTGATTCCTTTCTGAATCTTTTCTAATCTTATTGTATCCAGATTTTCTACCCCTTTAAAAAGAACAAAATTTTGTTTATCAGGACTGGAAGAGAACTTCAACTTGGAGCTGGATACATCTACTTCTCTATAATGGGGAGGAGAAGCAGGAATAGGAAGTGCATCTCTAAGATGATCCAGTGATTTGGAGAAAATACCCATATTGGATTGAATATCATTTATCTTTTGGGTATGTTCATTTTGAGTTCCCAAAAATTCATTATAACCAATGTGCATCTTTTTAATATGTTCTTTGATTTCAAGCACATCCTTTGCTATGTCGTCTATATTTTGCAACATACAAACTAATTGGTAGTTTGTATAGTTCTGCATTTTTTCAGACTCATTCTGCTCTGGATCTGAGACATTTTTCATATGCAACCATTGCAGGTCTGCTTTCATAGTCCCATACTTAAAGATTCTCCTAGAATTTCTAGGTTCTAGACTTCTTTCATTAATCTTGGCAATTATTTCTTGCTGAGCTCTAGGTAATGAAAAGATTTTGATCTCTGGAATAAATACTTCAGAATTAGGAGATTCTTCTGTTTGAAATGTTGAAGAAGAGGTAGAAGAAGATGGAACATAGAACTGACATTCTTCGACTTTATGGGAAGAAGATTTTTTATGGGAATCTTTGGGAGCAGAATATCTTGCAGATAGACTTCTAGGAACAGTAGGTTGAATAAGATATTTATGAGATTCCCTACCCCCAAAAATTGGAGATCTATTGAAGGAAGACATAGATCTAGTAAGAGATGGAGTAGTGAAATCGAGTCCAGATGACCCATCAGGATGTTGTATGATAGATAACTGCTGAGGTTCTTTGGCTGTTTGTAGTTGAGGATATTTTTGTGACAAAGGTGTATAGCTACTACTCCATTCTTCAGGAAGAATACATTCTACAAAACCAATTTGTAAGGGAGCAGTATTACCAGGGCCAACAATCACACCTTCTTTAAGAGCTCTATCTCTTATTTTTGGATTCAGAGGAGGCATGGAAGTAGAAACATATCGTAAGCAAATAGAAGCATGCAGTTGGGCTATTTGTGACTAAGGGGCAACATCAAAACCATAGAATTGGATATAGGCATTCAAGAATTCATTGATGTATGGATCTGTCAATGAAACTTGATATCTGGGAATGAAAGATGACCATGCAGGTCCATTATTTAATGGACTTTGAAAGCCTCCTATCAACGCATCTGAGAATTTCTCCATACTTACAGCAACTACTCATTGCTCCAGAATCAATTTGTGCATCCAAAGTATAAGACTTTAAGCTAGGAACTTTGATCTTTATAGGAATTACAGCTCTATCTCCGATTCCCATAACATCAATCAATTCAACATTTGGCTTTGGAAAATAATCTTCTAGAAAATATTTCAACAATAATCTTGTCAATTTAGAATTTTGATCATCATAGTCAGCAATAAGCATCTGAAGTTTAGAAGATAACTGAACCATCTCCTTTCTAGTATGATGAATTGAAGATTCTAAGTTTGTGTATTTTTGAGAGTGTCGATTTGATTCATACCTGTAGATCCTGTGATCTGCAAAGGTTTAAACATTGAATCGAACTCCTTTTCAATGAACTCTTCATCTGAGAATCTTTCTTGATTTTTCTTTTTGGAGTAAATGGCTTTCTAGATTTTCTAGCTTCTCTGTCAGTCTCCTTCTTGCTATAAACTGAAATGGATCAAGCTTGGCCAATTCAGCGTTGACTGCTGCAATCTTCACCTGTAAATCTTCTGGAAAACCGAAATGAAATATATCTATATATATATATATATATATATATATATATATATATATATATATATATAACTTGTAGTTTATTACATGCCCGTCATTATGACAGTTTTAGAAATTATTCACAAGTTGATAATAACGTGTATATTTTGAAATAGCTTGTATTTGACAGCTAAAAAGGTCAAAACGTGCATACGTGCATCAATTTGAACCCCTGCACTTGTGCATATTTTGTGAAAATTTTACTTTCTTGGGAAGGGTTTTGGGCGGTGGTACCTATGGATTTACAGTTTTTAAAGATGAACCCTAATTATTATTATTACATAGTTTTTAAATATTAATCCTAATTATTAATATTACATAGTTTCTAAAGATTAATCCTAATTATTATTATTACACAGTTTCTAAATATTAACACTAATTATTATTATTACAGTGAAGGTTTTCATATGTGGGGTTTGAATGGGAAGATTTGGCCAATGATATCTTTCGATTTTCGTTGTCCTCCATCTATTAAATTTTCATCACGTGGTATGCTGAATTGCGTGGTCGCATTGCACGTTACAAGAATCCTATTTGGGATGGCAGACATGTGGAACGACATAGCCATAAAGTGACTGATGAAAGCAAAACCAAAGGTTGTTGAAGCTTCTCCCATGAATGAATCTATCCTTGATATATCAAGAGGTGATCGAGGATGAGAAAATTTCGAGGCCATTAACAGAGGAGGCTAGGAAAACTTATATGAAAATATGATTAAGCAACCGAAGCTTTGGTATTGGTGTTGCTCGAGTTGCAGAGAGAATATTGATGGGGTTCAGAAACATCTGAAAGATGTAGATCTTGCAGATTTTATTGCAACAAGGTCTGTGCTGAGCAGGTAATTCCCCTCTACGACAGAGGCAATCCCTCTAGCCCTAGGGTGGGTCTAGAAACAAGGGAAAATGTTAGTCTTTTGGACTCATAGCTAATGAATGAAAAACAAGTTTGGATAGATGACCTACCTTGGTCCAATGCTCTTGTTGTAGCTTGCAGTAGTGATCCGCCGATATTCATCTTCTGACAACGTGGTCCTTTAGTGATAAAGTTGGTATGCCTGCACGAAGATCAAGTGAAAAATGACAACATACAAGAAATACTTTCATTCATAACTATTTGATTGGTCAAGGAGAATCAAACATCTCACATAAGATTAAACATATCAAACGCAAAATTGGAACCAAAAAACCAGTCATGTATTAATAAGTAGAGAAAAGGAGTTTACAACCTTAATTCCTTGACATTGCAGCTTCCTTCGACGAGTTCAGTCAAGCACACTCCAAGCATTCGTCAGGGATTTGGACTTGGTGAGGCAACGGGCCTAAAATTCTCTCTCGACAATGGATTCCTCTCTACCTACTTCTTCACACAAGATATAGTAAGGACTATTCAGATAGCTGAAATCATGTATGAAAGAAGTCTTTATATAAGGAGAGGAGGTCGTTTGAGACCCCTCATATGGTGGAGGAGAGTCCTATCCCTTTGGGGATTTTCTCAATTATAGGAAACAAGAAGCTAAAGGGAGAGTTTCGACATTATTCAGTCGAACAAACCATGATGAATCTCTCACGGAGTGGTTGAACAATGGAAACTTCACTTATATTTTTAAAAAACATTCCAAAAATAGCTCAGCGTGGGTAAGAAATTGAGATAGAGTGGCAATGGGCACGAGGCCCAGTGTTAATTTCTGCATGGGTGCGAGGCCATAACTGCCTACCAGCGCAGACCCAAATTCATGTGTTTTTGAGAGTCTGCTTGAGGAGTGATCAACAGAGGAAATGTTTTTTACATGCCAAGGGATGCAATGAAACTTATGGCAAGGTATGAAATTACACAGAAGTCACTGAAATGGTCCTCCAATGTTTGGGATGGGGATTGCAGGGACGATGAAAAAATACTGTGTAACATATGCCCCCTAAAGCATGAGGCCCGAGAGAGAGGGAGGGGTGAAATACTTTATGAGAACGTGCCCAAACCAAACACCGTCATCGGAAGAATTGCAAGAACAAGTGCAAATGATATCTCTATTCCATAAACATGTGGCATGGGTGCAGCCATCCATAATAGAGTACATATAATAATAAGATTCGGAGGTATGGACGTAGCCATCCAGCGAGAAGGATCAATAAATAGACTCGGGTATGGCTGCAGTCATCCAATCAGAAGAGTCATGCATATAGTTATGATAAAAAAAAACACGTCTCGCTGCCTGGGTTTCACCAGAAAAAACCTAGGGTCTTGTGCTCCATCTCGACCCGAACAAGTACAAATTCAAGCATGTGAAATAAGTGAGCTGAAGTCGAACATGCATGAAAATTGCCTGATTACTAGCCAATGATGAAAGATGTTAACAGGCATGAAAGAAACCACCAATAATGACAATGGCTCTCAACGTACAACTAGTAAAATTCGCGAAATGTGAACAGTGAGCTGGAGTCAAACACACATGAAATCACTCGATCGAAGGCCAATGATGAGGACTTGTCGTCGAATGTGAAGAAATTTCCATTGAGGCATGCAAGCTCCAAGGTACCAGAAGGGAGTCTCTAGATCAGCTTCTTGGATAATGAACTGTAGTCGACAGGAAGTGACCTAGTCGAAGGAGGGCCATAATGTTTGCCACATCATTGAAATGAGACAGAGGAATAAGATGATAGTGAATAAAGACTAAACAAAGGATCAGCGGTTGAGAACTGCAGAAGGAAAATTCTCTTGAACATATTGGCGACATGACTCTAGAATTTGCAATATTTGACATCAAGGGATTTGAGGTCATGGTGACGTGGCAAAGAGTAGATGAGAGGTCAAAACAGATAACCCAAAACCATGGAGGAAAAATGACGAAGATGAGATGTCCCCAACCTGACATGATTTGCAGACAAGTGTCATGTTCAAGAGCGACATACTGACGACACGACTGAGAACTGATTCCATTTTTCCCCCACCATTTTTGGCGAGTACCCCAATTATTTTTGGAAACAATATTGAAGGGGATAGCATGTGCTTGTGATATAAGTTTTTCCTTCGGAAAAATCCATCCTAGTACATTTTATGTGCCCTAGGAAGGAGGAACTCAGTTATGTCATGGTGATGATTTCCGATGTCATGTAAGTTTTAACGAGTCTGACAAAGGAAGAACTCGACGTATTTTCATGTTTAGAGAGTTTGAAAAGAAGAGGAAAATAAAACTCCAACAGGTCCCTTTTTGTAGGTAGTCTCACAGATCCGAAAAGGTAGAAAACCATATCTGAGAGAACCTCTTAGTTGCGATAGGATAAGGTATTCCTTTCTCTAAAATAATCTGTCGCAGCCCGAAAAACGGGTAAATGTATACTGGGTAAATGACGTTTCGCAACCTTTAATGAGTTAAAAATGACAAGAGCTTGGAAACCTTTTCATGTTTTGAGAGTAAAAAAAGAGCTGAAAGTTGACACCTCCTGGAGGAACAAGTGGTATAAGGGATAGCAACTAGTTCCGACGATTGTGGAACTTCTTAGAACAAGTAAAGGCCAAGATGCTGGCTCAAAATACCACTCATTGCAGCGGTTCCTCAGGAATGGGTAAAAAAATCAAGTGAAATTGTATGATCGGCCAAGGAGATGGTGACAATGGAATGAGAAAACCAAGGTTCATATGGAAAAACAAGCTGATAAAATGGCAATCACGAGAGGTAAAATGGGAATGGTTTCATTTTTACACAAGATTGAAATCAGGAAACTTTGCTTGAATTTGGTTTCCTTTTTACCCAAGCTTGAAACAAAGATAAACTATGCTTGAAAAAAGATTCGCATGCCCCCAACATGGTGACTCAATTCAAGGTACATGCCCCCCCAAGCTTCAATGCATTCACCGGAGTACACCGTTAGTTATTGATAGGTGGATGGTGTTAGCTCCCTGTAATTTGCTAGATTGATTTGAGATACAAATTGACAAGGGTAACATCAAACCAAGCCTTAGAGCTCTAGGATCTAGCCCTCCTAGTCTCAGAGAGGGATCTCTTAATATGTTTTTAATGATATAGCTTGATGCTTTTAAGAGGTTGATTTTAGGCTAGTTATTAAGTGCAAATTTGTTTGTTTGGGTTTGGTTGGGCATGATACTTTGATAGATTTTAGATAGGAAACATGGAAGATTGTTAAATCATTGGGCAATGGAGTCTAACAAGGTCCAGATGAGTTCATCAATGGTTTTAGGAGCATGTGCAGGGTGATTTTACTTGGCTGGTGGATCTTTTAAGGTTATGATGGATTTATGAAATGGACATAAAGATTGAGACCAACAAACTAATAAAGCGCTGAAACAAAATCCTTGATATACTTGTAAACTGAGGGAGTTGGAAAATTGATAAGAACAACAAGAGAATCAAAGGCATAAGCAGAACCTAATCCATTTGATTTTAGACTGAAAACAGATAATTAACCAAGACAAACATTCAGATAAAAACACATAAAGGAAAGAAACTTATCCAACTTTCAGAGCTTTTATCATCTAGAGCAGAAAAACATTTAAGATATACAAGTAACTATAACCATAGAAGGAGAGAAAACTCTAAAATCCAAATTTACAGCTATAAGGATTCCTTAAAACAATTTCAGCTAAGTAAAGGCAAAGAGCATGATTTTAAACATAATTCTTTGAAAAACATAGACAAAGCTGCTTTAAAGAGATGATTCCAAGAACAGAATATTTCAATGGCAACAATATGTAGGGCTAACCATAAATCATAATTGATGCTAATTGATCTAATTTATTCAAGAAATGGACGAGCTAAGAACTTGTTAGAGAGCAATAAATGATTTCTCTAAGGTATCTAAGCAGAAGAAAACATTAAGGCAATTAAGGACAAACAGATTTAAGGTGCCATTAGAAAAAATTTTCTTAATCTAAATTCTTTGTCCTACTGCAAAATAGAAAGATGGAAAACATAATGGAAAACTAGAAAACACAAACAAAAGAAGACTTCACCCTCAACCAAGCCTATGGATCCTGCAAACAATCCTTCTCCATCAACAAGCAAATAGATTATGCATGAGTTCCAAGACATCAATTTCTCTTCAAGAGCTTCAAAGGACTATGTATTATTCCAGCATCAGTCATCAAAATCCAACATTTACAATGAGTTCCAGTGCAGTATTTATACTGCAAATGAGGAGGTGGAACTATTTTTTAGGGTTCAAATGTCATTTATGACAGAGTAAATACGTTCCTAACCTTGATAACCATGCAAGGAATAAGGGAGGAACATTTGTAGATACCTCTCTGTTTTAATAACTCTGTCTTTACTTTCTAAGGATAAAATAGGTGAAAAGATAGAATTTAAGGCTTTATCATTATATTTTACAATAACTGTCCTGACAGTTTAAACTATATTCTTTTGTGTAATAACTACTGATTTGACTTTTCGGATAAAGAACAGCCAAAGGAGTCTGTTGATATTTCTGATGAAATAACTGCTCTTTATTGATGTATTCGAGGCTACTTTAGCCTAATCTTCCTTGATTTAACCTTAAAACTTTAATCTCTTTACACTGATCTTCACTATTTCCTTCGATTTGATGTATAGGTGGCTTTAACTCTGATTAGGCCTCTGATTTTAGCTTTTAGGCCTTCTTTAATCATCTTCTATCTTAATTCCCTTACTGATTGTTTTAATCTTCAATGTTTGTCTTTATCCTTTATCTTTATGCTAATCCTCGCTTTCCTTTGATTTCTTCGATTAAGCCTTTAATCTTATTTACTGATTGTGTTTTGTTTCTGCGGATGTACAGGTGGCTTTCTACACTAGAGGGTTTGTTTGTTCGGCCGACGTCATGATTTATCGACTGAAACCTAGAATTTAATCCCTGAGTGTCTCTTTTCTTCGTTATTTGGGCCTCAGAAAGGTCATCACCTTCAACCCCGTCTCTTTATGGACTGTGGGAAGGCTTTTTGGCCTTAGAACTGCCATTGAACCTGCATAAACAAACAAAACATTAATAAAAACCTGCGAGCTGGGTTAAGACTGCTTTGGAGGCGTTGGAAAGTGTCGGAGGAGCATTGAGAGAGGGGATGGGCAGCAGAGCTGGAAAACCCATGGCGGAAGGTGGAAAATATTTAAATTATGGCGCGAAGAATAAATGAGTGGTTTTGAAAAATCCGGAGTGGTTTATCACATGGTAGATTGGTAGTAAGCGGTTTGGGAGCAAACGAACGCGATTCCACTCAAAGGTCGCCATGCGTCCCAAGAAAAAACGACTTATTTCGCATGGAAAAGAGGCATTAAACCTCGGCGACAAAATCCACGCGAAATTGGGTGCAGGCCATTAGATCTCCAGCAAAGAGATCTACAGCGCAGGTTTATCTCGATGGTAGGGTGCAACTTCGGTAGTGGAGTATACGTGGAGGACAGGGATTGGGCGATGATTTTGTGGGTGGAAGGTGGGGCCGATGGTGACATGTACAGTTTTGTCGGGAAGTGAAAGTTTATCGGGCGGCGTCAAAAAGGTGAGGGTGAGCACGGGCCGTTGGATTATGAGGATTCAACAGTTTAGGATTAATTTCGGGGGGACACAAAGTGTGGAGGTTGAAGAGGGGCGGAAGGCCCTGAAAGGGTTAGGAACTTAGTGATAATAGGTGGTCGGGGGGTGAGGTTATATGAACAGAGGGGTGTAGGACTTTAAGCCCTCGAGGGCTTAAGGCCCAATTTTTGTAAAAGAGTAGAAAAATAGGCCTAAAACCAAAGTTTTTAGTATTTTTTTTGAAGTTTCGACAAGCTTAAAAAAGGGGTTTTTAAACCATATAAGGAGTTTATAAGGTTTAGAGGCTTTTTAGAGGAAAATAGGCCTAAAACCAGAGTTTTTAAGCTTTTTTAAGGTTTCGATATGGTAGAAAAGTGTTTAAAAAAATATGAAGGGGTTTTTTATGGTTTAAGGGGAATTTTGAGGAAGTAAACGGTAAAATGAGGAAAGGGTGACGTGAAGGGGTATATTTTGAAATGGAGAAATTGTGGGAAATATGGATTTGAGGGTAGATTTCCTTTTGAATCAGCAGGGTTTCTTTGAAGGATTTTTGGTGAACAAAATAGTGAGATGGATCTTATGAAGGATATTGAACCCAGTAGACTTTAAGAACTCACAAATTTTCTTCAAATTTCTTTCTTGAAGGCTAAAGGCTTGTTTTATCCATCTTTGAATATGTCAAAATTATGGATGGCTAATAGTGGATCCACTTGGGGAGGACAACTGTCTTTTTAGGTGTCCAGAACCTCCAGTTTATCAATCTCTGGATTTCAGCAGAACAGTGCCTTATCCATTAGACAGATTTATTTTTTTCTTGCTGATCTTTCTCTGAAAAAGACAAATTTTATCAATCTGCAACATGTAATCTCTTTTAAAACAACATCTCTACATACCCAATCTTACTTTGTCCTAGCATTTTTTCTTTCTTTGAGTGCCTTTGAACAAGCAAACTCTTTGACATTTTATTTTGAAGACAGAAATAAACTATCTAATCCTATCCTTATTTCTTCCAAGAGTTCAAATTAAACAGTTGAACTCATAAATTTTCTACCTAAGCTACTATCTATTAGGATTAAGCTGTCTGACAGATTTTATTCTCTATATTCTAAAAAAAAATTTAAAACACATACCTCTAACCCAATATTAGGATTAAGCTGTCTGACAGATTTTATTCTCTATATTCTAAAAAAAAAAATTAAAAAACACATACAAATCAGGATTAAGCTGTCTGATTTGTTGTGGTGTCTATGGCTGTATGTACAAGGTGCACATAGAATTTATTTGTAGAAAAATAAAACAAAATTTGTGAAGGCTTAAGATCTGAAAATTAAAAACATCCTTCTATTCTTTTTCCAGCTCTGGTTTTGATCAATTTAGAGCTATCTTTTTCCTTTTCTTAGTTTAGATTTTGAGCTTATTTGAACCATTCTTTTCTATCCTAATCTATTCCTCTGATAAGCCAAGATTATACATTTTGGAAAATCTTCTTCACTAACCTATCAGCATGAAATTCAAATTTACTCAATCATGTTTAGGCTGTATGATTGAATAATTACAAGTAGTGGCATTTAGAATTCCACACTTTCAAAACATTCTCTTTTTTTTTGGGTATGGGGCTGTACCTTTTCTTTTAACTATCCTCTTTTATTTTTCTATTGTTTTTATTGTTTTTGTATTTTGTATAAGTACCTTTTAACTGCATTATGTACAATGAATAAAACTTTGAAACTAAGACTCTTGACAGAAATAGTGTTTGAGCATCCTGCCATTGGCAGGACCTCCAAACATTTAAATTCCATCAAGTTCCTTCAAAAAGAAAGCATTTTTACCTTTCACTGAATCAATGATATAGGGGCCTTTCCACAGATTTTCAAACTTACCATGTTTTCCTTTCTCTTCCCTTCTAGAATCCCACTTTAGAACTATATTTCTAACTTGGAAATCATTTGCTTTAGTCCTTTTGTCAAATAGTTTCTTGATGTTCTCTTGGACTATTTGTGTTCTTTTGTACACTTCCTCTCTTGACTGTTGTAAATGGATAGTTTGATTGATCCTTCTCTGCATATCATTCTCTTCAGCTTGTGCTTCTTAAAGAAGTTTCATGACTGGAACTCCTAAGGATGTTGGGAATACTGCATCCATTCCATAAACTAACTGATAGGGAGACATATTTATTGACTTTTTGGTGGTTAATCTATCAGCCCATAAAGCATGAATAAGCTTACTATGCCACGATTTCTGATTTTTCTCCAACAGTTTTTTGATAATATTGACAAGGCTTTTATTGGAGGATTCAACTAATCCATTCCCTTGGGGATAGTAGGCAGTAGAATGACCCAATGTGATATGATATTTATAGCAGAAGTCAACAATTTTTTTAGATTTGAAAGCAGCAACATTATCTGTGATAATTTTTCTAGGACAACCAAATCTGGATAGTATGTTAGTTTCAAGGAACTTGATAATGACAGAGTCAATAACATTCCTAGAAGGTATGGCTTCTATCCACTTGGTAAAATAATCAGTGGCAGTGAGGATCCACTTATGTTGGGTTGAAGAATATGGGTGAGTTTCCCCAATGAATTCCAAACCCCATTGTTGAAAGGGAGCCTCAACACTGATGGGATGCAAGGGTAAACGTAGGAGTTTTCTCTTGCCATAAAAAAATTGACACTTATGGAAAGACATTACAAGCTTTTGAGTATCTAGGAAAAGGGTGGGCCAAAAGTAACTAGATCTTAGGATTTTATTTGTTGTAGTCTTCCAGTAAAGATGTCCTCCACATTCTCCCTCATGCAGCTCATGCATGATTTTTCCTGCATCAATCTCAAGCAAACAATTAAGCAATATTCCAACAACATTCTTCCAATACAAAACTCCATGTAATATACAATAATTTAAAGCCTTCTATTTGACAAATCTAGCTTTTGTTTTTAACAAAGAAGGAGGAGCATTTAGATAAGGCAACACATATATGATGTCAGCATACCAAGGAGAGTTCATGAATGTTTCTTCAATGAATGGTGCTGTGCATTCTTCTATCTCTTCCAAAATATCAACCATGTTCATATCTAAAGCTTGGAAGTTTGACTCAGCCATGAGTTTTGCTAATCCCATGCGCTTTGATGAGCTTGGTGGGCCCGATCTCTAAGTCATATTATAAAATGGTAGCAATCCAATCACCCCTTTTACCATCAGGGTCTTGATTTATAATGTCCTTGACAACAGTATGTGGGACAAAAGCAATGATGTGAGAGTGTAAAATGTAGACTCTAAAGTCTTTTAGTGCTTTTACCAAGGCTAGGGCTTGTTTCTCCATGATATTATATTTAAGTGGAGCATCTCTTAAGGCCTTGCTGAAGAAAGCTATGGGCTGCTCTTGCCCCATGATGTTCTTTTGCAACAATATTGATGCCACAGTATGTTCAAAAGCAAAGGAAAAAATGTAAAATTCTTTCGTGAAGTCTGGGCTGATTAAGACTGGTGTTTGTGTGAGTGCTTGTTTTACCAGCTCAAAAGATTTTTTTTCTTCCATATTCCACTTCACTCCTACTTCCTTTTTCAACATATTCGTGATATTTCTTAGGAGCTCAGCAAGGTTAGGGATGAACCTTCTTAGGAAGTTAATCTTTCCAATGAAAGATTGCAGCTCTTTAATGTTCCTAGGATGGCTGATCTGTAAGATGCCTTCTATTCTTTTGGGATCTATCTTGATTCCTTCCTTAGAGATGATGTGACCTAAGAGTTTTCCTTCCTGAAGGCCAAACAAATTTTTCTTAGGATTTAGGGACAGGCCATATTTTCTACGTTTTTTAAAGAATTTTCTCAAGTGGACTAAGTTCTCCTCATCAGTCTTAGAGTAGACAGTGATGTCATCAAGGTATATAACTATGAAGTTTCCTATGTCTTCCAAAAAAGCTATGTCCATTTCCCTTTGGAAAGTAGCCCCTGCATTCATTAAAACAAATGGAATTTTAACATACATGAACGTACCCCAAGGTGTAGCGAAAATAGTTTTAAGTTGGTCACTTGGAAAGGCTAGAACTTGGTTATAACCTGAGAAGCCATCTAGTAATGAAATTCTTTGTGAACCAACTAATTTTTGGAGTATGTGATCCATTTTAGGCAAGGGGTGATTGTCTTTCAAGGAGGTTTTGTTCAAATTTCTGAAGTCAATACAAAGCCTAATTTCCCCGGTCTTCTTCCTAACTGACACAAGGTTGGACACCCATTCTGAGTATCAGACAGGGACTATGATCCTGGCATCGTACATATTTTTGATTTCTTTCTCAACTGAGGGTAAAAAGAGGGGGTTTATTCTTCTCAAATTTTGTTTAAATGGTTTCTTATTTTCTTTGAGAGTAATTTTATGTTGGATGATTTTGGTGTCATAGGATTTCAAGTCTTCATACCCCCAAGCAAACACATCTTTAAATTCTTTAAAAAGCTCAATGTATTTCTGTTTTGTGTGAGATGGGAGAGTTTTGGACAGCTTGATTATTTTGGGCTCTTTCATCCCTCCAATGTTACACTCTTCTACATTTGTTTCAGTGGGTTCCATCTTGGGTTTTTTAGCTACATAATTAAAATCAAACAACTCTTCTATTGGTGTAAGGCCTCTTGGAAATGTGTCATCTTTGTACTACATAATTTCAAGTTCTCTTCGATCTAATTTATCAAATAATTCTTCAACACAAGGGTTTTGAAGGTGGTTTATATCATCATCAAAGGGAAACTCTATTTTGGGAGTTTCTTTTTCAGTAGAATTATTTATTTCAAATCTCAAACTCTGTTTTGTGCTTGAAAAGTCATTTTTGCATTGCAAAAAATCATCTATTTGGTCATCATTGTCAACACCTGCCAATGGTTCAAGTTGTCTGGTACAGTAGGCCTGTTCTTTATTTTGATGAGGCATTGATTATTTTCATAAGGTAAGGAGCAATTGCTAGCAGCAAAGGCAAGCTCATTGGCAAGGCAGTTTTGGGCACTAGGGATGAAGGTAAGCTCATATTTCTCAAAGGTTTTGAGAAGGTCTAGGGAAGCGTTTATATATTCCCTTAACCTAGGGTTATTGGCTAAATATTCTCCCTTAATTTTATTGATGATTAGTTCAGAATCTCCTTGGATCAATATTTTCTTGGCTTTGAGATTTTTAAGTAAGTATAGACCAATAAGGAGAGCCTCATACTCTGCAAAATTATTGGTGCATTGAAAATATAACCTATAGGAATGGCCTTCATTTGTGTTGTGGATCTAAACACCAGCTCCTGATCCACCCTTACCATAAGAACCATCAAAGCTCATATGCCAAATTGTGTTAATGTTCTGTACTTCGGGGCTGCTAGAGTTTTGGGAGTCATTTTCTTGATTAGAGAGTTGTTTTGATTGTTCTGGGGGACTTAGTTCTCTCTCATTGTCATTCACTTGTTCACTTATGTCATTTTCATTGTACAGGATGAAGGAGTCGAGGTATGAGTGAATGGAATAAACTGGTGTGTTATTTTTCCTATCTATGTTACTCACCATGTATTTCATGTGGTATTCTCGGTACAATCTTCTTGTTTGATTGAAGACTGGGATGGTGGCATAGGTCATGCCCATTTGAAGGCTGCCTTGAAGTTTGGTCCCCCATGATCTAGATAAAAGCATGCCATAGTTTGGGGGGATGTCAGCCACAACTATATCCATGACTAGACTCTTAGCGGGGATTTGTGCCAGATTGACACACATATCCTTGATTAGGCCCAGACACTTAACCCTACTGGAATCAAAAGAATACAATTCTTTATAGGGCTTTGTGATTTCTAGGCCCAATCTCTCCATCACAACCTTTGGCATGAGATTGTGTGAGGCACTGGACTCTAGCATAAAATTATGCAGAATTTTGTCATGAATGTTCAAACTTACATAGAAAGGAGGGAATGCTCCTTCTTGATATCTTCCCTCTACTTTAGGACCAAACAATAGTTCTGGTTTATCATCAGTTAACTTTAAGGTATTAGTATCCTTTCCTATGTTTAACACTTTGAAGATTTAGGATCTATATACCTCTTGGGTTACCAATTCAGTGAGGGTATAGTTATCTTGATTTTGGAAATCTCCCCCTCAAAATTGAAAGGCGCAGGTGTCTTTATTGCATTTACATCAGTTTTATCAGCCATGAACTTTTCTACATTTTTAATTTTTTGATTCTGATTTGATGGTTTGGATAGTAAGGTTTTTTCAGGGCACTATTTGAAGTACTAGGGAAGTTTGAGTCATTACTAGGCTGGCTAGTATTTTTCTTGTTTAGTTCAGTTTTCTTAGCCATAGTATTTGTGTTTTCTGCTGTCTTTTTAGGGATAGGTTCAGAGGTTTTTCTAACAACAGTGTTTGGCTGATCTGTTTTAGGAATATCTTGACTCTTTTTTCTCCTAATATTATACTGCTTATGGACTTCCACTATGGCATTCTCAAATCCTAACCTATATTCCTCGAAATCTTCATATGATTTCTCATTTGGTTTTGAAGAAAACACCCTTTGTTCTTATTCAGTAAGGAATGTGTTATCCTCATCATTCGAACCTATGACATTTACATGGTCTTCTTCCAACTGCTTAGGCTCTCCTTCTTCTTCATCTACATAGTTGTCTTGGAAAGGGGGTTTGATTTGTTGGTCACTCTCTCTTTGTCTGATTTGAGGAGGGTCTCTTCTAAAATTTTGATTTCTATTCCTATTTTGAAGATTGGCTTGATTTTCCCAAGGGGGTGTTCTCTCATTCAAACTGAATTTTTCCATCATCCTCTCCATTGTCCTAACTATGGAGTCAATTTTGGTGTCAGAAGGGGAGGGTGCAGGTGTCACGTCATCTCTATAAGTCACCCTTTTTTCTGATCTCACCCTAGCTCTTCTCTCCATCAAATTTTCCTCTACACTTACAGCCCCCATTTGCATGTCTTCTAGGGTTAGGTAATCTCTCTCTCTTAGTTGATAAGCCATATCAGCATCAAAGCCTTCGGGGTATTTTACTAAGGCCAAGCCTTGGGGAGGTTTTATGTGAGGTGGGAGAGAGTTGTACACACTGTTAAACCTAGTGGAGTAGTCTTGAACACTTTCTCCCGGATTTCTCTTAAGAATTTTATACTCGGACAGAATTTGGAGGGGGTTCTTCTTGATTTCCCATTTGTTCACAAAGGTTTGGTATAGAGTAGGGAGATCATGAATGTTGTTGGGAGGTAAGTATTTAAACCATTTCTTGGGTTCTCCCCCTAGGCCTTGAGCAAAAATCCTCATTTGTATGGTTTCTTCTTTTATCTCCATATAGTCAAAAGCATCATTAATTCTATCTACATGTTTTTGAGCAGTGATGGATTTAGTCCCTATGAAGTGAGGGATTTTGGACTGATAGTCATTTGGAAAAGGTAATAGTGGTTGTTGTAGAGCCAGTGGAGCATACCAAGCTGCCATGATCGGAGGGAAAGGAAACAAAGGCTGATTTACAAGGGGAGGATTTGTGAGAGGTGGAGGAGGATGGAGTGAGGTGGTTTGCACACTGGTGGTATGGATGGGTGTAGCTGAGGTACTTGGACTAGAAGAATGATTCTAAGTAGATTTGAGATGAAAAGGGCTAAAGTGATGTAGAATTTGAATATCAAGTGGAGTGGAAGGAGAAGCTTCTCTACTGTGGCTTTGCTGCAAATCTATGGGCTCAAAGTCAACCTGGTCAACCCTACTTTATGACTTGGTCCTAAATAGGTTCTTGGTATGGTGCAGATCAAACTGAGGATCTTGTGAAACTATAAGGTGTTCCGGTGCAAAAATTTCTCTATGGATGGCCCTAACAGTGGGTGATTTTCCAGCTTTAGGATTTTTCCACAAAATATTTTCTGGGTTATCAACTACGGTAGGAGGATTTGGATCCAGGTGTGATCTGGTATAGATCCTTCGTGAAGCCAGATCTCTTTATTCACACAAGGTAAACTAGGCCTTAAAAATTGTTTTGGACTAATTTGACACAATCTTAGAACAACCTATGGGACTAGTGGAATGAGGAAGGCCTACTGGAGGTTAGTGGAGTCGCCAGGTGGAAATTTTTAGCTTTTCTAAAGGTAAAATATTTTTATGGTCCACCACCAAATTCTTGATAAAAAATCAATCTCGGGAGTACTTTTGGGTTTTCAATTTCTTTATGCAGCCTTAAGGTCCATGAGTATCCCCTAACTAAGTCATTATCTTGCTAGGATGATGAAGTAATTAGTTTCCACTCTGGCTATGGGTTGGTTTTTAAGTCAAACTAGGAATGTATATGAGTCTATAAGAGTTTTTCAGGCCACTATGAACTCAAGTGTCCCACCGTGATCGCCACTATGTTAGCTCCCCGTAATTTTCTAGATTGATTTGAGATAAAAATTGACAAGGGTAACATCAAACCAAGCTTTAGAGCTCTAGGATCTAGCCCTACTAGTCTTAGAGAGGGATCTCTCAATATGTTTGTAAGGATATAGCTTGATGCTTTTAAGAGGTTGATTTTAGGCTAGTTATTAAGTGCAAATTTGTTTGTTTGGGTTTGGTTGGGCATGATACTTTGATAGATTTTAGATAGGAAACATGGAAGATTGTTAAGTCATTAGGAAATGGAGTCTAACAAGGTCCAGATAAGTTCATCAATGGTTTTAGGAGAATGTGCAGGGCAAGTTTACTTGGCTGGTGGATCTTTTAAGGTTATGATGGATTTTTGAAATGGACATAAATATTGAGAACAACAAACTAATAAAGGGCTGAAACATAATCCTTTATATACTTGTAAACTGAGGGAGTTGGAAAATTGATAAGAACAACAAGAGAATCAAAGGCATAAGCAGAACCTAATCCATTTGATTTCATACTGAAAATAGATAATTAACCAAGAAAAACATTCAGATAAAAACACAGAAAGGTAAGAAACTTATCCAACTTTCAAAGCTTTTATCATCTAGAGCAGAAAAACATTTAAGATATACAAGTAACTAAAACCATAGAAGGAGAGAAAAGTCTAAAATCCAAAGTTACAGCTATAAGGCTTCCTTAAAACAATTTCAGTTAAGTAAAGGCAAATAGCATGATTTTAAACAGAGTTCTTTGACAAACCTAGACAAAGCTGCTTTAAAGAGATGATTCCAAGAACAGAATATTTCAATGGCAACAATCTGCAGGGCTAACCATAAATCATAATTGATGCTAACTGATCTAATTTATTCAAGAAATGAACGAGCTAAGAAATTGTTAGAGAGAAATAAATGATTTCTCTAAGGTGTCTAAGCAGAAGAAAACATTAAGGCAGTGAAGGACAAACAGATTTAGGGAGCCATTAGAAAAACATTTCTTAATATAAATTCTTTGCCCTACTGCAACATAGCATGATGGAAAACATAATGGAAAACTAGAAAACACAAACAAAAGAAGACTTCACCATCAACCAAGCCTATGGATCCTGCAAACAATCCTTCTCCATCAATAAGCAAATCAGATCATGCATGAGTTCCAAGACATCAATTTCTCTTCAAGAGCTTCAAAGGACTATGTATTATTCCAGCATCAGTCATCAAAATCCAACATTTACAATGAGTTCCAGTGCAATATTTATACTGCAAATTAGGAGGTGGAACTATTTTTTAGGTTTCAAATGTCATTTATGACAGAATGAATACGTTCCTGACCTTGATAACCATGCAAGGCATAAGGGAGGAACATCTGTAGATACCTATCTATTTTAATAACTCTGTCTTTTCTTTCTAAGGATAAAATAGGTGAAAATATAGACTTTAAGGCTTTATCATTATCTTTTACAATAACTGTCCTGACAGTTTAAACTATATTATTTTGTGTAATAACTGTTGATTTGCCTTTTCGGATAAAGAATGGCCAAAGGAGTCTTTTGATATTTCTGATGAGATAAATGCTCTTTATTCATGTATTCGAGGCTACTTTAGCCTAATCTTCCTTGATTTAACCTTAAAAATTTAATCTCTTTACACTGATCTTCATTGTTTTCTTCGATTTGATGTACAGGTGGCTTTAACTCTGATTAGGCCTCTGATTTTAGCTTTTAGGCCTTCTTTAATCATCTTCTATCTTAGTTCCCTTACTGATTGTTTTAATATTCAATCTTTGTCCTTAACTCTTTGTATTTATTCTTTTTCTTTATGCTAATCCTCACTTTCCTTTGATTTCTTCGATTAAGCCTTTAATCTTCTTTACTGATTGTGTTTTGTTTCTACGGATGTACAGGTGGCATTCTGCACTGGAGGGTTTGTTTGTTCGGCTGATGTCATGATTTATCACCTGAAACCTGGAATTTAATCCCTGAATGTCTCTTTTCTTCATTATTTGGGCCTCAGAAAGGTCATCACCTTCGACCCTGTCTCTTTATGGACTGTGGGAAGGCTTTTCGGCCTTAGAACCGCCATTAAACCTACATAAAAAAACAAAACATTAATAAAAACCTGCGAGCTGGGGTAAGAATGCTTTGGAGGCATTGGGAAGTGTCGGAGGAGCATTGAGAGAGGGGATGTGCAGTAGAGGTGGAAAACCCACGACGAAAGGCGGAAAAGATTTAAATTATGGCACGAAGAATAATTGAGTGGTTTTGCGAAAACCAGAGTGGTTTATCGTGCGGTAGATTGGCGGTAAGCGGTTTGGGAGCCAACAAACGTGATTCCACTCAGAGATCACCACAAATCCCAAGAAAAACCACTTATTTTGCACGGAAAAGAGGCGTTAAAGCTCGGCGACAAAATCCACACAAAATTGGGTGCAGGTCGTTAGATCTCCAGCAAAGAGATCTACAACGCAGTTTTATCTCGATGGTGGGGTGCAACTTCAGTAGTGGAGTACAAGTGGAGGAGAGAAATTGGGCGATGATTTTGAGGATGGAAGATGGGGCTGATGGTGACATGTACAGTTATTTTAGGAAGTGAAAGTTTATCAGGCGGGGTAAAAAATGTGAGGGTGAGCGCGGGCCCTTGGATTATGAGGATTCAATGGTTTAGGATTAATTCCAGGGGGACACAAAGTGTGGAGGCTAAAGAGGGGCGGAAGGCTCGGAAAGTGTTAGGAACTTAGTGATAACAGGTGGTCGGGGGTTGAGGTTATATGAACAGAGGGGCAGAGAACTTTAAGCCCTCGAGGGCTTAAGGCCCAATTTTTGTAAAAGAGCGGAAAAATAGGCCTAAAACCAAAGTATTTAGTCTTTTTTTTGAAGTTTCGATCGACTTAAAAACATAGTTTTTAAACCATATAAGGAGTTTATAAGGTTTAGAGGCTTTTTAGGGGAAAATAGGCCTAAAACCAAAGTTTTTAAGATTTTTTAATGTTTCGATATGGCAGAAAAATGTTTAAACCAATATGAAGGTGTTTTTTATGGTTTAAAGGGGATTTTGAGAAAGTAAAGTGTAAAATGAGGAAAGGGTGACGTGAAGGGGAATATTTTGAAATGGAGAAATGGTGGGAAATATGGCTTTTATTCCTTTTGAATCAACAGCGTTTCTTTGAAGGATTTTGGGTGAACAAAGTAGTGAGATGGATCTTATGAAGGATATTGAACCCAATAGACTTTAAGAACTCACAGATTTGCTTCAAATTTGTTTCTTGAAGGCTAAAGGCCTGTTTTAGCCATATTTGAATATGTAAAAATTATGGATGGCTAACAAATGGATTGAAGGTTCAGTTACGAGATCAAGTGAAAGAATCGACTAGGATTTTACGATATCTGATCAAAGATTCGAATTGAATGAGAACGTGCTTCATTTTTTAACGAGGTTGACATAGTAAAAGAACTATCCTCATGACCTAATTCATTTTTTAACTAGGTTGACATAGCAAACAAACTATCCTTAGAAGAACTTGTTTAATTTTTTAAGGACCTTGACACAAGAAAACGAACTATGCGCCGACGACCTTGTTTCATTTTTTAAGGAGCTTGACACAAGAAAACGAACTATGCTCTGAAGACATTGTTTCATTTTTTAAGGAGCTTGAAATAAGAAAATGAACTCTTCTCCAAAAGAAGCTTGTTTCATTTTTTAAGGAGCTTGACACAAGAAAATGAACTCTACTCCGAAGACTTTGTTTCATTTTTTAAGGAGCTTGACACAAGAAAATGAACTATGCTCCAAAATAAGCTTGTTTCATTTTTTAAGGAGCTTGACACAAGAAAAAGAACTCTGCTCCGACAGCCTTATTTCATTTTTTAAGGAGCTTGACACAAGAAAATGAACTATGCTTCAAAGACCTTGTTTCATTTTTTAAGGAGCTTGACACAAGAAAACTAACTCTGCTCCAAAAGATGCTTGTTTCATTTTTTAAAGAGCTTGACACAAGCAAATGAACTCTGCTCCGAAAGAAGCTTGTTTCATTTGTTAAGGAGCTTGACACAAGAAAACGAACTCTGCTCCGACGACCTGATCATGATGACTAAGAATTCATGGCTTCCAAGAGTTTCTCATCCAATGGGAGAACAACACTCTAGAAATCAGGATCCAATGCCCCCAGAACACGGTACACCATGACACTATCACTTGACATGGGAAAGGAAAAAATGGTCACATAATTAACTTATGGCGGGGAAGACACCACCAGAAGGTAAGGACCAGGAGGGGACAATGATAGACTAGGTGTCACATTAGGACCAAAGAATGAAAGTTGATCAATGGTCATGATCCGACCTTCATGTGGAAAACAGATCACACGAAAGAGGGAAGAGACAAGCGCACCCATGGCATAAGCATAGCCGCACCCCAGGAGTAAATTAAAATCCAAGGGGCCTTGGACAACCATCACTTCTATATAGAAATTTTTCCCTCCCAAAGTAATAGGTTACTTCAGAAGGATCCCTAATGGTTTACTGGTTCCTCTGTTAAAAGCCAATAGATTCTGAGTAACAGGTACAAGTTGCGGAGAACCCAAAGCTTGCCATGTAGTTGAGGAAAAAATACTAACCGAGGTGCATTCATCCATAATCATGCCCTGTATGACCATATTGCAGGCCTCTATAGTGATCTCAATGGGAACGTAAGAAGGAAGACGGTATCCCGTAAATCGACTCCAATCAAAGGAAGCGACCAAACTACATGGAGGGGGTGCCATAGGATTAGAATGGTCATCCACTTTTCTTATAGGAGAAAGAGGAGCATCCTCCCGAACCACAGCCGTGGGAGCAGGAGGGGCAGCTTATTGAACCATAGGAATGGGAGGATATTCCTCCAATTCTGAGGAATTTGAAGAAACAAGAAGAACTCGAGGGGTATGAGATCCACTCTCGACGGAAAAAAACCTGATGAACTGTAGGTGAAATCAGCTCGAACTTTCCCTCAACCAATGGAAAGTCGGAATAGACTCATGAGACTGACTTTCTGGGGGAGCAGGATCGACCGAAGATGAATCGCGACCGATCGATTGATCAACTAGTGAAGGACTCAAAGAAATCTTCTGGTAACAAACCAGAAGACAGGACTCAAAAGTAGTAGGGTTATCCAATACTTTCGTGGCTTCATCCATGTACGGAAGAAGGTGAATGGGTTGATGCCCTTCAAACAACTTACAGGGAATCTTGATCTTACCATGTTTCTTACGAGTCTGATCATTACTAGCTGAAGACGTGTCACTAGCATGACCTCTAGAGGCCGATGACAATGGCGGATGGCCATTGGACCACACTTCGAGCACCTTGGGGATGTTAGGGAAATCTCTAAGAAGGTGGTCACCCTTACATAACTTGCAAGGGAATTTGACTTTTCATGGAGGGTTGGAAAGCTTATCGACGGAAGGTGCATTTGGAGCAATAGTTGCATGGTTAGCCTCTCGCTTATCCGACTTCTTCTTTTTCATCATCTTCTTCTTCTTCTTAGCCTCCTGGTTACTGGATTCCAAACTTTCACCAGACGAAGTAGAAGAGGAGGATGAAGAAATAGGCAAATAAAGTGAGAGTTCTACCTTAGAATCAACATGAGGTTGTTCAGGCAAAGGAGACAGTTGAACAGAGGTTGGGACACTCTGCATGACTGAGGTCGAAAATAACCAAATAGGAAAACCAACAGTTAACCCAGGAAGGGAAAATGTTGCCACATAAGAAGCACCAACATTCCCAAAATAAGGAAAAGGACCAGGATTCCCTTCGGAGGGGATTTATTGGTTGGTAAACCTCGGAAAGGTTTCCATTTTAAACAACCCTAAAAAAATCACTACGGAAGATAAATTTAACCAGGAATATTTCGTGGGCAGTTAATTTTTTAAGACACTGAAGCAAAACTCTGCATTTTCATATTTTAAGAGTCAATAAAATGGCAAAAGATGACTCTAGTCACTTTCACATTGAACGAGCACGAAAGGACAAGTGCTCGATGATCTTTTAAATTTTTAGGAAGTCACGAAATGACCAAAATGACCGTTCAAGGTATCTAAACAAGAGGATGTACCAAGATTCCGTGAACTAAAATATACACCTTGGTGATCAAATTAAAGAGAAATGACCAAGGACTTAATGTACATGCAGGCGGTCTCCCCGAATTCTATGTTCAGTGTATCACAGTTACAGGGCGACAGACTTGGCTTCCTATGGATAAAGTATTGCAACCTATGAGGGTCTCCCTTTATATACACGACGATACAGGGGGAACAAGTCTATGATAGTGTTGTCTAATGCCAGATGGTGAATGACAACTACTAGGTTTAATGACGCCGGAACACGTCACTAGCCTAGACCTATAAATGTAAGCGTTAGGTTTCAATGTTTCCTTAAGATTATTGAATTCATTTTTAAAGTTGATCTTGAATTAATGTTTCAGTTTCAAGGCCTTACCAATTGTGATCTCGAATTCTTAATGCACAACTATATGAAAAATAACAACACTCCAATTCGATGAATGCTATCTAAGAGAGGGATAATAGTTCATAACGAAGCAACAACCAATCGACTACAAAGATAAATTTTCCTAATGCATCTAATACAACCAAAGAAGAAAACGAAAATAATCTTTCCTTGTTCACTAAAAGCTACTAATGTAAAAGAACGTTTTTGATTTTCAAACTAAGAGAAAGAATGCAAATTTTGTCATTTTAGATGAATGAAAAGAAAAATGCACTACTATGCTAAAAGACAAAATAGATACTAGTTTTGAGCAATGTGAATGAAATGATCTAAAACAAAGAGACCAATTCGAGACAAACATAAAACACACTAAAAACAAAGATGCACTCCTTCAGGAAAAATATGGCTTTCAAACCGGTTCATTAAGAAATGTATTCTATGCTCAGGGTGACTAGAGAGTGAAAGAAACACCAAGATGATTCAACAACTCAACGACACGTAGAACCGAAAGAAAAATGAAGACAACTAGTCGATAAGATGGAAAGATAAAGACCAAATTATCCCAAACTCAACTCAGAAGGTTCAGTGACGAGGTAGCCGGACAAGCAATGGAAGACACCCATAAACCCTAGGATGACAAACTCCACTGATCATATATGGGGAAAATGACTGAGAAGAACAAGACCAGAGAGTCAAAGAAATTCTAGTGGACCAATTGAAAGATGAAAATCCAACCCAGAGGCAAGAGAAACTGACAAAACTAAGGGAAGAGGCTAAAATTTTAACCTACAAGATTTGGCGCGTCTGTCTAGTTGTAATCTATGCTAAACAAAGGTTGGCGCAACCGTGACAAAGGAAAAAATCGCCAATCGGTACAACTGTTAAAAAAAAAATAGTGTCGAGCCAGAAAACTATGGAAAAAATAAAAAACCACTGAGCAGAGGTCAGACTTGACACTCTGAGACTGAATGGGATGGCTGAAAATAGTCAAATAGGAAAAAAAAAGCAAAAAAGAAATAAAACAACCAAAGTCGAACAAACAATCCAAATACTAGATGAACAACAAGAGGCAGACAAACACACTGATCCCTAGTATGGTCACCAACTTGTTGAGCAGGTAAATCCCCTCTGCGGACAGAGGTGATCCCTCTAGCCTTAGGGTGGGTCTAACAACAAGGGAACATGTTGTTCTTTCAAACTCCTAGCTAATGAATGAAAAACAAGTTGGGATAGATGACCTACCTTGGTCCAACACTCTTGTCGTAGCTTGCTGCAGTGATCCGTCGATCTTTGTCTTCTCACAACGCGGTCCTTCGGTGATAAATTCGGTATGTTTGCACGAATATCAAGTGAAAAGTGACAGCATATAAGAAATATTTTCATTCATAAATATTTGATTGGTCAAGGAGAATCAAACATTTCACATAATATTAAACATATCAAATGCAAAAAGGAACCAAAAATCCAATAATGTATTAATAAGTAGAGAAAAGGTGTTTACAACCTTAATGCCTTGACATTGTAGCTTCCTTCGACGGGTTTAGTCAAGCACACTCAAAGCATTCATTGGGGATTTGGACTTGGTGAGGCAACGGGCCTAAACTTCTCTCTCAACAATGGATTCCTCTTTGCCTAATTATTCACACCAGCTATAGCAAGGAATATTCAGCTAGCTGAAATCATGTATGAAAGAAGTATTTATAGAAGGAGAGGAGGTAGTTTGGGATCCCTCATATGATGGAGGAGAGTCTTATCCCTTTGGGGAGTTGCTCAATTATAGGAAACAAGAAGCCAAAGGGAGAGTTTCGATGTTGTTCAGTCGAACAAACCATGATGAATCGCTCATGGAGTGGTTGAACAATGGAAAATTTTCTTATATTTTTAAAAAACATTCCAAAAACATCTCAGAGCAGGTAAGACACTGAGACAGAGCGCCAATGGACGCAAGGCCCAGTGTTAATTTCTGCATGGCGCTGTTATCACTCCAACAATTTCCTAGGGTTTTTATTCTTTTTTTTTTGTTTAAATAAATATTAGAGGTAACCACAAACCTACTTTTAAAATCAGGATCTAGCCTTCCTAATGCTCAGAGAGGGATTTCTATTTATGATTTAACTTTGTTGTTTTTAGTTGTTTTTAGGCTAGTTATGTAAGATTGACTGGTTTTGATTTTGGTTTGGTTTGGTGGTGGAATTACTGATTCAGATGGATAGATGTAGGTCTATTTTCCATTAGGCTATGGAGTCAATGTATCAAGAAATAGGAAAGGATCAAGATCTAAAGGAAGTATTCATAGGGCAAGGTAGATGAGCTGATTCAGATCTTTAGGCTGGAAGGTGAAATGGTTTCAATCGGGATGGGAGAGAAATTAAGGATTCTCAGATCTGGATAATGAGGGAAATGACAGAGGTCAATCGAAACTAAGGATCATTGAAGAATTCCTTAATCTAGATATCAGAAGAAAACATGAAAATGACTAATAGTTCAAGACAGAGTGTATTTAAACAAGTTCTAAAATAATATTCCTGTTATATCATTTAGATTAAGAAAACATACTAGTATGTGAACAACTTAAGAGAATAACAAATAAAAATTGAAAGTACTTCACTGAAGTGGCCCAACACATGAATCCTATAATATAATGATTTATTGCTCAATCCAGTCCGCTGACTTGAAAAAGGTACAATCAACCCTCAGGTTCAGATCAATACAACTATATCAATTTTTAGTAATCCACAATCCACCCTTAATACTTCAATTTGCGAAGTATTTATAAAAAAGACTAACACAAAATATCCTAAACTGTCTTAGGAATTATTCAAGGAAAAATAAATATCTTTGTGCAAGAAGATAGAGACAGCTATCTAACTAATGCATGCTGTCCCTACTTTTATTGATTTTTTTGTTTGCTGTCTTTGATATTTTGTTGATTTCTCTCTTTTGTTGTTGCTCAACGAAGGTTGTCTTTAACTCTGTTTTTTCATTTTTGTTTTTGACTTTAAACCTTATCTTTTATCTGATACTCTTTAACTTTAACTGATACTCTTTAAACTGTCTCTGTTTTCACTTTAAACTGCCTGCTCTGTTTTACCTTGTCACTTTCATAGTAAATCAGTTAACTTCTCCCAATATTCTGCATCTGGTAACTTGATTTTTAACATTCTTCTAAATATCTCATCAGCCTCTGTATATTTTACAAAAGTAGGCTTATTAATGAATAAATTTTTTACCTCATGCTACAGGTAAAAGAGGTTCTCAAAACTCTTATAGAGTGCTTTCCTGTTGGAATTCCTTGCATGGCTGAATTGCTGGCTGAATTGTTGGCTTGTTCCTTTGCCACTTCTTTGATTTTCTTATCATAATCTTCTTGTTTCATCAAGCTGTCATTGATAACTAGAGGATTTGGTAGGACTTTATGCTTCAAAATATCAAACTTCATCGTGAATCTGGTTATGGAAATCTCCATGTTTTGGCATTTTTCTTCCAGCTGTACCATCAAGTTCCTTTTAGATTCACCTTTCTAACTTCAAGAATTGTTTTTGTTCTATCACTAATGCCAATTTCTTCCAATTCCTGATTATTCTTGGAATTAAGAAACTTAATAATTTTATTGGCCTCTTCTGGCTTCTTACCAAGTTTTTCCTTTATTTTCTGAATAGCTTCACCTGCTACCTTGATAAGATCCTTCTGTTCAAAAATAACTTGAATGGATGGCCAAATATCATTGATAGATTCAATGATATTGGTCCATAATAGTTTATTTTCTTGACCCATGGGTTCTGCCAATGTTAATTCCTTTTCTAGCTTCTTTAATGTGTCATTCAATCTGTTTGACTTCTAAAATTCAGCCTTATGCACCAACTGTGCCAATATTTTCTCATCTTCAAGGCTTTTGATTTTTTCTTTAAGTCTCTTTATTTCATAAGTCTGTATGGACATGTCTTCCATAGCTTTGATAAGTTTACCTACTTCATCACTAGGATGAGTTGCTGATGTAGATGATTCTGTAGTTGATGTAGTTGCTGATGCAATTGGAAGTGTTGTAGCTAATGGAACTGATGGGGCCAATGATTCTGCTAAATTATAAGGAAATGTTGTAGTGGCTATAGGAATAACAGTGACAGGGACTGATTCCCTGCTAGCCTTTTTCTCTTGCACTAACTTATCCAGCTCATTTTCCATTTCTTTTAATTGGGAAGTTAACTGAAGAATGAGGTTCATCATCTCTTCCTTTTGTCCTTCATTCTCTAACACTTCCTTTTCCTGTGGATGTTTAGTAGGATGAAATTTGAGATGTTTATTTAATGTAGAAATTTCTGTATTATTTTTCTTTATGAGTTGATCTACAACTTTAATGTTCTTGGGATCATATCCCACTTCTATGACCAATTATTCTAGTGATTTGATTATGTTGTCTTTGGCTTGTGAGGAAGCCTTTTCTAGATTTAGCTGACCTCTGATGTTTTCTAAATTATTTTGCAGCATTTGTACACTCATGGATTTATTGGTCATGGTAGAATACAACATTTCACCATCTTTCTTATGAAATTTTATCTGGTCTATAGGATGAAGATCTTTGGCTTGAACTTCATATGATGTCTTTTTATAATCTGTTGATGACTTAGGATGTTTCATTGTGGGCTATAAGAAAGTCATATGTATCTTCATGGTCTTGTAGTCAAATGCAGAAAGCAACCTGCTTTGGTCACTTGGTGTCTACTTCGAGTATTGGGCATAAATATCTGCCTTTAATGCCTCATTCCTGAGCTTGATTTCTTTATACTTCTGCATGATATCCTGCTCTTTTTCTGCTGGCTTACTTGATGAAGACACTTCAACACTATGCTGCTTCTGAATAATTTGAGTGTTAGATGTTGAAGGCTAGTGAGTTTCCTCTAAAACTGCTAGAGGTGCATCGCCTTTTACCACTGTATTTGTATCTATGATCTCAATAGTCTCAACTTGTTCTTGATGTTCATTTACATGATTTAATTTGGGCTTCTTCCTGTACATCAATTTGAATATTGTTTTAGTGGTGGTCTGAGATGAGTATGATCCTTCTTCTCTTTCTCTCTTAGAGTTCCTATCTTGTAGCGCTAGAGTTTGCAAGATGGAAATAGTATCACCTTGCTTCTCTGCCTCTTTCAAAGTGTTCTCCAACCATTCAGACTGATTGGAGTATTTCTCTATCTCTGGCTTGGACTCATGGACAAAAGGAGTTAACTTAAACTTGATTCTTAACTTTCTTATAACTCCTGAAGGATCATAGTTCTATTTGAAGCTTTCACTGAACTTAAATTGCTATAAATACTTTCCTACTCGTTGACCAGCTGTCCTATTATTGCAGATGGAGGGACCAATCTGGTTTTTGATCTTAAATTGTGTTTTCTTTTTGGCTGATAGAAAATTAACTTCATCAGAGTTAAGAATATTCCTGATATACTCAAGTGAAAATAACCTCATAGGGAGGTATTTTGGCAGTTTATATGGGGTTAACTGACAACCATAAACTCTAACCTCTGTGTGGTTTTGGTAAAGATACCAATCTCCTGTCCTATTGTGTTCTGATAACTGCAGGACCTTTTTCATTTAATCACTGACTCTTGGTTGAATGTTGTTGTTCAACATGTTGACAATAGGATAAACGAATGAGTCAATAAAATTTTTGTATGTGAAATCTATTGAACCTTTCCTGATTAATGAAGTCCAAAAGATTATTTACTGAGGGTTACCTTCAACATCCAATTTCTGAAGGTTGATAGTAAATCTTTCAGATTGGAAGTATAAAAACATGTGGAACAAAATAATTGAATACTTGAAGACACCTTCTTCAGAAATTTTAACAAGTTTTTCATGAATTGTATCAGAGAGGTACTGGGAAAAATTGAATATGGAAGCAGGAGGCTAGCCAGGGGAGAAAATAGAAAGGAAACCTAAGACTGAAGCATCAACATGCTCATCAGTAAAATAACCCAAAATCAAGACAACATTGTGATGATATGCCTGGTTCTCTCAGAAAATAAAGAAGCTGGATAAGGAGGGTTACTTTTAGGAATTTATACTGATGAGGGAATGAATGTTTGAAAGATCTGGAACCTCTTAGGGAAGTCTAGATTTACCTATAATTCAGTGAGTATCTCAATAGATAGTGGGGCTTCATTAGGCCTAGGTTGAATTTGTAGCATTTGGTTTATTGATTCGGCTGTGATAAAAAATAAAATCTCTTTTCTAGGGATTATAAGGGCTCTTTGATCAAGTAAATAATTGGTTTGACAAAGTTTGATAACCTCCGGACACTGAAAGGCTTGTGGGAAAATATACTTGGGCAAATTGGACTCCCAAAGGAAAACATCATCAGCTTGGTCAATTGACTTATCATAGCTCCAACAGTGGAGCTCAAGGAGGTTAAAATCAGTGACAGGGTCACTAATTTTAAATTCTTTTTCTGCTAAGGGAGTCTGTTCCACATCTACAACTGGAGGTTGTAGGGGATTGACAGTTACAATACCTTGGGAAGCCATATTTATTTAATTTTATCAATTAATTTCTCTTTTGGCTTAGAAAATAGTCTCAAGCCTTTAGGAGCACCTCTGAAAGATTATTACAGTCTGCAGAAGAGTTTGGGAGGAAAAAATGGCTTTTCCTCTGGTCTACAATGCTTCAATTGATCAAATAATTACTCTCTGTGATAAAGAAATAAACTTAGGACCCCAGGAATACTTGTGAATAGATGAATTGGGTATGCATAAAGGGTTTGGAGGCAATAATAGCTTTTCTGTGGTCTGCAAATTTCCTAACTGGTTAAATTAACTTGTTGATTTCTTTAGCTTAAGTACAAGCCTTGGTATTTAGGAATACCTAGAGAATGAAGGATTTTCTATCTGCAGAAATGTTCTCTGGGGGCAGCGTAGTTCTTTCTGAGTAATTGTAGTCTTTATAATGCTTCAAATAGGTTCTGCACTAGCTGTAGCAGCAAATGGTCTCGAATTCGGTGTAAAAGGGATTGAAACAAGGTCAACAACAATTTTTTCGCTTTGGAATAAGTCGGTAATGCTCTCTTTACGCAAACTATAACAGAAATGGTGAAAAGGCTCGAAAGGGCAGCTTTATGCTTTTTAACCAATCAATGGTTAAACATTAATGTGCGGGGTTAATTTCAAATGAGGGGTGGTATTAACATATAGACGGAAAACAACTAAGTGGTTTTCGCATTGGCCAAAGCGGGTGGGCGGTATTCATTTGGAGGATGCGATGGAATGGAAAGTTGCCACGTAGCAAGGAGTGGGGCTGCGAAAACAACTCTTTTCGCAAGGTCTCAGTAGTTTTAAAGTTTGGATGATCGGGGATGCGAAAGTCCTCATTGGACGTAGGATCTGATGGGTCTTGATCTGACGGTTAGGTGAATGGGATGGACCTGTCAGGGATTTGATGGTGTGGGGCTCAGGTTTTAAGTCAATGCGATGGAGTTTTATGTATTATAAAGGATTATATATATAGGGTCGAGACTTTATAATAGGCATGGTTTTATAATAAACTATATGTTATATGTGATCGGGCGTTAAATAAAATAAAGTTAAACAAGGGATTAATATAAATTGGGGGGTTAAATGAATATGATGCGGGTTTATCAAATACACTAAGTTTCAATGTAAAAACTGATATTTATAGTGGGGTTTGATATATAAATTTAACCATTTAACTTAGGATAAGGGGGTTTCCGAGGTATTTTGAATAAAAATGGAAGTTAATAAAGGGATAATTACTTTCCAAAGGGAAAATGTATTTTTAACTATGGAAAAGGGATGTTTATAGTGGGGAAATGGATTAAGTAAAGAGAGAAGGTTAATATGAAGGGGAGGGATATTTTTACAAGGGAAATGAGTTTGAAAGAAAGTTAGTAATATGAAATTTCGACCAATTTCTGCTATCCTTGCCTTGTGAAACTGCTTCTGCCTACCCATCTTCTACCCTAACATTTTTTCTTCATTTATCCGGGTGCATTTGAGCTTGCAAACCCCTTTTTATTTTTCTTTTTAAAAGAAACTATATAATTTTATCCTTATGACTTCCAATGGCTCAGATTAAACTGTTGAGCTCATTTATTATTCTCTACCTAACTACTGATCTACCAAGATTAAACAGTTTGGCTAGATCTTTATTCTCTATTTATCAACATTAAATTTAAAACATAAATGTGTCAATATTAAGCTGTTTGACCCTCATGGATTGTGGCATTTTTTACAAGATGCACACAATCTTATTTTGCAAAGTAAAGTAAAAATTAGTGGCATTTGAATTTCAATCACTTTCATGATCTATTTTTATCTCTTTTTGGTGGGGTTCATATTTTATCTTCTTTTTTGATCTTTTTCTTTTTAGTCCTTTGATTTTCTTGTAGGACTTACTCTCTTTTAATTTTTTAATATGGGAAAACAAATTTGTAGAAATAAAAGTATGTACATATTACAATACTAATCATATTCAATTCAAAATTATGAATCCTATTATTATAGGATCCTAACAGGCGCGAGGCCATACCTGCCTAATAGCGCCGACCCAAATTCATGTGATTTTGAGAGTCTGCTTGAGGAGTGATCAAGAGATGAAATGTTGTTTACATTCCAAGGGATGCAATGACACTTATGGCAAGGTATGCCATTACACAGAAGTCATTGACATGGTCCTCCAATGTTTGGGATGGGGATTGCAGGGACGGTGACAAAATACTGTGTAATAGTCCGAGGTTAAGGCTCTTGAGGTTATGTCAATATTTTCATATGTTTTGCAAGGGCATGAGTTGAGATACTTGAATCTCTCTTACAATGAATTAGGCGAGAAGGGTGTTCGGGATTTTGGGTCCCTCCTAAAATCTCACAAAGTCATGAAAGATCTATATTTCACGAATAATCGTATCTTTGGGGATGTCGCCAGAATTTGATTTCCTTTGTTAGTGGTGGTTTAGGGGGATTATTAGCTTTTATCTATCTATCATTCAATCATATATACAAGAAAAGGAAGAAGATGTTGATGCCTCAGGTGGTGGTACGTATCGATTTATAGTTTTTAAAGATGAACCCTAATTATTATTATTACATAGTTTCTAAAGATCAACCCTAATTATTATTATTACAGTGAAGGTGTTCAAATGTGGGGTTTGACTGGGAAAATCTGACCAATGATATCTTTCGATTTTCATTGTCCTCAATCTATTAAATTTTCACCATGTGACATGTTGAATCATGCGATTGCATTGTACGTTGCAAGAATCCTGTCCAGGATGGCAGACATGTGGAACGACATGGCCATAAAGTGACTGATGAAAGTAAAACCAAAGGTTGTTAAAGAATCTCCCATGAGCAAATATGTTTTTGATATATCAAGAGGTGATCAAGGATGATAATTTTTTAGGCCATTAACAGAGGACGATAGGAAAAATTATACAAAAATGTGCTTTAGCAACTGAAGCTTTGGTATTGGTGATTCCCAAGTTGTAGAGAGAATCTTGGTGGGGTTCAGAAACATCTGAAATATGTAGATATTGTTGAGTTTTATTAAGTGATGAGGTAGCATCAGATGTGCTCTAGCTCCCAAAATTTGTGGAGGGACTAGAGTACATGAGATATCCAATACCCAGAAAGGGATTTGGGAAATTTCATCCGGTTTGGGAGATAATTAATTAATTAATAATTTTAATTATGGACCCTAAGTCTAAGTTAGGAAAATTAAATTATTAAAGGTAATTAATTAAAACATGTGATGAAACTGTCTTAAGTCACACGGATCAAGCTTTATTTTAATCTTAGCCATTGATTCAAGATCTGATCATGGCCATTGGTTTCCCAATGAGAAAATTATAAATGAAAGGCTTAGGATCATTTGGAGGAGACACATAGAGGCAGAGCACTAAGACTAAGTTGAAGTTCTAGAGGGGGGTTTGCTAAGAACTTTCAGAAGTGTTTCAGCTACAGAGAGGGGTAGTTTAGGCAAAGGGGATGGTTTGATCCAAGTACCTAGAATTAGCAAGAGGCAGAGAGCAGCTTTCAGAGGCAGCATAGAGAAGCAAGGCAGTAGCAACAGAGAGGTTAGTAGTTGCGCAGCGCAGAGGCAACTTCAGCTACACAGTCCCTCCTTGGGCGGTGTTAGGCAACAAGAGACACATATAGGTTACGCAGAGACCCTCAGGAGCAACGTAGGGTCTGCGTCACCCATTCTGGGGTTATGCAACCCTCTCTAGGCTAGGGAAGAGGCACGCAGGTGCTGAAGAGACTGACCCAGGGGCTTCAAGGGCAGCGTTGGGGTTTCTAGGGCTAAAATTTGGCCGAGTCTTGTAAATCTCGTTTGAGGGTGTGGATCAGTAAACATTTTGCTTCAGAACAGCAGGTTAGCTACAGATCTATATTTTTTCTCTATCGAGTTAACTAGTGTGGTGCCAAAATTTGTTGTATTCAGAAAAATACTTAATAATAAACACCCTCCAGCAACCAGAAGACCTGTTTTCCCACATTGGGTTTTTCCGAGGACTATTGTCCTAAAAATATTGTGTCACTTTGTCTATGTGTGCATGTAATTTTTTGCTTTAGATGTGAATCAATGAAAGTCTATTATGTGTTTTCTTCAATGTTAATCTAAAGATTTCAACATTAATAACCTGCTTAAGTAGGAGAAGTATATCCAGATCTAACAGTAGATTTCTGCATAAGTAACATTCATAAAATTTCACATGGTATCAGAGCGATCGCAGATCTAGTAGGGTCACTAGTAGAAGACTAAAGAATCTTGCTGCAGAAAGCAGCAACAACAGCAGAAAGCCAGATCTGAAGGGACAATGCAGTTTCAGAGGGAGTAGTGCCACACAGAGGTCAAGGTGACACAGTCCTACATTGTCTCCATGCAGGCCCACATTTTTACTACGCAGAGGCAACACTGGGACTGTATGCTCACGCAGAGGCCAGCCAGGGTGAAGCAGATCTGAAGTTGTCTGATTTAGAAGTGTGGAAAGCAAAGTTGTAGAACTTCAGAAGGCACTGGTTGGGATAAATTTTTGAGGATTCAAAATTTAGCATAAGCACTAGTGACAAAGAGCAGGAGGAGATCATATTCTCAGAAGGTTTCTAGCCAAAGAAATATTCAAATCAATCAGTGGATCGAAGAGAGTTGTTTCATTGTTGATTGGAGGATTTTGAAGAGAGGGAATTAGTTGTCAGAGGGAGCAGAGGGTGCTTGTTTCGCGAAGGACCCTAGATCCAGATCTCTAGCAAAGAGAGAAGGATTTTCGACAAATTTGCTGAGAAGATGGCACCTCATGGACTATGTGATCAGGTTAGGTTGGATGGCCTGTCCAAATTTGTATTCTGGAAGGCCAGAATCCTAGTAGTGATGGAGGCATGTAGTCTAAGGGAACAAGAAAAAAAATTCATGGCCACGCCAACCGATGTTGTTCTCCTGGTGAAGCACGATGAGGCTGCGGAACATGCCAAATGATTTATAATGGATGGGGTTAAGGATCAAATTGTTCCACACATAGCTGAGAATAAGACAACTCGTGAGATGTGGAAAGCCTTGAAAACCCTTTATGAAGGGAAGTCCATCCAAAGGAAAATTCTTCTGGAGAATCAGCTGCGATCATTAATTATGATCAAGTGAGAAGAAATAAAGCCTTTCCTCTTCAAATTACAGACGATCAGAAATCAGTTGTCTTCCATGGGATCAAAGGTGGAGGATTATTTGATGGTAAGGACTGCACTCAATGCGGTCACAGAAGAGTGGGAAAAATTTGTCCAAAGTGTCTTGGGCATAGCGGACCTTCCCAACTAGGACAATATGTGGGAAATATTACGTCAAGAATAACTCTGAAGATTCACCAAGAAGCAGTACAACATAGGATCCAGTAAGATGAAGAAGGAAGATGAAGATGATGCAACCTTGGCATCAAAGAGGTAGCAAGGGAAGAAGAAGCGTGATCTTTCCAAGATCAAATGCTTCCAGTGCGACAAAATAGGAAATTTCACCAGCAATTGTCCACAGAAGAAGAAGGAAAAGGAAGCTTCTACTTCCAAGGTTGTTGTGGCGGACGATCGGTCAGAAGCTGATGCAACCATGAGTGCTCATGAACCACGAAAGTGTGCGACATGGATCTGTAGTGTAGCTACAGAGTGGGGGTGGGATCCTTGAGAAACTCATCTCTTGGATCACATCTGAGCTATGGGAGCCTTAAGACAGTAGTGGGACAAGTGGATCAGTTGGTGTAGATAATCATGGATGAACCAGAGGCAGATCTAAAGACTGAAGGGAGCAATGCATTGTAGATGAAGTAGCAACAACGTAGGGGCTGATGTGACTTCAACAGCGCAGAGCAGGGATGCAACAACATAGAAGGCTTCAGGAGGACATCGCAGCACAACAACAACGTGAGAGATTTCAACACAAGGGGCGGATATGACTTCAACAATGCAGAGGGAGTCTGCTTACGCAGTGCAAAGGGAGTTTGCTTATGCAGTGCAGAGCTGTAGCTGTGCATAATCGTTCATATGTTAGCTCAGATCAGTAGCCGATGGAGCATCAGTGATGAGGATGTAGCTCAAATAACTTTTCTATCAAAGATTGGGCAAGAGCTATAGTTTTTTCTCTCAAAAACTGAAGTTGAAGTGCAACAGATGGTAGCATGGATGCAATAGATTGAGAGGGAGCTTCAGTACAGATGTAGCAGTGGCAGTAGCAGCGTCATGGGTAGCAGTACAGAATGGTAGTAGTAGCACAATGATGAAGGCCGACAGGTCCAGCATTAGTGCAGAGACCCACACCATAGATTAGTGCGGCACTTCAGGGTGAAGCAGATTTTGTACTAGAGCACATTCCTCACTAAGAGGGAGTGTTGAGTTTTCTTGAGTGATGGGGTAGTATCAGATGTGCTCTAGCTCCCAAAATTTGTGGAGAGACTAGAGTACATGAGATCTCCAATACCCAGAAAGGGATTTTGGAAATTTCACCAGGTTTGGGAGATAATTAATTAATTAGTAATTTTAATTATGGACCCCAAGTCTATCTTAGGAAAATTAAATTATTAAAGGTAATTAATAAAATCATGTGATGAAATTGTGTTAAGTCTCACGGATCAAGCTTTCTTTTAATCTTAGCCATTGATTCAAGATTTGATCATGGTCGTTGGTTTCCCAACTAGAAAAGTATAAAGGAAAGACTTGGGGTCATTTGGAGGAGACACAAAGGTAGAGCACTGAGACTAAGATGAAGTTCTAGAATGGGGTTTGCTAAGAACTTTCATAAGTGTTTCAGCTGCAGAGAGGGAACTTTCATAAGTGTTTCAACTGTAGAGAGGGTTAGTTTAGGCAAAGGGGATGGTTTGATCCGAGTGCCTAGAATCAACAAGAGGCAGAGAGCAGCTTCCAGAGGTAGTGTAGAGAAGTAGAGGTGGCAACAGCTGCACAGCGCAGAGGCAACTTCAGCTATGCATTCCCTCCTTGGGCAGCGTTAAGCAGTAGGAGACCAATCTGCATTATGCAGAGACCCTTAGGGGAAGCGTATGGTCTGTGTTACCCATTATGAGGTTACGCAACCCTCTCCAGGCCATCGCAAAGGCATGCAAGGGCTGAAGAGATTGACGTAGGGGCTTTAGGGGCAGCGCTGGGGTTTCTAGGGCTAAAATTTGGCTAACTCTTGTAAATCCTATTTGAATGTGTGGATCAGTCAACATTTTGGCTTTAGAACAACAAGTTAGCTGTAGATCTATATTTTTTCTCTATCGGGTTAACCAATGTGGTGCCCAGATTTTTGTATTCAAAAAACTACTTAATAATAAACACCCTCCAGCAGCCAGAAGTCTGGTTTTCCCGCATTGGGTTTTTTCAGGGACTATTTTCCAAAAAATCTTGTGTCACTTTGTCTATGTGTGCATGTACTTTTCTGCTTTAGATTTGAATTGGTGAAAGTTTGTTATGTGTTTACT
Organism: Pinus albicaulis; assembly: GCA_034641835.2. Taxonomy (NCBI): domain Eukaryota; kingdom Viridiplantae; phylum Streptophyta; class Pinopsida; order Pinales; family Pinaceae; genus Pinus; species Pinus albicaulis. The sequence goes on from CM076581.1 coordinate 949,143,758, forward strand.
TCGACGTTAATTTGAAGATTTCAACATTAATAACTTGCTTAAGTAGAAGTGTAACCAGATCTAACAGTAGATTTTTGCATAAGTATCATTCATAAATTTTCACAGATATTGTAGATTTTACTGCAGCAAGGACCGAGGCTGAGGATCTTGAGTTTATATCATTATTTTTAACTGTTTTTCAAGGGTGTGAGTTGATATCCTTGAATCTCTCTTACAATGTGTTAGGTGAGAAGGGTGTTCGGGCTTTTGGGTCTCTCCTAAAATATCAGAAAGTCTTGGAAGAACTATATTTCATGAATAATTGTATCTCTGGGGATGCTACTGGAATCTAATTTCCTTTGTTAGCAATGGTTCATGGGGCTTATTAGCTTTTATCTATCTATCGTTCAGTCATATATACAAGAAAAGGAAGAAAATGTTGATGCCTTCTCTAAAGTGGGATTTTTTCAGAACTTATCTGCTCCACTTTTATGTTGGTTGAATGAATGAATGAAGGGATTTTAATGACATCCATGAGACCAAGACATATAAGGGACCTCAGACTCCAACCCATCACAACTTCAAACTTTTCTCTAAGACAATTCTCTTGTCATGAATCTTGACGAAGAAGTTCATAGTGTTGATAAGTCTCGCTTCCTCGAACAACTTGTTCAAAAAATCCACCTTCAAAATGATTCTAACTAATTACGAATATCCTCATAAGATGGACAATACATGGCGTAGTGAAATTTTGTTTCAACCTCTCCTTTCCTACAAAAGATACAGATTCTTTCTTCCCACTCTTCTTTTGGATTTTTCCATCTACCTGTTTTACATATGAGATGATGAGACTCGGTCCTCAACTGTGTTATTAATAATCTAGCCTTTCCCGTGATGTTGGAACCTAAATATATCTTCTCGTCATGAGACCATGTCAGGTTGAAATATTTTAGATAAAGATATTTTTTTCTACCAATTTGTTTTTCCCAAATTGTAGTCCTGAATTTTTCAAGCACCGATTTTTTAATTTCCTCTTTAGATTTAGGACACTCTTGCCACTTAATGCCCCACTTACCCAACCACTTGTTATTTTGTTTCCCTCAAGTTTCTTCCTCCTCTTTAACTCCTCTGTAGCAACTATTTTAGGCCAATGATTCTCATCCATTCCTTTAACCTTTTTTAAGTAACTTAACAAGTGAAAAAACACCTCGGCCTCCATTGGAAATAAACCAGACTTCAATAGAAATATCTCATTAGGAGCCGTTGATTTGAATTTGAAATGATTAGTGATTAGGTGCTTTTGAATTCTTTCTAATTGCCTCCACTTGTATTCTGACATACTACTCCCCCAAAATTCACATCCATAGAGTACAACCCAAAAAGAGTTTTCTTGGACTTCCAGTCCCATAATTTTGCTTTCATGCATATTTTTTGTAGAATATAAAAGGATCTCCATTCCCCTTGAATCCTTTTAGCTCTACATTCCTCCCAATTGAGCCTGTTGTCAAAAATAATTCCTAGATATTTGTATTCTTCCACAATCTCCAAGTGTTTACCCTCAAAAATAAAATTAACCCATTTATTTTTTCTCTTCAAGGAGATCATGATCTTGGTTTTGCTAACGTTTACTTGCATCCCAAAATCTTCAAAAAATAGCTCTAAGGCCTTCAAATTCTCTCTCAGACCATGAGCCAATTTTGCAATTAGGATAAGGTCATTAGCATACAAGAGAGGTATCACCACATAACCTGCTAATTGAATAACCTCCCCACTGTTAATGTTTAACCATTCTTCCAACTTATCAATATATAAGCCAAACAACGTGGGGGAAAGAGAGCACCCCTTCTTGACCACAATTTCACTACCAAAGCATTCAAAAAATCCTTCCTTAGTTCTGATTTTAGCTCTAACTTTATCGTAGGGCTTATGAAAAACTACCCTATATTCACTTGGAATTATGATCTCTTCCATCCTTCTCGAAAGCTTGTATCTAGGAACACTGTCAAAAGCTTTCTTGAAATCACCAAGAAAAAAAGGCCTCCTCACCCTGTATGTCCCATAATTTTTCTATGAAATTCCTAAGAATGATACAATGATCAATGGTAGAATGTCACGGCCTAAAACCAACATTCTCTTTTTCTCTTTTACCTTCCTTTTCTGCCCAACTGTTAATTCTACGCTCCACCATGCTTCCAAATAAATTTACAAAAAGAGGATTACCCATAATATTGTATTAATTGGAGGGGATATTAATGTCTCCCTTTTTGTATAAGGGGATGGCAACAATAGTTGTCCATTCAATTGGAAAACTACTTTTTGTGATGTTTGAAGATCTTTTTAATAATCAGAGCCAAGGTTTCAATCCCCCACTTTAAAAATTATGCTTGCAATCCATCAATGTCTTGAGCTTTACCATTTGATAACTTTTTTATATCACACTTGACATATTCTAATGAAAATAACATAGCTGAAATGTTGATTATGGGAGGGATACTTCCCTCTTGATCTCTATCGTAAAGAAGCTTCACATACTCTAACCATTGAGTAGTTGAGATATTATTATCCATTTTCTTTTTCTTTTGCTGCAATTCCCTCCAAAATATTTTGGGATTAAGTTTTCCCAAGGAAATTAATTCATTCCTTCTTGAAGTCGCATACTTTTTTTCTCTCTTTTTATCATATTTTTGTACTTTTTAATGCCTTCACTATTTACTTCCTTCTCTTTCAGTGATCTTTTTGCAGTCTTACACTCCTCATCAAACCATGGATTGGTTGGAAAAGTGTTTGAAATTATCTTCATTGTTCGAAATATTTTGCACACCTTTAAGGCCTTATGGATTAAAGGTATCACACCATATTTCTTCCAATTTTCTCTATTACTGCATTGTCCTCTTCACTTTCTAAGTTTAATTTTTCCACCTGAAATTGATGTTCCAAAGCAGCAACAAAGAGCTCTTGATTTTCCTGATTCATAATGACTCTACTATTTGCATGAACTTTCTTCTATCTATGCTGGTTTTGCTCCACCTGCATCCCACTTGTGTGCATGCCCAACTTAATACAGAGAGGCATATGATCTGATTTCAACTCAATAGGGAAAGCTCCAATATTGAACTCTAAAAAATTAGAAATAAAGCTTTGGGAGAAAATCACATAATCCACCACACTTTGACCATTGTAAGTTTTACATGTAATGTCACCGGATCTAGGTCGAGTTTTCATGCCATTGCAAATGACCATGTCATAGAGGCTACATAAGCCTAAGAATTTAGCACCAAAGTGTGAAATGCTCCCTTTTCCATATTGATAAGATATTTCCCACGTGTGATCCTCACTCTCATTTAGACAAAGAGGATTGTTGTCCTTATTCTAATCACTACCTAACTGCATAGACTGACTGTTTGCTCTCCTTGCATTAAATTCACTGACCAAAAATATATCTCCTAAATTCTTGAAGGCATAAATGTCTTTTTTTAGAGCAGAATAAGGGTCTTCACTATCTAAGTTTTCCTTCTTGTAGAAATTTGAATTTTTTGGAGAAAAGTAACAATCATCTAACCTGATTGTTGCATTGTTGTCTGTGATATTAAGCCATATAAATTTCTTATTTGGGTCCTCTTTTTCCACTTTTTCAATTCCACTTCAAATTTCTCTTATTAGAGTTATTATCCCTCCATGCCCCTTACCTGTTCCAATCTCTTTATTCCATACTGAAATTTTATTGTATCCCTCGAATTTTGGAACCCTACAACCTTCATGCGCATGAGGTCCCATAAAAAAAATTATGTCTTTCCCTTCTTCTATGGGCCCAAAACCCGCTCCTCTCCTCCATGGATAACCTCTACAATTCCAACTTAACATGTTTAGAAACTCTCGCGATGCCCTGAATCCCTATTTCCGATTTGTTAAATTCTCATTGATTTGAGCTTTCCCATGTTTTATCCATGCCGTTTTCCTACCTCCCTTGTTGATTTCACTTTCTCCCATTCATTCCTTCACTCTTCTTGTTGTTCAAATGTAAAGCCATCATCTAGGTAAAAATGAGTACCTCTAATCATCCCCCTATTTTTTAGAATAGCCATCTTATCATCTTTACTTCTCAAATATTTTATGAAACCAACTCCAAAAATAGAAGAAAAGAGAGATCAATGCCTCAGAAATAAGCCACTTCATGGGGGAAACTTCCTTTACATTACATAAATGAACAATTTTTGGATGATACAAATTTCAAAACCTTCTTCTATATATAGGATTCCATGGGGTCAAAATGTAATCCTAGCTTACCTAACAATAATAATGTAAGGGCACAATAATAACAATATGGGGGTTACAGGGGTACAACAATAACAATAAGGGGGCTACATTAACAACAATAAGGGACTACACTAGTAATATAAGGAACTAACATGCTCCTCTACTTCAAAAATTTTTTGTCCTCAATGCTTGAGTAGCTCTTGATGCTTCTGTATAAAATTCCCATCCTCCCATGTAGAATCTTTAGTGGGTAAGTTCTTCCACTTGATGAGATACTCTGAAATTGATCGATTTCATAGCTTTCGAGTTCTTGTTTCCATGACAGCTTGAGGTTCCAATATGATTTTTCCTTCCTCATCAAGTTTTGGAAATATTGTTTGAACTAGAAGTTTGTCACCTATAACCTTCTTTAAGCATGAAACATGAAAAAATGGATGCACTCGCGAAGAAGCAGAAAGCTCCAATTTGTATGCCATAGTACCAATATTTTGCAACACCTTGTAAGGAACATAGTAATTTGGCAATAATTTATTATCCTTCTTAGCTTGCTTGAGGGAAATTTTTTTGTATGGTTGTAGTCGTAAAAATACCTAGTTTCCTACATCAAAACTTCTCTCACTGCAATGTTGATCTGCCTGTTGTTTCATTCGATTTTGTGCCAAATTTAGGTAATCCTTTAAGAGTTGGAGAACTTTTTGTTGATGCTTGATGTGATATTCCACTACTTGAACCTTAGAATTTTCTCTTAAAGATGATGTGATGGATGGTGGATGATATCTGTAAAGTGCCATAAATGGGGTCTTTTTTGCTGCAGTACGGAAGGAAGTGTTATACCACCATTCAGCCAGAGGTAACCACTTAACCCATTGTATTTTTTATCAGATACAAAACAACGAAGATATCCTTCCAAACATGTGTTCACTATTTCAGTTTCACCATCAGATTGAGGATGATAAGATGAACTATGAGCTAGTTGAGTACCCAAACAAGAAAATAATTCCGTTTAAAAATTTCCAATACAAATGGGATCTTTGTCGCTTATCATAATCTTTGGGTTTCCATGTAGCTTTTGAATTGTTTCCATAAATGCAGTAGCAATTTTACTTGCTTTAAATGGATGAGATAATGCACAAAAGTGTGCATACTCGGTAAGTCTATCAACTACCACCATAATGATGCTCTTTCCTTTGGACTTAGGTAAACTTGTGATAAAATCCATTGAAATCTCCTCCCAAAATCGACTTGGATTGGATAAAGTTTGTAGAAGACCTGGGGTCTTAATTGTCTCAACTTTATTGCTGGAAAACCAAATATTCCACCAAAAACTTTTGAATATCATATTTAAGGCCATCCCAAAAAAAATATTTCTTCACCCTGTGGTAAGTTTTTAAAAATCCTGAGTGTCCTCCTAAAGGAGAAGTGTGCAATTCCAAAAGAATATTTTGTTTAGTTTGGAATTCTTACAAATATATAAGAGATCTTTGTGCCATAAGGAATAATTTTTCCAACTAAATGTATCAGATGTACTAGGATCTTGCTACAAATTTTGAATGAGTGTCCACACTTCTTCATCTTTCTTCCATTCATCCCTTGTTTTGGTTGTCCAATCTGGTTGGATGATAGAAATGGCTCAAATCAATGCCTCCACCTCTTCATCCTTTCTTAAGAGAGCATCTGCAACAAGATTTAGATTCCCTTTTGTTGTAGATGATTTCAAAGTCATAACCCAACATATTTGTGACCCATTTTTGTTGCTCTTATGAAGATAGTCTTTGTTCCAAAAAGTTTTTAAGACTATCATGATTAGTTTTTACCTTGAAGTGTCTTCCCATTAGGTAAGGTCACCATTTCTTTAGTGCATGTAGTATTACCAACATTTCCTTCTCATAAATAGCTTTCTTTAAATAATTTCCTTTGATTGGATGAATTTCAAAAGAAATGGGTCTCCCTTCTTGCATTAAAACAACATCAATTCCACTTCCTGAGGCATCACATTCCACAATAAAGGTTTTTGTGAAGTTTGGTGTAGCTAAGACCAGTGTTAGGCACATTTCCTCTTTAAGATGTTCAAAGGCCTTAGTTGCTTTAGGAGTCCATGAAAATGCATATTTCTTCAATAATATTGTTAGAGGTGCTACTATTCTCCCATATTTCTTAACAAACTTGCGATAATACCCTGTTAACTCGATAAATCTTCGCAACTGCTTTATGGTTGTGGGGACTTTCCATTCCTTAATGGATTTAATTTTGTTAGGGTCTACCTTAACACCTTGATGAGATAAAATATGACCCAGATATTCCACCTCTTGTACTCCAAAGAAAATTTTGGAGGTTTTTGCATATAATTGTTTCTCCTCCAATAGTTTGAGCACCTTGTCAACATGTTGAACATGATCCTTCCAAGACCTGCTGTAGATTAGTATATCATCAAAAAATACTAACAAAAATTTTCTAAGGAAAGGTTTGAAAATGGAATTCATCAACCCTTGAAATGTAGAAGGTGCATTAGTAAGGCCAAAAGGCATGACCAAAAATTCACTATGACCCTCATTAGTTCGAAATGTTATTTTCGAGATATATTTAGTCTTCATTCTAATTTGATGATATCCTGAACGAAGATCCAACTTGGTAAAATAAATTGATCCATGTAATTCATCCAATAATTCATCAATCATAGGAATGGGAAATTTATCTTTAATAGTGAGCTTGTTGAGCTCCCTATAATTCAGACACATGCGCCATGATCCATCCTTCTTGTGCACCAATACTACTAGAGCAGAGAAAGAAATTTAACTAGGTTGAATTATACCGACCTCTAACATTTCTGCAATCATACGTTCAATTTCACTCTTTTGGACATAAGGATATATGTAAGGCCTGACGTTCGGAAGAACACTTCCTAGAATCAAATGAATAGCATGATCATGATCACGAATAGGTGGGACTCCTTTGGGAGTTTCAAACACCTTGAAATGATTGTCCAAGACTTTTTGGAGATCCTGAGAAATAGATGATTTTGATGTTGGAACTTCTAGTGAGAATATTTGTTCAATTATGCCTCGTTGTTCTTTCTTCAGAATATTTTTCATGACATTAGAGCTTATTATCTTTCCCGGCTTCGCTGCGATACCCCGTAATTTGACTTCCTTTCCTTCCGATTTTTTTTTCAAGAAAAGTTCTTGAAAATTAAAAGCTATTGTCCCCAAAGATTGTAACCATTGTACTCCTAGTACAACATTAGTAACTCCCATTGGAATGGAAAGCATTGGACTATTCAATACATATTCCCCCATGCTTAGCTTGATATTATGGCATTTTCTAGAGAAATTTATATTTCTTCCATTTGCAACCATCACTTGAAATTATGATGTTGGGTATAGGAAGCAATTCAATTCCTTGGCTACCTTACACTGAATAAAATTATGGGTACTACCCGATTCAAACAACACTATTACCTTTTTCTTCTTGATATGTCCTTCTATTTTGAGAGTTTGAGGAGTGGTAATTCCTGCCAATGCATTACACGATATGGTCGAACTCATTTCTTCTTTCTCTAGGGTTGGTTCCTGGTGTATGTCCTCTTCTTTTGAAGTTTCTTGTTCATTTTATTCCTCCACTTCACAATATATATAAAATAATTTCTTCTCATCACACTTATGACCTTTAGTGTATTTTCAATCACAACTATAGCAGATCCCTTTTGCTCTTTTTTCTTCCAATTTGTGTGGTGTCAACCTTGTAGGTTTTGGAAGTCTAGGAGTAGCAAGACTTTCATCTTTATAGATGTGATTGGTAGGCTTCCTTGTCACCATAATTTTACATTCAATTTTTCTTGCCAACCTGAATGCCTTCTTCAATGAACCAGGATCCCAAAGACGGAGCTCGTGTTGGATGTTATCCTTTAAAGTCCCTATGAAGACATCAATCATGTGTTCCACAGGAATATCATTTACCTTTATATTCAATTTTTGGAAATCCTCAATGTGCCCACCATTGAGCCCTTTTGTTTGAGATTTATCAATTGGCTAAAGAAGGTGTTTCTCTTTGTATCCTCATAAGTGACAATTTTTCTACCAGTGCAAAGCCATTGATACCATACAAATGTATTTTGTTCTAAATATAACTTTGCAATGCGTACCTTTTGTGTGTTTTGCACATTATTGAGATCAAAATATTGCTCCATCTGTAGTATCCATGTTACAGGATCCTTGTCATCAAACTTCCTCATATCGATCTTTAGAATATGGTGGGTCTTCCATCCAACATTCGAGTTTATGAAATCATGATTAAAATTTATTTTGTTCTCATCATTAGTTTCCTCTACTATCTTTTTTCCATTAGGAATCATTTATTGTATCAACTTTGTCAAGCCTTCCATATTTTCTTTTATATCATTCTTCATGTCTTTCATTTTTTCTTCCATGTTTTCCATGCCATTCTTAAAACCATCCATCTTAGCTTCCAAGTCTTTCTCCAAACCATCAATATTAGCTTCCACACCCTTCTTCAAACCATCCATTTTAGCTTCCACGTCTTTCTTCAAAACTTCCATTTCATTTTTTGTTGCTCTTTGCGAGAGTGAATTTTGGTGCACTTGCTCTTGTAATTTTGATATATCATGTTGCACTTCTTCATCTTCATGAGTCATAGTAGTGTATTCTGAGGGCTTAATGTGTGTTGAATTATTTTTAGGGGTCATTTTAGAACCCAATACTGATATCTATGCTTCAATATTCTCTTGGAATCACTTCAAACTGATTTTTCAAACAAGACTTATGCAGTTTGAAAAAACAAAAATACACACATTTTTCTTTCTTTTGAGGAGATCGATATTGAAACTGAATTATCTCTATGATTTCGGATCTTCAATATCTGAAATTTGGTCTTGTAGTATCCCTTTGAATCTTCTTTCGAATGCCACAGGTCTGACCTGATTTGGATGCTTCAAGGAAAAGTTATGCCTAATCTCCCACAATGACCTAATTATGGACTAGTTCACTAGAGCGGACTTGTACGACATGCCACATGTCACTGATTCCTCCTTCGGCTCTAAAATTGATATACAAGAAACTGCAGTCCATGTAATTTCAGCCAATATTTACAGAATTCCAATCTGATGCTCAAAGAGAAAGTTATGACAATTTTCCCAAGGTCACCTCTTTTAGTTGAAATTCGGGAGCCTACAAAAACCCTAACTTCCACAGATCATATCTCCGACAATATTGCAAAACAAGATCTGGAATTTTTACACGTAATTACTCAGGATTTTGGTTTATCATGGTAAAAATTTCAGCTTCTGAACCTTCGTAGAAAAAAAATTATAGAAAAAATTCCACGATGACTTATTTGGAGCAGTGAAACCCTATAATCCAAAACTCTGATACAAAATGTTATGAAAACAACTCCAAAAGTAGAAGAAAAGTGAGATCAACATCTTAGAAATAAGCCACTTCAAGGCAGAAACCTCCTTTACATTACATAAATGAACAATTCTTGGATGATACAATTGAAAAAACCTCCTTCTATATATAGAAGTCCATGGGGTCACAATATAATCCTAGACGACCTAACATAATAATGTAAGAGCTCAATAATAACAATATGGGGGTTACAGGGGTACAAAAATAACAATAAGGGGGCTACAATAACAACAATAAGGGACTACACTAGTAATATAAGGACCTAACAAAATAACTCTCACATGTCTGTGACTTCTATTTTCCGTTTTCCTTCCAATCATGTTTTCTTGTTGAATATAGCCTGACCAGTTCAACTCTTCCTTGAGAAAGTCCCTGACTAGCATATATCTCCTCTCATTCTCTCCAAAGTTGTTAAAACCTCTGATAATTACATTTGTAGCATTGAATTTCCTGTCTTTTTATTCCCTTTCTTGCCTCTTGACTTTCTTCTCTATGATTTCCTTTTGCTCAGTTGATGGTTCTTTTACCACTTGTGCCCAAGATTTATCCTCTTCCATTTTTTGTCTTATTTTGTTTTCTCCCAACTCCATGATTGTCAAATCTGATTGAAAATCTTAAATTTGTTTTCTACGACTAATGTTCCCTACCTCTGAAAAATTTTCTTCAACTACCTTGGTTTGTTCTAGTTCCTGTTTTAAAATGATCAATTGTTGTTGTCCTCTTTCCATATTGGTTTACAAATTTATTATATGCTCTTTGAAAACTTTGTTTTATCTTTCAAGTTTATGACTGACTACTAACATTTCTTTCATCTTGGAATCTTCATGTTTTTTCCTTGATTCAATAAATTCAATTCTTCTTTTCATGTTCATGAGCTCACTTACATAAAGCTCCGACGACCACAAAAGTGCTGTGGTTGTGGGGTTGTATGTGTTCTTACTGCTTTCTTCTTTGTTTGCTGCTAAGTTTTCAATTTATCTTTTCTTTAGCCTATACTCCTTTTGCTTAGACCGCAACCTTTTACCTTTTATATTATCCACTCCTTGACTTCTTTGCTCTTCCTCTAATGAGTTCATTTTGAAAATAAAAGTTCTCTTGTTATTGATTGATTTTGGTAAGATCCATGTGAGTTTTCTTCTATGTGTATATTTCCTTTGTTTAGATTGTCTATGCCTTAAGATCCCTCTATATTGCTTTGAAATCACAAATATCAATCTTTCCCTTGTACCAAATGCATCAGATGGAACACACCATGTCCCTCTTACATTCTCTGTCAAAATGTTAGGGGCAAGACCTGGAATTTGAAGAGAGTGAATCCAATGAATGCTCCAACCTTCCTCATAAGGCCTCCTTAAAACATATCCCAGTGCTTGGTTATGGAAAATCTTTGATGTTTTACCCCCAACTGAGTTAAATTTCCCTAACTATAGGTTACATGGGTGCTTATTTTGCCTCAAACCAAGTTCATTATGTTCATTGGACGCTCTTGTACCCATGCTTACGATAAACATACAAACACAATAAATATAAATAAATAGAATAAGACTGTTTCCTGCTCCAGGACCTCTGCCTGTCCCTACCTTCCTGTTCCTCTTCCTCACTTCCTGTATGTTCACTATTCATCGCTTGTTCTTTGTTCCCTCACTCCTTGTTCATTTTTCCCTCCCTGCTTGTTCATTGTTGTTCTGATGTTCCCATTTTTTGTTCATTGTTCCTACTACCAACAAGATGTCCCTTTCCAAACACGTGCGCCTCTCCTACGAAACGCCTGCCTATTTGGAAAATCAATGCCTGCATCTCTCCTATTGGACACACTGCTCGTTGGAGAGCACTCAGAGCACCATTATTTTTTGGATAGCACTCAGAGCACCAATGATTGAAATGATTACTCTTATCATTGGAGAACACTCAGAGCACAAATATTAGAGCTCCCCTAGTTGTACTCTAGCTCTAAAATGATGGAAAGAATATTGTTTTCTTTTTCTTTCTACCATTTTTGGATTTTTCCCTGACAATGACCAACCTAAACTTTTGTGAGGCCTCACTGTTTCTCTTGACCACGAATGTAGTTGAAGGTTAAAACAAGTGAAAACATTATTGGGAAAATATAAATACCTAGGTTTGGTGTCTATGTCGTCGCTACAAAGTTGTTCGGATGCTCGGAGATTCGACTGCTTAGAGATTAAACTCACTGTTTTTGTCTCTTTCATCTCATTGATTCCCCTTCGGCTCATTGTTTCACCTTTCGGCTCAGAGATTTGGCTCACTGTTCATTATGATACATTGATAATACTTGTGCTGCTATTATTGTAATATTTTGTAACACAGGCTCGTTCCAGGGCAGTTGTCTATAATGTTGATATATCCTGGAGATGACATATCCTTTGTATGTATGATTCTTCATAACATGGAGATGGGATATACCCTGTAATGATGGTCCTTTGTAAGCTAGAGATGGCATATCCTTAACTTGAGAAAAAAATTACAATTGGCATATCCTTAACTCGAGAAAAAAATTACAATTTTTTTCCCAACATAAAGAAAAAATATATGAGGAAGAATATTATCCAAATTTCGGCTCCAACATAAAGGTTTTGCATGAATAAACAAGGCGACCTAGAGTGGAGTTTCTTATTTATAAGAAGAGGAAAACATCAAAAAATTCCCCGAAAGCTCTCTTGTACATTTTATTTCTTTAGAATCGACAAAAACTCAATAATGTCACACTATTGAAAAAGAATTAATGACGCTCTATAGGCTAGGAAATTTGCGTAGTGTGACTTGATCAAACTAGAATAATGACACGATGTGTGACTTGATCAGACTGGAATAATGACACGATATGGACTACTCTGAAGGATTGATGACAAGCAAACATTAGGAATGTAAACCAAGTTTGTCAATATCCATGAATAACATCCCGATTCTACTGGCCAAGTAAGAATTTCCAATCTTTTTGGAGCTCAGTTTGAAAAGGAAAAGATACTTTTTTAGTGTTGTGTTGGGAGTGGGGAGGATCAGAGGTTCATTTTAAGCAGGAAATTTGGGGCTTAAGAAAAAAGAAGAAGTTTCTCACATTTTCCAAAAGAGTGCCACACGAATAGGGCTATTTTTATATGTTTAAAATTTTGGAGAATACTTTTTACTTTTGCACATGTTTTCAAGTTTGAAAATAATTTTTTATATTTTCATTAAAAATCAAATAAAAAATAAAGGATTCTTTATGTGACAAGAAAAGTCAAATTATTAATTGGGGTCTATATATAATAAGTGAGGGCCTGATGAAGAGGGTTATTTTTATAGGTTTAATATTTTGAAAATTATTTTGAACTTTTGCATTTATTTTAAAGTTTAGAGATAATTTTTTGATGGACTCTACCTGTCACAGTTAAAGTTAATTAGGTCAGCGTAAGAGACTGCCAAAAAAAAAAAAAAAAAAAAAAACCTATAATCTCAAGACTTGTTGCCTTCAAGATCATATTCTTAAGAAAGACTCAAAAAAATTACGGAATCCAAAAATATATTAGAATATAATACTTTAAAAATAGATATATCGCATGGTGAATCGTATTGATAATGGGGATCTTTCATACAAAATTCCCATGGCCAACTAATTAATAAATCTTGTGGCATGATATAAAAAATCCAATGCAAACCATTTACAGCATAATGTTGCAATAGATTCATGGCTGGTAAAAAATCCTGAATACATAAAGTACCTATGAAAAATACAACTATTCTAGATGGAACGACTACCATTCCCTATGATTTAAAAATTATCCAAAGAAATAAAAATCCACATAGTTCACCAAAATTTGAAACTTGAAACGGATATGAAAATATTAGCTAACAGCTAACCCAAAACGAGATTCCATTTTTACCACTAATTTCACCAAATTCTCTGCACCAAAATGTTGAATTGAGCTTTGGAAGGGATTTAGTTCTTACTTAGACATGCATGGCTTAATATTTAGTGTGAAAGGTGCTCTTGAAATAATTGGCCCCGTCCTAATCAACAAAATGACAAGTTCTGTGTGCTTTCTCATTTAATATCAAATCCTAAAAAGCCTCCAGAACATGAATGTGTTGGTTGGATGCAAATAATTACTTTAATTGGGTGGATTGAGGTCGAGTGAATGGCATAACCAATAAAGTTGGTAAGTATAGAAATTCTTGAAATGGATGTAGAGGAGATTAGTACCTTAATCAAAAGATTGAGTAATATGAATGACTAAAATAGAGTGAGGCAAAGTTGGTGGAAAAAAAGTATAGACAAAGTAGCATGGAGTGACAGATTAGTCACTTAAATGGAATAGGAAAAATAAGCATAGTGATTTAGTCGATGAGACAAAGTCTAGAAAAGTAAGGGAAGTTTTCATTTATCTTATATCATGGTTTTAGATACAGAATTGGGCACAAAGTGAATAGGCAGAGTATATGGTGTAAATAGGGTTTAGGACTTCGACATCATCTAGATTTTGTTCTTGCTTTTCTCTCTCTACCATTAGAACTAATTGTAAGTGCCTATAATGGCTACTTAATAGGTTCTAAACTATTTGTAGGGCTTCAATTTTTAGATTGTTGTTACTTTAAGCCATGAAAAAGTAGATGCAACTTTCATGGTACAAAGTATATGGCAAGTTTATGTACACCTAAAACCATAGCCCATTGGAAAGGGCAAACCCTTTTATTTGAACTCTCTTTTAATGAGCATTTTATATGGTGTTTCCCTATTCTGTTTCATAAAGAGAAATTATTGGTTGAAAATGGTTCTTTACCCTCATAATTTTCCAAAGAGGCATAAACTT